>CATOUR010000041.1:13750000-15000000 GCA_951848785.1 Callosobruchus maculatus | reverse complement strand
TTATTTTGCATGGTAATCAACGACTTAGTTATTACATAATTACTAGGACTATAGCTCACACTTTATCAAAATACTGTGGTTAGTCTGTAAACTACCCCAAACCCCCCGTTAATTTGTGGAATTCTTTTGAGGTTTGTACTTTACAATTCGTGGCTAGTTTACAAACTGTCTGGATATAATACAAATTAACCAACATTCATTGATATTTTAATTGAAAGATTACTTTCCACTAAAATAACCAGGCATTTGGATAGTTTGTATAATATCCAGCTAGTTTATAAAGTAACCATGTAAGCATTTCAACCGCAAGATATATAATAAAGCTTCTAAGGTGAAGCTCAAATGGACATTGCTTAGGGTAGGTGGCAGGAGATTGGTACATTGCAGCTCTGAAAATTTTTAATGTATTAGATGATGTATCTTTTTTTTTTTATTTGTATGTACTCTTCACATGGGCAAGTATCACCATAAAAACTTCCTGCAGTTAGTTATTCTTGCATTTGATTTGAAAAGTAACTATAATGTATTAATCTGTAAGAAAACCGCATCAGTACCTCAGCAATAAAATATGTTTTGCCAATGCATTGCTCCTTCTTATTTTGGATTAGTAGATTAGATTCATTTACCAACAAGTATATATTCCAGAATTTATAATCATCAATAAAGTTTCCAGAATGCCAATCTATTACTGTCATATCAAATTCATCTTTTTTAGCAGTTAATTTTATTTTTTTTTCACTGTAAACACAGCAAGACCATTGGATAGGAATATCGATTTATTTCAGAATAATAATATAAATACAAATTTTAAGTAAATCAAGGAAGAAGATATGAAGAAGGAGTAACTAAACTTAACAGTCATACACTGCATATGATTCAATAACAAATAAATATCTATTTATCTCATTAAGTTGTAAGATTTCATACTAGAATATAAAGGTTCTTTCTCTGTGCATAGTGTACAAGTCAATTTATTAACAAGATAATTGGTATAGTTTTTGAAATTGGAGACATATTATATTGATTTGATAGTTTTGTAAGATGAGACAAATGTCATTACCGCCCTTTTCTATTCAAAAGATATTTTTGATGACTGATCCCTGCATAATTGTTCAAAAATCAGTCAGTTTTATATGTAAGCCATCCACAGCAAACTAGAATTAATATAAACAAAACGTCTAGAAATTCCTAATGCCTACACATAAAAAAATTAGGTTTTTTGACTTACATCCAAAACATATAATTTGTTACCTAAATATTTAATTTTAATTTAATTTCCTTATTGCTTTTAATGGCCGTTCTTTAGGTTCCACCTTCTTTTAGAATTTAACTTGCAATACTCAGTTCCTTTATATTCTAGTTTTACACAGTACACACATAGGTATTCAGTTACCTATGTAGATACAATACTTTATTACAAATTCATATGGTTATAGATCCCTACTGTTTCTAGTTATAATAATTCAAATAAAAATCGCCAGAAAAACTCAAAATGTGAATATAAAGGGAGCAGTTTTTGTTGATAAAATGTGGTCTACTTTCACTCAGTTGGGTCTGAAATGTGTTCATTGTTATTGTATCCATATTATCACCTGAATATTATTATTACTTCTTATAAAAAATCTAATGTACAAAATGGACAATAAAGTCTAGGTACCCAGAGCATATTTAAGATAAATTGAAAATGGCTGTGATATATGTAACTGTAACATTAGATCAAATTGAATTTTGTATGTTCCGGTTTTTTATTCTTTCGCTCAGAATGGTTTGGTTTCATAACTGTATATAATATTTTTCAGAGATCATTGAGATTTATTAATCGGTATAGTGTTGAAGCTATATTTCTTTCATTATCTTCAAATATGCATTATGGTCATATACATAGACATCAATAATTTTATCTCCTGAGACATATATAGTCTATATTGAACAAATGAGAGTCACATAATATGGCACATATTAATGAAATACACAAATTCTGTTTAGTTTACTGTTGTATGTTCGTCTTTTTCTTAGGCATAGGTTGCATAGTTTGCATTTGATGCAATACTATATTTCCTGTGTTTGTTCAAAAGTGAAATTTAGAATTTAGCTCAATATACCATATTATGTTTTAGTATATATATTAATTTCCGTTTAATGTCATCTTAACTTCACTGAGGTGAATGTCATCATTATTATTATAAATGCCACATATTAGAAGAAGTAAATGTATTACATTGAATCATTTATTAGTATGTGGTATATTCATATTGTTTAATATAATGCGGATGACTTAAAACTTTTCAATATTATAAACAGTCTTAGTGATTTCCATGATATTGAATAACAGAAAAGTATAAATAATGTATCATTTAATAATAACACTAAAACAGCTTTATTTTAGTTATCATCGGTGAAGTCCATCCATCACTCCTCTACTTAACAGAGTACCATACATAATATTTGCAATTTCATAGTTACAAAATGATCAAATCCTTATAACTAGTTTACTCGTGCCCATAAATAATACTCTACATAATACAAAATACAAATCAGTTGAATGTCTTAAATTGACTATGAATAAGCGAGTAAAACCTGAGTTACATACTCGACAGGATCTCATACTTTGAGGCTCTTTTAAAACCTGATATTGAACTTTTGGTTTTTACATTGTCAGAAATTTCATTATAAATTATTCACGCAAATAAAAGAAGTTGTTGCGCAAAAAGAAAACCTATTATAATAATGTTTATAATATAATAATGATAATAATATATTCAGATCAGTAATAGTTCAGGTGTTGACCTGGCACAGCCTGTCAACATTTGTTGCTACCACAGTCATGCGAGAGAAACTTGGAAAATCATAATAATATAAGGTTTCATAATTATATCTCAAAAGAATATTTTATATTCTTACCCAATGCCTACTAAAACAACAATAAGCAATAATATTTTCAATATGCAGACCTTATCTCATAGGTGAAGTATGCATTGCGTTTGTGTATTGTTCCTATGCAATTTTATCTATAGTACACTGAACAGCTGTAACCAAATTTTTCTAGGCCTTCTAATATGTCTCCTATAAACTTTATAGTAGCATTAGTAATCTGGACTGCTTTAACTCCAGAGCAAAGGAATATATTATGATCAACCACACCTTGAGATGATATCCCATAAGGTAGTCACTTTTTGTCTGTGATTGAAGAACTAGTTTACTGTTTTAGTGACTAAGATGTTTTTAATGTAGTATATAGTGATAAGCAACTAGTAACTGCCGTGAAATTTGTGGTTGTAAGATCTACCAATAAATGAATAAATTCCTACAGATATATCCATGTAGAACTGTGAAATTTGTGGTTGTAAGATCTACCAATAAATGAATAAATTCCTACAGATATATCCATGTAGAACTATGTCCAAGGACCTTGCTAAACCAATTTTTTCGATGTAGCATCACTGTGTTTCTATCAGTATATAACTACACAGGCTATTGCTATAATGTAGGAAATGTAATAAATAGTTTTGAAATATCATCAGTAACTCACCATTAAATCAAACCACATTCATTGAAATTAAAAAGGTTAGTAATTTTGTGGAAGTCTTTGCCACAGAAAAATTATACTGTATTACAAATAATTAAATTTGATCTAAAAAAAATATATCAGATAAGTACTCAAGTAATCAATGCCTGACAATTTATGAATATGTTAACGTGGTAGAGCTCTAGAGTTATATTTTTGATTTTTTGAATAATTTTTGTTGAAAATTCAGCTAAGGTTACTAAATTATTTTTTTTTAAAAACTCTTCAAACTGGCTTTAGCCAAATTATGTATTACCTGACATGCTTTTGTTGGTACTTTAAAAAATTAATACCTATCAAATGATGATACATTAACTACTTCTTATAATATCAGTGAATGTGGTTTTTTATTAGCCAGAGCGATGGTGTTGATTAGTAAGAGACAACAACAAAATAAATTACAATAATTGGCAATAGCTTTAATATGTTCAAAAGTATCTTTGAACATACTGGAGTTTTGCCTGTTGTCCTTGCTACCTCAACATCATATCAGCACTAGGAAGCAGAGGTGGTGGCACTGGTTCCAAATCTATATCATCCAGAATCTCTGGTGGATTTTCAACATTATACTGCAGTGCAATGTTGTGTATTACAGCACATGCCATTATGATTATTGCTGCAGTTAGTGGCATGTAATGCACGGTTCTATGCTTCAAGAGGCACCAGAATCGCCCTTTCAACAAACCAATACATCGCTCTACTGTACTCCTACATCTTACAAATCTTGTGTTGTAAGCCTGCTCCTCATGAGATGCTGGATTTTTGATAGACGTCATCAGCCAAGGTAGGCAGGGATACCCAGAATCACCTAAAGAAAAAAAAAAGAATTATGAAAAATTCTGATGGAAACAAGACTTGCCAAATCTGCAGGCATATCAATCTCACGTCCCTTATGGAGAGAGGACAAAGAGGGGATCTTATTGTTATATACTAAAACATGAGTCACCACTACTCCACTCTTTGGAAATATTACCACTTAATTAATTAATTACTAGATTTTGTCTCAGTATTAATAGGTACAGCACAAAAAAAAATGTATGTAACATCTAGCTTTTTTTATTATTATCATAAATCTTGTTAAATTCTAGTGAAAAAATAAATTAAATCGAATGGCAGATTAGTCTTAGGTATAGGTATTTTATTATTAATCAAATAGTC
The DNA here is from genome assembly GCA_951848785.1 of Callosobruchus maculatus. Taxonomy (NCBI): domain Eukaryota; kingdom Metazoa; phylum Arthropoda; class Insecta; order Coleoptera; family Chrysomelidae; genus Callosobruchus; species Callosobruchus maculatus. The sequence continues at coordinate 14,995,277 of CATOUR010000041.1, read as the reverse complement.
ATCGAAATGTAAAATGTAAAAAGCCTAACAAAAGCCAGGCATTGTTTATTTTGGTTAAACACACAATCAAAAAGCCTACCTATGTCTGGCTTTATCCAGATGCCTGACAACAATACTAATCACAATTGTAATAATAATAATTATAATTTTTTTGTTTATTTCACTTACCCATAATCTTACTATTCTGTTCTGCATTGTAGCCATTATTCTTCCAATATTGCTTTGGTGCCACATATATATGCATCATACCTGCTGCCTGGCCATTTAGCAACAACATTCAATATTTTCGTATTTGCATCACATATCTGAAAACAGGAAATTTAATGATTCTATTTGTGGATTCTATCAAATATTCATGAGTTTGACTCACAATTTGGCAATTCAGACTATGGTAACCTTTTCTGTCATTGTTATAGCTACTTGTGTCCCATCTACAATTCCTATAACTTTGAGCATCTGATGGTGACGATTGATAAATCTGAAATTAAGCCTTTTGTAATATCATTTATTTTACATTATTTAATGGTATTACTGTTGCTTATTGGCTTCCTTTTCTTGGACATGCCTAGGATAAGGTACCCAAGTTTTCATAACATGCCTGGGTATTGTATCACAGACCTCCTTTATTGATCTACTCATTGTCTGGCTCATGCAGGACACACTATTACCAGCTATACTTCATTGATAGCTACCAAAACTAAAAAAATGTAACGCTCCAAGCACCTACAAAATTATAATCAGCAAACTGTACAAGGTTGTTAAATCTACCATTTACCTTGAATGCTACAGAAATTCGGTTTTCATAAGTTCTCCTTCTCATGAATGTATTCACCAAATACTGACAAGCATCTTTAGATGGGGGAAAATTGTTTTTAAATGCTCAATCCGGGATGGAAAGTGGATCTTGAGCATCTCTGATCATCCTCCGAAGTCATCGAGATCGATCCCGTTCTTCCGCCCTTTGCAACTCATCAACAATTTGCAAATGTATAAAAGGCAATGCCATACTTGCAAAATCACTAATAGGTATCTCACAAATGAATAATGAACACAAGATCAAGAAATCAACACGTACGCAAATCAAAAGATCTTACTTTTACTCTGATCAAAACACGAACACCGATTTCATTGATAACCTTACATTTGCTGGGTGTTGCGCGCCATTTGCAGTTTTCGTCGTATGTCAAAGTAAAAAGACGGCATATCTCACGTCCTTGTCGCACATCAAGCGAGGGTCGCTTGAATCTTGTCGACCCTTGACAAAAATGAGGCGACCCTCGCCAAAGCATTAATGTTGCACGAAAATACTTAGCTCCCATTGGTGGAACCGACGGCAATTGTTAATTTAGTCAAGGGTAGCCTCAAGCGACCCTCGCTTGGCGAATTAGAATCACCATCATGGTGAAAATCGGCGTCTTTAAAAACATTTTTTTGGGTGAAAATTTGAAAATGCCAAGAATTTTTTTGTCGAAAGTGACATATTAGACCGTCCTCTATACGAAAAAAGTAAAATCGCTAGGAAATTTTTGGATATCTAAAAAGCCTACCAGTCCCATCATAGCTTATCGAATACACGTTCGTTGGATTTATTCCATAGAACTGTTTTGAGTAAGCAAACGGAAGTAACAAATCAAACCTATTTTGCGGCAATTTTAAAATCTGTACATTATTTATCACTTACTTAAAGGAACTGTTCGAAGTTATATATCGCCGTTATGTTCAATGCACAGTCTGGCTCGATTTATGCAGAGCATGCTCGACGTAAAGCCCCTACGTCATTCCGGATTTCCATGGCCGCGTTGTCCATGCATTGACGTAGTTCCTCTATCGTGTGGACTTCTTGGCTGTACACCCGACGTTTCATGTCTCCCCAAAGATAGAAATCCAAGGAATTTAAGTCCGGAGATCTCGGTGTCCAATGAACGGGACCTCCCCGGCTAATCCATCGTTGCCCAAACGTTGAATTGAGAATTGCACGCACGTGCCGGTGGAAATGTGGGGGCGCACCATCATGCATCAAAAACCACATATGTGTTGGCGTACTCCCAAGGGAACGTCCTCTAACAGTTCTGGCAGTTAATTTTGAAAAAATAATAGGTAGTCTGCACCAGAAAATCTGTCCGGCAACACAAAAGGGCCTATATAAGTAACCCATTTGCTATGCCAGCCCAAACGCTAAGAGAAAATCTGTGTTGAAAATATGGCTTCTTCGGACTACATGCGGATGTTCCACTGCCCACATATGCATGTTATGCACATTAGTGACTCCATCCCTCGTAAACAGTGATTCATCGGTTATAGAGTATCTGCAGTGGGAAATTTTCGTTCGCCGCAAAAGCCACTGGCAAAACTGCACGCGCTGGGGATGGTCTCCTTCAAGGGCCTGAACACGCTGAACATGGAATGGATATACGGATATGGATTTTCGTTTAGGGTGCGCCACACAATTCGATTCGACAGGTGCAACGCACTACCAACCACACGTGTACTTGTCGAAGCATCATCATCCACCATTTGCAAAATGCGGTTTTCAGCGTTCCGGACTCGCATGGGTCTTCCGGGCCCCCGTCGCCGTCGCTTCCACGTCTGGGTTGCACGCTACCCGTATCTACGACGCGTTGCACCACGTTAACAAGACTTCGCGGATGTGATCTTCGGCAATTGGGACATCTAGCTGCATAAGACCTAGCAGCTGCCGCACTGTTTTGGTGAGCTTCTCCATAAATGAGGAGCATGTCAACATAGTTTCTATTAGTAAATTGTTCCATTGCACGTTAGACAATAACAAATCTCGTAATTCGCCAGTGGTACTCGCGCGACCGCAGGCCAAAATGAAATTAAAAGTGTCTAGAGATAATAGCATTCGTTTACATAGTGAATATATGCAAAACACCTGAAAAAAATTGGAACGAATACTGGGGTGGTACTATACCACAGTCGGTCAGTGGGTCAATGGGCAATGTTGTCGGATTGTGATTTTGCAGTAATATTTTTTCATTTTTTTTCTGTTTAACTATGCGTTAACTAGTGAAATGGTACTGGGGTTTTAGGTTCGAAATATCATGATCTATCGTTCCTCCAAATTAATGCACTAAGATCGTAAACACCCTGTATTTTGATGAGCGTGTCTGATAATTAATAATCCAAAGTGCCAGAATAAAACTGCCTAAAAAATCTAAAAGACATTTATTTATCACTGCATTTTTAAAATCACAGAAAAGTTCTATTCCACTATAGTGACGTTATTGATTCACTAAGCTGATAACATTAACAAAGGGGACATTATTTTAAAACCATAAAAAGGCAAAATGAGCATGATCATTTACATGATGAATAATGACACAAATAAAGGAATGAAAGATAAATCAAATACAAACTAGTGTCAGCTTAAAGAATCAACATTCATGAAGTTATTATAAAACACAAAGTATGTGAAAAAGATATTCTATCTAAAATAATCGTTTTCCCATTATCTCCAAATCTATAGAATTAAACATAGGATTCAACTTATGTGCATAACACATAAGAAATAATAATATGATATTATAACATTTGTTTTAGCGCAGGTAACAAAAAGTGAGAAGTATAAAAGTTTTCCTGCAAAAGCCTAAATTACTACAACTATAATACTCTTATGAACGGCAAATATTATGTAACTGAAATGTAAAAAATTCTTTGCAATTGGTTATTCAGAAGTCGGCTATAGAGTAGAAAAAAATACGTTTCTTTTAAAAGTTGCAGACAGAATATAAAACAATAGGCTCTAGCCTCTAACGCAACAGATAGGTATCTGTTTCGTAAATAATGACAAGTTTTGTGTTTTTTTTTCGAAAATGCGAGGCTTATGGTGCTTCTGGCCCATAAATAAAATCACCTGCATAGGCATAGGCTTTAGCAATGCTTCGACACTTCGACTGCATTCACAGCATTTTTTCAAAATGCAAGATTGTTTAACAAACAACTCTATTAATAATACGTTAATAATTAGTTTTCATTCTAACAGGTGTGGTTTCATTTATGGTGATGAATCAGGAGAGACCACAGTTAAAGTCTCTGCGGTTTATTTCACCTTATTTTTTCAATTATGTACTTGAATTTGTTTGTTCAATATTCGTGGAAAAAAGACGATAACAACTGAGCATTAAAGATAAATGAATCAAATATAGGTAATAGACAAATATAAACTCTTATGTCGCCACAATTATTACAGTGCGCAGCGTAATCATTTCTTTTAACTATTTATTTATTTTTATAAAACAGTAATTTTGCTGATATTTAATAAATATATTTTTTATATATATGCAGTATCGAACATTTTCCCCATTACAAATACAAATCCTACGAGCTACTTAAGCTTTGGCAACTCTACCTGAGCATCGGTGTTTACGTTTCTCGGCGGCTATGAAAATTTTGTTTGTTTATGAAATACAAAATCTACTGTTCCTGAGTGGTTTATGACATAATTCATGTATTCTGGAACAGTTGTATATATTCGCTGAAAAACACCAACCAAGCGCTGACGCAAGAAGGTAGAAGCGCCTGCCATAAAAAGCTGGTAATTTGGTTTTATTCCTACCGCAGCAAAATTTTGTTTTAAAATTTGTATGCCCATCGTAATCTATTAGAGCAAAAAATAATGTCGCACTTAATGGCAGCATTTATAGTGAGAAGGGGAAACTCGTTGCAGACATAGACTCAATAAATAAACTTTAACAAGACATCAGAAGTGTTTTTTTTTTTGTATAACCAGGTCATATTCTCACCTAGAGGCAAACTTACTTCCTACAGATAACGGAAGGCACACACATGTTGCCATAATGGATGAGGTTTTTTGATGTTCGACATTGTGTGAGCTACGAGGGTTGCTCTATATCTCTGTCAATCCACCAGTACGCAGACAGCTGTTTCACGCTTATTAGCGATCATCAGTGCGCCATAGGTCGATTGACGGGGATAGAGAGCATCAGAATTTTCATGTCTACCAGACATGTAAAGCATGTGAGGCAGGCGCCATCTGGTGCCTGAAGGTAACGGCAAACCAAATAAAGTCTCTATCTCCGTCAATCTACCTATGGCGCTCTGATGATCGCTAATAAGCGTGAAACAGCTGTCTGCGTACTGGTGGATTGACGGAGATATAGTAGAGCAACCCTCGTATATCGACTCTCATATGCAGTTGGCATAGAAGCGCGCTCTTCCACCAAGAAAAGAAGCTGCTGTTTAGCAGCGATTTTCTTTAGTTTGCCGTTACCTTCGGGTACCAGATGGCACACAAGGCAGATCTTTTCTGTCGCGTGCTCTCACATTGTGTGAGCTGTTTGACAGAGCGAAGCCTGCTAGCCTCATGTGCTGGCCCCCTCCGAGCAGCCATTACAAAACCATACCAACCAGCAGTGACGAATCATGCATTTCAAGATGAGAGGGTCCTTAGATAAACACGTAAAAGTCATTTGATCATCAGAATTTTTTGTTGTTCTATGGAACCCGAATACTTAAAGCAACTTTGGTCCTTATATAATTATTTCGCCGCCCAACTTGACTATAAAACACCTCATGCTGGCTTTATTTACATACAATTAAGTCTCATCAAATATCACGAAAATCAAATCCTTGATATGTTTACGTTTACATAATCCAGTAAAGACTATCATCACGTCATCTATATCATTTTTGGAGGGGGCAAAATGATTTATTCGCATTGTGTCAAATATCTATTGATCAAATCAAGCATTGCTCATTTTTGAACAGCATGATTTTGTTATGGTTTCTTATTGATTCATATTTTAATTATAAAAGAGTCATAATATTTAAATAGCTTTTGATCTTTCTGATACAATGAGTTTTCTAAGGATACATTTACATACCAACTCACCAACTGGTGAATTCAATGTAGCCCATTGTAATTAAATTAAACACATCTGACCTCAATGTTACACGTTATAATTTTATAAAATTGTAAAAAGTATCATTTCTAATTTCTAACTTTTACGTTTTATGAACAGTGCTTAGATTACTTAGCAAATAAAAGGTACGTTTTATTTTCGCCACCTGACACTCTCATCTCTTATTCCTTCTATTATCAATAATTCTTCCCCACATATAAGTATTGTCAATCCGTTTTGTCATAATAAACTTCCATCTGTACAATTACATAAAAAAATCAACTATGTATTTACAGCTTTATAGTCAATATTTTTATCCAAAACTACATCCTAGCAATAGATTCCAACTATCACTTTGTTCTCGATACGCTCTTATAAAATAAGCCAATATTATGAAAATCGGCGAGGTATATAATGTATGCTCTCATCTTAAAAAGTGTTAATACATCAGGTGTAAGATTTCACCTATTGCTTCTTTCAAGGCACCTGTTTATCAGCTTCAGAAGTTCTTGGTATAAAAAGCAATCTCTGCCTGCAGGTTTGCAGATCTCTCTGTGGTCTAGAGGAACGTCACATTTGATACCCACGTTTGGATCTGAAATCAATATTATGTTCAATTCATCGATCACAGAAAAAAATCACTGAAACCGCAGTTTCCAAGGAGGAAATTGAAATATACAGGGTGGTCCAATAAGCGCGCAGTTCTCCCTAGCGGCCATACCGTTTAAATTAGACGAAAATGTTTGAAATAAAAAACGTTTCTCTTCAAATGCTCTACATTTAGAGAATAATTTCAAAGATGATGGACTTCCGAATATACCTACCGGAAGTAGGCATCAACTTCCTTATTTTACATGGAACACCCTGTATATACAGGGTGAGTTTTTAGTACCGGCTCGGTCGATAACTCCACTACTGTAGAAGATAGCGAAAAAAATTGTATATAAAAATTGTAGCCACGGATATGCTCCTTGCTCAGAAAATATTTTGATTTATACAGGGTGATCCATAACTACGTGGTGATGCAAACATGCATTTTTTTAAATGGGACACCCTATATATTATTCCATATTCAAATTCTACTAATGATTTCCGTTCTTCCAATATAGGGTATTGTTACATTATACAGGGTGTTTCAAAAGTTATGACCATTTTTGTATCCAAATCACGGTCAAATAAACGTACTGTATATCAAAAAGTAATTAATCAAAAATTATTTTTTTTACATGAGAAGATTAGAAATATCCTCTAGTTTCAAAATACGTTATAAAAAAATCCTGCGACGCATATTCGTATACAGGGTGATGTAGAAAGCAAAATCTAGATTTTCTCTCTTTTTTTAAATGTAACCCCCAATACTTTATTATACAAAAGAATTGCTTTTAATATGCTCTTTCATCTTTGTATAACACTTACTATGGCTGCATTCATTAGTTTCTGAGATATTTCGAATTTTCTACAAATTTTAAATATACCTTCTATTTCTTTAATAAAATTTATTTATTTTGAGAAAATACTACCCAATTTTGCTTTTGCTTAACAAACAACTAAAATATAAGGCGATAATAATACTTGATCAAGTCAAGACACTGAACTAACGAGATAATATAGGTCAAGTGTGCTGAGGAAACAATTTTATAGACGTCATGCATAATTATCAAGCAGATGTATCAGGTAGGCTATGAAATATGAAACGACACAGTCCAAATAAAACGATTCTTCAATCCTTCAAACGCATTAGTTCTAGAGTGCCTCCGTTCTGGATATTGCTATTCATAGTTGATATATTCTAGGGGCAAGTAGACAATTTCTCAAAGATTCTCCTAAATACCCTCAATGGAAAAATTAATTTTCAAAGCTAGTTTTTCACACAGTACGGAATTATTGAGTAGGTTATGAAAACTGTCAATTTTTCAAAGCCTACCTGATAAAACTACTTGATAATTATGCATGACGCCTACAAAATTGTTTCCTCAGCATACTTGACTTTATTATCTCGATGATTTAGGGTTTTGACTTCATCAAATACTATCAAGACGTTACAATTTAGTTGTTCGTTAAATAAAAAACAAATCAGATAGTACTTTTTCAAAATAAATAAATTTCAGTAGACAAATAGAGGCTATATTTTAAATTTACCGAAAAATCGAAATATCTCGGAAACTGATGAACGTAGCTACAACAAGTGCTATACAAAGATGAAAGAGCATATTAAAAGCAATTCTTTGGGATAATAAAATATTGGAGGTTACATTTGAAAAAAAAGAGAAAATTTAGATTTTGCATTCTACATCACCCTGTATACGAATATGCGTCTCAGGCTTCTTTTATAGCCGATTTTAAAACTAGAGGACATTTTTAATCTTCTCATGTAAAAAAAATAATTTTTGATTCATTACTTTTTGATATACAGTACGTTCATTTGTCCGCGATTTGGATATAAAAATGGTCATAACTTTTGAAACACCCTGTATAATGTAACAATGCCCTATATTGAAAGAACGGAAATCATTAGTAGAATCTGAATATGGAATAATATATAGGGTGTCTCATTTAAAAAAATGCATGTTTGCATCACCACGTAGTTATGGATCACCCTGTATAAATCAAAATATTTTCTGAGCAAGGAGCATATCCGTGGCTACAACTTTTATATACAACTTTTTTCGCTGTCTTCTACAGTAGCGGAGTTATCGACCAAGCCGGTACTAAAAACTCACCCTGTATAATTACGTTTTTGAATTGTTTCCTTCTCTCATATTTTCCGCCCACGTAAATCCAAATTTTGAGAAGTTTGTTGATAACCAGCATGGAGTCTAAGCATTTGGGATGGTATTATTGGAAACCGCATAATAAACTAATGTTTTCCAAAATTTTCTTAATGAAAATTTGGAAAACCAGTTGAAAAATTCACCACTGGAGTTTATAAGAATAATGCGGTTACAGTTAGATGAAGGGAAAGCACATTTTAGTATTAGAGGTCGAAACACTTTGGATGAAAGGTTTCCTGCCAATTGTTTCGTCTGCGAGCCACGCCACCTACGATTTTTCCAATTCCTGCGCAATAATTACAAAACCGTAAATATCTTAAAAACCATCAAAGATAGAACCACATGTGCCCAGATAAAAGTGAAAGAGAATTTAATTTCGCATCCACCGATGTCAAACTTAGGATACCATCCCATTCGAGAAAAAAAGTATTTAACGTTTTTAACTTCTCAAATTTGAAAATTGCTAGTCTATTGATTTAATGTTCTTTTGAAACAACGATCTTACCGAAACACAAGTACGTTCCTTGCTTGTTTCAAAACTGAAAACCGCATCTTTCTATCGCGTTTAGTTTCAGAGATATTAACGTTTCTTTTAAAGTACTACAAACCTCAAATTTTGTAAAAAATTGCTGAATAACTCCGAAAATAGGCTTCGTAGACATAAATAATGGTTAACAAACTGGACCTAAAAATCGATGCTGAATTCAAAAACGTAATAATATACAGGGTGTTCCATTTAAAATAAGGAAGTTGCTACCTACTTCCGGTGTAACCGGAAGTCCGCCTCCTTTGAAATTATTTTCTAATTGTAGAGCATTTGAAAAGAAACGTTTTTTATTTAAAACATTTTCGTCTAATTTAAACGGTATGGCCGCTAGAGAGCACCGCGCGCTTATTAGACCACCCTGTATATGTTTTATTCGTTATAATACATGTTTACATCGAACAATAAGAATACAGCTTTTTTAGTATGAGGCGTAAATACAAGTTAATATCCAATAGTAATGAGACATCACAATATTCATTGAATAGTATATGGTCATCTATCTATTTTGACGTCTTACCCAAGACGGCAATTATTGTCATCTATTTATTAGGCAGATTTAAACTTAATTGAATTTGACAGTTTTCTCGAGCTGTTGAAATAACACTTTATTATATTTTAATATTGCTTAAGTTAACTATTTTGATGTAATACTATGATCAAATAAGTAATATTCCTATAAATACTGAAATAGAATGAGCAAGTGAGATGATATCCAAACAGTTACAAAAATATGCGATAAATGCAGTGTAATGCAAATTTCCATAAGGTGTAACATTTTTTAACTGCTATATGGCTATAATTTGAAAAATCTAAAAGCATTGTTTGATAGAATTTACCTGCAGAATCATATGCCACAATCCGCAAGTAGATGAAAGACATTAATGTGAATGATGTCTCTATGAAACTAAATACATCCGGGTTTAAATTTGATTCTTCGATAACTTCTAGGAATTGCTTGTGTAAATCCAACACAAACTCGCAATCTGGAACAAAATATATCAATATTAGGGACAAATAGGCACAAAGTGAAAAACAATGTATCAGTTTTGTAATTTGCTGTATGAAATATCTGCAAACAAGCAACGCTCCTTTCATTGCGATCCTTTATTCTATTTTTCCCAGTTACGGTGTATTAAAATGAAATTATGATGGCTGATCTCTTAAATTATAGCTTTTGCAACTTGTTTTATTGTACCCTTAGCCGTTGGAAGCGAGGAAGTATATGTTATTTATTATATTATATAAAAAATAATTCAAAATAAACAAAACTTTGTTCTTGTAACATATTATTGTGTATTGTGTAATGTAACAAATGACAAATAACTTTAAAATGCTTTAAAAAATGAATTATTCGAACAAAAAAGAATATTTTTTATCAGATTTGACAGCTTCCAAAATATTTTTATATTTGCCATGTTGTAAAATACTTTGCAGATGAAATTAAAATTTATTGTTTTTATCTGAAGCTCTGCTTTCACATGGTTAACCAGTAGCTTATTTCGGCTATCGCTCCAGGCTGCTAGCCATAAAGAAAAAATTCTTTCGGAGTTGATATTTGATCCATATATTGAGAAAACTTAAAATAATTTTCAAAAAATTTGTAATTTTGGAATTGCCTTTAAAGATATTATTCCATTTCTGGATAACAGATTCTTCAGTAGAAGGGCAAGCTTTTGTCAATGGTAGGTTTTAATATGTAACTCTTCATATAGATCATCAATATTTATGTTAATGGATAACTTTAACTTCGACAAATGAATCAAAAGTAAATTGGTTATTTAGAGAAAAAATATTTAATTTTGAAAACAAATTATTTTCTGAAAAATGATATTTTGAATCTAGATAATCAGCTATACTCTTAAGAAATTCTAAATAGGATGCTTTTATTTTAAGTTGCTCATTTAGAGAGACAGTTTTTAAAAGATTTTTTGCCAGAAAACTAAAGAATTTGTCATTTATTTTTTGAGCAATTCTGTAATCGCTCACTTGATTTGAATTACTTATTTACAGGTAGTGCTAAGTTAAATAGCTTGGAATCGATTTTTACTCTGAGCATGTATGAAATTCAGGACACCTGGCAACCCTATTTGGAACATGTCTCGAATCGCATCACGCGCTATTTCGATCTTTCGGATATCCTCAGATGGACATGGGTAAAGCCCGGAATCAAGCTGATATGAAAACAGTGAACCAACCGAAAAAAACTACTTCGAGAGAAAATAGGGGTATTTTCTACCGGCATTGAATTTCACTCTATTGGCTCCAATGTTTCGTTTAGGTAAACATTCAAACACTCAAGGTGAGCTCTAGAGTATCACAATCTCTGTTTGGAATGTGTGCTCGATGGCACGATGTTCCTAGTCCACAACAGCGCTGTTTCAATCTTGTGATATCACAAACAAGGATTGTGATATCCTTGAGCACACTTCGGGCAAGGTGGAAATCATCTTCATGTTTCCTCAAAGGAAGTACTCGAACCAAAAATGTAGTTCAGTGCCGGTAGGGGACTTGCCCTGTCTGTTTGTTCACTGCTTTCAATCGGGGTACATTTTTGTGCAAATCGTAAATACCGGACAACGGGACAACGTAACAGGGACCTTTTGCAGGACGCTTTCCAAACTGTCAGTAGTAAAACGTTAACGGTTATTATTGACGCCATCAAATGATTCTAACGTTACGCTATGTAGAGTATACATTTTGACTTTTTGCATGCACCTTTGTTTAACGTAGCGTAGAATAAGTGAGGTTCGTGCTCTAGGCTTTCTGTGTTTTTTTATTATTTTTATAGATTTTGTATTGCAAACGCTACGAATGGAACAATCATTAGATATCGTTTTGAGGCGTCGGCGGCATTTTGGACGTGATCATAAACAAATGCACACCTAACAATGTAGGTTTTGCAGGACCACCGAAGCATGACATTTCGCTCTCTTGGTTCAGTTCCGTGATGCTAACACGATGTTGCCGGAAACGGCGGAAACGCCTAATTTTGTAGCTTTACTGTCAAATAAAAACTGATGGAAGAAAACCTGACCCTTTTCTACAATGATAAACCACAAAGTAAGTATTATTGCTATCAAAATCATCACGGTTCTGTTCTCATTGCCGCATAGTGGTTTTCAGACCTGGCAATACTGAACCTAATAATATCGTACCGTAATCTTCCGTAGAGAGACATCTATAACAGAGTACAACAAGGGAAAAGGGCTATACGTACACTTAATTCAATACTATGGTCCAAAAACATCAGATTAAAAACCAAAATGACTATCTACAATGTCATTGTAGAGCCAATTTTGACATATGGGTGTGAGTGCTGGCAATTCGGCAAAGAAGACAAAAAGAAACTGGAAACAGTTGAAATGGATTTTTTACGTAGAGCTTGTAGAACATCAAGATTGGAACATGTACATAATGAGGAAATAAGAAGACGAACCGGAAGAGTATTCACTACTGCAGATACTGTAGAATCAAAACAACTCTTATGGTATGGACACATAAGGAGGATGAACCCTGAAAGATGGCCAAAGAGAGCATTGGAATACGAACCAAGAAACAGAAGAAAAAGAGGAAGACCATCAAGAAAATGGATAGATGGAATTAGAGAGTCCATGATAGATAGGGCGATTACAGAGGATGACTGGGGTGATAAGAAAAAATGGAGGTCGAAATGCGGGATGCGTCGAAGGACGTAGGAACCCCGCCTTATATATATATATATATATATATATATATATATATATATATATATATATATATATATCCCGTCTGGGTCCGGGTTTAGAATGTTCCCAGGGTTTAATCTGCCTGTCGTAAGAGGCGACTAAAAGATTGGTAGTCCTTGCCTTAAAAGGGCCTATGGTGGTCACCGGCTGTGAAAGCAGGCGTATGAACCACCATAGTGAGGAAGCGGCTGCACCTATGTTAAGGACGGCTTCCCGACAGCGTCTGACCCCAGGTTAGGGGCGGCTGATAGCAAACCTGGCAGTAGGTATAAAATGCGCCCCCAGGAAGCCGACCAACATCAAACGGCTATTCGGTGCGTGGCGACACTGCGGGGATAACCCAAGCCAGGGATGAAAGCCGGCCGGCAACCTGTACAGGTCATCCCTAGGAGGCAATGTGGTCGGCTGCCTCCGAAATGTCGGCTGGGGGCCCTAAGGCTAACCACCGGACGGGCCCTACCTTCTGGTTCGACCGCCCCAGAAGAAGAGCACCCACACCAGGCCGGTATCGGAAGCCGGCTCTGGGCAAGGTGGCGGTGCCTCGGATCGCCCTGACGACGACACACGCAACGACATGGACCGTTTTAGGTGGACGACGGAACTGAAGGATGACCTGCTGAGCTGCTACGAGAGCAGTAGCCCGCGCCGTAGGGGATACATGTCCCGCATGCATGGGAGGTGGAGTGAAATGCATCCAGAGCATAGCACAATTACCTCCCAGAGCTTGCGGAACCAGGTATTTTACCTTCGGGGGCAGGGATACGTTCGTGCTCCAGCTCAGTCTGCCCCTCCGGCGACTGAAAGGCCTGTTAACCAGGCTGAAAGGTCGCCGATGAGGCCCGCTGAGAGGGAAATCGACGAAGCCGTCTCACCTGGAGATTTCAGTGACCGAAGGGCCTTGCATAACAACAAGAGGTCCTTCAAACTGGCAGATTTAAAGAGAGAGGATGAGGCGTTGAGTGAACGTCTATCGGAGGTCTCTGACATTTGGAGCATCAATTGCGAAATTTACGCTGCGGCTCTGAGGCTGGCTGGACAGGGGAGAGTGAGAGACTCTCCTGTCGAGAGAGCACAGAGGCGGGTGCGCCAGATGGAAGCGAAAATCCAGTTGGCTCGCCAAGAAGCATCCCGTATCCAGTGTGTGATGGAATATAGAGCGGCCGGTAGGCCTTTTACGCGCCGCGTGCGCCAGATAGCCCGAGAGCTAAGGCGCGACCATCACACGCTCAGTCAAGCGGTACTGGTTGTTGTCAAGCAGCATTGTCTTGACAGGATACGGACGCTAATCGCTGCTAAACGATCACTGGTGACGCGGGCGAGAGGTTTGGAGGAAAACAGATTGTTTTCCGAAAAGCCTGCTCGTCTCTTCCAACAGCGACCACCAGTCATAGAGCAGCCGCCAACTGCTGATCGCGTGGAGACTTTCTGGAGGGGCATTTACGAACACCCCAAACCTCTCCAGGCAGACACTCCGGCCTTGGCGCAGTTCGAGTCCGTTTGTAGGAGGACTCCAAACCTGAATGTACTGCGTCACCCGATAAACACGGAAGAAATTCTTGGTGCCTTACGAGGCGCAAAGAATTTCGCAGCTCCTGGCCCGGATGGCATAAACACCTACTGGTTGAAAAAGTTTCCCAGTTGCCACCGGCATTTAGCTAGAGTTTTTAACTCGTGGCTAAATCAGGAGCAGCCAATTCCGGCTTGGTTTGTCGAGGGTCGAACCGTGCTTCTCCCGAAGACCGGAGATTTGTCTGATCCTAAAAACTACAGGCCAATAACATGTCTGAACGCATGTTACAAGCTCTTCACCAGAATCTTGTACATGCGTATCCTTCAAGCTGTAAATCCCGTATTTCTCAGCGTATATGAACAAAGAGGGTCTAAGAAAGGAGTAGCTGGCTGCAGGGATAACCTGTTGATTGACCGCTGTGTCACACAGGACTCCGTGCATTACCTGCGAAACCTTTCTATGGCCTGGATCGACTATCGGAAGGCATTCGACACTACGTCTCATGAACTGATTGTGCGGCTGTTGGAATGTCTTTCGGTAGATGATCAAATACTGGGATGCATCAAACAACTGATGCCGCTCTGGAAGACTCGGTTCACTATAACATCGGGTGAAACCAGGGTTCGAACAGAGTTGGTATCATTTAAAAGAGGGGTCTTCCAAGGAGACTCCTTGAGTCCCTTGCTCTTCTGCATCTCGCTACTGCCTTTGTCCATAGCGCTGAAAAATACTAAGGGATACAGCTGTGGCAAGCCCAATTACCGGAGGCACAAGGTCACCCACTTATTTTACATGGATGACCTGAAACTCTATGCCTCCGGACAACGCGATTTAGAGCAGTCGCTGAGGGTAGTGCAGGATTACAGTCAAGCTATTGGTATGGAGTTCGGGATAGACAAATGTGCCATGGTTCATCTCAAAAGAGGACGTTGCGGAGATAGTGAAGATGAGGAGCAGCTCGTTGATGGGAGCATCTTGCGACAACTGCATGCCGGAGATACCTATACCTACCTTGGAGTGGCGTAGCGTCACATCCAAGAGGCAGAATTGGTCAAAGAGTGTCTCCGCCGCAAGTATTTGCACCGACTCCGGCAGATCTGGTCGTCAGAACTGTCCGGCAAAAACAAAGTCGCTGCCACAAACATGCTTGCGGTCCCATTGTTGCTATACAGCTTTGGTGCTATCCACTGGAACGTGGAAGAGCTGCGACAAATCGACATAAAGACCCGCAAAAGGATGAATATGGAGGGAAGTCTACATCCTAGATCCTCTGTCCCGCGAATATACCTCCCGCGACACCTGGGAGGGCGTGGACTATTGAGTTTGGAGCATCTGCACAACAGAGTAGTACTGGCCACTGCCTGCTATGTTACGACGAGCACCGATCCCCTGATCCGCTTTGTGCGAGAGCACGAGATTGCGGGTAAAGGAGCCTTCCTTTTTAAAGCAGCAACACGGGCAGCCGAAGAACTTAGTCTCACGCTCGACTTCACGCGGAGGTGTCAGCAGTCCGTTACGGAACTTGCTCCCGCACAATTAAAAACCCGGATTAAAACTGCTGAAGTCCAATTGCTTTTAAGACTTCACAAAGATAAACCAATGCACGGAATCTTCTACAAACATCTAGAAGAGCATGGTTTATCTGAGCAGTTGACCTTCTCCTTCCTAAGGTCTAATGGGTTGAAGTCGGAGACTGAGAGCTCTATAATGGCTTGCCAAGACGGTGTCTTCAACACCTTAGTATACCGTAGCCGGATTATGGGTATGGATGTGCCCGATATCCGCTGTAGAGCCTGCCTGCAGGCGCCAGAGACCCTTACGCACCTCTTGTCGGCGTGTAAGGTGTACGCTGGCACAGCCTACGTCTATCGGCACAACGCGGCTCTACGAGTGCTATACTACCATTTAAGGCACTCATACGGTATAGATGAGACACCGGTGCTGCCGTATGCTCCAGGGGACATTGAGTCCGTTGTGGAGAACGAGAGGTGCCGAATTTACTGGAACTACTCATTCTCCACGCTCGAGCTTATACATGCAAATAAGCCCGACATAGTCCTCCTCGACTACCAACAAAAGACGATGTTCGTTATCGAGTTCTCGGCGCCTGCCGAGGGGAACATCGTCTCTAAGGAGGAGGAAAAGCGGACCAAGTATCAGGAGCTCCTCGGACAACTTCGCAGGCTCTGGCCGGACTACACTGTGAGTCTGCTAGTAATGGTCATTGGATCCCTAGGTGGTATGAGGGATACGCTGCTCTCTGCACTGCGCAAAATGCCGGTGTGCCGTGCGGCGGCGCACATCTTAGCCGCCAGAATGCAGAAGGCAGTCATCCATGGGTCCCTTCGTCTGCTTAGGACGCACGATTCGCGGACCCAGTGATTGCTCACCTCACGGTGTGAGGAGTAGTCGCTGGGAAATGGAACAGCAGCCCGGTGTGTCGGAGCCCGGGTTGCACCCTTTTTGTTTTTGTTTTGTCTTATATATATATAATCTTCCGTAGAGAGTACAACTTTATCAGTTATTCGCCGATTCGGTCATTTCGGGAAAACTGCGCATGCCACAAATAGCCGATAACGTGAAATAACGCCAGGCAACGGACGTGCAAAAGGTCCCTAACAATTAAAGAGAGCGATATTATCTGTTTTGTGGCTAAAAAAAGAGCTAACGAAATCTAATGAAATGATGAGGTCATGAAACAAATATAATGCACGATTTATTAGAATGTATACAATACAACACTAAAAATTACTTACTCCTCTGTATCTCCAACAGTTCAATACTTCTCCTCAAGAAAGGCACTGTTATGTCAGCTAGTGATGAACCTTTATGTGGCACACTATACCACATTATTGACTTGCTCTGATTGAACAGATTCTCTACTTCAGCTCTCTGTCTATTTCTTTTCCATGCTGGAAAGTTATATCAGCTAATTAGATGAGTATTTTCATAAATAGTATAACAGATATTTCGCAACCGTTATTATAGGTTATGAAGTCGAAATATTTCAGAAACTAATGAATGCAGCCATAACAAGTGCTATACAAAGATGAAAAAGCATATTAATAGCAATTATTTGGTATAATAACATATCGGGGGTTACATTTAAAAAAAGGAAGAAAATCTAGATTTTGCATTCTACATCACACTGTATACGAATATGCGTCGTGGGCTTCTTTTATACCCGATTTTAAAACTAGAGAATATGTTTTACCCATCCGTGTAAAAAAATGGTTTTTGATTCATCACTTCGTGATATACAGTACGTCCACTTGACAGCGATTTGGATATAGAAATGGTCATAATTTTTGAAATACCCTGTTTAATGTAACATTACCCTATATTGGAAGAACGGAAATCATTAGTAGAATTCGAATATGGAATAAGTTATAGGATGACTCATTTAAAGATGCATATTTGCATCACCACGTAGTTATGGATCACCCTGTATAAATCTAAATATTTTTTGAGCAAGGAGCATATCCGTGGCTTTAACTTTTATATACAAATTTTTCCGATATCGTCTACAGTACAGGAGTTATCGACTGAGCCGGTACTAAAAACTCACCCTGTATATCAGGACTTTTACAGCTTTATTCGAAAAAAATCATCGCAAGTTTGATTAACTCTGTAAAGGGGTAAATGTCACAAATGGCACTGTTTGTGAGTCAAAACGTTGTAAATAAACGATTGTTCAACTTTGAATTTTTGTAGAAGTCATTTGCGTTACCTTTTTGATACTTATAGAACTCACCATTTACCAGTATTTGTTTGATATAAAGGCCACCTTTGGAATGTCCGACCCAGATGATTGGTTTGTTCCCTACTCCTAATTTCACCAGCTCATCTATCATTTCTTGACTTCGTGTCACCATATCTGTCCTGAAAAAAAAAATTCCTTCGAAAAACTGCCATATATGTAAGTGGTCTTAATTTTTAGACGTAGGAAGAAGCTTTGTTATAACAAGTCATGAATAAGGGAAGGAAGTTGGAAAGTTAGAATCATAAGAGCTTCTTCATCAAATTTCATTAAAACACGATACATTAACAAAGACAAGTAGGCTCACTCTAAGCTCAGCCCCCAATGTGGTCTTTCCTGCTGTGCTCTCGGATACTACGAAAGCTGGCGGATTCTGGCGCCCGGCGATCTCGAGCAGTAGCCGAACGCTAACAGCTGTGGTTTACAGGGTCAGTCCACCTAACACCACCTAACACGCGACACGGTGCACGGGATACAATCAGTCGGATCTACCAGGGTGCCTAAACAAGTAGTGTTTGTGTGTTATTGAGCGTTTTGCGCGTATTTCACAAAAAAATGCCGGCGACATGCTCTGTATATGGCCTCATGGTTTTTTTATATTTGTGCCTACTTATTCCCATTGATTTTCGAAATATCTGTTTTTAATACTTTAATTTTATTATTGACATGATTCTTAAGTTTTTTAAATTCATTTTCCAAATTCGTGTTTCCCGGTTCTTTAACTTTTTGTTTTTAAATTTTGACTCGGTTTTCAATCATTCGAGAATTTCTTGATTTATCCAGTCGTTATTTTCACGTATCTTATACGTCTTTTTGAATTCCGAATCTTTTTTACAACAAGTGATTAAGTCAATTAGTTCCTGAAATGATAGAACTTCTGTAGTTTGAATATTCTTTTCAAATTTTGAGATGAATTCTTTATGATCTATTCTGTTTCCTTCTTTTCTATATTTTGTCGCAAGTACTTTTATGTTTACACCTAAGGTTATTTACATTTCAGATTACTACATCTATCTGACAAAACACGATCTATAATACTCCTTGACCTACTTGGCACCCCAGTAGCTGCATCTGCAGTTATTGTGTTGAATGGTTTATTGAATCATAAATTATATTCTATCTATACTATAGAATTCATTTCTATTGACCCCCGTATAAGTAAAGTGAACGTCGATCGTTGACGTCGACCATATCGCACAGTCGGATTCCCTGTAGGTAAACGAGTCCGCACGAAGGCAACCCCTCTCAAATCGAGGCGGCTCACATTTGTGAGACTCACATCAAAGTCGGCACGGTGAGTGACGCTACTTGTCTTTGTTAATGTACGGTGATTAAGATCAGAAATGTTATACGAATGAAATTTATAATCGTGGATCACAGGATAACAATCATTACATGGATTTACCTGTTTTTTCTTTTTGCCCACATGGGACACCACAATATGTCCGTGGTATAGTTCAAGGCTATGACTCTAACATCGGGACAATCCTCAGGAATCCAGTCTTTAGGCCAACATTTGGAATAACCTTTCTCTTCTACCACCTCCTCGTCTGTCTCCCAACCTGTAGATAAAGGCACCACGCATATCTCGCTATGTTTCCGAGCCTTTTTGTTTGGTAGTTTAGAGTAAATTCCTGTTAAAGTCCTCTTAAGGCTTTGCTGTCTAGGCGGAACGTACAGGTTGCCTGTTGACTGTCTCCTTACGGGCGTCTGGTGTTTCAGTTTGTGCCAGTCTTGTCGCCACGTGCCTTGTTTCCAAGTCCTGGAAAGGAAAAAGAACCATGGAACTTGGTCAGTGTTGTACATATTTCAGGGTTCGGAGCACTTCCCAAAGTCCCAAAAAATGCTCGTACAGGGAAAAGAATTGAGATTTTGAATAAATTTTTTTTGTCATAAATGGAAAGATCATATATAAGTTTTATAACAAAACTGTTTTTGTTTTCTTTTTTCGCAATAATTCAAAAATTATATCAAAATAAAAATGGGTTTTTAAATCCAGTACCGAAAACACGCCGACGACTCCCGAGCCGTGTGACGTCACCATGGCGGTCAGGATGCTCCTTTGACCAACGACGTCCTACTCCGATACTAGATTCTAGATTCCCAGCCAATCGTGAGAATACTTATTGGTAACTAGTGTATGTTTGTTGCAACATAGACGATGAATGAAGTTTGCAGCTCCAGACTAAGTCTACGATGGAAATAAGTATGTTTTTGAATGTTTGAAGTCAGATTACAGATTCCAGTAAGTACCTAATCAAATATGTTTCGTTGAAAAGATCTCCTCAATTGAAGGATGGCCTAGTGGTTAGAGGGTCCGATAGTGAATCTCAGGGTCTTTGAATCGAAACCCAGGCCTTCCAACTTTTTTTTTATTTTTTTTTATCAAAAAAATTATTGATGCGCTTTTTGCACTTGTTACGCACATTTTTTCTACGATCAACATAAATAAGTATTTGAAATTAATTCAAAACCTCAATTGGTCGTTTTTCGAGACAATACGATAATTGGTTAGTGTTGGGTAGCTGAATATAACCCTAGCTTCATTTATTTTATCTATTTATCGTAAGGCATTTTGCATATATACAAAAAGTCACATTTTTTAACAAAATGATTTGAATAATTTATTGCAGCCGGTTAACCACTCATATTTGCCGTAAAACCCAACATGAAAATATATAGTCAATTTTTTCACAGACTTCTTTACTCGGATCTCTAAAGTGATAAGAACTGGATCGTTAATGTCACTTTTTTCTTGGAAGTTTTGATTAGAAAATTACATTTGTACTAAGACGCATACAACACACTCTAAATTATTATCCACACTAGCAGAACCGGAAGATTGTCCTTCTTGACCCTCCGTTACGTTATTATTAATAAAAAAAACATTTAGTACGTGATAAGGGTTATCAAACCAAAGGAAGAATTTTAACATTGCTGGCTAAGCAAGCACGCAAAGAGAAACAACGATAGCTGCCGACACGTGTTTCGGACTTATTGGACCTCATCAGGGCAGCGTAATCTAAGTCAAGGATGGTAGGACTCCCTAAAGTAGAGTGTGTGTCCAGCCGAAGCCGCAAATATGTTATTGGTCCCCTGTTACGACATCCTGGTATTTGTCAATTCTGAGTCCTACCATCCTTGACTTAGATTACGCTGCCCTGATGAGGTCCAATAAGTCCGGAACACGTGTCGGCAGCTATCGTTGTTTCTCTTTGCGTGCTTAGCCAGCTATGTTAACATTCTTTCTTTGGTTCGGTATTATTAATGTTTAACTATTTAGTTTTCGTCTTTAAAATAGTTATAATAATCAAATAGAAATCAGAACGTATTATTCTGATTTACATATGACGCATTCTGATTTTCAATTGATGTTCTGATTTACATTTGATACGTTCTGATTTTACGATGTTTTCTCAATCACAAGTGACGCTTTCCGATTAACAACTGGAAAAGGTGCAGTATCATACCAAAAACCCAATCCACAATTTTGAGGATGACAGTACTTTGCACGCAGGCATCATGAGCAATAATGAAGAACTATTGGTTCTTAGGCTGTTCAGGCGGCGTTGACGCGCTTCGCTGCTTGAAGTTTCGCCAACACGAGTGGTCGGCATCCTCAGAAGCTGATGTCACCTGTTCGGTGTGTTCCGAGCAACTCGAAAACTGCCCCTGCTTTATATAACTTTGTATAACGTTTATTTAGTTTTGGGGGGGTCTGATTACCGAATTTTCATTTTGCGGGTAGGTGTGATCACTTGACGCATTATAGAGTAAGTCACCCGGCAGACCGAAATAGTTTGATGATATTTTCTTTTTAAAAATATACCATTCAAAAATAAACAAATCAATTGCGTAGTTCTTCGCGATTACGGTACTCCGCCCATTGACGTATGAAGTGATTAGTTTGCTCATAGATATAATGGGTAAAAATATACTACTTAGAGGATGATTAAAAATTTCAAGGATTTCTATAGTCCAATATTTATTAGGCTTCCTATCAGTTCAGTTCAAAATATTTCAAGAATTTTGACAGTGATATTATACATAACAGATAAAATATAATAATAAATCACTATTATAATGCTTGAGATGATGAGATGTATAAAATCGCCTAACGACACGTCTTGAATGTAGAGCTACCGATGTTGCTAGTAACAGTTGGAGTTAAAAATTCGTTTTTGATAAAATTCAATTTTATTATTCAATATATAGTTGTCTTCGAGGGCACTAATACGGCTTTTTTTCAAATTATTTGCAAGTAACCAAAACAAGTGCATTACAAAAAATTTTGTTCAGTTTGGTGAATTTTTTAGCCTTAGAAATTGTGAGATATTGTTTTTTTGCCTTAGTCGATAAGCCCAGTAATTCCCCTATAAAATGAATTCAAAAAGTCGCGAATCGCTCAATAAATAATGCAGATATGGCGTTACAACTGCACGAATCCATGGAGTCGTGATACAGAAACTGAACATGTAATAAAAAATTAATTAAAAATAATAATAATAATAATAATAATAATAAGTTTATTTCCATCAGACTATAAAATAATAGTATAGGAATCGTCGAGATATAATATATAACAAACAATACATTCGACAGAGAAAAAAAAATCAGACAAAATCATGATATGTATAAATTAACAGACACGAAACAAATTATACTCTAAACTAATATACAGTTAAAGTATACAATTAAAGTACTCGTCTAAGTTGTAGAAAACGTTATCTAACATAATTTCCTTTATCTTTTTTTTATAGAGATGTATATTAGTAATTTTTTTTATGGAAGAGGGCAACTTGTTGTAAAATTTGATAGCCATAATGCTAGGGCCCTTTGAGGTCAATGATAATCTGTGTGGTGGTATTATAAGATCATCCGATTGTCGCAGAGCGTAGTTATTTATGTCATGTCTTCTAATAAGAAAAGACTTTATGTTTTCTTTAATATAAATCAAACTACTGTATATATACAAGGAGTAAACAGTCATTATCCTGAGCTCTTTAAATAAATTTCTGCAGGATTGATGCCTATGTTTAAAGGAAATGGTTCGCAATATTTTCTTTTGTAGGACAAATATTTCACCAACACGGGAACAATTTCCCCAGCAGACAATGCAGTATGAGAGTACCGAGTGTATATAAGAGAAATAGTATAGCCTCAGAATGTTGATGTCGACGTAATTACGTAGTTGAAAAATTACATAACACTGTTTTGATAATTTACTCATAATAGTTTCAATATGTGAATTCCAGTTTAGGTACTCATCAATCTGTACACCTAAGTATTTTATATCGGAGAATTGATGCACGCTTTGTCCGTTACATCGCACTAACAAACTTTGGTTTTGTTTTATCGTATTGAAGACGACCATAGCCGTTTTATTAGAATTCAAAACCAGATAATTATTTTTACAATATTGTGACATTGCTTGGCATTTTTCAGTAGCGATATCGCTGAGACCGTCTATTGTATCAGATTTGAATGTAAATGCTGTATCATCTGCATATAAAGTTAGTTTTACATCTAAAAAGTTCTTCACAATATCATTAATGAAAATTATGAAAAGTAATGGGCCCATTATGCTCCCTTGAGGAACACCAGTCTCTGGTATTACAGTAGAAGATTTTAAAGTACCAGATTCAGTTTTCACTTTTACTAATTGACTTCGATCACTTAAATACGTTTTCAGCCAACTGAGAGCACATCCTCGTATACCATAATTAAATAACTTTGAGAGTAAGGTTGAGTGGTCAATTGTATCGAAGGCGCGTTTAAGATCGAAAAATAGAGTCAAGCATTTATGTTTTTGGTCTAAATTATTCAATACAGTGTTGTATAGAGTTATTACAGCATCCTGAGTACAGCGTTTCTCCCTGAAACCATATTGAGAATGGCTAAGGAGGCTGTGCTTATCTATAAATTTATAGAGCCTTGTCCTATAGGATTTCTCATATAATTTTGAAAATGCACATAGTAGCGCTATACCCCTAAAATTAGTAATTGAGTGACTGTTACCCTTTTTGTGAATAGGTACAATAACTGCTTTCTTAAGGAGTGATGGAAAAATGCCCTCTTGAAAAGAGAGATTTATCAATTGCGTTAGTGGTTTAACAATTAAATCTGCAACCGCTATGAGAAGGGAACATGGGATATCATCATCCCCCGCAGAATGCTTTACTGATATTTCCCTTATATAGCTCAAAACCTCTTCCTCACTTACAGGTGTTAAGAAAAAAGAATTTTTTAGGAAAGTGTCAGAACTGCTACTCTTATCTGGTTGGATGTCTTCTATAATTTCTTTGACCGAGGTAAGAAAGTATTTATTAAAGGCGTTAGGAAGATCCAAGTCATTTAATAATTGATCATTTTCATCACGCATGTTTTTAAAGGTATGGCAATTTGAGCCGAAATTTGTGCGTTCCTTAATAATATCCCATGATGTTTTGGATATATTAGAAGACTGTAATATTTTTGTATTAAAATAAAGCTTTTTGGCTTCAGATACTCTATGTTTGTGCTTCTTCTTAAGAAGTAAGTATTTGTGATACAATTCAGCGTCGCCGGTCGATTTGTACAAATGGTAAATTTCTCGTAACAAAATGCCTTCTTCAATAATGTCAGATGTCAACCATTTATTAGAAGAATAATGTTTTGTATTATTTCTGTAAGTCAGCAAGGGAAATGCTTTCTCTGCAGCTTCTAAAAATATTGAATAAAAATGACAGAACTTTTCGTTACCTCCAAGAAGCCTATCATCCAGGAAGTCCCAAACCTGAGACATTAGAATGTGCCTAAAAAGATAAATATTATTTATATCATTAAACTTCCTTTTATAGTAGACCTCAGGATAATGACAGGTTCCTCTTATTGTTGGTTTGTAGTAAACTACTTGTAAATGGTGATCTGAAAAATCGACAGGTAAGACCTTAGTCGTTACACAGCTATCATCAACATTAGCAAATATATTATCTATTATACTTTTGGAATTTACTTGAACTCGCGTATGCTCATATATCAATTTTATAAAATTGTAGCATTCACATAGAGATGTACATAATTGGGCAGATGTGTCAGAGGCTGCAAGATCAAAATTAAAATTAAAGTCACCACACACAAAAGTAGGTTGCCCATATTTACTTAAATTATCCAATAGGTTCTCCAAATTTTCAAGAAAAAAATTTGGATCAGCTGATGGAGATCTATACATTCCTACAACAATAATTTTTTGGGAGTCAACTTCAATTTCTATAACCGCATGTTCGAACAACGATTCTACGTTAACAACTTTACTGGTAATTATATTAAATGGTACGTCATTTCTGACAAATATAGCGATACCACCACCTCTTTGATTCTCACGACAAAAATAGTCCGCTAGTTTATAGGATTGAATATATAAGTTGGTTATCTCTATGCTTTTGCACCAAGTTTCGGAAAAACACACCACGTGAGGACAGGACAGAGATTGCAGTAACTCTTCTACCTCTTCGGTTTTGGACCTGAGGCTTCGGGTGTTGAGATGAAAAATTGAGACGATGGAGTCACTGGCCAATTGCTTATGTGTTTCTAGGTTTGAGTTCTGTATAAAGGTTTCTTTTGAAAAAACTTAGAAACATAGATACCGACAGGCCAATTTGAAGGTTCCATTGCTAAGTCTAGATGAGTAGAGTCAATTGTTACTTTGAAGGAGGCATACGTATCTGGATATTTAGAATTTAAGCTTTCACAGGTAACTTCAGGAAATTTATTTTTCAGCAATGCTGTTAGTTCTTCTATTTTAGTGTCGGGTTGCAACCGAGATACAAATAATGAAGACTTTTGTGAAGAAGCCTTTACATTTGTTACCATCTTAGAGCTGCCTATTATTCTATTTTGATTTTTCCTATTACGAACGCCTCGCTTAACGTCAATCCATTCCCCTCCGTCGTTCGCTGCTTCAGGCTTAGTACCGTCCCCTGCACTTGTCCGTGTTGTACTGGTAGAATTGGAACTGCCTGTAACAGCAGTTGAAAACGTTCTACTTTTTCCTGCAGTTCTGGTAGTCGTCGCCGAATTTGATGTTGACGGCCGTTGAGTGATCTGTACATCGCTTCCTGGAGTAGCTGTGTCGTTGGAATTGATTGTACTGTATTGTCGCTGGGTGGCTGCACTAGTACCATTATTGAAAACATTACCAGTTATGGTAGTCTTGTTTTGTTTATTACTATCAGAGATTCCGCCCATTGCCAGTTGTCGTTCTAAGCTATCAATTTTATAATACAATAGTGCATTCTTTTCTTCCATTTCTTTTATCAATTTTTTTAACAAGTCATTTTCAGACTTTAGTCTTTCTCTCTCATGCTGATTAAAATCAACCATATGCTCTTTCTCTGTTTGATCAATAATGGTTTCAAGTGAATTGTCAGAAGACTCACCTTCACAATTTGGACACCTATAGTTCGTGTTACTTCTGTCGGCACGGGCAACGCAGTCCTGATGGACACAGTGCCCACACACTTCACATATAAATACTTTTGAACTTTTATTAGGCTTTTTAAGACATATAAAACACTTATTTTTATCCACTATATCTAACAGCGACTTGTCAGTTGGCGCCATGTTGGATATACAGTAGAGGTAGTAGCTATAAAAGGTTGACCCCTTTTTTTTCGCATTTTTTCTCGATAACTTTAATTGTATTTTCATACCTCAAAGTTTGTCGACATGATCGTGGAACATATTTTATAATTTAATCATATTTTATCATAAGTCGGTGCCTGAAATCATCCTTTAAAGTTTTCGGGATTTGTCCTGGGACACGGTGTGTAATAATCGCTGTTGATTGTCTGGCCCTTTTCAAGATAATCGATGGGTATAGGGTGATTAGTAATTCGATACATATATTTGGGGAGGTGACAGTAGAGGTAGTAGCTATAAAATTGACCATGTCCAATTCCTAATAGTTTCCGAGATAAATAGAATTTTAGAGATTTTCATTAAAATGCAGACCTCCAAACAAAAACCCTAATAAAACACAATTTATTGTCGGATTTTGGAATTTTTGGTATTAGTCGTTAAAAAATATGCTAATACGTCATTATCGACTAAAAGAATCTGATCAAACATCACTTTGCGAGATAGTGTCAAAGTCAGCATGTGTTGAAAACTGACTTCAAGAAACGATACAAAAAATTAATTTATCTTAAAAAGTCGCCAAATAATCAACTATGCACTTTGCGGTGAAAAAATGCCCATCTTTCTAGTTATTCATTGGTACCACAAGCTTGTTGTAAATGTGGTAAACACAGAACACAGGCAATAAGATTGCATTTAGGCTCTATAAAAGCATAATGGATCTCCGAGAGCACAAAGTTTCAACAGACCGTTTGCCGAAGACTTGTCATCGGATTTCTAATTTTTGTTATGGGTACTTGGATAATGTGCTATTGCATCATGATTACTCATAAAAAGTGATCGGTTAACAAAAACTGTGGTGTAGGGTCTCAAAATTGTATAATTTTAAAAGAAATATTCAAGTTGTATGTTAAAATGGATTAGTCTTAAAAAGTTACTAGGTAATCTCTTAGAAGTTGTTAGGGAATCAAGCAAAACATGCCATAGCCACTTTATAAAGTATCGTGTATCCATAAATTTTCACTCATGTACAAATAAGAGGTCGTAGATCATCCAGAACGGAGTAGGTCCAAAATGGAGCATGATATCTCTTGTGAACACACTATGGATCGATCATGAACATACGTACGCTAAACCTGAAGCAGTATATTTTATACTGTATGTAGATCGACAATAATGAACCGGTCACATTTTTTGACTATGGGCCTGGCCACATCTCCACGTCACGACGTCGTCAACGTGGAACGTCACGTTGAACGTCGTCGTCAACGTGGAACGCCACGTCGAACGTCGTCGCCGACGTGTGGCTAGTAGGCCCGATTTTATCAACAGGCGCATTTTAACAAAGACTGACAAATCAGAGCAGCCCATTCAAGAACATGCATCTGCTCTGATTGGTCAAAGCCTTTGTTAAAATGCGCATGTTGATAAAATCGGGCCTACTAGCCACACGTCGGCGACGACGTTCGACGTGGCGTTCCACGTTGACGACGACGTTCAACGTGACGTTCCACGTTGACGACGACGTTCAACGTGACGTTCCACGTTGACGACGACGTTCGACGTGACGTTCCACGTTGACGACGTCGTGACGTGAAGATGTGGCCAGGCCCTAACCATGACACAGAAGCAATATGCTTTTCATATTCATATTCATTTTCGGAGATCCATTATGCTTTTAGAGAGCTTTCAGATTAAATGCAATCTCATTGCGTGTGTTTACCACATTTAAAACAAGTTTATGGTACTAATATAAGGGTAACTAGAAAGATGGGCATGTTTTTACCGTGAAGTGCACAGTTAATAATTATTTGGTGACTTTTTAATATAAATTCGTTTTTTTGTAACGCTTCTTCGAGCAACTTTTCAACACATGCTGATTTTGACACCATCTTGCGAAGTGTTTGATACATGATCACTTTCTTTTAGTGATATATAATTTTCGTTCGGCAAGCAAAATAGCAGATCAGTGAAGATCGACGTCGCTTGGGATCCTCTACTATATCAAAATTGAAGCAACGCTACGTTCATGTGCTGTAATTCCGCAACCAGACAAAATTCGCTACAAGTACGATAAATTAAACAAGTGTTTCCTATCAATACAAGCATCATATTACGTTTTGGCCTCCTCGCAGTGTTGCCTATATTTCGGAGTCGTAATAACACTATTAGTATGTGGTGAATAGCTCGCACGGCAGACCTGTAACTGTATATATTATGTGTATAAGATCGCAGCGCCACGCGGTGGAATTATTGCAAACTACGTTGTGTAACTGTAGGTGTGTACACCTCCAAAACGCCTCCAGACGAAAATTTGTGTAGGGGGTATTTGTGGCCGTAGAAACCGTTTGCACATGTTATACACGGGGGTATGCTTTGGCCTCCGGTTTTTCGCATTCGCCTCCGATTTTTGAGGCCAGTGCGTCCAAAGGGTATACGTATAATGACGTAATAGCATATTTTCTAATACCAAATATTTCAAAATCTGACAATAACATTTTGTTTTGTTAGGGTTTTCGTTTTTAGGTCTGCATTTTAATAAAAATCTCTAAAATTCAATTCATTTCGAAAACTATTAGAAATTAAGCATGGTATTATATGACCAATTTTATAGCATACCACCTCTACTAACACCGCCTCAAATATCTGCATCGAATTACCAATCACCCTATATAATACTATTACCACTATTACTCTTTTTTACTATGCAGATTCTACTGATGCCACATCCTTGCTAGCCGATATTGTTCCGTCTTTCCACACTTTGGTTCATCAAGTGCAATCTACTTGACCGACTATTGATTGGACTCTGAAGTATAATAATAGAATAACTAATAAAGCCATCCATTATAATATATCGACGGAAAAAATGTCTATATTGCAGTTGATAATCGACACATTGCTACGAATCATCAAAGCATTATTGCTTTTGATCGATTGTTAGCACACGTGCATGGCATTCTCTTTGCACATAGCTGTCGCATGGCCAAACATTTATGCACGATATTTCCCACACGTTCCTCTCAGCTGTCTTCATAAACTTCACTTCATGATCGCATAAAACTATTTTAATAATAATAATAATATCGTCTTTCTTTCAAAAAAACCAAGAGGGATACAAGCAGCGAAGTTTAGCCTTGGCTACTGTCATGTCTATAGTATGGGATTCGCTTTCAACTAAATCACCGTCCACCCACCTGCAAAAAAGTGTGTTATGCCGCTAGATCTTTCTTTCACAGGTCAATGGATAGCCTATTATGTATGTAAGAATTTTTCAGTTTTACAAACCCCCCACCCCCCAACCACCCCAAATTCACCTCACCCAAAAAAGTAGAAAATCATCGGAAACACCTAAAAATTAAGTTTCAAGTTTCAGCTGTGTGTCACTGACACGATTGACATTCCATCTTTGTCATGCGGTAATAATAGTGTCAAAATTCAATTGAAATCAATTCAAAATTTTCCACCCCACACAATACAGAACGATCTAAAGCGAAATACTCATATGCATAAATCAGAAAATTCTACATCGCTTGGTTTCTGCAATTGGCAGCGCAATGTTCGGATGGACCTAAAAAGCGTATTATTCCGCTAGGTCTTTCTTTCACCAGGTCAGTGGACAATCTATTATAAATACAATAAATTTTTTAGTTCTTTAACCCCCCACTCACCCCAAAAATTTCACCCCCACCAAAACAAAAGTAAAAAATTATCACGAACATCCACCGATTCTCAAAATTATAACAGCTTACCTCTACGACCCTACAGCATATGGCTACCCAAATTTGATTAAAATCCATGCAGCGGTTACTGAGATTACGAGGCTAGAAAAACGCCAACAGACAGGCATACAGACAAACCGACGAAAAAAGTGACGTGGATTTTCGTTATGTAGATATCATAAAACGCCCAAAAAGCGTACTATATAAAAATCGAAAATTTTCGCGATCACAATTCTCCCCTCACCTATTGGTGTGGCAAGTAAAATCATATGAATTTAATTCTAGTAAAGCCTTCTATGTGTCAGACAATGAACTTTTCAGTGGAACTGTTAGCTTTTAGCCCAATTACATCATAAAGTTACAACGCATTACATGGAATTACATTGTACCCTAACAGCAGAAAAAATGCGAGCCCAAAATACGGTCAATCATACAATTTTTCATGAAATTCCTGGCTATTTAGTTACTAAAATTGCACATTTACTAGATTGGATGGATAATTCGTCTTTCAAGAATTACACTCCAATAATTGCAACATATTTAAATATGAGAGGAAATTAAACTGCAGTTAATTAATGATATTGCATTAATTAGAGACTTTGATTGGTGACAGTGATAGCTGCGTATGGATAAATAGATTGTTTATTATGAAGCAACACTATTTCCCTATATATTTGATTTTAATTAGAAGTATAAAACAAATATGACCCCATTTTCGTATACGTTTTTATCTTTCCTTTGTAATTCATTCATTGTTTTGGTCAATTTTAAATGAGTAAAATATATTTAAAACATCTTCTTTCAGAAAAGATTGTCTCCAGATAATAAAAACATTTCATAGCGAAAGGAAGGACTTCTTAAAAGGAATGCTATCTCGAACTTGAAAGAAAGGTTTTTGAAAGAAAGGCCGCCATCTAGAAAGGGTAGTCCTCTAAACTAATCATTAAAATTGAAGTTCATGTGAATGGACGATTATCCTTTAATACTTCTGAAGTTCAACAGACCATGTCACAGACCAAGACCATGGTTTTTTTAATGTTAAGCCTCCCGCAAAGGCTGAAAGCCTATGGCGCTGTAGAAGCGCTGCGAGAGGAGAAGTAGTGTGGGTTCACGTTAGACTTGAAACGCTGTAGGTTGTAGCCGCCGGGAAACAAATTCCCCGGCAGCTGATTCCACAGCGTTGAAGTTCTCCAACAGAAGGAATGCTGGAGGAGACTGGTTCGGGGAGTAAGGACCTCGACCTGCTAAGGATGAGCTCGCAGAGCTTCTCTAGTGTTCCTGGCTCGGACGGCCTTTGGTGTTTTTTATCTGGGAGAGCTCACTCGAACTCCTTCGATGTTCCAGACTGTGGAGGTCCTTTGTGAGGTTAGGCGTATCGATTAATCTAGTTGCTCTTTTCTGGATAGTGTCCAGAAGCTTTAGAGAGCTTCGGAGCTCATACCCACACATGGGAGCAATACTCCAGCGATGGTCGGATCTGTGCCTTGTAGAGCAGCAGCAATTCCTCTGGTGTATACAACTTCCTACAGCGGAACAAAACTCTAAGCTTCTGGGATGCCGTTTTAGCAATACTGACGACGTGGTCATGCCAGGACATGTTATTGTTGATGTTGCTCCCCAAAAGCTTGACGGAAGGTGATTCGACTATGGGGTGACCCTCTATTTCCACGGTTGATAAGCCATCGTGAGACTTCTTTGTAAGTGTTGTTGCCTGAGTTTTTTGTACGTTGAACTGTACTTTATTTGCTAATCCTCACTCGACAACTGTTTTGATATCTGCGTTGATCTGTGAGGCATGCTGCTGTCGCCGACATACCGTCTCGTGGGATGATAGTGGCTTGCCTGGTTCCATGCACGACACTAATGTACTGTCATCTGCGAAGTTGTAGATGGGATAGGATTGGATGTTATTTCCACCAGCTCGTTGATGTACAGCAGAAACAGTGTAGGGGATAGGATAGATCCCTGAAGACACCGGCGTTTATTGAAAATACGTCTGATGAACAGCCCTCGACTACAACACACAGAGATCGGTCGTTCAAAAAGCTATTCAGCCACTGGCGCAGGCCAGGTGGTGGTCCATAAGCAGCAAGCTTGACCAGAAGTCCCTCATGCCACACTCTGTCGAAAGCTTTCGATATGTCAAGTGCAACAACACGGGATTCGCCGTGATTGTCTATTGCTCTGTTCCACAAGTGAGTGACGTAGGCAAGGAGGTCACCTGTACACCTGTGCTTACGGAAGCCATACTGGCGATCATTTATGATGTTATTGTTGTCCATGTATTTCAGGAGCTGTGTGTTAATGACAGTCTCCATAACCTTAGACATGATGCTGAGGCTTTTGTGAGAATCTTTCGATAAAAATCTCGTGGCCGTCCTACAGTTCTAATCAAGAGCACACTCAAAGGAAACCGACAGACAGAATTCAGGATGTCCCAAAAGCTGTGACAATGGCTTTAAAGAAAGTTCCCGTCGAGGCCTTCCAGAGGGCTTAATAGGCATGGAAAAATCTTGTAAAAAAATGTGTGGATATTGAAGAATATTTTCACGTTGTACAAAAATATTCAATAAATCTTTGAAAGAAAGTATTAATGACTGTTGGAACACCCCCTGTATATCAGCTCTCCAGCTATTATAAATAAATCTGCAGAACCGCTGCGCGCGTGTCTTCTTTATCATGTTGTGAACTTAATTTCATTACAAATAATCACTGATCGAAATTAATTCGCCGTAATTAAGGAATGCAAATAAATGGTTTATTACCGCATACATGTGTTTATTTTTTCATACTCAATTTGTTCTGCGAACCCAATGTAAATAAAGGTTTATTAATGAATGTAAAATGCTTATAAAATTCCAGTGCAATTAGGTTTGATAACAACAAAAATGCATTGGCTCAAGGACGTCACTTGCAACTGAAACGAGAGCGAACACATCAGCGTAAAGCCGCGTACACATTTGAGCGCACATGACACATCAAAATTCTTGGGTTATGTACTCTGGTTTCAATCAGTTATTCTTCTGAAAGCTTTGCGAAAATGTAAAAGTCGTGGGCTTTAGTGATCATAATGCTTAGATTATGGTTGTTTTTCATGGGTTTCGGTCAACGATTGAAACTATAATTTTTCTTCACTACGTTTCGGTTTATTTTAATCTAAACCATCTTCAGCTGTCTATAAATGAAATAGGAAATGGTACGAATATAATAAAAATGCAAAAAAAACAACAAAAAAAAGCAGTTGAATAAAAGAATTATTAATTGTATGTGTAACGAAGTATTGATTTAAACCTTCTGCTGATGAGTATGGTAGCCTTCATTGCCTGGTATCATACAGAACTACAGAAGTACTATTTAGAAACAAGAGGCTCTATATTTAGGTACAAGGGAAGCCATATTTAGGTAAAAGGGAGGCTCTGTTTATGTAAAAGGGAGGACCTATTTGGGTACGAGGGAGGCTCTATGTAGGTACAAGGCAGGCCCTATTTAGATACCAAGGCAGGCCCTATTTAGGTACAAGGGAGGTACGATTCAGGTACAAAAAACCTATATCGGACGTGCCTCGGACCAATAATTTGGTAACATCGGACTTCCCACAGACGGCCGAGGAACGTCGAACGACTTATTCAGGACGGCCTACAGACGTGTGAAAGTCCAAGCCGGACTTCCTTAGAACGTCTGTCAGACGCCTGTGTGCTGTTTGGGAAGTAGAAATACAACTAACTATAAATGTATATACATATATAGAACTTTTAGACATAAACTTAGTGATTTTATTTTCGTTTATTGAAAATGAATATAAATGAATTAAAAACAACAAAAAAAAAATAAAAAAATTCAACATTGTCTTAAACCATATAAAATCAAAATAGCTGATAGACCTTCAAACTCAACATACAGATACTTAAATGAATTCAAACCAAAAACAGAAACACATAACAAATACCGTTTATCAAATTGACTGCACACACTGACTGTGACGGAGGATATATTGGGCAAACAAGACAATATTTAAAAAACAGGATATATAATCATAAATACGATACATGGAATGGGAAGGAGTCTACGGTTCTATCAAAACATAGCTTAGATACAGGACATAAATTTAATCTCGACAATCCAGAAATATTAACTCGCGAATGTAACCAGCACAAAAGAAATATAAACGAAATAATTCATATTAAGAATCACCCAAAATATATAATAATTTAATAAAGTAGGGTTTCTGCATCTTGGAAAAATCTAACAAACCATATTTATGTATATATCTATATATAGATACAAAAGCTTTCACCCCTATTGTTCCTTCAATCTTTTACCGCCACTTTAAGAACATCTGTGTATTTTACAACATTCTAAAAATGCCGTGCAGGTCATTCAGCTCTCTCTCTCTTTTTTTGTTGTTTTTTTATATTTTTATTCTTATTTTTATTATATACAGACCATTTCCTATTTCATTCATAGACACCTAAAGATGGTTTAGATTAAAATAAACCGAAACGTAGTGAAGAAAAATTAAAGTTTCAATCGTTGATCGAAACTCATGGAAAACAACCATACTCCATAGTCGCGGTCACTATAGGAAAATAAGCATAATGCTTAGTTCAAATTTTTTGTTCATCATAAAAATAGCTGGTCTATAATTTCCTGGGTTTTGATTATCATTGCGGTTTTACTTTATTTTTGCAAATGTTTATGTTTTAACATCAATCTCAAATTTCGGCCTTCAATAACAGGAAAACTAATCGACAAGCTGATAAATGGAACCATTCGATGGGGTAACCTACCAGTCAGTGACATCTGTTTTATATAAAATTTCCAACTGTGTCACTCCTTGTTCAAACCGCATTGTTTTCGCGTGTTTACATTTATACATTGTTATTTTTTTATTACTCATTTAATTTTTACTGATAAACATTACCCCATTACGAAGATAGGATTGTCAATCACGTAGCCACTACAGTAATTACTACAAAACTATTTGAACAAGTATTATAATATTTTCGCATTCTGAGAATATCTCGTATGAAAAAACACCTAAATAATAAGGGGAATTTTTACTGACGTATTTTTGTTCTGAGAAGGTACTCAGCTTAATAGAAAATCTAGACTAATAGCCGTATTTGCTGAAATAAGGGTCTGTTTTAAATTCCTTTATTTTGTCCGTGACATCTGGACCCTATGTATTTACATGACCAAAATAATTATTTCAAAATTAAAATTCTGGGTCTTTTCTTTTTCCGATATTCCAATTTGACACATTCATAAAAAAATAGTGCCGAAAAAACTGTAAAACAAGTACCCGTATAGTCAGTATTTTCTGGTCCATTTTTACCTTTTTACAGGTTAGAGTTGAGTCTTTATAAATTCTTGAGGGGTTTTTGTCATTTCTGTATATCGACAATAAGATGAATCTTGAATTTTGAATCTGCTATACCAAGAGCGTTATTTGACACATTCTCAGCACTATCTAAACAAGGCGATTCCAAGAACTGTACTAAGATTTGAGCAAGCGAGCAAGCGAATGTTTTGAAATGCCTGTTCCTTAAGGGGCTTCTAAACGGCCAACACTTTTACAGCAATGTGTGGCTGCAATAGTACATTGTCGAATATTTCATATCCGGTATTGCGGTATTGCCGATACATTTTAATGTGTTCCAAGCGGATGGCCGGACGATCGCTTGGCGAACGAAAATACTGCAATATTGCTGTTTTGGTTTTTGTTTGTTGTTGGTTTTGACGAAAATTTCAGAGGGTAAAATGGCTTATACTCGGACCAACGAGAGGATTATAGACTTCATTAATGAAATACATTTACATCCTGAGTTGTGGAATGTGGAAAGCGGCATATATAGAGACAAATATGCCAAAAGAGACGGATGAACTGTAGTTGCTGAAAAATTTGGCATATCAATTGAGGAGGCATACAAAAAATTTAGAAGCCTGCAAATATACGCAAAGAATGAGGAGAAAAAAAGATTAAAAGTAGTAGTGCTGGCGGCAAACCAGTGAAATGGTTCGCCTTTGATTCCATAAGAATCTCCCGTTGCTAAAAACGTAGAATTATCGCTAGTCTTGTCATGACAGGGATTGCTTTTCGCATGATTGTATCATTTCTTTTTATTTTTGGTCCAATTGTCCTTAAAAGAAATTCAAAGTCACTCTTAGACATTCTTGAAAAGTTTTTGAATAATTTATCATCAAGACATTCCCAAGTTCAAGTTATTTAAAGTTTCACGCCTATTGAGGTAAGGTCGAATCCACAGTCTTCTCTTTTTTTGCTTAATTTTACTTTTAAAACAATATAAGTCGCTGATACGTGAATAATTTCATCAGCCATTGTAGCTCAATTGTGTAGCTCGTCTATGAACAGGTTTGTGGGCCATACTATTGCAGAAAATATTGCCGAGATATATCTTGCCGAGCCATATGCTGCAGAGTTTTTCTAATTTTTCTAATTTACACCTGTTGATATCAATAATACCCTTACCTATCTAAACCTCCATGTAACCCGTGGATAAAAATGACATCTGCACAGTGTTCTCCCTTCGGTTCGGCTAACACTTCAATGCTGACTGACTTTTCTGATACACAGTCAATTTCTTCACACACGTTGATCTCCCCATTGGTGATGGCTGCTTGTTGATGTTGGCTGTCCCTAAGTACCCTTACTGCTGACACCAACGATATCTTTTGTACTGAAGCTAAGGATCTAGAAGGGATACAGGACGTAAAATCAATACCATATTGCTC
The DNA here is from genome assembly GCA_951848785.1 of Callosobruchus maculatus. Lineage (NCBI taxonomy): Eukaryota > Metazoa > Arthropoda > Insecta > Coleoptera > Chrysomelidae > Callosobruchus > Callosobruchus maculatus. The sequence continues at coordinate 14,957,991 of CATOUR010000041.1, read as the reverse complement.
TGCTGCATGTGTAATGTGTTTCAAAATGCCTAAATATCTAAGAGTTGTGCTCGACAGGCACCCTATTTCAAATATCACTACAGCTAACGTTGAAACAAGAAACTTCATGGTTCAGAAGCTCTGCGGTGTTGCATTGGGAGCTGAACAACACTGTACAGGGTGTCCCATTTTGGGCACTTTTACGGGGTATCTGGGTTATTTTTGAAGATAGAGAGTTGCGGTTTTCGCGACAGTGTGCTACTTTTTTGTGAAACTAAAGATGCCGTTAACAAAATTATCATGGCCCTCTTGGTTTTTGAGATACAGGGTGAAATCGAAAACTATCGATTTTGGGACCACCCTCGTATCTCGGTTGTCTTTTTATCTTATTGAAAAGTTTAAAAAAGGTCCTTATAGATTTTTTCTGTAGAATCTAGTGGTGTAGTTTGATTTTTTCTTCCTCTAACCATTTTTCAGTTATGAAGCAAACATATACTTTTTTAAATATACATATATATTATTATTGAGGTCAATCGGAAATAATTCAAACTTTTCAAAAATATATATTAGTATAATGTTGTTTTGAAAATTGCGCTCAAAATTTGATTTACTCATTTTTTACTTTATTTGTAGCAGTAGGCCATGGTTAATCAACTATAAATAATAAGCATCTCTAAGCAGTTATTACTCTACAAGAGACTTCCTACTCAAATTCGAAAAAACAGAATCAAAATACCTTTTTTTTAAATAATAATGTCTCATTAAAATGATTATTGTGTTATTATAATATTGAGTAGATAGTGGGCTATGACTCATCTAGCAAATCTGTAAAAAATTTGCGAGACTGTCAGTTTTCACTTATATTTTCATTAAATATAACTTGTTCTCTCTGTGTTTTTATTTCAATTATTGTCAATTTTCTATAATAAGGGCAGCTTAGTTACCCAGAGAGACAGCAACCGTTTCCAGATATATTTGCTCGTCTAAAAATAAATATAGTTAGGTACGGATCCTTTATTCAACCACGTCCTAAAACTTATTTCAAGGAGAATAGAGAGCAAAGGGAAACAAACGTATTAGGTTACATAGAAGCAACGCCTCCATTATCTTGTAAGCACGTAGGAGAAGCTGTAGTATAAACTGCAGAAAGAGTTCTAAAAAATACAGTTACCATCCATACAAGTTTAAGATACTTCAACATTTGCACAGGAACCAAGTTTTGGAATATTTAGTCGCCATAACACGAAGGAGACCAATAAATAATTCTTTTAGATGCCAATGAAAGAATAAGAAATTGTGCCAGATTTGCATTCGAGAAAATAGTCTCTTGAACCAACATCTCTAAAAGTTCCTTAATGTTTTTAGTTGGTATTCTTCAGATATAACGTTGTTTGGTTTTAAGTAATTTAATAATGGACTAATTAATATTTATTGAACATTATCGCAAATAGTAATAGCGTATGAAATACAATTAAATAATTGAGTTTAAAAGTACTGAGTATCTTGTATCTTAATAATTGTTCACTTGGATATTGTTTTTATATATATTAGTCATGGCCTACTGCTACAAATAAAGTAAAAAATGAAAAAATCAAATTTTGAGCGTAATTTTCAAAATAACTTAATACTAATATATATTTTTGAAAAGACTGAATTGTTTCCGATTGACTTCAAAAATAATATACAGGGTGTTCCATTTAAAAAAATATATGTTTGCTTCATAACTGAAAAATGGTTAGAGTAAGAAAAAATCAAACTACACCACTGGATTCTACAGGAAAAATTCTATAAGCCTCTTTTCAAAAGTTTTTAGTAAGATAAAAGACAACCGAGTTACGGGGGTGGTCCCAAAATCGATAGTTTTCGATTTCACCCTGTATCTCAAAAACCAAGAGAGCCATGATAATTTTGTTAACGGCATCTTTATTTTCACAAAGAAGTAGCTAACTGTCGCGAAAACCGCAACTCTCTATCTTCAAAAATGACAGAGATACCCCCTAAAAATGCCCAAAAGGGGACACCCTGTACATTTCGGTTGGGTAGGGTTGGGTAGGTATTGGGGCAATATGTGTGCACACGAGCTTGCAAGAGGTGCGAGAATGCCATTTTTCAGTCCAAAACCCAGCAGTAGCATAATTAAAGCTAGGTACTGCCCACAAGGTTATTAACCAATGGTCCAACGACTAACATCGTCAACGATGGCACAGCATAAAGCCTTATGCTGTGGCGATGGCGAGTCTACTTTGGACAAGCTCTATCACTCTTGGAATCACCAGCAGACCGACAGACATATCATTTTGGATGCGATGATGAAAGTGACTATCACAGCATAGTAAACAACCAGCACAATATCTCTGAGGATTTCCTATATAAAAATGGTTCCCACAAGATTTGACCTTGGGATGATTTATGGATGATTTTACGGCTGTGGAGTTTGGGTAGAGATGCGAAAATGAAAATATCGATACCGGTCCCAACTCGATATTTTTTAGCCAAATAGGCGCGTTTGGTTCGTCCAGAGAATTTTGTGCAATTGATTACACCCCTCAATAATTATATACTTATTTTCGATACCGATACCCCTACAAAAGTATCGATACCAGCCTGGAATCGCTCAAAAAGTATCTAAGATAAAAATACCCGATATTAGTGCAGAAGTACAAGTATCGAAGTATCGTTAGCATCCCTACAAAAAAATCATCCAAAAGTGGGGACGCGCGTGTAATTGCCGCCAACCTGAGTTATTGTGCTGGTTGTTTACTATGCTGTGGTGACTATAGTAGTATAGTCACTGCTCAACGAACAATCAGCTGTCTTACTCAAGGTCTGGGGATACTTTGCGCCGATCCCTTTGCGCATCGACATTTTGGGTTAGATTGGCTCTAATTTAAACAGCGGCGGCACGGCAGGGTCTTGACTATCTACATAGAATATGAGTAAAGAGATAAATAATATAGATCACAGCGCAAATCTAGTACTTTATAGGAGGTAAACATTAAGATTAAGGACTACATAAACTTTATGTTATCTCTGATGTTTACCTTCCTTTTACACCGTATGGGTCGAGTATTATTTCTTAATTCTGCCCTGTTGTACACTTTTTTCTACTCCGCCCTGTCAGGGCGAATGACACTCAAAATGGCGTCACTGACGTCATATATTTGCAACACGTCATCACAAAGGAACCGACCGTGAGTAAGACAGCTGACTATTTGTCGAGCCGTGGTATAGTATTGGGAAAATGCTCCTCGACCTGGTAAAGCGCTCAGGAATTGATTATCCCACTATCCGTTTCGGGCACACAATAAGCTTCGGTTGACATGTGAAGACCAGAGTCTAAAACAATAAACAACTGAATCTAATTTACATCTAATGACCGATATATTCTGCTGCCGAATACTTCGTTGCAGCTCGAAAGTAACAAATGAATAACAAAAAATGGAGTCAAGTTGATTGATTCAGTACTTCCCACACATAATAATGATACAATTTTATTGTTTTCCCATTGCATGAAGCTATAGTCTGAAATCCCCTTGCCACCAAATCATTGCCCGCGCGCCCGCAAAAGAACATCCAACACAAAAACTCTCGTAAATAGTTTCTTGCGTCTCCCTCCTTAGAAACTAGGACGCCACAGTTTTCATTCTGCATGCTTCAACTGAACGATGCGAAACGATCAGGAGCCTCTAAACCATATAAAAGCGAAGTATGAGCTGTTTTTATATTTTTTGTTTTTTAATTATTGTTGCGCCGCCACTGACACGATTTTTCAGACACTGCCGCGTTTTCCATTCTCGCCACGATAGTCAATTCTGTGTCGAAATTTCATTAAAATCAATTTAATAATTTTTGCTTACCAAATTAAGTATACATCAAATTATGTATACATCATAAAATTCTAAGTCCCTTGGTTTCTGTAATAGGCAAGGCAATGGACATGGACTTAAAAAAATACGCCGCCTTCCATAGGTCAATGGATAAACTATCATGAATACAAATTTTTCAGTTTTACAACCCCCCACCCCTCAACTACCCTAATTTCACCCCCACCCAAGGAAACGTAGAAAATGATCAGGAACCTCTAAAACGCCTAAAAACAAAGTTTGAGCTGTTTTTGTATTTTTAGTTTTTTATTATTGCTGCGCCGCCACTGACACGATTTTGCTAAAACATACCCGTTTTCCATCCTCGCCACGGTAGTAATACTTTGTCAAAATTTCGTTAAAATCAATTGAATAATTTTCGCGTTACGTAATATAGAACGATCTAAAACAATACTCGTATGTATACATTACAAATTCTAAGTCTCTTGGTTTCTATAATGAGCAAAGCAATGTTCGAATGGACCTAAAGAAGTGTATTATGCCGCTAGGTATTTCATTCACAGGTCAATGGACAGCCCATTATGAATACGACAAATTTTTCAGTTTTCCAACCCCCCAACCCCCAACTTCCAGAACCGGAAGTACCGTCAACTTTTTTGATTTAAATGGGACATTCATTTTCACCAGTGTATGATCCACCAAACCTTGCAGATAGTACCATTGTAATTGATTATGGTTTTTTAAAAATGTTTTCTCTTCACATTTATGTGGACTCCTGCCAATACAAGCATCGTTTTTGATGGTTACAGCGAAGAGTACCCAATCAGTCAATTTTCATAATTTTCTGTGAGATTTGCAGCTAGGGCAATCCAATCCTCGCCCCGTTTGCACAGTTTCCTCTTTCAGTTCGTTATTCTCATGTTTTACGTTTGAGAACCAGAATTTCTTTGATGAGAAAATCAATGATTAAAGTTTTTCTTGCATATAATATCACTCAGTAGTACATGTACGTAGTTTTCTTTCTAATTTAGACTTGATCCCTTCTGAATTACAAATAATTGTTTTTCATATACAACTGATACCTTCTGAAATTAATATGATCCTTTCTCTTCCTGATTTTCAATTGAGTGTTCTGATTTACATATGATGCTATCTGATTTACAACTGGAAAGCGTGTAAATTACATATACACTATTACGCAATACCATGTATGTACAGTAGAAAAACCTCTGGCAAACATGGGCTAGCCTCAACACGATTATAAACCAACATAGCAAATGTATGAAATTCTTCATGAAGTAGCGTCTTCGTAGGACAACCGGAGAGCAAACAAATTATGCGCTACATTACAAAGGAAAACGTAATTATGAGTCAGGTCAGGACAACCTCTTGTGCACAAGTCCTGATTATGTAGGTATAGAGAGTCTTATGTAAATTGTTTTGTGATTATATAAACTGGATTTGTTACACTGCTTAGAAGGAGAAAGATAACTTATCGGATACCTTCAGATACCTTTTTCTTCGTGACCAAATCCGATCCGCAGATATTGTCAACACTGCGAATCTCATGAAGAACAATGGATTTGCCATGGCGTGAGCTTAGGAAATGAACAGGCTATATAGATACATAATAAGAGCTAACGGAAGATGTTTTGATTATGCATTGTCAGAGTTGGACATATGACAAATAAAAGTTTAAAAATTGAGTGAAAGCCTGTCAGGATGACTTATAAAGGTTCGTTCATACATATATGGATAATCAATGTAATGCGTTTACCAACTTCTTGTCTGCCAAGTCATCAGTGAGTCTAACCAATCATACTTCTGCTAACTAAAAAAAAAGGTTTTATAGACCTTTAACAGCGTTCTGATAGACATTGACGTAATAACATTAATACATACAAAAATTCAAAATTAAATATTTATCGAGTCAATAAACGAATTATACTTTAATATGTGGGAGAACCTTTGCATCAGACGCTCAACCCCAAAGAGGTATCACATCAAAAAGTACAAGAACAGATGTTTTGTACAAAGTTTAATTTTTTTTGATAAGAGAACACCGAGGGGAACACCTTCAAGTTTTCACAAAAGAAAAAATAAAACGGTTGTTATTTTCCAAAATATTATCCTTTAAAACTCAGCAGAGCTTTATGGCTGCAAAGCAAAAAATTCTCTAATTTTTTCCGCTCCAAATATCCCAAAAACATGGATTCGAAGTCGTCTGCAGCTTTTTCGGATGTAGATCTCTTTCATTTCGACATTCTTAAAAAATAAAAAAAGACACATCGCGTGCTACTGTGTTGAATTTACTCCACGCTGCTGAAATATAAGGTCTGTTTTTACAGAGAATCACAAACCAGTCAGAGCCAATCAGTATTCCCCATTGCAGTTGTCAAACTATTTCTGACTAGTACTGGCCAATCAAATTGACGCTGACTAGTTTGTGATTGCTGTAAAAACAGACCTAATATGTTAAAAGGAAACATATTTTATTTTCTTTAACAATTTTCTTGAAATACAAATATATACAACATTTTTCAGTGACTATGTAGTAATGAAGTTGTTAATAGATGTCACAGTAGCATTTTTTGAACCTTAATTTGCATTAATTAATACAAACCTTTTTTTTAATAAGCTTCATTAAAATTGCCCGAAATCCATCGCCAAATAGCTTCATTGCCTAACATTCATGCCAAATTGGAAGTAGTGCCAGCGATATATCTACGCATCTTGATCTTTTTCAATAACCATAATACGCCCTATTTCGGGATTTATTAATCATATTAACAACATCCCTTTTTGACACAAAATCATGAGCTGTCTTGAAAAAAATGGGCAGAGACGTGAAATGAAAGGCCAAAACCAAAAACGACATTCAGACGAAGTGGACATCTATTAGTGTATTGAATACTAGTACTCAGCTGCCAAATTTTAAGCACCTTTTAGTTTGTAAAAGATTTTGACCTACTGTGATGAACTTCAGTTACTTTTTGTAGGATAAGGTCATGCATACAAAAACTCCTTATTTTTCTATTTGCGACGTTTCGACTTATATTAAGTCATCTTCAGGCAACAGAAAATCGAAGTTTTTATAGTTATTAGGAAAAAAAATCATAAGAATTTGACTAGATAAACAACTGGATTAATAAAACACTGCCAACGGTATTAAAATATAACGCCACAAGACACGTACAGTAAAAACGAATAAAATTATAACAAACAGGAACAGAATGAAAACAGCAATGTGCCTATACACACCAAGGACGAGTAGGTGGATGATGATGATTATATTTTAATACCGTTGGCAGTGTTTTATTAATCCAGTTGTTTATCTAGTCAAATTCTTATGATTTTTTTTCCTAATAACTATAAAAACTTCGATTTTCTGTTGCCTGAAGATGACTTAATATAAGTCGAAACGTCGCAAATAGAAAAATAAGGAGTTTTTGTATGCATGACCTTATCCTACAAAAAGTAACTGAAGCACCTTTTAGTGTTCATTCACTACGCTAGAGTCAAATGATTAAAAACTTTCTATGAAATTTATAAATACTTTTTTTATAAGGTGACTCATTTTAAAATACCTGTTATTCTAAATTAAGTTATTAATTTGAATCTACTGTAATTACTCATTACTCAACCAATCTAAGCATTGAAGTCTCAAAGGCGCATTCGTTTTTCAAGTGAAGTGAGATTGTCCGATAAGTAAATATCAGTTTATAACCTAAAATTGACAGGTTTTGGCATAGCAATATCCAAGAAGTACTTGGTGATGACCAGGTCAAACCTAAGTCTCATAGTAGGATTCTTGACTGGCCATTGTCAACTTAGCCACACACGCTGTTATGTAGAATGTGTGAAAGTGGAGACGAATCTGTGGAACACGTCATATGTTAGAGATATCTTCTATCAGAGAGTTTGCGTTCAGCAGTTCTTGCCCTACACCTGCTCATTTTTAAGGGAGATGTCCCCTAGTGACTTGTCCACGATGATCTGAGGCAACAACTCCCTGGGAGGATCACAATGAGCCAGTTGTGGCCTAAGTGCAGTGGTACTACCCCCCCCCCCCACTCTAGTACTCTACAGATACAGATACAGCCTATTGTTATTTTCTCAGGAATCTTTTGAATATATCTTTTATTATGTCTATATCGGTTATCTGTGGGTCCGAAGCCTTGTTTCTAAGAGCGGAATCTCAGATATCGCTTCACAGAGTTCGAAGAAATTTGGGGTGCTGCTATATTTTCGAAAATCGATGCAGTGGAGTCGCAGTAATTAGCAAAAATCGAGAATTCTCACGTAGTTCGTTTTTAGGCGTTCGAGGAGTTCATGATACGTTTCCGTTTTTTCCGCGAGGGGGGTTAATGGTGGTGGCGGGGAAAGGTGGATGGACGCCGGTTGACTCAAAAATTCCTATATAAAAGATTGGATATTAGATATATCAAAGTTTACGGAATACATATAAGTTGGATCACTCTCCGTCGGCACTTTGAAGAACTCACATCAAAGCGATACCGCGGCCGCACGCGCCAGTTAGTTTTTGCGTTGGTTTTTGGCCAAGTACGGGGGTCTTTTAGCGGGGACTTGCTAACGCCTGGGTTTTACGTATATACGAGGGTCATTGAAAGGCTAGGTATTGACAGCCGATTTAGATATACAAATCCAAATATAACATTTATTTTGCTAATACACTAATGAATCTCAAATGATTTCACATATTGTAGCTATTTCGTAGATAAGTAAAAATTAGTTCAAAGGTGCTATAGTATTTTTACCTTAATGTTTTGTGTATTTGGCTTATTTTTGAGACCACAGCTTAAAAAATTTATGGTATAGTATATACGAACTCATATGTACAATTTTAAAAGATAATCATGTGGAAATGCTTTACATGGATGTGAATAAACTGTTTTTGACATTTTGCTTTTCAGTGTCATTCTAATTGCTACTGTAGAAACTAAATTTTTAAAGTTATCAATAAAAATATTTCCAAGCTGTAAAATATAATTTAGAATGTCCCTGGGTGATACGGTAAGACCACCGAATGAATATTTTGTCTCACTATACGCTTTTAGCGTGATATAATCCTTTAAGTACCTGTAGGTCTTGAATTAATCACTTTAGACCCCAAGTGTGTTAGTTTGTTGGAATTGTTTTATCGGGAGGAACACAGAAAGGCACAAATGTACAGGGTGTCCCATTGATAATTTTGAATCGAATGTCACGTGACCAAAAACAAATACCCCATTGGGTAGTACAATGACAAAAAAGACACAACATCTGCTCTAATTTACATCCCCAAAATTATAATTCTCCACTACTGCCCAGTTCCGACATATTGCTTGTCTTAATCGTCATGAAACACCCTGTATTTATATCATTTACATTTCAAGGTTCACCACAAAATAAGGATGGATCTGGTTGTCATTTTCCATCCGTTAATAAATGTAATTGATATATTCAAACTTCAAAAAATATTATCCATCTCCTGCAAACAAATCCGAGATAAAAAAATCCGATATTTTTGAGACACTGTATACACTTCGCTTAAACACGTTCAACCTCTATTTTGCGCCGCCCCGTATCTCCCGGCTGACGTCGGTACACTGCTACCGGTGTACCGGGGAGACGCAGCAAGGGGCAGGTCGTTTTGATATTTTTGCGGAGTGATCCAACTTATATGTATTCCGTAAACTTTGGATATATCATCTAATAGTCGAGTCACCTTCCGTCAAGCTTTTGGGGATGAACATCAACAATAACATGTCTTGGCACGACCATGTCGCGTCGTCAGTATTGCTGAAACGGCATCCCAAAAGCGGCTGCTCTACAACGTACATATCCGATCATCGTTGGAGTATTGCTCCGAAGCACTCTCTAAAGCTTCTAGATACTATCCAGAAGAGAGCAATTGGACTAATCGATACGCCTAACCTCACAAAGAACCTCCACAGTCTGAAACATCGAAGAAGGGTGGCTGACCTGTCCCTGCTTTACAGATTCCATCACGGAGGCTGTTCGAGTGAGCTCTCCTAGATAATAACACCAAAGGCCGTCCGAACGAGAAATACTGAGAGGCTCTGCGAGCGCCTCCTTACCAGGTCGAGGTGTCGAGATCCCTACTCTCTGAACCAGTCTTCTCCAGTATTCCTTCTTTTGGAGAACTTCGGCGCCTTGGAATGAGCTGCCGGGAATTTGTTTCCCGACGGCTAGAACCTGCAGCGTTCCAAATTTAACGTGCACCGACGCTTATCCTCTCGCAAAGCTTCTACAGTGCCACAGAGTCAGCCTTTGCGGGAGGCTGGCCATACAAAAAATATTACCCTGAGAAAATAACAATGATTGGACGTTCTATGCTTCATAGACCTTCAAAGATATATGTGGACTTTTTCTTGGCATGCCAAAGATGACGAGAGTATAGTATATTTTATCAATCGCGTAATCTCAGTAATGATTATGATGAACATTATGGCAATGAACCAGAGGCGTATCCAGACCTCAGTCTTGGGGGGATAGCGGGGCATGAAGTTGTGTGTGCTTTCAACATTTTTTCGTGCAGGACGTTGATGCAAGAGAAAAGGAAAATGTTAATAGTATTAAAATAAAAAAGAAGATATAAACAGCAAGTGAAACAGTGGAGTATCAGGTATTTTAGGGAGATGAAATAAAAAATCTATTGATGCACTAATCAATTTTAATTTTACGGAATACAAATAAACGATAATATGTAATAAGTAATACGTATCATCCGTGAACATTTTATTAGCAAAGCATACAAAATTAAACGATCATGTACACTCAACAGTCAGGTAGCCTAGTAGCCACAACACGTACTCCACTTTTTTTAATTAGTGTTTTAACTTTTCCAATCGATGCAATTTTCAAAACAGGTAATTCATGAGTTAGGTAAATTTTTTTGACAGGCTACCACGTTGTATAGGACATTCAACTGATTATGTAACAATGGGAATATATTTGACATGCACCACTGTAGTAATGCAAAACAAACCTTTTTGTAATTTAGTTACTGCAAAAAAGATTTTTTTCAGTGCGACATTTGCTTAAATAAATAAGTCAAAGTTGAATTGAGTTTTTTTTCGAAAATCCTGGAAGGGGTAATTACCCCTGTTACCTCCCCCCCCCTTGTATACGCCTGTGCAATGAACAAAAATTCTTAGAAGCCGCCCAAATTTCGTTTTTAGGCGTTTTAGGGATCTGATCAATTTTCATCTATTTTTGGAAGGGGTGAATGAGGTGGGGATATTTGGCCAAAACGAAAACAGACCTTCACTATATAAAAATATGAAAAATGAGAATCTGTACGAAACACTGATGCAATCAACTTGACTCCATGTTTTTGCAGATAATGTCTTATTCACATATTACGATACTGGTTATTAAGAAAGTTAATAATAGAACAAGAACATAATAGAACTTACCTAGAAATACTGTTTGCTAGGAAGGCTGCTAATGCAGGAAATATCTGCGTTTTGACGCAGTATACCACCGTTTGGGGGTTGCGAAAGATCGTATAGTAAACGGTAGTGACAGAGGGTAGGAGTGCTCGAGCCACTAGATCCACAGCTAGCCATAGTTTTCTGGAAAACAAAAACGGATATATCATTAGATATATACGGAAATTTCGGTCAATTTACTGTTTAAATCTAAACGACTACTGAACTGCGAGTTCCAATCTATACTTATTATGCAAGAAATTTAGCTCTGTGAATCCCTACAATGGTATAATGGGATTGTAAGATGCATTGCAGTGTTGAATATTTTACCCTGTTGCCAACTTGAGGGATATCTACGTATTTTCGAAGCACTTTAACCACCCATGCAAAAGAGGGTCGTTATAAGTATGCCGTATTTGTTGTCTACAGTCGCGCTGCATGCAAATTTTAAACTGATTTTTATGTAGTTTTTATGTTTGGAAACTCGCTTCTTCTTCTTCAGGCCACCTCCATTTAATAAAGGTTGGCGACAATTTCGGCGTATCTATTTCGGTCTTGAGGGGTAGGAATTAAAGATGATGTATTCATACCAGTCCAATCGCGTATGTTTTTTAACCATGAATGTTGTCTGCGAACAGGGCCACGTTTACCTTCGATTTTTCCTTTTATTATTAGTTTTAGTATATCATACTTGTTGTTCCGGTATATGTGGCCCAGATAAGCAGTCTTTCTTCGTTTTATTGTAGTAAGTAACTCTCTTTCCCTTCTCATACGTCTAAGCACTTCATCGTTAGATATGTGTTGAGTCCATGATATTTTTAATAACCTACGGAATGTCCACATTTCAAAAGCTGCAAGTCTGTTCATGGTATCCACTTTTAATGTCCATGTTTCTGCTCCATATAAGAGAACTAAGTGCACGTATGCCTTTACAAAACGGTATCTCAGGTTTAAGTTCAAGGTTGGGTTACATAGGTTTTTCATCTCTAGGAACAGGAACGTGGCTCTGGCTTGTTCTATGCGTGATCTTACTTCAACGTCAGGGTCTACATTAATTTGTCGTTATGCAGCTGCCAAGATATTTGAATTTCTCAACTTTCTCTATTGCGATGTCATATATGTTTATGTTTAGTTGTGGGTTTGGAGATCTTGTTATCGCCATTACTTTAGTTTTTGTGACATTAATTCTCATGCCTAGCTGATCTCCTACCTCTACAAATTTGTTGATTAGGCGTTGAAGTGCCTCTGGACTGTCCGCAATGATAACCGTGTCGTCTGCATAACGTATGTTGTTCAATATCCTACCGTTAATTTTTATGCCGTCTTCATCATCGCCTATTGCTTGGTTGAATATGTGCTCAGAGTACATACATATTAAATAGTATTGGCGACAAAACACAACCCTGTGGTACCCCCTTTTCTATACACACCGGTTCTGATGTTGCTTGTCCATATCTCACCGTTGCTTCTTGGTTCCAATAAAGCTGTCCAATGAACTCGATGTCTTGTTCGTCTAACCCTTTTTTCTGCAGTAATGTCATAAGGACGGTGTGATCAACTCGATCGAAAGCTTTCTCGTAGTCTATGAAACAGGCATATACATCTTTCCTCATGTCTCGACATTTCTGGAAGAGGATTGATAAACTGGCTAGTGCTTCCCTTGTTCCTAATCCTTCGCTAAATCCAAATTGCGTATCGCTTTGATCGGCTTCATATTTGTGGTAGATTCTAGCTTGTATAATTTTAAGCAGGACCTTAGCACTTGGCTCATCAAGCTTATCAGTCGAAACTCATCACATTTCTTGGCTTTAGATTTTTTAGGGAGGGCAATAAACATGGAGGAAAGCCAGTCTTTTGGAATATTACCTGTTGCATGAACTTTTTGTAGTAACTGGAACAGTGGCAGCAAATTTTCTTCTTCTAACAGTTTTAGCATTTCTATGTGGACTTCGTCCGGACCCGCTGCTTTTCCGTTTTCACTCAATTGAAGTGCTTTAATTATCTCCGATTTTAGAATCTTTGGAGCCTGTTCACATGCATTATTGCTGCCATATATTCGTGGCGTATCACTAGCGAGAGTTTTCTGTATATATGTTTGCCATACTTTTAATATTTCTTGCTCTTCTGTTACCATTTCATTATTTTCATTTAGTATACCTACTAAGGGTTGGCTTTTGTTGGAACGCATTATCTCCTTTATTTTCTTATAAACTCCGTGGTTGTCTTGTTTATACCGAAGTAATTCAATCTCCTCGCACCTCTCTTTCATCCACTTCTTCTTTTGGAAACTCGCTATGATTCAATAAAATGCATCTAGCAGTTTTACTTTCCACACCGATAGGTGAGGGGAGTATTGTGATCGCGAAAATTTTCGATTTTGAGATAATACACTTTTTGGGCGTTTCATGATGTCTACATAACGAAAATCCAAGTCACTCATTTCCGTCGGTCTGTCTGCCTGTCTGTCTGTCGGTCTGTCTGTACGCGTTGTTCTGTCCTCGTGATCTCAGTAACCGCTGCATGGATTGTGATGAAATTTGGACAGCGATATGCTGTGGGGTCGCAGTAGGTGATGCTGCTATAATTTTGAAAATCGATGCATTGGCGGCGGAGTAATTAGCAAAAAACGAAAAATTTCAAATATTCCCCAAACTTCGTTTTTAGGCGTTTTAGGTGTTCCTGATCATTTTCTACTTTTTCTGGGTGGGGGTGGAAATTGGGGTGGTTGGGGGTTGGGGGGTTGTAAAATTGAAAAATTTGTTGCATTCATAATAGACTACCCACTGACCTGTGAAGGAAGGCCTAGCGACATAAATAATTTTTTAGGTCTATCCGAACATTGCCTTATGCCTATTACAGAAACTAAAGGACTTGGAACTTTTTCCGATGTATATGTTAGGAGCAAACACCGATTTCGGCCAATGGACGGAAAATATGGTCAAAACGCGTTTTGGCTGCTACCATTTTGCCAATGTCCGAATTATCGCTTTTCGGCTGTTCAATGTAGCCCAGAACGCGTTTTGGGCCAACTACGATTGCCAGAACACGTTCTATATTCTACTACGAATGAATAAATCTCAATTATTTGCCGTGTTGTGTTACAATATTTCCTCTTGAGCTTAGAATCCATAAATAAGATAAATAAAAGCACTTGCAGATTTTAGGTCCGTAAAAAAACAACTGAAAGAAACATACCTCACAATCTCTTGTGTCCAGCTCCCACATGAGCGGAATGAATAATGTCAAATAACTCGCATGGGTCATGCAAAAGTAACGCAGTTCGGCTGTTTCGTCTGTCCTTCTTTCAATTAGCTTTTCGATATCGCCAATCTTTAAAATATCATACCTTTTCAATCGTCGTCTTTGTTTCGAAAATATTGTGTCACGGTTACTTTTATACAAGCTTTTGCCGCCTTTACCTTGTGAGTGTTTGGTCATATCTTTCTCTTATACAAATGTTACTACGATCACTGCTACCACTTATGACTTTTTGCAGTTCGTCATTAAAACATAACCTTAGGTCTTCCATGGCACTCTCTAGCTACTGTCTAAAGCCTAATTCAGATGCACACGACGCGACATCCGACCATACGACGGTACGAAACTGTTCCTATTGGTTGAAATATTCAAAATGATATCAAATCAAAATATTTCAACCAATAAGAACAGTATCGTACGGTAGTATCGTCGGATGTCATATGCATCTGAATTAAGCTTAACCCGCACAAAGATCAAATACTAAATGAATACACCAGCTCCAAAAGTCCAGAGGCATCGTTTACAAGCTGAGACACGCACAAAATCCACGACGCGTTATGGCAAACGCAGTAGAACAGGACGCGTTTTGGCAATCGTAGTTGATCCAAAACACGTTCTGGGCTACATTAAACAATCGGAAAGCGATAATTCGGATATTGGCAAAATGGTAGCAACCAAAACGCGTTTTGACCATATTTTCCGTCCAATGGCCGAAATCGGTGTTTGCTCCTAACATATATACATACGAGTATTGCTTTAGATCGTTCTATATTATGTAACGAAGAAACTGTTAATTGATTTTAATGAAATTTTGACACAGTATTACTACCGTGTCGAGGATGGAAAATGCGTATGGTTTTTATAAATCGTGCCAGTAGCGGCGAGGAAATAATAAAAAAACTAAAAATGTAAAAACAGCTCAAACTTCGTTTTTAAGTGTTTTAGAAGTTCCTGATCATTTTCTGAGTTTTTTTTTGGGTGGGGGGTGAAATTGAGGTGGTTGGGGGGTGGGGGGTTGAAAAACTGAAAAATTTGCTGTATTCATAATAGGCTGTCCACTGACCTGTGAAGGAAGATCTAGCGACATAAATCACCTTTTTAGATCCATCTGAACATTGCCTTGCCTATTACCGAAACTAAGGGACTTCTTCCTAGTGTAAACAATGTAAACATATGACTTTTGCTTTAGATCGTTCTGTATTGTGCAACGGAAACTGTTGAATTGATTTTGATGAAATTTTGATACAGTATTACTACCGTGACGAGGATGGAAAATGCGTATGATTTTTATAAATCGTGCCAGTGGCGGCGCAGAAATAATAAGAAAACTAAAAATATAAAAACAGCTCAAACTTCCTTTTTAAGCGTTTTAGAGGTTCCTGATCATTATTTGCGTTTTTTTGGGTAGGGGTGGGAGGTTGAAAAACTGAAAAATTTGCTGTATTCATAATAGGCTGTCCACTGACCTGTGACGGAAGACGGAAGACCTTGCGACGTAAATCACCTTTTTAGGTCCATCCGAACACTGACTTACCTATTACAGAAATTAACGGAATTTTCCGTATTCATACGAATATTTATTGCTTTAGATCGTTTTGTATTTTGTAACGGGGAAACTATTAAATTGATTGTAATGAAATTTTGACACATTATTATTACTTTGGTGAGGATGGAAAACGCGTATGCTTGTTAGAAATCGTGTCAGTGGCAGCGTAGCAATAATCAAAAAACTAAAAATATGCAAACAGCTCAAACTTCGTTTTTAGATGTTTTAGGGGTTCCTGACCGTTTTGTACCTTTTTTGGGTGGGGGTGAAATTGGGGTGGGGGGGGCGGCGGGTTGTAAAACTGAAAAGTGTGTATTATTGATAATAGGCTGTTCATTGACCTGTGCAGGAAAGACCTAGCGGCATATGACAATTTGGAGGGGGGGGGGGGGTACTGACGATGATTTTGTTACAAGGGGATCTCAGACTAAAGCTTCATGCTATGGGAAAATAATAAACTGGTATCACCGTAATGTGTGGGAAGTACTGAGTCAATCAACTTGACTTCATTTTTTTATATAATGTGCATATCAAAAATCATTAATTAAAAATGTTTCCTTGAACAGTGATTTAGTTTGACTTATCACACTGTATGCATATAAAGAGACAGAATTTCCTCCAGACTGGATATTTTCGTACCGATAAACGGTTTTTGTTCCTCATCCCCGAAAACTCACCCACAACTTTTTTTTTCAAATCGCACCCCTTAGGTTTTGCTACATAAATGATATCCCTATTTTATTTAAAATCTTGTGGTAGGTTTGATATGCAGAAACTAAGCTTCTTCGTAAAATCATAAGCATAATATAAATAAAATAAGAATTAGGTTGCCACCTAATATTTTTGCAAAAAAATGTTAAAAATGAAAACTAAGTGGGTTTTAAAGGCACTGAAAAAAATCCGTTTTTATTACGAAAATATTAGGCCTCAACAAAGTCTTATTTTATTTATCTTATGCTTATGACCTTACGAAAAAAATTGCTATGTAAAAAAAAGTTGGGGGTGAGTTTTAGGTTGAAGTACAAAAAAAATGTTTCTGAAGTATGTTACGGTAGGTCATTCAGTACCCATGAAAGGCCCACTTATGTCTTTACAACAAAAATAGTTTTGTGTATAAAATCAAAGGTACTACAAGCTTTGTATAAAATAAGGACTTAATTTGTGTAGGAAAAACTATTGGATGCTATTCGAAAAAAAAGTTGGGGGTGAGTTTTAATGGCGAAGGACAAAAAAATGTTTTGAACGCATTTTCATAGACCCTATGGCACTTTCAAAAATACCACTCATCAGTTTCTGTTTGTTTTTTGTTTGTTACGAGAATATCATGTATCAAGGAAATTCTGGGACACCAGATATACATCCTTATGCTTACACCCTATAAATGGAATTTGCTTTTATACCAAATGTTTATATATCTAAATTTCACTTACATTTTCAGAATATCTATCTTTTACATAACATTTTTTTATATTAACTATCAAAATTTATTCTTTATATGTATTTTGATCATTTCATATTTTACTATCGGGATTTTCTTATTTAATAGCGCACCCGAAACTAAAATTGAAGTGCGATTTAATATAAGTGGGGCGGTTTTTGCCAAAAGTAACATGCGCAAACAAAATAGTGAATTTTCTGATGAAAAAAATAAGCCCATATCAGTTTTTTAGACAATTCGCTCTGTATGTTATAAACAATTCATATGAGCGATATAAAGTAGTGTCATTATGGAACCTTATATTTTCTGCATTGCACAAAAATCCAACTTTTTACGAGCCATACACAAGGTTTTATTAAAGCTTTATTATGTTTGAATTATTAAAATATATTATTAATAGACAACAAATAGGTACCAACATAAGAGTCATATAGCGCTCCTAGGATTGACCTAAATACAATCAGGTAAAAAAAGGTGAAACATTTTTTGACATTATTTAAGTGTCACATTTTCAAATCAGTTCGTAGTTTTTTATAGGTGGATTTTTTCTTAGGGTTATTGAGTGGTAAAGTAAAATTCGAGCTATGTGTTGCCTTCACATTTAGAAATGCAGTATACTTTAGTTTTTTCCGACCGGATGAAACCTTCCAACTTACCCCTTACCCATTTTTTAATCCAGTTTTCTAGTGAAATGCCTTATGAATTGAAAAAGTTTATTAAACACCAAATAATAAATGAAGTAACTAACTGTTTAATAACGTATATTATCCAATCTCCATTGGCGATTATACGAATTTCTAATAAGCATGCTGGAAATTAGGTTTCTTATTGCTCCAATGTTAATATTCAGACAAAATAAATATTCTATGGGGTCCATATCGGGGCATCTCACAGGCCTCTGTAATGTTGTGATAGCCGTAACTTCTAAGAAGTTGCTGTCGTATGTGGTCGGGCGCTATCTTGATGCTTGTTTAGGATGCATATGAAGCGTTTTATGTAGTTTTATCTGCACTTTATATACCATATAATCAACAAACGACGCAACGATAAAGGATGAAATATTGATGCATACAGAAATATCATTGCCATGACAATGGCAACTGTTTCTCAAAAGCAACGTATTGCTATAATGAAATTATTTTGCGGGACGAACGACAAGGTTTCTGTGAAAATGCTGGGTTCAGGAAGTTTTACAGATCGTCGAGTCCATTAACTCGGCACCTTTTGTATAGACCTGAACCATGGTCCATATTTAACATCATACAGGAGGATGTCAAAAAAAAAATTTTACTTCCCACACTAATAGGTGAGGAGAGTATTGTTATCGCGAAAATTTTCGATTTTGAGATAATACGCCTTTTGGGCGTTTTATGATATATACATAACGAAAATCCACATCACTCATTTCCGTCGGTCTGTCTGTCCGTCTGCCTGTTTGTCCGTCTATCTGTCTGTCCGTCTGTCCGTCTGTCTGTCCGTCTGTCTGTTCGTCTGTCTGTCCGTCTGTCTGTCTGTCTGTCTGTGCGTTTGTCTGTCTGTCTGTCTGTCTGTCTGTCTGTCGGTCTGTTTTTTGCTGGCGTTTTTCTAGCCTCGTAATCTCCGTAACCGCTGCATGGATTGTGAAATTAGGGTAGCAATATGCTGTAGGATCGTAGTAAGTAATGCAGCAATTTGGAAATTGGTGCGTGGGCGGCGGAGTAATTAGCAAATGACCAAAAATTTCAAATAATCCATTTTTGGGTAGGTGTGAAATTGGGGTGGTTGGGGGGTGGGGTATTGCCTTACAATACTTTAGATCATTCTTTATTGTGTAACCTGGTAATTATTGAATTGATTTTAATGAAACTTTGTACACAGTGTTATTACCATATATGGTTTTTAGGAATCAGTGGCGGCGCAGCAATAATAATTCCCGATCATTTTTCCACATTTTTTAGTGGGGGTAAAATTGGTGCAACTTGAGAATGGGTGGTTTTTAAAAGGAAAAGTGAGTTGTATTTGTAGTGGGCTCTTCGTCGCCCTGTAAAAGAATGACATAATATAGATCTCAGCTTTATTCAAACGTTGTCCTACCTTGCGACAAAAAATAATTTTTGAAACTGTATTGTTGTTAGCAATGAAATTTCTAAATCGCACCATGGGTCGTGTAGTGATCGATAAAGTCTATGGTTTTTGAAAATCGTGTTAGTGGCAGTCACTAAATTGAAAAAGGAACAATAAGTATAAAAGCCGTTCAAACTCTGTTTTTGGGTACTGTATAGGAATCTCTGCTCATTTTCTACTCTTTTTTTGGGAGTGCTTAAAATGAGGCGAGGTAAGATGGAGTGTCGTATAGGGTGGTTACGAAACCCCAGAACATTTCATTGCCCTCTAAAGATTGATACTGGCAATATAATCTGATTTTAAATATCAGAAAATCCCATGAGATTAGGTTATCAGTTGAAAATGCAGAATAAAAACTGTATCGTCCTAGTTTCTATGGTTAGAGATGCAAGAACCAAGAAACTATTTACGAGAATTTTTGTATTGGATGAAAAAACCAATACAGTGAAACCAAGTCATAGTGAAAAAAAGATTTGAGAATATAATGATATGGGGTTTACGGAACTCAATCGCAAAATTTGGTACAAGAAAGTTAAAAAACCACTTGGAAGAATTAAAAAAACTATTGGACATAATGCAGTTTCTTTGTCTGTAGTAGACATAATGCAGTTAGTTTGTCACTACTGGACAAAATGTAATATGATTTTCTTTGTTAAGTAGCAAAAACAAACATTTGTAAAATATTTGTAGCATATTAGAATGAAACAACAAAATATAATAGTAGTATAATAGTCTGTGTAGACGATTATTATTTTAAATGAAATCACTTTGATCACCCTCAGCGCATTCAAAAACATCTAGTTCCGTTCTAGTTTCATGCATCACTAGATTGCCACAGTTTTCTCATGTCTTACAATCCCAATCAAAATGCATTTGTTCCATGGACTTAAATCAGTTTGTTTGTCTAGGTATGATTCCCTACCGAATAGCACGGAGACTAAATGCATTTTGTCTATCTTATTGTTCATAAAGAGTAAGTATTTGATCATATGCTGCCCACAGATGCTCCGGAAGGGAAAACTGCACAGTCCTGACCTCAAGGATTATCGGAGTGTATGTGGAGGCTCGCCGGACTGTACAGACCGCCGGACGTGGAATTGAAAAACCATTCGATCGCCTGCGCAGGCCGTCTTTTAATGCCATGCTTGCTAGAACTGAACTGAACCTGAAAGGTCTCCTGAGCGTCTGTGGAGGAGGGTGTATTCAGGCCAAAATGCAAGGGCCTTCAGGCCAGGACTGTGCAGGTTTTCCTCTGAGGATTTTCGGAGCGTCTGTGGGCCGCTATAGGAATACAACGCCATCTCTATCTCAAATATGAAAAATTTGAACAAAATATGCATTTTGAAATAGTTAAGGCAATGACGCGTAATTTTAGTGTCGAGAAACAAACCTCATGACGTTTGGTAATAGAGTTCTATCGGCAGTGTAAAAACTTTTTTGTTATTGAACCACAACCCCAAAATAGGAGGGATCGGAGATATAGGGGGGGGTGTCAGAACGTGAAAAAAATTAAGTAAGTAATCGAATGAAAATGCGGTAGCATTTTAGTACACCTACCAGCTAATGTTCCAAAAAATCGTCATCCGAAATCTACGGGCGGTTTGCGCGTACAGATTTTTTAAAAATGAAAATACAAAAAATCGCAACGAAACCGGAACTTAATGGAAAATTCTTTGTTTTTTTGTAGATAACACAAACAATATTGTCATCCGTTTCTGATGGGCAGTTTATGATAAATTTGAGCTTAAAGTTCGATTTTTCATGTCATTTTCGTTACCAATCGTTAAAAAATTATTCATATTGTTTAAAACGGATGACGTTTTTCATACATGTTCTTGGGAGATCCAATTATGGCATGTAGCATGTATCAATGTCATCCGTTTTTATTATGATTAGTCGCATTTTTCAACCCCTAGAGGGGTGATACTATTGAACGTTTTCCGTATCCTTTCAGAAAGCGTTCAATAATGTCACCCCCTATAGGGGTTGAAGAATGGGGTTAAACATAGTGGTTAGAGTCGAGGGCTCGTGACCGTAAGGTCCCGGGTTCGATTCTCGTTACATGCGGAAATTTATTTCTGGTTTTTTCAATCAAAAATACATATTGTTGCAAGTCTTTAGTTCGATTGAGCAGAAAAACACTTGGTACGGATTCAAATATGTATTTACACTAACTATATACACTACGCCTAACCTATTACTTATCAGTCTAATTTAGTTACAGACACTATACACTAATTTATATTTGTCCGTCACTCACTAATTTATGTCACTGTCCATTTATTTTGCACGCACCACCGGTATACCATGGATCGCGTCGCTGCACTGTTAACTCGCCAACTCTCTCCGTCTGGCCGTCCGATGCACCTATATATCGTACGCGTCTCTGGTTTTCGAAAGCTTCTCTGCATTCGCGTCGTTCGCGACTAGTTCTGGAAGTCTGGGTTCGAGAATTCACGTATATGTACGGCGGACAGCGCCGGAATGGCACAATATGCATAAAAAAAGCTCAGTGAGAATCCCCAACTGAGCATCGACTGTTGGCTTCTAGATAACATTGCTGTTCCTAGAGTGGCGCCGGGAAACAGTAACAAAGCCTACAGAAAACATGAGGCTAATGACCAGAACAGTCGATGCCGATGACACAGAAGTAAAAAAAAACTAAAAAATAAAAACGGATGACATTGATACATATCGTAGTTGGACCTCCCAAGAACATGTAGGTACCTATAAAAAACGTCATCCTTTTTAAACAATATGAACAATTTTTTAACGATTTCTAATGAAAATGATGTGAAAAATCGAACTTTAAAGCTCAAATTTCTCATAAACTTCCTAGCAGAAATGGATGACAGTATTTTTTTGTGATATCTACAAAAAAAAAACAAAGGATTGGTACGCGCAAACCGCACGTAGGTTTCGGATAACGATTTTTCGGAACATTAGCTGGTAGGTGTACTAAAATGCTACCGCATTTTCGTTCGGTTACTTAACGATTTTTTTTTTTCACGTTTTAAGACCCCCTCTATCTCCGATCGCTCCCATTTTGAGGTTATGGTGCAATGACAGAAAAGTGTCCAAACTGCCTCTAGAACTCAAATGCCAAGCGTCATCCGGTTTCTTTCTAGACACTAAAATTGCGCGTCATTGCTCTGAATAAAAGTTTGCTCCTTAAGTGAAGTGCCGACATTAGAAAACCCAACAGAATGGTTACTTCAATCAGGATCACAAGTGTCACACCCACCGTGGCTTATTGGTAACAACTGCAAGCGTCATAGCACATTGGACCGAAAACTGGAAGTGTATTATCAAATGCCGTAGGTCAAACATCACTTATTATCGACTGCGGCAATCTATCAAAACGTTCGTTCCAATTTGCACTGTTAATTGACACTCAAGGCTGATATGATCGAGCTAACTGCTTTCATTGTACACATAATGCATCGTTTATATCGTAATTGGAAGCTATTTGTGTTGAGATTAGGAATTTTTCCTGAATTAAATCCTTACACAAACTTCAGATTTTTGTGTTTTATTACGTCATGTTGTCTCATTGTAGACAGTGTGACGTATACCTATTGATGTATTTTGCAAGTCTAGTTCGTTCAACATTACAGAACCGGCTCTGTCTTCACCCGTTCTGCTGATTTAGGACTCCATAATAAAATGTTTCTCCTTCTCCTTCGGCATTTTCTCTAACGAGTTCGCCGTTTTTGTTCACAGCTCTCTTTACATTTTAATCCCCTACTCTCAAGTCTGTATCTATCATCACATGTCCAATGTATGTCTCCCATTTTAGTGCCGGTCGTCCTCTACGTCTCCTCCATGGAGACTCCCACACCAATATCCGTTTTGCCATTCTTTGGACGTGACCGTATAGTAAAAATGAAGTCAAGTTGATTGACTCAGTACTTCCCACACATTACGGTGATACCCGTTTATTATTTTCCCATCGCACAGGTCACAGGTCAATGAACAGCTTATTATCAATAGTACAGACCTTTCAGTTTTAAAACCCCCAATTTCACCCCCATCAAAAAAAAGGTAGAAAATGATAAGGAACCCCTAAAACATCTAAAAACAAAGTTTGAGCTGTTTTCATCTTTTTAGCTTTTTGATTATTGCTACGCTGCCACTGATACGATTTCTAACAACCATGCGCGTTTTCCATCCTCACCACGGTAAAACAACTGGGTCGAAATTTCATTAGAATCAATTTAATAGTTTTCACGTCACAAAATACAAAACTATCTAAAGCAACAAGTATGAATACGGAAAATTTTAAGTCCGTTATTTTCTGTAATAAGTAAGTCAATTTTCGGATGGACCTAACAAGGTGATTTACGTCGCAAGGTCTTCCTTCACAAGTCAATGGACAGCCTATTATGAATACAGCAAATTTTTCAGTTTTTCAACCTCCCACCCCTACCCAAAAAAACGCAAAAAATTATCAGGAACCTCTAAAACGCTTAAAAAGGAAGTTTGAGCTGTTTTTATATTTTTAGTTTTCTTATTATTTCTGCCCCGCCACTGGCACGATTTATAAAAATCATACGCATTTTCCATCCTCGCCACGGTAGTAATACTGTATCAAAATTTCATCAAAATCAATTCAACAGCTTCCTCGTTACACAATACAGAACGATCTAAAGCAATAGTCATAATGTTTACATTGTTTATACTAGGAAGAAGTCCTTTGGTTTCTGTAATAGGCAAGGCAATGTTCGGATGGACCTAAAAACGTTATTTGTGTCGTTAGGTCTTCCTTCACAGGTCAGTGAATCCCAACCACCCCAAATTTCACCCCACCCAAAAAAAAGTAGAAAATGGTTAGGAACACCTAAATCGCCTAGAAACGAAGTTTGAGGAATATTTGAAATTTTTTGTTTTTTGCTAATTACTCCGCCACCCATGCACCGATTTTCAAAATTAAAGCTCGAATAGACCTAAAAAAGTTATTTATGTCGCTAGGTCTTCCTTCATAGGTCAGTGGACAGTCTATTATGAAAGCAACAAATTTTTCAGTTTTACAACCCCACACCCCCCCCCCCAACAACCCCAATTTCACCCCCACCCAAAAAAAGTAGAAAATGATAAGGAACCCCTAAAACGCTTAAAAACGAAGTTTGAGCAATATTTATTTTTTTTGTTTTTTGCTAATTACTCCGCCGCCCATGCACCGATTTTCAAAATTATATGAGCATTACCTACTGCGACCCCACAGCATATTACTGTCCAAATTTCATCACAATCCATGCAGCGGCTACTGAGATTACGAGGCTAGAAAAACGCGTACAGACAGACCGACAGACAGACAGACAGACTGACGGAAATGAGTGACGTGAATTTTCGTTATGTAGACATCATAAAACGCCCAAAAAACGTATTTTCTCAAAATCGAAAATTTTCGCGATCACAATACTCCCCTCACCTATCGGTGTGGGAAGTAACAACGTTCGAGATATGCCCGGCAGTAATTTTATGGCCCTTATTCTCCTTTAATGGCCCGAAACATGTATTACCCAACGCACAGTGTCGCGTGCCGAATATTGAGGACTGAACAATCCAGAGCCACACTATAACATTAAAGAAGAAAACCAAACGTGGTTGCCTATAAGATTTTCAATAGATATTAATTAAAAATATAAAATGTACAATAAACACCCTTCAAATCAGGGTTATATGAGTCGCTATCATTTAGCCTGATAATAATTTCATTCGGTCATGTATTTAAAAATGATGGCTCTACTTTTATTAGGGTGCGGTCGCCCATATTGAACCAAATTTTGAAAAATTGTCCGTACATTAAAAAAGTAAAATAAATTGATAATACAAAACAAATCTCTCAGCCTTGGGTAATATTTTGAGTTGCATAAATTATTTTTACTTTTGTTCACAACAGAGAAAACCAAAATTAAGATGATGCTGCAAATGGTCCATTTCAGGTAACCAGGTGCTAAAATTGAATTCGTGGTCTCTTAAATTGAACCTGCCCTCAGATCTTGATAAAGTAAGGATAATACTTCTAGGAAACAAATTAAATTGAACTAATGTCTATTTAAGAAAAGTTGGTAAATATCGAAAAATATTTTTTTCTAATAATTACCAACAAAATGTTTAAGAAAATTCTATACGGCAAGAGATGAACAATTGAATATTTTCTTTTTTGGTCCAACACCAACACATTTCCAATGAAACCAACTGTGGCAGTGCAGGCACTGAATCATTTCAACTTGGTCTTCAGTCTTGAGTTCAGTACAGAACCACGAAGGTTCAGGTTCAGGAGAGAAATTTAGAATGGCCTTAATGGAACCGGGGTTTAATCAGAGGTTTCTCAAGTGGTTCAATATAAACACCTACAGTATATTCAACCCCAAGATAGACTCCAAATAAACAGTCGCATGCAACATTCGCGTGGTTGGTGTCCGCTAACGTCTGCGAACGCGCCAGCTATAGTCCAGTGCAATTATGAAATTTTATATGACTATTTAAAAGAGTTGCCCTATGAGCCCAATGCAAGTCAAAAGTAACCAGTTGCCAGTTTGAAATGATCATTAGGCAATGAATACTTGACATTGCATATTTGGATCTACTCTCCAGTCAGCATTGGAGATTTTGACTTGCCAGATTATAACACACAATTTACACATAATGTACTGGGCTATTACGGACCACACCGACACGAGCCGATCACGCACGCGGGCTTGTTTTGATTTGGTCTAGCTTGGCTGTGAATACAGTATAGTTCCAAAATCAAGATTCATGATTGACGACGCTATTGTTAGGTAGAGCTATAAAGCACTGCTATCTAATAAACAAATTATAAAATTGAAAGAACAAACATACATTGTTTTAGTTAGATTTGAAGCCTTCGCCAAGTTCATAAAATATTACTTTGCGCGTGGTCGAAATCTTCAACACTTCACAAATCTGTATTACTCTACCTAATCTAAATGTCAACTGAGCCGCAAGAAGGGTCAAAGTTATGGTGTCGAATACCCGATGGCAACATTGCAAAGTTTTTCGGGAAGTAACAAAAACGGCAAAGGTTCAATTTGATTTGGGCTTTGGGAGAGTTCAATATGGGCAACCGCACCGTACATGTTTAATGCAGCTTCGCCATTTTTCTTCAGTTAATAAATGTACCTGATCTCTAATAAGAATTATCATTACTGATAAGCCTTTCGGGGTAATTACGAGTATTGTACTATCTGATATTTCTTTTTAAATCGCCCCATATTAATTCAATCGGATTAAAAATACAAATTCTTAAAACTTCATACCCACTACTATATGCGCCATTTCATCAACGATGTACTTTTCAAAGTTGTACCATTTTACTAATTCCTATAACTGATTTTCTGGTTTAATTTCTGGTGAAATTGTGATATTTTGTTTTGTAAGAAATTCAAAAAGATCAGCTTTTCCAAACGAAGTGTTAGGTATTTTGTCCAATAACTTATATTTCTATATTCTCTCTAGTTCTTAGAGCACTAATTACTAGCGCACGTTTCCGGATTAATCATGATAATTTTCTACCCGAATCAAAGATAAGGTAGTCCACAGTTTTAAGAAAATGTAAAATATGTTAGATATTTAGATAATTTGACATTGTACTGAATAGGTGTAAGCATACTTTATTTTAACCATCATTCTGCATGACACTCACCCTGTAAGTACCCGCCTATGTTTACGAAAAGTTTGGTTACATGTGTTTATTTTCTATGGCACTTAATAAAGATAGGACCGAGAGTGTGTGCAAGGTCTTGATTTAAGAGTCCTATGCCTTTTGCCTGTGAGAAAAATATGAAAAAGTGAAAACACAGTGCACAGCTAGCTATCGTATCGCGTGGTGCTTCAGTGGATGTGACTGCAGCTAATTTGGTGAGTTTTCACATGAGTAGCTATTCATTCGCCGTAGTGTGCATGACTTTTAACCATTACAATTATGTTATTGAGTTTCATAAGCAATTTACAATAATTATTGATATAAGTCGCATTGGTAAAGTTATTAATTAACTTCTCTGATAGACATTTACAGATAAAGATAAAGGGTAGCCAACTAATAATCTCTGCAGGTGGAGCGCCCCTAACTAGACGTGGGGTACTGTATTACACAGTATGGTACGGATTATGCGATTATTGGGGAGGTGGAGGTATAATGTACACCGTCCCGCAGTAATCAAAGCATTGGCGTACCTTTTCTTACACCAGCCCACTATACAGCACTTGATTCGAAGTGCAGGGCACTCTGGGAGGTTCGATGGGGAGACGGTGGGTCGTCCGTCGAACCTGTTGCACCCTGGAGGCAGGAGAACGCCCCTCTTTCTGTGTTGGTGGGACACCGTTGGAGGATAGCGGGATCCTGGGAGGAAATTGCACTACCATTGCCTCTAGTCCAAACACGACCTGGGACACGATTTGGTTGTTGGACAATCCATGCGGACAGTATGTAGATGGTAATCTGCAGCACCCATGCGAACAGCATGTAGATGAAAAGCTGCATCATCCATGCGGACAGAATGTAGATAAGAATTTGCATCAGCCATGTGGATAGAATGTAGTTAGTAATCTGCGTCAACCATGCGGACAGATTATAGAAGCTAATTTGCATCATCCAAATGGATTCATATCATGGGCTGACTCCCATGGGGTAGGAACTAGGAAGCTGCCGTTCCCCACGGTATGGGAGGTAGAATGTACGCGTTCTACCTCTGTCCGGCTTAAGGCACGTGTCGCCATGTCAAAGTCTTCACACTGTGTTGAGGTACGTACCTAGATAGATCTATCGAATAGCCATGGGTTGCGAGTCAACATTCGTAGGTGAGACCGTAAAGCGAATGTTGACGGGTGCTAGTCATTTGTGAAGCCATGACAGCGCTTTTTGCCGTTCGTGTGGCACCTTGGGTTTCGCCTTCCATTGGTGTGCACAGATAACGGACGAGTACCACGCGGGTGGTAATAAGGGATTACGCCTGATATCCTCCAAAATATACTGAGATCATCCTCAAGCTATGTATGGAGCCTCTGATGTATTTCGAAAGCATCCTGGGCCTATCAGCATTGATTGGGAAATAATATCAGTATTGCAGCGGCAGAACATAACAGTATTATGGTGCATGTAATTAATGTACCGGTTGAATGTAAAAGCATTGATTAACACATTTATACGGACTTTAATCAATGGTAAAAGTTACTCATGAGCGTTTTCAAAATACAGGCCCATCTCCGACTGTTTCCGTCACCTCTTGTCCAGCAGATCTTTTCTGTCGTCTGTTCACCAAGTAAGTGGTCGCTTCAATATCCTGACTATTCGAGTGTATCAGAGTTCTTTTCGTACCACCCTCGTAAAACAAATTTTATGGTACAGGGTGTTACATTGGAATTTTATTGTATCTTTAATCATTCTATTCTATTATTTTATATTTTACATTCTACGTCATACTACATAGGTGTCGGCCATTGGGCTTTTGTATAAGAAAATATACAGGGTGGTCCAATAAGCGCGCGGTGATCTCTAGCGGCCATACCGTTTAAGTTAGACGAAAATGTTTTAAATAAAAAACGTTTCTGTTCAAATGCTCTACATTTAGAAAATAATTTTAAAGATGGCGAACTTCCGGATATACCGGAAGTAGGTATCAACTTCCTTATTTTAAATGGAACACCCTGCATATTATTACGTATTTGAATTCAGCATCGATTTTTAGGTCCAGTTTGTTAACCATTATGTATGTCTACGAAGCCTATTTTCGGAGTTATTCAGCAATTTTTACAAAATTTGACGTTTGTAGTACTTCACAAGAAAAGTTAATATCTCAGAAACTAAACGCGATAGAAAGATGCTGCTTTCGGTTTTGGAACAAGCAAGAAACGTACTTGTGTCTCAGTAAGATCATTTTTTCAAAAGTACATTAAATCAATTAGACTAGCAATTTTCAAATTTGAAAAATTGAAAACGTTAAAAACTTATTTTTTTCAAATAGGATGGTATGATAATTTTCACATCGGTGGATGCGAAATTAAATTCTCGGTGTCGGTGCACGTTGGATTTGAAACGCTGCAGGTTGTAGCTGTTGTGAAACAAATTCCCCGGTAGCTCATTCCACAGCGTCGAAGTTCTCCAAAAGAAGAAATACTGGAGGAGACTGGTTCGTGGAGTAGAGACCTCGACCTGGTAAGGATGAGCTCGCAGAGCCTCTCTAGTGTTCCTCATTCGGACAGCCTTTGATGTTATTATCTGGGAGAGCCCACTCTAACATCTTCCGTGATAGAATCTGTAGAACAAGGATAGGGCAGCCACCCTTCTTCGATGTTCCAGGCTGTGGAGGTCTTTTGTGAGGTTAGGCATATCCATTACTCTAATTGCTCTCTTCTGGATAGTGTCCAGAAGCTTTAGAGAGTGCTCTGGAGCGCATCCCCACACATGGGAGCAATACTCCAGCGATGGTCGGATTTGTGTCTTGTAGAGCAGCAGTAGTTGCTCTGGTGTGTACAGCTTCCTACAGCGGAACAAAACTCCAAGCTTCTGGGATTCCGTTTTACCAATATTGACGACGTGGTCGTGCCAGGACATGTTATTGTTGATGTTGATCCCCAAAAGCTTAACGGAAGGTGACTCGACTGTGGGATGACCCTCCATTTCCACAGTTGGTAAGCCAATGTGAGACTTCTTTGTAAGTGTTGTTGCCTGAGTTTTTTGTACGTTGAAATGTACTTTTTTTGGTAATCCCCACATGATTAAATAAATAATCAGTTTGCCATATTATTCTTCTCTGAACTGCGTCAAGCATGGATAGGGTAGTAGGAGTAGCAGCTCCCCAAATATATGAGCAATAATCTAGACCAGGTCTTATCTGGTCTTTATACAGCGTAACGAGGCTAGATGGTGAGAAGTACTTTCTGACTCTGAATAGGTATCCAAACTTTATTTCAACAACAGCTGCAACTGACGAAACGTGTTCATGCTACGTGTTTTCTGTAATATTGGCCCTAAAAGCTTGAATGAATTTATTAGACCTTCTTGCTTAATAGAGTACAATACCAGGTGTCTTAGAAATATTGAATATTGAAAAATTAAAAAATATCCTACTTTTCTGTTTGTATTACCGTGTTTTCAACTATAATGATAACATAAATTTGCTCTTTGGTGTCAAAGCTGAACATTATTAATTTAGCTTGTTTTAATTTAATTTCACATCCTTCTATGACCAATAGTATCATTCAGTTTTCAAACAAAGGGAGTGATTGTACAATAAAATGTGTGTAAGTCATAAAATATTTTTCTACACCTACAATTTCTATTATTCTCGATGATTTGTTTTCACGAATATTATCTCACTACGGAAAATAATAAAACATCTGCAAGGTCGTCTGTACAGTATTTCTATGAAACTGAATAGTAGCACTCTAATAGACAAAGCTCGGAAAATTTTTCCTTACAAACAACATTTACCTTCTCAAGAATTACTTTTTATACAGTACTTCTTATTCATAACAAGACATAAATGACTTTTGCATGATGTTGGCAAACAGTAAGTTATACTCTTAATACTTTTTTATAGTAGGAGAACATTTCCATGGTTTAAAGTCAGTAGCGTAACTGGAACAATTGATTAATGCAAGCTAGGGAATGATGTTATATTTTTCTGTCAACGTTGGATACTCGCCACTGGTCACGTCATATAGTGCAGATTGGAGGAGGGGTGAGGTTAAACTTCAGCCCCATAGTTTGGTGTGCTTCACTGACGAATCACACTTGAAGGAGTCCGCTTGGAAGGTAAAGGAGTGTAGCGAAGCTTTGCACTAAGGACCTGCACGACTGTCTTCCAGGCAGAAATATATGCCACAATGACGGTGGCGTACTCGGCAGAAGTTGAACATGAGTGTGTAGAATGAAGCACATTATAACATATTGTAAGCACCAGTTCAGGTTAAGGGAGTTCTAAATAAAAGAAGGCTGAATGAATGACCACACCTTTACTTCAACATTACTTTTACAGTGTATATTTCAACAGTATACGGTTCTAACCAATAAATCAGTGTGTACTTACTGTTATTCTGAGTTACAGCCAACAGTATACAATAATTGCACACGCAAGAATACCTTCACCCACCACGCGTAAACATAAACAGCCAACAACCCCTCAAACGGTACGCCCTGTACGACGTATCCAAACAATCTCCCTGCCGGCGCAACGCGCAACTGTCTCCCGATAGAGGGCAGTACACAAAAGAATAGCTCGCCCAAAGACGTTAAACGTCAGGAATAGAAGACTAAACTACCGAACACCTGGATAAACAGTAATAAAGCTAACAATATGTTCTGACATTTAAGCAGCTTTGAGGGCTTGATCTAGCCCAGAAATGTTTTGCTGCCCTCCAGAGACTAGCACGCCACACGTATGTGAAGTACATACTTCTCGCTACAATCGGTTGCCTGATCTGTAGGTAGCATACAATGCTCAGACTATAAAAACTGACACTCGCAGCACACTAAAGACGGACTATAACTAATCTCGTCATGTGATTGACTGAAGGCCAAGGCATGGATAGTGGACCGAGAGCGCTCCTATTGACCAATCACACATCAATCGACTTTGAAAATTACCAATGAAAACCGAAGGGTTACAGGTGATATATGAACTGAAGCCGTTTCTGCTGACGCGCCCCAATCATCTTCGCTTGTTCGAGTCTCTACGTGTTGTCTACATCGACGATTCTAACCTACTAACGACCTATTGGATAATCGGGTGAACGCGTTGCTCAAGATGAACTTTGGCAAACTTATGTATATATGTATGTATAAATTATGAATAACATTATAAAGATAAAAATAAGTAGGTACTAATGTTTTGACAAAATGCTGCAGCTGCTTGGTTCAATAGATTGTGCTGAGGCGTTTCAATCCAGTGGTTGGGAGTTCGATCCCCAAGCTATATCATTTTGTGATGAGTGATAAGTAAAGACATGTGACTTTCTGTGATACTAGATGGAAAAACTTTTAAGCAATAACTTTTTGTGGAAACTGAAAACTTTTATTATGTGCAGGATGCAGCTGCAGCCACAACAATCTTAGGTAGGATTTTCATGTACTTTTTTTTTTAATTTAAATTTTATGTACCACCCTTTAAAAAATTCAGGAATCGCCACTAGCACCAGGACTAGATCATGCACTAGGTAGTAACATTGACTACGTTAATCAATGGTGTAGCTACGAACTATACGGCGCGGCAGTACAATATCTGTACCAGATGAAGTGGAGTTCAATGCCAACCCCTTTTCAAAAAAGACTGTTATATACAGTACTTTTGTAATTTTCAGTTAAAAAAAAAGAGTTTGAAAACGTTTGTTTCAACAGTTTTGAAAGCACTGGCATTGTTGACGGATCTATTCTTTGCGAAACATAGGTATAAAAAATGTTAACCTTTTCAAATTTAAACTAGAATATTCATTTCTCAGTACAAAAATTCTATGTAATGAAATTATTTTGAATTAACTTAAACATGTACAATGATTGCTACACCAACAGTTAAGAAACAATAATTTGGATAGTTTATTATGACTAGCAACCACATAACAGTCATGTTATTTCAGATAACAATATAGTATGAATAGGCAAGGTGTAATCATACTTTTCATTAGAAAATGCGTACTTACGTGGTTGGTAAAATGAGCAAAGATTTCTTGGTATCAGCAAATTGAACGTTGATTTCTGATGATATTATACACTGGTCGCACATTATGTCTTCCACATCCCCCATGTTGGCACTACCTCCTGCAACAAAAGGTTCAACTATAGGAGGTACTTTGGAAAGAATAATTCTACAAGAGCAATGTCCTTCTAATATGTATTTTTAATTTGTGTTATTATTAATTAAACTACAAAGTCAGAAACAAAATGAAAAATACAGCAGATAAAAACATTCTACTACCGTGGAAGTCTGAAACGGAAGACAATAGATCAAGCACAAAAAAAAACAGAAGTAGAATTAAATTTAATAGGCTCTCTTCACCAACAAAAACCGTGCTTGTTCAAGACAGAAAATAAACACAAAACAAGGTCATCATCATAGTCACAATGTCTTAACAGACATGTTATGAACTCGTAAGATGCATTAAGTCGGAGCTAGAGTATTGCCGACACGAATATTATCAATAGTTTTGAGAACTGTAGCTCGCCATCGTTTGCGATTTACTGTCAGTTCAGTGGCGCTCTTGATACTCATATCTAGCAACTGTTTCGTCGTATCCATCCAGCGTGTAGGGGAACGGCCACGGCGCCACCCACTCGGGGCGTGACCCTGAGCTAACAAGTTTCTCCATATTATCGCTTCTGTAGATATGTCCGAAGAATGTAAGCATTCTCGTCGACACAATGGAGGATAGTCTCTTTAGATTACCGAGCTCATCCAGTATGGAAACATTAGTTGGATGGGCGGTATAAGGAATTCTCAGCATTCTCCTCCACGTCCACATTTCAAAAGCATCTATGCGAGCTCGATCTGCCTTTTTAACAGTCCAAGTTTCCGAGGCATACAAAAATATGGAGAACACAAGAGACTGAACCAGTGACCTTTTGGTAGCTTTAGTGATGTTATGGTCACGCCATATTTTACTAAGCTCTGTCATGGCCACCCGTGCCTGTTGAATGCGCCGTCGAATCTCATTCTCACAGCTACCTGAACTGTCGATCAAAGAACCGAGGTACACAAAACTTTGAACTACCTCACAACGGCCTATTGACTTTATTTCTCGATGATTGTCATGCTCTCTATCTACGATCATAACCTTGGTCTTGTTGTAGTTAGTACCAGGACCATATGCTGCGCTGTGTTGTTCTAAAACGTTCAATAGGGCTACTAGTTCTTCCTGAGAAGCAGCAATAAGGGTTGTATCGCCAGCAAATCTTAAATTAGATATTTTACTTCCGCCAATAGTTATACCGCCATTCCAGTTGTCCAATACCTGCCTCATCACAAATTCAGAGTAAATGTTAAATAACATCGGGATCGGAGATAATACACATCCCTGACAAAACAAGATGGATAGCTAGAAAAAAGTACTACAGGGCCTTGGGAAAAACTTGGAAAATATATTGAAAGAGAATCAAGAGGAAGTTCAATGCAATCGTACTTGAAGACATTGAGAAGCTAATGGAATTACCTCCTACCAACTGTTTTGCTAAAGAGCACAACACTTAACAAATGTCAATGGTATTAAGGTGTATAAATCAACTAAACTAAGGATTAAGAATCAGCAATCAACTAATGATTAAGATTGATACCAATTTGATTTTATTTCAGAACACAAACAAAACAAGAATATAAAATAAAATGACAAATTACAAATGATTGAAATCTAATATCAAAAATACCTTGCGATGGTGCATGTGTTTAAACCTTGCCTTTTCCAAAAGACACATAAAATGCATGCATAGAACAGTAAAATTGTTAATTCTTAGTTGGAAAGATAAAAGTTGACCATATTCTTAGTTGTTAATTATTGTCAGTTCAATTGGCAGGTAGAATAGATTATATAAATGGTTGATGGGGGTTCCATGTATTTATCTTTCTTAATTCTTAGTTGTTAATTTTATTCTTGGTTTAGTTGAGTTTATGAGCCCACCATCATCAACATGGCTTTGCATTTAGCCCATTAATACTTACTCACTAATACTTACGCAGCAATTTTAAAAGCTCTCCATTTTTAATCATCATCATAGTTACAATGTTGTGAACTCGTAAAATACATTAAGTCGGAACTGGAGTATTGCCGACACGAATATTATCAATAGTTTTGAAAACGCCATCGTTCGCGATTTACTGTAAGTTCATTTTTGATAATTCCCCATTATTACCAAGGCAGTTTATTAATTTCATTATCAACTGAATTTCATATACTAAAATCTCATCTATTATGTAAAAATATAGTACACATTCATTCCTCATTCTCAAACGATAATAAATTACATAAAATACAACTCTGGTGACAGCCTGCTTTGTTACCCCTTAGATTAGATAACATTTTGCACGATGTTTTCAGTGAGTTTGATAATGATTACGAAGGAATGTACGGATATTTTGAATAGAACATCGAGGTAAGGTCGAAAAACTGGAACTTTCCTAAAGTCAGCGAGGTTCAAAGTAACATAAGCATCGAAAGAACACGAGGCTTCGGCAATGCATCAGTCTGCAATGGAACCCATCAAGAGATCTCCATTCTATGTCGCTGTGGGTATCGCAGGCAGACTATAATATGTTCAAGGGTCTTGAACATGAAGACATAAGATGCCAAGGACCCAAGGCTATCCTCATCTTAGCGATGAGGGCTGGACCTGGGAGCTACGACAGTAAGGAGAGGTATAGAAGGGCCCGCTTGTAGTCCTACACACTGGCGGCTCTAGTCACCAGAAAGCCTCTTTCCTTCTTTCATCCATTCAAGGACTTTAGGTTTCCCTAGACATCCCTAACAGTTAATCTGTTACCATCTCATTTAAATCCTGTTTCAATGATTCAGCATGGGTCGTTCAAGTAAATATCTTCCAGATACTGGTGTATTTTTCGCACGATTTCTGTGGATCTGCTAGATCTGGTCTCACGATGTAAGTGCTAGTTTCTCTTTCAGCTATAAGATCAGCTCCTACATTTCTTTCAAATCCAGCATGTCCTGGTATTAATGAATTTCTAATTCATCAGTTAACTGCGACTCAATACGGTTAGGTACATATACAGGGTGAGTTTTTAGTACCGGCTCGGTCGATAACTCGAGCACCGTAGAAGATAGCGAAAAAAGTTGTATATAAAAGTTGTAGCCACGGATATGCTCCTTGCTCAGAAAATATTTTGATTTATACAGGGCGATCCATAACTACGTGGTGATGCAAACATGCATTTTTTTAAATGAGACACCCTATATATTATTCCATATTCAAATTCTAATAATGATTTCCGTTCCTCCAATATAGGATACTGTTACATTATACAGGGTATTTCAAAAGTTATGGCCATTTTTATATCCAAATCGCTGTCAATTGAACGTACTGTATATCAAAGAATGATGAATCAAAAATCATTTCTTTTACACGGATGGATAAAAAATATCATCTAGTTTTAATATCGGTTTTAAAAAAAGCCCGCGACGCATATTGGTATACAGGGTGATGTAGAATGCAAAATCTCGATTTTCTCTCTTTTTTTAAATCTAACCCCCAATATTTTATTGTACCAAAGAATTGCCCTTAATATGCTCTTTCATCTTTGTATAGCACTTGCTATGGCCGAATTCATTAGTTTCGGAGATATTTCGATTTTTCGGTAAATTTAAAATATAGCATCTATTTTTGTACTGAAACTTATTTATTTTGAGGAAGTTCTATCGAATTTATTTTTTATTTAACTAACAACTAAATTATAAGGTCATGATAGTATTTGATGAACTCAAAACCCTGAATCATCGAGATAATAAAGTCAAGTATGCCGAGGAAACAATTTTGTAGGCGTGACGCATAATTATCAAGCAGATTTATCAGGTATTTGAAAAATTGACGGTTTTCATAACCTGCTCAATAATTCCGTACTGTGTGAAAAACACGCTTTAAAAATAATTTTTCCATTGAGGGTATTTAGGAGAATTTTTGAGAAATTACCTAGTTGCCTCTAGAATATATCAACTATGAACAGCAATATCCAGAACGGAGGCACTCTATAACTAATGCGTTTGAAAGATTGAAGAATCGTTTTATTTGGACCGTGTCACTTAATATTTCATAGCCTACCTGATAGATCTGCTTGATAGTTATGCATAACGTCTATAAAATTGTTTCCTCAGCACACTTGACCTACATTATCTCGTTAGTCCAGTGTTTTGACTTGATCAAGTACTATTATGGCCTTATATTTTAGTTGTTTGTTAAGCAAAAATAAAATTTGATAGTATTTTCTCAAAATAAATAAATTTTAGTAAACAAATAGAAGGTATATTTAAAATTTGTAGAAAAATCGAAATATCTCAGAAACTAATGAATTCAGCCATAGCAAGTGCTATACAAAGATGAAAGAGCATATTAAAGGCAATTCTTTGGTATAATAAAATATTGGGGGTTAGATTTAAAAAAAGAGAGAAAATCGAGATTTTGCATTCTGCATCACCCTGTACACCAATATGCGTCGCGAGCTTTTTTTATAGCTGGTCTTAAAACTAGATAATATTTTTTATCCATCCGTGTAAAAAAAATGATTTTTGATTCATCATTTTTTGATATACAGTACGTTCAATTGCCAGCGATTTGGATATAAAAATACCTTATATTGGAAGAACGGAAATCATTAGTAGAATTTGAATATAGAATAATATATAGGGTGTCTCATTTAAAAAAATGCATGTTTGCATCACCACGTAGTTATGGATCACCCTGTATAAATCAAAATATTTTCTGAGCAAGGAGCATATTCGTGGCTACAACTTTTATATACAACTTTTTTGATATCTTCTATAGTAGTGGTGTTATCGACCGAGCCGGTACTAAAAACTCACCCTGTATATGTAAGCTTATAGGATCAACGTTCTCCTAACCAAAGAATGAGCCATACGTTTTCTGATTTCTTTATTGTTTCTTGTTGGATGCCATAGGAGATTGGTCTTGCGATTGTATGTATTCTGCAACTCATACACGGAGGGCACTGCCCTCACTGGTGCCGACACCTGATCTTCGCCTTTTTTCCAACATTTCTGATCGTATACATTTATGTATTTTTTATGTTTTTGGATTGTTGTAAAATAAAGACCTATTATTGTTATTATATAATTAACTC
Organism: Callosobruchus maculatus; assembly: GCA_951848785.1. Classification (NCBI taxonomy): domain Eukaryota; kingdom Metazoa; phylum Arthropoda; class Insecta; order Coleoptera; family Chrysomelidae; genus Callosobruchus; species Callosobruchus maculatus. The sequence continues at coordinate 14,919,574 of CATOUR010000041.1, read as the reverse complement.
ACCAGGCAGACATAATCGTGATCCTAAAAGGCTGATGTATTACTGGCCATAATTTCTTAGACCATCTTTCATTCTAATTCTCGTTCAAAAAATTGCCCAAATCTTGTTCAAGAAATAGCATAAAACACTCTTTTCGCAGATGCTTCGATTTAGCGTCTTGGGTTGAAGATGGATATTTGACAGGATATTGGATGCGCATGAATAAAATGAGATAAAAAGATATTGTTATAGTGCTATTGTCACAAAAATCTAAATTTAAGCAAATAAAAATCTAAAATTTTAGAAAACATTTTCTTTTTGGAGTTCAATTACTTTTTTTTTATTTACTAGCAGCATGGTATTATTGTTTTTATCTTAATTTCATACACGTAATAGTGCGAAAATTATGATGGTTTCGAATGAAGAGGTCATTGATATTACACTGTGAATTTTTTAGATATTTTCAAAGATTTTTTTTCCTAATATAAATTGTGGACTAGTTTGCGTTTGTGCAGATTACCCAGGGACACCCTATACACTACGGTTGACGATCCTATAATCGCCTTTTACTAAAATAGAGAAGCGAACAAACGTACGTTGGATTCCAGCCATATGCTATGCCATGCCATTTACCTTTATTGATTACAGAGAATCAAGGACGCCTACTATCTTTAGTTTTGTAAGCAACGTTAATGAGATACAAATACATACTTCCGGATAAGCTTGGAATCATTTGCATTGTAATTTTGAATGCTGTTTAACAAAAAAGATTGGGATATTTTCGTGGAAGTATTTACTTAACGAGGCATCATTTTTGTTCGTTTAAAACATTGATATTTATAAGAATTTTATTGTTTGCACAGATAATAAGGAAACCTTATGGAAATTTAGTGCCGACCAAATATTAACCACCCCAATTTCACCCCCACCCAAAAAAAAGTAAAAAATGATCTGGAACCTCTAACGCCTAAAAACGAAGTTTGAGGAATATTTTTTTTTTGTTTTTTGCTACTTACTCCGCCGCCCCTGCACCGATTTTCAAAATTATAAGAACATTACCTACTATGACCCCCCATCATATCGCTGCCCAAATTTCATCACAATCCATGCAGCGGTTACTGAGATTACAAGGACAGAAAAACGCGTACAGACAGACCGACAGACAGACAGACAGACAGACCGACAGACAGACAGACAGACAGGCCGACAGACAGGCCGACAGACAGACCGACGGAAATGAGTGACGTGGATTTTCTTTATGAAGACATCATGAAACGTCCAAAAAGTGTATTATCTCAAAATCGAAAATTTTCGCGATCACAATACACCCCTCACCTATCGGTGTGGGAAGTAAATATTTTCTGTTATGAATGCCAAGTGTCCGGAAGAAAGAAACTGTGGATCTTTACCCTTAATAAAAAATGCTTGCACACTAAAATACTATATTTTTTGAAGCGTACTATATTTTTTATAGCGTTTTTATAAAGAAATACTATATATCAACCAAAAATATCTTGGCAACCCCACCCTAGTCTGAAGTTAGGACAAACATTTGAATTTCTAGTTATATTGCTCCATCTATCATTGACACCCAATCTTATTTTACTTTTAACAAATAACTGACCTGAGCTATACCACTTTTTCTTAGTAAACTGCTATTGGATGAAGATGAAGAAAATATACAGGATCAATAATGGTAATTTAGACCAATTTCTTGCAGATGTTGACAGCAGTGGCGTGGATACAGTTTAATTATGGGCGGGGATATGTTAGTTGTGGTGGAGTAATCGCCTTTCTTGAAAATCTCTCCTGAACCAAAGGTGAATTTCCTCAATCAAATGCCTACAGGACGTTTTGTTTATGTTATTATATAATTTCGATAAATATACATGTATGTACTCTTTATTTAATCGAAACAAACCTATTGTCGGGAAGCTGGGAAGGATTGCTTTTGGCTCTAATTTCCATTCTTCTCCGAATATGTGCAACATTATTATGCCTACGGATATATTATTATTACAAAGATGGAAACAAAAAAAATAATGAGGCTAATGACCAGAGCAGTCGAAGCCGATGACACAAGTAAAAAAAAGAAAAAATAATTGTTCTGGGTATATTTGAGTTTAGGACCAAAAAACAAAGATGATGTCATAGGTAGTTCACATGGTAGTTCATATGTGTCATTTCAACTATCGAATTCCCGAAGATTTCCGAATCGAGTAACAGAATCCGAGTTTATAATTCTATCGAGTTGATCATCTATCGAGATCGAGTTCCTCGATTCAGAATGGAATCCCACACCCCTGGGTTCTAGTACCTCGTTCACATAACGTTGGTCCGTCAGTATGCCAGGAATCACAAGTAAAGGTGACTTGCTGTTAAATGCAATGGCACCCCAATTCGTCAAACCAATAGGACAGTGTACATGGCGCTCAACAGCAAACTGAAGATCACGTCGTTCACCCCGTCATCGTCTAATGCGTTGGCATCCGTCGTATGCCCCCAAGAAAAACTTGAACTCTGAGAAGGTTGTCTGATGCCACTCAACATGTCATTGTCTTTGTTCTTGGTACCAAACCGTTGGCGACGATAATTTGCAGTGAGTGGAAGCACTAGAAGCAGACGACGCAATCTGTGATGGTAAATCCTGCGGATTTTTAAGGGGCCTGTCTCAAAGGGCCAGTAGTCGGAGATGACGATCTTGCCGGTCTGTAGTTCTTCTACGTGCTCAAGAACCTCTAGCTCGCTGCATTCGCCCTTCCTCGATCCATAGGTGCCATGCTGCTACAACTACAGCCAAGCTACGCCCCATGGTTACAGCAATTACTCTGAAAGAAGAACCACGTTCTCGTAGGCCTACAATCAGACTCCGTTCAAAGGGGGCTAACTGTGTAAAATGGGGCTGTCGTCTTCTAGGGGGCATGCACAACAAGTGTTAGATGTCTACTAGAGAAGTACTGCCAAGCTGTGGACACATGTTTAATGTGAATATCCTTTTTTTGTAGGTGTTCAGATTTTACTTGCGATATTTACATCGGTTGCCTGCATATCGATATCGTCGAATGCAAAACAGGATCATAGCTATAGGATAAGACGCGTCTCATAGCCATATCACAGCATAGTAAACAACCAGCACAATATCTCTGAGGATTTCCTATATAAAAATGATTCCCACAGAATTTGACCTTGGGATGATTTTACGGATGTGAAGTTTGGGTAGAGATGCGAAAATGAAAATATCGATACCGGTACCAACTCGATATTTTTTGGCCAAATAGGTGCGTTTGGTTCGTACAGAACATTTTGTTCAATTGATTACATCCCTCAAAAGTTATATAATTATTTTTGATACCGATACAAACGTACCGATACCAGCATGGAATGGCTCAAAAAGTATCGATGACAAAAATACTCGATATATTAGTGCAAAAGTATCGAAGTATCGTTAGCATCTCTCAAAATGGAGTCAAGTTGATTGACTCAGTACTTCCCACACATTACTGTGATATCATTTTATTATTTTCTCATAGCATGAAGCTTTAGACTGAGATCCCCTTGCAACCAAATCAACGGCCCCTAAAATTGTCTTATGCCATTAGGTCTTTCCTTCACAGGTCAATGGACAGCCTATTATCAATACTACAAACTTTTCAGTTTTACAACGCCCCACCGCCCAACCACCCCAACTTCACCCCCACCTAAAAAAAGGTAGGAAATGATCAGGAACCCCTAAAACATCTAAAAACGAAGTTTGAGTTCTTTTCATACTTTTAGTTGTTTGATTATTGCTACGCTGCTACTGACACGATTTTTAACAAACATACGCGTTTTCCATCCTCACCACGGTAATAATACTGTGTCAAAAATTAATTAGAATCAATTTAATAGTAACCACGTTACGAAACACAAAACGATCTAAAGCAATAAATACTCGTATGTATACAAAAAAGTCCCTTAGTTTCCGTAATAGGCTAAGCAATGTTCAGATGGACCTAAAAAGTTGATTTATGTCGCTAGGTCTTCCTTCACAGGTTAGTGGACAGCCTATTATGAATACAAGAAATTTCTCAGTTTTTCAACCCCCCAACCACCCCAATTTCACCCCACCCAAAAAAACACAGAAAATGAACAGGAATCTCTAAAACGCTTAAAAACGAAGTTTGAGCTGTTTTTATATTTTTACTTTTTTTATTATTTCTGCGTCACCACTGACACGATTTATAAAAACCATACGCGTTTTCCATCCTCGCTACGGTAGTAATACTGTCTCAAAATTTCATTAAAATCAATTCAACAGTTTCCAACACAATATAGAAGGATCTAAAGCAATACTCTCGTATGCTTAGTGTTTACACCAGAAAAAATTCCTTTGGTTTCTGTAATAGGCAAGGCAATGTTCGGATGGACCTAAAAAAGTTATTTATGTCAGTGTACAGTCTATTATGAAAGCAACAAATTTTTCAATTTTACAACCCCCCACCCCCCAACCACCCTAATTTCACCTCCACCCAAAAAAAAGTAAAAAATGATCAGGAACCCTTAAAACGCCTAGAAACGAAGTTTAAGCAATATCTATTTTTTTGTTTTTTGCTAATTACTCCGCCGCCCATGCACCGATTTTCAAAATTATAGGAACATTACCTACTACGACCCCATCACAGCATATCGCTGCCCAAATTTCATCTCAATCCATGCAGCGGTTGCTGAGATTACGAGGCTAGAAAAAAGTGACAGACAGACAGACAGACCGACGGAAATGAGTGACGTGGAATTTCGTTATGTAGACATCATAAAACGTCCAAAAAGCGTATTATCTCAAAATCGAAAATTTTCGCGATCACAATACTCCCCTCACCTATGGGTGTGGGAAGTAAAATCATCCAAAAGTGGGGATGCGCGTGTAATTTCTGCCAACCTGAGTTATTGTGCTGGTTGTTTACTATGCTGTGGCCATACGTTGCGAGAAGGTCGCGAGACCCTTGATAAATTAATCGTATTTCCATTGTCTCGACTAGTCGACTTTATTAATTGATGACAGTCACAAAAGAACGGTTAATCTATCGCGGTATTTCCTGCTAATCGAAAAACTATTCAGTACAATTTAGAATTATTTACCCTCCGATATGTGTCTCATGGTCCTGGACTATCGATGTATTTACGCATTCTCTTACCTTGTCGCACTTACGGCCCTCTGCACTCAGTAAACAATGAACAATCACAGATTCTTTCACTGCAGCTGACAAACCGATACTAAAATCCACAAACATCGGAAACGTTTCAAAAAGTTATTTAGAACACTGCGATTAACACCATAGATAAAACGTGCTCATTTGATAGATAGACGTATACTGTGTGTATACAGCAGGATTTGGCTAAAAATGCGCAGGACTTCAACTGCTGCGATCACTGCGAAGTGCGAGCCGCAAGCCTTGGTTGACTCATTTCACTCGACTGTGTGGAACTGTGGATATTGGATAAGATCGCGAAACCACGACGTGTACAGTATTGTTAAAAAGTTTAAAGACGTTCCATGGTTCTGAACCAGTGAACCTTACCCTATGTCAAGGAGTCAAGGGCGTCGATACGGGGGAGTAATGGGGTCGTTTGTCGTTTATTGACTGTTCTTAGCAAGGCATCTGAGAAAATTAGTAGCTCCTATACCGGGAGTTTCCCAGAATTTCCTTGACACGTGATATTCTTGTAACAAAAAAAAGTTCAAACGAAGGCTGAGTGGTATTTTTGAAAGTACTATAGAGTCTATCATACCATGCTTTCAAAACATTTTTTTGTACTTCAACCCTTAAAACTCACCCCCAACTTTTTTTCAAATAACATCCTATTAAGTCGCTATTTTATTGAAAATCTTGTAGCATCTTTCGTTTTATACTCAAACCTATTTTTTCATGAAATCATATAAGCATATAAGATAAATAAAATAAGGATTTATTTGAGGCGTATTGTATATGTATATTTTCGTAACAAAAACAAATAGAAAGGAAAACTAAGTTACCCATACCATGATTTCAAAACATTTTTTTCGTAGGTACTTCAACCCCTAAAACTCACCCCCTCCAACTTTTTTTCATATATACCTCACAGCTTTTCTTGAAAAAAATAAGCAATTATTTTTATTTAAAATCTTGTAGTGCCTTTGATTTCATACAAAACCAATTTTTATTCGTAAAGTCATAGGCATGATAAAAAATCAGATAACGATTTGTTTATGGCGTAATAAAAAAGGATAAAATGTCGTTTTTCACGAAAGCATGATGTAGATCACTACCCTTTTTATCCTTTTTTTTTTAATGTTAAGCGTCAAACAAATTTCTATTTTATTTATGCTATGCTCACGATTTAACGAAAAAAAGAAATATCAAAAGTAGGTACCACAAGATTCTCAATAAAATCTATGGGGTGTTATTTGAAAACAAAAAGTTTGAGGTGAGTTTTCGGGGATGACGTACAAAAAAATGTTTTGAATGCATGGTATGATAGCCCCTATAGTACCTTCAGAATTACAACTCAGTTTTTGTTTGAACCGTTTTTCGTTACTTAAAGGGCCTCGCAAGGCAAAATATACATTCTTCAAGTGTCTGTAATTTAACAACCAAACACGACATAAAAAGAGGGCCACCGAAATGACATAGTGCAAGCTTTCTTCTTCAATTTGCTTTCAGAATCATTACTTTAAGTTTATAGGTAACGTCAGGAGCTTCTAAATGCGAAATCCATTTTTATGGCGACCTTTGGATCTTTTGACCTTACCTTATTTGGACTTTTGGACTTACCTCCCCTCATTTTAAACACACATACTTTAGAAAGGGAACAGGTGGCCACGCCTCCTCGCTAACACCGGAATACGTATTTTCTTGGGTTCTCAATTTCACGCGCTATTACCTAGACCCTTAATATCACGTGTATCATGTGTTATTTTCTACATATAATTTAAATTTTATCAAAAGATTTTAAAGGTAGTTATTTACAACAAGCAACTTTTTATTGATTCGTTATTTAAGAGTATTTTCGGTAAATTTTTTCCAGGCGCAACTACCCCCCAAAATTTTTAAACATATTGTATCTTTTTCTCCAAATTCCTTAAAGTTGTTCCGGTATCCATGATTATGTTAAACTGGATTCTTAATTATATTTTAATTTTCGTACGTATATCTTATAATCTAACCCCTACTCCAATTTGAATTTCCTCTATTTCATTACAAATCACAATGGCGGCTAGTGTTACTATGTTATGTACTTTGTATAAATTTATTTATTTTCATAAAATAATCAAGATTTTTAAGTACATATACAGGGTGGCCAATCGGGTGACGATAATAATTTTTTTTTAGATAGCCTGTACCGAGACCTATCCAAAACACCCCTATGTATGTGTACCGATTATTGATAGTTTTCGAGTTATGATTTTTTTTTGAAAACTTAGAGATTTTACAGTTTTTCCAAGAAATCGTCAAAAACAAAAACAAGAATGCTATTTGGATTTTATTTTTTTCTGCAATTATACTCAGTATTAAGCCTATTTCAATATCCAATAAAGAGAACCTGTACATCCGAACAATAATTAAGTACATTTTGGGCCCAAAGTTTGAAATCTCTGTTTTTAATCAGGAGACCCAAACCTTCAAAATAAAATTAAAAATACTTATGCCTGGTTCTCGAGCTTCAAAATAATCTTAAAAACTTTGCAAGACATTGCACTTTAGAAATAATAATGAAAAAGTACCACTTATGGGGACATTTTGAGCCGTACGTGAGTGTTAAAGGTAAAAAGGTGATAATTCACGAATTTCCAAAATTATTTAAAAAACTATTATTTTGCTTTATTATGACAAATTAAAGAAAAAACTCGTAATTACTAATAAACCCGATAATAGTTGATGTTTTGATGACTTTTAATAAAAAAACTAATACCCAAATTGTGATTTTTGAAGTGTTTTTGCTATGTACTATTGAACTTCTGCTAAATTAAGTTGTATGGAAAGTTAACAAAGGAAAGGAATAACAAAACAATAATCTGACTTCCAATTTCATGGCAGAATTACCTGGGAAGCGATGTCGTAGCATACGCCATCCCTTTCTTTCAGAGTAGCTTTTTGCGAGCTCATGTCGGCGAAGCGCAGCTGTGTTAATTAATTTTCGGTAATAGGCAAGGCAATGTTCGGATGGACGTAAAAAGGTGATTTATATCGCTGGGTCTTCCTTGACAGGTCAGTAGACAGCCTATCATGAATACATCAAGTTTTTCAGTTTTTCAACCCCCCACCCCCCAAACACCCAAATTCCACCCCCGCCCAAAAAAACGCAGAAAATGATCAAGAACCTCTAAAACGCCTAAAAACGAAGTTTGAGGTATATTTGACATGTTTGTTTTAATTACTCCACCGCCCATGTACCGATTCCCAAAATTATAGCAGCATTACCTACTGAGACCCCACAGCATATTGCTGCCCAAATTTCATCACAGTCCATGCAACGGTTACTGAGATTACGAGGCTAGAAAAACGCGTACAGACAGACAGACGGACAGACAGAACGACGGAAATGAGTGACGCGGATTTTCGTTATGTAGACATTATAAAACGCCCAAAAAACCTATTACAGTAGAACCCCTCTAATCCGTCGCCTTCGGGACTAGGGGTGTGGTCGGAACACAAGAAAGGTCGGATTATCCAAATAGCCTTTATTTATTGTATGAACATGTTTTGCATTGCAATAAGTGATGTACAAAGTTTGTAAACATTGTTTAAAAGCAATAAATAAATTTAGTTTAGTAATTTAGTGAAAAATTAAAAAAAATCAGTCATAGATTTTTGTTTAACACACGAAATTCTAGAGTTAGCTGCAGTGTCTCTCCATTCCTGGATCCACAAAAGTCACTGAAGCAAGGTCGGACTAACCGGAGCGTCAGACCAGCGGAGGGCGGATTAGAGGGGTTCTACTGTATCTCAAAATCGAAAATTTTACCGATCACAATCCTCCCCTCACCCATCAGTGTGGGAAGTAAAAGGGATGGCGTATGCTACGATAACGCTTTCCGGGTAATTCCGCCATGGAATTAAAAGTCAGATTGTTATTTATTCCTTTCCTTTGTTAACTTTCCATACAACTTAATTTAGCAGAAGTTCAATAGTACACAGCAAAAAGCACTGGTATTATTTTTTTTTAATTAAAAGTGATTAAAACATCAATGATTATCGTGTTTATTAGTTATTATGAGTTTTTTTCTTTAATTTGTCATAATAAAGTAAAATAATAGTTTTATCATTTTGGAAATTCGCGAATTATCACCTTTTTACCTTTAACAGTCACGTACGGCGCAAAATGCCCCCATAAGTGCTATTTTTTCATTATTATTTCGAAAGTGCAGTGTCTTGCAGGGTTTTTAAGATTAGATTGGAGCTCTAGAACTAGGCATAAGTATTTTTTATTTTATTTTGAAGGTTTTGGTCTCCTGACTAAAAACAGAGATTTCAAACTTTGGGCCCAAAATGTACTTAATTATTGTTCGGATGTACAGGTTCTCCTTATTGGATATTAAAATAGGCTTAATACTGAGTATAATTGCAGAAAAAAACATAAGCCAAAAAGCATTCTTGTTTTTGTTTTTGACGATTTCTTGGAAAAACTGGAAAATCTCTAAATTTTCAAAAAAAAATCATAACTCGAAAACTATCAATAATCGGTACATATACATGGGGGTGTTTTGGATAGGTCTCGGTATGAGCTATCCAAAAAAAAATTATTATCGTCACCCGATTGGCCACCCTGTATGTTCAGCCTGACAAGTGTAACAAGAGCCGTGTGAAATATGAAATAGACAAGGATAGCAAGAGACGAGAGGATATGAAATAACGTGTGCATGTGAGACAGCGGCGAAATTCCCAAGTTTAGTCTCTATTGCTACACTTGTCAGGCCGTACATATTTACATAGACTAAAATTTACTCGTCTTAAAGGGGTGATACACGTACGAGCAAGTACGCGTACTTATGGCTCGACGACCTTTTTCGCCTGTGTGTCACCGTAAGTACGCGTACTTTAAAACCGTCGCGCAAACCGCCGGCGAGCCAACTGGTTTGAAATGTTGCTCGTAGCTGGTCTCAGCTCGTACTGCGAGCCGCAAGCCACCACTTTGTTTTGGCAGGCCATCGATGCGCAACGCTTGTTGTGTTTGGCGTTTGTTAAAAGTGTTGTTTATTTAGGAAAATTATCAAAATGAGTGATTTCAGCTTCACGTGTGTCACCGCGTCGAGCCGAGAGAGTTCGCGAACTTAAAAACCGCGTACTTATGCCCGCCACAGACGTAACGATATACTTGCGCAAACTCAGACTTGCACAAGTATACAGTAACGGGTGTTGGAAGATTTTTGCGCAAGTGTGTAAATTTGTACAAGTCTCAGGAAGTACCAATTTTCGATTCCGACACTTGTGCAAGTTTACGTTTGCACAAGTCTACTTGAACGTGTGTGGCACGCCGCTCTACTTGTTCAGACTTGAGTACGTACGCACACGTCTCGCAGTCAGTTTTTCACCAAAATGACGACGGTCAGATCCATCAATATTAGAACGAGAAGATCTTGGAATTCCCTGGTTCTCATCCAAAAACCTCATTAGATTGTAATACCATAAAGTAGGTGTATAAACCTCATTGGTGCCTGCTCCAGATCGTGTAGACTCTTCTACCTTTTTCTTTTCTTTGCGATAATTAGTGCGTAATCCGTTTATTTTTTTGACAACCATATCACGGTTCGCATTCGGTTCAATTTTTTTATACTGTTCTATTAATTTATTGTATGCGGCTGTTCGTTTATCTCTATTATGGTAATCTTTATTTTTTATTTGCCAAATACAGGCTTCATTTCTATATATATTTATGAATTCCTCCATATTTTCGCGAACTCCACATATCTCAGTCGTCATTTTGGTGAAAAACTGACTGCGAGACGTGTGCGTACGTACTCAAGTCTGAACAAGTAGAGCGGCGTGCCACACACGTTCAAGTAGACTTGTGCAAACGTAAACTTGCACAAGTGTCGGAATCGAAAATTGGTACTTCCTGAGACTTGTACAAATTTACACACTTGCGCAAAAATCTTCCAACACCCGTTACTGTATACTTGTGCAAGTCTGAGTTTGCGCAAGTATATCGTTACGTCTGTGGCGGGCATAAGACGCGGAGGCATAAAAACAAACGGTGTCGTCTGAAATACCTGTCAAACAGTGTCACTTACTCAAAATCTTTTTTTTGTCAAATTTTATACTTTGATAAAAGTCAGTAAAGTTTATCTTGAAGTAAAAATGGTTTTTATTATAGGGCGAGTGAAACGCGATAGATCAGAGAGACAACCACTAACGTAAGCACAGACAGTAGACACAGAGTAAGTAGAGATTTACATTATACTTCTATTTCGAAGTAGACTTGTCATCAGTGGCGTGCCGAAAGGGCCCGCAGGGCCCGCGGTGCGGGAGACCCCGGGCATCCGGGGGGGGGGGGCCCGCTCAGCCTCGACTTAGACTACCTCGAACAAGCTTTGTACATAGTAATAACTATAATACATATACCTACTTGATTTTGTAATGATGAAATTATAATTTTCCAAAATTAAATTAAATATATTATGCCATATTTTGCCTTTTCAGGACTTATTTCAGGGCAAAATTTGACAACACGATAACGTAGTCGAACGTAGAATTTAAAACCATAGACAAAACTCGTCGACTTTCTCGTGTAATATTTAAAACGGCAAGAATAAGTGCAGCGTTACACTGACGCGACGCGTATTTGTGCCAACGAATTCGAATAGGCTATAGAAAAATGCTCTAACAGGCATGTGTATGTTCCCAAGACCCCGTTGTTATTATCCACAAACTCGATGTGATGTTATTTTTCACAGAGATCCCAGTATTTAAATCTTACGGAATTGTTTAAAATAGTCTTATAACTTTTGCACTGTTAAAACCCTAAATTTACTCAAAACTACAACAATAAACCCGAAACGATCAACCAAAACAAAAGGTTGCTATTTATATTATTCCACTATTCATGCCATTATTTTTAGAGCTCTTTACCTGGAGGGTAAGAAGGTGTAGGAATAAAGGGTATACGGGTTTATCAGCGGTCAGTATGCTATAAATACCATCCTCAAGCTGCCGCTGAATCACTACTTTGGATTGTTTACTTCTTCTAACCTATTCGAATTCGTTGGTGCCGACAAGCTATTTCTGGGAATCCCAAACAGTCGATGGCGATGCCTTGGCGCTCAAGCAGAGCGATCATTTTCAAAACTAAAACTATTAAAAAGTATTGCAAGACCAACAATGGGTGAATCGCGCCTTTGGCATTAATTTCTATAGAAAATGAATGGGCAGAAGGCATAGACTTATACCAAATAGTTGATACATCTGTTGCTTTACATACAAAAAAAGCAGTTTTTTTCTTTACATGACATGCAAGTCGAATCATAATGATAAAATTTTTAGAGTTAAGGTGTTTTATTTGTTTATTTTTGTTATATTCTTCTGTATTATAAATGTTTGATTTGTTTATTTTTGATTTTGTTATAGTATTGTGTTGTGTGTTAGTTATGTCTATTAAATATAGCTATATCTCAAATTCTGTAGTTCTCTAAACCTAAAACTCATAGTGACCACATAATATAGATGGAGTTTGTTACACTAATGTGATTAATCGATATATTGTACCTAAGGGCTATGAATTCTCATTCTCCAAAAACTCAAAAGAAAAAAAGAAAAATATAAAGTTCAGGTCACAACCAATTTTTTCTATCTATGAACCGATTTGAAATATTATTTTTTTATATAGAGGGGGGCCCCGTGAAATAAATTGCCCCCCGCAATTAATTTCACGGGGCCCCCGAGGACCTTGGCACGCTACTGCTTGTCATACCTTTCCGGTAGCGATTTGTGGACCTCTCAGTTTTATTGTAAGCAAAAGGCATCCGAAAGGATCAACTTTTCACAACAGGACTGACTGAAAGTTTTTATTTTTACTTAGCGGTATATTTAAGAAAAATGAGCTACTATTTTAAGGTCGTTATTTTTGTTTATCCATTGTAGCATGTGTTTTGGCAAGCTAATACTTGTTTACGAAGTTGCATTTCATTTGCTCCATTCAACTTTCGGAGCATTCGCCTCAGTGTTAATTGAAAAATGTTATACAGGGAGTGTTCCAAAACTCCTGAAATATAATTTTTTTTAAACATTTATGGGATGCATTTGTACAAAGTGTTAGTATTCTCCAAAGTAATCACTTTTAGCATCTATACATTTTTTTACATCGGTTTGCCCATGCCTGGTAAGCTCCTTGGAAAGCCTCAACCGGAACCTTCTTTAAAGTCATTGTCACAGCTTTTTGGACATTCTGAATATACTGACAAAAAAGTTTTCTTTGGGTTCATTCTTGTTCCTCGGAAAAGAAAGAAGTTGAGTGGAGCAAGATCAGGACTATAAAGCAGCGTTGCCAGATTTTAATTCGCCAGGAACATGTTTGGTTGTTAAATTACAGGCATTTATAGAATGTATGATTTTGCATTGCGAATTTTTTTGCACATTAAATAACTTTTTTGAGAAAATCGAAAATAGTTGTCATTCATTAACGTCTTAACTGAAATATTATATATGTAGTTTGAAAATAGAGTGAGTTATGCGAGAAATTGTGAGTCCGTGTTTTACATGGCAAATACGTATGTATAAATGTGTGTATCCAGGCCCCTTAAGGTTTCCAGAACTTACGTAGTAGTACATTCAACAAGGGCGTAGCTAGGATTTCATTTAGGGGGGGTGGCAGACAGAGGTATTGATAGTATCAAGGTGAAGGTGGGTTTAGGGAGTCATCAACCCCTTCTCCCCATGAAGGATTTTTTGACACTTTTTTAAATAAGTGTGTGAGTTAATGTCAGTAATAGTTGATATTCAAAGGGGTCAGAAGGAGACGTTATTTGTATTTGAAAGTCTTTTTTATTTGCTCTTCAAAATATTGATGATTAAGTCCAAAGGTTGCACGGTACAAAATCGTTTATTATGGAAACAGCATAGTAAACAACCAGCAGAATAACTCTGAGGATTTCCTATATAAAAATGTATCCCACAGAATTTGACCTTGGGATGATTGTACGGGTATGAAGTCTGAGTAAAGATGCGAAAATAAAAATATTGATACCGGTACCAATTCGATATTTTTTGGCCAAGTGCGCCAATCATCAACAATTATATAATTATTTTCGATACTGATACCGCTACAATAGTGGCGATACCAGCTTGGAATCGCTCAAAAAGTATCTAAGATAAAAATATTCGATATTAGTGCAGAAGTATCGATACATTTCAAGTATCGAAGTATCGTTAGCATCCCTGCAAATAATGATCCAAAAGGGGGGAATGCGCGTGTAATTTCCGCCAACCTGAGATATTGTGCTGATTGTTTACTATGCTGTGCCGAAAAACTTTGGATGAAAAGTTTCCAGCCAATTGTTTTTTCTGATGCGAGCCATGCCACCTACGATTTTTTCAATTCCTACGCTCCATTATGGAATAATTACAAAATCGTAAATACCTTGAACAATGAACACCATCAAAGATAGAACCGTTGATTGAAGAAGATTTCAATCAACGATAGTACCACACATATGCTTAGATAAAAGTGAAAGAGAATTTAATTTTGCAATTCGCGGATTCAGAATCCGCAATTCTTTTGGACATAGTTGAAAATATCTTATGAATTTATTATTGAGAATAACTTTTGTATTTAAAGCCGAGTCAATAGAGTTTTTCAACTGAAATTTTAATTATCCGAAAATTCTCCCATCTTGTCGTTTTATGTAATTGTAGTTAAACTGGTTGACTTTTTCGCACTTCGATCTTTGAACTTTGAAGGTGCTCCTATGCTTTTTCCATGTGGCACTTGTCTCATTTTTCAGATGCGAGACGCGGCATTGATAATAATATTCGAATTTCGAACGTATACCCTGGTATGATGGAATACACGCTATTGACGGTAGACGACTACATTTCTATATTTACCTCATTCTAAAATTATTCATGTGATTTAAGTATAATCGATGACACAATCGTTATATAAACAAAAACAAAAAGTGATTTATCTTCAGTTAATATTCTAAAAGTTGGCCATGAACTACATTCACTGCGTAAGCCGGCATATTTTTCTTTTGATTACTACAGTTCCGAAATAATGAATTGTAGTACAATTTGGCACAGCTAAGATAATCTCAATCATCGGTATATAAGTTATATCACTATTCTTTAATTCGGAACCGTTATACACTGGGTTTACACAAGTTTTTCTCCTTCATATTCAAGGCTATATAATTTGCTACTCTGTTTTCTAAAACATATTCTCTCGTAAATGACGAAATCATGAAACTATAAAGTTGATATAAAATACAGAAAGATGGATAATATATTGGATAAGAAATGCTAACTATACCGATCTGCCATCATAATTTTATTCGAATCACACATGCATGTAACCAACAAAAGGGTTTTCTAAGGCTGAATTATAAAGCTTAATTCAGATGCACACGACATCCGACGATACGACGCGACGGTACGAAACCAATAAGAACAGTTTCGTATCGTCGGATGTCGTGGGCATATGAAACCGTTTTAGATAAGAGTTTACTAATAGGTATCATTTATTACACAGTGATGGGCACGTGATGGGAAACAAATCCTGTCTGATAGCCACTGGTAGAAATTTAAAGAAAAATATTACAACAGAAAATGTGTAGCAATTTCCAGAAAAAAATACATCTCAGTTTGTATTGGATATTGGATCAGATTTGAAAAATATATTTATTTATTGATCAGCCTGTATTTCAAAAGTTATATGATATATTTAGGAAGAGTAGCTTTAGTTGGGAGCTTCTTTTCGTAAAATAAACCCAAATACAGGGTGTCCCACTGCCACGACGATTAAGACAAGCAAATATATCGGAACTGGGCAGTAGTAGCGAATTATATAATTTTGGGGGTATAAATTAGAGCAAATATAGTATCTTTTCTTATTATTGTGTCACCCAATGAGGTATTTGTTTTGATCACGTGACGTCCGATTCAAAATTTTTAATGAGACACCCTGTATATTTGTGACTTTTTGTATTCCTCCCATAAAACAATTCCAACAAGTTGGCACACTTGGGGGTCTAAAGTGATTAATTCAAGAGCTACAGGTGCTTAAAGGATGGTACCACTACCATTATTGATTGTAAACATGTACCCCCTGCTACAGTACAGTCCTTTACAGCTCTTGAATTAATCACAATAGACACCAAGTGTGCTAGTTTGTTGAATTTGAATTGTTTTTTCGGGAGGAACACAAAAAGTCACAAATATACAGGGTGTCAAATTTTAATTTTTGAATCGGACGTCACGTGATTGAAAACAAATACCTCATTGGGTGACACAATAATAAGAAAACTACACCTCCAAAAATATAATCCGCTACTACTGCCCAATTCCGATGTATTGCTTGTCTTAATCGTTCGGGGACACCCTGTATCATCATCTGCATGTCATTGAGGAACACCATGTAAGAGAAATCAAAAAGCATTGATAAAGAGTTCAGTTTAAACAAAGTTGTATGTAGGTACATAGAAACAAATAGATCAATATCGAATTTCAAAAGCACATTTTTCATGACTACGGTTTTAGTGCAGAACCCTCGTATATACTATTAATCAGATTTGTAGTTTTCTTCATTTTGTTGAGTGTCGACATCTGGTGATCTGGTGATGCTATTTGGTAAACGTGATAACGTGACAGTGTTGCCAGGTCTACTGATTTTTCAGTAGATCTACTGCTTTTGGGTCTGTCTACTGAATACTGTTTTTACGGCGGAATCTACTGATTTTTTTTTGGTTTTCAAGAAATAATGAGTACTACTGTTTTTGTATCATTGGTTAAGCCCTCAGCAGCTTTGGACGGTCAATATCCTTCAGTGATGCCACTTGCCAATAATTTTCCAAATTCAGCCAATCCTAATCAACTGAAATAGCTCGATAATGAGTGGCGACTTCTACGAAATAGTGACCTTACGTGGAACCAAAGTGAAAGTGTAACTGAGTTTTGGATAAAAGTAAAAAACGCGTCTCTATTTGGGGATGATAGTACCATGTTTTTTGTATTATCCGAATTTATGCTGAATACGCAAGTTTTGCCACATTCATCCGCAAACGTGGAAAGAATTTTCTCAGATGCTAAGCTTCAAAAAACAAATGCATATACGCTATCGTCTATCCACGACAAGTGTATGTGATGTGGCATATTTTGCATACAAAATGAAAACGTGAAGCCCAAAGTTGCTTTGATGTGGATTTAAATAATTGTATTAAACTACATAACAATATATAATATATGTACCATGTACCAAAGAAATGCAGACTTGTCAGATTCAGATCTAGATCAATGATGGCGTGTATTGTTGTTTATTATTTTTTAGTTTTATTAGGTAAGCCATATCATTGATTAACGTATAAATGTATTAATCAATGGCCATATTAAGAGTTTCCGTGCTGTAAAAGGTTATCTTTTTTGTAGTTTTATGTTTTACTCGAGCAATTGCGTTTTTTTGTGGTTTTTTAATAAAAAATGTACTAAGTTTTTTGTTTGAGGTTCGACTTTACACTGTTTATTTACAAAAAAGAGTCTACTGTTTTTTGCAAAATCTACTTTTTTTATCTATAACCTACTGCTTTTTTAAAATTCGACCTGGCAACGCCGTAACGTGACAAAAATCTAACCTATAAATTTAACACTGCTGTTTGAATGTTTTGAAAATTCTTATTTTTAAAATAAAAAAGATAGGCAAAAGCAGCCCGAAGAAGAGGACTTGCCTTTGCAGGCTCAAAGCTTATATGTGCTTATAAATTATCACTATAATGGATAAAGGTGATGAGTGTTCAAAAATGTATCCTTTTAATTTGCATTCAAAATCATGAGTTTTTTTATTCCTTTATTAACCCTTATCAGATTTTATAGAAATATTGAACTACCATTTCCAACTAAGAGGATAGCAGAAATAGCATATGATGTCTTAAGAGTGGATAAAGAACCAAAACGCAGTGGTGCAAAGAAAACATTAAAAGTAGAAGATAATATCCTGATAGTGTGAGTAATATATTTTTAAAGCAACTTTATAAGATAGAAATCTATTGGTAAGTCTCTACATAGTATATAATAGCATTTTATAATCCTGTATACTGTACGATCTTGAAAATGTAATTTCCAGCTGTTAGATCAAGATAATTTTCACTGTAACATTCAGTATAAAAACTGTTGGTACTAATCTTTTATTACATGGGCAGCCTTGAGTCAAGAAATGTACCTCATTAGTATAATATCAATTGTATACAAGCTAAAATTTATTTGAATAAAATTGCCATTTTGCAGCAGAGCTAAGGTGGATATTTATTAGTACATTTGCACTTTTGCGTAGGTTAAACCTTCAAAATGTTGGTGCTATTTTCTGTTGATTATTTCAGGGAATTCACTGCACGAGAAGCAAGGCAGCTAAGAGTAGCAGTCAATGGATTCTTGGAAAAAGTTGATTTGGTAGCTGGTACTGTAGATCTTCTGGGACCACCTTGTAGCGAAGCATACTCACATTACTAATAGAAGAATGCCAGAACATACCCCAGCACCTACCCCTAGTAGGGCTGTTTACGGGTTTGCCATGTATCTCAGCTTTAGATTATTTTTCATCCTATATGTTCTATGGGCTGTTATACCTGAAGAATATTTTGTAGCCATTGGTATCACATTTCTACCGCAACGTTACTGGGCAATAGCTGTACCAGTTTACTTGCTGATTGTTTTGACTATTTTTGCATTTTTCATATATCCTGGATTTGGTATTTCCATGACACCAGAGATATGTGATTTGAAGACCATAAGAGATCAAGCAGGTAATAAGAGAAAAGCAAATGGGAGGAATTTGAAGAGACTTGGGAGTATAATAGGTGAATGTATATGCAAAGATAAAGAAAAATGTTTTAAGGAATATTATGAGAGTATACAGGGTAATTCAGCTGGCAAAGCAATTGCTCCATTGAAGGATCTTGACATCTGGGATGTTTCAGATGAGTTATATTTAAAATAAATTTGTAATATACATACATATGTAATATGTAACATATACCAACAGATGTGTTTGATGGTTTTTTCTTTTACCAATGATTGTGAAGGTAATTTTAATTATTGAAAAATCGAAATGGAAACATGTTTGTGTTAAACCATGATAAAATATAATTGCAGTTTTTCATGTTTTTAAATGTGGTAAATGCTTCTTCCAATCAAATGGTAATGGGATGTTTTCTTTAGGTAACTTTGGTATTGTTTATTCTATCTATCTATATAAAATCTGCTGTTTTTCATATGAAAATCAAAATCTTTCTCAAACAATGAAACAATACAAAATAAAAACGTAACAACTAGAAACAAAACATAAATTAATATACACGCACCATGATATCACTTAAGCTTGAACTGCAGTTTTTTCAATTAAAAATAAATATCCATAAAAAACCCTCAGCGAGAATCCTCACCTGAGTGACTGTTGGCTTCTAATTAACATTGCTTTTCCTAGTGTGGCGCCGGCAAACAGTAACAAAAGCTTACACAGAATACAAGGCTAATGACCAGAGCAGGGGATGCCGATGACAAAAGTAAAAAAAAATTAATTTCAGCTCTGGCACACCAAAAATGGTATAAAACAAGTCGATTTCATTTTAGCTCTTGTCTAGTGTGATTTAGAGGATTTAAAGCATGTAATTAAACATATTTTTATTACAATCATAAACATAGGAACAATATTTTTGTGCTTAAAACAAGGGGACATATTTCTGTGGAGTAAAATAAACCTATAAATTATGATATTTTACATGACTCTGGTCTACATTCAATATTTTTTGATATTTGGCCTCCTTTGAGAACAGTGTTTACAACAGCTCTTGCCAGATATCCTGTCGATCTAACATATGGGATTTCAACCAGGCATGAAATTTCCTCTTCTTGCAAATTATGATCCTGGAATATATAAAACAGGATGAACCATTAAAAAGTATTTCAGTCCTTGTAGGGATCAACAACATCCTATTAACGTGGGACAGTTGTCAATTTCATTCCCCATAATGTTGCCTCTTCAAATTTAAGGGTTACTTCTCTTGAAGTGTCTACATACAATCTTGTCCAACTAAGGGCCGGTTTCTCAATGTCAAGTTAAAAGTGTCACAGAAGTAGCTGCCAGTTAGCGTTTCTATGGATACAACTGTCTGATAAGATTTATGTGAATTCGTAAGTTTAATCTTCAACTGTTTAAACAATCTATCTAACAGTTACCCGTTAACTCCCAGATAAATATAGGGTGTCCAACGACGATTAAGACGAGCAATATATTGGAACTGCGCAGTTCCAGCAAACTAGCACACTTGAGGTCTAAAGTGATTAATTCAAGAACTACAGGTACTTAAAGGACTGTACCACTACCATTATGAAACACTACCAAAGTAATTATTTAACTGTAGGGGTACATGTTATAATCAATGGTAATGGTACCATCCTTTAAGTACCTTTAGCTCTTGAATAAATAACTTTAGACCCAAAGTGTTCTAGTTTGTTGAAATTGTTTTATCGGGAGGAATACAAAAAGTCACAAATATATAGGGTGTTCCATTAAAAATTTTGAATCGGACGTCACGTGGTCAAGAACAAATACCTCATTGGCTGACACAGTAATAAGAAAAGATACTATATTTGCTCTAATTTAAACCCCGAAAATTATAATTCGCTACTACTGTCCAGTTCCGGTATATTGCTTGTCTTAATCGTCGTGGGACACCCTGTATTTAACTGGACATTGAGAAACCGGCCCTTATACTGGTAACTGGTATTGTTCTATTAATTTTGACCAGTGATGTTCCGATATTACCTGATGTTTTCCCCTTTCCAGTAACAAGTAAACGTAATTGGCCTTGTAAATTGCGCAAGAGTATTCAAAAGTTGAAAAGTTGAAACATAGGTAAAATATTGCCGTACCTGTTCCCATTAAATACAGAGTGAGTCTAAAGTATGGAACGCCCCAATTATCTCGGAAACTGCGCAATTTTCATGGATTTTGGGTTATGGCTATTTTGCAATACGGTTGATATTATTTACAATGTTGTCAGATCTACTGTTTTTCCGGAAAATAATAAACTTTGTTATTTCAAATGGATCGCCTTGTATATTTCTGCATTTTTGAAATCCTTGCAAAATACTGATTATCGCTGTTATATTTCCTATAGCCAAACGTTATAATTTCGGAGTTATAACTAAATTTACATTGCACCCGCTGAAGTTAAAATAAGACATCAACTTCAAAAAACATGAAGGCGGTTACATGAATTCTCATAATGTTGTCCATTTACTTCAATACAACAAGCCATGTGATTCTTGAAATTTGGCAGTACATTTTGCAACATGTCTGAGCATTTTCTGACAGGGCTCTTCTCCAGCCGTAAGTGAAAGTTCATCATATCGTGCAGCAGAAGAATGTTGATATTGACAGCAAGTATACAACAGTGGCGTACACGTAAAGTGCAATATCTAGGGCATCCAATATTTGTATTGAACTGTAATTGTCTTGTCTATTGACATGACGTGGAATGCAGAGACATCTATTATACTCTTCCTACATTGTATGTCACTTCTGCGACCACTGAGGAAAAAATGGAGTCAAGTTGATTGACTCAGTACTTCCCACACAGATAACAGTGATATTATTTTATTATTTTCCCTTTGTATGAAGCTATAGTCTGAGATCCCTTGCAACCAAATCATCACACGCTTGTCCTCAAATAACGTCCAACACAAATCTCTCCGTAGGAACTAAAACGACACAATTTTTATTCAGCGAGCTTCGACTGGGCGAAACGAAGCAATCAGGAACCCCCAAATTGCTTAAAAACGAAGTTTGAGCTATTTTTATACTTTTAGTTTTTTTATTATTGCTGCGCCGCCACTGACACGATTTTTGAAAACCATAAGCATTTTTCATAATTGCCACGGTAACTACTGTGTCTAAATTTCGTCAGAATCAATTCCCTAGTATTAATGTTACTAAATTCAGAACGATCTAAAGCAATACTCGTATGTGTTATGTATACATCAGAAAATTCTAAGTCCCTTGATTTCGTTAATAGCCAAGGCAATGTTTAGATGGGCATTATGCCGCTAGGTTTTTCTTTCACAGGTGAATGGATAGCCTATGAATACAACAAATTTTTGAGTTTTTCAACCCCCCACCCCCTAACAATCCCAAATTCACCCCCACCCAAAAAAAAGTAAAAAATGATCAGAAACCCTTAGAAGGCCTAAAAACGAAGTTTGAGGGATATTTAATTTTTTTCGTTTTTTGCTAATTAGGTACTCCGCCGCCCCTACACCGATTTTCAAAATTGTAGCAGCATTACCTACTAGGACCTCACAGCATATCGGTATCCAAATTTCATCACAATCCATGCAACGGTTGCTGAGATTACGAGGGTAGAAAAACAAACAACAAATTTTCAACAGTAATCATAGACATCTTATTTAGTTATTTTAACTTGGGCAGATGCAATGTAGATTTAGTTATAACACCGAAATTATGAGGTTTAGGTATAGGAACTATTATGCAAAAAGTAATCAGTATTTTTCAAGCATTTCAAAAATGTAGAAATATATAGGGTGATCCATTTTAAATAACAAAGTTTATTATATTTCCGGAAACAGATAGATCTGACAACATTGCAGATACCGTCGTAACATCGGCCGTATTGCAAAACCCCCATGTCACAAAATTCATGAAAATTGTGAAAACCGTTTCCAAGATAATTGAGGCGTTCCATACTTTAGACTCCTCTGTACCAGAAAGTGTATGTTCTGCATTCATTTTAATAGGGAAACTTACTTTCTGGATGTACCTCGTATTTTTTTAGACCTATTTCGCCATCACTGCAGCCTTTTTCCAAACTATATGATATAAGGTTCATTAAATTTTAACAATTCCAATTGGTAGCCTCCGAAATATGGGTTTTCGGTACTATGACCAATGCAATGCAAAGTTTGCAGCACAAAAAAGATCGAGAGAATTTAAATTCGATAATGTTTGCGACCATGATATTAATATTAATTACGTGCGGGAGATAGAAAGAAACATGAAAACACTAACCTTAACATACATGTGGGCTGCATCATTCATCAACTGTTCCAAATCTAGTGCCTGACTGAAGGTTAATTCTGGATTTCTACATAATATCGTCGAAACTATGGTTAGGAGTTCGACAGTGAGCTGCCGATATTCTGGTTGCTGGATGTTGTTCAACATCTGAAAAGGTTTATTATTTCACACAACTGCATGTATGCTCTATGCTAAAATGTTTAAATGAAGGTACAAAAACTTAATGTCATTTTTAAAAATAAGGGATGAATTTATTATTAAAAAGGGATTTTGTCGTAAAAAATCCTGCCACAAGTAGACTTTGTTTGATGCACATCATTTGACATCCTTGTTGCATTGAGGATATGACGTCATCGATTATCTTTTTGACATGCCAACATATTTCTGTCAGTTCCGTTTGAAAATGTTGATTTTTGCACACAGACACGGCACATCAAAGTTTATGTCAAGTTGCATGAGAAAATTTCAGAGAAAATGTTTAGAGAGTTCAGAATTAGTTCGTTATTCAGTTGACACTGTCATCAGGAGGGAGATCATGCTGAGCAATTAAAAAGGAATCTTAAGTCATTATAAAAGGGCTGATACAAGTACGAGCAAGTACGCGTACTTATGGCTCGACGACCTTTTTCGCCTGTGTGTCACCGTAAGTACGCGTACTTTAAAACCGTCGCGCAAACCGCCGGCGAGCCAACTGGTTTGAAATGTTGCTCGTAGCTGGTCTCAGCTCGTACTGCGAGCCGCGAGCCACCACTTTGTTTTGGCAGGCCATCGATGTGCGCAACGCTTGTTGTGTTTGGCGTTTGTTAAAAGTTTTGTTTATTTAGGAAAATTATCAAAATGAGTGATTTCAGCTTCACGTGTGTCATCGCGTCGAGCCGAGTAAGTTCGCGAACTTAAAAACCGCGTACTTAAAGTTCGTACGTGTATCACCCCTTTTATATTAGTTTTATAAAAAAATTCGACGTATAAAGGCAAATCGTTTCTTGTGTTATGCTGATGTGCGTAATCAAATGTTCTGTAAAATGTCTCTGGATTATTCTTTGGATAACTGACGATGACATTATATCCACAGCAGTGATGATGTAACCGATGCTACTATAACTTCAAAAGTTGTGTTCGAAATGAAATAAAATGCATCATTCGAATTCATGATAAATGGGCTATATTCATAGCGGTATTTCTTTATATTTATTACCTCTTCTACGAGTAAGGGGAACGTCAACTCCGATTTGGTCATATTTGACAGGGTGGGCTGTTGAGGGATGACATTTCCTGCAACTCTGATACCGTGTGGGGTTCTGTTCATTACATCCCACACTTGATTGTAGAAGGAGGCAGGAACTCTGCAGAGACAACCTTCCAGTTGCCTTCTTCGTCTTGGAGTCAGTCTACAAATGTGTCATGTGAACATTATGGCGTATGTGTATGTATGTAGTACACAGTTGATAAAAATGGACACACTGTCTATTTTTTCGTGTAATTGCGAGCATAGAAAAATTTAACTACATTTTAGTCTATGGAATTTTTTAAAAAAAGAGTCATGAAAGGAATTGTGGATCTTCAAATTGAAAAAAAAATGCATGTTTTGAAACAGGAAGAAGTATGTACATATTCTCACCACTAGCTCTATTTCCGTATTTTTTGTTTTTGAATGCTCTCTGGCAAATTACTTGTTTGACAAGAAAAACTGTTCAGCCTTGTTCTTATTAATGGTTTGTTCTGAAATTATTTTAAATTAATCGAAACAAATGCATTTTTTTAAATTTTCTTAGTATTTTTAGAATTATATAGGAAAACTAATATACAATATACACAGTGACTATCTACAGGGTTATTCACGTTATTCGACACGGAGCATTATGGCTAAAGTATTTGATAAAAAAGAAAATAATAATTTGGGATGGATAGAGACCCATAAAGGCTACATTTTAAAAATATTTTCATGTTATACAGGGTGTCCCAAAAACACGAAATGTATCAAAGTTATGTTTTTCTAAATGGAACACCCCATAATATTATTGCATATTCAGATTCCTTGGTGAATTTTAGTGTGACTTTACGTATCATAATGGTACCTAAAGCGAACCGTTAATGTGTAAATCACCATTTTCGGTATAAGTAGATATCGGGAAAAAATTGAATATCGCAGAGATTACAAAATATGCAAGGCTGTGACTTTGCCGTATTACTAAGCATAAAATGCGTCAGCTTTGATGAGACTGTCAAATTTAAATTACGCTTATGCTTGGAGAAATCGGTCGATGAATTAAGGAAACTTCGATCAGCGATAACTTGATTTTTTCAAATGGGAATGCCTAATTTTTTGTATACGGTTAAACGTAGAATTTGATAAGCTTTCTAATGATATAAGGTTGTGAATATCAATCTCTCGTAGTTTTCATTTTTAATTTTAAATTTTCAAACAAATCGGCGATTTAAATTTTCCTACCTATGAGCAACGTAGCAGGCCATGAAATATAAACAAAAGTCTGTTCAGGTAAAAGACAACAACTAACTTAGCAGAAAAGTACACACTAACTAGACTAAAGGGACAAGATTATAAAAATTCCTTACAACAAATCAACTCTCCCAGAAACAACTGCGATAACATCTGTAAGGTCAAAGAGAAGCTGGAGTATCGCAGTAATAGATATTTTTACTGTCTACTGGCTACCGCAGTTTTCTAGAGGTTAAAAATTTCCAATGCAATCAAAAACCCTCATATGAAACAGAAACAACCAGCGACTGTTGCTCCAGCACGCAACTATCAATCATATGTAATGGTGTAAAAAAGTACTAATTTGCATCAAAGTCGATTCCTCTGACTAGAGCCTTCTATTTTTCAATATCTATTAGCAATATTGCAAAAAAGGAATACTGACAAATCAGATTTAAGTTTTCTGCCATTTAAGTTATGTTTTATAATTTGAACAAATTTTAATTCATTCTTCATTTTCTGCGACCTTGCTAATAGGTACTGAAGAATTTTCAGAACTCCAGTCAGAGGTACCTTTGACTTGAATTTTGACAGAATTGCATACTTTTTTATATCATTAAATGTGAAATTGTATTATGAAAATAATAAACTGCTTACAACATTCTCTAGTAGTTTTTACTTTATTTCAAAATTTTTAATGGCTTTGGAAATTGCCAATCTCTAGTACATTGCAGTAGCTAGTAGGCCGTGAAAAAATCCATTTCTGCCATACTCCAGCTTCTCTTTGACCAAAGATATGTTACCGCCGTTGTTTCTGGTTAGACTTTGTTTGTTGTGAATAATTTTTATAATCTTGTCCCTTTAGGCTAGTTCGCGTGTATTTTTCAGCTAAGTTAGTTGTTTTATTCTACCTGAACAGGTTTTTGTTTATATTTCAAGGCCTGCTACGTTGGTTATAGGTAGGCAAATTGAAAAACGACGATTTGTTTGAAAATTTAAAATTAAATGAAAACTACCAGAGATTGATATGCACAACCTTATATCAATAGAAAGGTTATCAAATTCTACTTTTAACCGTATAAAAAAAATTAGGCATTCCCATTTGAAAAAATCAAGTTATCGCTGATCGAAGTTTCCTTAATTCATCGACCGATTTCTCCAAGCATAAACGTAATTTAAATTTGACAGTCTCATCAAAGCTGATGCATTTTATGCTTAGTAATACGGCAAAGTCACAGCCTTCCATATTTTGTAATCTCTGCGATATTCACTTTTTTCCTGATATCTACTCATACCGAAAATGGTGATTTACACATAAACGGTTCGCTTTAAGTCCCATGTATGATACATAAAGTCACACTAGAATTCACCAAGAAATCTGAATATGCAATAATATATGGGGTGTTCCATTCAAAAAAACATAACTTTGATACATTTCATGTTTTTGGGACACCCTGTATAACATGAAAATATTTTTAAAATGTAGCCTTTATGGGTCTCTAACCATCCCAAATTATTATTTTCTTTTTTATCAAATACTTTAGCCATAATGCTCCGTGTCGAATAACGTGAATAACCCTGTATAATACCTCTGACTGTAAAATTAATAAAAAATCTTAAATGGCCTCAAAAATTATCAAGATACAGCGCTACAACTGAGTGACCTCATGTAATTAAGATTTTTGAAAATCATTCGACTTGACTACGAGAGACATTAAGACGATTAAGACAAGCAATATATCAGAACTGGGCAGTAGTAGCGGATTATAATTTTGGGGGTGTAAATTAGAGCAAATGTAGTATCTTTTCTTATTATTGTGTCACCTAATGAGTTTGTTTTTGGTCACGTGACGTCCGATTCAAAATGTTTAATGGGACACCCTGTATATTTGTGACTTTTTGTGTTCCTCCCGATAAAACAATTCCAACAAACTAGCACACTTAGGGTCTAAAGTGATTAATTCAAGAGCTACAGGTACTTAAAGGACTGTACCACCACCATTATGAAACACACTACCAAAATAATTTAACTGTAGGGGTACATGTTATAATCAATGGTAGTGGTACAGTCCTTCAAGTACCTGTAGCTCTTAAATTAGTCACTTTAGATCCCAAGTGTGCTAGTTTGTGGGAATTGTTTTA
Source organism: Callosobruchus maculatus (assembly GCA_951848785.1). Taxonomy (NCBI): domain Eukaryota; kingdom Metazoa; phylum Arthropoda; class Insecta; order Coleoptera; family Chrysomelidae; genus Callosobruchus; species Callosobruchus maculatus. Next base: position 14,891,769 of record CATOUR010000041.1, on the reverse strand, counting down.
TCGGGAGGAACACAAAAAATCACAAATATGTCCCATTAAAAATTTTAATCGGACGTCACGTGATCAAAAACAAATACCTCATTGGGCGACACAATAATAGGAACAGATACTACATTTGCTCTAATTTACAGCCCCAAACTTATAATTCGCTACTACTGCCCAGTTCCGATATATTGCTTGTCTTAATCGTTGTGGGACACACTGTATAATAATCATATAGCTACTGCATCCTACTTGAAGTAAAAAAGAGAATGGTACAGTCAAGTTATATGACAAATACATACTGTTCGGTGTTACTCCATTCCTTTATAGAAAGTACTTTGTACAGCAACTGTCTGACCTCATAAGGGCTGTGATCCTCAAGTTTCTTTTCCAGTCCGAACAACGTCAAATAATACTTCATCGCTTCCAAGACCCAGCCTACCCTGATCTTCAGAATCCCCCTAAATAACTCAGGATTGGTCGATATCAATCTACCGCAGTACAAGATGATTTCCTGTTGCAGTACTGCTTGTATTACGTCGTACGGTTGGACCGTGCTGTACATCACAGACTGGATCTCTGCAGGGGTCATAGGTTTGTCGAATACGGTCTCTTTTTGACCTACCACGCCTACAGTCAACTGGAAGTGAAATAAGGATCATAGTTAATGTGTCTGTATTTATACACGATTGGTAGGGATTGATCTGGAATGCAAAATCTCCAATGCAACTAAGAGAGAGAGAGAGAGAAAGAAGGTACATATACAGGCAAAGTATTGGTAGCAATGACTGTACAGTTGAAAATACATAAACATTAGTATGTATTTGTTTTTTTTTTACTTGAATAAAAAAAATCAGTATTAACTCTCTGTCTAGCTGACTGCAATGAGGAAGTTTCCATTTTTTCAAATTCTAGTTAATTAGATAGTCCTAAAGAGTTAGAGAACAACGGCGAAAAAATTTTGTAATTATCTCCATTAATAGAAAAGTTATAGTCCTTGAAAGTTTGAATTGCCGTATCCTCCGCGCGAAGCCGCTGTGACGTCACAGGTCACACGACACAACGCAAGCCTGTGATGCTCTGTCGAGGATGCTGCTCCCGCAAGCCACCGCGCCGCCGGCCTTCTCGTTCATGTTGTTATTCCTTGTTTTCAGTAGGGTAGGCGACGCCGACGGTGACAAAACACTGCAGTTTATTGGTACTTGTATTATTAGAATATGTCTAGCAGACCGAGAAAAACCACCATAAAAACACCAAACAAATATTTCAATGGATAGCCTATTATTAATACAAAAAATTGAGTTTTAGGTTTTTAGTAATACTGTGTGAAAATTTAATTGAAATCAATCCTATAGTTTCCTAGTTACACCATACAGAATGATCAGAAGCATACTCTCGCATGTATACATCAGAAAATTCTAAGTCGACGATACGTAATAGCCAAGGTAATGTTCGGATGCACCTAAAAAAGTGTATTATGACGCTAGGCCTTTCTTTCACAGGTTATTGGCGCGGACTGTTATGAATACAATAATTTTTCAGCTTTACAACCCCCCACCCCCCAACCACCCCAATATCACCCCCATCCAAAAAAGTAGAAAATGATCATGAACGTCTAAAACGCCTAAAAACAAAGTTTGAGGAATATTTAAAAATTTTGGTTTTTTGCTAATTACTCCACCGCCCATGCACCGATTTTCAAACTTATAAGAACATTACCTACTACTACCCCACATCATATCGCTGCCAAATTTCATAACAATCCATGCAGCGGTTACTGAGATTACGTGGCTAGAAAAACGCGTACAGATAGGCCGACGGAAATGAGTTGTGTGGATTTTCGTTATGTAGACATCATAAAACACCCAAAAAGCGTATTATCTCAAAATTGAAAATTTTCACAATCACAATACTCCCCTCACCTATCGGTGTGGGAAGTAAAAGTCCATAATCATGTCATCCACTTTAGGAAGATCACTAGTGTAACATGTCAATAAAACATCCTGTATAAGTTTATGGTTTATTCCAATCGGCATAGTTGCACTATGGAATGATGACACGACATCCGGTCGCCGGTGTTGTAATACAAGATGTCAGCAGGTCGACCACCTTCCCGGTGCATGTTGACTAATACTATTTTTTGAGTTTATTGAATATAGTGTGGGTACTTTAAGGATGAACATGTCGTTTCATTTCCTAACCCCATAAACTTCAACCCAAAGTATTACCACGAACGTAACCTTCCTACATACTTCAAAAATATACTGGCGTCTGCCCGTTACAACAAACCCCTTCGCCGTTCCACTTAAGTCTAAATGTCGCATACTGTCCAGCGCAGCGTGCTATGCATAGCGGAGTCCCGACCAAACTGTGGCTGCCGCGAACAATATGACGTCATACAGATTTTCACCTCCGCGGTCGCTTTACGCAAATATAAAATTGAATATCTCCGCCATTTTTTGGAATATTCAGATGATTTTTTCGACGTTCTTAAAGTGAAGAAATAGACTATCAGATAATAATGAATTTTCCAAATTTTATTTTTTTTGGAAACTTCTCCATTAAAACAACTTCCCAGTGAGATCAATTTATTTTAAAAGTTCTAAAGGTCATTCGCTAACTGCGAATCAACTCTAGCTTTTCAAATAATTTTTATTGTAAGACATTGGTTATTTTGGACATGCGCAGTTGTAAGAAATACGTAGATGATGCCCAATAAACATAACGAAGATCAACCAATTTTAGTTGCCTACTCTCTCTCGTTGAAGAGTCACTATAGTCAAAGTATCAAATGTGAAACAACCGACAATATTGCTGCTTCATTCAAACCTGGGAACGAGCTCCGGTGCGCACCTCTTCACGACAACAACGGAGATTGTTACGGGTCCAGAAGCCTTATTCGTGTCAATGACTGCAGCGACATCATCAATATATTTTTACTTCCCGCATTGATAGGTGAGAAGAGTATTCTGATCCACGTCACTTATTTCCGTCGGTCTGTCTGTCTGCGTTTTTCTCGCCTCGCAATCTCAGTAACCGCTGCTTTGATTATGAAATTTGGGTAACGATATGCCGTGGGATCTTTGTAGGGAATGCTGCAATAATTTTGAAAATCGGTACACGGACTAATTAGAAAAATAACGAAAAATTTCAAATAATCCTCAAATTTTGGTTTTTGGCGTTCTAGGACTTCTTTTTGGTCGGAGGTGGTTAGGGGATGGGGGTTGTAACACTAAAAAAATTCTTGTATTCATAATAGTCGGTCCATTGACCTGTGAAAGAAATACCTAGCGACATAATAGACTATTTTAGGACCATCCGAACATTGCCGTCAAGGCAATATTACAGAAGCCAAGGAACTTTATGATACATACATACGAGTATTGGTTTCGATCGTTCTGTATTGTGTAACCTGGAATTGATTTTAATGAAATTTCGACAGCATTACTATCCTGGCGAGGGATGGAAGACGCGTATATTTTTTTGAAATCGTGTCAATGGCGGCGCAGCAATAATAAGGAACCTGGAAATATAAAAAAAACAGCTCAAACTTAGTTTTTAGGCGATTTGGGGGTTCGTGATCGTTTCGTTGCTGATATGTAAACATAATTATAGTATAGATATTATTCGATGTTTTTTCCAATCCACTTCCTGCAACAAGTGCAACTACTGTTTTCAATTAAACTGCTACTAAAATCTCATTTTACATTAATAAACTGTACTATTTGCACACAAAAATACACAATTTAAAATGATATGTATGCAAACCTTTAGATAGGTATATCTGGCCAATATGTTGCCAGCTGCCCCAACTCCCAACAAACATACAAATTCAGAACTCTCTTTTGACTAGATTATGCAAGTTTACTTTTTGCTTTGAATAGTAATATATATGTATCAGCTATGAAATTTGTTCATCATTCTTCTATTTTTTAGAGGTAAGCTCTGTGTTCTACTACATCCTATAATAAAACATTATTCTTAGATAGGGATGAGTGTCCATAGTTTTTGATCATAACCCATTTGTGAAGTCATTAACATGTCTGAGCTGAAAGTTACATGAAAATCTGTAAAAACCCTATCAATATTTTTATTTCTGATTTTGTAAAAATTGTAGTTTCATATTAGGTACAAAAATAATTTTTGGCTATCACAGTGTTTCAGACAATCAAACGTTTGGATACCCCTCAAATTGTATAGACATTGGAAGTCTGAAATAGTTGAAGCTTGCAGAATAAAAACTATGTCGTCCTAGTTCCTAGGGAGAGAGATGCAAGAAACAATTACCGACAGTTTTTGTGTTGAGAGTTTATTTTCGGGTGGGCGGTCGTTCAGTCAGGCGATGATTTGGTTGCAAGGTGATCTCAAACAATAGCTTCATGCAATGGGAAAATAATAAAATGGTATCCCAATTATGTGTGGGAAGTACCGAGTCAATCAACTTGACTCCATTTTTTCAACATATCACTTACCTGTTTTCCGTGTACCAATACAGCTGTTATGAAAGGACTGATAGAATCCACGTGATGATGCAACAAACTGCTGGTATATCTCACTGCGGCCCAGTGTCTGAGACATCCGGCCTTATGGTACAGACTTTGCAAGTGTTCTTCTACAGTGTTCGATTGAACCTTATACGTCCTTCCTTCTCTTTTCAATAAAATGCCGAGCAGTTGACACTTGGCGTATATACTTTCTATGTGTATGACTGCCTCGACGATTTCGTCTGTAGTCTTCGTACTGTAGTGCTATAAAACGGAAAAGTTTCCAGCAGATACAAAGAGAGGAAGGATTGTATCAGTCCAAGACTTGAAAAGATAGCAAGAAAAGTTGTATATAAAAGTTGTCGCTAAGGATATGCTCCTAGCTCAGAAAATATTTTTGCTTATACAGGGCGATCCATAACTATGTGATGATGGAAACATATATATTTTTTTGAGACACACTATATAATTATTATCCCATATTAATTCTACTAATAATCCCCCCTCTTACAATATAAGGTATTGTAACATTATACAGGGTATTTCAAAAGTCATGACCATTTTTGCATAGCAAATACTGAAATACATCGAATAATAATTTTTATATAAACGTTTACAGAGTAGTTTTGATGTTGTTTCATAAGATACTTTATAATTTTGCTGTTAAAATGTTTTCATAGATCTTGTTGGCGCAGGCCTTTCAGAACATATGTATATTCTCATAACACTAATACAATAATCATAAACCTAAAAAGTCTGGTTACATGGGGATTATAAAAAAAACAATTGTTAGTTGGGCGTGAAATAAGCTACTAATAAACAACCAGCAACGGGCGTTGTGGGAATCTTTGGTGACCACTGGGCGCACAGAGAATGCGCTACAACCAGGCACATATTTAGGGGGTCCGGACCCCCCCCCCCCCCCCCCGCAAATTTAAGGTGGCAACTCGACCACTGGGCGCACAGAGAATGCGCTACAACCAGGCACATATTTAGGGGGTCCGGACCCCCCCCCGCAAATTTAAGGTGGCAACTCTAATCTGGACCCCCCCCCCCCCCCCCGAAAGGTCAACCAAGTGACACCCATAATCCGGACCCTCCCAAAACCAAATCCTGGATACGTGCCTGGCTGCAACCACACCTCACGCAAGTCGCAAGCCTCTGCTTGCTACTCAGTGACGGTTCGAACCCGCCCCTCTGTTATGCCCACCGCTCTTTTGGGCATCGGTGAAATAGCCAGGCTGTAGAACATTTCAGTAAATCAGTATACGGTTTCATATGAAAGCTTACAGAGAGCGAGCTAAACTATGCAATTAATAAGGACAGACTAAGGATAGAAACTGTTCAATAATTCATTTATCTTACAGAATAATCCTTGAGCTCATCCTGGAAATTCAGTATTCTTGGTACATCTGTGAGACTTTGGTATCCTATATAATCGTGTTCCAGCTGTTTAAAGTGTGGATAGTCTTCGTTTGATTCATCTAGCAAGTTCATGAAGTCCAAGTGTTCTAGAAAATTTCAGCAATTTCATTTGAAGAAACAAGTGGTTTTATATAATAGCGAACGCCAAGCAAAAACCGCGGCAACCACAACATCAGTGAACTTCTCAATTTTGGAAGATGCCTTATGTAATTATGAGAATAAAGTTTTAGCTGGGTGAACTGATTATGATTATGTTTCATTTCAGCAAGGAAATAACCATACTTATCGTCCCCAATCTCACGTACAGGCGTAACTAGCATCCAATACATTTTCCAAGAGAGAGATAAGACAGACAGATAAGTTCTCAATTTTGGAAGATGCCTTATGTAATTATGAGAATAAAGTTTTAGCTGGGTGAACTGATTATGATTATGTTTCATTTCATCAAGGAAATAACCATACTTATCGTCCCCAATCTCACGTACAGGCGTAACTAGCATCCAATACATTTTCCAAGAGAGAGAAGAAACTAAGACACTGACTGCATTAACGTTGTCGTGGATTTTCAGACATGTGAAAAGCAATTAGCACCATTGCTTCGATACCGCAAGTGATACAGTTATGATACCTCGTGAGAAAAAAGCTGTGCCTATGGGACACCTTCCAGTGACATATCATTTTTTCATTTTTTGTCAGTTACGTCTTTTCGTGAGATATGGGACGTTATGTACGTACCAACACAAGAGCTAGAAATGAGATTCTGTAGTCTACCAATTCTGACTTTAACGCTGTCGCAATATCCTTTTTTCAACATGGCGAGTAGATCTAACATCTGCTTGAACTGTGGATCTCTCATGTGTTCCTCCCTGATGAGAAGGCACACTGTTGGGCGACCTGACAGCCTCCAGTACCGTCCTACAAACTGTAGCTCTGTCTTTATATCATCGATCAATAGGGCCATATCTCTGTATAGGTAGAAGTCGGATACTTCGAATATAATTGGATAACACAGCACTGTGTTGCCGGCTATGCGGTATATTTTGCTGGTACCTATAAAAGTGTCAAATAAAATATATTTCACCATTATAATATAGCATTTCATGTTCAGTGCATGTACTTTTGAAATGAATATCAATGCATGAGGGGTCATTAAACCAAGTCCAAGTCATCGATTAGTTAAAATAGATTCATAATTTAATGATTGTAAGAGACCTGACCCGACCATCGTCGCTTTCTATAGTTCGACAAGAATTCTAGCACTATTTTTTTTTATTAAATTCGTATAATCCTTTTTGAAACACCGATTTATTTGTCATATTGCAAATTTTTAGGTGAAAATCTATATTTCTTCTAGTCGAATAGTTATGATAGTGATTGTTTAAATCTATACAAGTATCTAAAATGTCCAGCAATAAATGATTTTTTAATCGAAATATGAAAATCAGAAGTAGACACAATATAAAATATTATAAAATATTCAACCATTGAAGTTTTTTCAACATATAACTTACCTTTGTGAACATACTTTTATTCAAAATTATTCTCATTGCTTCATTTTGCAACACTTGTAATTTTGAAAATATGTATGCAGTAAAGATCTTTAAGATATCCCAAGAAAAACTCGTAAAACGAGTAAATGCATTTTACGAGTTCACAACATGTCTGTTAAGACATTGTGACTATTCGATAGATGTAACCACGTCAATTTTGTCATTATTAACCAAAAGAGTAATTGGTGACTACTGACTGTTAGGAATTTTTACTGAAAGTAGTTCACCTCAACTGTCTTTATCAATACAAATTATGAAGATTTTTTCAGTCCTTTCTTCTAATCGCTTTGTTGAAAAAAAAATCGAGAATTTTAATTATCCTAGCATGTTGACGATAGGTAAGCATATCGAATTTACCTAAAGCTCCTACTGGTCTGACAGGCCTTCCTTGCAGCTTGAGCTTGTGGTTGACACCTAAATTCTGGTAGACCTTCACCAACTGTGTAGATGACCATATCTGCACTGGCTCCACTTCATGAGGGGTTTGAGTTTGAATGCCATATGTAGCCATCATTGCTTGTAACCTCATAGATTCTGCTATCAGGACGATTTGTACAACCAAATCGGTAGCTGTACCCTAAAGAAAACTCCGTTGTATCATCTGTATGAAGTACAGGAATGAATATGTTATTCATGCTCGAAAGGAGACAAGTCGATGCTCTGGAAACAATGCCTTACAAGCTAAAACACTGTGCAAAAGATGGGTTCCTTCAATGGTAATGCAACATATAGGCATTATTCCATCAAAAGATGTTTAACATACTATATCCGTATGATTGTGCCCTATGTGAGCGATGTACAACCAAACTGCAATTATAATACTGCCCCTGAACATATATAAGAAGGGTCACTTTTGAAGTCGGGCTTTTGAAGTAAAGTGGACCGCTTGAATTCCCAATTTATTAGCAACCGATGGGGTGCCATGGCACCGTCAAGTTTATTTACAAGATCATTCTGTTATGCGTCGTGCACGTTACTTCTTGAATAAAAATTATAAAAATCCATCCATCACATTTCATGTAGGTAAGTTGGCATACAATGATATGACTGTTATTTTTCAATAACCCCCTTCTCCTTGGACACGATGTTCTCCTCGGCAGGTACCGAATATATGTTGAGAAAGGTAGGAATGTTTTATTAAATATATGTATCTTTGAGACATTATGAGAGTACATCTCCTCAAATAACAGGTTGGTTGGTTTTAAGTAATTAGAAACTAATGATAAAATGAGTGACGCATGCTAAAATGTAACTGCAATAGGCTCTTTTGTCAATTGTTAAAGCATAATAAATACTGTTCTACTTCTATTTCACATTCACTAATCACAATTAGTAAGAAGATGCATTTACTTACTTCTTTTCAAAACATATACTGACATTCTATGCTACATAACTAGTGTCTGGCGTTCGCAATTTCTGGAATTTTCAGTTGTACACGCTATACGCATGTTTTGTTTTTCTTTGTAATGTGCCAGAAATATTTGCAGTAGCCTATGTTAAATGGTGGTCTATGTTAGGCCACAAACAGACGAGTATAATAATAATTAAAAAGCAAGTATAGCAACTTCATGTAAGAGCGGCGAGGATACTATATACGCCAAGTATCTTATCTACAATGAAATTACTGTTGATATGCTTTCATACTACTTCTCAATCTATTAGTTAACGTGTCATGAAGTTTTCCTGCGTCAAATGAATTAATTACTCGCATGTATTATGTACATAAATAAAAACAATTAATTAACACTTCTTTTACATTACCAGCTTTTTTTATATCTAAAAATATCCAAACAATTTTTTCCTAGACATTGAAAACGTCTCAACATATTAAATGCATCTTTCAGAACTACGCATGCACAGTCTAACGTAAATGTAAAAAAAAGCTACTAAGGTCTTCTACCATAACACGAACTACAGATGAAGGTAAAGTGCATAGTTAGTATTTTTCATTTACTTACAAAACAAGGTTTTGCCTGGATGTAGACAACATGAAAAAAATAATAGATTATTAAAATATTTTGGAAATAACATGCGAATGTTAATTTTATTATTTACAAATAAATAAAAAAACAAAAATACAAGCATTTGAGTATCAGCGCAATTTAATTTTCTAGCATTTATTCAAGTTTACATCAGACGTCGTTTTTAAAAATTGTTAATTATTACCCTAGAATCCGATTGTTTTACCCGCCTATGCATATCTATCAAAGTAGATCACACTTTATACTACTTTCTAATAGATGGCGCAAGTTATGCACACTTTCCACACACCTCAGTTCAGAATATGGCTACACTTCGACAAATATGCATCTTCCTTCCTTGTCTAGGGGAGCGGAGTGTGTCAATGACCGTCTAGTGAGACCACTTTTGCTGATACCCTTGTAAAATGCCCGCACCCGCCCATGTTTGGCGAGTGCAATTTTTGGAAGCGCCTCCTTACTTACAGGGGGCCGTGGAAAAATTCGAAAATTAAGTAAAAAAAAACAAGTGTTGAAGTAATGTCGAAAACGAAACGGAAAAGAGTTTCGAGACTTCGAGTTTGTAAGTTTTTGACTGGCGTCTAGAAATTATAATGTACTTTGGCTTCCCTATCCCTGGCTTCCACAGGTCATAACACGAAACAACAACAACAATTGATGTTATGTCGTTATAATTATGTTGTTTTCGAATGTTTTCGGTTGTCGGTTTGATATAATTATAATTAAATAATTGCTCATAAAACACAAGATGGAACATGACATGTATGCATAGGTTGCATGAGCATGACTACATTTTCCAAGAGGGTAGCAAAGGACAAATTAGTAAAAATAATATCCGTGTATATACAAGTGATACAAAATATTTCATCCTTAGAACAAGAATTATATTTAGGAAGATTATTGCATCGCTGGAGCCTCAAGGACCGAATATGGAATCTCCACATGGGAATAAAAAACCTCACAATAAAAAAATTATCGCTCAAAAACGTTTGTTTTCTACCAGGAAAACAACAACAACGAAAAAACGGAAAGCCGAGACGCTTGAGGCGAGTTTTATAGCGAATAAGTTATTATTAGGGGCAGCAATTAATGATTAATAGTATGTTCTATAAATAAAAATTTATATCTGATAACAGTTAGTTTGTATTTACTATTAGGTAGGAGCATAATTGTCTTTCACTGAAATATTACTATCTACTCAGTATATGGTTACCATAAATATATTCAGTTACTAATATTTAATATTATCTCATTCTTCTTGGTCACTTAACACAAACTTTGCAAAATGTCTTCAAGAATATTTCTCCTTTTATAACGCCAGACAACATCATAACACGAAACGGTGTACTTTGCTGTAGTAGCCTTATCCGTGTTGCGCACCAGCGCACCATTAATAATTTCTAGTAATGGTTATCATTTTAATTTTCCTTGCATAGGTATTTTCAATTCCTAACTCTAAAACTAGTTTTAATGCATCCTAGGCCAGCCGAACATGGGACATGTCCAAAATAAATTATAATAGTACGTTTAAATTGCGCGGGTATTTTATGACAGTTATTCCCTAGCACGTTAGAGGTTTGACAGCTTTGACCTTGTGGAAGCCAGGGAGCCAAAGTACATTATAATTTCTAGACGCCAGTGTAGTTTTGTAGTGTTTGCATCAGAACCAAACCAAACCTAGAACAACCTAAACCTACGTCAGTAGTGTCAGTACGTCTCATACAACGACGATCACAAAGTAGTCTCATAGTAGAATCCGAGAACCGAGAATGGCCATCACAGAGATGAGCGAAGCGACACAACCTGTCGGCACCTTTGATGTTCGGCGGGTGATTATTTGGTGACCTTGACGGCCGGTTTCTCAATGTCCAGTTAAAAGTGTCAGATAGGTAGCTGCCAGATAGCGTTTCTATGTATACAACTGTCAGTGTCAGATAAGATTTACGTGAATTTATAAGTTTAACCGTCAATTAATTGTTTAAACAATTTATCTGACAGATAACCGTTAACTTCCAAATACATTTTTAACTGGACATTGAGAAACCGGCCCTGAATCGGCTTGAACTGACACGCATCGCCACAATATAGAGCATGCGCGCATGCGTTATGAAAATCGGTCCCTGCTGTGTCGCTTCTCTGTGATGGCTATTCTCGGGATCTCTGGTAGGATTCCTGACTGGCCATTGTCAACTCAGGATCAGGACTCCACAATCCACAGTCCACACTAAGTGGTTAAGAGACACACTATATATAGAATGTGTGAAAGTGGAGACGAAACTGTGGAACACGTCATATGTGAATGCCCATCTTCTACTTCTATTAGAGAGTGTGCGTTCGGCGAGTCTTGGCCTACACCTGTCCACATAAGGGAGATATCCCTTAGCGACCCGTTCATCTTCCTACAATTGGCAAGATGGACGATGACCTGAGAAAACAGCTCCCTGGGAGGATGCACAATATGCCAGTTGTGGCATAAGTGGGACCACTCACCCTCCCCACTCTACAGATACAGAGAATATGTAATTGTATTGTAATTATTAATTATTATTATTAAATTAAGATCAGAAAGCGATTTTATACTTTCGGAAAACAGAGTTGAGCTTTTGGGCGCGAACGTTTGAAATATAGGTGTAGAATCAACGACCATGAAAAGTCGTCGGTGACAAGAATATTTGCCTAGTAATAACAACATGCTGGCGAGGGGAAGAACATGGTTATTTTAAAGAAAAGTTGTAAAGTTGATAAGAGATAAATAGATGGTAACATAATACAAAATCCTGCTTTCAACTTTTATATCAAACTTTATTATTTTAAATGAAATGTACTCCTGCAGTCCATATAGGTCTATACAGGGTGTCCCACAACGATTAAGACAAGAAATATATCGGAACTGGGCATTAGTAGAGAATTATAATTTTGGGGATATAAATTAGAGCAAATGTTGTGTCTCTTCTTGTGTTACCCAATGAGGTATTTGTTTTTGGTCACGTGACGATACAAAATTATTAATGGGACACCCTGTATATTTGTGCCTTTCTGCGTTCCTCCTGATAAAACATTTCCAACAAACTAGCAAACTTTGGGTCTAAACTGATTAATACAAGAGCTAAAGGTACCTTAAGGATTGTACCACTTCCAATACTACCATTAAGACAAAAAATGAAAAGAACAGTAGCAAAATAATTTAACTGTAGGGGTACATAGTGGTACAATCCTTTAAGTACCTGTAGCTCTTGAATGAATCACTTTAGACCCCAAGTGTGCTAGTTTGTTGGAATTGTTCTATTGGGAGGAATATAGAAAGGCACAAATATAAAGGGTGTCCCATTAATAATTTTGAATCGGACATCACATGACCAAAAACAAATATGTATGTATGTACCTCATTGTGTAACACACAATAACAAGAAAAGACACAACATTTACTATAATTTACATTCACCAAATTATAATTCTCTACTACTGCCCAGTTCCGATATATTGCTTGTCTTAATTCTCATGGGATATCCTGTATATAGGTTTATAGTTGGTGAGACAGTGAGTCCATATTAGCAAACAGCATAATATTAAGTTCACTTCAGTATGGAAAAGCTCCCCTAAAACACCACTATTTTAAGTATTATTACACAGCTATGATTCCAAGAAGCATAAGCAAATAAATAAAAATTTTATGAAAAAATTCACCTGAAAAGCAGAGTATCTTCCTCCTTTTCTTGGCCTGTTATATGATGGCAAATATCTGCGTACTAGGTCAAGTTCATTTATGTGCAGAAGACCGGCTGTTAGTAATTCAGATAAAATAAACATAGCTTGATTCCACAAAAACAACCCACCATCTGTATAAGGCTTTCTGGTACAAGTATTAGGTTCTTGCTTTTCCTTCTCTATGCTTTCTTCAGGAACATAGAAAAACATTGGAATCACAGGATCTGGAATCAGTCAAGAATTTAAGAGTGTATATAATTTTCTAATTCAATACAAATAATATTTTACCTCCATGGTGATCAACCATAATTCGTTCCTTCAAAAGATCTTGATATTCTTGAATTTGATCAGGAACTGCTTTAAAAACGCCATCAATTATCATGAATATATAAAACAGTGGCCATTCACATTCAATCTTCTCAAAATTCTTTATTTCACCTTTCTCATAATATCTTTTTTTGGGATCTTCAATTACTGTTTTAAATCCATCTCTGACAAATCTTTTGAAACCATAGTTACCTTTTAAAGTACTTACAATATTCGATTTTGTTTTTTGGTACAACATTTCTTCATGTGTTGAAAATGCAGGAAAAGATATAGTAGGTAACAAGGAAGAATCCACATCCTATAGATAAAAAAATACACATGAACTTGTTCGTTATGCAAATCTAAGCAGAATTGCATTTAAGAGATGCATGAAAAAAATTTGTCAATTTACTATAAGTATAGTGTGTAGTTACAGTTACCAGAAACTGGGTCTTTCAGGTAAAACATTGACCACAAAAGCATTATGAATAATATAATTAGATACTAGGGCCACAATCAATTTTAAATATCTTTCAATACAGCAGAAGTAACTGATTTTGAGGAAAATGAAATAGATACACTTGTGCAATTTAATCAGTTCATTTGTCATTGCTTGACAAGCTTTACTTGCTACATCCTACTTGTGGTAATTTTTACTACCTAGAATCCGTCAATTATTTGGAGGGTTTAGGGGGACCGCCACCCCTCCCCAAAATGTAATATAGTGCCACCAAAAAAATCTAATCTACAAAAGTGCACCCCCCTCCCCTGATGAATGAATATTTTATTTTCTTACTGATCAAGTCCCCCTTAAAAGTTAAGTTGGCAGTAGTAATTTGGACCCCCCTCCCAAAACTTAAAGCTGTTTACCTTAGAGCAAGATTCTCTTGGAAGCAATGTTTCAAAGATACTCCTATTCCTATTGTGTGCATCAATATCAACATAAACAACACTCCAAGAAGCTCCTTTTTCACCAAACAAATTACATCCATTTATTGCTTCTAAAGCTGATTTTGCTAGTCCTATTGAACTAGCATGAATTTCAGCACTCCCGTCATTGTATTTGCTACCTCTTTCCCACATTCCATAGTCTGGAGTACGGTATGCTCGCTCTACATAGTAGACAAGATTCTGGACAAATGCAACTTCATCCTACAATTTTGGAACTAGACAATATTTGATATTAAGTAGTAAATAGGGATTGTTTTTACCTGTGTGTAAATAATCTGTAGTCCAGAAGCTATCATCTGAACCAAAAATAATAAATATGTTGAAACTACATCGATTTGGAGATGATTATATTCACTATCACTATAAACTTCATGTCCTGTAGTTAAATGAAACTTAATATGCAGAGCATGTGTATTGCATTGATTCTTTTTGAATAGCTCTATCCTGGGAGCTTGCTTCATCCAGCATTCTAAAATTCCTCTCATGCATTTTACAGTCGATTGACCCAGTTCATAAGATTTGCCTCTGTCATCATCAATTCTTCTGTAAAAAAAAAAATAATTTATCAACAAATATTGTCACAAAATAATGTATTCTTAATTTGTAAAAAATCAATTTAATTTGTTTGGGTTGATAAAACTATATAAACAAGTAGAAATTAGGAAAAATCCTACACTTGCTCAGCATTACACTCTTATTTTAAAGAATCTTGGAATATGAAAAATATTATTCTTAGAATGTTTTTTAGACTGAAGTAGACAAACATATTTTCAAGTCAAAAGTATGTCTGATACCCTCCCCTCTATATTTTTTCTAGCAATGAGGATGAGTCCAGTTTCCAGTGAAGAGTGAAGGATGATAAATCAGATATGTCAGTTTGAGAAAGTGCATTAATATTATTTTAATATACCTATATGCTTGGTATAAGCCCCAGACAGCTGCAGCACAGTATATACTCTCTCTCACACTTCCAACTTCTTTATCATTAGACAGGACTGGAAATAAACCCGTTATTGGGCTCTGGTATTGGAGAAGTTGCCTTTTAACTGTAAAAGGGCCATTTAAGTACTTTATTTTTATACATTTTGTACAAATTCATACCCATTCCATAGTAAATATCCAATTGCCGAACTGTATCCTCATAGTTGGATATTTTTAAAAATTGATCAATGTAAACACTGTCATCTATAACACTGTTTTGTCGTGGAGTCCTGGAAAGAAAAACAATGAGTTGCGATTTATATTATTATGGATATATGCTTACTTTTCTGATAAACCCATTTTTATAAAATTAAAATTAGACAAGCAAAAATAAAAACATTTTTTAAATGTCAGATAAAGGGTATAAAAAGGTCATCTTTAATTTTTCCGTTGTGACAGTTCTAGTTCAAGCTATTAACTCAAAGATGGCACTCGATGGCAGACGTTATGGTGAACGGTGAACCTACTTGACGTGAGTTGACATGATGACATGTGCAAATTGACTAGTCAATTTTGTGTCAGTTAATCAATTTTAACTTGATTTTAACGTGATTTCAACTTTTAACATTTCATATTTCAGTCAGATATTGTCAGATATTTCATCTCACCTGTGTCCTGTCTCCTGTGTTTGTGATACAATAACCACAACCAAGGACGTTTTTAACGTCCTTGACCACAACCGTACCCCGTACCTACCTATGGTACCTACTCTTGTGTGTCTTGTTGTGGTACCTACATTTCGGTCGTAAACATAAAGATGAATCAAGACGAAAAAATGATTGAAGATCAAAATTTATCTCTTGGTCAACCATTGAGCGATTTCCTTTTGCAGCTTGAGGACTATACACCAACTGTAGGTTTGTATGGGTAGTTATGTTTTTTATCTATTTTCTAACGATTTTTAGATCCCAGATGCTGTCACCTGTTATTACCTGAGAAGTTCTGGTTTTGAACCTAAAGATCCAAGACTTGTTCGACTCATATCCATTGCTGCACAAAAGTTCATATCAGACATCGCAAATGATGCACTACAACACTGTAAGATGAGGACAACAAACTCTTCAAGTCATAGTAGTTCAAAGGTCAGAAAAATGACTACTCTAATAGACTAAGATAATCTCTTTCTGCTCTCTCTCTACATATTTTTAAAAATAGCAAAAATATTAGACTAGCACTAGCACAATGATTCTAACCACTCTCTTCGGCATAACAAAGGCATAGATTAACTTTCATACTTTTCTTTTCAGAGCAAACAAGGCACTAAAGATAGAAGATATTGTTTAACCATGGAGGATTTAACACCAGCACTTGCTGAATTTGGCATTACTATAAAGAAACCCCACTATTATGTTTAAAATAATTTTATTTATATACAGGCAATAACAGATATTTTTAAGAATAACATTCAGTCATTCAGAAAAATTAACAATTTATTAAAAAGTAATGTAACATAAGACTTATTGTATTTTGACAATTTTTGATCATCAGGATAAAATAAATTAAGTATAATTTCTTAATAGAACAATATAGAAAAATTGTATAAAAACAGTTTGTTTTTTAACCTAATCCTACATAGTACCATTACAATTTTTGAATTCATGAATTTTCATCTAAAAGTTTTTGTAGCAGATTATTTGCTAAAGGTATGATTAAGTATTCAGTTCCATCGACAGACCTCTTTATTTTGACCATCTTGTGATCAACAAACTCAGTCAATTGCGCTCTTAAAGCTAAGTCTGAGCTAACAATAAAAGACTCCCGACATGCCATATACAGATCTTTGAATGATATACCTTGGTAAAATTGATTTTTACCTTGCTCTAATTGGTACTTTATTATAATAATGTATATACTTTTTGAATTAGATGTGAGAGAAAGAAACACATTTCTCAATGAAGACAATGCTAGTGCTCCTGTTTGAGCAATCATCATAGATTTTTCAAAGGATGTTTCCTCAACATAGGGTGAAAAGGAGGTAACATCAAACCATATGTAATTAAATTTACTCAGTCTACTATGATCCCAAATCAAAGGGGCATTAATATGATCAATCGAAGCTAGAAGGTGTATGTTTCTGATAGAAGCTAGCATTGCTAAAGCATTTTGTGATTTATTGTTCCTCAACAAATCACCTTCAATATTGTGTACTAATAGGTACAAATGTGTCTCAGGCATTGACAGAAATTCATCAATTATCAAATTACATGCATCTAGAGGATTACTAGGACTCTCATTTATCTTTAGAAGGTCAATAACAATGCTATCAAGAATGTTCTTAATGGTAAGAGCAGGGAAAAATCCATTAACAACTATCACAGGCATGTTTTTAAGATATTCCATATGAAACTTCTTGATGATATTACGTTTTGAACCTAGACCATATAGTAGAATATTGAAATTCTCATTCAACAGAAACAACCACTTCTTGAAATAACTCTCATTAATTTTTGTCAGCTGTTCGATAGATTTTTTATGTTCTTTAGACAACTTTGAGTTCTGTAAAAGTTGTTGCACTTCATGTTGTGGAAGCTTTGGTGTCTGTAATTTATCTAATGTATTATTCGAGGTGTGGATTTTTGATGATGCACAATTTTGAAAATACTCTTCAGTCTTTATTATATATTTGCCTCTCCCTCTTGTTCTAGGTGTTTGCAGATTTGTATTTGATATTTTAATCTTTTGATTTTGTTTTGACTGTGATTCTTCTTCAGATTCTATAGATGAACTGCTATTTGTATCTGAACTGCTACTTTCTTCTGATGAGACTTCATACTCACTGGTGCTGTCCTCCTGAAGGATATGCTCTATTTTACTCTTTGTTTTCTTTCTAACTGCATGCGGAGTTTTCGCAACTTCAGAAGCCCTTTGAGCCATTCCATCTCTGCGTTTTCTTTCTTGAAATTTGAAAATCTCATCACCATGAACAGTTTCATTTTCATGAATTAATTTGGGTTTTTCCACGTCAGCATCAAGATCTTCATCTGTAAAATACACATCGTCTTCATCACTGCTGATGGATTTTACGAATCCGGAGTTTTTCAATTTCGCAATATAAAGAGATTCCAATGCTTTCAAACTTGGTTTTTTTGAACGAGATGTTTTGCGTAACGGTGTTGAATTACTGCCAGTCGCATTCGATTCCATTGGTGCTATCAAGGCGGTGTGAATTGATTTTTCTGATATAAGTAAACCACCGTATTATAAATGTGAAGGAAAACAAAAATATCAAATTGGCATTGGCGTAATTGGGGTTATAAATTTTACCGCCATTGGCCAGATCTGTCATGGCCGACTCTACACTAGACCGGAGCCTTAGATGTGGCAACGTGGCTTACCTGTCAAATAGGGGGCTTATAGTTTCAGAATAATTATTACATTTTATATGTATTAGAGTTCATCTGGGTTAATAAAATAAGAAAAACACTTTTTAGAACTAGTACTACTAATACCACTTACATCTGATGTCTGGTTCATCATAGTCAGACACTACAAAATAAAAATAAACGCAACCTGTTTCCTGCTGCCACTTCCACTTAAATGAACACTCAATTTACTTTGTAAATTGTCACTTGAGCTAGAAAAATTCACTATTAGGTCACTGTGAAGCCATTCTTGCTGGTCTTGATTCCCTTTCACTATCAAATCTTTTCTTAGGTATGCCCAGATGCATGCCCTCGTTGGCATGCTCAGATGAGTTCTATTAACTGTATTTTTCTGTGATATTTGGGAGGTCCAGAAAACATTGTAGGTACCACATTGTGCTCTAAGATAGGTCTTATCCTTTGAAATGTTTGTAAATTATTGTCGTTATTCTTATAAATATAACCAACCCTTATGAGGAATACCTTTCACCCACTTCTGTTTATGTCCTTCATTGGAAGCACTAATTGCTGGTTCAACCTGGTACTACACACTTTGCAGGCATCTTTTTATCTTTATAGTTTCGTTTGTGTAGGTAAATAAATAGAAACACATTAAAAATCACCTTCCACTCTTCGTTGTTACTCTGGAAGGTTATGTTGGTATGTCCTTATTGTTTGGAAGCACAACTGCTATTGCAACCTGGTACTACACACTTTGCAGGCATCTTTTTATCTTTATAGTTTCGTTTGTGCAGGTAAATAATTAGAAACACATTAAAAATCACCTTCCAATCTTATTGTTTATTCTGGAAGAATTACACTAATGACACAAGCTCGGCTCCCGATTTAGTGTTGCCATATTTCAATGCTCCGGCCTAGTGAGTAAAGTCGGCCATGGATCAGTGGATTTGTACAACTCGTCGGTGGTACAACTGTAGTTTTGTGGTGGGATGGGTGGTCCCTTCCCTAACCACACTTCCGACCTTGCAGCACAAAACATATACACTCCTTGCAGTGGGACTCCGTGTGGCGTGTCCGCCACAGCGTAATAAACACAGCATAATAAACGACCAGCACAATAACTCAAGTTGGCGGAAATTACACGCGCATCCCCACTTTTGGATGATTTTTTGTAGGGATGGTAACGGTACTTCGATACTATACTTCTGCACTAATATCGAGTATTTTTGTCATCGATAGTTTTTGAGGCATTCCAAGGTGGTATCGATACTGTCGTATCGGTATCGAAAATAATTATATAACTATTGAGGGGTATAATCAGTTGCACAAAACGCTCTGTACGAACCAAACGCGTCTATTTGGCTAGAAAATATCGAGTTGGTACCGGTACAGCACAATAACTCAAGTTGGCGGAAATTACACGCGCATCCCCACTTTTGGATGATTTTTTGTAGGGATGGTAACGGTACTTCGATACTTCTGCACTGCTATCGAGTATTTGGTCATCGATACTTTTTGAGGCATTCCAAGCTGGTATCGATACTTTTGTATCAGTATCGAAAATAATTATATAACTATTGAGGGGTGTAATCAGTTGCACAAAATGCTCTGTACGAACCAAACGCGCCTATTTGGCTAGAAAATATCGAGTTGGTACCGGTATCGATATTTTCATTTTCGCATCTCTACCCAAACTTCACAGCTGACAGCCGTAAAATCATTCATTCATAAACTCTCCCAAGGTCAAATTTTGTGAGAACCATTTTTATGAATAGGGAATCCTCAGTGTATGTGTTTTGTGGGAAATCCTTAGTCAGAGATATTATGCTCAGTGTGACCATCTTCGGTATTTTCAGTACTAAATTGGTATAATTAAGGGCATGCATGGGGCATGTAGTATAATTTTAGTACATTTTCAGGGCTTGGTAATTTGGTATGTTACCCCAAAATACGGAGCCGTGGCAAAGCTGTGATGCACCCAGAGCCTAACCCAACCCAAAAATCTTTTATCTATGCCCAGAGCCCATAAAACAGAGTTTGCATTAAAGACCGCAAGGTTTTTCTGTTTTGTGAATAATGTTCTGCACATTTGCTAACCGTACTTTATAGTTTTGTGCTGCATACCACTGTTTCGTGGTATGACGAATCATTCAGCACTCTGTGCCACCACATGCACCAACACCACGGTTACAGACAGTGTTGCCACGTTGTCAGACTTTATTTTTGAATGACGCCACTAGAGCTCACAAAAGTCCCTAAATATTTTTATGTTCACAGTATTATCTCTTAGTGTGTCAGCTACCGATAATTTTTTACAAATGCGTTTATTCCTATTTTTTATTCTAAGGCTAGCATGGTACCTACTTAAAAATATATCTATTGTTTCTTTTTTCGAATTCAAAAATATTAAATTTCTATAATATAATTTAAAAAGTAGTAATATAAATAAACGAACTCCTCAAAATAAAACATTCTAGTTGATTCTAGCAGAAAATTATCAAAAATATCAAATATTAACAACATAACCAACTGTTCGGTTTGAGCGGTCAAGGGTCAAATGCCAAATTAACATAGCGAAAAAGTAGGTATGAGCGGTCTAAATCGATTTTCTCAAAGGTTAATCAATGTAATTCAGATTTTCAATCTTGCCGCAATTATTTTTTGAAGAACGCAAAGATTGTATCCCCACAGGTCTCGTGGCCAAAAATCACCCAAAAGGCGAGTTGCGCGTTTTTGAAATTTGTAGTCGCAACAGAGAATGAAAATCGTCCAAGTTGCGATAAATCGCCCAATCTGGCAACACTGGTTACAGAAGCTACCATCTAAAGATATGTTCTGTGGATAAAGTAAAGTTGAAAAGGCCTAAGAGGTAAAATCTAGAGCTTTTTAAACCTTCCTTTTTTTGTCAATTTCAAATTTAGGAGTAAAAGCCATTCGAAGCCACAGAAAAAGTTTGGTAGAGTTTTAGTACATTTTTATTACCCTCTTAGTACATTTTTAGTACTAAAAAGGAAAATTGTTGGTAGATTGCTAAAATTTAGGGTGATCACACTGATTATGCTGGTTGTTTATTTTTATTATGCTGTGGTATAGTCGAGTCGACTGACTCGATCCAAATTTTGAATAATGAAGTCAAAATGAGGTGAACAAATAGATATTTCAAGTTAAGTAAATTGCAGGGTATTTAGGACATAAAAAGGTAAGTTTCCACCAAATTTCGTGAAAAGAAAAAAAATTGGTTAAAAAAGTAAAAAACCAAAAACTTGGTTTTTTTAATTCTTCACAAACATTTTAAGGTTATATGAAAAAAGTGTAAATACAAAAGTTGCAGATCTTTTTATTACCTACAACTTTGCCAATTAACTTTTTTCCATAGGGCATATAGTTTTGCCGGAAATCGAGATACACCGTTTTTTACTATTAAAAAATGACCCCCTTCTTGACCTCAGACCGGCCGTAAATTATCTTTCTTTTCTTTTTTATTGTATTCCTTCGACTATGGGTTTCATTATTATATAATTTTATTCCATTTCAAAAATTATCTACCTAGCCTAAATATTCTACATATTTATGTTAAACTTTTTTTCCAAGGATAAGGTATGTGTTTTTTTGTAATAAAATCATTAATAGTGTTAATACTAATTTTGCAGTTAGTTTGTTGGCATTTATTCCCTAAGATATAATATATATGTAGGTGGTGTTCAGAATACACATGTGTAGGTATTTAAGTTTTGAAACAAGGCGTGTGTAGCTAAGGTTAAATATGATGTGAACAGCACAAGAAACAAATACCAAGGAAAAGACTTGCTGAATGAATATTTTGAGTATGCTGACTTGTCCAGACTAAAAAAAAAAATATTTTATATCATTGATAAAGCCAATGGTGCATTCACACACAAGTATTAGGTATTAACAAAAAGTACAGTATAATCTATGTTATATATCAAATGTATTTGTTCTATATTCTATAGAGCTAGCAAAAAGATAATACTTTCCGAAAATAAAATTTGACTAATTTAGATTTACTTTAGCATTTGGCACAAACTTATGTAGTGCTTCTATCAACCTTCAAGGTCTTATAATATTTTTGGTTTAAAATATAAATAAATGAGTTCTACTGTGTTATGTTCTTTGTTAATGATAATATTGGAATTTCTAAATGGAAATACGTACATATTTACAGAATTTAAAAAAAATCATCAAATATATGGTACATTACCACACCATGGGATAAGATGGATTAATATTCAACATATATAACTGGGCTTATAGTTCACCCTACCTAAGCCATTATGGACAGACTACATGCCAACTTGCTGGAAGTTATCCATTTATATTTGAGCAACTAAAAGCAACCATTATTATTATTATTATTATTATATTTGGTGGTGGTTTGTTATATTTGGTTTTATTGTTGTAAATTTACTGTCCCTCCTGGAGTTCTCAGACTTTCAAGACCCAGAAGGGGTACAGACTATTAGAGTGTTGTTTTTTAATCTATTGCCAGAAAATGTCAGAGCTTTACTGGACGAGGAGTTTCATGCCAAAGTAAAAAAAAACTACCTCCTTAGAAGGGCTTTCTATAAAATTTACAAGCTACAATTTCTGAGATCTTACTTAGGCTTTTTTCCTTTATCTGTAATGATCAAATAATGTGCTTCTTTCTTTTACCACATTTACTTATATATTGTATTTTTTGATTGTATTCAAATGCTGTAAAATTGTTGTCATTTGGTTCAATGGATCTTAAATTATCTTAGTGTATACTTTTAAATGTAATTGTAATGGTAGATGAACTGCTTTGCATTTATTTGCCTTGACTATTGTATTTTATCTATGTTGACTAACATGTAAAGAAATTTCTAATGTACATTACTTAATAAATAACTATCTATCTATCTATTTGGTTTTTCATTCTGATGCTGTTTAATCCAGCTATCAGTGTGGTAATGCACCTCTTGACTAACAAGTTAACATTGTTATAGAAATACAATGAAAAGCAATGCACAGTTAATTTGCAGGGCATATTTACATTAATTAAAAAAATATATATATATAACTTGACAGATAACACTGCCAGCTAAAGAAACATCATTAATATAAAACTAATGTGAGAGTACCGAGACAATTTATGAACTGCTTTGTAACCGCCAAGATTGTCCAATCAATATTGAGAAAGTTATTCTTCTGAAAGTAGCAGCAGCACTCCATTGCAGTTACTAGTCACTACCTATTTTGCTTGTGTAGGGTGGCAGAACACAATGCAGGAGGCCTAAGTACTGTGGTGCTGTTCCAGTTCATCTTATCTATTTTTTCTTAGACACCTGCTTTTTTCTTTCCAACTGCATCTGTTTAAGCTTCATGTTCAACTTTGTTTGGGCCTGTGAGTGCTTCTCTTGATTCAGTTTAGTATTTGGATGCATCATTTTCCTCTTTTCCTCCCTCCTAACGGCGTCGCCACAACCGTGGATCTCCGGCAAGCCATGGCTGGTGCAAAACCTCTTATTACAGAACTTGCATTGAATTGCGAACAGCTCCGTGCGCGCTTTGCACTTTTCAAACCGACATTTGGCGTCGACAACTTTTACTTCTTGGATCAAGTCGTCAATACTTCGCTTCGCATCTTGGTCTTTGTTTTCGACCTTCGCTTCCGTTTTGATCCTGCTCGTAACAGAAACCATTTCGAGAAAATCACTGGGAAAATGTGTTTTCCACAAAATCGGTTCGGTCGTTCCGTGGTCGGTGCCTTCAATGGTAGTTACAGTGGTGGTAGTCACAGTAGGTAATCGGTACGATCACAAAATAGGCTACGATTCAACGTTGGGGGATTGGTACGCACAAAATACGTACGGTTAGTGACAAGGTAAGGTACACAGTAAGGTACGATAAATTTTTTAAACTTCACAAAATAAAATAGGAAATAGGTTAGGTTTCTTACTGTCACTCACAACTGTCACTACTGACAGATAGACTTCACAAGTGACGCTTGTCACGCACTCACGTGTCACGTCATATACCACAAAATAGGTACGCAACCACAGCATAATAAATAACCAGCATATTTATCTCTGAGGATTTCCTATATAAGAATGGTTCCCACAAAATTCGACGGGAGGGTTTTTGGATGATTTTACGGCTGTCAAGTTTGGGTAGAGATGCGAAAATGAAAATATCGATACCGGTACCAACTCGATATGTTTTTTCCAAATAGGCGCGTTTGGTTCGTAGAGAGCAGTTTGTGCAACTGATTACACCCCTCAATAATTATATAATTATTTTCGATACCGATACAAAATCATCGTTACCAGCTTGGAATGCCTCAAAAAGTATCGATGACAAAAAAACTCGATATTAGTGCAGAAGTATCGTTACCATCCCTACAAAAAACCCATCCAAAAGTGGCGATGCGCGTGTAATTTCCGCCAACTTGAGTTATTGTGCTGGTTTTTATTAAGGCTGTATTAGACTACCATATTTTTGAAATCAGATTTGATTTCATTTCTTGAACCAAATTTGAAATGAAAAATGATCTCAAAAATTGTGGCCCAGAATTTTGTCTGTTTGACACTACACCAAATTTGGTTCAAGAATTGATTTGCGATTCTGCGCATTACATTCGTTGAATACATCTTATCTGTCAACTGTCCGAACACAGATGTCCTCTACAGTCAAAGTTGTCAGATCTGACATGACGTATTTTGCAATTACATGTTTTGTGATTGTGTGAACGTCAGTGTCAAAATGTCAATGGTCAAAATAAAATCATAACCTAGCTTTTGTTTGTAGTTTATCGACTACTGTTTATTGAAATTCTCATTCATTACACTTGACTTGACTTCCTCGGCAATGGAAAAAGATAATGCTAGAACATGTATTTATCCATCTACGTTGCAAAAAACTCGTAGACAGGCGAATTAAGAGGCTAACTACTAAAGGAAAAATTGACAAAAGAAGCGGCTGAGAAGAAGAGATGAAGGCATAGGTATGCTACATATGTTATTACTAGAAGATCTAGATCATTAGAAGGACTTTTTACGAATGAATAATAAAATCTTCAGTAAGCTACTTAGCATAATTTGACAAGCTAGATAACCATCTATGAGAATGCATAACAGGAGAAAATAGGTAATATTAGCAGTAAACCTTATGAATAAAAAGTAATAAACATTTCCATTTTCAGGCTAGCAATAATTCTTCGATGATCAGCCATCCAGCGGCTCGAAGCAATGAGAGTACAATAAGTCAGATAGTTCCAGAACTGTGTGAACCAATTGTAATCAAATATTTGTTGTTTAGAACTAGAACAGCAGTTGAGAATACATTTGGAGCTTTAGTAAATCTTGGCAAAATAAGGCTAAAGGAATTGAATTAAAAATGGAAACATTATACTTTTTCTTTCTTTCTTTTAACTTGTAATATTATATGAAATTCAAAATATACATTCTGTTTGGTATTTTAATTTTTTATTTATTTCAATTGAGAGGCAATAAACTGCGCCATATGGTCATCAGCAGTTGCAAAATGGCTGTCCCTTTGTGGACTGTAGACTGTAGAGCGAGGAGAAGTTTTCAATGTTTGATCAGCAGCATTCTTCAGCACCTTTATTTCCACATCTGCTGGTACTTGTTGTTTTTTATACACTTGGGTGAGTTACTAATGTAGTCTGTTCCCCCTATTTTTTGAGCACCACCTGTACTTGGTATCTGTGAGCGGAGCAAGTCAATTTGAGCCCTATCTGATAGTTCGCTTGTGGGTGATAGAACCCCAGCATGACTAACCTCATATTCCTTGTTGACTTGCCTGAAAGCAAAATACTGCATTGAAAGTTTAGCCTTCCTAATATATGCACATACAATTTTTACAGGTAGGTTCGAGTTATAGGGAAGTAAAGGCACAAAAATTTAACAATATATTCAAGTACATGTTAGGTTATTCCTTTGGCTCAAAGTGCAATTCAATAGTTATTAGTAGAAATTTGGCACTGTTATATCAATACTGCACCACTTCATTTATGATAAGCTGAGACTCTTACCTCATATTCTCCCATTCTAGTACGAAGTGACTAACACTGTCCTCATATGTTGACCTTAAGCCCATAAACTTCTGTACCTCTTGTTCAGTTACAGTAGATCTTAGTGGTTTCAGAGCCTCTACTATGGCAGTGATAGCGGCACTCCATTTGATTTTACTGTGGTAGCACACATACTTGACCACATATAAGCAGGGATGTTGTTCGTATATCTCTATCAGCAGAGATACATGTTCAGTAGACCAGTCATCCTTCAATCAAAAGAAATATGTTACTCTTAATATTGAATGCCTTTCTGTTATCCTCAGTGCAGTCAAGTGTGGCTACTTAACCGAGGACCTTTGCAATATGAAAAAACAACAAAACATAGGAAAACACCATAATAAAAAGTGACAATGTTGCGATACACTGAGGCAAAATATTAGATACACTTAATACATTGTAAATAACTAATAGTTAATACATCCAAAATGTGATGTAGGACTTAATACAATATTACAAATTAAATCTACCGAATCTGCTGAGTAAAAACAAATTTTTTATAGTGCAATTTGGACTATACCTTACTTTTAATATAATCAGGGCTATTATTGTATATGAAATCGATATGAAACATAATTGCAAAGATACTAACATCTTACCTCTTATATTGTCTTCAAATTGCCAATTGCTTCCACACAACTCGCAAGAATGTTGGTAAACTCGCCACAAAGGTAACAAAAGCACCTATCTTGGGGCTGGGGGGTTTTCATACTCCATAACTAGTTCAAAATCCTTCAAATCTCAAAGTTCGCAGGGCATTCCGGTCGGGTGGAGATTTACTAGCTGGGGCCGTAGGATTAACATGTTACTTGTTTTTATTGGTGTACTTTCATCCGAATGTGGATTTCTCAATTTATATTAGTACCAGAGAGCATTCTGGAGAATTCGACCGAAATTAAAAAGTAAGGTTACTGTCCTTATTTTTGTTTACCTTTTTCCCGACGCAATGACATTTATGTTTCAAATGCGCATGCCCCCAGCCTAAAAATGATTTGGAAATAGAACATGTTCTAAATTCCATCTCAATTTTGGTTCAATCTGTCAATTTGAAACAATTTCGTGTATCACTAGCCTATTTGAGCAGTTCAAGAAATGAAATCAAATCTGATTTCAAAAATATGGTAGTCTAATACAGCCTTTAAGCTGTGGTACAAACAAAACTCACAAAATCCTGACGTTCGGAAAGTGATCTAGAATCAGTCCACAAATAGGGTCAGTGCCTTAGATAAGGAAAGAGAGGGGATACCGCACGCCCATTTGATGCTATATGGATTAGCTGATACCGAAAATGAATAGCTGTCAAAATGCTGGTGGAAAACTGACGGTAGTGTCAAGGTGGTGTTTTTTGCGATATTTAACGTTTTTAAGATCAATAATTGTGAAATATTGTGGTGAGCGTAATGGTGGGGTGTGCAGCTTACCGTTGTAAAAGCCACAGCAGCAGGAAGGAGCCAGGAATCACTTTTCACAGGTAAATTTATGATCTTATTTTTTTGGTGTATCCGAAATTCATGCAAATATCTCGATATCTAGTTCAAAGATATATGTGTATCCGAAATATAATTTGGAATGTACCACTAACATGCGAATCATAATGTTTTTGAGCACGTAAAGTCTAAAAATTATGTTTTTAAGGGATTTTTTGGTTCAAATACAATCAGTTTTCCAGTGGCGTATCTATTATAGCTTACATTTTGAATAGAAATATTATGACTTTGCATTGTAATATATAATATACCAATACCCTTATACAAGGTGTGCATTTCAAGGGTGGCCTTTATTTGTAGTTGTATGAATAATAAAATTAATTTTCTTTCTTCCTCGACAGGTTTCCTAAAGATCTTCCTAGACATGATTTATGGATCAAAAATATGAGGATCGAAGGTTGGAAGCCTACAAGCAACGATAGGCTTTGTTCTAAGCATTTTGAACAGAATTTCCTTCATCAAACAAATCAAAAAGTATATCTTCTGAAAGGAGCAGTCCCCACCATATTTGACGAGCTTCCGGAATACTTACGTCCAAAAATTGTAAGTTATAATTCCTAGCTTACATTGTCTACGCTTAATCAATATTAAAATAATAAACATTCTAGGATTATGATAGATGGATAGATGGATAGATGGATAGTTGGATAGATGGATAGATAGATAGATCGATATACTTTATAGTCTAAGAATTTACAAGATTCTTATTGACAAAGCTATATAATAACAAACAAAACTTTTGGGATATTCACTAAAACCTGTGAGGAGGAAGTTTGTTATAAATCTTCACTCCATTGTATATAATTGGATCATTAATGAGTTATGATTTGGGTGTGATATTAATTTAAAATCATTCTTATGCCTTATGCCTATATTCTATATTTATGGTCTCAAATTTGGTTTTATATTTGAGTATTAGTGATGACGTTTCCAAAATAAACAGTGCAATAAAGTAAGGAGAAATACGATTACGAATGGCTGAATAACCATTTAAAAATTGATAGCTATGAAAATCAAAAGGCAGCTAACCTCAAAAATGTAATAATTTCTTGTGTTACAGTTACATTATTAAACAACTATATTTAGGTGTGTTTACTCGATACGAAATCAAAACAAAATGTTACTGTCACTTTTCCTATAAGATTCAGTCACTCATTCACATCTACTTAAATCATAAATTAATTTGTTCTGTCTTTCTTTCGGAAATAATGTTTCAAACATTGTCTAATATACAGCTCTGTTATTTTAGGCAAAAGAAAGAAAAAGACCCCGTGAACGTGATGTTCATCCAGAACCATCGCCATCAACCTCAGCTCTGGCTGCACAGGACGACTCTCCCCGGAAAAAGAAACTTAGAAGAGAACTGCTGCTGCAAAAAGATAAGAATAAGGAAAAAACGAAAAAAATCCGTGCCCTTGGTCAATCACTGAAAAGAGCACACAAAAAAGTAGCCTCTTTAAAAATAATTGCTGAGGAATTAGAGCGACAAAATTTACTATCTCAAGAAAATTTAGTTTTAGTTCAAAATATGAGCAAGGTTAACATAGAAATATTGAACAGAAAAATGGGGAGAAATGTTCAATATTCACCTGAACTTAGGAAATTTGCCCTGACATTAAATTTTTTTTCACCAAAGGCGTACAACTATGTGAGAGATGTTTTTGACACTTGTCTCCCGCATAGCAAAACTATTGCTAAATGGTTTCAGAATGTGGATGCTGAGCCTGGTTTTACCAAGGAATCAATAAATACCTTAAGAAATAAGGTTCAATCATCTGACAGACCAATAATTTGTTCATTAATTATCGATGAAATAGCCATACGGAAACATTTAGAATGGGATGGAAAAAAATTCCATGGTTATGTGAACTGTGGTACAAATTTAAACGATGACTCTAATGCTTTAGCCAAAGAAGCTTTTGTTATAATGTTGGTTTGCATCAATGGAACTTGGAAATTACCTGTCGGTTACTTTCTTACAGATTCTTTGAATGGCAGTCAAAAACATTCAATTGTATCTCAATGCATCCATCTGATTGAAGATACGGGAGCCAAAGTTATGTCAATCACATTCGATGGTGCTCCATCTAATACCGCTATGTGTCATAACTTTGGATTCTTATTTAACATTTCAAATATACAGACAAGTTTCAGAGTTACAGATCACAATGTATATATTTTTTATGATCCATGTCATATGATAAAACTTGTTCGCAATGCATTTGGTGAAAAGAAAATCCTAATTGATTGTGATAACAATTTTATTCAATGGAAATACATAGCGCTTCTAGAGAAGCTGCAAACTAGCGAGGGCTTACATTTAGGGAATAAGTTACGTCGCGCTCATATTATTTTTTTCAAACAAAAAATGAAGGTTCGGCTTGCAGTTCAGTTACTTAGTGCATCAGTAGCCGATGCTATTGAGTATTGCGAAAAAAAGCTGAATCTTGAGGATTTTAAAGGTAGTCAGGCAACAGTTAAATTTATTAGAATTGTAAATAGCATTTTCGATATTTTAAACAGCAGAACCCTAGTAGCACCAGGTTATAAAAAAGCATTATGTCAAAAAAATATAGATCGATCTGCGGAATTTATCAATAGTGCAATTTTTTATCTTTCAAAGTTGAAATTATCTAATAATGAGCAAGTAATCATGTCTAACAGAAAAACTGGGTTTATTGGATTAATAATTTCATTATCAAGTTCTTTAGGATTGTACAAAGAACTTGTTTCTGAGAGAAAAACATTACTGTACCTTCCGTTGTATAAGATTAGTCAAGATCATTTAGAATTATTCTTTTCGTCAATTAGATCAAGAGGTGGCTGGAATAATAACCCAACCGCTCGACAGTTTCTAGCTGCTTACAAAAGGCTTCTGGTTCGAGCAGAAATTAGAGAGGGCGGTATGGGTAACTGTATTCCATTAGATCAAATCCCTATTCTAAGTAGTTCTACAAAAAATGTAAGGTCTGAAGATGTAATTAATAGTAGTTTATCTAACCATAGTTCAATAGACATAAATGAGCCTTCTGATGATCTAGAAACTATTTGGAAGGATCATGACTACATCATGAATGCACCTGTGATAAGTGAATGTTCATCCCAAATTGTGCAATATATTGCTGGTTATGTTTCGCACCAATTACAAAAAACAATAAAATGTGAAACATGTGTCACAGCATTGATTGGTACTAGAGATCGGTTTCTCAATTCCCTAATTGAATTTAAAAGCCACGGCGGTCTGACTTACCCATCAAATGATGTTATCAAGATATGTTTGAAATCGGAACATTTTCTGAGAGTTAATGAAAATTGTATTCACACCAAACATTTTGTACCTTTGCTGATAAGCAAAATAATATCAAGTTTTCTAGGCACCCCTATTTTCAGCTGCTTAGAACGTCACGTATTAGAAAATGATGTAAATCATATATATTTTTTAATAAAAGCTGTATGCACAAAATACTTAAATATCAGAATCCATTTTATTGTAAAATCTCGATCACAACAGGACAATCCAGTTCGGAGCCAATTAACAAAAATGATTCTGTTTAAAGGGCAGTAAAATATTGGTAGTTTTTGACCTTCGTGACTGTAATATTGACTGCCATCAATTGTAGGAGCAAGCGAAATGCCACGTTCCTACAAAAAAATTATTTTTGTTGAAGCACACAATACTGAGTTTCACCCAAACTTCCCCATAAGTAAATACATAACTGCAATAAATTAGAACTTACTGGAAGCAAGGGGTTAAGTGATAAAATAGAGTTGTAATTTCTATGTAAGTTATAGGACCTCACCTATATTGAATGAATTGTTCGTTTTTATTTACTACTAGCTAATCTAGGAGTCATTTTCTAATTTTGTAAATGTTTTGATTTTGGATAAGATTAAAGGACCTTTGTATTTCTAGCCCAAAACTTACTTTATTTCATGTCTGAGATAATTTTTATGTTTAACCCCCCAGCTTTTTCATTAATTATTGCCACCGTCGCAAAAAGAAGTTATGTATAAAAAAGCCTCGTTGGAGTAATTAAAAATACTGCTCTTCATTACACACTACAAACAGCAAGTAACAGCGTAACAGCAAGTAGATTTTTTTACTGCATATGGGGACTCCGAGATTGAAGGCATCAAATTCCTCAATCTCGTAAGCTAATCTATAATAACAAAAATGTTTTATTGCTGCTTCTGTTTACAGTATGTAATAGACAGTATTTTATATATAAACATAATGTCAATAAATATAAATATACTATAGGTATTATGTGTTCTTTAATAATAAAAAATTGATTTACTACAAACTACAAGCAGTTTTTTTCTTTCTGGGTAGAAGTATAATCGTGTCTTCCATCAGTCATATACTGCAAATGAACATAACATGTTCATGACTGAATAAAATATATACATTATCAATTTTTATATATTATTGGCCACAAAACAGCAGTCGAATGAAAATCACGGTTACGGTAATGTTAGTCACTTAAGTTTTAATTGTGGATGGCGAAATTGGCCATATAGAAACCCTGAATAACAATATTTCATTAAATTTTATTTGAAAAAGATTATTTCTACAAATAGCTCAACCAGAACGTTAATCCCATTAGTTACGCCACTGGGAATAGCGCTTTGGTGCCATTTGGTATCAGAAATGTCAGTCGCGGGTTCCGTCCTCTCTCTTTCCTTGTCTAAGGTCAGTGCACTATTGTTGGTAGTGGGAGTCTGTGGTATTATAGTACTCTACTTCTACATATCGACTGTGCTGTACGTAATTTTTAGGTGAAAGTGGGGCACAATGGATTGGTTTCTTAAGGAGCTGTAGTTTTTTAATTTTGGGCTCAAAATACGTCATCTAGTCAGATAGATATCGAGAGTATAGGCTTACCTTTGAGAAATATTGTAATCTATAACCTCTGTGCAATCTAGATGTGAAAAAATAGACTTTTTTCAAAAATGGAAATTGATTCACCCATGGATTGTTTACAATGGATCAAGTATAAGTACTACTACTAAACTACTACTCCAGCGGCGAACTTTCCCCCACATGAGGCAGGCGCAGCCACCGAATAGTCGGTGGGCGCAGCCCAAATCATGTGGCGGAGGTCTGTCCACGACCTACCTGGCGCGTCCCGATGGCTGATTGGGTGTCCCCAGATGGGTGAGGTGACTCTTGACTAGTCAAGTACAAAGGCTACAGAGCGCAGTTACCCTCGCCCTTCTGGGTAGGCAATAGTAAATATTGCCCGCGGATCATGTGGAGACCGAAGAGGCGACCGTAGCACAACTGTGACCGTAGCCTTCAGAGCGTATGGACTCTCGTCGTGCCGACGCAGACTTCGTGTAAACTGCGCTCGGTTGGCGTCGGTGCGCCGAGGGTTCCCTCGTGGGAATGTGGGATAGTTAAGTCCGGGCTTGCCTCTTTGGTAATGCAGCTAGGACGAAGACGATATGGCGATGGCATGGACACGTTGCGGTTAAGGAATGAATTGCGACCCGGGCCGATATGTCGTCAAGGATATGACACGGAATAATACTTTTCATAAACATGGCACACAAGTTAGTAGGAGCAGTTGTTATGGTGCAGGGGAAGTCGGAAGCCCCAGTACATGCCAAGGGAGGAGAGAAAGCTGCCCAAACTGGCGCGATAGAAAGCGACCGCAATAAACCAAAACCACTTTTCCACCGATTCAGGGATGGAACGATCCGCGGTAGGCGACCAGGCCGTAAAAGATACTGGAAGGAATGACCAGCAAGGCGGTAAACTAGCAAGCCCTTTTGCGAGGGCTGACAAGCTGTCAAGAAGTCCACCTCGAGGGCGATCAATGTCCGTTTCAGAGAGGGACTTAGAAGTTGCGGTAAGGGTGGAGGAAAACCCCGCCAAACGGAAAAGGCTGGAAGAGCTCCAAGGGAAGACAATGGTGTATCTCCCATCATGAAAAGACTCTTAGTAGTCATTGATGATCTGAAATCGGCCATCAAAATCAATTCAAATACTAAGACGTCCATAAAAAGAGGTATCGAAGAGGTAGCCAGGCTAGTGGATACGCTAAAGGGCGCCGATCCATCTGCTGGTCCAATTAAAACACCTCTGGAGAAAATTAACCGTAAGACGTAAACAGAACTGGCGTCATTCACCAGTAGCGGTTGCCAGACAGAGGCCCCTAGAACAACAAGAAAAAGGGCGAAGCAGAAATAGCAGCCGAAATAAGCGACGCTATATAATGAAGCAACGCGACAACTTGAATGCCTTTTTGAAATTGGCGGAGAAGAAATGGCCCCTCAAAACGTATCAAAGGGTACAAGAAGTCGAAGGGAACCCAGTATAGGGAACCCTCAACAAAAATGACCTAGTGCTGTGTAGAGAGATGGACCAGCTTATGACAGAGGGATCAGCAAGCTGTTTAAGCTGGGATACCCAGAAATAGAACACCTGGGTGTTGAGGCGGGAGGTATAAAAGTTCTCAAGGTACGAAACCACTATTGTGAAGATTGACCAGACAAGGCGAACTGCTTCTAACAGTGTCAAAAGATGGTGGAGGGGCTGAGCAGCTCAAGGACGCCATAGGAAGACTCAACAAGGTAGGAATATCTACTAGGAACAGCGGGCGAGTCGCACTGCACATTCGAGGCCTAGATGGCGTCACGACGGCTGAAGAAGTGGAAGGAGCACTTCGGGAGGTCGTTCAAGATCCATACAAAAAGGTCGTTGTCAAATCCTTGAGACCAACAAGGATCGACAACCAAGTCGCAACGGTTCTGGCGCCGGAAAGTTTAGCGGAGAAACTGACTGACAGTGTATCCGTGGACAGGTGTAAGAGGTGCTGGGAAACCGGGCACTTAGCCAGTAGATGTAGAGGTGCCGACAGGGCAAAACTATGTTTGAACTGCGGCAAAGAGGGACATAAAAAGGTGGACTGTAAGGAGCAAGCCTACTGTCCACTATGCTCAAAAAAGATGGACACAGGGCAGGCTACTATGCTTGTCCCTTCTACCGAAGCACGTTGAGGAGCCTTCAGAAGCAGAAAACTCGAACGAAGGCAGCAGCTGTATCCAAGGCAGAATAAATGGTGTGCGAGACAGTAAATACCACTCATCATGCTTAAGATCCTTCAAATCAACCTTAACAGGTCTCGTGCTGTGCATGATATGGCGCATGCACTCTGCAATGAAAGAGACATAGATCTTCTCCTAACTTCGGAACCAAACCGCAAGACATGTTCGCAGCCGAAATGGCATACCGACCTAAATTACGACGTTGCAGCGTATTTTCACAACAGGAACATTCCAGTCAAAACCATGGAGAAGAAGAGCGGATACATCAGAATCCAGTCTGAGAAAATAAACGTCTACTGTTGTTACTGTTCATCCAACATTCAGTTCGACGAGTACGAGCGCTACATGGAGACGCTTTGGGAAGATGTAACTGGTAAGAGAGGGAAAGCTATAATACTCGGAGACTTGAATGCGAAAGCTAGCGGTCACCAAGTACTGCCAGAAGAGGAAGAGTACTTTGGGAATGGCTAGCGGCAACGAACATGGTTGTGGTAAACGACGGTCATGCATCGTCCCGTTTGCTTCACAGGAAGGAGTATATCCAACTGGCAGGCTAAAGGCCGAAACCTTAAGCGACCACAGGTTCATATATTTTGAAGTGAACACTGGAGGGACATCGAAGCCAGTAAGGGGTCGGGACAAACCCTATGTGAACATAGAGAAGTTCAAGGAAAATCTATCTTCCCGGCTGGAATCCATAGACTCCACAGAGCCAGTCAAAGAAAGCCTGTATACCTCCGTCATGAAGCAAACGTTGAGGGAGTGTACGGAAAGGAGAGGAGCTAGGCCAGCGAGAGTCCCCTTTTGGTGGAACTCTGAAATCGAAGAAGAAAGAGCCAACTGCATTGCAGCACAACGGAAACTAGTGCGCATGCAGCGAAAGAATCCAAGGCCAGAGCAAATCATAGCAGAGCTTCACGATGCCTATAAAGTGATAAAGAAAAACTTGCAAAACTCATTTACCTCGCTAAGAAGGATCACTGGGGGTCCTACCCAGTAAAAAACCTCTGCACTTCTCATCTGCTCTTTCTCCTCCTGCACCGGGTATCATCGTATTCGTCGCAGCGCAAGATGAGGTATTTTTTACTTGAATCGTGTGTCTATGTACTATGTCTATGTCTCCTGACCGTCGCTCTTAAGTCTCTTTGACGTTCAGTATTCTTCTTATCATAGTATGTACTACTTTCCATGTTGCTGCTCCCATCATCATTATTGGAATCATGCTATCGGGGTTAATGCTTCCAGATAGCTCTTCCTCAGCCTCTTTCCGCTAATTTTGACACCTCGCACATACAAAGAGCGTGTGTTCTAGTGTCTGTACTGTCTATTTCACCGCAATGCCGGCAAAACACATCTACCGATCTACCTACTCTATATCTATAAACCCGAAAGGACCGTGTCCAGACAGCGCCTGGGTAGGAAAGTAGCAAGTTGTTCTATAGCTACATTCCACCCACTCTTTTATTGATGGTATCAACCTTTGTGTCCGCTCCCTCACTTCAGTCGTTTCAGACCAAAGTTGCTGCCACTTCTCCATGGTGTTATATCGAGCATCCTGGCGTCTCTCCTCCAATGGTCCTTGTGAGGTGTAGATTTCTCTACTTTCGTTTACTGAAAGGTACAAAGGTGGTGTTCTCGTTATTACTTGGAGAGTCTGGGTTGACACCGTGCGGTAAGCGCTAGCTACCCTCAAGAGTGACTTGCGTTGTAAGCTATCTAATGCTTTCTGATATTTTTTGCGTGTCGCTGCTCGATGCCAGGCTGGGGTCCTGTGGAGGGCCACCGACTGGACCACGTCGTTCAGTACCGCTCTCTTATTACTGCGAGTGACTCCTAGGAGTCACTCGGGACAGGACTCTGAGCTACAAGCAACACATACTAAATACCGCTGCCAAGCTGAGAAAACTAAATAATATATTACAAAAGCTCTGTGTAACCACCTGGGGATCTTCAGCTTCTACATTGCGTATATCAGCTCTGAGCTTGGTATACTCAGCAGCAGAGTACTGCTCATCGGTGTGGCTGAATAGCCGCCATACAGTGAAAGTCGATGTTGAGATAAACCGCACCATGCGAATCATAACAGGTACAATAACCAGCACTTCTGCCCACTGGCTTCCCGTTTTAAGCCATATCCCCCGCCACAACTACGCAAGAAAAACGCTCTTCTTCTACAGTACGAAAAAAATTAGGAAACACGAATCACTTCCCATTCATGACTATTCCGAGGGTCTTGACATTAACAGACTCCGATCCAGAGATCACCCCTACAAAATGGCTAAACAGTTAGTGCATGATGGTTTCTCCATTTCTGACCAATGGAAGAGCCAGTGGAACGCAACCGCTCCAGTACATGCTCGGAACCTACAGTGCATCACCACAAAACCAACAGGGTTCGAACTGCCACGTAAAACATGGTGTCGTGCCAACAGAATAAGGACCAGACATGGGAGATGCGCTGAAAAATGGGGTAAAGCGCCTTCGGAAAGTTGTGTCTGTAGAGCCGAGAGACAAACCGTCCAGCACATTACCGAAGAATGTCCTTTAAGACTGTATGCTGGCCAAGCAGAAGACTTCTTGAACCTATTTATATCTTGCATGTGATTTGTAAGCCATACGATAAATAAATAAATTACTGCGAGGTCCCCCGAGATTTGGCATCAATCTGGAAACACTTATTGGACATACACCAAACAGTTGTTGGACATAGCTATATAAAAACATTAGCTAATTCATATATCTACCACCATCCTTAGAAAGCTTAAAGTTGGATTTAATAGTTTTCTTTTGCACACCTGTCACAAATCATAAAGTTTGTCAACATCTAAATCTGGTGGATCTTAATGCAAGCTGCCTTCCAAATCTGTCTAAATATTGCCATCTATATCCATTTTTTTGTAACACATATTATGGCAAAGAGAAATTTCGCCTAGATACTCGATGTCGGTGATAAATTCTTGATGATTTTTTTTTTGGTATGCATTTTTTATGAAAAATATTTTTACAGGTGTCACACTGAATATCATTGGCATCTGTTGTGCTGCTGTTTTTGCAAACAAAGCATTTGTTCTTCTGGCGTTTCTTTTCATTGGAGATGCGTCCCTTCAATATCCTTTTTGAGATTTGCGTTCTCTTCGCGTTTTCGCTTCCTCTCCTCTTTTTCAATTTCCTCTCTTTTTGTTTCTTTTCTTGGCATTTTTTGAATGTAATAGCGAACGGGACTGCGCATTAAACAAGTTATTGTTGCCTTTACCTCACCAGTAAATTCCCTTCCTCCTCATTGCGGGCAGGTGAGGGACCTCATGTACCTTCATGGTCAGGATGTTTGATTCTTAACTCTACTGTGGATATTGAGGTTCTATACTCTTTGTCTGTGGATCTTCATGACTCCATTTTATGGACAATGCCCAGTACCGCATTTTCCTATGTTTTTTCATCATATTATTTTAACTTAGACATCTGTGATGACTAAAAATAAATTAATATTTTCTCATATACAGTTATTGGACACTACACATCTAATTATTGGACACCCATCCAATAACCGGTACCATTTGCCTTAAACACATGTAAATAATATTTGTAATTAAATCGAAAATTTCTAGTTAGATGGTATAAAGTTTATGGCAAATTATTAATTTACAGGTATTGGAGACCTGTCAAATATTAAAAAGTCTTAAAATTTCATAGTCCAGTTATTGTTCATGCCATTTTTAGAGTACAGCGATAAAACATAGTAAAAAATTGCATGAATGTATTAATATTCGAATAATTATAGTCCCACATAAACAATCAATCCAGAGTCTGAAAAAATTAAGCCCACAATAACTAAACCATTAAGGTGCATATCTTAAACAAAACCTAAAGAGATTCATACACAATTTCACATGTACCACTCACATAAATAGAATTATTCAGTGAAGCTAAAATGTTTCTGGTTCTATTATAGTTATTTTTTTAGCAATTTAGGAATTGCTTACACAAAACTGTAGTGTAGAAAGAATAACAATAAAATGGTACCTTGCTTTTCGGAGATTTTTTATATAATTTTTTCTTAGAACACAATGACAGAATACAACTCAGGAAAAACAATAATACAAATAGAATCACTTGCCTGTTAAATGCACTAGTTTAATCACATTCAATAATTTCATTATAAATATTCAGCTAAAGTAAAAACAGGTAGGTACAGTAAAGTTGTATCTACAAATATAAAACTTGTGAGAAAGTTCAATACAAACAGTCCACAATGAGATATATAAAATGAGATTAAGTAATTTGTTCATATATGCTGCATTGTTCAGTTTTTGAATTAGTCCAAATATGGCAAAATATAATTATCACAAATTGTAATATTTGTGTGCCACATAAAATGGTTCATTCCTGGTACAGTTATTATCTTCAGCTTGTTCTGCTTGTCTAGAGTTTTCAAGCCAATTGCATCATTTTTATATACATCACGATCTATAAAATTTACAACTGTTCCATTCTGATTGAAGAAACCAAATTGGCTAGAACAAATAAAACAAATTGAAAGTATAAAGTGTTAAGGCAGATTAGATTTCATAATGCAAAAGATGTTGTCATTCATCAAAAGCTAGCCTTTAAAAGCTTAGTAATATTAATTAATAGCTCAAAGGAGCAATCTATTTATATATGCATCATGCTATATCTATATAGTCACACATCACGCTAAATGAGCTAACCAGTTGCCCATAAGGAACAAATACATTAACAGAAGGACAGTACATAGTTTCTAGATTTTGGATTACTTTGAGACAAATTGTAGAAAAAAAATTATTCATTTACTTTATAAACTATGAAGATATAATATTGTGTTACCTAGATTGCCAGGGAGTAATGACATTATCATCAGGTCCTCCAATCAAGACTAACATGTCTAATTTTGTTATGGCATTTTTAAACTCGTCAGTCTTTGTGCTATTAATCTCATTATTCACATAAGGCAGATATTGGGAATAATTCAAGTATAAAAGCTGATGGTATGGATCATTCCAATAATTACCCACTGATGTATGTTGTCCGACTCTAGAATAAAACAATTCAAATGCTGTTTTGAGAGCTAATCCAGGAAAATAGAAATGTAGAAACTGAGCTAAAACATATAGTTAAATGTAATGTCATCTTGTGGATTAATTTATATTTAAGCATTACTTCCATATTGTCCAGCTTGTGGTCCACTTAAAGAAATGTATCTGTGGACATTATGATCCGGATTTGCTTGTAGTAATGTCCGTCCTAGAAGTGCCCCTTGAGAATAGCCTGAAAAATTGATTATCCATGACCTGTCATAAAAAATGCTTATGAAGCTTTTAAAGAGCTGTGATATATCATTTTGTTAGCTTACCTAAAAAATTCACTCCCTCAGGATGTTTATCTGTGATATTTTTTAAATTATCAGTGAGCTGAGCTACTTGGTACCACATATTGTCTAAGCTAGACCATCCACCAAACCTTTCAATATTATATACTATTGTTCCAGGATGTTTCTAAAAAATTTGTGATTAAAACATTGCTATTATTAAATCATTGTTTGATTATTCAATTTACCTCTTCTATTCTACTCTTGATGAGCTCCATACTTTCAAATCCAGTCATGATCCCATGTAGAAGTATCACTGGTTTGTAACCCAGTACTACAAATAAATTGAGAAGAATAAGCAGCAGGGGCTTCATTGTCTAAAATTCACCAACGTTAAAGGTTTCTTGAACTGTGTTTAATGTTTAAGCATAAATTACCTATGACGTGCATATTTTTGTATTTATAAATAGAATAATCAAAAATGAATCCAAGCTCAAAGGACAAGTTTTGTTTTGACAGAATTTGTGGTTGGTTAGAAACAGCGATTGGGGTTGACAACCAGTGATTTAGAACTAGAGATGGGTAGAGATGAATCTTTTACGAGCTTTTTCATCCTGAGTTATTAATAAACAACATTGAAAGCTACTTAAATGTGAAATTAAGTTTGACTTTTTTGTTTAAATAGAGTTTTTAAGTTTAGATTCCAGCGGCATTGACGTGACAGAAAGGAGCTCAATTTCTGGCTGATAACATAACACCAATGTAAAACAACGAATTGACAACTATCTCTAGCTGTATGAGGTTTTTTTCTTAAACATAAATAAAATATTTTCCTCAAACACACCTATACACCGAAGAAACACTTGGCGTAAATTATTAGATGATAATCAATGTTAAAATAATCATATCATAGATTATATATGAGTTGTCACGACTCTTTTTCTTGATAACAAGATAAAAAAATCGAGTCAAGTTGATTGACTCAGTACTTCCCACACATAACGGTGATATTATTCTATCTTATCCCCCCTGCAACCAAATTATCGCCCGCCGGCCCTAAAAAAAACATGCAACACAGCAACTCTCCTGAATAGTTTCTTGCATCTCTATACGAACTAGGACAACATAGTACATTATGCTGCTGGATCCTTCTTTCCCAGGCCACTAGCCCATGGTGAATACAACAAATTTTTCAGTTTTACAACCCCACCCCTCAATCACCCCAATTTCACCCTTCATCCAAAAAAACGTAGAAAATGATCAGAAACCCCTAAAACGCCTAATAACAAAGTTTGAGCTGTCTTCATATTTTTAGTTTTTTAATTATTGCCGCGCCGCTACTGATCCGATTTTTCCAAAACATACTCGCTTTCCATTCTCGCCTTGGGAGTAATACTATGTCAAAATTTCATTGAAATCAATTGAACAATTTTCGCGTTACGCGATATCGAACGATCTAAAAGAATACTCGTATGTATACATCACAAGTTCTAAGTCCCGTGGTCTTTATAATAATCATGCAACGTTCGGATGGACCTACAAAGTGTATCATGCCGCTAGGTTTTTCATTCACATATCAATGGACAACCCATTACGAATACAACAAATTTTTCAGTATTACAACCCCCCACCCCCCCAACCACCCCAAATTCACCCCCACCCAAAAAAAAGTAGAAAATGATCAGGAACCCCTAAAACGCCTAAAAACGAAGTTTGAGGCATATTTGAAATTTTTCATTTTTTGCTAATTACTGCGCCCCCTGTATAACGATTTTCAAAATTATAGGAACATTACCTACTACGACCCCACAGCATAACGCTGTCCAAATTTCATCACAATCCATGCAGCGGTTACTGAGATTACGAGGGTAGAAAAACGCGACAGACAGACAGACCGACAGACCGACAGACCGACAGACCGACAGACCGACAGACCGACAGACCGACAGACCGACAGACCGACAGACCGACAGACCGACGGAAATGAGTGACGTGGATTTTCGTTATGTACACATCATAAAACGCCCAAAAAGTGTATTTCTCAAAATCGAAAAGTTTCGCGATCACAATACTCCCCTCACCTATCGGTGTGGGAAGTAACAAGGCAGATAAAAAATAGTCATAGGTATAGTGAATTTTTGAGTTTGTTTTTGTTCTAATATTAGCCTATAGACTTACAAACATTTTGTATCTATAGCTTTCCATACAATTCAGCAGCGTAGCGTGGCGTCAGTACAAGGGGATGTATCTAATAAGTAAAGTAACTGCAATTAACATTTTTCCAACACAATAAATATGTTTTTCTTTTTTTTATTGAAGTCACTAAAATAAAATATACAAACAGTGTAACAGGTTAAAAAAATAATCATATCAGTAAAAAAAATATATCTAAATTTTAAATTTAAGATCAATTCTTCTGGTTGCACTCAGAATCGATTATCGCGACGCGCAACGATAGTATACTTTATATCGCAAACGAGATGCGTTTAGGAAACCGCATCACCCACCGACATAAAACAGCGAATTGTACACAGTGGAGCGACGTAATATCACGGGCAAAAGTTTGTTGACAGTCGCATCACTCGCATCATCGCGCTGTCGAGATATTTTTATTTTAGATCTGTGACTTTTTTAAATGAAAACGTATTACAATCCTTGGAAGGGCAGCGACGCATCACCTGCATCAATGGA
Source organism: Callosobruchus maculatus (assembly GCA_951848785.1). Lineage (NCBI taxonomy): Eukaryota > Metazoa > Arthropoda > Insecta > Coleoptera > Chrysomelidae > Callosobruchus > Callosobruchus maculatus. The sequence goes on along the minus strand of CATOUR010000041.1, from coordinate 14,848,458 downwards.
AGCTATGCCGCTGATACAATAATTCCTAGCACACAATAAGATGGATATGGAGATGCGAAGATGCGTGAATAGGTGGATTTGGTACAAGCTGTAACTTGATTTGAAAGCTGCCCAACTATCCCAGCTAGCTACCCAACTATCTCAGCTAATCACTATGTTCGAGTAGATACACATTTCGTGGCGTTTTGTTTTAAACAATTTCACCATGCTATTTTTGGTGTATTGCTGGTTGCCGTACAAATGTTAACCCATTATCAATTGAAATTTGTATTTACCGCTCAAAAGTGGTTTCCGGTGATTCCTCCAATTAGATATCAGCAATGGCTGGAAACTGTTTCCGGCTGAGCATCAAAGATATTTGTCGGCTTTTCAATGGATAGGTTTCTTGTGCTGTCAATTTCCTAACAATATAAGTGCTTTAGCTGCCTTTCAAGTGTAAAAAACACTAATTTTTTCTCTTCTCCAGGAGAAAAACCATTACTCATATCATTTCTTGAAAAATATAACGCTAAAATGCCGTCAGCGGCGAATGTTAAGATTGACAAGCAAGTTAATCAAGAAAATGCTCTGGCCGAATCTTCTCAAAATTTAACACCACTTAGGCAAGCAATTACCATAATAGAACATAAAATAAGGAATTTGGAAAAACGGAAGGTAAGAGCTCAATTAATTTCAATAGCTTTTGGTGCATGAAAATGGTGTCCTCCATTTGTATGAAGAAATAGTTTTCATGCAATAAACTTGTCCTCAATTCATTTTAAACAGTTTTGCAACTAGAGTGTAATTGAATAGGTGCTCTCTATTTTCTCATTTGAAGAAACGCAACACTACAAGTTATGAAAATAATGAAAATCTATATGTTTCATACAAAAGGCATGTAGCATAAAGCATACCTTTTGGATTTGGATAACTATATAATTTGTTTATATACATTTTATAATTTGTTTATTGAGATAAGGTCAATTATGGAAAGTCCATGTCTATGATTGGTAGCTTGCTAGCCACTATACAATTTCTCTTATCAGTCTGTTCGTAACCTTGATTTGATGTTTGATTAATTTTTTTAATAAGGATATTGTTAGCTGGAATTGAATTTAACTAGTAATAAATGAACTGGATTATATTTCCGATATATTGTTCTACTATTTTATCCTATATTATACTGAGCAGCATCCTAATAATTATTTCACTTAGATATCAACAATTAATCAAGCTACATTAATTTTGAGCATTGTTTTAATAAAAATGATAGCATATTGTTTTGTTATAATTGAAAATCAACAACCATGTGATTTCAAAACATCCTTTGTTTTCCAAACCATAAAATGGATGAGTCACCTCTTTATGGATTGAACTTCTCCCTCCCTTGCAATTAATTTTATGTAGGCTCCACAAAAATTTAAAATTTTTTGTTAATTTAATGATACCTTGGTTGTGGCACTGAAACTTCTCATCAATAAGATATGAACTGGAGCAAGTGAGACCTTTTTTTCCTAAAATTTAAATCTGTCATTGGGTTATAGTAGTTTATTAGCTTTGACTCACTTATTATTTAAAATTATTGTTATTATTATCTACAAACCTGCAAGCACTTAATGCTTTTAATGCTGCCTGGCTGTCAGAGCCCCTGAATTTTGTAAATGCGAAAGACACAAGCTAAAGTTTTAGTTTAGTTTTAGTTACTCATAAAAATCAAAATCTACTCATAAAATATGATCAGTAACTTTGGCAAGACTTCATTTTAACAGAAACTAAAATGGGGGTCAAGACTGGTGTCAAAAGACTGTTTGATTTCCTGAGAGTCCTGAGACCACTCCCAGACCACCAAAACATTCTGGTAAAACTGCAGTGGTTTTGTCTATTTCTGGATAGAAGCTGGCTAAGTGTACTTGTGAACCTGCTATCTGGCTATAAAACATTCCAATGACACTTGAGTATGGAGACTGATGGGGCAATCTGAGGAGTACATGCTGTGCTAAGGAGGAGGAATCCTCAGCACACATATTATACTGAAATACTGAATTTATTTCTTCTCATAAGCATCAGTTTTTACAGTTCTCAGATATGTAATAAAATATACTAATATACTTACATTGAATTATGAACAAGTTGGGTTAAGTATTGCAACATTCATTCAAATGAATTAAAATAACACCAGTACACACATACACCCTTTATATACTAACATTGTCAAAATACTCATGGAAACTATAAAATGCTTTACTTAATAAATAATTATTAAGTGACTTACAAAACTGTTCCTTTTCTAAATACCTGACATGCTTGGACAGTTTATTATAGAACATTGGCTAGTGATTTACACTTACACAAATTCTTTTTAATCTTATATATCCAGTATTGTGGTTATGCAACAGGTACTTATTTAGGGGGGGTCCAGGGGGTTCGGACCTCCCCCCCCCAAAACGATATATAATGCCATCTAAAAAATGGAATTCACCAATTTTTGCACCCCCTCCCCCCCCCAGACGAAAGCTTATTTCAGGTGACAACTCAAATCTGCACCCCCCCCCCAAAGGTCAAGCAAGTGACACCCATAATCTGGACCCCCCCAAAACCAAATCCTGGATACATGCCTGTTATGCAATTGGCCATGATATGTATATAGACTTTTAACATAAGTAAGACAACTCAAAATGTACATGGATAGTAGTGTCAATATGTTTATATCAATGAAACTTTGCCTTACATCAATTTTATAATCCAGAGCTGCTAAAATGTTGCTTTATTGCTGTGTTGCCCTTGGCTATCATAGGCAGACTATACTAGGTTCAAACTTCAAATGTTACTGAACCTGAAGATATGAGCCAAGACCAAAGACCATCCTCACCTTTGTGGGCTGGACTTGGGAACTATAATAAGGTACAAAAGGGCCTACTTATAGGCCAATGCACTGGTTCTTGTCACTAGAAAGTTCTTAATCCATTATATTTTGAGGATTTATTACCTAACCTAATTTGACCAAACTAGTAGGGTTGTTGAGGTCAAAATGGCTGTTGATCAACTCCCAAACTGAAGTAACACTCCAGTGAAAGTTTACGCCACCATGAAATTTGGAAATTTCAATACCCTAACTAACCAAATTGGTCAAGGTAAATAAGGGGTGTTAAGCTAGATGTTCGGATTAATAGCATCAAACATAGACTAAAGAAACATTTATTTTGGTTCTCAAAACGAAATTAAGCTAAAAAAAAGGCCTCTGACAGTCTTGCACAAACCTGATTCAACCTAAAATAATGTGATTTTTAAATAGCTCCCTATATTTCTCCAGTAGCTTTAACATTACCATGAAAATGTATAAACCTGTTACTAGTAGTTTTTATTTCTATAAATATTATATTATATATAACATTAACTATTAATGTTTCATCTCAAAATTTAGAATTAAAATTAATCCCCTTTTATTTACCCATGTTCCTTTCAGCTCCTGAATACCCATACTATGTGATCCTTGAAAATGTATATATCTAAAAACTGAGAACCTGGAACCAAATGACAAATGGCTAATAACCCCAGATGTGTTGATGGCGTGAAGTAAATTAAAAAAAATATATATGCAATGAGTGCTGCTCTTTTAAAAGAGACAATACACCCCTTTATAGTACCTACAGTAGTTATCTTTTAATTATTAGATCATTTTCTTATATAAATAAAAACTTTTTTCTAATCTGTATGGAAAAAAGTTATTGGGATCATTTTGCTATAATTGTTTCTTCAGGGACTATCCTTTACTTATTTATTTATTTATTTAAAAATTTACGGGATAACCCCATTAACAGTAAAAGCGTACATAATAAATTACAACTGTCATGCTGAGATGGTAATATATAAATGTATAACATGTATAAATAAAGTAATAAAAAATCTTAATGCTACAATCACAGAATTATAAACATTGACAATTACAAAAACAGAGATCTTTCCAACTGAGGTAGTGTAGTATAGAAAATATTGACATCAGAAACTTTAATAATTCTACAATATCTTTCTAATGGATTGTGTGGTCGTTCTATGGAGGGAATTTATTTATTTATTCAAAATTTACCAGCTAATCCCCTTAACAGAAAAACATACATAATAAATCACAACTGTCACACTGAGGTGGCAAGATATACAGAGTATATAAAGTGTATAAATAAGCAATAAAAATTTACCTCTACAATCACCAGATTTTAAACATTAACAATTTACATACAGAGATCTTTTCAACTGAGGTAGTGTTATATAGAAAATATCAACATCAGAATCATTAATAATTCTACAATATCTGTCCAATGGATTGTACAAACCATAGGTTGTTCTATGAAACTTTCTTTTGACAATTGCTTTTTTCTGCTTTTCCTCAAAAAATATCTAGTGAATTTTTTTACCAAACTGTCATGGAAGGTAATTTTTTTATTCAATCTTGATAGACTCATGAAGGGATGGTAATGTGAGACTGTACTTATTTTGTGCTTCAAACAAATGCACATAGTGGGTGGGGTGCATCACTTCACATCACTTCACAAGATAGGCTACCATTAACGACACTATTTCCCTTTTACTAGACAAAACTAGAATCATACAGGGAACTACAGAATGCTGGCAAGGAGCTCAATGCTGATCAGAAGACTGCGGTGGCGAAGTTTGGAGAGGTGTTGAACACCTTGGACTTTGCGCGGGATCTGTGCAAACAGTTCCTTGGGATAGCATCAAGTTCAGAAAAGGAGGCGAAGAAGTTAGCAAAGAAAGAGGCAGCGCTAAAGTACCAAGCCGAGTTGGCAAGGCTGCGAGAGATTCTGCTGGTACAGGATGCGCTTAACCAGATGGGCAATGAAACAGTGCGTGATGACTTTTTGAATGGAAGGAATGGAGCTGCTCAATTGACGGAGGCTGATCTCAAGTGAGTTGCATAATCAATAGTTTTGTTGTAGGTGCATCCCATTCTAAAATTTTATCTGATACTACAGATCAAGCTCAATACTCAATGGAACACTTTAGATTATTGAACATTTAGATTCTTGGGTCAATTGTAGTCTGATTCTGTATCACACATGAGACATAAAACGAACTGTTTAGGTGTAAATAATCCTTTTTGGTATTAGTAGATATCAGAAAGGAATTGATATCTCAGGTATTATAAAACTTAGAAGGCTGTGAAATTGCCATGTAACTAAGCATGAAATGCATCAGTTTAGCTTAGACAGTAAAATTGTATTATTTTTGTACTTGGAGAAATTGGCTGATTAATTAACGAAAGTTTAATCACAGATAAGTAGATTTTTTCAAAAGGGCCTAATTATTTTTATATGATTGTATGTAAAATTGGTTAGCCTTTCTAATGAGCTCGGGTTGTGACTATCTGTTTCTGGTAGTTATCATTTAATTTCATATTTTCAATCAAACCTGTGTTTCTCAATTTTATTACTTATAAAATAAGCTAAAAGACCTTGAAATATAAACAAAAAGCTGTTAAATTGGAAGAAAACTACTAACTTAGCAGAAAGATATGAACAAATCAGAGTAAAAAGAGAAAGAGTCAAGATTATAAGAATTACAACAAGGCAATTCTAACCAGAAACAATAGTGGTAACATATCCAAGGTCAAACAGAAGCTGGACAGAAATTGATTGTTTTTACAGTATACTACCTACTGCGCTGTCCTAGAGATTGACAGTTTCCATAACATAATTCAAAATTGAATGTCATCAAAATACAAACATTAATATTGATACATCTTGAAATATTTGTTTAAAGTTTGAAATCAAACATGGAAATTTAAAAGAGAATTTAAATTTTATGTTAAGGATTCATTTTTATTTTAATTTAGATGAAACAACATGTTTATAATACAGCGATGTTTCTGTAACTATGTATTCAGGCCATTATTACATATTCTGCCATTTTGTAGTAGATGAAGATATTGACTTTATATTGTAGGGTTATGAAGCATTTGTCAGGAGCTTTGAAAAGATGTGTCACAAGACTCTGCCATTTCCAAAGTTTTATCTGTCAATTTTACTCCAAAATATAGTATTCATGCACCAATTTCACTATCCTAGGTTTCAGCTTTTTGAGTTGACCCATTCAAAAAATAAAAGAGGGGGGGGCATTAAAGAAAAGTACTGTTTAATGAATCAAAGCATTGTGGCAAAGAGAGGAGTCAATGACGAACATCTAAAACAATGGTATTTTTTATTATTAATAAGAAACTTCAATTAACATTCTAAATCAATCAAATTCAAATCTAGGTTGAAAAAAGAAAGTTGTGAACGTATCTGTTAGATCTTAAATTTTAAAATTAACATCAACATTCTTCTAGTCACACTCAGAATCGTTCATCGCGACGCCCAACGATATTTTTATTTTATACCGCGAAGGAGGTGCGTGTAGGAAACCGCATCACCCAGAGACATAAAACAGCGAACTAGACACAGTGGAGACGTGCTTATAATTCGTAGACCTCGGATCGCGTTCTGCGTCGTTCAAGATGTCGGGACAATCGCATCACTTATTTTATTATTTTAGCGATTAGTATAGCCTTTAGTTTTATCTATAAAGCTCGACCGCAAATAGAATCTGTCACAGGATTCATCCGAATAGTTTCATAACGTTGTTAAATGTTGGAACGATTTTTTCAAAATTGCTATTTGCTATTTCCGATAAAAAGATACTTCCTGAATAGAACTTTATAATTTTGTAATACCCATAATAATTGGTATATTACATTTCGGCTCATATTTTGTAGACTACTCGACGACTTTTATCCTGCTGTTACGCCGAAACACGAAGCTGGTAACCCAACAACATTCACGAACGAAGTGCAATCTGCTGCAGAACACCTTTTGGCTGCCGTCGACGGGAAACCTAAAGACGTATTCGGCGGTACATATAGTCAGATTAAGGAAATCCTAGGGAAAATCCATGAAAGTGGATATTTCGATCAGGCACAGGTATATTATTAATTGTGTTTATTAAACTGTGTGTTAGAATTGCAAGAAAAGTGTAGTAGTGTAGAACTATGAAGCTTTTTCCTGAGTGTGAAACTGCACTTCAAGTGTTGAATGCGATTTTTGGTAATAATTTGCCCCAGTATGTTTACTGTGTTGCTCTTTTACAATAGTTCCAGTTCAACTAATTATTATTGTTTTAAGCGATAATGTATAATTCCAACAATGAAACAAGACTAATGACCACAGTCATCAGTGGCGTTGACACCAAAGTAAAAAAAATCTCAGAAATTTAGACCTTATATTTCATCATATGAAGATTCTTTTATTTGAAGATTTCACTATACCTTTTCCAGCAGTAACTTCAAAAGGATCAAAATACATTTCTAAAGCATCAAGTGTAAATTCAAACTGTCAGATTTAATTCAACAACAATCATTAATTTTCTCACTTCCAAAAGCCAAACATGAAATTTACCCAGTGTATTTACTGTGTAGCTCCTTTCCTGATAAGAGGTATATAGAGGAGAGTTGGAGAAGGTTTGATTTCTATTTTCCGCATTTTCAATCCCCATTCTATTCTTTATATCCAAATATACTAAAAGTACTGAACATTAATTCTACTGATGCTGATTGCTGAGGAAGCTGTTACACACAGGAGCTGTTGCATTATTGGCAACTGTTTTTGATTTCTGGCTCATCTTGTCCACCACTAGCAAATATTGCCAGTCACTCTACATCCTCTATTTGTGTTTGTTGTTTTAATATGAAACTGTCATCACGCTTTCCAACCATTTAAATGTTAAGCTGACACTTTATTGCTCAAAAAAATTTTCACCTCTTCCACTCGTTTGAAAAACTAGCAATTAAATCCGCGAGATGTATTCGGCAGTGGTAATCTATAAATCGTGAAAGAAGCGGGTCGCGTCAAGAGTTTTCTTGCAGAAAGCGCATTCTAACGCTTCTAGCCTGTTGATTGTACTACATTCTTTAAGAGTGTTTATTTGTGAGCTTGTAAATCTCCTTTGGATTAAAAGGACCTACCGAACATTGAACACTGCAACTTGCAACTGGCCGCGAAAACTATTTTCACGGCTTCAAATCCGTCGGACCAGCGGTCGTATCCGCTAGCTAAAGGCGGGTTCGGACTGTTCAGTTTTGCTGAATCAGCATTAATGAAACTGATGTTTGTTCTCGCTTTAACTGATTCAGCGTTAATGAAAACGACGTTTGTTCAACACATTTCATGTCTAACCTCGAAGTGCCAAAACTGATGACTCATGAAGACAGAAAATATTCTCATACGTCAGTTTATATTCATTTTTTAATACTGATTCAGTCATAATTAATGTAAAGTAGGACTGGCTTTCACTTTGACTGAATGTACAAATCCAATGATCACTTTTAAGGAAAAGGGGTTCTCAGTGTTCTCACATTCATTATCTGTTCAGTATCGCTGAATCAGTCAAACTGATTCACCGAAACTGAATCCTGAGAACCTGCCTTAAGGGATGGCGCAGACACTTTGAAGTTTGTTAATATTACATAGAGGTGTAGCGAGAGAGCTTAAAAGGGTGACATCCAAAAGACTGGAAAACAGCTTGCATCCAGCCGGTGCCAAAAAAGGGATACAAAACTGGTCCGACCAACTACAGACCTATAGCTCTGCTCTCTGTAATCAGTAAAGTAATGAAGAAATGCGTTAACCAAGAGCTCGTGAAATACCTAAAGCTCCATCACTTGATCAACGACAGACAGTATGGATTCTGACACCAAAGATCAACTGGGATCTCCTGGCTTACGTCACACATGTGTGGAGCAAACTCATCCAGTCATCTGGCGAGGCTCACGTCGTTGCTCTCGATATTTCAAAGGCATTCGATCAACTGTGGCATGCAGCTCTCCTAAACAAACTCCCGTCTTATGGGCTTCCAGTTAAGCTTTGCGGTTGGCTCGCAGACTTTCGAACTCAGGTCAGAAAATCTCTGTCGTGGTAGACGGCTTTTCCTTTTCTTTCCATAGCATCAATGCTGGGGTTCCGCAGGAATCGGTATTGGCTCCTACATTGTTTCTGCTTCACATTAATGATCTACTCTCTAGCACCCAATCCACACTTTTGCGGATATGCTGCATGCAGGCATCATGAGCAATAGACTGATCTCTATGGTCGAGCTGGAATACAGAAGACTGGCAGTGGCAGCTTCACTTGGGGGCTTGGGGGTTCAAGAATATGGTAAAATTCGACAGTTTTAATTATCGTTTATGCAGTGGTGGGAATGACTATGCTATGAATATTGATCAAAAACAACTGTTCATTTTCATTACACAGAGAATAAATACAGTTTAGAAAAACACGCTTTAATGATCAAGTTGACTGAAAAAATAAAAATAAATGTATAAAAAAAATAAATAAAACGCGTTGAAAGAACATCGTAATAAAAAATTAAAAATGATTTTTAAAATAAGCTTAAAACAATAATGAGCGAAAAATACTAGTATAATTGTGAAAAAAGTGTGGGCGCTTTGTGCTATATTATTCATAAATCGAGCGCCCGATGCTTTTTTCACAATCATACTAATATTTTTCGTTCATGATTGTTTTAAGATTATTTTTAAAAACATTTTTTCAATGTTTAGGCCGATGTGCTATAAAAGCGTGTTTTTTAGTTTTTTTAAACAATATTAGAATTCATATTACGTTACGCGGTGTCACTATTGCATAATAAATGTTTAGGCAAAACGTAGCGCCATCTCTTAGTTAGTGATATCTTCAAGCCGTGATCCTGTTTCATACACCTTGGACGGAAAGAGATTTCTAAAGCCTTGAGTTGATATGTTGCGCAATTTTGGTCTCAGAGACATGTCTAAGGTTCCAATCATTTGGTTCACAGAAAAATCGGAAAAATGAAGGGTACCGGCTGGATTCGAACCAGCGTCTCCGGCCTTCTAGGCTCGCGCGTTTACCAACTGCGCCACGGTACTCCGCACCACAGCCGATACACAGCGCGTACGACCTGGTGTCGTTTTTGCGATTTTTCTGTGAACCAAATGATTGGAATCATCTCCATCTTGCGGAGTAAGCAGGTACCTTTCATCCCATGAAATCCTGGCCGACTGAGCAGTCGAATTCTTCAGAAACATAGAGAGCTGTCTTGCAAACAGCGGCGAGAGATTCACACTCGCCCAACTGCCGACTAGATGTCTCTGGATGACTGAAATACATGGTTCGCAGAGAGATACGGGGGAGTGGTGGGTGTCGGTGGAGTCGACATCAGGTCGTACGCGCTGTGTATCGGCTGTGGTGCGGAGTACCGTGGCGCAGTTGGCAAACGCGCTGGCCTAGAAAGTCGGAGACGCTGGTTCGAATCCAGCCGGTACCCTTCATTTTTCCGATTTTTCAGTGAACCAAATTATTGGAATCATCTCCATCTTGCGGAGTAAGCAAGTACCTTTCATCCCATGTCTAAGGTTGTCTACGTAGACATGTCTATAGACCAATCCCCGTCTACGGGCCTGTTGCGAGACGAAAAATCGCAGGTTTATGGTCTCCCGGCAGAAATGGGAGACTTCATGCAACGTTAGATATGTTGCGCAACATTTTGACAGTGTGGACATCAATCCAAGTCTAGAGACGAGACGTCCCAGTCTACACGTATCTCCTGCTACCCAGTGGCGTGGTTCGACTGTTCTTGTGTTGTTTGGCTCTTGGTGTGGCTCTTTATTTTTTGTTTTTATACATCGCTCTGTGAAGATGTGGTCGAACGAGGAGGTTTTAAAATTGATCGAAGATTTCCAAGCGTCTCATTGTTTTTCGGATCTTAGAAGTCCCGACTAAAATAACCGGGCAAAAAGAAAATTGGTCCTAGAATCTCTGGCTGCAAAGCACAATGTGACAATGGCGGGAGTTGAAAAAAAAATTTTGCCTCATCTAAGTCTGCACATTGTAGTGTAGACGCTAGACGAGACAAAAAATGGTGTCTCTAGACGGATCATAGATTGTGTCTCTAGATCTATAGATAAATCGCGCAAAATGGTCTACTAGTGTGTACAGGGCTTTACTATCCCGTTAGACGATCCTTCAAGAAAATAAATCATGTGATAATTGCAGGTGTTTGAGAGTTATAACGAAGAAGCCGCGGTAGTGGAGTCAGAGATAGTGATGGTCGCGGAGACAAATGCCACGTCGGAGGTTGCGATGGTGGCGAGTGGGGCGGTGCCGCCTCTTTCCAACCATCAGCAGCCGCCCCAAGTTGGGGACATTCCCGTCATCGAGAGCCTAACGATAGAGGCGAGAGCTGCTGTACAACCACCACCAACGCAGGTAACTACACTAGAGTATAAAGTTTTTTTTTCGGAGTATTATAAATAGCAATAACATGCGATTATTTGTGAATGTTTTTATTGATATTGAAAGTTTAGGAAAATAGCAACTTTCTCTATTTGCTTTTTAAATAATAAATCAGCTCTTGAGAGTATAATAATAATATTTATTGACCTTCACTGTACAATTGTGATGAAGTAATATAAATAATATACAATCTACCTTCACTGCACAATTGTGATGAATTAATATAAATAATATACAATCAATAAATATTGAAGAAACTCGACAAAAGGCGTAGCCTTGTGCGTGGGATGTGGAAATAAAACTAAAAGTAAGTTTACAATAGTACGGACGTATACACGATAATATTAAAACATTATACTTACATTAATGCATTATTAAAGATGTGACAGTGAATGGTATAATAATTAGTTTTAATATGAAGAAATCTAGAGTTAAAATCTAAGATACTCATGTACCTCTAATCTACTCAGAGATAACATTCCGTTTTTGAAATTAGCTTAGGTTATGTTGTTTGTTAGTCTTTGGCATGGCGCATTTACTTCTATTAAATTATTAAAACGTACTCACAAAGGATGCTAGGGTTTTTCCCTTATATTGAAATATTGGAAACTATATTATTGGTTTTTACATATCTGAATTATTTTTCTAAATGACTCAAAATCACAAACCCTCAAACTGTGCCATCATAATAACATATATCAAAAAATGTATCTTTTTTCAAACTCTACGATATGTATTTCGCTATGTTAGCATCTTTAAGCTAAGATTTAATCTAAATTTTCAGTGTTTATTAGTGCTACGCCAAAGAATCAAAAGTCGATTTACTATTTATTTGAATTTATTGTGTTTAAGGACATGACTTTCAATATTTCGCTTAACAAATCTATGTTCGGTGTATTGTCCATTGTAACCCTAATCAGGGTACTTCATGATACGCATATGTCATTTGAACGCGTCAGAGGAATCGGGAGCTGGGGTCGACCCTCAGAGTAACAACTGAATATAGAGGTAGTAAGCAAACCACTTCAGCATGGCGTGCTTAAAGCCATCATCACTTCAGCCTCCAAACATTGATCAGCTGTGACCTCGCAGTGACAGTTCAAATTGTAAACAATGCTGTGTAACGCCAACTAACCTGAAAATTCTTCCAATGCAACCCGTGTTACAAACACTGCACTTTTTGAGTTCCATTCCAAAAAACTCTTAAACTACACTCGAATACAGCAAGTCCATAAAGCTTCACTACAGTTACCAACAAAATAGCAAATTCGATTTTACTGGAGATTTTATTGACCAAGCATAAAAGAAGCACAAACAAAACAAACGTTTGACAGTCGAGCTTCTACCGTAAATAAGTCGCACGAAAATGATGTCGGCGTTGCCAGCTCCTCAAAATTTATGTAAGACTTCAGAATTTGCGTTTGATGAAGAAATATGCAGTAACGCAGTAGAGGTCAACATATCTACTGATTTTATGTACTATAATCATTCATGAACCATCAAAATACCGTCTTTTTAACGTAGAATGGAATATTTCTGAATACAACACAATTAAGACGATACGAGTAGTAAACAATTATGATTGCCGTATCTGGTGAACAATATGACAACGTAAGAAAAGATGTCGGCCTATTAGAATTAGTTGTTTACTACTGAGGGTCGACCATATTTGCTATTTATGAATTAATGTTCTTGTTTTCGCGCCACAAACGTGTGAAAACAACAAATCAGTGATCTATGAATGGTTAGGACGTCAATGTGTTGGACTAATTCAAAGCAAGTGATTCAGATCATAATTCTAAATCTTTTGATTGAATAAAATAATCAATTTATTATTTTTTCATTCATTTCAAAGATATTTATTCGACTCGATTTTTTACAACAAGCTATTTTAATGTAATTCCAAAAAATATACTACAGGTTGAATATTTGTCAGAACCCGCCTTGCATAAGAATATTATCACGCCCTGTTTCTTTCCCGAACTATAAAGTGTCGAATACGAATTACGAGGTGAACTTTTTTCTTGAGTAATAACGTAAAAAGGTTTATATGCCTGGATGAAAAGAACATAGAATAGGCAGTTTTACATTAAATAATAAGTTTGAAGTTAGTAGACAAGGTCGATGTTTCAAAAAGTCTGTTTCGGACTTCCATCGTGTATACAATTTTTGAGTATAACGTTGCGATTGATGTATTGGTTCTATCAGTTCACCTGAAGACGATTGAAGATGACAGATCAATTGAAAAGGTGTACTCAAAAATTGTATAGATGATGGAAGTCCGAAACGGACCTTTTGAAGCATATTATATTTTTTGAGGACACAATAAAAAAATATAATTGGAATAATGTAAGTTTATATTATGTGCATCTGATTTTTTTTATTTTTGAAAATATTTTTGCGTTATATCTACAAAAAATTGGAAACATAATTTCTTTGAAAAAATCATGGATTTTTGATGCTTTTTTTTTTGATGCAAATCGAATTTTGCACAACCTTGGTCACTGCTGCCTTCTGTTGTTATTATCCAACGTTATGTTATATTTGATCAAGGTGCCGTTGGAGGTGGTGCAAGCAAGTACACCAGCCGCGGCCTTGCCGCCTCAGCAGCAAGCGGTGCCCCCACAGGCGCCAGTAGCGGCCGCCGCGACGGTGGTGCCGCCTCCCGAGCAGCAGATATACTACCAACCGACGGCGCCCTCTGCCGTCCCCCCACCACAACAACAGCAGACGCCTAGGCCGATCACCGAGATGCTGGGCACCGGTAGCTTTTTCTTCCTACAGGTAATTTTTTTTAAACTGATTATCGTTCATTTTTAAGGCCCAGTTTCACAATCATTGGTAACCTTTGGTAGTCACTTAACTGACAGTTAGAAGTTAACGAGTACTGTCGGGGAGCTCTGTTTCACAAAGTTATTCATTGGGTAACTGACTTAGGACCGGTTTCTCAATGTCCAGTTAAATATCTATCTGCAAGATAACAGCAACTGTTAGATAAATTGTTTAAACAATTGAAGGCTAAACTTACGAAGTCACGTAAACTTTATATGAGAGTTGTATCCATAGCAACGCTATCTGGCAGATACCTATCTGACACTTTAACTGGACATTGAGAAACCGGCCCTTAATCTTATATATCTTTAAGTTGGCATCACGGGTGGGTCTAACCTTTGTATTAATATTTCTGACATATCACCACAGACGGCACAGACATAATCAAAATTCATTGATGTCCTAAACCAGTAAGTTTTATCCTTGGGTTAACCTCAACTACTGGTTAACCAGAGCTTTTGACGTAAACCGCCGATTATGAAATGGATCGTTTTCGCTAACCGCTAGTTTTCTTTTAACAACTAGTTAACTAGCGATTGTGAAATAAACTGGGCCCAAGTTATTATATTATGCACGGTGAGTCAAGCTGAACGCCTCGGACTCTTGTGGCCAAACGATGTGGCTTCAGAAATATAACTATGCATTGTAGTGAGCAACTGGTCACTGTCAAAACCGATACCTAATTTAGAAATCGCCAAAGTGATCAAGATGTCTAGTGGTGGAATTTAGAACCCAATGTTGTATGTGTGCCCGTGATAACTAGATTCTTTTAGCATGCATGTGTACCAACTCAGAGAGAATGAAATCAAAACACAGAAATGTTATGATATTGTTTTTTATTATTTGTTTCTTAACATTTGTTTTGTATTTATTAATCATGAGTGCTGAGTGTTTATGTTATGGTTTTATTACTTGATTCTTGTATTTATCAAATCATGAATGCTTTGTATTTCATATATTTTACTGGTGAAGTATTGATATTGATATGTTGAAATATACGATTCAAAATGTCTTATTAATAGTGGTAAACTGGCTCTTGTTATTGATATTTGTATAATAAAGAAATGGTTATAAACATTCACAGTCTAAATTATAAATAATAATAATAATACATGGTGGGCTAGGTCTCTGTTCAACGTCAAATAGGGAAATATGGGTAGGATGTGGAAAAATGTAAAATATCAACATATATAAATAAATAAATATAATCAAACATATAAAGGAGTAAATAAAGTGGGTGAATGGGATAGGGTATATAAAATATAAACATAGCATTGCAAGCATAGCAGCGTAGCAAGCATGGTATCAAAGCGCATAAATAGATCAATAAATAAATATAAATAATAAACAACATATAAAAGGGCTGGTTAGAGGAAACGTATGGTACATGTGAACGCGCGATCGTAACCCACTTCCACCTACGGTAAGTGCTAAGCCGCCCCGGGGACAGTCACCTTGGTTTCCACAACCATAAAATAGATATTGTATATACATAAAGAGGATCAGTAAGGGTTGAAATAGATACACCTAAATAAGACAGAGTTATCTCTGTTCACCATCAGCCTGCAATATCTCAGGACCTAACCTAGAGTAGACGTAAATCACAGACCCAACGCCATATAATAAAGTCGTCTTAAAAGCCGAATGTATAGTATACATTGTGAAACACTTTAAAATATCGTAGCCAGACCACATTAGTTAATAATACAAACTCAAAAGACAACATACCTGCAAATATTCGTGAAAAAGACTTCAAAATGCATTGTGTAAAATTTGGTCTCCCGCTTATTGCGTTTTTCAAAAACAATCCCCGCTCGTAATTAATAAACAAACCATCAACAAAACTATGGCAACGATTACCACAACCCACTACTTTATTCCAGTGACCAAACACATCACCCAAAAGCATCACAGAACAGTATCTTTTTCTGTGAAACGGATTGAAAATTAACACGGAATCGGTTGCTCTATGAAAAATCACTCATGATCTGACCAATAACAAAATATCTGAACAATATAGGCTAATCAAATAAATTACTTAACTGAACTTCATCAAATGACTACACTCATACACTTATGTTATAACAACAAATTTTTAATCTTTTCCTTCTACCATCTGTCACTGCCGTCAATGTCAAACTTTGGCAGCCTGACAGCTAAAGGTGCGTTCTAACGTATGACAGCCAGGAGTGCGTTCCGGATCACCACAGCATGTATGTCGAGTTGGACTACATATTAAAAATAATGACACATTAATAGTGAAAAGGTGACATCAAAGTTGTGTTTATTTCAATGGAACACCCTGTATATTATTGCACATTCAAATTCCTTGGTCAATTCTAGCGCGACTTTATGTATCACATATGTAGTTGCGAAACACCATTTTTGGTATAAGTAGATATCGGAAAAAAATTGAATATCGCAGCGATTATGAAACTTAGAAGACTGTGACTTCGCCGTATGACTAAGCATAAAACGCATCAGCTTATTTTAGAAAGGCAGAAACGTAGCGTGCCTTGGCTGGCCCCATATAAAAATGTGTCTGGGGGCTCTTGGGAAGGGTAAAATTCCTCACAAAAGAAAAAAATTGCGTTTAGGGCCCCGTGGCTCCGTATAATTGATACAGCGGTAGCTATGCCCCTAATCACGGGTAACTTGATTTTTTCAAGCTGTTAGTATTTTCACACATTTTACAGCTAATTTTTTGTATATGTCACGTAAAAAATAATCTCGGTCTATTGTTTCAAATTCAAGATTTAGTGTGGAAACTTCACCAAAAAAACATTCAGTTTTTATTGTTTCAAAAGCTATCAGCTTTTGGATACACATTTAAGACCCTCTCTTTCCCCTTGCAAGAAATCGTCCGAGTTACATGCAACCATGTACCTTCAAAAAACGATCATCAGTCATCAGTATATTTTATCAACAAGTTAAGTACACCCTTCTTAAAATGTAACTTCTTTCGTGGACTCAATGCCTGCATATCTTGGACAACTGACTTTATGAATCTAAGGTCACTCTCATGAACATCACTATTCAATTTATGCTGGCATTTGCTTATTAGTCCAATCGTTACGTCTTAAAACAAGGCTTTTGACAGCAAAAGGTGGAAAGAAATGAAATTTGGTGGGATGGTAGACATTGGTCCCCTGAATCTCCACCTTAGTTTACCACTTCTGGGGGTTGTCGCTCGAGGGGGGGGGGGGGGGGGGGGTGAAAACTGCTTCGCGACGATTTTCGAAAAATAGCTTCGTTTTAGTAAGTGATATCGAAAAAAGCTCCAAATGATTCACGGATGGAACAAAATTCTGCGTAATTTTGGTCTCTACATTTTTTCGTGTGCGACCAATAATAGTTCCCGTCGTACACTGCGTCAAAGTTAGGGGTTGGTTTATGATTTTCAGTCAAATCACAATTTAAGGGCGGATTCAGGCGAAGAACTTTATCAAAAAGGCGTATAAAATTTTTTTGTTTCCCTAAAAGAATGATATCTTTTCTTTTTTTATTCATCATTTAGAAACGCATCCCTACCTACTACCGATATGTGCTGTTGCGAAAAATATCATATTTGTGTATACCTTTAGTGGAAATGATACTACCCAGGCATTGTTTAATTAAGATTCAATTTGCGACATCTGGAGGTTGCTGCTTGAGGGTGGGGGGCGAGGGGGGTGGAAACTGTTTTGTGACGCTTTTTGACAAATAGCGCCGTGTGGTGCCATCGAAAAAAAGTTCAAATGATATAATGAGACAATAAAATAAAATTCTTTTGGTATTTACATTTTTCGTGTCGATCAATAATTTCCATTCTACATTGCCCCAAAATTAGGGGGTGGTTCTGTAGTTCTGTAACACTTTTTTCCTAAGAGAATAACATTTCTCATATCTCTAATATCTTCAATTTTTTAAATAACACATTTGCGCTTAAAAAAATTACGATATTTAGGACGACATCGCTACCTACTACCGATCGCAAAGCGAAGTTTTCACCCCCCTTCCCCTCGAGCGGCAACCCCTCGAAGTCGCAAATTTAGGTGAACATTCAGATGACCAAGTTCTATCATCCCACCAAATTTCATTACTTTCCGACCTTTTGCGCTTACAAGCATTTTTTAGGACAACTATTGACTAATATCGGTAGTAGGTAGCGATGTTAAGTCAGCCTTTGTACAACCGGCCGTTGGAGGTTATACAAAGCTAATATAAGCAATTTGTGTATATTTCCCGAATTTACCAGCTCTTCTGCAAGCTTTAACATATCGATTTGCAGGAGTCTGAAATCGATCCGATCCCCGAGCAGATTCCCTCGCAGACGTTCACGAACCAGAACTTCTCTGGCGGTCCGCCGCCCCCAGCGGGCCATCAGCCGGCGCCGGCCGGTGCCCTGCCGCCCCATTTCGCCGCCTCCATCCCCCAGCAGCCCCCGATGGGTGGCGCGGCGCCCGTCGCGAACCACCAACCGATGCAACCTGTTCAGGCGATCGGCAACAACGGCTTGGTGGACGACGGCCTGATGGGACAGCCTAAGGACCAGCAGCAGCAGCAGCACCTCGTCGCCAAAGAGGCGATGCAGGCAGGACCGCCCAGGACGGCGCAACCGTACTACCAAGATAATGGATACAGCAGGTTGGTACACGGTTTAGTTGAATGCATCTTTTTGTTACTGCGTATCTGTTGTTCCAAAAAGCTATGTATGTTGATCATTTCAGGGAAGCGGCTTATGTCAAAGCGCGACCAAATCCTAAAGCCACCACTGGCAGCCCTGTTTTATATTTTTCTTAGCTAATTTCGTATGAGTCTCTAAAATATCCACAAATACCTCATACCCGTAATATATAAAATAAGTAGTATTAATTCTTAGCAGTGGCGACTCATGGGTTCTGAATGATACATATATAATAAGCACTGTCCAACTGTTCACTTACTTTCACTTCTCTCAAAACACCAAAATCCATGGATGCATTCATGTGAGAAACAGAATTTTCGTATTTCTTTGCCCTCTCCGTAATGTGTTTTAAACTCAGAGTAACCTCTGAACATAGAGGTAGTAAACAAACCACTTCAGCATGGCGTGCTCAAAGCCATCATCTTTTGACACTTCAGCCTCCAAACATTGCCAACTAACCTGAAAATTCTTCCAATGCAACCCATGTTACAAACACTGCTCTGCACTGTCCCATCTCGCAAAACTGTTAAACTACACTTGAATATAGCAGAGCAAGTCCGTAAAGCTTCACTACAGTTACCAACAAATAGCGAATTCGATTTTACTGACCAAGCATAAAAGACGCACAAAAAAAAACAAACGTTTGACAGTCTGGGTTTACCGTAAACAAATCGCAGGAAAATTATATCGGCGTTGTCAGCTCCTCAAAATTTATGTTAGACAGAATTTGCGTTTATGATGAAGAAACATACAGTAACGCAGTAGAGGTCAACATATCTATTGATTTTGCTGTAATCATATCTGAACCATCAAAATACCGTCTTTTTAACGTATAATGCAATATTTCTGGATACTATACAATTAAGACGATAGTAAACAATAAAATTATGATTGCCGTATCTGGTGGTCGATATGACAACGTAAGAAAGGATGTTGGCCTATTAGAATTAGTTGTTTACTACCTCTATGTTCAGTTGTTACTCTGAGGTTTTAAAGCATCTAACCCTTATTTGTTCCTTGCACTAACATCTTTCTTAAAAATTTTGTCACATAAAACAAAATAGTTTAATTGTTTGTGAACATCCGCACATTCACTCGTACATATTTTTCATAAATATTCCGGTTGAAAACTCTCAAGTCCGGGTTTGACTTTTGGAACTATAATTAATTTGAAGATCTAGGCCTTCCTTTTTTCTTTATTTGTACGTTGAAAATAGGCACATGTTGAACAGTCACGCATACGCCACACAGTCTTGGTCGCACTCGTCGCTTCAGCATCACAGTCACAATGTCTTAACAGACATGTGAACTCGTAAATGCATTTACTCACGAGTTTCTCTTGGGATATTTTTAAGATCTTTAATGCAGTAGTTTCCCATTTGCTTTCTGCATCCTCATGCCGTTGACTTGTCGCTTGGTCACTGCGAAAAGAAGGTTTGAGCGGAAGGAGGAATAAAGTTTGACGTAGCAATATACATAGTCGTATAACGATATAACGCAAAAATATTAAATAATAAAGGAATAAAGCACTTAATAATAACTATATATTTATTGTCATATTTCTGGGCAGTTGGCATTGTTCCAAAAAGTCCTGTTGATCATTTCAGGGAAGGGGATTATGTCAAAGCGCGACCTTTCCTCAAATACCAAATCCTAAAGCCACCACTGGCAGCCGTTTTATATTTTTCTCAGCTAGTTTTGTATGAGCCTAGTTTAAAATATCCTATAATACATCGAATAAGTATTTTTAATTTTTAGCCAATAATAATAATAATTTGTTATGCTTATGCCTACGCATTTTGTAGTTTTCTGTTATTGTTTTGTGCCAGTGTTTTGTGTTTTTTGCCTTTTCGGGATGCGACAGAAACTGACCACACGTTACTCCAAAATTAACCTACAAAATTGCCTGTCTGCAAGAAATGTCATGTTGACATTTTGTTACTTGATTATGGAATGATTGTGAAACACAAAATGTTACTTGAGGGATACTTAAGTACTAAGGTACACTCAAGTGGCAACTATGAATAACATTCAGGCACCACTTATCACACTTCGAACATATACAATACATCATATTCATGTCATATTTATTCATAGTCGTCTCTTGAAGGTTCCCTTAAGTAACACTCAAAGGATACCGAAGGGACCCTAAAGTATAGCTTTCCTTGTGTATCTGTTTCCTAGACAACATCTACGAGACGGCTGGATTCATTTGGCGACGTTCTCATGATTGAAATATAAGTTAATTTTTTATACATATGCCTACGCATTTTGATGTTTTCTGTTATCTCTTTTTGTTTTGTGCCAGTATCTCGTGTTGGACATTTTTCAGGAAGTGACAGAAACTGACAAAACTGTACTCTAAAATTAACCTACAAAATCGCCTTGACTGCAACGAAATGTCATGTTGACATTTCGTTACTCGAGTATTACTCAAGGGAGCCTTACGTAAGGGACCCTCAAGTAGCTGTCAAAACACAAAACCTTACTTAATGGACCCTGAAGTATTAAGTATCGACTATAAATACCACCCTTATATTTGACATAGGACAATGTCGCCTAATGTTTTCCCTACCTCTCTTAAGTACTGTCTAGGAAACAGGTGCACAAGGACACACTTGAGAATTATTTAAGTGATCACTTGAGAGATGACTATGAATACAGCCCTTAAGCATTTTGTACATGTAGACTGTAGATGATGGTCAAAGAACTGGTATCGTAAGGATCACAATTCTAAAACAAATAAATGGCATTCTGAAACCATTTATGTAACTGGAACTATTCATAAATTTGTTTATTTCATTTACATTGTTTTGTAAATTTGAAATAAGATCCAGAGATGCATCGGTGCAACTCAAAGGTGACGAGATGAAATCGCATCTTTTTTTTTTTTTTTACTTCTGTGTCATCGGCATCGACTACTTTGGTCATTAGCCTCGTGTTCTGTGTAGGCTTTGTTACTGTTTCCCGGCGCCACTTAGGAACAGCACTGTTAATTAGAAGCCAACAGTGAATGCTCAGGTGGGGATTCTCGCTGCGCTTTTTTTTTATGGATATTTATTTTTGGTTGAAAAAACCAGAAATAAATTTCCGCCTCTAACGAGAATCGAACCCGGGACCTTCCGGTCACGAGCCCTCGACCCTAACCACTGGGCCAACCCACCCCCCGAAATCGCATCTTATTTGGGATCAAACAACAAACCATGAGAAAATCTGAAATGCTCACGGCCTGTGGTTTGGAGTATTATCTCCTAGGGCAGCTCATAAATCAATAACTCATTTCGGTATTCAAAGTATTTTTTGTCAAACATTCTGTACTTAAAGAATAGAGAATAAGAAAGAGAGCCAGGCAGCCGAACTTTAATCATTTTCATTTTAAAGGATGTGATTTTGATGGGACAGTAAATCGTGATGAATCAGAAAAAAAACATAGGATCAAGTGTCTGAAGTTACGTCACTAATTCTTCCTTAGCAATCAAAGAATTTGGTTTTATTCAGTATGTTTTGATGTACTGAGGAAATTATACTTTGGACTGGTACAATCAGTTCTCTCTAATGGATTAATATTCTGGGGTAGATCTGCTCATGCCCATAATGTGTTCACTACTGAAAAAAAGATTATGAGATGCATAGTAGGCGTTCATCCAAGATCCCATTGCAAACAACTTTTTATTCTTTTTAAAATTTTAACTCTGCCATTTCTATACATAGATCTCTTGATTATGAAAAATAAAAGGGTATTATTATCATTATCGATTGTCTATTGTTTACAGGCAGCAGCAGCAGCAACGTGGCCAACATCCGCCCCGACCTAGACCTGTGAATGCAAGGCATTAACTGGAGAGACTGAGGCCGACGAAATTGTGACGATCTTAACTGATTTGGATTAACTTATATAAGTCAAACGAAACTGAACTTATTTTGCTTCAAGTAACCTGTTGTTGATGTTGTTTCGCCGTCTTGGTGTCTATATCCTATAGCATCGGCGACCCAACGATTCGATTGCATTGTGTAACCGATATTACGTTTTGTGCTAATTCGGTGAAACGACATCAGTGTATTTATTGGTAAGGAATTAAATCAATGTTTACCTGCTTAGCTTTGAGTGAAAATTTATCATCATATATATACTCATTCAAAAATTTTGTGCATTGAGCTGAAAAATTTTAGAGGGAAGCAAGAACATATTTAGACTCTGTCAATTTTTGTAATCGTAATCGTCTTGCTTCTATGTTTCTGCCAATAAAAAAGGTTACATACCACTATATTTCCTTTTCTGTATTTTGTATTTATTTCATCAATAGCACAATCCGATTCTTTTCTACAAATACTTTCCTTTTTTTACCTTTGCAGTATCTAGTGATATGTAAAAAATAAATGTAACTGAAAGTTATATTCCTTTAGTGTAATTTTAATTATATTTGGATATTAAAAAACAACTGAATGCATTATGTTGTTTTCGTTCTGCTCACACACAAATTCCATCAAAATTCAGACAAGTGTTTTCATTAAAAAAACAATGACCTAAGATCACCTGTATATCAATTTTCCTAAGAAAAAGCTGTTAAACAGTAAACTCAGTAACGTTTCATTAAATTAGTTTATTTCAGTACTTCAAAAAAAACAAGTTATATTTTTACGGAGTAATACAAAAAGGAGAGAATGTGGGCTTATGAACTATTGTTTGGGCTTCTTAAGGATTAAAATCGGGGTTTTTTCTTAAAATAACAAATCCTTCCATAATTGGAGTAAGCGCAATATATTCTTCAGTGGCTAGTTCCGCTCGTTCACCGAAAGCCAGTAGTACGGGTGTTGTGTGCGTCTGGAAACCTGTGATTGTTTTTGGTTTTCCTGCTTGGCCAACGACATCAACAGCCTGAAAGAGTGCAAGAATACTTAAACAGATGCAGATCAAGAAGAAATAAAGCGTGATTAACTACAAATTCGGATCTTTTGAGCGAATGTTTATCAAAGATTACAACCAGGGGCCTGTTTCACGAATGTTACAAGTGACATATTATTTACAAGCACAGGAGTTTCACCCAGATTTTCAACAGTTGTGAAAAAAGTCACAGGTGTCATTCATGAAATCACAAGTTATATACCGGTTTTGACGTTAGAAACGTAATGTTGACAAGGGTTGATAAAGGTTAGAAAACAATGTCAATTAAGCACCAGGATCAAGTACAAGAGGTCTTGATATCAAGATTCCAGATACATTTTATTCTACAGTGTGGCCCAGAAAGAAATTCATTTTAGAAACCGCGCTAATTTCTAGACGGCAGAAGGGAGGGGCTCAAGGTAAGTATCAGTGCGTCGCCCGGTCATTTAAATTTTAGTAACCATGAATCGCTACACGGGAGAACAGCGTGCGTTTTGTATTCGGGCCTATTATGAGAACCTTCGTTCTTACGTGACTGTTCGAGGGCAATTTCATGTTAGATTCGAACTACAGCATATCAGTGAGTGTCCAAGCTCTAGTTTAATTAAGCAGTGGGTTGAGAGGTTCTAAACAGGATCGACACTAAACACACGGCCCCAAGGTCGTAAAAGAGTTACACGTGCCGACGAAACCAGGCAGCGTGTTCGAGAATCATTACGCGCGAATCCGAGAATATCAACTCGTAAACGCTCGTCTGCTTTAGGTTTGTCTAGATCAATGCTGCAGCGAATTTTGCATCTTGATATGAAATTGCATCCCTATAAGATTGAAATAGTACAGGAATTAATGCCAGCAGACTGAATCCAGATTAAATTTTGCAAATGAAATGTTTGACGTCTTTAGTGACAATAACATCACCTTTTCCGATGAAGCACATTTTCACGTGAATGGTTACGTGAACAAACAAAACTGCCGATATTGGGCTGCAAAGAATCCCCGTCTAAAGCAACAGAAGCCGCTTCATCACCAAAGGTCACAGTTTGGAGCGAAATGCAAGCTGGGGTATTATTGGGCCGTTTTTCTTTGAAGATAATCGTGGCCGAACACTAACCGTAAATTCAGAGCGGTACATGGCTATGTTAAGGGATTTTCTGGCTCCAAAACTGCAACAATCGCGAAGCTACAACGAAAACGCTTGTTTTCAGTAGGATGGAGCTACGTGTCACACTTCAAATGAGAGCATTCGCATGGTAAGGGATATGTTTCCTCATAAACTGATTTCACAGGGGGGTGCCATATCCTGGTCTCCGAGAAGCCCGGATTTAAGTCCAGTAGATTTCTTTTTATAGGGATACCTCAAAAGCAAGGTATACTCCAATAATCCAAGAACTTTGACACAACTAAAGCTGAATATTCAGCAAGAAATGCAGTTCATTTCAAGAGAAACCCTTAAGAAAGTTTTTCAAACTGTTCGTGCTCGATTAGAAGAGTGTCGACACCGCCAAGGACATCATCTTGATGATGTAATTTTTAAGACATAAAATTGCATTTAATCAACTTTATGCAGTCGAAAATTAAAGGCTTTTGAATATAGTAGTTTATTTTATACGCAGTTTTAAAAAATGCATTCCTTTCTGGGCCACCCTGTATGTTCTTCATTTTATATACTCTGATATTCAAACGGCAGTATCGTAATCACCATCGTAATACCAGGTCTTCGAAAAAAATCAATACGCGCTTGAGGTTTTCTTTCACCGTGATTGGTTGAGCGCGAACTACGTCTTCGTCAGCTCCGCCAGGGCCGTCTAGCTGCACAAAGCGTGCTTCATCTTCATTGGTTCTTGCAATGTTGCAAAGGGCGAAACATTTGATAATTGCACAGGCAAAACATTTACATTGACCCTTAAACCGTAAAACGAGGAAACACATCTTTTAGAATTCCATTTGAATTTTCTATAATAAGGTACTTGCAGAAAAAAATATTATGTCGTTTACGCGTTCCTTAGAGCCTAGTAAACATGACAAAATCACTTGTTTGGTTTTTGGGAATCGGCTGTGAGAGATATTCCAAAAATTATTTCAAATGCCGGAAAATGCCGCGCAAACAACCTCTGACGTTAGTGATATCCTATAGTGATGGGATGTAAAGTATTGATATTCGAAAATCACTTGTTTGGTTTTTGGGAATTGGCTGTGAGAGATATTCCAAAAATTATTTCAAATGCCGGAAAATGCCGTGCAAACAACTTCTGACGTCAGTGATATCCTATAGTTATGAGATGTAAAGTATTGATATTCGATATCGATAGCCAACGCTAACCCATTTTGACATTGATCATTATAACCACAAAACACAGTCACACACAAGAGTATAAAAGTTAGGCTAGATTACTAATTCACTTTGTAGGGATGGGCTTGAATTAGATTCTATCTTTGGATTCATTCATAATGGGATGCGCCGAAATAAAATGATGGCTTCAATTAGTTGCAAATCTCGGTCAGAAACAGGATGAACTGTGATACCTATCAGATATAAAAATGTATTGCAACGAAAATGCTATTGATTTAATTTCCTGTTTCAAATACGTTTAAGTATCAATAGATTGAGTCGCATTATTAAAGAATTCAGATCATCTCTAGTTTGCAGTTGAATCTCACTGACCTGCGCTGTAGCAGTATCGATTGTCGATATCGATAAGATACTTGTGCGGTCAGCCCTTGTTTTAGGTCACGTGGAAGAATTTGAATATATCCTTATTTTATTTTGCAAATATCTTTATTTGGCTGTCAGTAAAATCATGTTTTTTGTTTCATACTGCTTCTTGATATGGTTTCCTTTACGCTATGTATACTCCCGAGACGATTTCACGACCTCTGCAAGTACCCTAGCGTGCCAAGGTCTTCGCCCCCCGCAATGGTTTTCACGGGGCCCCCTCTATATAAAAAAATATACTGCCTATATTGGGTGAAAACGAAACTACTGTCGACGGTGATATTTCAAATCGGTCTATTGATAGAAAAAATTTGATGTGTCCTCAACTTTATATTTTGATTTTTTCGTTGGTGTTTTTGAAGAATAAGAACTCGAAGACCTTACGTAAAATATGATTATACATCGATTAATGGCACAGATACGCGTCGCGTCAGTGTAACGTTGCCATTTGTTCTAGTCGTTCTGGAGTCTACGTTCGATCACGTTATCAAATTGTCATAAAATATGTACTGATAAGGCAAAAGATATTCAATTTGATTATGGAAAATTATGAGGTATAGACATATTCCGCCGCTATAAAATAAGTATAAGTATTATAGTTATTGGTGTGGCAACATGGCGCTAAACCCGAAAAAGACTGCATTTAGTTTGAACTACAAATATCCCGTTTTACGCGAGTGTAGTGAAGTTTAAATGCAAAAACGGAAAGACAGTGAATTTCTTGAGTCCTGGTTTAGTGCGTGAATTAAAAGTACTGTTAAAATTCCATG
This sequence comes from Callosobruchus maculatus, assembly GCA_951848785.1. Taxonomy (NCBI): domain Eukaryota; kingdom Metazoa; phylum Arthropoda; class Insecta; order Coleoptera; family Chrysomelidae; genus Callosobruchus; species Callosobruchus maculatus. Next base: position 14,821,301 of record CATOUR010000041.1, on the reverse strand, counting down.
TGAAGAGTGTTTTGCAATAACGTAAACAAATCGGTAAGCTAGGTTAGGCTGGCTGGCTCAGCAGCGAAAAGAAAGGAACTCCGTGAAGGAACTCGAGCAATTTATTCGCAACGTTGTCGGCTTGTGCAGGATTTAAGAAGAAATACGAGTGGAGTGAAATTTGATCTAAAGACGGGTAAGGAATATAGTTTCCGATCGGACGACGAGAACTATATCCTTGTCGCAGTCGTTAGATTGAAAGAGAAAATGGCGGCAACAGATAGTGATGACTATGTATCAGACGACCGAAAGAGGAAAGATAGGGAATCCCCATCTCCCTTCAGCCGATCAAAAAGGATACAAAGGACACCACAGAAAAACAGCTGGCAGAATCAAATAGCGGAGGATGAGCAGGAAGGCACCAACAGTTTACTGAAACAGCTTCTCTCTGAGATGAAACAAATTCGAGCTGATAACAAAGAATTCAGAGAATATATGATGATGGGAAGGACATTAAAAAGGGCTAAAATCGCCTCACAGTGGATGGAATAAAATGGATGTGGCGAAGTGATGGAAACATAGAGAAGAAGGAAATCCCAAAAAACCCAAAATAGCTTTCAAGAAGGATCGAGAGCTGACCAAGGACGATAGACCGGCGGCGGCAATTCATAAGGACGTGAGTAAACAAAAAAGTAAAAAAAAGGGAAATAAAATAGATATAGGTACATGGAATGTTAGGGGAACTTGTGTGGGAGGGGCTTTTGAAAATATAATAAATGAAATGAAAAAATACAGAATTGATTTACTGGCTCTGCAGGAAACTAAACAGACCAGAACTGGTACTACCGAAATAGGAGAGTTCATTGCTTTTAATAGTGGAGATGGAGATAACAGATTTTTTGGTGTAGGTTTTCTATAAGATGTTTCAAAAGGACGTTATCAATTTCTGGCCAATTTCAAATAAATTGTGCAAAATTAGGAAAATTCAGAAATATAACAATTATTAATGCGCACGCTCCCACAGAAGAAAAAGATGCAGAGATAAAGGCAAAATTTTATGAGGATTTAGAGGAAGTGTATAATAGCTCACCAAACTATGATATAAAAATTGTTGTGGGGGATTTCAATGCAAAAATTGGAAAAGAAGAGATTTACAAACCGGCTATAGGAAACCACAGTAAGCATGTAGTCACAAACGGAAATGGCCTCAAACTCATCGAGTTTGCACACGAGAGTCAATTGAAGATAGGCGGAACGTTTTTCAGGCATAAAGATATCCATAAAGCAACATGGAGGTCTCCAGATGGTAGAACAGAAAATCAAATTGATTATGTACTAATTGAAAGCAAACATCAAACTAACCTGCTCGATGTAAGAAGCTATAGAGGGGCCGAAGCTAATACCGACCACTATTTGGTCAAGGCAAAAATAAGGTTCAGTGCACCAAAGATTTTCAAGAGCCATAGGGCTAATAATATCACCTATGACAAGTTGAAGCTTAAGGATGAAAATTTAAAAAAAGACTTTGTTGGTATGATGGAAGGAAAGCTTGAGCAAATTCAAAAAGATCAGAGTATAGAGAGCATGTGGGCGAAAATAGAAGAGGCAATAAAATCAGCTGCAAAAGTATTCGAGATAGGAAAGCGAAGCTCCAGTAGGAAGGAATAGTTTGATGAAGAATGTGAATACTGGATTGTCCAAAGAAATGATGCCAAAAAAAGGATGTTAGATCTAAACACCACTGAGAACAGAAATAGATTAGGAAGTCTCAGGAAAAAGGTGAAGTCAGTCTGCAGAAGGAAAAAAAAGGAAGTACTTCGAACAAAGCATGCAGAACATCGAAGAAAAATTTGCTAATAAGGATATGAGAAACTTTTATCAGGAAGCCAAACGAGCAAGCAGCAACTACAGACAAAAAATGATATTTTGTAGGGACACTCAAGGGAATCTGATAGGAGGAGAATCAGAAATGGTAAATAGGTGGAAACAACACTTCAGTGATATACTCAATAGCAATGATGATGAGACGCCTGACGACGACACGAATACAGGCTTCGAAGATGACGAGGAATTACCAACGAGAGAGGAGATAAAACAGATAATCAAAAACTTGAAGAACAACAAAAGCGCAGGGGATAACGGGATTATAAATGAATTTATTAAAGAAGGCGGGCCGAAACTGGAAGAAATTATTAATCAGCTGGTGGTGAGGATATGGGACGAAGAAACAATGCCAAAAAAGTGGTCAGAAGCAATCCTAATCCCGATTCTGAAGAAAGGAGACATCACAGTCTGTAATAACTACAGAGGTATTGCCCTACTTGACGTTGTCTATAAAATTGTTGCAGGCCTGATAAAACAAAGGATAGGTAAATATGAAGATAAAGTAATTGGAGACTACCAGGCTGGTTTTAGGAGAGGGAGATCCGTCACTGACCAGATTTTCACTTTAAAACAGATAATGTGTTGCAGCTACGAGTACAATCTATCGATGCATATTTTATTTATAGACTTCAAACAAGCCTACGACAAAATACACAGAAATTATATCTACAAAGGAATGAAGAACCTCGGCATCCCTCAGAAGTTAGTGCGGCTCACTAAAATGACGCTAGAAACTACAGAAAATAAGGTACGGGTAAATGGACTTAAGTCAGAGGGTTTTAAAACAAATAGAGGTGTAAGGCAAGGAGACCCACTGTCTACCACAGTTTTCAATATTGTATTAGAAAATGTGCTAAGAGAGAGTAATATCCATAGGCAAGGAACAATACTTAACTTAAAACACCAATGTCTAGCATACGCCGACGACCTTGTCCTAATAACGAGATCAAAGAAAGAGTTACAGGATATAACAAGATTAGAAATTTCTGCAAAAAGAAAGGGACTAGAAATTAACGAAAACAAAACAAAATACATGATTATGAGGAGCGGTAATGGGGAAAAAGACGAAGATTTAGTCATAAAGAACTGCACAAATGAAAAAACATATAAATTTGAGGCAATAGAAAATTTCAATTACCTGAGAGTCAACATCAACAACAGAAATGAAGAGACGAGAGCAATTAATAGTAGGATAAACAAAGGAAGCAGAAGCGCAGGATCGCTCAGGAAAATCTTGAAGTCGAAAATGGTGTCTAGAAGAGCAAAGGAGAGATTGTACAGAACAGTTATTAGACCGGTCACTCTTTATGGATGTGAGGTATGGACATTAAATAAGTCAGAACAGCAGAAATTAGAAATTTGGGAAAGAAAGATCTTGCGGGGAATATATGGAGGGCAAAAAATAGGCGAAATGTGGACCAGAAGAACAAATGAGCAGGTGATGGAATTATATGATAGCCATTCTATAACATCGGTTATAAAAGCACAAAGAATTAGATGGTTAGGGCACCTAGAAAGAATGCCAGATTCGAGAGCAGCAAAGAAAATGCTTAGGGGAAGTGTGACAGGGAAGAGAAGAAGAGGAAGACCCAGGAGGAAATGGCTGACGGCAGTGGAGGAAGATTTAGAGAAGCTGAATGTCAGAAATTGGAAAAACAAAGCATTGAACAGAAATGAGTGGAGAAAAATCTCCAACCAAGCCTTAGGCCTACAAGGCCTGTAGAGCTGATTATATATATATATATATATATATATATATATATATAAGACAAAACAAAAACAAAAAGGGTGCAACCCGGGCTCCGACACACCGGGCTGCTGTTCCATTTCCCAGCGACTGCTCCTCACACCGTGAGGTGAGCAATCACTGGGTCCGCGAATCGTGCGTCCTAAGCAGACGAAGGGACCCATGGATGACTGCCTTCTGCATTCTGGCGGCTAAGATGTGCGCCGCCGCACGGCACACCGGCATTTTGCGCAGTGCAGAGAGCAGCGTATCCCTCATACCACCTAGGGATCCAATGACCATTACTAGCAGACTCACAGTGTAGTCCGGCCAGAGCCTGCGAAGTTGTCCGAGGAGCTCCTGATACTTGGTCCGCTTTTCCTCCTCCTTAGAGACGATGTTCCCCTCGGCAGGCGCCGAGAACTCGATAACGAACATCGTCTTTTGTTGGTAGTCGAGGAGGACTATGTCGGGCTTATTTGCATGTATAAGCTCGAGCGTGGAGAATGAGTAGTTCCAGTAAATTCGGCACCTCTCGTTCTCCACAACGGACTCAATGTCCCCTGGAGCATACGGCAGCACCGGTGTCTCATCTATACCGTATGAGTGCCTTAAATGGTAGTATAGCACTCGTAGAGCCGCGTTGTGCCGATAGACGTAGGCTGTGCCAGCGTACACCTTACACGCCGACAAGAGGTGCGTAAGGGTCTCTGGCGCCTGCAGGCAGGCTCTACAGCGGATATCGGGCACATCCAAACCCATAATCCGGCTACGGTATACTAAGGTGTTGAAGTATATTACAATAGTAATAACTATAATATATATATTATAGTTATTACTATTACTACGTTCCAAAATCCCATCAAAGACCTCGATTTGCTCTGTAGCGTTTCAGTATTCACTCAACATCAAACTATCAACAAAAATCTGTGTTCCATTATTGCATTTCCGAGGCCATGGATGTCATCGTTTTGCTCGGAAATCAAATTGAGATTTTAGCGATCTTTGTGTCAAGACTGTCAAGAGATATTTTTCACTTGACAGCTAACAACTTAAAATAACCTATTCTGCTTTATTTATATACTTTCCCTTTATTTTTATCTATGGTCTAGAAGTAAATACAATGGAAAACGGAGTTCAATATGTTTTGGATGAAAATAATCAAATTATTACCGAAACTGACAAAGTTTTAGTTGGAAATGAAGGTGGGTACTTCATGAGAAAGGAATTTTATTGTTATAGAGAACTGCAGTTTTCATGATGTACTTATAATGATGCAGTGCTCATACATTCTTATATTTTCAATATTTGAATCCATTTGAATGTCCTTTCAGTTTCACCACAAAATATTTTCACAAAAGCAAAACAGCCTCAGGGCTCAGATGGTAAAAACTGTGACTGAAACTACTCACTCACTCTGACTCTGAGGTTATGTGATATGTCAAGATTGTCAAAAAAAGATCTTTGCCGTTTCATTAATATTCCAACCTCCCTAACATCTGGAATCACGTGACTATCCTCGAAAATTCATCTGCTCACTCGATAGATGGGATTTTGGAACGTAGTACATGTAAATAGCTTGCTCGAGGTAGTCGAGGCTGAGCAGGGTCTCCCCGGATACCCGCCCCCACCCCTCCCCGCACCGCAGGCCCTTTCGGCACACCTCTACCTGGTAGACTAATGTGTACGGTTAAACTGCTGCACAGCTAAATCATTCAAATTCAGGTCAGTTGGAGAGGTTAACCATTCTCTCAATGGATATCTTAAGTCACAGGATATCACACAATCAGCAATGGGTCTTCATCTATCTTGAAAGCGCTGATTCAATGTGCTGTGTCTGTATACACGCGCGTCACGTACACTTCTTGGCCATCGTGCACCTACGTAGTGAAGTTTGAAGTGAGGTCCGCACACAGCCACTACATTTATTGAAATAATTTCCATGTCTGTCCACAAACTGCCCCGTGTGGGGACGGATTAGAATATCTCCCATTGTATATCCTGCGTGCCGTAAAAGGCGACTAAAAGGAGCCGAACTACTGTCGGTATAAGCAGTAACCTCTTCTCAACCAACAGCTTTGGGTGGACGAGTTGACAAGAGTCAGGACACCTTCTTGTCCTTGGGGTGAGAAATTGCCCCTAAAGGGGGATGAACCAGTAGATACCATTTGGTCAACGGCATGAGGATGCAGAAAGCAAATGGGAAACTACTGCATTAAAGATCTTAAAGATATCCCAAGAGAAACTCGTAAAATGAGTAAATGCATTTTACGAGTTCACAACATGTCTGTTAAGACATTGTGACTATGATCATGATGATGTCCATAAACTGTTGTTCATTATCGGTGGGACCATCTATTTTCATGTTTCATCCACACATCCTACGACCAAAGGCAACTTCACTACTATACCATTAATGTTATCAGGCCACTCAACAACTTGTGCGAATTTAATATCGCTTACTGCGTTTACAACTTCATGTAATGCTTTACATACACTCGCCTTTGAAATCCCATGTATGTCACCAATCCCGCGACACTGACCACCATTACCTAACCAATGAAGCACTGCACACAGCATAACTCTTTCACATAGTGCCTCACTTATTTTGGTTGCACGCCGTCTAGGCCCAATGTCTTCAAGTGATTCCATTTTTATAGAGCTCATTCGAAATCTCATTAAATTCATATAACGCATGTTGCAAAAGTTTTGAGAATATTTTTTCAAAACTCGGGAGGTAGTTTCACCGTCGGAAACAATTCAGAAATCGTTACCATGGTAACCAGTCAACATCTAAACGTATCAATAAAACCATTTTGGTTATGATATAAGTTGTCAAAATGTCGTACAAATCAGATATTCGAAAGAGTATTTACAGTCTAGTTGGACGACTTGAAAAAAAAAGAAATAATTCGCCTATATCAAGATCAAAATATTTCTGTAGCCACAATTTATCGAGCGATCCGTGAATGCGAAGAAGGTATTCCTTGTATAAATTTACCAAAAAGTGGACGTCCAAGAGCGTTGAATGCTTCAGTTCAAAGAACGGTCAACAGAAATGAACATTGAGTTGGAACTTCAACACGAAAACTTGTACGCATTTTTCACGTCAATGCTAGCACAATCTGTAGAGAAATGAAGATAAATAACTTCCGAAAAAGAAGAAAATGTCCAAAGTATTCCCCAAACTAGTTAGAAAGAATTCCTCAATGCTGTCGCAATTTACGTCGTACTCATTTTGCTGGCAACATATGAATTATTCTTGACGATGGAAAGTATTTCACATTTTCGAACTCAGAAATCAAAGGTAAAGGTGGTTTTTATACAAGAGACTTTGAAGCCTGTCCAGATAATGTAAAATTTAAACAAAAAGAGAAGTTTAAAAACAAAGTGTTAGTGTGGTACGCTATATCAGACAACGGTATTTCACAGCCGTACGTTGGACGAGTTAGGACCGAAGCAGTTACCGCAGAAGACTATACTCAAAGATGTTTGCCTAAACTACTCAATTTTATTAATACCCACCATGCTAATGACAATATAATGTTTTGGCCAGATCTGGCTTCAAGTCATTATGCTTTGTGTACGAGAAACTGGTTAGAACAACACGGAATACCTTTTGTACCATGAAACGACAACCCTCCCAATCTTCCTCAAGCAAGACCTATCGAAACTTTTTGGGCTCAACTGAGTGCCAAAGTTTATAACAATGGCTGGGAAGCTCAAAACGAACAGCAGTTAAGAAGAAGAATAAATCATTCACTGTACAATAACTATAAAGGCACAAAAAGCTTCGATTCGAAACAGGAAATTTATACAATTCTAAGGTTAGGTTTAACTTCACTTGACAGCTAACAGCACAATTCACAAGGCAAAGCTTTGTTTCACAGAACCTTTCCCCATATGACACAGTCAAGAGTGAAATTAATAAATAAATGCATTTTGCTTGAAGAAAAACTTACCAATCCAACTCGGACAGGAACGGGAAGAGGATTGAGATCTTCATCAAATGTTACTAACATCCTTGGTTGCATGGCTGCAGCTAATGTGTAAAGTAAGTAGTGAGACCGTCCCAAAATAACTGAAAATAAGCAAGAACATGAATACGCATTAAACTACATAAATCAGCTCTAGTATCAGTTGAGGAGGGGGGAGGGTGGCTAAACTCGAATCTGGAAGAGATGGAGATGAGGCTTGTATATTTTTTTATTTTTTTAATATTTTTATATACTCTTTTTGAGGGGGTTTAACCACCCTAACTTTGCCTATGGCCATTTCCAAATATAACATCTAGTTGAATAGACTTACTGTTTTTCACATCAAGGAAGCCAATCAATGTAGCCATTAGTCCTGCTACAGCCACAGGACTCAGTAGTTGCCTGTCGTTATGGTATGGACTCAAGGTAAGGGTACCTTTACCGAGATGGGTCAACCCTTGGGCAATGCGGACCATGAACAGGTTGTTTGGATCTTTCGCGTGGTATTGCGCCAGTTGTCGCAACATGGCGGCCAATCGAGCGTTGTTTGTACCTGAAACAAATAATGTCCCATTCAATTTCACCCAGTGTTCACCACCCACATTTTTGACAAAGGATATGATTTGAATACTAGAAATATCTACGGAAAACCTTTGTAAAAGGGCCAGACACAATATTCGCATATCTTTGTAGACCAGGACCATTAAAAAGTGGTCCAACCATGTGACTCTAAGTGACTCTGCCTCTCTCTCTCTCTCTCTCTCCCTACTCACGCCATTCAACAAGGGCGTAGCGAGGATTGCATTTAGGGGGGCGGGGCGGCAGACATAACATAAAGCCGCAGTTCAGTCCAAAGGTCTGGACGGCACAAAAACGTTTGTTATGGAAAAACAGTTATTTTTTATATTAGCAGACATTTTTGAGGTTCTTTGCAAAGCCGTTTCAATAGTTCACTTGCAATTTTATCTCAATTTTTATGTACCTACCATCTTTCTATGTACATGTACGTCCCATCCAAATTTTACGTTCAAATTTCGAAATCATCAACAAATTTTAGAAGAATTTATGCCGCTGCTGACAATAGATCCATAGAAAATCAAGAAGAATGAGAACCAAATCGTTAAAAGGTGAACAAATCTAACAGTCCAAAGGAGAAGCAGCGATGAAATTAGGTTAGCAAAATTTTAATGTATATTTCAACGCCAATATCTCACACAAGGCCTAGCCTTCGAGGTGGCAATATTTGTATTGTACAGTACAAATAAATGAATGAATGAATGAATGAAAGTGCAGAGAAAGATCTCTTTTATGCTACTTGCTTTGTAAGGCTATGCCAAGGAAATCAGTATTACATTTCTTGTTGCAGGAAAGGATATGTCTGCTTCCCTTAAGGTCTAGTTCTCTATAAGGTCTTCTCTTGTCACACCCTTGTTCTGCCACAGGTTATACGATAGTTCGGCTTCATTATTGAAAGAATCCAAATGGTGGTATTGGCAGAAAATTTGTAATTTCTATTTAACATCAACATTATTTCCAACATTACACTAGGATATATACTCACTGGCCTGACGAAGAAGTGCATCTCAGATTTAATATTTTCAGTAGAGGTCTGAATTGGCAATCCTGCAAGTCAGGAACGTCTCAGTAATATTCTTACTGAATATCTCAGTGCCAAAAAATAATGACTATTTTTGTGAACAAGAAATCGATTCACTATCTAAAAATTCACAGCAAAAATGTCACCGAAACAAATACATTTTTTCGTTTATATATTGTTAAGAGTCAATTACTCATATGTACGTAGTGGTACGAGCACCGAGTGCAGCACTGTACGTATGCCGTCAAAGCTTGTGTCAAGATTCATTCCGGAGGATTTTTAGTTATCACTCACAGAGTTAACATCTCTAGAGGGAGCCTAATTTGAATATTGGCCAGCCAACATCTGTAGCGCTATTGCCACTCCTCTTCATCCGCTTAAGGACCTTCCAGTTTCTTCAAAATCTTGCAGTTTCCGCAGTTTGAACACATGTTCCTCAAAGTATTTAACTGGGTATTTAACTATACATTAAAATATACTTGCAGTGTAACTGATTTACGTGAAGATAATTTGTATTGATTTAACGAAATCTCAAAAATGGTAAATTTCATAGCGGAATGTCGCAATAACTTCTAATATGTCGTAAATCTGGCAACCTACAATCGGCGTCCCCTAAAGCTGTCATGTGGCTGTCATTGTAGATGTGGTTATTGCGTATGTTGAGATTTTTGTTGTTTTAGTGTACATTTGAGTGACTCTGTGACTATTTGTGGTGTGAATTAAATTATTTATGAATAATACTGTCATAATTGCATGCTGAGACGAAATAAAAAGTGCATAGTTTGCTGCAATAGCGACGAATCGGTGAACACCACTTATCATAGGTTAGTATAGATTTTGTTTTGGTTTTCAGTAGCGTAAAATATGGGGAAACACTTCATGGTAATAATAAATTATCAACTGTTACAATCAAGTTACAATAAGAGTAACTCTCTAAGTATAGCTAAATACTAATACAACTTATTGTATCAGCTTGTAACATGATAGTAATAACTGAATCTATTAATGAACATCCAATTTTAATATAAAATCGTACGCCACTGGTAATGCCCTCAAGCTGTCAAAATTTCCGTTACATGTTGGTTGGTCAGCGACCTGTGCATTTTGTTGTTTACATTCCCTCTAGAGATGTTAACTCTGTGTTATCACTAGCCGAACATCTGTTCGCTTTTGACACGGATAACAGTTTAAAGTATCGGGTAATAGGGTATAGTCACAAAAAAGCAAAAGCAGACAAAATTTGATCAGCAAAACGCTGCTCCATTGTGGATATAAGATAAGGGAATCTAAACAAAGAAGAAAAATCGATCGATTCCAAAAATCTCCTGGAGACTCAGATCGGTGGCGGTGGTTGGAGCGATATTCCACAACTTGTACATGAGTTCGAATAACAGTTGCAGTTCTAGCCGAACTTCTCAAAATAATTTGGATTTTCCTGGCACTGTTGCTAGGATGATCCTTCAAGATAGACGTTATTATTTTGATATGACTTATGCTTGTGTCCATGTCGATTTCTTTGAGTGTAACATATTAACAACCGGTTCCAATTAGCCTGAATGTTTGGCTATCAATCCAACGCATATAATGAACTCAAGTGCAAGGTTAATCAACTAACTCATCTCGACTGTTACCCATAGCCTGCTATGGGGCAGCTGCCCCCCCCTCATTGAAAGCAGTTAAAGGGGTGATACACGTACGAACTTTAAGTACGCGGTTTTTAAGTTCGCGAACTTACTCGGCTCGACGTGGTGACACACGTGAAGCTGAAATCACTCGTTTTAATAATTTTCCTAAATAAACAAAACTTTTAAGAAACGCCAAACACAACAAGCGTTGCGCATCGATGGCCTGCCGAAACTAAGTGGTGGCTCGCGGCTCGCAGTACGAGCCGAGACAAACTACGAGCAAGATTTCAAACCGGTTGGATCGCCGGCGGTTTGCGCGACGGTTTTAAAGTACGCGTACTTACGGTGACACACAGGCGAAAAAGGTCGTCGAGCCATAAGTACGCGTACTTGCTCGTACGTGTATCACCCCTTTTACAGTAACATATCATCTGTGTGCTTGCATGCTTGGCTTGGATTACCAGATCTACATGGCACTGCATGTTTTCTATTTTATCTGCTCATACCTGGTGGTACATTTGAACGTGTATCGAGAAGATTATCTAAAATGCTGCTGGACGGTCGCTCATCGGTTTATATTGCGAATAACCATGGCACTAGCAATTACTGCTTCCAATGAAGGACATAAACAGAAGTGGGTGAAAGGTATTCCTCATAAGGGCTGGTTATATTTATAATAATAAAGACAATAATTACAAACATTTCAAAGGATAAGACCTATTTTAAACCACAGTGTGGTACCTACAATGTTTTCTGGACCTCCCAAATATCACAGAAAAACACAGTTAATAGAACTCATCTGGGCATGCATCTGGGCATACCTACGAAAAGATTTGATATTGAAAGGGAATTAAGACCAGCAAGAATGGCTTCAAAGTGACCTAATAGTGAATTTTTCTAGCTCAAGTTAAAATTTACAAAGTAAATTGAGTGTTCATTAGCAATTCTGCTTCCAATAATGGACATAAACAGAAGTGAGAGAAAGGTATTCCTCGTATGGGCTGGTAATATTCATAAGAATAAAGACAATACTTTACAAACATTTCAAAGGATAAGACCTATTTTAGAGCACAATGTGGTACCTACAATGTTTTCTGGACCTCCCAAATATCACAGAAAAAGACAGTTAATAGAACTCATCTGGGCATACCTACGAAAAGATTTGATATTGAAAGGGAATCAAGACTAGCAAGAATGGCTTCAAAGTGACCTAATAGTGAATTTTTCTAGCTCAAGTTAAAATTTACAATGTAAATTGAGTGTTCATTAGCAATTGTGCTTCCAATAAGGGACATAAACAGAAGTGGGTGAACGGTATTCCTCGCATGGGCTGGTAATATTTATAAGAATAAAGACAATACTTTACAAACATTTCAAAGGATAAGACCTATTTTAGAGCACAATGTGGTACCTACAATGTTTTCTGGACCTCCCAAATATCACAGAAAAAGACAGTTAATAGAACTCATCTGGGCATACCTACGAAAAGATTTGATATTGAAAGGGAATCAAGACCAGCAAGAATGGCTTCAAAGTGACCTAATAGTGAATTTTTCTAGCTCAAGTTAAAATTTACAGAGTAAATTGAGTGTTCATTAGCAATTGTGCTTCCAATAAGGACATAAACAGAAGTGGGTGAACGGTAATCCTCGTATGGGCTGGTTATATTTATAAGAATAAAGACAATAATTACAAACATTTCAAAGGATAAGACCTATTTTAAACCACAGTGTGGTACCTACAATATTTTCTGGACCTCCCAAATATCACAGAAAAAGACAGTTAATAGAACTCATCTGGGCATGCATCTGGGCATACCTACGAAAAGATTTGATATTGAAAGGGAATTAAGACCAGCAAGAATGGCTTCAAAGTGACCTAATAGTGAATTTTTCTAGCTCAAGTTAAAATTTACAAAGTAAATTGAGTGTTCATTAGCAATTGTGCTTCCAATAAGGGACATAAACAGAAGTGGGTGAACGGTATTCCTCGTATGGGCTGGTTATATTTATAAGAATGAAGACAATACTTTACAAACATTTCAAAGGATAAGACCTATTTTAGAGCAACAATGTGGTACCTACAATGTTTTCTGGACCTCCCAAATATCACAGAAAAATACAGTTAATAGAACTCATCTGGGCAAGCCAACGAGGGCATGCATCTGTGCATACCTACGAAAAGATTTGATAGTGAAAGGGAATCAAGACCAGCAAGGATGGCTTCAAAGTGACCTAATAGTGATTTTTTCTAGCTCAAGTTAAAATTTACAAAGTAAATTGAGTGTTCATTAGCAATTGTGCTTCCAATAAGGGACATAAACAGAAGTGGGTGAACGGTATTCCTCGCATGGGCTGGTAATATTTATAAGAATAAAGACAATACTTTACAAACATTTCAAAGGATAAGACCTATTTTAGAGCACAATGTGGTACCTACAATGTTTTCTGGACCTCCCAAATATCACAGAAAAAGATAGTTCATAGGACTCATCTGGGCATGCATCTGGGCATACCTACGAAAAGATTTGATATTGAAAGGGAATCAAGACCAGCAAGAATGGCTTCAAAGTGACCTAATAGTGAATTTTTCTAGCTCAAGTTAAAATTTACAGAGTAAATTGAGTGTTCATTAGCAATTGTGCTTCCAATAAGGGACATAAACAGAAGTGGGTGAACGGTAATCCTCGTATGGGCTGGTTATATTTATAAGAATAAAGACAATACTTTACAAACATTTCAAAGGATAAGACCTATTTTAGAGCAACAATGTGGTACCTACAATGTTTTCTGGACCTCCCAAATATCACAGAAAAATACAGTTAATAGAACTCATCTGGGCAAGCCAACGAGGGCATGCATCTGGGCATACCTACGAAAAGATTTGATAGTGAAAGGGAATCAAGACCAGCAAGAATGGCTTCACAGTGACCTAATAGTGAATTTTTCTAGCTCAAGTGACAATTTGCAAAGTAAATTGAGTGTTCATTTAAGTGGAAGTGGCAGCAGGAAACAGGTTGCTTTATTTTTATTTTGTAGGGTCTGACTGTGATGAACCAGACATCAGATGTAAGTGGTATTAGTAGTAATAGTAGTTCTAAAAAGCATTTTTTTCTTAATTTATTAACCCAGATGAACTCTAATACATATAAAATGTAATAATTATTCTGAAACTATAGGCCTACTATTTGACAGCTAAGCCACGTTGCCACATCTAAGGCTCCGGCCTAGTGTAGAGTCGGCCATGGAATAACTTAAAAACGAGAGACGTTCCTTTAACAATAAAATATATGCTCGTTTTCGCATAGCTTTATTGCAGCTGTTATACAGATGCAACACCAAAGACCTGAGACACACGAAACATTTAATATTCATCATCATAAAACAGCTTGGGGTGAATGTTGAGTTTTGGTTGACAATTCGATTTGTTGATATTATTCATTTTATAATTTGGATAACTAAATAGATTTTGAAGGTGATAAACGGATAAACCATACACAGTATTTTCACGAAGGCTGCTTCTTCTGTGCCCCAGGGAATCAAACTCGACGTACTTTTCATCTTTTCACCACATATTTGCATACACAATCACTTAATAGCGGCACTTTCTACTACGCACATCTGATAGTCTCGAAATCTCCAGATAATTCCATGCCGTTCAATTATCTAAAATCTAACCTATGGTTTCGAATGACAATAACCCACAAATGTAGGTTAGGTAAACAAACCAGGTGGAGGTTTGTCTGGTTGACAATGACGTGAGCTATGCGCATGCTCCAGAATCCGACGATCCTATTGGCTCCGAGAACGAGAATGTTGAATGTTGACCAAGCCTTCCGTTCTCATTCCCGCAGCTGGAGTTGCATTATACATGCTACCATAAGTTTATGAACAGTTTAAGTTTTTCTCGGTACCGTTTCTGTTCCCGAGCAATTGTACAGCCGCCTAAGGGTGAAAGACTTTTTGAACTTTGCTATCAGAATTTTTTGAAACTTTGTAGTGTCTAGGCAAAAAAAAACAGACATTATTTTGTTAATGACGGGGGCTTTGTAGTGAGTCTCCTATAAATACTCATAAAAAAAGACTGCAAGACCCCAGATATGCATATCTTATAGCTAAGAAAAATATATTAATAATATTTTATGTCTCATGAAAAATAATTGATATACTGCTAGATTACGTCTTGTAAAAACATCAACTATACCATAAGCACCTAAATGAAGCTTTTACTCTTTATAACAGTGTTGGAAACATTGTGCATACCTGCTCCAACCAATCCCATGGCAAAAATGGCGTTATGTGCCACCTCAGCATCGCTGTCGTGAGAGAACTTGCTCAACGTGTCTAAAATGTTCAGTTTTGGATTTGATACTGAAATTAGTCCTAGAGCTAGAGGCACTGCTCTTCGAATCATTGGTTCACAGTAGCGTAAAAGATGCCCAAATGTTCTGAATACCATTTCGCTGCCTGAAATTTACAGAAACACAAAATTATAAAATATTTTGAATAGAACATGATGAAATGCTAGAAAAAGCAGAGTTACTGTCTTTGATTTCAACAAATGCTTGACAATAAAAACTCATTTAAATAAAACAAGCTCTAGTAGCTTGGCTTGTACTATTAGTGTTTTCATGGACTGTGTTGCTTTTAGCCATCGCCAAATCTATAAAAATAAAGCACCTATTTGAATATATTAAAACGATTTTTTGTTCAAGCAAAATTGCAATCAAAAATTAGATTTTTTATCAAATTAAGGCTTCAGATAGTCTATTCTGCCAGACAGGCTATCGGACACTTATCAGGAACCGGTAAAACTGGCCCTAATAGTTTTATCACTTTCTATCATGTTTATTAAATCTATTCAAGTGATACCACAGTTAGGTAACTCATAGTTTTTGAAGAAATTCAAAAAGCAGCTTACCTATATCTTCACCCATGCTGATCAAGGCAATGCCCAATACTGCAACTGCTTGCCTTGTGGAAAGATCTTTCTCATCCTTGGCTTCCTTCTTATCTTTTGAGTTTTTATCAGTGCTTTCACTGGCCTCATAATGTTCTGAACATATATGCAAGAGATGTTGCACTTTCAGAACATTGCCTGTGCCAGCATATGCGCAGATGTCCACCATAGTTGTCGCCATCGATTTGAATGGTTCTGGGATTACCTACAGTACACAGTTAAACTAAAGGATGTATGTCACGATCCTCGTTTCCAACCTAAATATTGGTCAAAAAGTTTGACAAACAAACTATCGCAAAAATCGGAATGATAAGTGATTCTCTTTTTATGCAGAGATCAAATATTTTCTTACAGGACAAGGCATGTACATTGTACATTAGTAATAGTCATGTCATTTATCTGTTGACAGTTATCGTTTCTGTCAATGAGCCTCTCTAACGCTTGGTTCACGTTTTAACGTCTGTACATAAACCGTCAATTTGTGCTTTTATTCTAACCTGATATTTGTGATAAAAGTTTTTTGTTTTAAGGATTTGTGCTTGTTTTAGTTGATTCTTTTACGAAGAATGTTGTCATATAGGGTACTTGCAGAAAAAAATATTATGTCGTTTTCGCGTTCCTTAGAGCCTAGTAAACATGACAAAATCACTTGTTTGGTTTTTTTGGAATCGGCCGTGAGAGATATTCCAAAAATTTTTCAAATGCCGGAAAATGCCGCGCAAACAACCTCTGACGTCAGTGATATCCTAAAGTGATGGGATGTAAAGTACTGATATTCGATATCGATAGCCAGTGCTAACCTAACATTTTGACATTAATCATTATAACCACAAAACACAGCCACACACAAAAGTATACTCTGTTACCTGATACTTTAAACTGGCTTGACGTCCATTTGATAAGTATCAGCTGACAAAGAAGTGTATCTCAAATTTAATTTTTTACTAGTGGTGTTGATTGGCAATTGTGCGATCAGGATCGTATTAGTAATATTCTTATTGAATATTTACCAAAAAGTAATGACTATTGTTGTAAACAAGAAATCGCTTTAATATCCAGAAATTCGCAGCAAAAATGGTTAGTTAAAAGAAATAGATTATTTTATTGATTTGTATATTGTTAGAGACTATCACAATACTCCTATATCTAGTAATAAGGACGATTCAATGGATAGCTTGCATCACTAGTGGGATATTTATTGGTTGAAACGTACAAGGTACAACTGGAGAAAAGTATAAAGTAAGTACATGGAGTCAGATTAATATAATAAGGTAGTTTAACTGAAGCTTAAGCTAAAAATGCTTTTATCTTCATTCTTACCTCATTTAAAGTGTACCTAATCATCATCATTCAGACCAGCCATACTGATATACTGAATGACACGCCAGATTTTCCAAGAAAATCTAAAATAAGCATAGACCTCAGAGCATAGATGAAAACGTCACCAAGTGTCAATTACTTGTTATTAGTAATGCTTCCACTCAATACAGCCCTGCATTCCTTCAAAGCTTAAGACTGATACGTCATGACTCAATCTGGGGTATTTTTAGTTATCACTAGCCGAACAGCTGTTCGCTGTTGACACGGCTGACAGTTTAAAGTATCGGGTAACAGGGTATACAAAAGTCAAAAGAATAAAAGTTAGGCTAGATTACACTTTGTAGGGATGGGCTTGAATTAGATTCTATCTTTGGATTCATTCATAATGGGATGCGCCGAAATAAAATTATGGCTTCGATTAGTTGCGAATCTCGGTCACAAACAGGATGAACTGTGATACCTATCAGATATAAAAATGTATTGCAACGAAAATGCTAGTGGGTTAATTGCCTGTTTCAAATATGTTTAAGTATCAATAAATTGAGTCGCATTGTTAAAGAATTCAGATCATCTCTAGTTTGCAGTTGAATCTCACTGACCTGCGCTGTAGCAGTATCGATTGTCGATATCGATAAGATACCTGTGACGTCAGCCCTTGTTTTAAGTAACGTGGAAAAATTTGAATATATCCTTATTTTATTTTGCAAATCTCTTTTTTTGGCCGTCAGTAAAATCATTTTTTTTTTGTTTCCTATTGCTTCTTGATATGGTTTTCTTTACGCTACGCATACTCCAGAGGCGATTTCACGACCTTTGCAAGTACCCTATTATACAAAATAGAAATATTCAATTTTTGTAACCTCAGTTTTTGACTGCTACCAGCAACTGATTCTAATGTGCAGTAATTCAGTGCGCAGTAGCGAATGCGCAACCATCCTATTTCTTGTCCTATTTTTTGTCAAATATTTAGGATGGAAAATAGGATCGTGACACACAGCCTTAACATTCTAAAAATTTTCAAAAAAACACTTCACGTGCGAATCAAAGTGCTAGCAAACATTCCATGTGTTCTTAAAATGATGTATTGAAGCAATGTCAAAACCTAATAACCTCAAAAAAGTTAGGTAGAATAATACATTTTTCACCATAAACAGCAAAAATACAGGCTTACCTCTAGGGCTGCAATAATAGCTTCAATTCCCTCCTGTTTTCCCAGATGACACAATCCCAAGCCTAGAGGCAGGAATCTAGCATAGGTGTCTTTCAACTCAGTCTCATTCTTCTCCATGAGTGTCTGCATTATGGTCATTGTGACTTGAGGATTTCCGGAACCGACCGATATCATACCGCACGCTAGAGCTGTCATACCTATCACCTCCATGTTGGATTTTGGATCGCTGAATACAGGGAACAACAGGCTGAGTACTGCCTCCCTGTTAGAACCTAGAAATGGAAAATAAAGGATGTTATGCTGACGTAACAGAAAAAAATTAGTCAAGACGAATGACTCAGTACTTCCCACATATTATGTTGATCCAGTTTATTATTTTCACATAGCATGAAGCGTCTGAGATTCCCTTGCAAAAAAGTGTGTTATTCCACTAGGTCCCTTTTTTACAGGACAAAAGACGATCTATTACATACATTTTTGAGTTTTACAACCCCCCCCCCCCCCCCAACTCACCAATTTCAACCCCACCAAACCAAAAAAGGAAAATGTTCAGGTACCCCTAAACTGTCTAAAAACAAAGTTTGAGCTGTTTTTATATTTTTAGTTTTTTGATTATTGCGGCGTCACCACTGAACCGATTTCTAAAAACCAACGCGATTTTATCCTCGCCACGGTAATGATATTGCTGTGTCAAAATTTCATTGAAGTCAGTTCCAATGTTTCCACGTTTTACAATACAGAACGATCTAAAGTAATACTCGTATGTATACATCACAAAATTCTAAGTCCTTGGTTTCTATAATCGGCAATGCAATATTCGCCGCTAGGTCTTTCTTTCACGGGTCAACGGGCAGCCTATTATGAATACACAAATGTTTTGTTTTGCAACCACCACCCAACCACCCCAATTTCACCCCCACCCCCAATATTTGTAATCTTTTGATTTTTCCCAATTACTCCGCCACCCATGTATCGATATTCAAGTACTACGACCCCACACCATATCGCTGCCCTAATTTCATCACAATCCATGCACAGGTTACTGAGATTACGAGGTTATAAAAACGCCAACAGACAGACAGACCGACGGAAATGAATGACGTGGATTTTCGTCATGTAGAGATCATAAAACACCCAAAAGACGTATGATCTAAAAATCGAAAATTTTCGCGATCATAAAATCACAATACTCCCCTCACCCATCGGTGTGGTAATTAAAACGATATCGTGAACCATAAACTATCTGAAGGCTCTGTAAAAAGGAGAACAAGATATAAAGAAAATTAAAAGTGCATGTTCTCATAACAAAAACGGTAGATTAGCAGAAAAAATATCTTAAAAAATATATTTAACCTGAGAAATATAAAGTCCTCCTTAGTGGTTCCATCAAACATCAGATTGTGCATACTAAAGTGAGGAATACCGTAACACATAGTTAGGTTTGCAACCTCCAGGATGAGATATGGAAGCTGGCAATTCACCAGAAATTGGATTCTTGCAACTGTAATTCTGACTAATGCAACAGATCTGTTTACTTACCAACGTAGGCTAAGCCAAGTCCAACAATTGCTCCGATTCTCATAATATTGGTATTGTGGAGAACATAGTCACTTAATAGTGCTAAGGCTGGGTCACACTCATTTCTTACGCCACAATTCACGATGCCACATGCTAACAAAGCCCCCGACTTGATATGATCTTCAGATGAGTACAAATATTTATCAATTGGCACTAATCCACCATCAACATCCCACAATAGGACAAGACCTGCAATAAACATATCATTTTTATTGGATCAAAAAATACCTCAAAGCTAGGGATAGTACTATAAAGTGTATTTTACAGAGAACAGTTATTTTATAAAATAAGTTATTTCGCCCATTG
Organism: Callosobruchus maculatus; assembly: GCA_951848785.1. Taxonomy (NCBI): domain Eukaryota; kingdom Metazoa; phylum Arthropoda; class Insecta; order Coleoptera; family Chrysomelidae; genus Callosobruchus; species Callosobruchus maculatus. The sequence goes on along the minus strand of CATOUR010000041.1, from coordinate 14,801,179 downwards.
AAGACGGTGTTTTTGTTGTAGTTTTAGACAGATATAAATATAGCAACCCAATGACATTGTATTCTGGATGTGAATATTTGAAAAAAGTTATATTGTAAACCACAGTACCTGATTTTAAATATAAGTTTATCCATAAATGTATTTTGTAATGTTTACTCCTTTATTTAGCCTTTAAGTTATTGTAAAATAATAATAAGTTCGTTAATATATTATTCAACTCCAAGGGAGAGTGGTCACTAGTCAGACCCATGCAAAACTGATAAGCTTTTTTCAATGCTAAGTAAAGACTTGTCTTTAGAGAAACCAATAATAACAAAACTGACGAGAAATCGCAGAATAATTTCAATCGTGTATGTCAAATAAGCTTTTTTACAATCAGTTGCATATAGTCTGGAGTCAACCGAAAACACTTATTAGTCTCGGATGTCAGTATTTGTGTCCTATTAAGCTCCTGTACTATAATTGTCAGCAAATATGCTGTGTTAACGTCAAACGAGATCATTCGAGGCCTTAAAAGATGGTGACTTTGATATCAAATGAAGATCAAATACATAGCTGCTGGCTCTCGCTTCTTGTTCTACAGTTGTGGTATGACCTTATATATATTATATAGTATTTTATTTTATCAATATCAAACTATATTTGCATATATGTTGACATGGGCAGATGACACGTTGTATGCGAGTTTATAAGAAAGTGCCAAACCTAATGATGCAGTTGCGCTTAACATTCCATGCTCTTTATTCTTGTACAACCATTTATTGCCATCCTCCATCAACAATTTGTCCTGTCCAAATCCAGCATTCACAAAACCATTCACAAAGCTGGCTGCCAAATTTTGTCTTGCTGAATCAACATGGCTGCCACCAAACTGGGGACGGGTGTTTTCTAAGTGTGATTTGTATACATCTTCTGGAGTTTTTGGGTCCATTATATCAAGCTGAAAGAAGAAGATATATAATATTTTGACTTTATTCTTTGAAATTATCCCATTTGGTTGTAACTTTCAAGTGACAAAATGTCCACTCTCCTTAGATAATAACCAAATATTATTATTATCAATAAAAGACACAAAGTCGAATAGAAGATATAAACTCCAAAGACATAAGTAAAACAAAATACATATAAACTAAGAATCATAAAGAGAAAAGATAAATATCGAGCAATACATGGAGAAATTACACAATGTTCAACCTGTATCATACATAACATTGCATATACAGGGTGTCCAAAAAGTCCCGGACCGGATGAATAACTTGGGAAGTAGGGGCCACACAAAAAAATGGTCAAGGGTAATGTCGTAGTAAACTTTCCGAGCTATCCGATGGTGACCTTGATGGTGACATTGAGCTTGACCTTCAGGGTCATTTCAAGGTCAAGTTGATTTTCTTAAATAGAAACCCCTATTTTTGACACCGGAAATGAAAATTACGCAAAATTTTACGACCAGATCATGACTTTGACCTCTTAAAGAATTTGACCCTGAACGGTTAGCCAAGGTCAAATTGTGACATGCAGGGTATCTTGTGAAGTAGGGGTCACACAAAAAATGGTCAAGGGTAAGGTCGTAGGAGATTTTCCGGACTATCCGATTATGACCTTGATGGTGACCTTGACTTTGACCCTTAAGGTCATCATCGGATAGCCCAGAAAATCGACCTTACGCTTGACCACCTTTTGTGTGACTACTACTTCCCAAGATACCTTGCATGTCACAATTTCACCTTGACTAACCGTTCAAGGTCAAATTCTTCATGAAGTCAAAGTCATGGTCTGGTCGTACAATTTTGCGTAATTTTCATTTCCCGTGTCAAAAATAGGGGTTTCTATTTAAGAAAATTTACTTGATCTTGAAATGACCTTGAAGGTCAAAGTCAAGGTCACTATCATCATCGGATAGTCCGAAAAAGCTCTTACGACTTCACCCTTGAACATTTTTTTGTGTCCCCTACTTCTCAAGATACCTTGCACTTCACAATTTGACCTTGATCTAACCGTTCAAGGTCAAATTTTTCAAGAGGTCAAAGTCATAATCTGGTCGTAGAATTTTCCGTACTTTTTATTTCCGGTGCCAAAAATAGGGGTTTCCATTTAAGAAAATCAACTTGACCTTGAAATGACCTTGAAGGTCAAGCTTAAGGTCACCATCAAAGTCACCATCGGATAGCTTGGAAAATTTCCTACGACATTACTCTTCACTATTTTTTTGTGTGACCCCTACTTCTCAAGATGCCCTGCACATCACAATTTGACTTTAACCTTGACCTAACCGTTCAAGGTCAAATTTCTCAAGAGGTCAAAGTCATAATCTGGGCGTAAAATTTCCAGTACTTTTCATTTCCGCTGTCAAAAATAGGGGTTTCTATTCAAAAAAATAAACTTGACCTTGAAATCACCTTAAAGGTCAAGCTCAAGGTCACCGTCAAGGTCACCATCGGATAGCTCGGAAAATTTCCTACGACTTTACCCTTGACCATTTTTTTGTGTGGCCCCTACTTCCCAAGTTATTCATCCGGTCCGGGACTTTTTGAACACCCTGTATAAAAACAGTAACTGCAGTCTAACCAAATAAGAGATAGACCAAAACATTCAATTCACAAATTCAAATGTGACCCTTACGTAAACGCCACTGTGCAGGTGGACAGAACAACTCCTATTGGTCGATTGGGGTGGGTGCCATTACACCTGAATAGGCCAATAAGAGCTATTCTGTCCACCTGCAACATGGCGTTTACAAAGTGATTATGATCGAATTTGTTTATGTTTTGGTCTATCTCTTACTTGGATAAACTTTAGTAAGTCAGTCAGTAGTCAGTAAAATTTAATGATAATTATTGAATAGGTTTTCTTAAAAAACATGCGAGTTTTCTGTCAGGCTCCAATCAAGTAGGAGATTCTTTTTACTTACCTCTCTGGCAAGATTCAGGAAATGATTGTTCAGGTGACAATTTGCCATGATTTCAATGAGGTCTTCATACTCAGGAGTACTTTCTGGGATTTCAATATAAATCTGCTGTCTACCCAGCATAAATGCTAGCTGCTTTTGCATTGACCTAAAATATTAGACTCATGTATTTAGAAAGCATTTAAAATACTTTTTACATTCAAATAATATAATTTATTACTTTATTAGATATCAAATTTAGCCACTTCTGGTACTTCTTACTCACCAAGGAAATATGTAAAGCATATAGGAGTGTTAGCTAGGTATCATTTTAATGGTTACCAATGATGGTTTACTACATAATATACTTACGTATCGGGACATGAAGTAAAGATTTCTTCAATAAGAGTATGATCATTCAACTGCATCGCCAATCTCAATGCTTGAGGGTATTGTTTGAATTTTCTGAACAAAAGCAGAGCTGATTGAAGTAAGGTGGTGTTTTCAGGATCAGCAACATATGGTACACAGCTAAAAAATAATCACAGATTATAAGATGTACTGTACATATACTACTTCTGCTCATAAAATAGATTGGTCTTAATTTGATGCATTGTATGGAGTCAAGTAAAAATGATAAAAACAAAAATAGCAAACATGTGAAGTTAACACATTTGCAGAAAATGGTGGAGTCGTTAAATAGAGCTGAGTTGATTTGGCTACTTCTCTACAAAGTGGATAAATCTGACAGAAGTGACCAATACAAAAAAAATCAGATTGGATCTTCAACTATAGAACTGTCATTCCATAAACATCTACTGTGAACATTTAAACCTTTGGTGAATGATATTATGAGAGCATACAAACATTATGCTACCTCTAGCAAAAATCATAAATGTATACATTTGGTATCAATCAAATTGGCTCTTGAGTCTATCAATTTATGTCTATATGTAATTATGTATGCACTTGCAGAAGACATAATTATGTATTCTAATCATTTTGGAAGAAAGAATAGAATAAGCTTCAGCAAATTTTTCAACTTAGCAGAACTAAAAATTTGGATACCATTGACTATAAATTTTGTTTGTTCCTGGTTATACATATACAAGTGTGATACAGGCCATAGTCTCACTCAAAGAAAATAAAGACATTCAATGCATTTGTTAAACATCCTCTATAGTTGAAAAAATAATCTTTCTGGAGATTCACTTCTATAGAGGTAAACTATTGTCATATGTAAGATATCAATGGAGTCAAATACACTGAGATTTGAAAAAAATACATAGTAATATTTTATAAAACTCATGTATAAATCTGTACAAAAATGATAATAGTTTCACCATTTAGCAAATAGGCTCAGTTACTACTAAGTAGGACCATTCTACACTGATCAAAGCATTAGTAAATGAGTGATCACTACAGTAGACTATTTGCTGATGAATATGACCTATGTCACCCTCCTCATACTAAGTTTTAATATAAATTGTCTTATTTTTTAAAATACCTTGTAAGATAAAGACAGACTCTTGTATAGTTATTTTCATCCACATACTGCTCCAGTAAGTCCAGCCTTTCAATTTCCATAAGCAAATCACAAGCTTCTGCTTCAGCATTGTGTGCCATATTATATGGAACTATTTGTTTAGTCAACTGAATGAGTTTGTCCTTAACCTCTGCATTGTTGGATATATCAGTCTCTGTCCATTCCCCTGCTATTTCACCAGACAAGTGCCTATATGTTCAAATAATACATTTGTACTATTTAATATAACCATATTTTAAGAAAGAACCTTACCTTACATATTCATGACCCCACTCTCCAATTTTATCCAAATCAGTCAATAGTCTATATTGTAAGCTTTCCCTATTTTCACCCATGGTCATGGCTAATACTGAAATTATATCAGCACAGACCCTTTTCACATCAGGGGCTTTGATTTTCTCATAAACATCTTTCATTGTTTGATAATGTGGTTTCATGAATTTAAGCGGCTTGGGAACAGATGTCATAGATGTTGTAGAAGCTCTTATATGGTTGCTGAGAGCAACAAGGGCAGGCAAGTATAAGCGCTCATCACTTTCCTGAAAATCATAGTATGTTGTAGGAAAATAATAAAACGCTGATTAGAAATTTTATTATGATTGTAAGTTTGAGAAAATTTCAGTAATGGAGTACGACCAAAATACAAATTTATATTGAACTGGTAAACACAATTTACTTACCAAAAGCTTCTCAATGCACAGATTGAGTTCATCTTGGAGCTGCTTATCTTCATCGGACTGAAATGTAGGTAACGTTGAATAAAAATACATCTCAAAGGAGCTGTGAGCTCAAAGGATCTTACCAGTTCATTTTTACTTTTATCATCAGAAGGTTTGGTTTCAACTTTCACACTTTCTGCTTTTTTGTCGGCAGTCATCTTGGAATAAGATTCCTAATTAGTAAATAAGCAAGTATAATGTAAAACTATTCAAAACTTCTCACTGCGACTGCTTATCCTTTTTTCGTTGCGAACAAGTTTAGGGTTAGTTTTTCTTGCTCAGTCACTGTGATGATGTCAAAAAATGTGTGTTCAGATGTCAAACCACAGCTGTCAGATTTGAAGACACTGAACCACAGCATAATAAACAACCAGCACAATAACTCAGGTTGGCGGACGGTACTTCGATAATTCTGCACTAATATCGAGTTTTTTTGTCATCGATACTTTTTGAGTCATTCCAAGCTGGTATCGTAATTTTGTATCGGTATCGAAAATAATTATATAATTATTGAGGGGTGTAATCAGTTGCACAAAATGCTCTCTACGAACCAAACGCGCCTATTTGGATAAAAAATATCGAGTTGGTACCGGTATCGATATTTTCATTTTCGCATTTCTATCCAAACTTGACAGCCGTAAAATCATCCAAAAACCCTCCCAAGGTCAAATTTTGTGGGAACCATTTTTATATAAGAAATCCTCAGTGATATTATGCTGGTTTTTTATTATGCTGTGACTGACACCAAACTGTCGCTCTTTTTCGACTTTAATCATTGTTTTTCTCTGAACAATGCTTCAAAATACTATAATTAATCTCTTTTGGGTTATAGCATAACTGTGCGATTTGTCGCTGAGACTACGTTTTAAAATCAAAAAAAGAATCTTATATGGCTGATAATATTTTGCAATCACGCTGTAAAAATTCCCGCCAGCGTACCAACCAATCATCGATTTTAGAATCACAAAATGGGCGGGGCATGATAAAAACAGTTGTGGGACGGTAATAGAACCGTAATTTGGAATAGCCCTAATATCAGTCTCTTGAGGCTAGTGATGGGAGGTTCATAAATTATATTCGCTTATTTTGAATGCCAACCATTGTTAGGACAGGTTATTTGTATTTTGTACCCACTATACCTAGTTTGTGTACGGAATCTTCAAACTCAACTAAAATGGTAGGACGAAACTAAGAAACTTAATATTTAAAATTAAAGGTCTTTATTCAATTGTGAAGAAAATAAAAATAGCATCATTGGTTCAAAATTTAAGTTTCATTTGTCCTGTTTCTGTGACAACACATTTTTGTGAAATCTTACACCAAAATTCTAATTCCTTTACATTTAATAGTTGGTGTTCCTTTATTTCTAAAAATTTGAATGTTGATTGTTCCCATACTGAGGGTTAGAATATATTTAGCATTGTGACGAGGTGTGGAAAGTCAACATGATTTCTGAAGCATTTTGTGCTTCTGTCTGATCCATTATGCTTTACTTGCCCATCAGTAAAAACCTAGTTATGTTGAAATATAAACTTCCTGGTGATGTTTTGGCCACATCTGTAGCATTTGTCAAAATTCTGGTCAAAATACAAAATATTTGTTAAATACAAACATAGTGCATGGTAAAAAAGTTAGTAAAAACTTTTTTCAGCACAGTGGTTTAATGAGAAGAGATTCTCCACTAGCAACTGCTGCATAATCAAAGTACACTTCTGCTTATAGTTTCAGCATACACTTGTTTGCACAAAACATATACACCAAGTTGTTTGCTAAGAGTATAACTATAACAGGATACATCTCAGATACCTGTTGCATTTCTTATTTTGCTTCAATTTGTTTGAGAAACATAAATGAAAAATCATGAATGTTAAAATATATTACTTTTAATAGGCATTTTATAAAATTTATTGGAATACAAAAAGTCCTAGGCCAAAAACACAACAAAAAATACAAAGAAAAATATAAGGACACCAAAAATTTTTATCATCAACCACCTGTTAGATGAAATTGTATTAAAATATTTAACAATCTGAGCATGTGCTGCCTCAATGTTCATTTCTGCATGCTCAACATTTGTATCTATCCTTTCCACCATTTCCTCTTGCTCTTTGACCATGTGAGCCAATTGCTGGAATATACCACCTAGTTCAACAATTGTTGATTCAATATTCTGCATAGTTTCAGCTCGATTCTGCAAATACTGGTCTGTCTCATCATACATCAAGGCTGCTTGCATCTGACTCTGTTGTTTTGGCACAAGAGCTGTACCTTCCAGATCTATGCTCACTTGGTCCTGTTCTTGTAAAAGCAAACTTCCTGAAAGGATACAGCGATTCAATTCAAATCTTTTTACCTCTATATACATATGCAGTGAAAATAAGCATCAGTATCATATTCCATTGTGCTTTACTGATCCATCCATAAAAACCACATACAGGGTGTCCCACGACGATTAAGACAAGCAATATATCGGAACTGGGCAGTAGTAACGAATTATAATTTTGGGGGTGTAAATTAGAACAAATATAGTATATTTTCTTATTATTGTGTCACCCAATGAGGTATTTGTTTTTGATCACGTGACGTCCGATTCAAAATTTTTAATGGGACACCCTGTATATTTGTGACTTTTTGTGCTCCTCACGATAAAACAATTCCAACAAACTAGCACACTTGGGGTCTAAAGTGATTAATTCAAGAGCTACAGGTACTTAAAGGATGGTACCACTACCATTGATTATAACATGTATATCCCACAGTTAAATTATTTTGGTAGTTTCATAATGGTCGTGGTACAGTCCTTTAAATACCTCTAGCTCTTTAACCAATCACTTTAGACCCCAAGTGTGCTAAATTGTTGGAATTGCGTTATCGGGAGGAACACAAAAAGTCAAAAATATACAGAGTGTCCCATTAAACATTTTGAATCGGACGTCACATGAATAAAAACCAATACGTTATTGTGTGACACAATAATAAGAAAAGATACTATATTTGCTGTAATTTTCACCCCCAAATTTATAATTTGCTACCACTGCCCAGTTCTGATGTATTGCTTGTCTTAATCGTCGTGGGACACCCTGTATATTTGAAGATACATTTTACCCATGTCTTGACCCTCTGTTGTCTTTATCAAAGTACAAAGTTTGACAAAAAAACAATTTTGAAGTCACATTGTTTGATAGCTATTTGGTCAAACAGCTACCTATTGTTTCTTGTTAACTAATAGAGATTGTTGTGTTGTTATTCCAATATTAATTTTTTGTCAAATTCTATACTTCAATAAAGGCCACCAAGGTAGTGAAGCGAGATAGAATAAAGAGACAACCAAGTGATAAGTTTGAGAAAATATATCAGTATCATATTGTATCAGTCAGTCATAGTCATACTGATACTTTATATTAATATCCTTACTCTTAGGTGACATAGTTTCTTGTTTCTGCTACACAATATAAATAAAATTATACACCATGCCCCAGGAAGAATCCTGAAACCTTTAAGCGATGATATGTTTATTCTCAATAGCTAAAAAGTGTCCTTAATTAGATCGCGAAATGGTTAATGTGTGGCTGCCCTTACCATATTTGTATGTCACTAGGTCACCATTTGAGGTAAACAATCCCAACAAAAACATTAAAAAATACCTGTTAGCATAACTATACTCAATGACCTTCTCCTTTTTTTGCTGTAAAATAGTGTTTTTACCTGAATGTGAAATGAGGTGGGCTACACACATTTTAATCATCTTTACTTTACTAAATATCAAATGATGATTTCTCTGTAACAAATGCAAATTTAAGAATAATTCCTTTTGATATCAGCTTCACATTCCAACATGTGATTTCTTTTCTCAGGATTCATCCTGGAACACAGTGTATATATAGATTGTTCCAATGGGGTATTTTCCGAACAAAATTTTATGACAGAATATTGATGTTACATCCCCAAAAACCATGTAACGAACATTTTTACGTTTTATTGTGAACGCGAAGTGGGTTAAAATCCCCTCCAAAGTTCAAACATAAAATTTCGCGCCAAAGCTGTGACGTAATAAGTCCTTCGTGGTGCTATCCTTAGAATGTGACTCTACTTTGTCGTCTGACCTCCTTTTCTCCATCTACAAACATAACCTCCGCTTCATATTGACATTGACAGATGTTTGTTTACATCATATTATCATGGTTAATTTAGATTTAGTGACAGTCATGAGACCAGGGGAGGTTATGTATGGCATGACACTAGTGACAGGCTGTTGAAGAATGACCAAGTAAAATTCTCAGAGTAAACTGCTAATTACATAATAATGCAAAAAATGGAATTGCAGTGTAATATAACATTTATAGTCTACAAACATGAACTTTTGTTTAATTAAAAAGAGGGAAACTAAATAAACATAATACATAAAATTAAGTTTACATCCTCTATATGTAGAAAAACTAGGCAAAATGTTAACAATGTGACAACCTTGAATCTACGCATAATTCAAATTGATATAGTCACATCCTATCTACATCCAGCATAAAAATGACTTTTGATTGGTTAATTTCTTAGGCGGGAGGTTTAAGAGATTTAAATGAGCTCTTTTCAAAGGGATGATTTTCAAACTCTATCTTTACTCCACATGGGCAGAAAAAATTGATCAAACAGTGCCATCATTACAAATTAGATACAAGCAATCCATTTCAGCCATTAAACAGGCAATATTAGCAAGTTGGAAGATACCCCATTTAATGCAAGGAAATTGAAATGACAACAGATGGCTCTGCTAACATATTTTACCTTGTGAACTTTGTGGAACTGTAGGTGGGGGTAAACCATGTGAGAATTGGTCCCTTCTATTTTTCTGATGTCTTAAGTTCTCTGTTCTGACTTCTAGTATTTGCTTAAAATCTGTGGACATGGTAGCAAGCTTTGATTGTAAAGCCAAAACAACATTGCTTGAATATGATTGTAAATGCCTCCCATTTGTAGTTTGCTTCTGTCTTCTTGAAATATCTTGAAGTTGAGCTATCTGTTGATTTAAACTGCTAAGATCACCTTTTATTATATAAGTCAATTCCTGAATCTCTGCTGTTCTATCATCAAATAATGACTTTCTTTTTGCCACTGAAAAAAAGAAATGTCTAACTCAAAGTATGAAATCACAAAGATTTCCAATTGAGGCGTTTCTCGGAAAAACCTCATAAGTCAGCTTTTTCCAAAATTTAGATAATGGCATCATCGCATTTCTAACATCCATATACATGGATAGAAATAATTAGGCGCTTTCCTTTTACCTGATTTATCTGATAAATCTCACTTGTGACGTCATGACTCATTTCGATGTACGTTCCTTTTGTCTTCTGAATCTGAGTCTAAAGTGAGATATTTTTACCCCCACTTAAGCCCATCTGCACAAGATCGAAAGGTAGATCAGTTGTCTCAGATCATTTAGATGTCAAATAAATCAATAAATGAGGTTAGAATTTTTTGTAAGTTTGAATTTTAGCGGGTTTTGTGGTGTATGGATAGTCGATAGTGTATGGTGAGCTACGAACAACGTAAAATAATAGGTTATTGAAAGGATCGACAGATTATAGAACCATAGCATATTACAAAATATCGAGGATTGACATTTAACTGCACAAACACGTTCCTTTAACTCATCTGAGCATCTGAGGTTTCCAACTGAGCTGAGCCATCTGATTTTTAAGTGATCTGAGTTAGTGCAGATGTAAAAGGAAAGCACCTAATATTTCTCAAAAAAATGTTATAGGTTCCCTACTATGGAAAATTGACTTGTTCTTCTAAAAACATCATAAGTCCATATTCTATCACCTAAGAAAATCACTTGTGCATTGGTTGCCTTTAAATTGTCATGCAAATTTGATAACAAAACAGTACAACACAGCACCTGACACTGCTGGTAACTTTGTCATTGACAACAATGATAATATAGTAGTATAGTGGTTGCAAAGACTGAGTGGTAGATATCCGGCTTTTTGGTTAGCCAGGGTTGATTGTTTCAGTTAGTTAGTGAGTTTTTGTATTAGGTATAGTTGTTCACTATTGCTTTTTCTTTGTTTTTTGTATCAGAATTTATTTTATTTTCATGCTGTTTGTATTAATTTGTTAAGCTTTTCTCTTAAAAACCTCATATGTCCATCTATTTTTTGTGTTTTTTTTTCATATCTGTTTCACAATAAAATAATTACTGCTTGTGGACGATGTGTCTTATATACTTTTACTTCTACCAGATATGGCAATAAATCAATCTAATCAAAGTTTTATTGCTGGGAAGTTTTTCCATTTTCCCAAGTATGTTAGTTTTGGACTAATGACATTTTTCCAATAAATGCCTTAATTTATGTACCTATAATGATATATCATTCACTACATAACATTATAATTATATAATAAAGTTTATAAACTCTACCTTAGTGGTTATATTATGACAAACATTTTATAAAAATTAGCATAGTGTAAGGAACAAATTTAGGCCAACAGCTGATTAAAAAATCAGGCTAGACTTCCTTTTAGCGGAAACCGAAATGGGGGTTAAAAGTAGTGTCGATCGACTCGGTTTGACGTCCTGAAACAAACGAGACCATTGCCAGACCGAGGAAACGCTCCTGTGAAAAACTACGGCACTTTTAAAGTTTCAGTACCTAACCTAACTTAACCTGGCCGGTCAAATTGTTGAGGTCAAAATGGCTTAAATGGGGTTTAAAGGTGTATTAATTGACTCGGTTTGACGCCTTGAGCGGGATTAGTCCATACCCAGACTAAGAAAACGGCCGGATGGAAACCTACGGCTCTTTGAAGTTTCCAACCTAACCTAAAAACGATTTCAAAATTTCAATATTTTTTCCATGAAATGTATGGTCATTTCGAAAATACTTGACGAGTAGGGTACAACGACACCAGAAGCAACACCAAGAAATGGAAAATAAAAAAGTTATGATACTTTGAATTCTTAATGTTCCTAGACATTGGGTAGGTTTAAGTTGAATTAGGCTTGTTCACTTGCATAGCTATTAGTTGATAAAATTCGAGTCAGGACATCAAACCGAGTCGACTGACACCTCTTTTTAGCCCAACCGTATTAGTTAGGTTATATCAGCCAAGGTATTGAAATTGCCAAGTTTTAAAATGGCGTAGATTTTCACCGGAATGTTTCCTCACTTTGGAAGTAGTCAAGTTCGAGTTATGATGTCCAGCCACGTCGATTAACACCCATTTTGAGCTCAACAAATAAACTTTTTTGGGTAAGTTAGGTTAGGTAACAAAACTTCAAAATGCCGTAGTTCTTCACCAGAACGTTTCCTCGGTTTGGGAGTGGTCTCGTTCGATTCAGGACGTCAAACCGCGTCGTTTGACACCACTCTCGACCCCGATTTCGGTTTCCGCTAAAACGAAGTCTTACCAAAAATCATACAACTTAAATAAAATAGGGTTTGTATAAAATATAACAGCATTTCTAAACTATGTAAGATGTGAAAAAAGTATGTAGCCTTTTATTATTACTTACATAGTGTTAGTTTCTCCAGTTTGGCATATGTGCTGGCAATATTTTTACCTATGTTTTTTGCTACTAACATAAACTCTGAGTGGCTTTGTATTGCTTTAGACCGTTTTGGATCTCTAGCAGATACAGCCCTTGCTATGTTTCTACCTTGCAGCATTTGAATTGTATTTATAAATTCGCTGGTTCTATCTCTTGCCGTCATGATTGGTTCTGGTTCAATATAATCTTCTATCAAGTCCTCCTCTACATAATAATCAAAAGGAACATTATTAGGGTATGAAGTCAGCTGTGTGAAAGTATTTCTTTGTGACTGACTCTGTGTCCAATATCTGTCATTGCCTACAACAACCGATGGTTCATTTTCAGAGTCTGAACCAGTACGACGTCTTCTAGGAAGCATTGCATTATTAAATTAGATAGTTTTCCTAGCTGCGCTTAACCAGTGACATATGTTGTAATATCCTTTTACAACTTCTTGAGCTTAGAGAACCTACTGTTTAGATATAAAACACACTCTCCTCGGCTAAAATTGCATAACTAATTTCACTTCATCACTAAATTATCGTTGAGAAGTTCAATATACAATATTTAAAGATTTTTGTACATTGGAAAACAACATCGGACTGTCAGACACGTATTACACTTCAAAATGACGTTTCCTTTGGGAGGTTGGGTTCACAGACAAGTGACATTTCAGTATCAGTATCCTTTTTCTCTATCCAACGAAGGCATGTCCCTATCTCTATCCTTGTTGCTGACACTTGGAGATGCCAACTGAGATGTCAACAAAAAATCAGCTGATAACACATATCCCTAAGGAACGTTCCTCTATGAATTTTGGAATTGAAAATTAAACACAAAATTTAGGGATAGTATTTTGAAAAAAACTTGTTGAACGTTTTTTATATTTGGATCTGGATGGCAAAGATAATAATAATTATTATTATAGTGGTGGGGCGGTGGTAGAAGTCATAGTCCTAGAATTGGGATGGGTAAAAAGATGGTCAATAGCCAATCATACAACCATATTTTGATCACGTGCATCGTGTTCGTAAGTAGTCACCGTCAGAGGTCGCTAATATTCAATTTTTTTTTTTGGTACCTGCGTTGTGGACGGAAGCCATTGGCGAATACGTCCGATTCCCATTTTCTTTGCGAAGACGAAGACTAAAGTGTTCACGTCAACGTATTCATGCGATTTATTGGAAAAAACCTAATGAGATTGCTAGAAGACATGTGCGGTATTTCGATATATCCAAACGTCCTTTAGAGTGCTCTATTCCAGGTAATTTTCATTTTGAATGTAAATAACTTTGTGTTGATGTGGTACTTTTAGAAGTAGCGACATTAAAAGCAGCCATGTTTAGATGGTAGTCACTTGGTCCAAATCTGATTAATTTACTTACATCGTTGGCTTTCCTGATATTTTTAAGTAGAAACTGAATACCATTTTAATTTTCTAGTCAGTTTATGTAAATATTTTTCATTTTAAATTACAGCCTCAGCTTTGTGGAATTGGTACTCCTACAATTTTCATTTTTTACCTTATACTGGGTGAGGTGAAACTAGTGTTTCTTTGTTGCAGAAACAATTTTCATATTTTACGATTAAGAGGAATCGTACATACAAAACTTGTCCTACACATTGTAGAAGTCTAGAGTTGGGTTTTATAAACCCTATTTTGTTATACATCAACCTGAGACAGCTCAGACAGCATAATCATGATGACGGAAACGATTAAATCAAACAATCATATGGTTGCTCTACATAAAGTGTAAGTATTTGTTTATCTTATCTACCGCACTGTTCTTAAAGGTTGCATTTTATCACAGAGATATGGACAACAAAGCTGACGATCTGGGATGGAAAGCAAAATTGAAAATTCCCCCTAAAGATAGAAGAATACAGACTAGTGTGAGTAATACTTTTAGAATCTTTGTTGTTTTATTTTTACCACAGATGTTTGGTGTGGGAACAAAGTATTTTACTTCTGGATATCTATCCAAGGGGCAGTAGTTGCCTGCATTTAAAGAACATCTCAATACTTAGCATGTTTTTATATTTTATGAAACTTAAAAATTGGCTTTTGGTGGAGGAATAGGAAAAAGTAAAAGAGGATCTAAGTATACACTTTCTAACCTGTCTAACAAATTTATTCCAAGATACTTTCCTGGTGGTGTGTGGAAGTTCATTCCTAATTAAATCCTCTTGAAATTGAGCTTAGCTGGGTTTTACTTGCCAGACGAATAAACCAAATGTAATAAATAAAAATTAAATATATGTTCTAACAGCTTTAAAAGAGGTATTTTTAATTTAGGCTGTTAAATTTGGCGTTCAAATATAAGGCATTTGCAATGCTCATAATAAGGTAAAATATGTTTAACATGAAGACAAACATAGCAACAAGAAATATAATACAAAAAATATGATTTTACTGATGTATGAATGTAGATATTTGCAAAGATTTGAAAACACTTTGTAAAAATGCTTTTTGAAATCTGTCATAAGGATTATTTTCATGAATCAGTATGGATATAGGCCTTAACACATCTCATAGAAAAATAGGCACACTTTTATTTTTCTTTGTAGCAAGTCTCGTAAGCCACAATAAAAAAAGAAATTATTTTTATTATAATTAACTCATTGATAGATTGTAGCAAAAATGTTACTATTTGTGCTTAAAAAATCACTTAGGAATGATGCACCAACTTTAACAATAAAACAATGGGTAACATGTGCGTGAGGTGATTGACACTTACATATGTGCCTTATACAAATTTGACATAACAGAATTATTTGGTATGATTGGTGTAGATATCAATTGTCTCTCAAAAATAGCTATATTCCAGATTTTACTGTTTGATGACATTAGGGATGCTTATAGATATCCTGCCTTAAATCATAGAACTGTCATTGTTTTCCCCAGATATCTATTTTAGAGTTACAGCAAGAGGAGCAAAAATAGCATAATTAAGCCTCTGCGACTCTTATACTTAGCTTCTATTATTACAAGAATATGAAAAGAATACACACTGATACAATCATTTGGTTAGATAATAAAAAAAAAACTGTAGTAACATGCTACAGATTGATAGCTTTAAATACTCTGCCCTTAACAAGCAGTTTTTTGGATTAATTATGCAACTGGTTATGAAAAATAGCTATGCTATTGTCTGTCGAATAAAGTTGTATGTTGACTAGACTGAGAGGCAGTGATCAGCAGACTTAAGTATTTTAGCAAACTACATATTGATGCTAAATAGGGTTAATGTTACATTTATTGCAGTTAAATGGGGATTCACTCTCGCTAACAGTTTCTGGGGTGTCCTGGAGTCAAAAAGTGTCAAAAGTGACTTTTAAAATGTAATTTAGCACGTCTACCATTTTAATATAACAAAACTAACTACCTTTTTAATATAATGAAGTATATTCCTTTTTTTTTAAACTCCTGTTCATAATGTGTTTTATAAAATTTCAAAAGTTGGTAAATTTATAAAAATTTATGATATTTTAGCAATGCTGAAAATGGTATATGTTATTCACATTAATACTATAAATGCAGTTTTTGAAAGGCAGACACAGATGGGTTCCAACAGCTTCAAAAGAGACTACTATAATGTGATCTTAGCAAGTTTGCCATTTTAATATATTGAAGTATATATTTTTTTTATACAAAAACTCAATGGCAGACACTAACTCCTGTTCCTAATGTGTTTTATAATACTTCAAAAGTTAAATATACAGGGTTATTCACATTATTCAACGTTATGGCTAAAGTATTTGATAAAAAAGAAAATTATAATTTCGGGTGGATAGAGATCCATAAAGGCTACATTTTAAAAATATTTTCATGTTATACAAGGTGTCCCAAAAACACAAAATGTATCAAAGTTGTTTTTTTAAATGGAACACCCCGTATATTATTGCATATTCGGATTCCTTGGTAAATTCTAGTGTGACTATGTATCATACATCAGACTTAAAGCGAACCGTTTAGGTGTAAATCACCAAATCATCAAATCTGTATAAGTAGATATCAGGAAAAAATTGAATATTGCAGAGATTATAAAATCTGGAAAGCTGTAACGTTGCCGTATTACTAAGCATAAAATGCGTCAGCCGTGACGAGACGTTCAAGATTAAATTGCGTTTATGCTTGGAGAAATCGGTCGATTAATTAAGGAAATTTCGATCAGCGATAACTTGATTTTTCCAAATGGGAATACCTAATTTTTTTTATATGGCTAAATGTAGAATTTGATAACATTTCTGATGATATGAGGTTATGAATATCAATCTCTGGTGGTTTTCATTTAATTTTAAATTTTCAAACAAATCAGCGTTTTTCATTTTTCCTACCTATAAGCAACGTAGCAGGCTATGAAATATAAACAAAAACCTGTTCAGGTAGAAGAAAACAGCTAACCTAGCAGAAAAATACACACGAACTAGACTATAGGGGCAAGATTATAAAAATTACTCACAACAAAGTCTAACCAGAAACAACGGCGGTAACATATCTTTGGCAAAGAGAAGCTGGAGTATGGCAGAAATGGATTTTTTCACAGACTACTAGCTACTGCAATGTACTAGAGATTGGCAATTTCCAAAGCCATTCAAAATTTTGAAATAAAACGAAAACTACTAGACAATGTTATAGTCAGTTTATTATTTTCATAATAAAATTTCACATTTAATGATATAAAAAAGTATGCAATTCTGTCAAAACTCAAATCAAAAGTACCTCTGACAGGAGTTCTGGAAATTCTTCAGTACGTATTAGCAAGATCGCAGGAAATGAAGAATGCATTAAAATTTGTTCAAATTATAAAACATAACTTAAATGGCAGAAAATTTAAATCTGATATGTCAGTATTCTTTTTTTGCAGTATTGCTAATAGATATTGAAAAATAGAAGGGCTCCATTCAGAGGTATCGATTTTGTCACAATTACTACTTTTTTTACACCATTACATATGATTGATAATTGTGTGCTGGAGCAAAAGTCGCTGGTTGTTTTTGTTTCATATCAGGGTTTTTAATTGTATTGGAAATGTTTAACCTCTAGTAAATTGCGGTAGCCAGTAGACTGTAAAAAATATCTATTACTGCTATACTCCAGTTTCTCTTTGACCTTAGAGATATTACCGCCGTTGTTTCTGGTTAGACTTTATTTGCTGTATTTTTTATAATCTTGTCCCTATAGCACCGCCAGATAACAGCAACTGTCAGATAAATTGTTTAAACAATTGAAGGATAAACTTACGAAGTCATGTAAATCTTATCTGACAGTTGTATCCATAGCAACGCTATCTGGCAGATACCTATCTGACACTTTAACTGGACATTGTGAAACCGGCCCTTAGTCTAATTCGTGTGTATTTTTCTGCTAAGTTAGTTGTTTTCTTCTATCTGAACAGATTTTTGTTTATATTTCATGGCCGGCTACGTTGCTTATAGGTAGGAAAATTGAAAAACGCCGATTTGTTTGAAAATTCAAAATTAAATGAATACTACCAGAGATTGATATTCACAACCTAATATCATTAGAAAGGTTACCAAATTCTACGTTTAACCATACAAAAAGAATTAGGCATTCCCATTTGAAAAAATCAAGTTATCGCCGATCGAAGTTTCCTTAATTAATCGACCGATTTCTCCAAGCCTAAACGTATTTAAATTTGACAGTCTCATTAAAGCTGACGCATTTTATGCTTAGTAATACGGCAAAATCACAGCCTTCTAAATTTTATAATCTCTGCGATATTCAATTTTTTCCTGATATCTACTTATACCGAAAATGGTGATTTACACCTAAACGCTTCGCTTTAAGTCCCATGTATGATACATAAAGTCACACTAGAATTCACCAGGAAATCTGAATATGCAATAATATACGGGGTGTTTAATTTAAAAAAAATAACTGATACATTTCGTGTTTTTAGGACAGCCTGTATAACATGAAAATATTTTTAAAATGTAGCCTTAATGGGTCCCTATCCATCCAAAATTATTATTTTCTTTTTTATCAAATACTTTAGCCATAATGCTCCGTGTCGAATAACGTGAATAACCCTGTATAAAAACTTAAGGTAAATTTGTATATAAAATTTTCAACTTTTGAAATGTCACTAAACACACTAGGAACTGGAATAAATGACTGCCATGAGGTTTTTGAAAAAAAAGTATACTTCAATATATTAAAATGGCAGACTTGCTAAGATAACATTTTAGGCCCTGATTTTATCAACACATGTATTTTAACAAACGCTTTGACCAATCAGAGTAGCCCATTCAAGATCATGCATCTGTCAAAGTTCTCTGAAAATTATTGATTTCTCTTTAAGTGTAATCAACCATGATGAACCTAGTATCTTTTCCAGTCTGATTTTACATCCTAAATGGGTGGAAAATTGTATTTTCTTGTTTAACCAGGACTTTAGCAATTGCTAATCTTCGTGAAATGCAACAAAATGTTATTTTCACCCCTTTTTACTATAATTCAGGTATTCATAATTATTATGGATAGCAAAGTATTGTTTCATCAAAATAATTCAGTAATTTGAATTTCTTGTCAAATGTACTGCTTTTGTGGAATCTCATTGGTTTAGATTAGCAATTATTAGTCTTACTTAAACAAGAAAATGCAATTTTCTGCCCATTTGGGATGGAAAATCAGACTAGAAAAGATACTAGTTGGTTCATAATGATCAATTGCATATAAAGCATGTAATTTTTCACCTTTTTGAACTTCAGGAGAAATCAATAATTTTCAGAGAATTTTGACAGATGCATGTTTTTGAATGGGTTGCTCTGATTGGTCAAAGCCTTTGTTAAAATGGGCGTGTTTATAAAATCGGGCTTGGAAGTCACTTTTGGGGCTGTTTAATTAGCATGACAGAGACATTCTGCCAGTATGTCAGAACACACATATGTGTGTCTGTTTTTTGAAAACTACATTTATAATAATAACTTAAATAACATATATCATTTTTATCTTTGCTACAAGAACATACATTTTCGTAAATTTCCCAACTTTGAAATTTTATAAAACACATTAGGAACTGGAATAAGTGTCTGCCAGTGTCTGTGTTTTTAAATAAAAAAGGTAGTTAGTAGTTTGTTATATAAAAATAGAAGGCTTGTTCAAATCATATTTTAGGAGTCACTAGTGAAGCTTTTGGTCACCCTTATATGGCCAAAGGACCGTCGGCGGGGATACTGAATTCCTATTTCATTTATACCCAGCGTAATAGTATACCTAGCATCAATTAGAATGCTGACTCTTAGACTAGTAGCTCTACCTGGCAGGTAAATCAGCTGAGAGCTGCTTTGAGTACCAACCATATGTAGCAGCTTATCTCTGATATTTAGATTTTGAAGAAACATTTTTTTGTAAATTGATATCAAATATGATTAGGTATAAATTAAATAATAGTTGCAATGAGTATATTTGCAAATATTTTATTGTTTGGTAATCTTCCAACAAGGGATATAAAGCCGGCGCCACATATGCGGGTATTTGCCGAGTATCAATATTCGCCGTTTTTTCAACCTTGCTCGCCGAATAGCGAGCACGTATCGCTCTTTAGCCGAATAGCATATAATCGGGGTTCGTTGCTCGCCGAATGCCGCATATCAATATTCGCCGTTTTTTCAACCTTGCTCGCCGAATAGCGAGTATCGCGAGTAGATTTGTGAAATTCATAAGAACTGAATTGATTGTGTAATTGGAAAAGCATGTCTTAATTTAAATGCTTTTCTTAGATAGTCAACCTCAGTGAATGTTTATTATACAGGGTGAGTTTTTAATACCGGCTCGGTTGATAACTCCACTATTATAGAAGATAGCGAAAAAAGTTGTATATAAAAGTTGTAGCCACGGATATGCTACTTGCTCAGAAAATATTTAGATTTATACAGGGTGATCCATAACTACGTGGTGATGCAAACATGCATTTTTTTAAATGAGACACCCTATATATTATTCCATATTCAGATTCTACTAATGATTTCCGTTCTTCCAATATAGGGTATTGTTCCATTATACAGGGTGTTTCAAAAGTTATGACCATTTTTGTATCCAAATCACGGTTAAATGAACGTACCGTATATCAAAAAGTAATCAATCAAAAATAATTTTTTTACATGAAAAAATTAGAAATATCCTCTAGTTTTAAAATACGTTATAAAAAAATCCCGCGACGCATATTCGTATACAGGGTGATGTAGAATGCAAAATCTAGATTTTCTCTCTTTTTTTAAATGTAACCCCCAATATTTTATTATACCAAAGAATTACTTTTAATATGCTCTTTCATCTTTGTATAGCACTTATTATGGCTACATTCATTAGTTTCTGAAATATTTCGTTTTTTCTACAAATTTTAAATATACCTTCTATTTCTTTAATAAAATTTATTTATTTTGAGAAAATACTACCAAATTTTGTTTTTGCTTAACAAACAACTAAAATATAAGGCGATAATAATACTTGATCAAGTCAAAACACTGAACTAACGAGATAACATAGGTCAAGTGTGCTGAGGAAACAATTTTATAGACGTCATGCATAATTATCAAGCAGATGTATCAGGTAGGCTATGAAATATGAAACGACACAGTCCAAATAAAACAATTCTTCAATCTTTCAAACGCACTAGTTTTACAGTGCCTCCGTTCTGGATATTGCTATTCATAGTTGATATATTCTAGAGGCAAGTAGACAATTTCTCAAAGATTCTCCTAAATACCCTCAATGGAAAAATTAATTTTCAAAGCTAGTTTTTCACACAGTACGGAATTATTGAGTAGGTTATGAAAACTGTCAATTTTTCAAAGCCTACCTGATAAAACTACTTGATAATTATGCATGACGCCTACAAAATTGTTTCCTCAGCATACTTGACTTTATTATCTCGATGATTTAGGGTTTTGACTTCATCAAATACTATCAAGACGTTCTAATTTAGTTGTTCGTTAAATAAAAAACAAATCAGATAGTACTTTCTCAAAATAAATAAATTTCAGTACACAAATAGAGGCTATATTTTAAATTTACCGATAAATCGAAATATCTCGGAAACTGATGAACGTAGGTACAACAAGTGCTATACAAAGATGAAAGAACATATTAAAAGCAATTCTTTGGGATAATAAAATATTGGGGGTTATATTTGAAAAAAAAGAGAAAATTTGGATTTTGCATTCTACATCACCCTGTATACGAATATGCGTCTCGGGCTTCTTTTATAGCCGATTTTAAAACTAGAGGATATTTTTAATCTTCTCATGTAAAAAAAATAATTTTTGATTCATTACTTTTTGATATACAGTGCGTTCATTTGTCCGCGATTTGGATATAAAAATGGTCATAACTTTTGAAATACCCTGTATAATGTAACAATGCCCTATATTGGAAGAACGGAAATCATTAGTAGAATCTGAATATGGAATAATATATAGGGTGTCTCATTTAAAAAAATGCATGTTTGCATCACCACGTAGTTATGGATCACCCTGTATAAATCAAAATATTTTCTTAGCAAGGAGCATATCCGTGGCTACAACTTTTATATACAACTTTTTTCGCTATCTTCTATAGTAGTGGAGTTATCGACCGAGCCGGTACTAAAAACTCACCCTGTATATAATATGGTGCTATTAAGAGAACTATACTGTTTTTGGGGGGTGGCTTCATTTGTATTTACATATATTTGTTAAGTATAACTAATTAACTATTTCAGAGTATATAGGGTTATAGATCTGCTTATATAGCTATTTGACTATGCTTTGGTGATGAGCCTTGGATTCCCCTTCATTTTGCTAATAAATGATAATCCTTTTCTGATTAACTAACACATTCCCATGCTAGGATATTCATAAGAAACATTAGGATTTCAAATGGTTATTTTGTGAATTTAGGATGTAACAGACACAAAGGGAAATGAATTTGAGGAGTTCTGTTTGAAACGTGACTTATTGATGGGGATTTTTGAAAAGGGTTGGGAAAGACCATCACCTATACAAGAAGCTTCTATTCCCATCGCATTGTCAGGAAAAGATGTGCTTGCTAGAGCAAAGAATGGAACAGGTAAGTCCACATAAGTGTGTAATAATGTAAAAAAATAAGTTTTGCTATTTACATAATCATAATTGTGACTGTTCTGTTTAAATATTGACAGGTAAGACTGGAGCTTACTGTATACCTGTATTGGAACAAATTGACCCTAAAAAAGACTGCATACAGGCACTGATTATTGTGCCTACCAGAGAATTAGCCTTACAAACGTCACAAATCTGCATTGAACTGGCAAAACATATGGATGTAAGTAGTAAATTACTCTCATTGAAATGATAGTAGTTCTACATCCTTTATTTAAACAAAGTATTTTGAATATTTTCTAATATAAAGAACTGGTAATGGAAAATCCTAGGCATTTCTGTAATAAAGCTACATACAGAATATTTAAAGAAATTACAATTTTTTGTGTTATTGAAAGGATAAATAATAAAACATATTTTTGCATTGTAGGTACGTGTTATGGTCACGACAGGAGGCACAAACCTCAGAGATGACATTATGCGTATATATCAAAAGGTCCAAGTAATAATTGCTACCCCTGGTCGTATACTTGATTTGATGGAAAAAGGTATGTTCTGTTGGTAGTAACTCTAAAGGCCTGTTTCACCAGTCTCTGATAAGTGTCAGATAGCCTATCTATCAGATAACCATATACTGTTTATATGGCATTATCTGACAGATAGGCCCAAATAATTTATATGGTGTTATCTGACAGATATACTATGGGACACTTATGAGGAACCAGTGAAACCGGCCCTTAATGTAATAGTTTAAATTATTAGTTGAATGTCAGATGCAAAAGAGAGAACTTGTTTTTAACCAGTGAACAGAGCATGGGAAAATTTTTGAAATGATTCAGCAGATCTTAAATTGTTTAACATTCAGAGTCAACAAAGGAATTATTGGTTCTTGCATAATGTGCTTTTCATGTCTTTTGTGAGTATTATAAAAGCTATATACTGTTGCTCTTATACTAGTAGTTCTTCATTATCATGGTGTAGGTGAACCTTATTATGACACTATGATGATTTTTCATCTATAAAAATCATGTTTTGTCAATCAGTTTAATAGAATCCAGTGTTTTTAACTGAAAGTGAAATAAGGTGGGTCACATACGTTTCAATCATCTTTACAACAAAACTTCAAACGTTCATTTCTGTGTAACAAATGCGAGTTTAAGAATAATTCCTTTTGACATCCATTTCTTTTCTCGGGATTCGTCCTGGGACGATCCAAAAATACAGAAAAAATCAAGCGGTAATGTTTGACGACATATAAGGTTCTTTCCAACAGGCCTGAATACTGTACAATGTATCGTCACGGACATGCGTAGAACGTGAAATGCGTTCCAACACGTTTTGTGACCGTTCATGAAACGGTCCATAAACCGTTCCAACAGATTTCGTTACCGTTCATGGGACAGTTTCTGTACGGTCAAATCGGTACTTGGTTCAGAGTAAGGACTGTGAGGACTGACATTCACAGTAGAAAGTAAATCGCCCACTTGGCTACTGTACATTAACTAAATAAAGACGTTTTATTATTATTATTATTATTTCTATGCGCCTTTCGTTTTCTTGCTTCTGAGTCTTTGAGTGTTGAGATTGAGTATGATTTGATTTTGCTTCTTTTGTTTTTGCTGTTGCTTGTTGTTTGGCTGGCTCGTTTGTTGGCCGAAACTTCACCAAAGCCAAAAATGGAAATGGAATCAAACAATAATGTTATACATGGTAAATGATATGATAAATTCGGTCATTTTTATGGAAAACATAACCCAGGTTCTTTGTTTATAGAGCTACAGGAATACCTGGTTGTGAGTGGCAACCATTATTCATGGCTAAAATTACCCAAATAATCCCCTTTTTGCGGTTGTGGTTGATAGACTAACACCACACTAACACCAAGTCATCGTCAGAAAACTCAGACCCTCATTAATTTTAATAAAGCTCTTGGCGTCTTGGCTTTTGATGGTGGCTTTTGAAATGAAATCGAGGTTAGTTTTTTTGATAGCTGTCAGAACTGACACGAGTCCAGTGAAATAAGAGAAAGAACCGTTCCAACAGATTTTCCTGTTTGTACAGTCACGGAACCATCCAAAATCAACGCATGCGCACCACAAACGATCCGAACAGTTTCGTGACGATTCAATGGACGGTACAAAATATGCTGTTTGAAAGAAACTATAGAATTCTTGTAACAAGTATTGGAGTGTAAAATAAATATGCTAATAGGTAACAATTATTGCTTATTACAGGAGTAGCTGTGATGGATCATTGTAAAATTCTCGTTTTGGATGAAGCAGATAAGCTTCTATCCCAGGACTTCAAAGGCATGCTAGATACTGTGATAAAAAACCTGCCACAAGAGCGTCAGATTTTGTTGTTCTCTGCAACCTTCCCGTTGACAGTGGAGCAATTCATGCGAAAGCATCTTCGTGACCCATACGAGATTAACCTCATGGAGGAACTCACACTAAAAGTGAGTTTTTTGAATTACTGTTCATATTTTTGGTATGTGGAATATAGGTTTGATATACTGCTATGCCCATTACTCAGAAGTTCAGGCTTCTATGGGGCTTGCAAAGGTAGATTTTATCTGTCCTGTCTTTAGGGTGTAACACAGTATTATGCATTCGTCCAAGAAAGACAGAAGGTCCACTGCCTCAATACACTGTTCTCCAAGCTGCAAATCAACCAGAGTATAATCTTTTGCAACTCGACGCAGCGGGTGGAGCTATTGGCGAAGAAAATCACTGAACTGGGCTACTGTTGCTACTACATACACGCAAAAATGGCGCAGGCGCATCGGAATCGCGTCTTCCATGACTTCAGGGCGGGACTCTGCAGGAATCTAGTCTGTTCAGATCTGTTTACAAGGGGTGAGTCAAACAGTCATATTTCTCATGTTGTTTCATAATCTAAGAGCACACTTGTACATCTGTTGTCTATTTGCTAATTATTGACTGTAAATTCCAGTGACAGAAAAATAACACCATAAATCTGAATGCTCAAATATTGTTTTTATGGCTTTTCTGAGATTTTTCAAAAAACTTGTGTGGGAGGGGGTGGTATGGACGACCTATAAAAAACTATTCTTTTTAAATAACTTCCTACTGCCTTGATGCAAAGAAAAAAAAAACTGGTAGAATCTGTTGGATTATAATCAATTCTGTATGTCTCAATTTCAGGTATTGACGTGCAGGCTGTGAATGTGGTGATAAACTTTGACTTCCCAAAGATGGCCGAGACCTACCTGCACCGCATTGGCAGGTCGGGCCGTTTCGGCCATTTGGGTATTGCAATCAACCTGATTACATATGATGATCGGTTTGCATTGCACCGCATCGAACAAGAGCTGGGCACAGAAATTAAGCCCATCCCCAAGGTAATCAAAATATGTATATGTAAGGGCCGGTTTCTCTGGTTCCTGATAAGTGTCAGATAGCCTATCTGTTAGATAACGCCATATGAATTATATGCACCTATCTGACAGATAGGCTATCTGATACTTATCAGGGACTGGTGAAATCAGCCCTCAATTGATCAAAAAACATAATGACAAAAGTAATCTTCCACCTCTTTTTAGTACAAAGTAGTATGGATAGAGATCATGTTTAATTATGTATGTGTTCATTTCAAGCAATATTGAATAAAGTCCATGTATGTGATTTTTAAACGAATTCGCTATTTAATTACTATGTTTACATGTGGAGTTCAATTGGAACTAAATTCGATTTTGGTATTGCTATTTCATGTAAACAAAATTTAGATCGAAAGTGGATTGAGTTTCAAGGTCGATACCGCTCTTTTCTGGGATCGAATGTGGATCGTATGGGACTGAAATCCATCTAAACAGGCAACAGTATTAAAACCGAATCTGCGACTGCGCATACGGCCTCTGTGAATCTGTATATAATTTCTAAAGACGAAAACCACAAAGGACACAAAATTGTGAACACACAATGCTTTCAAATTTCGGGTTCGTCGGTTTTACTATTCTTGGTCGGGTACTCGACAAAAACTAGGCTAGATTGTAGCTTATGTGAGATTTATTGGTTAGGATAGTTTTGACAGCTTGCTCGCCACATCATGATTCAAATCGATCTGGAAAATAAACATGTAAACAATGAAACGCCGGATATGGTATAATATTCAATTCGGATTTGAATCCCCATGTAAACGTAGTAAATGTCTTACACCCGTATGCACCGTTTGGCGATTCTAATCCTAGTTCCCTAATCGCGTTTTGCTAATCTTTGGCATCTAGCCATGCACCGTCAAGAGATTAAATAATCCAGATTGGAGATACAGCAAGGTTGTGTTCACAGATTGTTTTGACAGTGACAGTGTCAAACTTGTCAGTTTGCGGTGCATAGTAAACAAGTAATCTAATCCAGGTTTAAGTAACTAATCGCGCAATTACTTACGGTGCATACGCAAAAACACAGCCTTGTAAATTTTCTAATCGCTGCGATATTCAATTTCTTTCTGATATCTACTTATTAAAAAAATGGTGATTTGCGGCGAAACGATTCGTTTAAAGCCCCATATATTATACATAAAGTCACACTAGAATTCACCAAGCTATCCAAATATGCAATAATATATAGGGGGTTCCATTTAAAAAAATGCAAGTTTGATTTTAATCATTCTCTACAAACGTCAAAATTGAAGTGGTAGTATTTTAACGTTATAATTAGTCCATAATATTGCATTCACTTACTATTGGCCGATCCTGTATAAATTGACTCGCCTTCTTTGATGTGACACTCATGGTAGTATGTTTGTTCCAGGTGATTGACCCCAAGCTGTATGTGGTAGAGTTGGGTGGACATGACGAGGAAATTGAAGAGAACGACCCTCTCGCCAAGATTGCTAAGTAACCGCAGTCAAGCGGAGCGAAGTGCGCGTGTAAATAGTTTATAAATTAATTCGAATGGACTGTACGTACTTTTATTTACTTATTTAGCAGAGAAGCAAGATATTTTTCGTTTACGGATGTTTTTTATAACGCGTAATAGTCGGCTTGTGGAAGTTGACTGATGATGCGGGGCAGATGTACCGCGGAACGTTGTTCTTAGATTGAAGGCGCGTTGTGATGTTCCTTACGCGATCGCGATCATGTTCGTCTTTCCTTGAGACTGTCTGTGATAAATGATCTATTCAGATTTTTGCTAGCCAAACTCTAGATACTGAGAGTGACGGGTTGATTGATTCATGTTCATTGTTCGAAAAAAAAAACCTTCGCCAAATGGAAATAAAGTTCAAAATAACGTCCCAAAAAAGTTGACACAGCAGAGCAAACAAAGGGTTGACACATTTCCCAAGAGTGTGTTAAAATATAACTAAAATCGTACAGAATGGCAGAATTTTTTAAATCATGCTCAATTTTATATGCTATGTATAGGTATATATACTTTTTTGATAAATTATAGTGGGTGCATAAAGTATGCAATTTGTCAGCCACAGTTGCCTAGGTTTATCTGGCCTTACATCCATACGAAACATGTTCACACATTTACAAGTCATAAGCTCAATTATTTTGAGTAATCTTGATATAATAACTTCATCGTTATTATTCTGAAACTATGTTGTTTGAAGATCAATATGTTTCGTGGCCAGCTTTCTTACATTTTTACTTATAATATGATAAAAATGACATACATAAATTTGTATCAGTGACCCTGGACTGTCTAAGCTTTGATCATGTAGATGAAAAATGTAAACTTCTTGAGATGTAACAAACATTGGGTGCTGTCTTTTGGTCTCTTAAAGCCAAAGTACTTTCACTTTGACTGAAATAAATACCAAAGATACCAATACCACGTTTAAAAAAGTAGCAAATAATGTGTATTCATCACCACAAAAATCAACTTAGATCTCTTTATTGGTATAAGATGAAATATATAATTTTTGTTATGTGGCAACCCTTATGGTAACAGTATATATTAAAAAGCTTTAATTTTATGTGTAATTTTGATGAGGGATGCTGTATGTAACATAGAGAAATATTTATCTGTTGAACATTGATAATAGATTATAGGTTCTAAACAACACTACAGAAAGCATATCCAGTTTAGTTGTTTGATGTTGATCAGTGTTCATTATAATGTTGTGATTCTTAAATCATATTCCATTAGGCATTTGAACTCTTTTTTTGTTTGTAATGACAGAATTTTCGACTAATTTTTTGTATTTGTTCCTCTGAAGGCGAGAAAAATGAAAAAATATTGAATGGAAAAAATAATAGTGAAAGCTCGATTAGTCTCGGTTATGTATATAGGATGTAGGTGTTTAATAAAAAAATGTGAGAAAATGACTGAACAAGTCTTCAAGGAAACAATGAAAAGAATTTCATTTGGTCGATTAATCTCAAAAAATCAAGAAACATTAGTATTTATTGCAGTGAACAAAAAATCTATTCATAGCAATGTAAATACTGTTTATCAAATTTAAATTAATCTTTTTAAATGTTATTTAATATTGATTTCTTAGCACATTTTGCTCTGTAAATGATATCTACAGGGGTGAGCGGTGGGTTTACGTTTAGTGGAAGCAATAAGTAAAGTAAGTCGACCCCCCTATAGTAGAATTGACTTTTTCTAAAAATGTTGACTTTCCAAAGAACATATAACACAGTCACATATACATGCGATATCTCAACTACGAGGATGGCCCTCCTCTATGGGTCCGTCGCTGGACGGTGCGCCCGCTCCATAACGCCGCACGCTCGGTGGATCGATTCTGTAACTTTCGCTATAGTAGCGAAAACAGGCGAAAAAGAAGCTAATCATTTACGAAAACTATTTTTGACGGCATTCCACAACTAAAGTTTAACGCTTCGTTACGCTTTCGGCATGGAGCTCGATGACTCACGAGCATTCGCGAGTTGGCTTAAATATCTCTGGATGAGACTGCAAAATCCAGCAATGCCGAACATTGCGAAAGATTAGTTTTTTCTTTTCGATTGATTGATTGTTAATTAAGTACACAAATAAATTTAAGCTAATTGTCACTTTGACACACAGCAATAATAAAGTCAAAACTTGACGAACGAGATCCAAAATCTGTCGCTATCGCTTATACCGTTCATCTGCGTTCGTTATGTCCGAGTCGGAACGAAGACATTTATGGAATACCGAAACGAGAGAAAGCGTTGGAAGAATGTCGCTATCGCTTCGCTTAGAGTTACAGAATTCTCCCACAGAACAGTACCGGGAAGCGAATTTTTTAATCGCTTATTTGGTAGCTATGGAGATGCATGTATAGAACAACGACCTTCGATTTTGCAACGCGACAAATGCTCGTAGGTCGTAGGAAATAAACGATCCCCTCCTACAGATTACTGACGGTCGATTTGGTTGCCGTATTTCAGGGGTCGCGTCCATAACCTGTTTTTCGCCGTATAGTAGGCATGAGTAAAATATGTATTAAAATTAGCTCACAAATAGAAACAAACATATTTACAATGCAGAAAAAAAATACAATTTATTAACAACTTCTGAGTGGAAGCAGTACTTCCATTGCTTCCATGGTCTACACACCCCTGCTTGAGCGTGAGTTTTTTGTATAGTATCCACAATCATTCGAAAAAAACAACTTTCTAGGCTAAAACTGAATCTTCTCCAACATATCTATCTGTCAACAGATATAAAGCTTCCAGAATATTTTTCAACTGGTTAAAAATGACCAAATACATATGCATATAATTCCATTCCAGAAAATTCTGCCGAATGTACAGTTTTAGAAAACACGCTTGAATTCGAACCTCGTATATTTTGATAAGAAACATAAAGCAGTATCAGAGTCGTTAAAATACTATAAACACTAATATATATATTTATTTATTCACGAGATTTATTTCTTTAATGTCGATCGCATCGATACAATTCAATTTTTGTGTATTACCGGATTCGAATATGCAAAAGATTATAGTTAGAACGTTGTTGGCGCAACTAGGAACATCCACGGCGCGTGTCTCGAAATCGCATCTTGTTACCCGTGCGGTTTCGGGCTGTCTAAGGGCGGCGTCACGCGTTGCGTTTGCCGCAGCGTTCGGTCGCGATCGCTGTCGGAAGAACAACAACGAATCTCCGTTCGACCGCGGTCGCGATTGAACGTCACGAATGTGCTCGAGTTGAAGGTGTTCCGTGAAAAAGTGCGTTCGGAGAAAATGGACTCCAGAATGCCGATTATCGGTAGGTGAAAAGACTTGGGGGTTTCGGGTGAAACCGTAGCATACGAAGTCGTGAAATTTGTTTAACTGAACAAAATAACATGTTTGCTCGGGTGAGCCATTCTGTTTTTGGAGGCAATGGATGAAAGTTTTTAGAATTCAGGTGAAAATAGATGAGAGAAGGGGGGAAATGCAAATCAACACTTGTGTGATCTGTCAAAAGCTTCAACAGGTATAAAAGGAAAAGGCTGGTATAAAAGGTTATGCTTAATTGTCAAAAACTTAGCTTCTTAACATGTTGTAAAAACTCCTTATTTCCACTAGTTTAGTTTGATTTGGAATGACGTAGCCTTTAGCCCTGAGCTGCAATATTTTTGTTAACTAGTCAAGTCTTTACATTATGTTTGTTTCTACAGTTTGTACCAGACACAATCTCAAGTGCTTGATAAAACTTTTTAGATTGGCTTGAATCAAGCCTGTACTTAGGAAAATCGCTTGACTGAGTACTCCAGCGTCAATATTTTTTCCAAACATTTCGGTGAAGGCACTGATCTCTAAAGATGACAGCTACTTGTTCTAACGAAACGTTTAAAAGACATTTCAACAAACGATGAGACGGCCAAAAAAACTGACGAATACCGAACACAAGAGAGGTTGGGTTGGGTTTTGACCTATTATGTGACGATTTGAAATGACGTTTGTGCAATAAACTATGCCGAGCTGAAATAAAATGAATCCAGGTATTTCTACCTGGGCAAAACACTTGCAGTAAAGGAAGTATATACCAACGAATTCGTATAGGTTAGAAAAAGCAACGCCCATGCTCTAGCAGACATATGTATGTTGACAAGACACCTCTGTTATAATTTACTGTGTTTACAAACACGATGTTAATTTTTTATAGAAATCTGCAGGATTTAAATCTTGTGTAATTGCCTTTTAACACTTACGCACTGTTAAAACCCAAAATTCACTCAAAACTATAACAAAGAATCCGAAACAATCAACCAAAACAATGTTGCCATTTATATTTTTACACTATTCATGCCAGTATTTTAGGGTTTGTTACCTGCCAGCTGGTCGAGGGTATACAGGTACTTCCAAAGTATTCAAATTCGTTGGTATATCGAATCGAATATATCGGTTGTCGAATCATATTTCTGAGTAGAATTGCCAACAACAGCAATGTCTATTACCGTACTCTAGCGTAGTTTGCATATTTTCTCTGCAATTACGTTAAATTTTAATAGTGTCCAACCATAGTTGAAGTTTATTTGTCAGGGCCGCTTATTAACAGATGTTTTGTCATTTTTCAAATTGACAAACAATATAATCTCAGGGTTATCGAGTTTAGATGGTATTGAAATTAAATTTTGTTATATGATTCAGAGCTGGAGTAAACGAGTGAAATTTGTGGAAAGTAATGAGTTTTTTGTGATTTGTGTTGAAGCAGAAATTTTGGTTAAAACAGAATGAACTCTATGTATATTATATTCCCTTTGTTGTGTGTGATTTTGTTAAGAGATGAAGCTTTTACATACAGTTTTATTTGCATTTTTTACCATATGTTATTGATTTTCATGATGGTTTCTGATAAATTGTCAGCAGAATAGATATCTGAATTTGAACTTACTTTCATCTTTTTCAAAAATAAGTTTACCCGAGTTTAGGTGAAAATGGAGATTTCTTCAGTTAGGTCTATCCAACTGAGAGGAGATTCTTTGGAAATGGTCGTTTACTGGTCTTTTCGATCATTTTGAGGTGATTTTATTGTAAAAAGACCAACCGTAGAATGTGCCACTGTAATATTTTTTTATCCTGGATAATGTCATAACTTTTTTTTGTCTGTTCTAAAAGCGCATTCTACGTTTGTTTTCGTTTTGATTGGGATGTACAAAAATGTAAAAACTGTCAGTTGATCTCAAAATTCAGTCAAAAGTTTTGGTTTGTCATAATTGTTGTTAACTGATTAAGGGGGGAATTATATCAGATGTATTGTTACTTGTATGCATTAATATTTTCAGATTTATTTTCGTATTTATTTTTCATGGGTAACAAATTTTTGCATACATGTAACAGAGTATATTTTGTTATGAAAAACGGAAAAAAAGTGGGGAGCAAATTTTGTTTATAATGGATTTTGTGCAATAGTCTTTATTTCAGGTGGTTACTAAAACATTTTATAAATCCATGAGTTGTAATTTGTAATTGTTCGTTAATCTAATTGTGATTTATCAATTTATATGGAAATAAAATACACTTGCTCTCCACAAAAATGTGTTTGTTTAACCTTTATTTTTAGAAATTGTAACGAACTGTTTCAAAACGGGTAAACAAATCAGAAAAAAATTATTAAAAGATATCAAACAATAATTTACAAATATTCTCATACTACTGAAAGTCTATTTCTAAATACAATTTTGATTTGAACAAACAGTATATATTCTCAGTAAACCAGCTTAGAACATTTAACGAACGTATAAATAATATTTTCGGGTACTGTAAATTAAATTTTCCTTATTGACATTTTTATATAGTCTAAAATACAAGTTTAATGTTACAAAGGCTTATCGGCTTATCGATCGTGCATATTTATTTCATTTTATTTAGATATCTAGCGGTTGGTGTAATTGTGAAGATTAATCATCATCATAGTCACAATGTCTTAGACATGTTGTGACTCGGGGCATGACCCTGAACTACAAGCTTCTTCATATTATCGCTTCTGTGTATATGTCCAAAGAATGTAAGCATTCTCGTCGACATAATGGAGGATAGTCTCTTTGGATCCTCGAGCTCATCCAGTATGGAAACGTTAGTTCTATGGGCGGTATAAGGAACTCAGCATTTTATTTAGATATCTAGCGGTTGGTGTAATTGTGAAGATTAATCATCATCATAGTCACAATGTCTTAGACATGTTGTGACTCGGGGCATGACCCTGAACTACAAGCTTCTTCATACTATTGCTTCTGTGTATATGTCCAAAGAATGTAAGCATTCTCGTCGACACAATGGAGGATAGTCTCTTTGGATCCCCGAGCTCATCCAGTATGGAAACGTTAGTTCTATGGGCGGTATAAGGAACTCTCAGCATTTTATTTAGATATCTAGCGGTTGGTGTAATTGTGAAGATTAATCATCATCATAGTCACAATGTCTTAGACATGTTGTGACTCGGGGCATGACCCTGAACTAAAAGCTTCTTCATATTATCGCTTCTGTGTAGATGTCCAAAGAATGTAAGCATTTTCGTCGACACAATGGAGGATAGTCTCTTTGGATCCCCGAGCTCATCCAGTATGGAAACGTTAGTTCTATCGGCGGTATAAGGAACTCTCAGCATTTTATTTAGATATCTAGCGGTTGGTGTAATTGTGAAGATTAATCATCATCATAGTCACAGTGTCTTAGACATGTTGTGACTCGGGGCATGACCCTGAACTAAAAGCTTCTTCATATTATCGCTTCTGTGTATATGTAAGCATTCTCGTCGACACAATGGAGGATAGTCTCTTTGGATCCCCCGATTTACAAATATTCTCATACTACTGAAAGTCTATTTCTAAATACAATTTTGATTTGAACAAACAGTATATATTCTCAGTAAACCAGCTTAGAACATTTAACGAACGTATAAATAATATTTTCGGGTACTGTAAATTAAATTTTCCTTATTGACATTTTTATATAGTCTAAAATACAAGTTTAATGTTACAAAGGCTTATCGGCTTATCGATCGTGCATATTTATTTCATTTTATTTAGATATCTAGCGGTTGGTGTAATTGTGAAGATTAATCATCATCATAGTCACAATGTCTTAGACATGTTGTGACTCGGGGCATGACCCTGAACTACAAGCTTCTTCATATTATCGCTTCTGTGTATATGTCCAAAGAATGTAAGCATTCTCGTCGACATAATGGAGGATAGTCTCTTTGGATCCTCGAGCTCATCCAGTATGGAAACGTTAGTTCTATGGGCGGTATAAGGAACTCTCAGCATTTTATTTAGATATCTAGCGGTTGGTGTAATTGTGAAGATTAATCATCATCATAGTCACAATGTCTTAGACATGTTGTGACTCGGGGCATGACCCTGAACTACAAGCTTCTTCATACTATTGCTTCTGTGTATATGTCCAAAGAATGTAAGCATTCTCGTCGACACAATGGAGGATAGTCTCTTTGGATCCCCGAGCTCATCCAGTATGGAAACGTTAGTTCTATGGGCGGTATAAGGAACTCTCAGCATTTTATTTAGATATCTAGCGGTTGGTGTAATTGTGAAGATTAATCATCATCATAGTCACAATGTCTTAGACATGTTGTGACTCGGGGCATGACCCTGAACTAAAAGCTTCTTCATATTATCGCTTCTGTGTAGATGTCCAAAGAATGTAAGCATTCTCGTCGACACAATGGAGGATAGTCTCTTTGGATCCCCGAGCTCATCCAGTATGGAAACGTTAGTTCTATCGGCGGTATAAGGAACTCTCAGCATTTTATTTAGATATCTAGCGGTTGGTGTAATTGTGAAGATTAATCATCATCATAGTCACAGTGTCTTAGACATGTTGTGACTCGGGGCATGACCCTGAACTAAAAGCTTCTTCATATTATCGCTTCTGTGTATATGTCCAAAGAATGTAAGCATTCTCGTCGACACAATGGAGGATAGTCTCTTTGGATCCCCGAGCTCATCCAGTATGGAAACGTTAGTTCTATGGGCGGTATAAGGAACTCTCAGCATTTTATTTAGATATCTAGCGGTTGGTGTAATTATGAAGATTAATCATCATCATAGTCATAATGTCTTAGACATGTTGTGACTCGGGGCATGACCCTGAACTACAAGCTTCTTCATATTATCGCTTCTGTGTATATGTCCAAAGAATGTAAGCATTCTCGTCGACGCAATGGAGGATAGTCTCTTTGGATCCCCGAGCTCATCCAGTATGGAAACGTTAGTTCTATGGGCGGTATAAGGAACTCTCAGCATTCTCCTCCACGTCCACATTTCAAAAGCATCTATGCGAGCTCAATCAGCCTTTTTAACAGTCCCCGGCCTACAAAAATATGGAGAACACGAGACTGAACCAGCGACATTTTGGTAGCTTTAGTAATGTTATGGTCACGCCACATTTTAGTAAGCTTTCTCATGGCCACACGTGCCATCGAATCCCATTTCCACAGCTACCCGAATTGTCGATCAAAGAACCGAGGTACACAAAATTTGAAGATTAATAGTATCTTCACTGAATTTTGCGTAGGAAAGTCCGATTATGGAAACACTAAGGGCCTGTTTCACCAGTCCCTGATAGGCTCTCTGACACTTACCAGGGACTGGTGAAACCGGGCCTAAATGGGACATTTTTCTTACCTGGGGAACAAAAACCATCTAATGCACTTGCCACATCAAAGTAAACAATAATGAACAAATATGCAATAGTTTGAAACATAAATATATGTTTGGATGAAATATTTTTTTATATATTTGATACAATATTTTAAGGTGTCAAAGCTTCAGATATGGCTTCAGTTCTCCTTAAAATTTTGTATACCAATAAGCTAATTGAAACCCTTTGGTTGAAAATGTGTGCGGAAAAGCCGAGAAATACTCGTGGAAAAAGTAAAAAATACTTAAAGCGATTCAGCCTTCTAACTTTTTAAACGCTTAGACTATGTTTGTTCGGGTGGAACCTTACTACTCCATTTTGAAGCAGATATCTTCAATCGATCGATCTGAAATTTTGTGTACACTTTTAGTTTGGATCACAATACACTGTGCGCCGTCATTCTAAATCCAATATGGCTGACCATCCAAGATGGCGGGATAGTTATTTTTAATGCATTTGTACAATGTGGGTATCAAATTAAAGGGCTTGTTGAGGGTAATTCGAAAATACTGTGACGTCATTCTAAATCCAATATGGCGGAATAATTATTTTTTATCCATTTCTACAATATAGGTATCAAATGAAAGGGCTTGCGGGGAGTAACTCGAAAAAGAGTGTGACGTCATTCTAAATCCAGTATGGCCGATCATCCAAGATGGCGGAATAGCTACTTTTTATGCACTTCTGCAATATGGGTATATCCAATGAAAGGGCTTGCCGAGAATAATAATTAGAAAAATATTCTGACATCACTCTTAATCCAATATGGCGGACTTTTGAAGTTGTTTATGGTTTCCTATAGTATCGGTATTAAACCAAAGGGTTCGATGAGAATAAAAATGCAGGTTAATAACTAAAAAAAATAAGAGAAAAAAATTAGAAAAAAGCTTTTATTTAAATGCCCTAAAAAGAAGAGACCCAAATTTTTCCTTCAAAATTCTAACTATAGCCCAATTTATACAGAATTTATATGATCATAAAAGCTTGTCGCGAGGTTTGCGTAAGAAATTTTAAAACAATTAAACTAGAGATTAAGTTAGCTAAGACAAGCTCTTAGATATGAGGCTATATATAAGTTGATAGTTCAAATTTTAAAGGAAACATTTTATTTTCTTTTTAGAGCAATTAAAAAAAAACTTTTAAAAAAGTTTTCTTTTAATTCATTCATTAGAGAAAGAACAGTATGCATCATGGTGGCTTATCTGTTTTGTGGTAAAACTATAAAAAGAGATTACTGATGTGTTGACACGGGGGAGAAAGTTAAACGGTTGAACGCTGAAGGGCGCCAGTACCTCCTATTATATATTTTTTGAATCAATTGCCCTTGAGTAGCAGTAGATCTGTTTCATTTGAGGTTAAAAAAAAAAATACGATAATACTGTAGGAAAAATTGTATCGTCATACTTTCAGTTCTAAATTCTGTACAGAAAAGTATTCTGCCATCTGATCCGATTCTAAAAATGCACAAGTATTCAGTATATATTTTTTTTATTTCATTATATAAAAAAACTAACATCATCAGTATTTCGCACAAATTCATTATTATTATTACAAATTCTTAATACAACGAGTTAATGATTATTCACAAACATTCACATATAGCATAAATAATCCTATTTCTAGATACATACTTTGAATCAAACAATAATTATTATCTGAAATTTGAGTATAAATAACAGTTTGCTGATACAACAGAAAAGTTAAGATTTGGATCTTCATTGATATTTATTTTAGAATTATATGTACAAAAGTCTTTATTTGCACACTCAAAACATTCAAAAGGTTAGCAACATTCTTATTTTATTTTTTTAACTGATACAACAAGAAAATAATGTACAAACATTCACATAGCATAAATACAAAAAAGTCCTTTATCTAAAGAGTAAATAAATGTCACAGTCATATATCATTTTTTGTAAATCAGTCTTTAAGGATAATTGAATCTATATCTTGAGGTACAGTGGTAGAGTTGGTGGCGATTTTTATGGATCACTTTTTCCCGATTAAGTAAATGGAAAATTTATCGCTTGTACAAGAAAACTATCGCTATTTGAATGTGTAGCGATTTTAAGTTGATTTGATATGAGCTGATATATAATAATATACAGGTTGCGTCAAATCCATTTCATAAAGAAGTAATGACATCCACTTTTGAGTTTTGTGAAGGAAGTATTGTTCATTCGATTCGCAAAATGAGCGATATATCTGATACCGCCAAAGCAAACATTCATAATGGCATGTGTATTAATTATTTTTGAATCTATTTGAATTCCTGACCTCTACAAACATTTGTATTTTATGCTCTCTCTTGAAAATAAGCTGTTTAACTTTTCCATAATGTGATTCTTATGAAAACAAGAATTGATACAGTTACAATTGTTACAAACTGAAAAAAGACACTGGCCTCTGAAAAAACGTATAAATTTTATTTATCAGTATCTGATAAGTACTTCATAAAAATGCCTGGTGGTGGTAATGTACCAACCTCCTTTATTTTTTTATTTGTTTAATATATTTGTAGAGTTTAGTAATGATGCGTTGTAGAGGGACACTTTGACCTAAAGAATCATGAATTGATCATTCAGATTCAGATAGGGAAAACTATTAACTTCATTTTATCAAACTTTTCCAGGTGTCGTGGGCAACAGGTTTTGAAAAAAATGTAAATTAGGTTTTTTGGTAATTTCGGGCAATAATCTCTGGTAATAACGTTATTTCAATAATTATGCACAATTGTGTAGCTTATAATTTCAGCTGTCTACATTTGTTTTGCTACTCATTTATATGCACATGTGCTTTTAAAGATGATAAATGCACCTTTAACGCCTTCTTAGTCAATAATTATTCGAAATATTTAGCTAACTTTGAAATTGATAAAAAATTATGAGATGCAGAGACAAAAACCAGTTTTACGTGAATATTTCCACTAAAATATGTTTAAAACTAATTAACCTATTTTTTATGTCAATAAACGAATTATTTTATAAACATCTTAAGTGCTATAACAATTCCTTTGGATTTTGATTTTAATTTTTAGATAGAGAAAATAATTTTTGAAATATAACTTAATTATTTCGTAGAATGAAAATATACATGGGTGTATATTTAATTGTTGAATTCATTTGCGTTCTAGATGTCAAATTAATTCTCGAAGTTCTGCTTAAATATAAAGAATCATAATTTAAAGCCACCGAGTAGAATATTTATTACTGGGAACTTAAATTAATTTAAAAAGATTTATAAGAGATTCTTGTTATAGTTAGTATTAAAATGTTTTAACCGAAATCATTTATAGACATCAATAGGTTAGTTACTTTTGAATGTTTTTTTTTCTTAAATATTGTTTCATGTGTAAACCTAATAGGTATATTCATTCATTCAAATGCTCTCTACTCCTCACGACATTTTTATCCATTTTAAGGTTAGATGAATAGTCCAAATTATTTATGTGTGGTTTTAGGAATGTTGTATTTTCGGTACTGAGCTATAATCTACAATCGAAGCTTCACAACCTCGAAATTGTAACATTTAAAGGGATGTCATTCAAAAATGTAGTTTGTACTATTATTGGTAATGAATATGGGAAAACTTCACGAAAAACGCTGCGTTAAATCTTTCTTGTAAATACAGTTATTTTAGATTAAATAAATTATATACACTGATGCAAGATTAAGTTCACTCAACATATGTTGGAATTCCTCCAATTTTTCAGGGCTCTTACGGTTACATTCAATCCCTTGCTCCATGCGTCGAGTTCTATGTTGTCGTCTGCAGCTAGAAAGTATATCTTTACGGCTTCTGCTTTTCGGATCGGCAGCATCAAGGTTCGTGGTCGAGAGCAAAGGTGTCTTTCTACAGTCCCTATATAGTTTTCTGTACAATCCCTTAAATTAATAGTTGCATTTGGAGTGAATTCTTCCTCTGAAGGATGGTTCCAGTATAATAGATTGGATCCTGCAAAAGGATTTATATACAGATGAGTGGACAACTAAAATTGTTTCGAAGAGCATCAGGAGGTTATAAATCAGGAGATACCCCTTATGTCCTTATAATGAGGTCATACATCAGGGTCATCAATTTATACGGTAAGTACTTTTATATAGAAAATTGTATTGACAAAATGTCTCAATAATTTTGCTATATTACATAAGTTGAAATATAATTGAGCTTTAAGAAAAAGGTAGCATTATATTCCTAGAAATGTGTCGTGCTTTAATTCGGTAACTGCTGCCTGGTATGCGTTATGGTCATTTTTTTATCTTCTATTCCAACAGTCAAAGACGTAGCGAGGATTTCATTCAGACGCCCGACCCCCCCCCCATGAAGGCATTTTTGACACTTTTTTTAAATAAGTGTGTAAGTTAATGCCACTAATATTTGATATTGACAAGGGCCCAAAGGAGACGTTATTTTTGAGACCTTTTTTTATTTGATCTTCAAAAGTGTTGAAACTTCAGACCAAAAGTTGCACGGTACAATAACGTTTGTTATACGAGGAAAACGGATATTTTTTCATATTAACAGAAACTTTTGAGATAATTTGCAGAACCGCTTCAATAAGTCCCTTCTATGCTACTTGTTATGCAAGGCAGTGCCAAGGAAATTAGTATTACATTTCATGTTGCAGAAAAGGATACCTATTTCTGCTTTCCTCAAGGTCTAGTTTTCTCTTATCTCTTCTCTTCTCACACCCTTGTTTTGCCACAGGTCATATCGTAGTTCGGCTTCATTATTGAAAGCTTCCGAATGCTGGTATTGCCAGCCTCAGGCTAATTAATATCAACCCAGTGACATATTCAACATTACACTGGGATGTAGTGATATCAAACTGAAGGCAGGTTATCAGAAAATTGCTGCTCCAGTGTAGATATAAGTTATAAGGGAATCTAAATAAAGAAGAAAAATCGATCCCTTCCAAAAATCCTGAAGACTTAGACCAGTGGTTGGAGCGATGATGCAGATCTTGTGAATGAGTTCTGATGGCAGTTGCAGTTCTGGCCGAACTTCTTCAGGTGCCATCTCCATTTAATGAAGGTTGGCGACAATTTCGGCGTACTTATTTCGGCCTTTTGAGTGGTATGAATTAAAGATGATGTGTTCATACCAGTCCAATTGCGTATGTTTTTCAACCATGAATGTTGTCTGCGACCAGGACCACGTTTACCTTCGATTTTTCCTTCTATTATTAATTTTTGTATATCATACTTGTTCCGGTATATGTGGCCCAGATAAGCGGTCTTTCTTCGTTTTATTGTAGTAAGTCTCTCTCTGCCTTCTCATACGTCTAAGCACTTCATCGTTAGACATTTGTTGAGTCCATGATATTTTTAATAACCTACGGAAGGTCCACATTTCAAAAGCTTCGAATCTGTTCATGGTATCCACTTTTAATGTCCATGTTTCTGCTCCATACAAGAGAACTAAGTGCACGTATGCCTTTACAGAACGGTATCTTAGGTTTAAGTTCAAGGTTGGGTTACATAAATGGTTTTTCAACTTTTGGAACGTGGCTCTGACTTGTTCTATGCGTGATCTTACTTCAACGTCAGGGTCTACATTTGTCGTTGTGCAGCTGCCAAGATAGTTGAATTTTTCTCAACTTTCTCTATTGCGGTGTCATATATGTTTATGTTCAGTTGTGGGTTTGGAGATCTTGTTATCGCCATTACTTTAGTTTTTGTGACATCCATTTTCATGCCTAGTTGATCTCCTACCTCTACAACTTTGTTGATTAGGCGTTGAAGGGCCTCTGGACTATCCGCAATGATAACCGTGTCGTCTGCATAACGTATGTTGTTCAATATCCTGCCGTTCATTTTTATGCCGTTTTTATCATAGCCTATTGCTTGGTTGAACATGTGCTCAGTACATATTAAATAGTATTGGCGATAAAAGACAACCCTGTCGTACCCCCTTTTTTATACACACCGGTTCTGATGTTGCTTGTCCATATCTCACCGTTGCTTCTTGGTTCCAATAAAGCTTTCCAATGAACTCGATGTCTTGTTTGTCTAAACCTTTTTTCTGCAGTAATGTCACAAGGACGGTGTGATCAACTCGATCGAAAGCTTTCTCGTAGTCTATGAAACAGGCATATACATCTTTCCTCATATCTCGACATTTCTGGAAGAGGATTGATAAACTGGCTAGTGTTTGCCTTGTTCTTAATCCTTCGCGAAATCCAAATTGTGTATCGCTTTGATCTGCTTCACATTTGTGGTAGATTCTAGCTTGTATAATTTTAAGTAGGATCTTAAGCATTTGGCTCATCAAGCTTATCAGTCGGAACTCATCACATTTCTTGGCTTTAGATTTTTTAGGGAGGGGAATAAATATGGAGGTAAGCCAGTCTTTTGGAATATTACTTGTTGCATGAACTTTCTGTAGTAACTGGGAACAGTGGCAGCAAATTTTCTTTTTCTAACCGAACTGCTTAAAATAATTTGAAATTGCCTGCCCACGTTGCTGCGATGATCCTTTAAGATAAACGTTATCCTTTTCATGTGATTTATTCCTGTGTCCATTTCGATCGTCTTAGAGTGTAACACATTAGCAACAGGTTCCAATATGCCTGAATCTTTGGCTATAGATCCAACGCATATAACGAACTCACGTGCAAAGTTAATCAATTACCTCCTCTCAACTGTTGACTTTTGCTACATTTTTTCGGTTAGCATGAGGTTACCCATAGCCTGCTAGAGGAAAGGGGCAGCTCCCCCCACTCTGCCCTTACCTGGTTCTACGCCCTTGCCAACAGTTGATAACAATTACATCGTTTTGGAATACCCATACAAATATTTAATTTTTATACGTCAAGTGCTACACTTTTTTATCAAATAATCATGTGGATTAAAAAATACGAAATTGTAATCGGTCTTGGCACTTAATTATTATTTTATGTCTGAGATATTGAAAACTTTTCACAAGAATTTGTATCTACACCAATTATTAGCCTATCAGCTATCCGAAAAATATCAGCGGGGTTTCAAAAAGTTTTATTTTTGAGATTTTTCAGAATCGCTGAAACCACGCTCATTTCCGACCACCAGTTGATGAGAGTAAATTAAAAATGATCGGTAGAATAACTCTTTTCAAGGAATAGTTCGAATTACCATCAGTCACCCTGTATACTGGTATATCCTTGTATATTAATTGTTTCGCTTAGATTGCGCTGAATTTCTAAACTCACCACACAAAAAGACCTAATTTTTCTAATATAACACTTTGGTTAAACCATTGACGCCTTTTGTGACATCAATAAAACTAGGAAAGCTAAGCAGGAGAGAGAGAAGAAACATTGAATAATCAATTACCTCTCAGCATACACCATCGTCTATTCCAAATAATACAGCTATGTTCGTTCTTCGTTCCTATGGTCAAAAATCCTCTTAAAAAGTTATTTAACTCCACTTTACTTTGGACAGTCATACATATTTTCTCCGCTATTGTACAGTCCTTCGAAATCTTTTGCAATTTCAACACCAGCATTCCAGCTCCGTCAGTTTTGGACAAATCTAAAGTAAAAATATACTGGTTCAAAAGGTGTATTTCGGGCAACCATTACACATAGAAATTTTTGGTTCGACATCACAAAAGAACATGTTAAAGGTATCCATTTTTTCTATAATTCGGAAAGAACTGATCTATCACACTTTTCATTGTCTGAAGACTAAAAAGCAAAAAAAGTCTTTTAGTCAGCACAGCTGAACAGTGTGTTAATATATGCCTGACACGTGATATATTCTCGTAACAAAAAAAGTTTAAACGAAAAGTGATTAGAATTTTTGAAAGTACCATCGCATCTATCATATATGGTCACGCTGGAAGACCTCGACAATATCGTGTGGTCCAAATTGAAGAAGACATCGCAAATCGTACTTTTACCTGTAAGACGCCTGTGACAGGACCGTACTTACAACTTCCGTAGCTACCAAATAGTAAGTACTTGCTTGAAATTTTTTTTTACTATTTTGCTGCTGATTCACCGTGCATTAGCTTTGCCGTTTCAAGGACCGTTGCTTCAAAAGAGGAAAGTCCCAACTTTTAGAACACCCTGTATATAAGGATGGCCTTACGATTGTGGTATAGAGCCAGAACACCACCTTGAGAGTCAGCTTCCAACTTCACTCCCACATGCCCATAACGAATTACACAACCTGAGTGTTCAGGTATTTTCCTCGACGGAGTTTGCAGAAAGCCTGGTAGGTTCGACAAAAAGGAATTTTCTAGGAAGCCATGAGGGATTTCAGTGTTGGTTCTGTGGGGTCGGCAAAAAGGGTCAAAGTTGGCCTACTTGCCTGGCTTGTTCTCGTCAACACTACTACTACGGCATTCACATTGTGTCATGGCATCGAAAAAAGTCCCATAGCAATACGCTGTATAATGAATATAAAAATATGTAAAGAGTAGAATCATTTTACCTGATATCCTGAGATCGCATTTTCC
Organism: Callosobruchus maculatus; assembly: GCA_951848785.1. Lineage (NCBI taxonomy): Eukaryota > Metazoa > Arthropoda > Insecta > Coleoptera > Chrysomelidae > Callosobruchus > Callosobruchus maculatus. Next base: position 14,756,419 of record CATOUR010000041.1, on the reverse strand, counting down.
CGATAATGTAAATGCCGAGGTTACATTGAGATTCCCATCTTCATTCGTAAACTTGGATCTTTTAGATTGTTTGTTTCCGTGGAACATATCCATAGGACTCGGACAATTGTAATGATGGTGCTGAAACATAGTATTGAGATAATATACAGGGCGTGTCAGAAGAAATGCAGTACCTAAATGTAATGTAAATGATGAACATCAAATCCAATTTCCACTTGCTTTCTAAGGCTTTGTTTATTTTTTTTTTAACTCAACTATATAATTTGTAATTTGTATGTCCAACACGAGTAGCTATATACATTGACTGAGTTTTTGAAACTGATGCTAGCCCTTAAATTTCCACATTTTTTGATATGTACATTTCGATCGGTATCTCTGTCTATCTCTTGAATTCTTTGTTCCTATTCCTCCATAATTTCGAAAACCGCTGTACTTATTTTGATAAAACTTGTATATCAATATGATAATTAAGATGCTGTTATACTTTTGGAAATAGGCACATTGACGGCTAAAAGATAGAAAGGAACAAAAAATCTCTGAGCCCGTCTAAATCCCCTCTATAGGCATTTAAGGGGTTTCCTGTCATTTCAGGGTTTTTTTAATTAAATTGAAGTGGGGAAAATACTGAAAATTGTGAAACTTAAAAATAATTCGTATACCTAGGACGAATCCCAAAAATCGACAAAAATAGTTGTGTGTGGCTGTATTAACGGCAGAGCGACGTCACATAATTGATGACGACGAAATTGATGTTTACAGTTAGTGGCGTAACAATCGTTTTATCGATTCGAATGGTAAAAACAAACATTTTACTTCTTTGGAGAAGACATTGGACTTAGGTAAAACTTAAAATCACACAAAAATCAAAAACCAACCACACAAGACAACTCGCACACAAACGATATTCCGCAAACAAGCCTAAGGGCGAAGAAGATGACAAGATACAAAAAGATACTAAATTTCATTCCATGGATTCAAATGCTGTAACTTTTTGTGACAACCATGAGATACAGTACCAAGTTAATTGACCAATCACAAGCCGAACGAAATAGATATTCTTCACGATTGAGAAAATCCAACATCATCTGCTTTTAGCTTTCTAACCCTTCTTGTTTTGTTAATTCGATATACCGATTACCTATGTTGTTTGAATTATAATTCCTAAATAAGACAAAATGGAATTGAGCCTAGCGTATGGTGAGCAATCTAAAACAGAGGCTGAGATATTATGCCTTGTTACCACAATTAATGGCACCAAACGGCATGCAGATATCTAAGTGGTTTGGGTACAAGATGGGGGATTAGAGACTCTCATTCATAGTTTATGCATTCATTGATCCTAGTACAATGTGCGAGCCTGTAGTAAATCGGTGAGTGCCAGGATTTATAAAAATGGTGAAAGTTGTACGTGACACTGGATCCTTTGGCGGAGCACTACCACAACATAGTCCAGGTGTCGGCAACTTTTTTCAGACGGCGGGCCATTTTCAAAATCATTTTTTACGCGGGCCGCATATTCAAATGTAACTTAAATAGTACATGCTATAAATACAATAATAATGTCAGAGAACCAAAATTCTACAATTTTTGGAATGGAGAAAAAAGAAAATACAATTGCGCTTGCGCTTTTTATTCTTGAATATTGTTTGACAATTCATTGAAGTCTGCTTGTGTTTGGGATAATGAGATCCTTTTGATTGAATGAAATGAATTCTTGAATCTTGTTCGCATAAATAGGTGCTCGAAAAAATACACCCCTATTTCGGCAGTCTCTATCTGTTGATTTTTCCTAAAGTTATATTGGTGCTTTGGCGGGCAGCGCAAAAAGTTGCAAGTTCCAAACACTACATGTGTTATCATTTTCAAGGAAAGATTTAGATTAAATTCTAACTCCTAATTATTGCTCTGTATTCCCAACCTGCAACCTGTATAACCAACCGTTAACCATGTGACATGCCCTACTTATCTACTAGATAGGTGAGCTCATCGTTGGTGACTGAGCTTGTGGAAAATAGAGAACGCGGAGCGGTTTCGTCCAACTTAACGACTCTACAATATATACGACTCAACGAAGAGAAGTGAAGGAATTGAGCACGTTTATTGGAAAGGGTTTGGTTACCCAATAACTTTATTAGTTTTTGTGCAAACTTACCGCTTGTGAATCAACTGCCATTGCATATACTTCGATGCATATCTTAAAATCTGCTGTCAGCCTCTCAAAAGTTATGCTTCTGTCAAATACAATCTTGTTCAACTTGCCTCGCAACAGTCTACTTCCATGAACATCTTTTCCACATTTCACCAATACAAGAAATACTTCCTGGTGCTTGTCACTGTCACTGGGTGAGGTATCTAATTCTAATACGATATTCTTTATTTCTATTTGTCCAGTGGTCAGCATGGATTCATTTTGATCGGAGTATTTCTTAGATTCCATAGAGTGTATCTCTTCATTCAGTGCCTTTTTCGTCTCAGCTAAAGGAAAAGTTATTGGAATAACAATTGTAGAATATATAGCTAATCACTGAATAACAAGCATCACATAGTTGCAGGTACTCTGACCAGCAGGGTCACTTAGGGACGCATGTGATTTCTTTGATAAATTTAATGTCTTATATATGTACCTATTTTAAAACTAGTGAAGCGATTTCTGACATTTTGGTCCTTGATAAGTTTGTTCCAAATCCTCTTGATGGTGGGAAAATATTGTACGATGTTTTTACTTCCCACAACGATAGGTGAGAGGAGTAATTCTGATCGCGAAATTTTTCGATTTTGACATAATACGACTTTTGAGCGTTTTATGATAGCTACATAACGAAAATCCACGTCACTCACTTCCTTCGGTTTGTCTGTCTGCTGGTCTGTCTGTCGGTGTACCTGTCGGTCGGTCTGTCTGTTGGTCTGCCTGTCTGTCGGTCTGTCGGTTTGTCTGTACGTCTGTCTGTTTGCGTCCTGCTGCGTGGTAATCTCAGTAACCACTGCGCATGGATTGTGCTGAAATTTGGGTAGCGATATGCTGTGGAGTCGTAGTAGATAAATGCTGTTATAATTTTGAAAACGATACATGTGCGGCGGGGTAATTAACAAAAAACAAAAAATAAAATATTCCTCAAACTGCGTTTTTAAGAGTTTTAGGGCTTCTTGATCATTTTCTTCTTTCTTTGGGTAGGGGTAAAATTGCAGTGCTTGGGGGGGGGGGGGGTGCACCACATCACTGTATTTAAGGCAAACCTTTTTTTATTTCCTGTGAATGAAAGTTACTAGCTTGAAAGTATACAGCGACCCTTACAAATTAAAACAATTTTAGCATGCAGTTTTTCCGGGTTAAGAGTATAAATTATGAGATACTAATCTGAAACACAGAATTTTAATTATTGTCTCGATTCTTTACGTCACTATCAGTTCCTGCAAGAATACGGTCTAGTTACCAGTAACTCCGTATGGCTCCCTCATTTTAGTCCAGTATCAGTTTACTATGAAAAGTTTATAAAGAGATCAATACTGCCTTACTTTTAAAAATAAATGTGTCAAAGAACAGATGGTGCTCGATGGTGACGTGATGGCTTCTAATGTGTACTTGATAAAACAAACAGAAAACAGAACAAAAACGTATGAACAGTAACTTCTCTACTAGGAAAATAATATTAGGTATTAAAGTAATGGATAAAACAAGTATAAATTCTAAGGCGAGGCAGGTGCCCCTCTTGCCCCATATAAACGACGCCCCAACTCTATGACTATTATTTCTGCTTGGAAGATAGTATATTTCCCAGGGTTTACTGACATTCCGTGAACGTGAATAGCGCAAGATCGGGGAGTAGTCTTCATTAAAGCGACAGCAAAGTGAGATGAATATAATCTTGCGTTCTCTCGAGCAGGTACAGCAGCAGCAAAGAAGAGTGCTGCGCTTCTGAATGTTGCATCACGAAAACTGAACCAGGTTCTCTGCTGGTTATGTGTAGATTAATGAAAGCTTCTTACTCGTACTTACATGTGAGTAGCAGAATCCTTTCAGCCTCAATGTACCCTGTGGTATGAAGAATATTCTTCGCTCTACAATGCTTCACAGCCTTTGATGCTTGGAGTAAGATCTGATTCTGTATAGATAGCTCACTAGTCAATAATTCCAACTCTTGAGATGTTACACCATCGTAAAATGAATTCGACCTTATTAATTGTCTTCTATTTGTCAGTGTTGATTCTTTGGATAGCAAGTCGGAAATTTTTGATGTAGTGATGCTTTCGTCAATGGATGTGTAGTGTGGGGTTTGATAGGAAGCCGATTCTAGGGTCTCCTGTAAAAAACCTTAAATTCAGTGTAAATTTGAGATAGCGCTGACAGTATGTACAACCTCATTTGAATGTTCGTCTTATCTATTCAAAAATATTCGATTCAATTCGAATTGTTCTTCTCATTTATTGAAATAAAAAATAAATTTTCTAACTATGCACGCATGGTACAACTAATTGTTTTTACTATCTACGTGTTTTTTTAAAGAAAAATACATTGTCGGATTTTTTAAGTACATATGATAAGTCTTTGCGAATAACAAAACATGAAAATTTTTATATACTCTAAAATGACCAGCATCTTAAAAATATACAATAACGAGGTTTTCCTATTTCCTGTATTTTCAAAATTTTCTCACATTTTCAAAATACGCGCTAAAGTACGAACTGAAATATTACCAGGAAGTAGAGCATTAAACACACAATTAAATTTCGTACGTAAAACTTTTCATCAGTTCTTCAAGGTTCTTATGTACTTAAATACTTATGAATTTTATAACTGTTGTGAGTCATCCTCAAGAACGTCGGTATTCAGCCATATTGCGTATGTATTTTCGGTGCCACGCAGTCGGCAACGTTTGCTAGTAAGGATAGCAGTGTTATGTTTAATGATATGTTTAACAAAGCGAACAAAATCAAATTATGAACCACCAATGCTAACCATTTATAATAGAGAAGAGTTATTTATTAATTGATCGTAGATAGAGAGCACGATAATCATCGAGCAATAAAGTCAGTAGGCTGTTGTGAAGTAGTTCAAAGTTTTGTGTACCTCGGTTCTTTGATCGACAATTCGGGTAGCTGTGAAAATATGGCGTGACCATAACATCACTAAAGCTACCAAAATGTCGCTGGTTCAGTCTCTTGTTTTCTCCATATTTTTGTATGCGTCGGAAATTTGGACTGTTAAAAAGGCAGATCGAGCTCGCATAGATGCTTTTGAAATGTGGACGTGGAGGAGAATGCTGAGAGTTCCTTATACCGCCCATCGAACTAACGTTTCCATACTGGATGAACTCGGTAATCCAAAGAGACTATTCTCCATTGTGTCGACGAGAATGCTTACATTCTTCGGACATATTCACAGAAGCGATAATATGGAGAAACTTGTAGTTCAGGGTCACGCCCCGAGTGGGCGGCGCCGTGGCCGTTCCCCTGCACGCTGGGTGGATACGGTTGCAGGATATGAGTATCAAGAGCGTCACTGAACTGACAGTAAATCGCGAACGATGACGAGCTCAAAACTATTGATAATATTCGTGTCGGCAATACTCTAGCTCCGACTTCATGCATTTTACGAGTTCACAACATGTCTGTTAAGACATTGTGACTATGATGATGAATTTACTAATTGATAAACAATTCTGGTGAGCCGTAAGTGAAAATAAAAATGAAATTGGAAAAAATATTGACAGTGGTGACAATTTAAGCTTATTGATTTCTAAGTAAATAGAATTTACTAGAAAAACTTGGAATCGCTCTTAATGGAGTAATCCAATCAATCATACTTAATAGTGCGCCTGTATGGAAAGATATTAGGAAGACGAAAAAATATAAATCGAAAGTTGTAGGGATTCAAAGGATAACGATAGTAAGGGTAGCAAGCGGATACAGAACAATTTCAACGGCAGCAGTACAGGTTATTACTGGAGTAGGTACCTCCCAGGGACAGATTGCATAGAAGAGTAGATGGTAAGCTAAGAGTTGTAAAAGAAGAAGAAAGGTCGAGAACCATGAGGATGTAGCAGCAGGAATGGGCAACTGACACTAGAAAATCGTTATGGACAAAGATGCTCATAAAAACATCCATGGTACAGAAAAACAAATTATTATATGACGCAGTTTTATACTTTCAAGATGAAGATCACACCAGACGACCAGTGTATATATTGTAATAAAGAAGACTCTTCCGACCATATACTGTTCAAATATGAAAGATGGACAACACATGGATTACATCAGATGAATGCCAAAATTGGTAAAGAATTAAATAAGCATAATGTATTATTGATATGATGATAAAGAGTGACGGATCCTGGAAATATATACATATATGTGTATCCAGTGTGATTGCAACAAAACAATAGACGGTAGAGAGAGAGAGAGAGAAAACGTATGAGAAAGCAATAGAGTAACAGAAGAGCTAGAGAGACAAATGAAGGATTTGCTCAGGGTACTGAAGTCACCAAAACCAGGATTATCCCGGTACCCGAAGGGTGAAGAGCGAGTGAGGTAAGAATGCAAGCATGCGTGGTGTTTAGCCGGTAGGAGTTCGGCAGCTAACGCCAGAATGCGAAGCCTCCCCCCACTATAAAAAAAATAGCGAGTATTCAACTGTCCAACCCGTTCTTGGTCAGTCAATAAACTCACTGTCGTAACTAGCATAGCATACCAAGCACAATATCTCATGTTAGCGGCAATCATACGCGCATCCCGCCATTTTGGGCGAGTATCTGTCAAAAGAGGCAGATACGTCGGTGGACACCATTGACGCAAGGTCGGCGCTCGTAATGGACAAGTATCATGAATTTTTATTTTGGTTGCATATGATAGAGTACGTCATAAAAAGCATCTCATTTTTTTCTCCGATTTTTTTGGGCACAGGAAAGCCGTGAAAATAAGGAAAATATTTGAATTCTCCTAAAGGCGAACAGCCAATCAAAAGACAGATATGTGTGCTGTGTTGCCGCATTCTGATGGCGCGCGAAATGCCGGAGCTGTACGCGGGCTGGCTCATCTATCTTGGCTTCTGTTCCCGGCTGCGAGTCGGAACTGTTCTTGGCAACAATGCACTGCTGATGATTCGCGCGGTTGGCACTGATTGGCTGAATTTGAATTCCTTTCTTTAAACTTTAGAATGGAATTACTAAAAAACAAAATGATGTAGAAAGTAACGAAATGCAGCAGTACGTTTATTTTTTTATGCACTAAGCGGTTATAACAATTAAATCATTGTTCTTAACCTCGTGATACTAGTCCATTGCTCATTGCTGAAACACAATGCATAGGCGTATGCAGAGAGATTTTGTATACGTGGTGCTGATAGTTACTACGTTTCCAGGGGCTTTCAAAATGTTTTCAAAACGTTTTGAGTTTTTAAATATATCGTGGAAACGTCAGTTGGATGCGTTTTCAAAACGTTTTCTGTTCAAGATCGATTCGCCAATTTTTGGGAACGTACCGAGATCTAAATGTCGTGGAAACACCAGCAGTCACTTCAAAATAATCAATAAACATTTAAAATACATTAATAAAACTGAATTATTGATATGGCGTCACTAGTGATTTCATAATTTTTTAGAATTGCTGTTGATTTCTGAATAATTACTGTACTGTGTACACCTGTGCATGTACAGCGCTGCTGATTCGGTACAAATGTACTTATTCAGTACGCAGATACATATGAACCTGTCAAAATCCAGAATACGGATCTAATATCCTCTTAGTCTAAAATTAGGTATACCGTGATGATATTTTATGCTATTTTAGACTGCCTTTTAGAATGTTTTTATGGAACTCAGTACATTTTTTAGATCTTATACATTTCAGAACACGATAGGGCTGATATTCTTCCCTATATTTTTATGAACAGAGATTCTTATTGATCAAAATTAAAACAGGTTTTTTATTTTTTTACAAAATATCAAGTATAGGTAAATATTTTTTATTTTATATTATTTGAATAACAACATGGAAAATAGCAAACAAAATATTACTTAAAAATTTACATTACTGTATTGAGTATTTTTGTCACCGATTTTGAGCGATTCCAAGCTGGTATCGATACTTTTATAGGGGTATTGGTATCTAAAATAATTAGGAGTGTATAATCAGTTGAACAAAGTTCTCTGTACGACTCAATCGCCCCTTCGTTGGCGTGTACAGCCCTATACTTGGCCAAAAATATTGAATTGGTGTCGGTACCGATACTTTTTATTTTCGCATCCTTGCCCGTCTGAGCTTCTCAGCCATAATGGCGCCATCAGGGTCAAATTTTGTAGGAACCATTTTTATATTGGGAAATATTCTGCTGGTTGTTTAGTGTGCTGTGTAACTAGCATCAACCCGGGGGCGGGGGAGGCAGTTATACAGTGAGTGATACTAACAGCCGGTTGTACAAGTGCCGGTTTAACATGGGTTTCACACGAGCTTTATTTAACCTAAGCTTAGGCTTAAAGTTGACATCAGTGTATTGTACAATCGCCGGTTCAGTTAAACCTGGTTGATAATGAATTTCACTACGGGTGGCACTCAAGGAACATGCGCACTATCATAATTATGTAAAAAATTAACTTTTTTTGGTTTGTCACTTGTGACAGTTTGTGTCAAATTCGGGCTACGGCCGTTTCTGTCTCTGTTCCTTTATCTGCTTTGTTTGTTAAATCGTGGTTAAATCAGATACATATTTTTCCAACTAACATACAGGGTGTAACTAAATAAGTGTAACACATTTATGAGGGTGATTCCTCATCGAAAAAAAAATTAGGATCTTTCATGTAAAGGATCTTCATTGGAGCTTCCCTTGTTGCAGCCCCTTAAAAAGGGGGTACATACAATTTTTTTTCACAAGCATTGAAAAGTTACAATATTGAAATCAACCTGACATTTTCTACTACCACCTACTAGGTACGATTATTTTTACGATATTTTTACGTAAAATAATTTCTTGCTGCGAACTGCTTTATTTTGGGCAAACAATTCAAGAAAGTTTTGTTTAGAATGAAACAGGTTGTCGGAAATATATATTTAAATGGTAAACAAATAATAATACATAGAGTTGCATTGGAAATACATTTTAGGAGTTGCGTTTTCCATCCCTTACAACCATGGGGTGAATCAAATAAGTTACTGGCTAAGTGTCTTTTTGGTAGTAGAAAATGTCAGGTGAATTTCATTATTGTAACTTTTGTAGTGCTTGTGAAAAAATTGTTAAACAAATTTTATGTACCCCCTTTAAGGGGCTGTACTTTAACAAGTGATGAGTCACCCACTTAAATATTTTACTCTTATTTAGTTACACCCTGTATAATCTAATGAAACCAAAAAGATAAGAAATTTGAGGCACTGACAATAGATAATTAGAGATTCGTCGGCTTATTCTACGCTGGCTTGGAGTGGAGTGCTAAGCCAGCATTGTACAACGGACATTTACGGCGGCTTACCTTAAGTCGAAGTCAACGGGCATTAACCAAGCTTAACATGAGCTTAGCGTAAACCGACGTATCATGTGGTTTTACTGGAGCTTAACTGTGGTTTGAATACAAATGACATGATTTTTGAAAAAACTTGTATCTAATTTAGTAAAGAAAACAAATAAAAGAACAGAGACAACAAGTAACACAAGTAACAAACCAGAAACGGTTTTGGATAACTATGAACACTGACGGTAAACTGATTATGACCCGGCACGTATTTAGAGGGGGTCCGGACCCCCCCCCCCCCCCCCAAACGTTATATAATGCCATCTAACCCCCCCCCAAACCAAATCCTGGATACGTGCCTGATTATGACAGTATGCATTGTTCAGGTACGTATCCAGGATTAGATTTTGTGGGGGGGGGGGGGGGGAGGGGTTGCATATTTCTGAGGATTAGGTTTTTTGGACGGCATTATATAACGTTTCGGGGTCCACCCTTTTATGTTTACTCTCGTCGGGGGGGGGGGATTATATTTTTTGAACGGCTGTATATAAAGTGTCGTGTGGGGGGGGGTCCGGACCCCCTGGACCTCTCCCCTAAATACGTGCCTGGCACAGCTTCATAAGTGCCAACTGTAATGAATTTTATTATTAACCAGGTTTAACTAAACCGCTGATTGTATAACGGAAGTCAAATTAAAAATTTAGTCAAGCTTGAGTTTAATATAGCATGAGTTAAACCAGCAGTTGTACTCTAAGGGCTAGTTGCACTCCAGGTGCAACTGAAAGGTTTCGCAATCTGGATACTAATTTTTAGTTTGTGTTTATTATTATATTTTTCTTATTCCCATTCGAATAAACTAAAATAAATCAAAGAGCAAAAACTAATGTGCTCAATAATAACGGAACCAACAAATAGTATCATTGAATTAACATTTAAAAATACAGTGTTGGCTATTGGAGGGAAAAAAATAGAAAAGCGTTGTTTCTGTTAATGACGCCTGTCTATAAGAAAATTGTAATCAGTTCCGTAAATCGCATTATATATATAATCGATTTCATACATAATTTTCTGATGATAGAAGCACTTACGTTATTATTGTCATGTTCTTGATTTACTCCGTCCAGTGCATTTGCTATGAACTTCGACACGCTATAAGTAGAACACATCGAATTATTTGCTGGACTGTGGACGTCCAAATCGTCCGAGGATTTCATAGAGCTGGAATTTTTGTCGCTGATCTGGGCAGCTGACACTTCGTAGCTGATATGGTCTGCATTGTGGGCATCTACAAATATTAATCATTGTATATTTAATAAATGTTGAAGCCTGGCTTAGATGTTTTGATTGAATGAATGAATTAAAGTTTCTAAGCTAAAGTGACTTGACCCCACTTGATTTTTGCTTGAGGGGTACCATGAAATAGACAGTTTATGTTGAAGTGCCAAATCCACGCGAGGAGCTTACTAGCAAAGTTATTCAAGTCGGAAATGAACTACGGAATGACAAAATTAATGATGATGAGTCGCTCTACGCAACATGTGTCAGTACAACAGCATGTCTGTATTATCAAGGAGGACATTTCGAACAATGGTTGTAACATTTGTCCCTTTTTTTCCCCCAAAATAAATGTCGTGACCACTAAGTATTTTGTTTAATTGCCTTGTCAACTGCCTGATTAGACAACAAAGGGTCATATTCAAACCGTCATAGCTTCTAAACTACTTTATACTTAGGGCTAAGACGTTCGCTATATTTTTTAGGAAACACTACGTACTATAGCTTAGAAATAAAAAAATGTATGTTAACAGCTTAGATTTTTTGAAAAAACTGAAATTGTAAAAAAACGCAAAAAATATATAATTATTTCCTTTTTACAATTTTTTTGCCGTGATATGAAATGATTTTTTTTACCATTAGTTTATGATCTACATGTTTCGCTATCGAATAAGACTTATTTTGTGTTTGTATAGGACCTCTACTTAGGAAGCTGTGCCTAAATTAGTACAACACTCGTGCATCAATTAAACAAATAACAAAATGGCTGGTATTTTATTATAGTGGGAGAAAAACTACTTTTGAGGGGTGATTTATCGATAAAAATTAACGTTTTTATCCCCCTAAAGGCTCCGATACCGATGACCGGAAACATTGTATAGAATCATCAGTTGTGGGAGCCCAACTATTCCTCATTGTAAACGCTGAACTCGCCCAAGGAAGGTTCTGATGTAGTTCTATATGTCAGAAGATGGATAGCTGATGTTTGGGCAGTCGATCTTGTTGAAAAGATTAACTAGGTGATTCGTCTATCTGTCTTTTCGAGACAGCTGTAATCAACATATGTTACCTGAACATAAGGAGCTTGTCCAACAAGATTGGGGAGCTAGAAGACTGCCTTCAGTCGTTGCAGTTTCCTGACGTTATGTGTTTGTGTGAAACATGGTGCAGTGTATCCGAAATCCGAAATGTTTGCATACCGGGGTATAAGTTGATCAACTTTTTTTCTCGCAACTCAAGCGGAGGAGGTGGTGTGGCCATCTTTGTGAAAAATTGTTTAGATGCAAATAAGCCTAGCTTCACGGTTAGTGGTATTCAATCGACATTTGAATGTGCTTTTGCGGAAGTAACAATATCTGACAAAAAGGTCATAGTCGGCTGTTTTTACAGAGCACCTTCTGCTGATCCAAACATATTTATCAGTAGTTTAGATGACATACTATCACGCATTAATAAAAAAAATACTCCAGCTTTTTTAGGTGGAGATTTTAATTTTAACTTTGATCCAGATGTAAAAAGTAACCATGCCGTTAGCTGTACAAATCTTTTTGGTTGCTACGGCTATAATAAACTAATTCACACCTACACGCGTGTCGAAGGTACCTCTAAAACTGCAATAGATAATGTTTTCTCGAACGTTGACTTACTGTACATCGAAGCCGACTGTGTGCCTTTTTGCCACTCCGACCACCTTTTGTTGTCTATTAAATATTCTTATGTGGCACTTAGTTTTAAAGAAGAAACAAACTACATGTACAAAAGGTTTTTTAACAATGCGGATAGTTTGAATTATTTCAGATACCTTCTAAAACTAGAAAATTGGAATTTCTTAGACGACAGCTGTTCAAGCAACAACAAGTTTAACCAGTTTTATTCAAAATTCTTAGACCTTGTCGATATTGCTTTTCCTGTACAAACATGTAAACTGAAGGAAAAGCCATTTCGCATGAAAAAGATGTGGTTGTCAGACAGGTTGATTAACGAAGGTATCTTTATTAGAGACATATTTAGATTATACAAAGAATCTAATGATAATAATATGTACCTCATTTATAAACGCCTGAAAAAACAGCATAGTATTAATGTGCGTAATGCAAAAAAGACTTATTACAGAGATTTGATGGTAGCATCTTCAAACAAGTCTCAAACTGCATGGAATATGATTAATAATAGTAAAGTTGGGCCCAAAAGAATTCCCGAAGATATGCATAGCTGTAGCGGAGAAAAAATTAACAAAGAAGAGTTAGCCTGCAGTTTTAATGAATACTTTATAAATTCCGTTCAGTCTCTCATTACTCAGCCACATAAGAATAAGAGTATTGATTCTAAGAATACGAATATAACCTTAGTAACAGACTCCCTTTTTCTATCACCCGTGTCTATCTCGGAAGTACTTGCTGCACTAAAAGAAATATCAGCGAAAGATTCTAGTGGAGAGGACGAGATCCCTTGCTCCTTACTAATTAAAGTTGCAGACCTCATCTGCCATCCATTAACACGTTTAGTAAATTTATCCTTTGAGGAAGGAATGTTTCCATCTGCTTTGAAAAATGCCCTAATAATACCTATATTCAAGAAAGGAGACACACATCTTATAAATAACTACAGAGGTATCGCCCTCCTGTCAGCATTCTCGAAAATATTCGAGAAATGCTTCAATGCTAGATTAATAGCCTTTGCAGAAAAACTTCATATCTTGCATAATAACCAATATGGATTTCGCAAAAACAGATCGACAATGGATGCGGTACTAGCAGTGTACATGAAGTTAATAGAATGTATTGATGCCAAAAATAAGGTGGCTACATTGTTCTTTGATTTAAGTAGGGCGTTTGACACTCTCTCGCATTCCGTATTATTAAGTAAACTGTTCTGTTACGGAGTTCGAGGTGTGGCTTATAACTGGTTGCGCTCTTACTTATCAGAGAGGTCTCAAAAAATATTGGTAAGAAGCAATCGGATGCAAATATCGAGTCCCAAAGGAATCTTATATGGAGTCCCCCAAGGGAGTATATTGGGTCCAACCTTATTTTTATTTTTTGTCAATGATCTAGCTTTAAGTAGGCCCGATACATTTGTATTCTTGTACGCTGACGATACAGCTTTCATTGTAACAGCTGAAGATAATATTTCGCTTAGTGCAAATGCTTGTAGCTCCTGTAAAGGTATGGAAGATTATTGCGATACAAATGGCTTAATCTTAAATAGCTGTAAAACAGAATTAATTACGTTTAGTACTCTAAAAACAAATACTAGCCTACTCGTTAGATGTCGTGGTATCACGGTCAAACAAGGTGCGTACGTTAAATACCTAGGTATATATTTCGATGAAACTCTTTCATGGTCAAAGCAAGTAGATGAAATATGCAGTAAACTAAAGACCCATTGCTTTAAATTGTCGCAGCTAAAGTTGTATGTTGACAACGATATTTTAAAAATGTACTATTTTGCCCACATCAACTCTGTATTAAATTACTGCATCATTTGTTGGGGGAACTGTTATCGTATTAATGAAATCTTTGTCATACAAAAAAGAATTGTAAGAACTATGTGTGGTAAAAACAGAAGGTACTCGTGCCGTACCCTGTTTAAAGACTGTGGTATTATGACCGTTCACTCTCTGTACATTTTCAACTGCGTTGTTTATGTTAAAAAGAATATGTCTAATTTTAAACCGAAAAATACTGATGAACCGATGTATAGTCTAAGACCTGACTACAATCTGAAACTCCCTGTTCATCGTTTAGCACTTACGTCAAAGAGCCCTAACGTAATGCTATTAAAATTATACAATAAGTTGCCTGTAGCTATTAAAAAGATTAATTCTGTGTCTGTATTCCTGAGGGCTGTTAAAAAAATATTTTTAGAAAACCCTTTTTACTCTATAGAAGAGTATATGACTCACAAATTTTAATATTTTGTTAGTGTTTGTCTATTGTATGTTTTATTTACCTGTTTGTTGTTTACTTTTTCTGACTGTATTCCGATACTCGATGTAGAGTCTTATGGAAATAAACGAATCTAATCTATCTATCTATCTATCTAAATAAGTATACCGAGTCGAGGAGATTTTCTCCTTTTCTGTTTGCACAAAAGGGATCGCTATGAAGATCATTAATTTGTAAACGTCTAGCATCTAAAAGACTATATTCAACATTCGTTTAAGTTATGAGCACTTTATTACAGTTAAAGAAATCATTGTAAGCAGCTGAAATGTGGTTTAGGTGTTATTATCTTCTGTTTTCAAGAGATAAGGTCTGTATTAGAAAATTTAGTTTCCGTATTTTCGAAAATATCGAGAATAAATAAATGTCTTCAAATTTGAAACTGAACTGAGGCCTTGCATAGGTATCTCTCAGGCGAAATGTTTATATAGACTGTAGCAAGTGCGAATATTTTTATGAAATTACTTTGTTGTTCTAAACTAACTTTAAAATGTCAGATAACTTACCTGCATTTGTGTCATGACTATATTGTCTGTCATATGGCATGACAGTTCCGTGACGCTCCAGATACTGCATGCATTCCCCTAATCTGCTTCCTTCCAATCCTGGTTTCTGAAGGAAGCTTTCCTCAACTTCTTGCGATATGATTTTTGTACTGTTTCCGAAGCATCCACTTCTACTCGAGTCAGGTTCAGATAACGATGAACATGACGTCTGACTGTCCTTGCTAATGTCATTTATGGAATAACTGCGAGTTTGATTCTGGATGATTGGTGATGAAGTTGTATAATAGCTCATATTTTTTTGTGAATTATCCCTCTCGAGACTTGAAAAGGTCTTCTGATCATACCTATAAGTAAAAGATATCATCAACAAGACTGTGCGTAAGTTTGGAATAACCAGATAAAAAATTATGTTATCGGTAGTTGCTGGCAGTCAAGTGTTCACTTTATTTTGATAAAAAGTGCGATTATCGGATACTAAGAATGCTTTAAAAGCAGGCGTTCGTGATATCAGTCTTAAATTACTGTAGTCTTTTGTACTTTCCTTGTTCGGACTACCTCACTAAGAAAATGGAGTCAAGTTGATTGACTCAGTACTTCCCACACATTACGGTGATACCAGTTTATTATTTTCCCATAGCATAAAGATTTAGTCTGAGATCCCCTTGCAACAAAATCATCGCCAGTACCCCCCCCCCCCCCAAATTATTGTCATATGCCGCTAGGTCTTTCCTGCACAGGTCAACGAACAGCCTATTATCAATAATACAAACTTTTGTATTGAATTTCACCTCTTCAGCTGTGGCAGTTTTGGAAAAATTTAAGGGTTCCGGTACTGTTTACTGAAAAAGCGGTGTTGCCGTATCTCATTAATTAATACAAACAAAATTTTGAAATTGTGAGATCTTACTAAATTCGACATGCGCAATTCATTGCAATAAAAATAAGTAGAGGATTCTATTTAAAATAAATTAAAATCGGGGATACTTGTTTAAAAATTTGGGAAAATAATTTATAACTTGGCAACGTCGAAAACGCGAAAAAAAATATTACAAGGCGAGATAGGGTATTTGTAGATATTTCGATTTAAAATAAAAAAGACAGGGTGTTACGTTTAAAAAAACAAAGCAAAACGACCTTTAAGTTGCCGGAATTTAAAATTCTGCCAAAAACACCCTGTAGATACAAATTGCTGCTAGCATCCAGAATAATATCCGCTTAATATTCAAGTAACTCGCTGTGTAATATTATTGAGAAAAGTTAAAGGAATATATCAATTTGAACGTATTACTTGCGACCTTGCAAATGCGGAAATTAATAGAAAATAAATTATTACTTGGCAACGTCACAACCGATTCCAAAAATATTTTAGGGTTGAATAGAGATCAATGATGGACACTAGAAGAACTTGAGAGAAAGTTATAGTTCCATATAAAAAAATCAAGTTGATCTCTATCCTACTTTCCCGCAACACCCTGTATATTTCAAAATATTTTTAGGATATGCATCTCAAGTAACCAAATAACTTTTGTATTTGAGATTTTCTTCTGTCAGCTATACCTTGCGAGATATCGAAGAATTACACACTAAATGGACAGCCTGTATACATCGGAAAAAATTCTAAGTCCTTTAGTTTCTGTAATAGGCATAAGGCAATGTTCGGATAGACCTAAAAAAGTTATTTATGTCGCTAGGTCTTCCTTCATAGGTCAGTGGGTAGTCTATTATGAATACAACAAATTTTTCAATTTTACACCCCCCCAACCCCCAACCACCCCAATTTCACCCCCACCAAAAAAAAAGTAGAAAATGATCAGGGACCCCTAAGACGCCTAAAAACGAAGTTTCAGCAATATTTAATTTTTTTTTGTTTTTTGCTAATTACTCCGCCGCCTATGCACCGATTTTCAAAATTATACGAACATTACCTACTACGACCCCACAGCATACCGCTGCCCAAATTACATCACAATCCATGCAGCGGTTACTGAAATTACGACGTTAGAAAAACGCCAACAGACAGACAGACAGACAGACCGACAGACAGACAGACCGACAGACAGACAGACCGACAGACAGACCGACGGAAATGAGTGACCTGGATTTTCGTTATGTAGACATCATAAAACGCCCAAAAAGTGTGTTATCTCAAAATCGAAAATTTTCGCGATCACAATACTCCCCTCACCTATCGGTGTGGGAAGTAAAAATAATCCAAATAATACGAAACAATAATTGTGTTCGATTCACCTTTAGAGTGCGTAAATTTGACCGTGTTCCAGCTGAATACCCTATATTTAAATGGTTCAAAATTAATGACTTGGCGAAGTATCATTTTTTTTGTACATTTTATTATTATTTTTAACGTCACAGCCTCTTTACCTTAGAGATAAAATGTCATTCAACAGTAAAGTATATACACATAATATAACTCTCTGGAACAAAATTGTTATAATATATTCTAAGACATTACTTGAACGGAGTTTTTCATATAATATTGCAATTATTTAAAATTTTACACCAAAAACATATAAACAATATTCATTATTAGTATTTCGACAAAAATTCAAATAGTTTATACAGGGTGTCCCACGACAATTAAGACAAGCAATATATCGGAACTGGGCAGTAGTAGCGAATTATAATTAGAACAAATATAGTATATTTTCTTATTATTGTGTCACCCAACGAGGTATTTGTTTTTGGTCACGTGATGTCCGATTCAAAAATTTTAATGGGACACCCTGTATATTTGTGATTTTTTGTGTTCCTTCCGATAAAACAATTCCAACAAACTCGCATAGTGATTAATTCAAGATCTACAGGTACTTAAAGGATTGTACCACTACCATTATGAAACATTACTAAAGTAATTTAACTGTAGGGTACATGTTATAATCAATGGTGGTGGTACCATCCTTTAAGTAGCTGTAGCTCTTGAATTAATCACTTTAGACCCCAAGTGTGCTAGTTTGTTGGAATTGTTTTATCAGAAGGAATACAAGAGGTCACGAATATACAGGGTGTCCCATTAAAAATTTTGAATTGGACGACACAAATAACTCGTTGGGTGACACAATAATAAGAAAAGATACTATATTTGCTCTAATTTACACCCCCAAAATTATAATTCGCTACTACTGTTCAGTTCCGATATATTGCTTGTCTTACACCCGTATGCACCGTAAGTCAATTGCGCGATTAGTTACGTAAACCTGGATTAGATTACTTGTTTACTATGCACCGCAAACTGACCATTTTGACACTGTCACTGTCAAAATAACCTTGCCGTATCTCCAATATGGATTAGTTAATCTCTTGACGGTGCATGGCTAGATGCCAAAGATTAGCAAAACGCTATTACGGAACTAGGATTCGAATCCCCAAACGGTGCATACGGGTGTTAATCGTCGTGGGACACCCTGTATTTAATTCATCATTCATCAAACATTTGCATCATAGGCAATCTATGTTATATTTGCTTAATCGTTTTACCTTTTCATACACTGTAAGATTTGTATTTACTTCCTGTTTCTTGTAACTGAGCTGTTATCAAAAATACCTGTTGGTTACTTGTTGGTAAGTGTATAAGAGTAGCGTTGACCAAACTTCGCCAATGAGGTTTTCTATACTTAGTTTTTGTTACCATGTAGCTCTAGTGAAATAAAGATGACTATTGTTATTATTAATTGCTGAAATAAGGTGTATTCTGCGGCTCTCCAGCACAGAGTTATCTACTTACCCTTCAGAGCTATTGATGTAATCCAAAGAACTAATACTGGATGGTGTGTATTGATCGGCTAATAAATATTCTTCAAAGTGCTCGCATCTTGATTTTCTCCTCTTGTGATTTCTCTCGAGGTATTCTCTGATTTTGGTACTATACTTTGATAAGATTAGGTCCTGTATAATGATGTAGTCGGCATGGTCGATACTTGTTTTTTGTAGCAAAGCTGTTGTGCCCATCGTTGGAACCTTTTTGTTTCTAGCTGACTTTGTAGAAGAATGTCGGTATGTATCTGTAAGATAAAAGTGATTATTTCTCCAAAGATTTTATAGAAATAATTTTCGGGGTCCTGAGCTGGCTGTGGGCTGGCAGCAGTTACCACTAGAAGGAAAACAGAAGTGTGGTTGCAAAACCAGCATCTTATGAGATGGAGAGGAATCTTTGGACATCTCCGTCAAGCTAAGGAACTTATTTTAGGGCCTCTGGCCAAAAAGTGGAGCGGTTCTGTCTCTCACTGGACAGAAACAGACTGATGTTACTTGTTGGCCTGCTATTTGGGGCCATAACACCTTCAAACGGCACTTGTATGTGATGGGGGTGGCAAGCGACCTGATGTGTATACGCTGTGGTGAGGAGGAAGAGTCCTCAGCACACATTCTGTGTCACTGTGAAGCCCTTAATTAAAATACAAAGAGGCGTAAGACAAGCATATGTTTGATCGCCGGTACTGTAAAATACATACACTGAAGGAGTACTTAAGAAAGCCTTCGAAAACGAGGAAGGCAGAATAAAGTGATGATTAAAGTGTCTGCTTGCAGTGAGGAATACGATTATCACTCAACATTAAGAAAAGTAAATTTATAGTAATCTCGAAAAACAAGCCAGCAAACGTTACTCTAATTAGAGGCGGCTGGAATATACAGGGTGAGTTCTTAGTACCGGATGGGTCGATAACTCCACTACTATGAAAGATAGCAAAAAAGGTTGTATATAATAGTTGTAGCTAAGGATATGCTCCTTGGTCAGAAAATATTTTTAATTATACAGGGTGATCCATAACTACGTGGTGATGCAAACATACATTTTTTTTTAAATGAGACACCCTATATATTATTCCACATTTAGATTCTACTAATCATCTCCCTTCTTAAAATATTAGGCAATGTAACATTATACAGGGTATTTTAAAAGGTATGATCATTTTATATCCAAATCGCTGTCAAATGAACGTACTGTATATCAAAAAATAATGAATCAAAAATTATTTTTTTCACTTGGAAAGATAAAAAATATCCTTTAGTTTTAAAATCGGCTATAAAAAATCCGACGACGCATATTCGTATACAGGGTGATGTAGAATGCAGAATCTAGATCTTCTCTCTTTTTTTTTAAATGTAACCCCAATATTTTATTATACCAAAGAATTGCTTTTAATATGCTCTTTCATCTTTGTGTAGCACTTGTTATACCTACATCTAGCAGTTTCCGAGATATTTCGATTTTTTCTGCAAACTTCAAATATACCTCCTATTTGTGTACCGAAAGTTATTTATTTTGAGATAGTACTATCAAATTTGTTTTTTATTTAACGAACAACTAAGTCATAAGGCCATGATAGTATTTGATGAAGTCAAAACCCTGAATTATCGAAATAATAAAGTCAAGTATGCCGAGGAAACAATTTTATAGACGTGATGCATAATTATCAAAGCAGATTTATCAGGTAGGCTTTGAAATATTGGCAGTTTTCATAACCTGCTCAATAATTTCATACGGTGTGAACAACGAGCATTAAAAATGAATGTTTCCATTGAAGAACAAATAGAGGATATTTAGGAGAATCTTTGACAAATGACAAATTACCTACTTGCCCCTAGAACATATCAACTAACATCAGCAATATCCAGAATGGAGGCAGCCTAAGACTGATGCATTTGAAAGATTGAAGAATCGTTTTATTCGAACTGTGTACTGTGTCGGTTAATATTCTATAGCCTACCTAATAGATCTGCTTGATAATTATCTATGACGTCTATAAAATTGTTTCCTCAGCATACTCGACTAATTATTATCTCGTTAATTCAGTATTTTGACTAGACAAAATACTATTATGGCCTTGTAGTTTACTTTCGTTAAGTACAAATAAAATTCGATAATATATTCTCAAAATAAATAAATTTCAGTACACAAATAGGAGGTATATTTGAAATTTCCAGAAAAATCGAAATATCCCGGAAACTGATGGATATAGGTATAACAAGTGCTATACAAAGATGACGGAGCATATTAAAAGCAATTCTTTGGTATAATAAAATATTAGGGCTTACACTAAAAAAAAGAGAAAATCTAGATTTTGCATTCTACATCACCCTGTATACGAATACGCGTCGTCGGCTTTTTTTATAGCCGATTTTAAAACTAGAGGATATTTTTTATCTTTCCATGTAAAAAAACAATTTTTGATTCATTACTTTTTGATATACAGTACGTTCATTTGACAGCGATTTGGATATAAAAATGGTTATAACTGTTGAAATACCCTGTATAATGTTACAACACCTTATATTTTAAGAAGAGGGATTATTATTAGAATCTAAATATGGAATAATATGTAGGGTCTCTCTACTCATTTTTTAGATTTATCTACCCACAAAAAGTATAAAATGACCAGGAGCCCCTAAATCGCCTTAAAACGGAGTTAGAACTCTTTTTATATTTTTATTATTGCTGCTCCGCCATTGTTTCGATTTCTAAAAACCATACGCTTTTTCTACCTTCGCCAAGCTAATAATACTGCGCCGAAATTTCATTGAAATGAATTCGATAGTTTCTACACGTTGACAATAAAGAACGATCAACGAACAACACTCGTATGTACATACTTCAGAAAAGTCCCTTGGTTTCTGTATTAGGTAAGGCAATGTTCGGATTGACCTAAAAACGTGTATTTCGCCGCTGGGTTTTTTTTTTCACAGGCCAATAGACAGTCTATTATAAATACGAGTACAACCATTTTTTAAGTTTAACAACCCCTCACCCACAACCACTCCAAATTTCACCCCCACCCAAAAAATAGAAAATGACCCAGGAACCCCTAAAATGCCTAAAAACGAAGTTTGAGAAATATTTGAATTTTTTTGCTTTTTGCTAATTACTCCGCCACCCATGCACCGATTTTCAAAATTATAGCAGCATTACCTACTACGACCCCACAGCATATTGCTACCCAAATGTCATCACAATCCACGCAGCGGTCCTGAGATTACGAGGCTAGAAAAACGCCAAAAGACAGACTGACGCACGGACAGACAGAACGACTGAAATGAGGTGACGTGGATTTTCGTTATGTAGAGATCATAAAATGCCCAAAAAATGTATTATCTCAAAATCGCAAAATTATCGCGATCACAATACTCCCCTTCACCTGTCGGTGTGGGAAGTAAAAAATAGTGAAAATATCAAGTTACATAGAAATGTCTTATTACGGATTCTCTGGATATTTTTTGATTATTAAAATTTAAAAGTTAAAAAAGTTTTTGCAAATCAATTCAAAACTTAGTTAGATCTACCAATATTGAAGTACATACGACATACCACTAATTATCTCAGTGACTACAAAAATTATTTTTTTACAGCATATTGAACTATTTTTAGAAAAAGTACAAGACCAATTTTTATTCACTTACTTGACAAAATACGTACACATCAAGTTGCAATCACGAACTGATTTCACACTAGTACATAATAACGTTTATGGAAGAAACGAGACACTTCCCGTAGTTTTAGGTGTCAGGTAATTCAACACATTATGGTGTAATGCCAAATATACCTGTATTTCGTCCTAATTATACATTAACGATTCCAGTTAAGGGTTGTTTTGACGCCTAGAAACAAATTATGCATCTGCCATCCAAATATCCTTGTAACAGATTATGAGTTTACACATTTTGCAGCAATTTAGCTTGTCGGTCCCCGATTTATTCATACAGGGTGTTTCCCAAGTTGGGACTTGTCTTCATAGAGCATATAGTGCGATTAGATCAAAAGAGACACAAAAACGCAGTTGGTTACAGAGCATATGTAGCAATCCGCGTTTGAGTTGTTGACGTGATACATCGGACGTTAAAAATAACAGAAATGGTGCAACCGTTATAACTATAATGAACGGGTGGACATGACCTTAGTGTACGATGAATATGCCTCTTAATAGACTTCGCGAGTGTATGCTGATCGTTTCCCTGACCGTAAGCATTTATACATTCCGTATATGCATACAGCACCTAGCACAATCCTATTGGTCATATTTGAATTTTGAACCAATCAAACTTCGAGTGCCGTGCCTGTGTACGAAATGTGTTGATGCACTTACAGAATGTCAAACGTATGGCTATGGCTAGACTCTTGTTTTAATTAATTTTTGCGATTGCAGCGCGACAGGGTGGTTATATATGTTTGAAATCACCATACATGCTGAGAAAAAGTTACTTCCTAATCTATCCCAAAATATTAAAACAAATAAACCCAATGCAATTAAACATGGCTTTTCATCCCACTGATTTTATATAAGGTTCTTTTTTGTTCTCTTATATCCTTTAATGTCTTTAATCTTGTAGGTAATGTATGTTTTCTTTGCCTACTGAAACTTAATACTTAAGTACCTTAATACACCAGATGTTCGCGATTATTATAGTCTAGATGCCCCTGCAACCAAATTATCGCACGCCCGACCGCAAAAAAGTGTTCTATCCCACTAAGTGCTTCTTTCACAGATGAATGGGCAATCTATCATGAATACAACAAATTTTTGAGTTTTACAAACCCCCACCCCCAGACCACTCCAATTCCACCCCCAACCAAAAAAAAAAATTTAAAATGATTAGGACCCCCTAAAACGTCTGAAACGAAGTTTGAGGTGTTTTTATATTTTTAGTTTTTTTATTATTGCCGCGCCGCCACTGTAATGATTTCTAAAAACCATACGCGCCTTCCATACTAGTCGCGGTAATAAATATGTGTCAAAATGTCATGAAAGTCAATTCGGAAGTTTCCACGTACACAATACAGAACGATCCAAAGTAATACTCGTATGTATTTTGTATGCATCAGAAAGTTCAAGTCCCTTGGTTTCTGTAATCGGCAAGGCAATGTTCGGATGGAACTAAAAACGTGTATTATGCCGCTAGGTCGTTCTCTCTCAGGTCAGTAGGCAGCCTATTATGGGTACAACAAATTCTTCAGCTTCACATCCCCCCACCCCCCAACCACCCCAATTTCACCCCCACCCAAAAAAAGTAGAAAATGATCAGGAACCCCTAAAACTCCTAAAAATGAAGTTTGAGGCATATTTGAAATTTTTGGTTTTTTGCTAATTACTCCGCCGCCCATGCACCAATTTTCAAAATTGTAGCAACATTACCTACTACGATCCTACATAATATCACTACTCAAATTTCATCAAAATCTATGCAGCAGTTACTGAGATTAGGAGGCTAGAAAAACGCCAACAGACAGACAGACCGACAGACCGACAGGCAGACAGACAGACCGACGGAAATGAGTGACGTGGATTTTCGTTATGTAGGCATCATAAAACGCCCAAAAAGTAGATTATCTCAAAATCGAAAATTTTAGCGATCACAATGATACTCCCCCCACCTATTTGTGTGGGAAGTAAAAAGGACAAAAATTATACACCATACTATAACTTAATTTGTAATAAAGTTTACTGCAGTTTAATATATAGTTGGAAAATAGTTTTCGCTTAAATTGCTTTTCTCTTTGTAAATTTTCAGCTGTATTAAGTACTACATTCCGTAAGTGCGTATAGCACTCATTTACATTCCATACTCGCGTATGGCACTCAAACCTTGATTGGTTCAAAATTTAAATCTGAGCAATGAGATTATGCTAGGTGCTGTATACATGTACGGAATGTATAAAAGCTGACCGTATCTACCCTGCACCTTGTCGATTTGTCTCGTGCAAAGAGCTAGAGGCACAGGATGTTTGTACATCATGGTGGTCACGCTGGAAGATTTACACAGCTTCGAATGGTTCAAATTGGAGAATAAATACTTGCGCTTTGAGGCGCGAATTTCGAACTTTATCTATGAAACTTATGTGACAGGACTGCACTTAAAACTTCGCAGCGAACGCATGGTAAGTATTTTCTTACATTTTTTTATTCTTCTGCTGCTGATTCACCGCACATTAGCTTTGCCATTTCAACACGACAGTTGGTTCTGAATAAAGTTCCAACTTTGAAAACACCCGTAGATATGAATCGTTCAAAACTCGTATTATTTTAAAGGCTAGTATTAAAGAAAATGTTACCTTCATCAGCAATTGGCTTCGAACCTTCATGATTAATACAACTTTTGGGATATTTCTCTTCCGAGTCCTCTAATCTCGGAATTACGATATTTAAGCCTGAACTTTTCAAAGCACGCTTCATGTTGTCAGTAATATTTCTCCTCAAATGAACCTCTTCTCTTTCCTCTCTTCCTTGTTTGCTGCATTCTTCATTAAAATCATATTCTATATGACTGGTTTGTCGCTTTTCAACGTGATTTGTTTCGGAGACGTTAGTACCTATTCCATTGTTATTTTTCATCATTTCAAATGCCCTTTCAACTTCCTTACTGAGCTCTTCTTCCAAATCTATGGATATCTGAATTGGCTCTGATCCTTGAGAATCATTTTTTCCAAAATCCACTTTAACTAATTGAGATATGTCATGTTCTATCAATATTTTTGAATTTTCCTCGGTTTTACTTTTTGGGCATTTATTTTCACTCCCACAAATTGTTTTTATATTCTCATGGTGTTCTTTTTCGTTTCTAACATCTAAGATATGAAGTTTTGAGGGAACAGTTTTTTGATTGATTCCATCTGAAACGCTTTCGGAACCTGTCTCGAATAACAGCTCCTCGATAAATTTTTGTCTCTCCTTTTCGATCATTTCTTTATGGATCTTTGCTTTTATCGAGTTATTTGATCTCGGATCATAATTTTGAGAGCTTTGTGAAATGTTCAATATTTCGGACATCCTGATCGAGGGAGCTGAAAAAGTTTATAAAACATGATGTCTAATAAATGAAATCTCCCATACCTTGTCAATTTTTTTCATAATAGCATAACACATACCTAAATGGAGTGAGTAGTAATATGGAAAAAGTGTTTGAAGCCATTCGAAAAACTTATTTCAATACAATTTCACGCATCAAAGTAATAATCTCTGTAACTCTTGCTCATTTAACGTCCAGTTTAACGCGTATAAAACAATATATTTATAGAGGTATTATGATACTAAGGTTCCATGACAAATCAACAATTCAATAAATTGTTTAAATATTGTGATCTGATTCATAATTAATTATTTCACGTCCAATCATCATTTCGCAAACCAGCATGGCTTACTCAAGGTTGTAGCTGTAGTTAAGTTTGTATTAAGCTTAGATTCATTCAGAATAAACAAAAAAAAAATAAAGATAGCTTAAAAATTGCAAACTCGCAGAGCTCAGTAGTTTGAACTATACAGGGTGTCCCTGAATTTCCTTAACACGTGATATTCTCGTAATAAAAAAAAACAGTTTTTTTGTACTTCAACCCTTATATAACTCACCCCCAACTTTTCTTTTCAAATAGCTCCCAATGATTTTTCCTGCACAAATTAAGTCCTTATTTTATTTAAAATCTTGTAGTACCTCTGATTTTATATACAAACCTATTTTTTCGTAGTAAAGTCAAGCATGAGGTAAATGAAATAAGCATTTGTTTGAGGCGTGATATTTTCGTAAGAAATAAAATTAAGTGGGTTTTTCAAGGGTACTGCCTATCATACCATGCTTTCGAAATATTGTTTTTGACTTCAACCCTTAAAACTCACTTCCAACTTTTTTTAGCACCCCACAGCTTTTGCTACATAAATGAGGTCATTATTTTATATAAAATCTTGTAGTGCCTTTATTTCATACATAAACCAATTTTTTTCCTAATTTTGTAAGCATAAGATAAATAAAATGATATTTTTTCGAAGCGTAATATTTTCGTCGTAGAAAAGAAAAAAAAGACATTTGTTTTCGAAAGTATGTATCAAATACTCTTTAAAACCCACTCACCTCTTTTACCCGTTTTTTGCGTCAAACAAATTCTCATTTTATTTATATAGTGCTTATGATTTACCGCAAAAAATATGTTTGCGTATAAAATCAAAGGTACCACAAGATTTTAAATAAAATAGGGATATCATTTATGTAACAACATCTAAGGGGTATAATTTGAAACAAAATGTAGGAGTGAGTTTAAGGGTTCACGATCAAAAAAATGTTTTGAAAGCATTATATGATAGACCCTACAAAAGTACCTTCAAAAATTCTACTCAGTTTTCGTTTGAACTTTTTTGTTACGAGAATATCACCTGTCAAGGAAATTCAGGGACACCTGGTATAGTTTACATTGTTATAAGTACTTTATCAGTACTCTAAAATTAGTGTCAGTATGAAAAAATATAAGAAAAAGCCCCTCATTTTTATAGTTTTTTGATAACCACACTAACTTTATTCAAAATTATTTAATGCATTACTCATAATAATCAAAATAATTCTGACATTTTATTAATCATTGTATGTATAATTTATCTATAATGTGGTAGTGCACATCTTAGAGCTGCATACCAAAAACGCTATAGTCTAACTACTCGTTGAAAGGATTTTTTTCACATGTTGTGCTAACCATGCTAATAATAGAAGAAGGGAGGTGACGCTTCACAAGCAGTCCATTTTTCGGACGATATATTAGTTGAAAAAATATCAGAAAGGCCAGAAAGGGCCAATAATGCACTATTTTAAATGCAACCTACTAATACCTCTGGTTAGGATCATTAATTGCATTAATTAATATTACGTTGAAGTATCTTCGTTAAAAACGTATTTATTTTGTTCTGTGTAACAAGATTTACTCTACATAAGTGATTATTAAAATAAGCTTAAAACAATAATGAACGAAAAATACCAGTATGATTGTGAAAAATGCGTCGGGGCTCGATTTGAATAATATGGCACAAAACCCCCACACTTTTCATTATTTTTTTTTATTTTTAACTTTTAAGTTCGATGTTCTTTAAAAGCTTTTTTTTTAGTTTTTTTAAGCTATATATGTATTTTTAATTTTTTAGTTCATAATAGCGTGTTTTTTAGTTTTTGAAAACTGAATTTATTTCATTAATTTTTTAGTTAGGTATAAACTAGCGGGCCCGACAGACGTCTCGATTGTAGCGCTATCTGCCAGTTCATATGTAAAACTAAACCGTAATGGTTTTGATTAGGTATTTATAAAAAATGTATTGATTATAAATATTTAAATTATACTTTATCCTTATCATCTTATTTCTGATTTCAAGTGTAACATCCACTATATCAGAGTAGGCTAGGTAAACTTTTGTACGATGTTCAAAAATTTATTTTTTGAACTCACCTGTCCTATTCTCACGACCGTGAATCTGATGAATAACATCTTTAACAACTGACCGAAAAAGTTTTAAGGTGTCCATTTGTATAGTTGTATATAATAAAGCTATACTATTCAAATTTTTTATGTAAACAAATATAACAAAACACGTGATATACACATACACACACACAAAACTTGTTGAACTAAAACAGAAAATAGCGAAACCCCGAATGATTTAGTATTTTTGCTATGGTAAGAACAGGTATTTCTTTATTTTTTGGCCAGTTCATTATTAGTACAGTGAATTTAGGAAAATTGTGGTAAAAATGTGTCCGTTATTAGTTGTTATTGCCTTCGTATCTATATGTCTCTCTATTAACCCTGAAAGTTATGTTTTGTGTCATGGTATAATATATATAAAAAATTGTTATATTAATATATTAAATTTAAGTTATCGACTCAACAACCGAATAATTCTTTTGAAACTGGAAGAATAATTTTTTTATGCATAATTAAGCAAAATTAGCCGAATAAGAAATACTTACCTAAGCACCAGAACTAAAGCAAATGATATTAACGCGTAATGTCACATTTTCATTGTAACTGGCTCTGCTACACATACTATTTTCGAAACTTGACCAGAACATGTGCTAATATCTTTTGTATCACTATCTTGTACAAATACTAGCCAACTTTGTTTCTTCATTAAATGTCTGCATAATCTACTGCTCTTTAATTGTTCAAGCATCAGAAAAATGTGACTCAGTGTTTGTCTAGCCATTACGATCGTATTTAGCGTTTGTAACAATCTGCATACTAGGAATTTGACAATATGATAAAACAGTGAGATAAACTTGTAATAATGTATCCATGCAGCCAGCGGCGGAGTTTTGGCATTCTGTAAAGCGGGCACGTACAATGTTTGAAGGTTAACATAATAAAAATATTAGAGACCAGTTGATTAACTCAGTACTTCCTAGACATTTTCGTTTTTCATAGCATACGGTGATGCAATTTATAGGTCATTATAAAAAACGTAGCTGATACCGCATTATCTCGATATACAGTGTGTCTCAGCTAACCCACACCCACATTACCTGTGAAATAATAAAAGAAAAAAAAAAAAAGAAAAATCTCCTTGACACGTCGATTTACCTCCTTCTGCCATCAACCCCCCCCCCCTAGCAACAATTCAATTTACAATTTCAAAATCTTAAACGAGACCACCATATACTTGTGATAGGTACATCATTTTGAAGGAATAAATTGAAAAATTCAACAGTGTAATCGTATTGCAGATAGATTCAATATTATGGAAGTTAATAAAAATATGTTTATATATTATTAAAATGACGTATTATTTCTATTAAATTTTTCAAATGAGAGCCATTTTGTTTCATACAGACGTACAGGCGATATTCAAAATGTCTTCGCAACAACAAAAGTATCTTCATCATCATCATAGTCACAATGTCTTAACAGACATGTTGTGATCTCGTAAAATACGTTAAGTCGGAGCTAGAGTATTGCCGACATGAATATTATCAATAGTTTCCATCCACCCAGCGTGCAGGGGAACGGCCACGGCGTCGCTCACTCGGGGCGTGACCCTTAACTACAAGTTTCTCCATACTATCGCTTCTGTGAATATGTCCGAAGAATGTAAGCATTCTCGTCGACACAATGGAGGATAGTCTCTTTGGATTACCGAGCTCATCCAGTATGGAACCATTAGTTCGATGGGCGGGAATTCTCAGCATTCTCCTCCACGTCCACATTTCAAAAGCATCTATGCGAGCTTGATCTGCCTTCTTAACAGTCCAAGTTTCCGAGGCATACAAAAATTGGAGAACACAACAGACTGAACCAGCGACATTTTGGTAGCTTTAGTGATGTTATGGTCCCGCCATATTTTATTAAGCTTTGTCATGACCACACGTGCCTGTTGAATGCGCCTTCGAATCTCATTTTCACAGCTATCTGAATTGTCAATCAATGAACCGAGGTACACAAAACTTTGAACTACCTCACAACGGCCTATGGATTTTATTTCTCGATGATTGTCATGCTCTCTATCTACGACCATAACCTTGGTCTTGTTGTAGTTAATACTAAGACCCTATGCTGCACTGTGTTGTTCTAAAATGTTCAATAGAGGTACTGGCTCTTCCTGAGAAGCAGCAATAATGGTTGTATCGTCAGCAAATCTTAAGTTAGATATTTTGCTTCCGCCAATAGTTATACCGCCATTCCAGTTGTCCAATACCTGTCTCATCACAAATAACATTTAGGCCACTTTACGTTATCAAACGCCTTAGGATAGTCCACAGAGCAGATAAAAACTGGAAAATAATGCTCTCTGGCTTTTTCAATAATCTGTCCTAAGTTTAAGATCTGTTCACGCGTACCGCGTCCTTTTACGAAATCTGCCTGCGCCTGAGAAATTTGCCAGCCAATAAAACCCTCCAAATGAAACGAGAAGTATCTTGATCATCTCGAAATAACCATAACACTCACCGCCGATAATTTACGTGAAGGTCAGTGCTGAAAAATATGCGAAGACATTTTGAATACCCATCGCCAGTTCGTCTGTATGAAATAAACTGGCTCCCATCTGGAACCTTTCTTACGATAATGTTTCGGGTAATGAAAATAATACTTCGTCGTGGTAATTACCATATTTTTTATTAACTTCCATAATAGTGAATCAATCATCAATCAATGAGAGGGAGCACCTTCCTTGGCACACCTGTCGGCTCACTGCTCATTCCCATCTACTCCTATGTGACTAGACAGCCAAGATAAGGTTACCTTGTTGGTCGTTGCCAGTGTGCTTAGGGTATTATAGCAGTCCCACACTATTTTTGAAGTATAGTGATTATTTGCCAAATCCATCACAGCCAGCCGGCTAAGTGTGTTTACATAGATAGTATTTTTAGTCTAAACTTTATCTATGGACATTCTGCCGCATTCTATAATTACTGCTATTGGTGTTTGAAAACGGAAGTTAGTTATCTAGGCGGATACTTATATGTTCCACCCAGACCTGTCACCGTATATGCCTCCTCCTGTACCTGATGAATTTTTGGAGCCATCAGGGTAGCAGGGTGATACCATTCATCATTTATGTCGAGGTTCTCCTACAGCCCATTCCGATGTGTCACCCAAGTTGACTTTGTATGGCATCTCAGTGTCCACGACACTTCCAGTGTTTCTAACTAGTATCTTGATACAGTGGCGTATATAAGCGCCCCCCCCCGAAACCAGCCACGCGTTCAGTTTTGACGTCTGGCTTGGATTATTTTTATTACTGTCTATTTTTTCTTCGAAGTAGGATTTGTTTTTCTTTTAGTAAGTTGACAGATTCATTTGGGACTTTTTTATATGTATGTCATTTATTCTGTCTGTCACTATAGTCACTACCTTTACTAAGTTGTTTGTATGCAAGATCACGTTCTGTAGCTTTCTCTTTAAGCTGGATATCATAATAGGAAACTTGGTTACTTTTACTTCCCACACCGATAGGTGAGGGGAGTATTGTGATCGCGAAAATTTTCGATTTTGAGATAATACGCTTTTTGGGCGTCTTATGATGTCTACATAACAAAAATCCACGTCACTCATTTCCGTCGGTCTGTCTGTCTGTCTGTTCGCGTTCTTCTAACCTCGTAATATCAGTAACCGCTGTATGGATTGTGATGAAATCTGGGCACCTACATGCCATGACGTGGTAGTAGGTAATGCTATTTTAATTTTGAAAATGGATACATGGGCGGCGGAGTAATAAAAATATCAAATATGTCTCAAACTTCGTTTTTAGGTGTTTTATGGGTTCCTGATCGTTTTCTACTTTTTTTTTGGTGAGGGTGAAATTGGGGTGGTTGGACGGTGGGGGGTTGGATAACTGCGAAATTTGTTGTATTCATAATAAGCTGTCCATTGACCTGCGAGCGAAAGACCTAGCGGCATAATACACATTTTTAAGTCCATCCGAATATTGCCTTTCATATTATTACACCAAGGGAATTAGAATTTTCTGTTGTATACATACGAGTATTGCTTTAGATCATTCTCTATTGTGTAACAGCAATTATTTAATTGATTTTAATGAAATTTTGACAGGGTATTACTACCATGGCGCGGACGAAAAATACGGATGATTCAGTGGCATCGCAGGAATAATAAAAAAATCTAAAAAATATAAAAACAGCTCAAACTTCGTTTTAAAGCGTTTTAGGTGTTCCTGATCATTTTGTACGTTTTCCTGGGGGGGTCGAGGGTAATATTGGGGTGGTTGGGGGGTGAGGGGTTGTAAAGCTGACGTCTGGGAAGAGGCTAAAGTAATGTCAAAAAATATAGTACTGAATAAAATTAGCAGCGACATCAAAATGTAAGCTAATAATAAAGCAAATAGGGCAAATTTAACGATCATAGATTCTGATTAGGAAGTAGGTACACCTTGGTTTCTTTGCTTCAATTTAGAATTATTATCTATAAAAATAGAAATTTACATTTTTAATATGCATATGTGTTATATATAATTATTTTCGTTAATATTACTACATTGTTATTTTATATTTAGGTTAGGATTATAATACGCCAGTATTATAACGTATGAAATAAACTTTAATTTTTCCGATGGGCCCCCCTCCGAAATCGATTTCTATATACGCCACTGTCTTGATAGGCAACCATTTATTCTACCTTTGTCAATAATGGCAACAACTTGAAAGTCTGATGAATATTTTTTTTCAGTCGAAAGGCATTTCTTTATTTCTCATAATCACTACATTACAAAAACAAATTCTCTAATCAGTGCGAAAAGCCCTAGTCTGGAGAATACTTGAAAAATATCATGTCTTTGTTGGACCCTTGGAAAGATTTGCATATACTCGGACATAAATTTACTTATTAAATACATTTATCCTGTTTGACAAACATTACATAATTTTGTATGTTTCTAGTGCTCTTTGGAATTTTGTTATATGGTTTACTGGCCTGTAGAAAAGGATCATTTATCCTATACTTGTTCCTGAATTTATTTGATAAATATTATTTTGGAACCGGTGGAACAGGAAATGTGGCGATTAGACACCATAATAGAGAATATTGAACCTGTTATAGTTAACCTCAATGGCAGTAGTACATCAAGCTCATCAGACTCGGAATAGATGGACAAATAGGTATAGCTGAAGTATTGATCCCTTCTCAACTTCACCCCCAAAATGACAGTTCCTAAGGTAAGAATAATATATAAAATCTAAAATATATCAATACAGCTGTAGTGGAAGAATATGATTCATAAATGCTACTCCACATCCGATACTATGGACTCTATGACTGCTATTTTGAAAACGGCTCTGGCGACCGACATCCACAGGTCAGCCGCCGAGCGCGTGTTATTGTTTACAGACACTGCACGGCACATTTGAATACAGTTTAGACAATCCTAGATTCAATACATAGAGTGAATATAGTAGTGGACCTAAGACGGAACTTTGCGGTACCTCATACTCATTCAACAACATGTCACTATTCGCATCTCCTAATCTAACGTATTGCCTTCTATACCCGTTAAATATGTTTTAATTAAGTTGTATGAAGTTCCTCTAAATCCCATCAAATACAGCTTTCTTAATAAAATTTCAGTTCTAACTACGTCAGATCAACAAACACAGCTACTACCAGAAGTCCGTCATCTAATGCCCTAGACACATAGCTAACAAAATCCAAGGTTGTATGAATATTTTTTCTCATTCAACAAAATTGGTTTCCTCTTTGAAGGAGAGATTCACACGTTGAGAACTCTATAAAAGTATCTTGGAAGTTTGAACTTTGGCACGTAAAATCTAGTACGATTTGCCCGAAAAAAAAAAAAACAGAATACTATAAATT
The DNA here is from genome assembly GCA_951848785.1 of Callosobruchus maculatus. Classification (NCBI taxonomy): domain Eukaryota; kingdom Metazoa; phylum Arthropoda; class Insecta; order Coleoptera; family Chrysomelidae; genus Callosobruchus; species Callosobruchus maculatus. The sequence continues at coordinate 14,722,191 of CATOUR010000041.1, read as the reverse complement.
GTATAACAATTTATTGAGAAAAATCACACTGCGTAAACTATCGACAATATGCCAAACAGGATACAGTAGAAAACAAAAGAAATCCTATCGATTGCAGCAGCTAGCAGAATCCAGTCATCTTGACTGGACGGTTTATTGATGCGAGACGAGGAACCTATTATATGTCTTTCATCAATGCTGGTCGCGTCATCAAAATCCGTCACTTGGTGGTCTCTCATCTCTTCAGCTGTCACTCTGTGCGTCACTGAGGACTGTGGAAAAATTGACGAATACATTGAAAATAAAAATAGGTTTAAAAATGTTTGAACTAAAATGACTCAACAGTTACCAAATATAGATATACAGCTATAGGTATATAGCCCTCTCAGCGGCAGCGCGTCGGGGGGGCATGGGGGGCCGAGACCCCCCACTTTTTTTGAGGAGTTAAAAAAATTAATAGGAAATTATTTTTTACGTGTCCATTTTTTAACCTTATTATATATATTACTAATTTTTATTGTATACGTACATACCTATTTTTTTATTATTACAAAGTAGATTATAACTACATTATTTTTTAATTTCCAGCACTCTGCATCTTTTATTCTTATCATTTCGCTCTCTCTGCTCTGCTCTGTCTCCTCTCTCTCTCTTTCAAAATCATATCATGCATACCTACCGCCAAAGGTTTGGCCAATACAAATCACACGATCGAGCATTTTTTTCATACTATACACGTGGAAAAGTACCCAGTCATACGCACTCCCACCAAATTTATGAAAGTGCTTTAGGGTCTATCATACCATGCTTTTAAAACCTCTTTTTTTGTACTTCAATCCTTGAAACACCCCCCAACTGTCGTTTTTCAAATAGCACCAAATAGTTTTTTCTACGCATATTAAGTCCTTATATTAATTAAAATCTTGCAGTACCTTTGATCTTATACGCAAACTAATTTTTTTCGTAAAATCACAAGCATAACATAAATAAAACAAGAACTTGCTTGACGCAAAAAACGGATTAAAATAAAACTGATTAGATTTTTAAGGATACTGAATAATCTTAAAACATGCTTTCGAAAACAAATGTCTCTTTCATGCTTTTTTTTACGAAAATATTACGCCTCAAACAAATGCTCATTTTATTTATCTTAGGTTAATGACTATGAAAATTGATTCGTATATGAAGTCAATATGTGGGGTGCTACTATTTGTAAAAAAAGATGGGGTAAGGGAAGTAAGAAAAATCTTTCGAAAGCATGGTATGGCAGGTCATTCGGTACCCTTGAAAGACCCACTGAGTTTTCTTTTTTATCCTTTTTTCTTAAGAAAAAATTACACCTCAAACATTTATTTTATTTATTTTGTGCTTATGCTTTTAAGAAAAAAATAGTGTCTTTATAAAATCAAAGGTACCACAAGAAAATGACTTAATTTAAGTAGGAAAAACTATTAGTTGCTTTTTGAAAGAGCAAAGTTGGAGGTGAGTTTTAAGGGTTGAAGTATAAAAGAATTTTTTTGAACGCATGGTATGATAGACCCTGTAGTATTTTCAAGCATTCCAGTCAGTTTTCGTTTAGACATTGTTTTGTTACGAAAATATCACGTGACAAGGAAATTCAGGGACACCCTGTGTATTAGATGCTTTTTGCCCCCCCCCACTTTTTCGAGGCACGCGCCGCCCCTGCCCTCTTAAGACTTTTTGTTAACTCTTCTCAAAATTTTAGGAACTTTCAAACACCTCAGACAGTCATTTTCAACTACGCCTCAACATCTTCAAAAAAAATGTGGACGTGGAACGAGGTAGACCTCGTTCTAGGAACTTCCCCGTCTCAAGTGGTTGTTATTCATCCTCTGTCCTTGTTTTACCATAACCAAAAACCACCTTAATCGAATAGTAATATTATTTTGAGGTAGACATCTTCAAGTTATGTACGACCGCCTAATATAATTTCAGAAAAACATAACATGTGATATCTCGTTTTAGTTAAAAACACATTCTATTTCAAGTGGTGCTATCAAATTTATATGTTTTATTACATCTTTTTGTGCAATCCCCACCCTTTTCCGCCCCTCATTGTCCGATTGGCACCAAAACCTTTTTAACTCGAAAGGACCTTTATTAATTCAAGTTGGCCAAATTTGGGAGCAATCGCTTGAGGCGTTTTTGAGTAATCGTTGGAGAACAAAATGACGTACACACAGACAGACATCAACAAAACCAAAGCTTTCCGATTTTATTCAAACTCGGTCACTATAAAAAGGTTATCATTAGAAACAAAAATCTAGTTTTTGGTTCCTCTGCGGTGATAGTAAAGGGGGGGGGGATAACTCAAAAAAGAATGTTGAATAAAAGGCATGTTTTATTATGTCGAAAACGCTACCGCGAATGCCACAATAATTTCAAAATAGGGAATAAAAATTCATAAAAGGTAGCAAATTTTCGAACCTTAAAGTGGCAGTAGCTGTCACAAAAATTATCCAAATAATTCCAAACTTTACTGTCATAAGAAGGTTTTTGTTCTCTATCCTTTGGTCTACTTTTGGTGCAATTCTATGATTTAATAGTAGAGGGTGGTGGGCATTACTCGGAAAAATGATAATATAACATCGCATTTTGTTTTCAGAAAATGAGTCAGAGGGTGATTTTACCTTGTAAATGACACCTTGCACATTGATTTCAGTAAAATTTGCGAAAATGGCCCGCTTTTTTAGTTAGTTATTTAAATATGTTTAAGTACTTTATGTAAATTGATATTTCAGCTGCAAAACATCAAAAGTTGAGTTGAAGTTGATGCTGAAGATATAACCTATGGTTCTTTTAGTAAGACCAAAGACAAAGACAAATATGAAGTTAAATGCGATCACACATTTTTTCTACGTGCTAGGATGATTAGGCAATAGTAAAGTACTCACTTGTTTTATATATGGTCCAAGACCTAGAAGCTTTCCAAATGTACCAGTCAACGGTTGCTTGATTACCCATGGGAGAGATCTGGAGTGTTTGGTTCTCGATATAGTCATTACTATTACAGACCCAATCATCGAAAATGTCACTATATACAAACAGCTACTATAAAACATCACTGAAACAAGAATAAAAGTATACATTAGTTAATGTCAATTAAGTGGTCGCCTATGCCTCTGCTACGCATGTGGATCTTTAGAGTATGTCCATTATAATCATATAGGGAGTACTATATAGTCTAAGAACCAGTGATCGGCAAAATTACGGTATTTTAGCAAACTTGCATATTGATGCCCAAAAAGTGAGCTCTTAAACGCACAACACAGTGCAGCATATGGTCTTGGTATTAACTGCAACAAGACCAAGGTTATGATCGTACATAGAGAGCATGACAATCATCGAGAAATAAAGTCAATTGGCCGTTGCGAGGTAGTTCAAAGTTTTGTGGACCTCGGTTCTTTGATCGAGAATTCAGGTAGCTGTTAGAATGATATTCGACGGCGCATTCAACATGTACGTGTGGCCATGACAAAGCTTACTAAAATATGGCGTGACCATAACATCACTAAAGCTACCAAAATGTTACTGGTTCAGTCTCTTGTGTTCTCCATATTTTTGTATGCCTCGGAAACTTGGACTGTTAAAAAGGCAGATCGAGCTCGCATAGATGCTTTTGAAATGTGGACGTGGAGGAGAATGCTGAGAATTCCTTATACCGCCCATCGAACTGATGTTTCCATACTAGATGAGCTCGGTAGTCCAAAGAGACTATCCTCCATTGTGTCGACGGGAATGCTTACATTCTTCGGACATATTCACAGAAGCGATAATATGGAGAAACTTGTAGCTCAGGGTCACGCCCCGAGTGGGCGGCGCCGTGGCCGTTCCCCTACACGCTGGGTGGATACGACGAAACAGTTGCTAGATATGAGTATCAAGAGCGCCCCTGAACCGACAGTAAATCGCGAACGATGACGAGCTACAGTTCTCAAAACTATTGATAATATTCGTGTCGGCAATACTCTAGCTCCAACTTAATGCATTTTACGAGTTCACAACTTGTCAGTTAAGACATTGTGACTATGATGATGAAAACGTGTCTGCCATTTTAATACATTGTAGCCTATATCTTCTCCTATTCAAAAACTCAATGGCAGACACCTGCTCCGGTTCTTAATGTGTTTTTTAAAATTTCAAAAGTTGAAAGCGTCAAAACTAACTTCTAAAATGTGGTCTTAGCAAGTCTGCCATTCTAATATTTTGAAGAACATACCTTTTTTTATTCTAAGAGATATTGAAGTGGCAAACTTGCTAAGATCACGTTTTAGAAGTTACTTTTAACGCTGTTTAGTTAGCACGATAGAGAGACATTATAGCGTCTGTCAGTACGTTGAAACCCGCCAACGTGTCTGCCTTTTAAAAACTAGACTCGTAATAATAATGTAAATAACACGTACCATTTTCTGCCTTGCTAAAATAACGTAATTTCCATAAAGTTTTCCACTTTTGAAATTTATTTAACAGGAACCGGAATAGGTGTCTGCCATTGGGTTTTTTGATTAACAAAAGGAATATATGGGTGGGGTGGGCCAATAGTGCGTGGACGGAGGATTGTGGGCTTACAAAAAATCTGTCACTTGATCATGGTAGGGACCCTTGAGGGCTATAACGTTAAAATATTTTCACCTAAATTTTGACGTTTATACAGGGTGATTCATATCAAACTTACATTTTTTTTGAATGGAACCCCCTATATATTATTGCATATTTTGATTCCTTGGTCAAGGCGATTATAAAACTTAGAAGGCGGTGACTTTGCGGTACAACTAAGCATTAAAGGCGTCACCTTAGGTCAGACGGCAGAAAAATGGTGATTTGCGCCTAAACGGTCCGTTTAAAGTTCCATGTGTGATACATAAAGTCACACCAGAATTAACCAAGGAATCCAAATATGCAATAATATATAGGGGGTTCCATTAAAAAAATGTAAGTTTGATAAGAATCACCCTGTATAAACATCAAAATTTGAGTGAAAATATTTTTACGTTGCAGCCCTAAAGGGTCCCTACCATATCAAGTGACAGATTTTTGAAATATTTTTTAGTAAGCACACAATCCTCCGTCCACGCACTATTGGCCCACCCTGTAAATAAAACGGCAGAAGTGAAATTAGACCTAACAACCCTGACCAAGACACTTATATATGGGATTTGTCTCATACCAGTAACCGGAGAGCATAACACTTGACAGATATCGACTAATTGTTGTCTCTCGTTAGTGGTGATGACGATACTGAAATATTTTTAGCCATCAAATGTTTGAGTTTGTCCCCGAATTATTGTTCTATGCTACGGGTACATCCAATGTCTTACCTATGAGTGGTGTATGAGTTCCCATGGCCGGTAGCTTTTGGGTGAAATACAGCATAAACAGGCATATCATCAGTGCTGTAGAAGCATTTATGACGATTTTCTCTCCTGCTTGTGGATGGAGCCAAAAGTTGACCAGCGTCAATGCTATGATAACTGAAACATAATTTATTATTGCTTGTGGATTGGACCGATACAAAACACATACAGTTTTAACTTAACAGTTCCGTCACTTCAGTTAAAATTATCGTTTCAACAATATTAAATATTATTTATCAGAACAGGCCAGTGACGTCACACAATTGATGACCTAACGGCGCAGAAAACATGGAGGATGATATTATTTAGAGTCAGCCTAACAAATTGCTTTATCATTTCGAATATAATGCAAAATAATAAGTGTGTTACTTCATAATAACTCTCTTCGGAGTACTGAGGTAAAACGTAAAACCACATGAAATCAAAACTAAACCGCACAAGATAACACTGCGCATTTCCATAACTATGACGTCACTCACCTCTTTATAGAGGGAATTCCGGTTTCGTCTGGACACTAAGAAAACTGTCAGGTTTTATAGAACACTCGGTCAGTTTTCACTGACAGTTTATAGCGTTCAGAGAAAACTGTCAGTTAAAAGCTATCGTCTGTAACCGGCTTACGTTTCAAAGGGCCTTATTCATAGCCTATAGTTAAGGGGTCCCTTAATACTTGAGAATCTCTTAAGTCTGGTTTCGTGTTTCGACAGCTATACTTGAGGATCCCTTACGTAAGGCTCCCTGGAGTAATACTCAAGAAACGAAATGTCAACATGACATGGCAATCAAGGCATTGTAGGTTCATTTTGGGGTAAGGCGTTTTTGTCACATCCGAAAAAATGTCCGGCACATAACATGAAATACAGACACAAAACAAAAAGAGAAAATATCAAAATGTGTAGGCACAGGCATAACAAATTGACTTACATTTGAAATATGACAACGTCGCCAAATGTGTGCCCGCCGTCTCGTAGAGATTCCATCAATAGGAAACAGATACACAAAAAAGGACACACTTGAGGATCCCGTAAGTATCCCTTGAGTATTACTCAAGATAACCTCAAGTTTTGCTCAAGAGATGACTATTTTTGGGTGCCTAATTGATGAATGAAATCCTTTTCATAACTAATGCCAGCTACAGACGATCAGTTTTAACTGACAGTTTTCACTGAACACTATAAACTGTCAGTACAAACTGACCTCCGTTCTGTCTACATACGTTCAGTTTTAATTGACGATTAATCAGTTTTCATGTGGTTAGATGATTCAGATGCTCTAGCTATATGCTTTTGTTAATTTTAAATAATGAGAAGAGGAAAAATAAACGTAAAGAATGGTTAAAAAAGGCCTGCTTATTCACATGTTGACTTATTAACAGAATTTAAAATAATTCCGAAGGATTGGCACAACTATCTCAGAATGAACGAATAATGTAGGTATCTGCTATCTCTCGTAACCACCATTATTAATAATAGCAAAATACGAGTAGAAGACCGCAGTTGTCAGACCGTTGTCTTAAAACTGATATAAATCACATACATACACACGTACAGCTTTAACTGTACAGTTTCGTCACTTCAGTTAAAATTATTGTTTCCACAATATAACATCAGTTTTAACCGACACAGAAAACTTGTCAGTTTTTATGGAGCACACGGTTAGTTTTCACTGACAGTTTACAGTGTTCAGTGAAAACTGTCAGTTAAAAGTGATCGTCTATAGCAAGCATAAGTGGTGACATTTATTCCAAAAAAGTTTTACAATACTTAATGGAAATGTGGGAACGAACACCAAGCTATAATCTTTGTACAAAATGCAGCTCTGCCAAACAAGCGCAAACAATAATAGTACGAATGATTCAGATTTTTGAAATTACATAATTGTCTGCAGGTTACTTACCGAAAGTTGGTGTAACAATAATAGCTTTGTATGACGGCGATGATCGGGCTATGGTAAAATTCACTACCAAATATGGGTAAGAAACATCGCAGCATGGATAGTCTTTGCTAACTTTTTTCTGTGTAGCTTCTACCAGTGTCCATTCTGTATTGTTTATTAACACATCAAACTGAAAGAGACAAGAAGTTTTGTCGCATAAGGATATGGATGTACAGCAAAGGAAAATCGTGTTTACAATGATGCAACAGGCAAACAAACAGTAAGACAAATGAATAAAAAGACGATAAACTGATCAATACATACATATTTTTTGGTTATAGGCTGCATCAGGTCCAGATAAAAGTGTATATTTACTCATTGAGGAGGATACAAAGTTCATAATACCTGATACAGAAGTAGCCTGAGACTTTGATTCATCGAACTTTGCTTAATAAAACCAATCTCACACAAAAGTGACAAAAAAAGTTGTAATAAAATGACAAAAGTCGAAAGGCAGAAACAAATTGCTGGGAGACGATGCTACGCAATGCCACGTCAAAAAAATCTGGCACTGTAGATTCTTATGTATGCGTGCACACTTAGCGTACGCGATGCCACACGACGCTACGTCTAGCAGATCCTTTAGACGTCTCGTGGCATCTCGTAGCGTCGTGTCCTAGCGATGCGTCTCTGTCTTAACTCTAATAACTTAATAAGATAAAAAACAACAAGCAACACAGCATAAAATATCTGAAAATATTTATTGCATCGACCTTCAGTATCTGTATCTGTATTATAGAGGAGAGGGTGCGTAGTCACACTCCACTTAGGTCACAACTAGTCCATTGTTCATTCTTCCTGGGAGTTGTTTCCTCATGTCATCGTCCATCCTGCAAATTTTAGGAAGATGGCCAAGTCGCTCGTGTACATCTCCCTTATGTGGACATAGGTGTAGGTCAAGACTCGATGAACGCACACTCTCTAATAGAAGAACCCCTAGCACTCACACATGACATGGCGTGTTCCACAGTTTCGTCTTCGTTTTCACACATTGTCAATAAACCTTATAATGTGGAGGTGTTTCCTGAGCTGACAATGGCCAGTCAGGAACCCTACTAGGAGACGTAGGTTTGACCAGGCCAACGCCAAATACTTCTTGAATATTGCTATGCCAAAGCCTGCAAATGTTTCCTTGATAAATCGGCATCTTTGTAGTTCTTTCCATCGTTTTACCGGGCATTAGAGTATTGTTTTGGCCATATCAACAATATTGTGGTTGTCGACATTCCAGAAAGGTCACATGGTCCTAAAATTATTTGTCAGTGGCCTTCCTGGCCTGGCTAGAGCGTCCGCTATATGGTTGTCTTTGCTGTTGTTGTGACCTTTAACCCAACTCAAGACAATATTGTTTTTGACAGATTGATAGCCAGGCGGCTCTGATGGCCTTTGTGATGCCACCACACAAAAATAGTGTGGAACTGCGATAATACCCTAAAGATACTGGCGAAGACCAACAATGTAACATTATCTTGGGTGCCTAGCAACAGGAGTAGGTGGTAATGAGAAGGCCCACAGGTGTGCCAAGGAGGCACTGAATTTCCTCGCATCGGGTGAGAACAAGCATTTGGTACATCATGCAACATGGTATGGACAGCTGTCACCAGATGGGCACAAAATGAGCACCTAAAGCGCTGGGACAGGGTGTGGATTGTTCTGTCTAGGAGGATATTGATGGGTCCCTCGTGTTTTAATAGGTACCGCAGAAGTTCACAAAGAACTTAGGTTGGGACTCTGTTTGATCCCTTTGACTGGTGGTGCACAATAAGCCTTGAGGCTGAGTGGAACATTTAGGGCAACTGAACCCTAACTCCCTCACCACCAAAAAATAGCATAAGATCTGTTTCGTACTGTTATTGTATATACAATAATTTTTTGAATACGACGTTTCCATGGATCTACTATATTTAATTGTCTTCAGGTAATTTTTTACAGGTACTCAAAAACTTTATAGACAATGGAAGTCTGAAACAGAAATTTTGAAATATCTACATTGCCTACAAAGATACATTAACTTGAGTTGAGGATTATTTAATATTGCCTCTATTCTCAGTACTTACAGTGATGGCTTTAGAGTCAATGAAATCGATGTCGATCTGGTCTCCATTATATGTCCAGGACATGAAATGTAGGTGGCAGTGTTGGGTGTCGAAAGGCCAATACCTCAGATCAAAGTTGCAGAGAACGGTGAATTGAGCAGGAGGTGACCATGACACCTCACCGTAAGAGAACGCTACAAAGTGGGTGTTGCTGTAGTGGCTTACTGATATACTGCTCGCACTGAAATAATAACATCAATAAGTAGCAAACAATAAGGCAATCAAATAGGATGAAGCGTCGTCCACCATCTGATAAATCCTTTATATTCAGATAACCTACATGTTTGTTAAGACATTGTGACTATGATGATGTCGCGAGAATATCATCCGTTCATCCCCTGTCATTCTTGGCTCCCTACGATCCTTAGGCAGCACGATTCGCGGACCCATTGATTGCTCACATCAAGGTGCTGGTGGAGCAGCAGCCTGGTATATCGGAGCCCAGAATGCAACCCAAAATTATATTTTTTTTTGTCACCGGCATTGACGGCTATGGTCATTAGCCTCGTGTTTTGTGTAGGCTTTGTTACCGTTTCCTGGCGCCAGGAACAGCACTGTTAATTTGAACCCAACAGAATGGTCAGGTGGGGAATCTCGCTGAGGTTTATGGAAATTTACTTCTGGATGAAAAACTCCGAAATAAATATCTGTGTTCCTGGTGAGATTTGAACCTGGGACCTTATGGTCATAGATCCAAAGTTCTACCCACTGAGTCAAGAGTAATCCTATCCATATAACAACTATTTTATTTTTTTATCTCTGATTGTAGAATGCAAATATATACAGGATGAGTTTTTAGTACCGAATCGGTCCATAAGGGTACGCGCACATAAATCGGCATCGAACGGACGGTACGGATGGAACGGCCGGTACGGTACGGATTTTTCATTAGGGTATAGCTGATGGGAATCGTCGGAAGAATTAGAAATCAGTTGCAAAATATGCAAATGATCTGCATGCAGTGTTGCCAGGCAGATCAGATTGAAATTCGCTACTGAGCCGCCTAGAATGTCGCTACGTTGTCTCCCTAGAAAAATAACGTATAAATCAGCCTGTGTATAACTTTATTCGTGGGAGGAGGGGGGGGGGTGCAATTGATGTTAGGTATATGTATAATATAACCTTTCATTCAAAAATAGTGGATACCTAGTCTCGACACAGCATAGTAAACAACCAGCAGAATATCTCTGAGGATTTTCTATACAGGGTGAGTCAAGCTCAACGCCTCGGACTCTTGTGCCCAAACGATACCACTTTTAGAAAAATCGACTTTGCAAGTGTATGTAAGTCGAGTTGGACTACATTTTAAAAATAATGACTTTTATACAGGGTGTCTAATAACAGTGTGGCATATCAAAGTTATGTTTTTTTTAAATGGAATACCCTGTATATTATTGCATATTTAGATTCCTGGGTGCATTTTAGTGCGACTTTATGTATCACACATTCGACTTTAAGCGAACCGTTTAGGTGCAAATCACAGTTTTGGGTATAGGTAGATGTTAAAAAAAAAATTGAATATCGCAGCTATTATAAATCCTAGAGGACTGCGACTTTGCCGCGTTACTAAGCATGAAATGTGTCTGCTTACGTTAAACGGTAGAGTTCCAATTACATTTGTACTTGGAGAAATCGGTAGATTAATTAAGGAAACTTCAATCAAAGGTAACTTGATTTTTTCAAATGGGAATGCATATTTTTTTTATACGATCAAATGTGCAATTTGATAAGCTTTCTAATGATATGCGGTTGTAAATATCAATCTCTGGTAGTTTTGATTTAATTTCAAATTTTCAGTAAAACCGGTGTTTTTCAATTTTTCTGCCTATAAGCAACTTAGCAGGCCATGAAATATAAACAAAAAACTGTTCAGATGGAACAAAACAACTAACTTAGCAGATAGTTACGGACGAACTACAGTAAAGGGACAAAGTTATAAAAATGACTTACAACAAATCAATTCTAACCAGAAATAGCAGACATAACACATCTAAGGTCAAAAAGCAGCTGGAGTACGAGAGAAATTGATATTTTCCACAGCATACCGGCTACTATAATATTCTAAAGATTGACGGTTCACAAAACCATTGTGAATTTTGAAATGAAAGGAAATCTGCCACGTAATGTTGCTGGCGGTTTAATAGCTTCAGAATAAAATTTCACATTTCATGATTTAAAAAAATAGTAACCGATACCTCTGACTGGAGTTCTGCAAATTCTAAGCTAGATCACCGAAAATGAAGAATAAATTAAAAATCTGCTCAAATTATTAAACATAATTCTCCTGGCAGAAAATTAAAATACGATTTGTCAGTATTCCTTTTTTATGATATTTCTAATAGATACTGAAAAATTTAAAGGACGGCAGTGAGAGGTATCATTACTTTTGACTTTGACGGAAATGACTACTGTTTTATACCATTAAATGTGAAATTGCGTTCTGAAGATATTAGACTGACGGCAACGGTCGCTAAAAGTTTTGCTTTCATTTCAAGGTGTTTGGTGATTTTGGAAATTTTTTATCTCTAGTACATTGCAGTCGCTAGTAGACTGTAAAAATTATCGATTTTTGTCGTACTCCAGCTTCTCTTTAACCTTAGACATGTTACCGCCGTTGTTTCTGGTTAGAGTTGATTTGTTGTAGGGAAGTTTTATAATCTTGTTCTTTTACTCTAGTTCTGCTGGATCTTTTTGCTAAGTTAGTTGTTTTCTTCCTCCTCAATACGATTTTGTTTATATTTCATGGCCTGCTAGTTTGTTTATAGGTAGGGAAATTGAAAAACACTGTTTTGATTGAAATCTCGAAATTTAATAAAAACTACCATAGATTGATGTTCACAACCTGATATAATTAGAAAGCCTATCAAATTGCACATTTGATCGTATAAAAAAAATTATGTATTTCCATTTGAAAAAACCAAGTGACCTTTGATTGAAGTTTCCTTAATTGATCTACCGATTTCTCCAAGTATAAATGTAATTCGAACTCGACCGTCTCACGTAAGCTGACGCATTTCATGCTTAGTAGCATGGCAAAGTCACAGCGCTCTAAGATTTATAATAGCTGCGATATTCAATTTTTTTCTGACATCTACCTATACCAAAAATTGTGATTTGCACTTAAACGGTTCGCTTAAAGTCCCATATGTGATACATAAAGTCACACTAAAATTCACCCGGGAATCCAAATATGCAATAATATACAGGATGTTCCATTTAAAAAAACATAACTTTGATATGCCACACTGTTATTAGACACCCTGTATAAAAGTCATTATTTTTAAAATGTAGCCCAACTCGACCTACATACAGTTGCAAAGTCGATTTTTCGAAAAGTGATATCGTTTGGTCACAAGAGTCCGAGGCGTTGAGCTTGACTCACCCTGTATAAAAATGGTTCCCATAGAATTTGACCTTCGGATGATTTTACGGGTGTGAAATCTGGGCAGAGTTGCGAAAATAAAAATATCGATACCGGTACCAATTCGATATTTTTTAGCCAAGTATAGAACTGTACACGCCAATGGAGGCGCGTTTGGTTCGTAATTCGGTTCGTAATTATTTTCGATAACGATACCGCTACAAAAGTAGCGATACCAGCTTGGAATCGCTCAAAAAGTATCTAAGACAAAAATATTCGATATTAGTGCAGAAGTATTGATACATTTCAAGTATCGAAGTATTGTTAGCATCCCGACAAATAATCATCCATCCATCCATTCATAAAATATACTGTGAAAGGGAATTTATTCTCAACAACTTTTTATATGCTTCATCGAGTTGAAAGGCTTTCTTATAAAAGGCTCAACTGCATTAAATATTTACCTGTTGAAAAGAGATATATCAGGCTGCCATATCTCATGTTCAGCAAGATGTAGCTTTTTTATTCCTCCATAGTCGGAACTATTCCATTTTAGTTTTTCGTCTGTCCATGCCTATAATAAACGATAATGGTGTTTAGATTTGTATAGAAACCATCGTCAGTAGCAAATCATGAAAAAAAAACCGAAAAAACATGTATATTATGATCTCTTTACAGGGCTAACAAGCTAGGATCCAAAATCTATTTATTTCGTTAATATTAATGTACTTCGAAACCAAAGAAAAAAGTATTTTATTGAAAAATAATGTCTTCATCTTTGTTTTTCTGCACTAAAGGTACTGGACGAAGAAAATATGTGATTTCAATAAAAAAGTACAATTAATCAACGAACATCAATATTAATTTTGTGTTAACGTCGTCAGTCAGACAATGACTACCACGCATGGATCTGTGATTACTAATACGATTTTCCGAAATACTTTAGCTTACAGCTGTTGTGCATTGTATCAATAAACAGTAACCATGGGTGTATGGTCACCGGTGATTGATATTACAAAAGAGATAGCAATTCATAATATTATTGTCAAATGTGCCTAATTACGTGAAATTATCAGTACCTTACAATGGATATCGTATGTCTTTTATGCTTGCACTTCGTTTATCAATGGCTACAAAATCATTTTTAGAAACAGAGAGGACATTGATTAATAATTATTTAACGTTAAGTCAACGTATGCTTACATCAAATACATTGATTGCAAAATATTATTATTTGCATTATTAGTAATTTATCGTCGTATGTACAAAATATATTTCTGAATGTGTTGTTCTTTGTCATATTGCTATTCTGATAAATGTGTTCGTTTATTAGTTGAAACTTAGATTAAGTTCTCGTTTTTTAAGCAACGCATTTTACTGGGCAATATACAGGGTGTTCATTTGAAAACTTTCCACCACGGATTTATCGAAAACCACTGACTAAAGGAAATAACGCCAAGATACGTCAAAAGATTAGTCAAGGGGGACAACTTTTCAACCAAAAACTACTTCACCCCCTTGTTCACTCTGCCCGCCAGAGTCATCCCCTTCAAAATTTTTAATATGTAGTAGGGAGTATCGAATAATATTTCGTTTCAAAGGTATGTCAGAGTCCTTTACTTTGACGTTTGATTTTTTAAAATCGGTCGATTCGTTTTCGAGAAAATTAGACAAATCGCCATAAATTGGAGTCATTTCAACTGTTTTTGCAACTCTCCGGCAGGAATTTGAACATCGCCTATATCATTTTTTGGCTAATAACGGCCAACATTTTGAACACTTATTGCAATAAAAAATGATATTTTCGCGGGTTTTTGTTTCCTATCTGAACAATTTGAGATACATACATTTTTCTAATTTTCTCGAATACGAATCGATCGATCAAACGTCAAAATAAAGGACTTCGACATATCTTTGAAACAATCTGTTACTCGATACGATACCCATTGTCATTTAAAATTTTGAAGTGGGTGTTTGATGTGTCTCAGCGGCTTTCGATAAATGCGTGGTGGGAAATTTTCAAATGAACACATGATAAGTTGGAGAGATTATAGTGCCGTTTTTATTGCAACTGAAAATTAAACGCATACTTACCAAATGAAGGACACTGAATACCGTGAATGTGGACTTGAACTCATTAGCCTCCACATGCAAGATGGACAGTCCAAAGCGCACAGCGGTTGCGTTGAAATGTTGAGCGGGCCTTGCGAACTTGTCATAGTTCAATAGGAGGTCTTTGCGTAATTTGTCAGTATCTGTGGAGTTCCATATGGGACGTGGACTGATTTCTGTGAATATATTTTTTTACAGATAATAAAGTATTGTCAAATACTAGAATAAATGAAGCCGGTCAAGGGACATTGGCCACATTGCTTTCTTTGATTGCCTTGAGTGTACAGGGTTTTGATTACTCAGTGGGGTGCAAAAAATGTTGAATCCTAATGTTGCTGATATCAGCAAAAAGATAAAAATGAGTTTATATTTATTATGAAAAGCATAAAGTAAGTTAGTAAATCCCTCGAAAACCACCATGGTACAATCATCGTAGCAACGTAATGCAAAGATCTCCATCAAGGCGCAGGCACGTATCTAGGATTTGGTTTTGGGGGGTCCAGATTATGGGTGTCACTTGCTTGACCTTTCGGGGGGATCCAGATTAGAGTTGCCACCCTAAATTTGCTCTCGTCCGGAGAAGAGGGGGGGGGTGCAAAGTTTGTTGATTCCATTTTTTAAAGAGCATTATATAACGTTTCGGGGGGGTCCGGACCCCCTGGACCCCCTCCCCCTAAATACGTGTCTGTCAAGGCGCCATTTCTCTTCGGCAAGGAAATGGAAGTGAAATACCTATAAATGGATGGTAAACTGGCTGTACATCAGGGTAATCAGATCCACGATGGTGGCCAAAGGTTCCTCAAAGCACATCATACAAAGCGCTCACAAAAGTGCAGCGGACTGCATATATGAGCGTAGCGGGCGCCACGAAGGGTACACCAACAGAAAATTTAGCTACTGAATTAATTGCTGCTGATATATCGAAGTAAAATATTTTAAGCACCGCAATGTTGCTGCTTATACGGAAAATTGGCAACACCTCCGTTATTTTAAACTTAGACCAAAAAGGGTTGACGCGTTGAACTTTAGGGATTGTTTAAGTTTTAATCATTATCGGTGTATCCACCACTTCCTTCTTCTAGGTTTCTTTTTTTATACCAACAGTATCCCGTACCATGTAACCACCATTTAAGCAGCAATGGTAGCTATTTGGCCATTCATTTTATCAGGTATGCAGGGTAAGTTTTTAGTACCGGCTCGGTCGATAACTCCACTACTATAGAAGATAGCGAAAAAAGTTGTGTACGGAAGTTGTAGCCACGGATATGCTCGTTTCTCAGAAAATATTTAGATTTATACAGGGTGATCCATAACGACGTGGTGATGCAAACATGGATTTTTTTAAATGAGATACCCTATATATTATTCTAGATTTAAATTTTTACTAATGAATATGTGATTGGTTTGTTGGACATCACTTTTAGGATTCTTTTCTGTATAACATCCAGAGGCTTCATAATGGCAAGATGCGGCGCTTCCCCAGCTCAATATAGCATAACGTAGTCGTGACTCAACTCAAGAGTAATACAAATTTTCAAATTTGGATAATCGATGAGATTTCTCAAATATTTAAAGCGATATAAAAGTTGTCTCAGTGTATTAGTGATATTAGATATATGAGCATCCCATTTTAAATGACGGTTAATAATAACACCAAGGTATTTGTAATTGTCCACAGATTCCCAAAGTATGTTTGTTGACTTACTATTTATTGAAAGATGCTCAAATTGTGGAAGAGAACGAGTAGTATTTGCAAAAGGCATAAAGTATGTTTTCTCATAGTTTACCGTCAAAAGATTATGAGCAAAATAATCAAAAATAATTCCTAGGTCTTGTTCTGCCTTTGATTTCAATTTTTCCCAAGTATTATCATCATACAGCACTGCTGTATCATCTGCAAAGCTGAACACTTGACCACAGGAGGAGGAAATCAGGATGTTGTTGATGTAGATTGTGAATAAAATTGGCCCTAGAACGGTACCCTGTGGTAAACCGTAGTTGAGTGTTTTTTCATTAATTAATGTGTCACCAATTTTTGTAACTTGTTTTCCATTTTCCAAATAGCTTCCAAACAAGTGCCTTGGTCCATCTCGTATTCCTGAGTCCTCCAACATCTGTTGATGATTTACAGTGTCAAAGGCCTTAGCAAGATCCAGAAACACGCATAGGGCTGGCCTGCTCGTTTCCAAGCTTTTCCTTAATTGTTCCGTCAGTTTCGCTATTGCATCATTTGTCGATAGCCCTTCACGAAATCCAAATTGCTTCTCTGAAATAACATTGCATTTATCCATTCTTTAAGTTTGAACAATACTATGTATGCATGTAGAGTCGGCCATGATGTATGCCGTGGCCATTAGATAACGTTGTCAGCAATGCTACAGATAATTTTTTTTCATTGCCACTGGAAAACATTCAGAGGAAGTCGATAAATAAGGAATATAGTTCGTATCACTTAATGAAATCTAAAATATGGGTTCTATTTTGATATGCTCAGACTTTTATTTATAATAAACAAACCGTAATTTTTATTTTCATAGTAAATCAATGACCAATGAAAAAATGGTGTCAAGAGGTTTTACTCAGTACGCCACACACATTCTAATAATCCCACCATTCCAGTTTCATCCCCATACCTGTGGACACCATCAAAAATAATCAAATGTTATTGTGCAAGTCTTCATAATATGACGCCTTGATGTATGATGTAGTGTCCGACCGAAACTACTGTTTACGGCCGAAACCGAAACTGAATTTCGGCCGCCGTCTCCGGCCGAAACCGAAACTTCAATATAACGTGAGTAATTTTTTCAGGAATATAAAAATGAATAACGTATCATCAGAATTATCACACCTTATTTCAAATAAATTAGTTATACTTTTTGAAGTAAGAAGTTAATCTGAACGAAATATCAACTATTTTATATTTATATTATAATTTGTATCTACTAAATAACATTTCAAACTTTGGTCATTCTTTAAGACACTCTTATCAATGAGCTGCCTTAAAACGAAATTTCAGAAGTACCTACGTACTAAATACAACTACTAAGTATTTTTGAAAGTAAGGAGTTTTCTCTGAATTTAAGAAACTGTTGTGAGCTTCATTGAGCTACAGCTATTGTTGATTATCAGTATTCATAACTGAACAATCTAATCTTGTAATATTGTAAGCGAGAAACAATAATTTATTAACTTTCTTTGCACATTGCTTCTTCAGTCTGAATAAATTTGACTAGTAGCATTAAGTAGTTGTTCAGTGGAAACAGTCGTCGGTAAGGCAATCGTGAATTTTAGGGGAACCTTTCTCAAAGACAGAAATGGAGTGAAATTCTAGTAAGAGTAATATCTGCGTTTCTTTGCAAGCTTGGCTCCGATAAGTAGGCTTCTTAACTTATGAGAATATAATGATGATAAGTTATTACCATCATCTACCCAGCAAAATGACACTTCTTCGCTTGAAGATTAGTGCTCTGAGGGCGTTCGATCGCAGCGCGAAATCCATCGAATTTAGTTTCGGTTTCGGCCGTAGTTTCGGCTGGATGGTAGCCGAAACCGAAACTAAACCGAAACCCGTTTTTTGGCCGAAACTAGGCCGAATGTTTGGTCAGACACTAGTATGATGAGATTTCTTGATCGAAGGAACACTGTTAATTGCCTGCCAAGTTGTAAATATGCTTGGCAGAAACGAAAAAATAATTCGTTTCATATATTTCCACAAATTTTATAAATTTGTTAAAACCAGCATATTATAATAGATTTACTTAGAGGCAAACAAAAGCTTATAGTGACACCACTCACAAGGTTTCTTTTGTGGCTTATCTCATTTTAGTTGCCTTGCGAGAAATTACGCTGAAATTTCAATTGGAAAGTATATTGTCAATATTTTTAATCATAACTCAAACTAATAGTATGCGTTAGGTATATTGTGGCGAATAAATATTATTATTGTTATATTATTATTATTTGCAGGGACATACGGAAGAAGTGTCTGAATACTGAGCAACCAAGCTAGTCGTTTCCAAGTTTCAGCAAATATAGCAACATTGCGTAGTAGTTAGTGAAATTGCGATATTGCAAAAATAGTGCGCTGATATTTAGCATGTGAAGAAAAAATAACGAACGGGTAAAATTTATAAAGCTTACTCGTGGTAGTAAACCCAGCTTCTACAACGATCTGAAAGACGCAAACACTTAACACTAATATACTCCGACCGAGGTGAAGCATATTCTGCTTTAATGTATGCTAATAGGGGGACCAAATGAAACTGATGACAGTCGTTGGCTGAAGATTTGTGCGACCCTGCAGCAGCTTCTGATAAGTACTTCCTGTGTCACCCACTTGCGCTGGACATGGATTATTAGTTGATCTTTTTAATACATTGCATGCGATCCTTTTAATTTATTTGCATAGCAAAGTATCGGGTTTATTGTACTTTGCTAAACGATGATATCCGATACAGCGAACCAATTCGCTGTAGGACTTCTGTTGGCAAGATCATATAGTTATTTTATACGTGATGTGTGATTTTAAATCAGTTGTGCGATTAGATTTGAAATAGGAATGACTTTTTCGGTGCAGTTATTGAGGGGACATGATAATGACAAACAAACACCACAGCGTAATTAAGTTTAATTTCGTTGCCAGGCTCCAGGCTCGTATCCAGGATTTGGTTTTAGGGGGGTCCAGATTATGGGTCACTTGCTTGACCTTTCGGAGGGGGTACCGATTATAGTTGCCACCTTAAATTTGCTGTCGTCCGGGGGGGGGGGGGGTGGCGGTCGGTTGCAAAAATTTGTGGATACCATTTTTTAGATGGCATTATACAGGGTGTCCAGTAAGTGTGTAATTCTTCGATATCGGAAGGTATACCTGATAGAACAAAATGTCAAATACAAAAGTTATTTGGTTACTTAAGGCGCATATTCTAAAAATATTTTGAAATATACAGGGTGCGGAAACGTAGGATAGTGATCAACATGATTTTTTTCAATGGACCTACAACTTTTTCTTAAATTCTTCTATTTTCCATCATTGATCTCTATTCAACTCTAAAACATTTTTGGAATCGGTTGCGACGTTGCCAAGTTATAATTTATTTTCTATTAATTTCCGGATTTACAAGGTCGCAAGTAATACGTCCAAATTGATATATTCCTTTAACTTTTCTCAATAATATCATACAGTGAGTTACTTGAATATTAAGTGGATATTATTTTGGATGTTACCAGCAATTTGTATCTACACGGTGTTTTTGGCAGAATTTTAAATTACGGCAATTTGAAGGTCATTTTACTTTGTTTTTCTAAATGTAACACCCTGTATATTTTATTTTAAATCGAAATACCTACTAATACCCTATCTCGCATTGTAATATTTTTTTTCGCGTTTGCGGCGTTGCCAAGTTATAAATTATTTTTCAAAATTTTTGAACAAATATCCCCGATTTTTATTTATTTGAAATAGAATCATATACTTATTTTTATTGCAATGAATTGCACATGGCGAAATTGGTAAGATCTCACAATTTCAAAATTTTGTTTTGATTAATTACTGAGATACCGCTTTTTCAATAAAAGGTACCGGAACGCTTAAATATTTCTTAAACTGCCACAGCTGGAGAAGTGAAATTCAATACTAGGGGGTTTTTAGACATACAGAATTCAAAAACGCTAACATCAGTGTTGTCAGATTTACCAATTTTACGTCATAATTTTGAATGGAATGCCCTATTTATGAAGTCTAACGTAAAAGTGGTAAATCTGACAACACTCATGTTAAGATTTTTGAACTCTGTATGTTCCAAAACCGCCAAGTACTGAATTTCACCGTTCCAGCTGTGGCAGTTTTGGAAATATTTAAGCGTTCCGGTACTGTTTACTGAAAAAGCGGCGTTGCCGTATCTCAATAATTAACAGAGACAAAATTTTGAAATTCTATTCTATTTAAAATAAATTAAAATCGGGGATATTTGTTCAAAAATTTTGAAAAATAACTTATAACTTGGCAACGCCGCAAACGCGAAAAAAAATCTTACAAGACGAGATAGGATATTAGTAGATATTTCGATTTAAAATAAAAATATACATGGTGTTACATTTAAAAAAACAAAGTAAAATGACCTTCAATTTTAAAATTCTGCCAAAAACACCGTGTAGATACAAATTGCTGGTTACATCCAAAATAATATCCACTTAATATTCAAGTGACTCGCTGTATAATATTATTGAGAAAAGTTAAAGGAATATATCAACTTGGACGTATTACTTGCGACCTTGTAAATCCGGAAATTAATAGAAAATAAATTATAACTTGGCAACGTCGCAACCGATCCCAAAAATATTTTAGGGTTGAATAGAGATCAATGATGGAAACTAGAAGGATTTAAGAAAAAGTTATAGTTATATATAGAAAAATCAAGTTGATCACTGTCCTACTTTTTCGCAACACCCTGTATATTTAAAAATATTTTTGGAATATGCGCCTTAAGTAACCAAATAACTTTTGTATTTGACATTTTCTTCTATCAGGTATATCTTTTTTTTTTTTATAATAATGAATGTTGATCTGTCAACGGTTGTCAAATTTTGAAGATGATTGTGTAGAAAGCAATTTAATTATTTAGTAATGGTATGTCGTGCTGGGAGCTCCAAAATGCTGCTGAACACCCAATCCAGTTGAAGTATTGAAGATATAGAAAGTAACAAAAATGCAGTGCAGAAGGAAAAGATCGAGCTCCGGAGCTAAGGAAGGTTATCGAATATTTTAGTCTGTATCTACTAGTCAGTGTTCGCGCACAAAGCCTAGCTTTTTGCGAACTAGTACTAATATTTATTTGTATACCTAACAAATAAATATTAGTACTAGCTTTATTATCCAACAGCATACCTTGCGAGATATCGAAGAATTACACACTAACTGGACACCCTGTATAAGGTTTCCGGACCCCTGAACCCCCACCACTTAAATACGTGCCTGTTCGTTGCATAACCTTGTGTCAGATATTCAAGAACAACTAAAAGACTCAGCTGTCACATGGTATAGTGCACTTCAGAAATGTATGTAAGCTCATTACGTATGTAAAGCCACTACAGTATATTTCATTGTACGCCATAGATTTCATTGCAAAATTCTGTCCTTTTAACAATTTCAGGTGATACCACCCGGATTTGGGGCAGTTAATGGGTTTTGGCTATTGTCAGTGGCGTACAAACGGGGGGGGGGGTGTCAGGGTTCGGACCCCCCATGGGCTTGGAATATTAGCTAAAACTATATTTATACCTATCGAAAGTTCCTATTCTCAATGATTTGGCGGTCTTAAATATCCATTGTGCTATACTAGTTGCTTCAGAAGCAGTTTTAGAACAGTCTTCTAATCAATGAACGAAAAATGAATATACATTTATAACATTATATTGTGCATTGCTGTAACCCCCCCCCCCTACAGATTAAGCTGTGTACGCCACTGGCTATTGTGATCTATTCAACAACACTGAAAATGGTGTGCCAAAGACGTGCGTAGGATAAGTAAAAAGGAAAGAATTCTACTTTCATAGTATTAGGTACCCTAATTTTTCATTAAACATACAAAAAACATACAGGGTGAGTCAAGCTCAACGCCTCGGACTCTTGTGGCCAAACGATACCACTTTTCGAAAAATCGGCTATACTAGTGTATGTAGGTCGAGTTGGACTACATTTTAAAAATAATGACATTTATATAGGGTGTCAAATAAAAGCGTGACATATCAAAGTTATGTTTTTTAAATGGAACACCCTGTATATTATTGCATATTTAGATTCCCGGGTGCATTTTAGTGTGACTTTATGTATCACACATGGGACTTTAAGCGAACCGTTTAGGTGCAAATCACAATTTTGGGTATAGGTAGATGTCGGAAGAAAATTTAATATCGCGGCTATTATAAATCCTAGAGGGCTGTGACTTTGCCGTGTTACTAACCATGAAATTTGTTAGCTTACGTTAGACGGTGGGGTTTGAGTTACATTTTTACTTGGAGAAATCGGTAGATCAATTAAGGAAACTCCAATCAAAGGTAACTTGATTTTTTCAAATGGGAATGCGTAATTTTTTTTATACGATCAAATGTACAATTCGATAACCTTTCTAATGATATGCAGTTGTAAATATCAATCTCTGGTAGTTTTGATTTAATTTAAAATTTTCAGTAAAACCGGTGTTGCTCAATTTTCCTACCTATAAGCAACTCAGCAGGCCATGAAATATAAACAAAAAACTGTTCAGATGAAACAAAACAACTAACTTAGCAGATAGTTACGGACGAACTAGAGTAAAGGGACAAAGTTATAAAAATGACTTACAACAAATAAATTCTAACCAGAAATAGCAGACGTAACACATCTAAGGTCAAAAAGCAGCTGGAGTACGACAGAAATGGATATTTTTCACAGCATACCGGCTACTACAATATTCTAAAGATTGACGATTCACAAAACCATTGTGAATTTTAAAATGAAAGGAAATCTACCACGTAATGTTGCTGGCAGTTTAATAGCTTCAGAATAAAATTTCACATTTCATGACTTAAAAAAATAGTAACCGATACCTCTGACTGAAGTTCTGCAAATTCTTCAATACTAATAAGCAAGACCGCAGAAAATGAAGATTAAATTAAAAATCTGCTCAAATTATTAAACATAATTTACCTGGCAGAAAATTAAAATATGATTTATCAGTATTCCTTTTTTGCGATCTTGCTGATAGATACTGAAAAATTTAAAGGACGACAGTGAGAGGTATCATTACTTTTGACTTTGACGGAAATGACTACTGTTTTATACCATTAAATGTGAAATTGCGGTCTGATATTAGACTGACGGCAACGATCGCTGAAAGTTTTGCTTTCATTTCAAAGTGTTTAGTGATTTTGGAAATTTTTAATCTCTAGTATATTGCAGTCGCTAGTAGGCTGTAAAAATTATCCATTTCTGTCGTACTTCAGCTTCTCTTCAACCTTAGACATGTTACCGCCGTTGTTTCTGGTTAGTGTTGATTTGTTGTAGGGAATTTTTATAATCTTGTTCTTTTACTCTAGTTCTGCTGGATTTTTTTGCTGAGTTAGTTGTTTTCTTCCATCTGAATACGATTTTGTTTATATTTCATGGCCTGCTAGTTTGTTTATAGGTAGGGAAATTGAAAAACACTGATTTCATTGAAATCTCGAAATTTAATAAAAACTACCATAGATTGATATTCATAACCTGATATAATTAGAAAGCCTATCAAATTGCACATTTGATCGTATAAAAAAAATTATGCGTTCCCATTTGAAAAAATCAAGTTACCTTTGATTGAAGTGTCCTTAATTGATCTAACGGTTTCTCAAAGTACAAATATAATTCGAACTCGACCGTCTAACGTAAGCTGACACATTTCATGCTTAGTCACACGGAAAAGTCTCAGCCCTCTAGGATTTATAATAGCTGCGATATTCAATTTTTTTCTGACATCTACCTGTATACAAAATAGTGATTTGCACCTAAACGGTTCGCTTAAAGTCCCATGTGTGATTCATAAAGTCACATTAAAATGCACCCGTAAATCTAAATATGCAATAATATACAGGGTGTTCCATTTAAAAAAACATAACTTTGATATGTCACGCTTTTATTAGACACCCTGTATAAAAGTCATTATTTTTAAAATGTAACCCAACTCGACCTACATACACTTGCAAAGTCAATTTTTCGAAAAATGGTATCGTTTGGTCACAAGAGGCCGAGGCGTTGAGCTTGACTCACCCTGTATAGAAATAAAATTATAATAGTCTTCGTTATTTGAGGAACTGTCATCTACCCTTAATGTTATAATTAACGAATCGACGATCTGATCGGTCAAGCAGTCACTATTCCACATTTTATCCTCTTGTTGCTGGAATGCTTTTCGCCAGTTTTCTGGTGTTACTTCCTTAATGGCATCAACAGTACTTCAATGTCTTTGATTTTGAATGTCGTGTTATGTCTTGTTACAAATCCTTTCACATGCGTCCATATATAGTTCTATAGGATTTAGTTCGCAATAATATGGCGGTGTGCACACCACAGTTACGCCATGTTTGCCATGTTTTGCTGCTATATTTTCTACGGCGTATTCCATAAAACGATGTTTGGTGTAAATTTGCGATACCTATGTAAAAGGTCATTCTTTATCAAATTATCTTGAAATTCAATATCTTTGGAGGATGAACAGTCGATAATTTTTTGTTTTATTCAAGATGAAGTTGGAGTCTTCTCTATGCGTCGTGAATGATGGCTTGTGTTATCCATAACTACCAGTGAATCAGCCGGAAGATATTTTATCATTTCGCCAAAATAGTCTTCAAAAATATTCGAATTAATGTTCTCGTGGTAATCTGCCGTATGAGACGACTGCTTTATACTTCTCAAGTATTTTCGCCTCCAGCATCAATTTCATCGCTTTCCAGTAAAAGTGCTTTACGTTTATTTTTTTCTCAAGCAAAACCCTTATTTTTTAAACTGGTCCATAAAAGTTTTCTGGTTATCAACAAACTACTTCCATCCTGGCCAAGCTGCATTGAAACCTTATCTAGGGTGGGTATTTCTTTTTTGGAATAATAAGAGTGTGAACTGTTACTCGAACTACACTTTTGGTGTCCTCATCAAGGACTTTTGCTGGTCTGCCTGGACTTTTCTTGGAAGGTTTCACTTCACCTGCAGTCTTTCTCTCCCATAATAATTTAAAAACGGTGGACTTTCCAACTGCAGTCATTCGGGAACATCGACTGACAGTTTCTTGTGCAGTAAAATTCCGGTAATCCTATTCTATCCAATCATGTACAATTAAAATAATAACTTTTTCACTTACTGATAGTGGATAATTATTGCATTGCAACATCTTTTCGTTGGTGTGAAAGACGCCGTTTTTTATAATACTGTAAGCACTACGGCTTAACAGAAAATACTGATTCGTTAAACTAAAAACAAATATACTTATACAGGTTCTATCGTAAGTATTGTTACAAGTCTTTATTAGTCCGATTGGGCAAGAAAACACTAGGTACGGATTTAACTATTTATTTGCACTAACACTATGCCTAACCTAATACTTAACAGTCTAATTTATCTACAGTCACTGAGTCACTACACTAGTTTATATTTGTCCTACTCCTACACTTCACTAATTTATGTCACATTATCGACTGTTTTCTGTACTCTCCTATGCGCCTTATATATAGCATCGCCATCTCTGGAACGTTCGCGACAGCTCGCGATCATAACAACACAAATCGAGAAGGAAATTTTCTAGAATTCACGTGTATGGCCGGCCGTCCAGGGCCGGACTGGCACAGCATGTTTAAATTACTTTATCATTTAAGTGTCATTCATTTCCTTTACTTGATCAAGTCAAAACATTGAATTAACGGGATATTGCAGGTCAAGTATGCTGAGGAAACAATTTTACAGGCGTTTTATATCAAAAGACACTGTCCAAATAAAATGATTCTTCAATCTTTCAAACGCATTAGTTTTAGAGTGCCTCCGTTCTGGATACTGCTGTTCATAGTTGATACATTCTAGAGGCAAGTAGACAATTTCTCAAAGATTCTCCTAAATACCCTCAATGGAAAAACTAATTTTTAAAGCTCTTTTTTCACGCAGTACGGAATTATTGAGCAGGTTATAAAAACTGCCATTTTTCAAAGTCTACCTGATAAATCTGCTTGATAATTATGCATCACGCCTACAAAATTGTTTCCTCAGCATACTTGACTTTATTATCTCGCTGATTCAGGGTTTTGACTTCATCAAATACTATCATGACCTTATAATTTAGTTGTTAGTTAAATAAAAATCAAATTCTAGTGTACTTTCTCAAAATAAATAAATTTCAGTACACAAATATGTACAACTTTTTTCGCTGTCTTATACAGTAATGGAGTTATTGACCGAGCCGATACTAAAAACTCACCCTGTATGTGTTATGTGTCCATATAAATTATTTATTCTTGAAAGATCGGAAAAGCATTAAGCGTGATGCCATCCTATTTTCAAATTGCATTTTTCAATTTCCATTTGTGTTCGTGAGGCAGGTTTGCATTGGTTGCTGTTGAGTGATTAGCGTTGGGATTTTTATTCAAAGCAATCTAATATGTTTCGAAGAATGTTGAATATGTTTATAGTGGAAAAATTTCAAACAATATACGGAATAGCTAATAGAAATTATTATTTACTACTCGTACTTCTGATAGGGCTTGACCTGTATGATAAAAATCCGAAAAGAAAATACACTCCTCCAAGACTAAGGAAATGGTTGATTTCATCGGGTAAGTCTATGATCAGTGGTCAAGGGTATCCGCCGACTTTTAAAAAATTTTCCGGAAAACTCTTATATTTTCGAACGCAAGATAAGCTGACTATTTTTGAGTATCTGAGAACAACATAAGCTTCAATTTACTTGGTATATGCCAGGGTGTTACGATGTTTCGGAAATGTTTTAAACTTCCAACTATGAAAGACACTGGAAATTATACAATTTCATTGAATTTGTTGACTTTCTATCGCAGTACGATGAAATCGTATTCATTGATGCAATTTTTACTTCGTTCTGATATAAAAGCGTGTTTCTTATTTTTTTACACCCCAGACCGTATGTATAGGTCTGACAAGTAGGAAGTAGTGAGGCTGCCATTTTTATGACAGTATAATTCCAATAACCACTGCTTCGATTTTAATATAATTCAGAGAAGATTATAGTAGGTAATGTAGCTTTAATTTTTGAAAATCTGTGCATTGCCAATTATCAAAAACCTAAATGGCCACAAACTTCGTTTTTAGGCGTTTTAGAAGTTACTGATCATTTTTATTTTTTTTTTTTTGGTTGGAGGGTGGGGGGGGGGGGGTTGTAAAAGTCAAAAATTTGTTGTATTCATAAAACGCTATACATTGACCTGTGAAAGAAAGATCTAGCGGCATAATACCCGATTTTAGGTCCATCGGAACATTATACCTTGCCTATTACAGAAACCAAGAGACTTAGAATTTTCTGATGTATAGAAACATACGGGTATTGCTTTAGATCGTTCTGTATTGTATAATCTGGAATTGATTTTAATGAGATTTGGACACAGTACCATGGCAAGGATAGAAAATGCATATGGTTTTTAGAAATCGTGTCAGTGGCGGCGCAGCACCATCAAAATAACTAAAAATATAAAAACAGCTCAAACTTTGTTGTTTTTGGGGGGTTTCGGGGTTCCTGGTCATTTTATAATTTTTTTTTGAGTGGTGGTGAAATTGGGGTGATTGGGGAGGTGGGAGGTTATAAAACTGAAAGGTATTTGTGTTCAGAATAGGCTCTACATTGACCTGCGAAAGAAGGACTTAGCAGCATAATACATTTTTTTAGGTCCATTGGAACTTTGCCTTGCCTATTACAGAAACCAATGGACTTATAATTTTCTGACGTATACATGCGAGTATTGCTTCTGATCGTTCTGTATTGTGTAACTTGGAAACTGTTGGATTGATTTCATTGAAATTTTCACACAGAATTATTACCGCGGCGAAGATGGAAAAAGTTTATGATTTTTAGAAATTGTGTCAGTGGCGGCACAGCAATAATAAAAAAACTAGAAATATAAAAACAGCTCAAACTGAATATAAATTTTCTGACGTATACATACGAGTATTGCTTTAGATCGTTCTGTATTATATAACCTATGAAATTGATTATGATGAAATTATGACACAGTATTATTACCATGGTGAGGATGGAAAATTCGTATGGTTTTTAGAAATCGTGTCAGTGGCGGCGCATCAATAATAAAAACCTAAAAATATGAAATAATAGCCCAAACTTCGTTCTTAGGCGATTAGGGGGTTCCTGATTGTTACGTTTCACCCAGTTGAGGCTTGCAAAGTAAAAACTGTGTCATCCTAGTTCCTACAAAGATGCAAGAAACTATTTACGAGAGTTTTTGTGTCAGATGTTTTTCTTGAGGGCGGGCAAGCCATGATTTGGTTGCAAGGGGATCTCAGACTACAGCTTCAGGCAATGGGAAAATAATAAAATGACATGACCGCTATATATATGGAAAGGACTGAGTCAATCAACTTGGCTTAATTTCTTTCTTGGGTGAGGGGATGATGCAACTCGCAAAATTTAAACTAGGAAGCTTTGAAAGCGAGCCCTGATCTGACGATGTGCTGCCAGGCATAATATGTTTAATTCGTTATATTCATTTTTAAGAATGGACTACTAAGCCCGCATCGTCTAGTCATAGGACTTAATCCCGCGTTTCAGATACAAAACGGTTCGTTTTCGCTGATTGGCAAAGTTCCATTCCTATTCTAAACTGTAGTTTTTGAAAATCGTTTTGGGAAAATTGGACGAGCGACTTTGCTCTGTTTTACTTCCCACACCAATAGGTGGGTATTTTGAAAATCTTGGATCTTGAGATGATACGCTTTTTGAGCGTTTTTATGATGTGATGCGACATAACGAAAATCCACGTCACTCATTTCCGTCGGTCTGTAATCGCTGCATGGATTGTGAGGAAATTTGAAAAAACAAAATTTAAATGTGTTGTCCGAACATTACCTCGCCTATTACAGAAACCAATAAGCGACTTAGAATTTTCTAACGTTTGCATACTAGTATTGCTTTGGATCGTTCTGCATTGTGTAACGTGGAAATTCTTGAATTGATTTTAATGAAATTTTAACACAGTATTATTACTGTGGCGAGGGTGGGAAATACGTATGGTTTTACGTCCCACACCGATAGGTGAGGGGAGTATTGTGATCGCGAAAATTTTCGATTTTGAGATAACACGCTTTTTCGGCGTTTTATGATGTCTACATAACGAAAATTCACGTCACTCATTTCCGTCGGTCCGTCTGTCGGTCTGTCTGTCTGTCTGTCTGTCTGTCTGTCTGTCTGTCTGTCTGTCTGTCTGTCTGTCTGTCTGTCTGTCTGTCTGTCTGTCTGTCTGTCTGTCTGTCTGTCTGTCTGTCTGTCTGTCTGTCTGTCTGTCTGTCTGTCTGTCTGTCTGTCTGTCTGTCTGTCTGTCTGTCTGTCTGTCTGTCTGTCTGTCTGTCTGTCTGTCTGTCTGTCTGTCTGTCTGTCTGTCTGTCTGTCTGTCTGTCTGTCTGTCTGTCTGTCTGTCTGTCTGTCTGTCTGTCTGTCTGTCTGTCTGTCTGTCTGTCTGTCTGTCTGTCTGTCTGTCTGTCTGTCTGTCTGTCTGTCTGTCTGTCTGTCTGTCTGTCTGTCTGTCTGTCTGTCTGTCTGTCTGTCTGTCTGTCTGTCTGTCTGTCTGTCTGTCTGTCTGTCTGTCTGTCTGTCTGTCTGTCTGTCTGTCTGTCTGTCTGTCTGTCTGTCTGTCTGTCTGTCTGTCTGTCTGTCTGTCTGTCTGTCTGTCTGTCTGTCTGTCTGTCTGTCTGTCTGTCTGTCTGTCTGTCTGTCTGTCTGTCTGTCTGTCTGTCTGTCTGTCTGTCTGTCTGTCTGTCTGTCTGTCTGTCTGTCTGTCTGTCTGTCTGTCTGTCTGTCTGTCTGTCTGTCTGTCTGTCTGTCTGTCTGTCTGTCTGTCTGTCTGTCTGTCTGTCTGTCTGTCTGTCTGTCTGTCTGTCTGTCTGTCTGTCTGTCTGTCTGTCTGTCTGTCTGTCTGTCTGTCTGTCTGTCTGTCTGTCTGTCTGTCTGTCTGTCTGTCTGTCTGTCTGTCTGTCTGTCTGTCTGTCTGTCTGTCTGTCTGTCTGTCTGTCTGTCTGTCTGTCTGTCTGTCTGTCTGTCTGTCTGTCTGTCTGTCTGTCTGTCTGTCTGTCTGTCTGTCTGTCTGTCTGTCTGTCTGTCTGTCTGTCTGTCTGTCTGTCTGTCTGTCTGTCTGTCTGTCTGTCTGTCTGTCTGTCTGTCTGTCTGTCTGTCTGTCTGTCTGTCTGTCTGTCTGTCTGTCTGTCTGTCTGTCTGTCTGTCTGTCTGTCTGTCTGTCTGTCTGTCTGTCTGTCTGTCTGTCTGTCTGTCTGTCTGTCTGTCTGTCTGTCTGTCTGTCTGTCTGTCTGTCTGTCTGTCTGTCTGTCTGTCTGTCTGTCTGTCTGTCTGTCTGTCTGTCTGTCTGTCTGTCTGTCTGTCTGTCTGTCTGTCTGTCTGTCTGTCTGTCTGTCTGTCTGTCTGTCTGTCTGTCTGTCTGTCTGTCTGTCTGTCTGTCTGTCTGTCTGTCTGTCTGTCTGTCTGTCTGTCTGCATGTCTGTCTGTCTGTCTGTCTGTTGGCGTTTTTCTAACGTCGTAATCTCAGTAACCGCTGCATGTATTGTGATGAAATTTGGGCACCGATATGCTGTGGGGCCATAGTAGGTAATGTTCTTATAATTTTGAGAATCGGTGCAGTGGCGGCGGAGTAATTAGCAAAAAACAAAAGAATTAAATATTCCTCAAACTTCGTTTTTAGGTGCCTTAGGGATTCCTGATCATTTTCTACTTTTTTTTGGTGGGGGTGAAATTGGGGTGGTTGGGGGGTGGGGGGTTGTAAATCTCAAAAATGTGTTGTACTACTCGTAATAGGCTATCCATTGACCTGTGAATGAAAAACCTAGCGGCATAATACCCTTTTTTAGGCCCATCCGAACATTTCCTTGCCTATTACAGAAACCAAGGAACTTAAGTTTTGTGATGTATACATATACGAGTATTGCTTAATTTCGTCCTATGTATATTGCGTAAAGCAAAAATTATTAAATTGCTTTTAATGAAATTTCGTCAATGTATTGACTATCGCGGCGAGAGTGGAAAACGCGCCAGTGTCTGAAAAATCGTGTCAGTGGCGGCGCAACAATATTTAAAAAACTAAAAATATGAAAACAGCTCATATTTCGCTTTTAGATGGTTTACAGGCTCCTGATCGTTTTGCATCGTTCAGTTGAAGCATGCAGAATGGAAACTGTGGCGTCCTAGTTTCTAAGAAGGGAGAAACAAGAAACTATTTACGAAAGTTTTGTGTTGTACAATACGTTTTTTTGCGGGAGGGTGGGCGATGACTGGTTGTAAGGGGATTTAAGACTATAGCTTCATGTAATGGGAAAACAATAAAATGAAATCATTATGTGTGGGAAGTACTGAGTCAATCAACTTGACTCCATTTTTTAGAAACATGTCAGTGGCGGCGCAGCGATAATCAAAAAACTAAGAATTTTAAAAAAGCTCAAACTTCGTTTTTAGTCATTTTAGAGGTTCCTGGTCATTTTCTACTTTTTTTGGTTCGGTGGTTGGGGGTTGTAAAATGTATTGTATTCATAATAGACTGTCCATTAACCTGTGAAAGAAAAACCTAGCGGCATAATATACTTTTTGAGGTCCATCCGAACATTGCCTTGTCTATTACAGAAACCAAAAACTTAAGATTTTCTGATGTATACATGCAAGTATTGCTTTAGATTGTTCTGTACTGTGTAACCTGAAATTGATTTTAATAGAATTACGACACATCGTTATTACCGTGACTCCCTTTTTAACAGTCATTGTCTGATCAATTTATCAATTATTGACTTGCTTGTTTCAGGTGCTGTGCTTTACTTAACAATGGCATTGCTACGAGAAATAAAAACACACAGTTGGAATGACACCTCCATAGATTACATCTTTTGCTACACGATGCTATCTATGGCAGCGTTGGTAGTTTTCTGGTTCACTTATTTCAGCTATCTTCCTGGAAGCATTCTTGACTATTTGCACAAAGCAGAAGAAGGCATGAGAGATTTAGATTTACCCGTGGATTACAACGTTTGTAGAAAAACAGTCTACTTAATGAATGCCACGACAGTGATAGGGATAGCTGTTATGTATGAAAAATACTGTATCGAGGAAAACAGTTTGAATCTTTTTTTAAAAGATATATTCACGGTAGGAGCTTCTTGCCTATACATTTCCATAGAGCCTTTCTTCTTCATCATGGTTGCGCCTACTGTTTATATCCGGTTTAAAACTATCAACTCTTACTTAGAAGAAAATATGTTTGAGAAATCTCAGAATGAACAGAAAAAGGAATTTGTAAAACTCGCACAGATACATAGTAATTTATGCAATGCATTCAACGAACTGCAAAGACTGATCGGACTGCCCACTCTTTTATTTTTGACAAATACATATAGCTCGATTTTGGTATACACCAACAAAATAATCGAGGATGGGAAAATGGATATCGATATCTACACATTTTTTTGGAATACCATGTTTTTGGCTGCATATTTTCTTCGTGTTATTGTAACTACCCTCGTCAAGCATGAGGTAATATAATAGTAATAATCGTAAAATAGATGAATTGAGCAATACGCTGCTCTCTGCATTGCGCGCAATTCCGGTGTGCCGTGCGGCGGCGCATACTTTAGCCGCCAGAATGCAGAAGGCAGTCATCATTGGGTCTCTTCGTCTACTTAGGGCGCACGATTTGCGGACCCAGCGATTGCTCACCTCACGCTAGTCACAAGTCACTGGGTAATGGAACAGCAGCTCGGGTGTGGCGGAGATCGGGCTGCACATTTTGTTAAATAGATAACAATAAAACGTCCTTTATTCTTATTAATAATACATTGTATATGCATAGTTAACCGATGGCGAAGTCTAACTGATAGCTACTCTACTCAACCACTGGGGGGTACATGCCTAAAAAGAGAAAAGAAAACAATGTCTATTCATACAGTAGCAAAGAACAAATATCGGAAATTAGTAAATATACTCTAAGAGCCTGTGATCGGAAGACTTACGGTAATTTAGCAAATTTCGTATTGTTGCTAGGTAACATACCTGCCGTAGGTCATCATTGGCCGTGGGTGCAATGGAGGTTCCCGGCGACGGATCCTTTTTGCTTCTTCTTCTTCGTATGGCTAGGATTTCTCCTGTTTGTCTGCCTCTTATTCTGTCTCTATTGTTGACGTTGTTGTTGACATCAAATTATCTTCCCATCTTTTCTTTGACCATCCTGGAGGTCTTCGATTGTACGGTTTGTTATTTTTACATATGTGAGCCAATCTGTTGGGTCTCATTCTATTTACATGTTCGTCCCATTCTTTCTTCCGTGTTTTTATCCATTTATTGGTACTGTTAATGTTGCATTGTTCTCGTATGTTTTTATTTGTTTGTCTGTCCCTGAGAGTTATTCCCATAATTGATCTTAGTGTTTTTATTTCTATGCTGTTGAACATTTGTTTTGTTCTCTTTGTGTCTGCTCGTGTTTCTGCCGCATATGTTAGAATTGGTCGCATCGCTGTTTTATATACTTTAATTCTTCCATACAGTTTCTCTTAAACATCCACTAACTCTATCTACTTTTGTCGCCTGTCTTTTACCTTCTGTAATCAAGTTCCTATCACTGATTATGTCAATGCCCAAGTAGTTAAATGTCATCACTTGTTCAATAATTTTACCTTCCACTTCCAGTTTACATCTACGTGGTTCTCTACTGATGACCATGCATTTTATTTTCTCCGCTGAAATTACCATATTGTATTTTTTGGCCGTGATGTTGAAAGTGCGGAGTTGTCTTTGCTGATCGTCTTCATTATTAGCTATTGGGAGCGCATCGTCGGCGTAATACACTATGCTGATCTTATGTGGCTCCATTCTAAATCCTTCTCGCTTTTTTACTTCTAATATTGTTCATTATCATGTTAAATAATAATGGGCTTAGTGAGTCTCCTTGACGTATTCCTCCTTTTAGGGGCATGAGACAAGTTTCGCCCTAAGATGTTATGATTTTTGTTCTGGTGTCCTTGTTCATATCATCGATTATACTAATTAGTTGCTTATTGACCCTTTGTGTTTCCAGTAATCTCAAGATATCACCTCTTTTGATTCGATCGAATGCACTTTTTAGGTCTACAAAAACATATATGCCGGCTTATTATATTCTATTGCCTTCTCCACTCTTTGTCTAACAATGAATGTTGCGTCTATGATACTGCGGTTTTTTCTAAATCCTTGCTGTTCTTCGACTATATCTATTTGTTCCTCTAATTTATTTTTTATTATAGCCGTTAGTAGTTTCAGCGTACTGTTCAAGGGCGTACCCAGGATTTCAGTTAGGGGGGGGCAGGGGGCTGCTTAGTGCTTATACCTGTTTCGAAAATTGACTTTTATTCATTAACTTTTATGATGACACAAAACAAATATTATAAGTACATAATAATTATACTATACATTATGTATAATATATAATATTATATATGTTTATTTTAATTTAACAGTAATCTTCTCGGATTTGCCGAAAATTTGTCTATGACAATCTTTTCAATAAACTCACTGTTGTCTTTTAAATAATTGCGATGTACGCTCATCAGACATAAACCCGTAAGCCTTTCTTCACCCATGGTGCTTCTTAGCCACGTTTTAACTCTTCGCAGCGTACTGAAGGACCGTTCTACGGTCGCCGTGGTGCATGGGATAGTGCTTAAAATAATTAATGCCTTTCTGACAGCAGGGTAAAAAATGTTCGCTTCTTTGAACAGATCAACTACTTCTATGTCCTTTAATTGATCATCTGATAAAGCCTTCGTCACCCATAAATTATGCCAAAGGTTCAGTTCCCCGGTGATATCCAGGTTATAAAATTCTTGGAATGATTCTGCGTTTTTGTGTAGGTCTGCAATGCTGGTTTTTGTCATATACAAGGGATGTAGCCTGCTTAAAGCAAACGCCGGAGTATTTTCTTGGGAGAATCGAATATTCAATGATGAAATGAGTGAATCAATGTATGGTATTATCAGGGAACGCCGCCAATATTCGTTATCATTGTCTGATGGCGGATTACTTCTATGTGTTTGCTTATGAGCAAGACGTGGAACCGAAATTTCTATGTTCAAATCCATTGCAACAGCTCGTGCTTTTTGAAGTATTTCATTACTTATTCTATCAGGAAACTCGCGGTCATTTCTGAGAATGTCCTTGATATTTTTAATGTGTTTTCCTACCGAGATCATGTCGATCGATTTAGCTTGCAGTGCGTTAACTACTGGTTCTATAACTGCTGAATATTTGGCTATTGTTTGTAGAGAAACAATAAACACTGGTTTTGTAACGGCTGAATGCAACTGATATGCAGATTTTCTGGTGGCATAATTTCCCTCTACAGATAACGTTTCTAGAGATTTCACGAGCTCTGAAAAATGTTGAGAAAACTTTCTGATTGATTTATATTTTTCGGACCATCTCGTCTCACATAATCGTGATAGGTTTGGAGCGTAGTTTCGACGTGTAGTCGATTCTCTGAAAAACGTTATAACATCCTTTACAGTGGCGACAGTATTTCTAATTTCTGGCACTGCGTTCGCATCATTCACAACAAGGTTGAGTTTGTGACTTGAGCAATGAAAATATAAAGCACGAGGATATTTTTTTCTCAAAATGGCTTGTACGCCACCCTCTTTTCCTGCCATTGTAGAACAGCCATCGAATCCAAACCCTACGCAATCTTCTTTGGAGAGGTTAGAACTAATTAAGAAATTGTCAATTGCTTCGGCGATTGCGGAAGCATTTTGTGCTTTTAGTTCAACGAACCCTACAAATTCTTCTCTGATTTTACTTTTGCTTTCGTCGTAGAACCGCACGCCTATTGACAGCTGTTCTTTCCCAGATACGTCTGCTGTTTCATCAGCTAAGATTGAGTAAGCCATGGTCTTCCGAACCTCACTAATTACATTCTCCTGAATAACTTCGCCACATAAATTTATTAGTTCGTTTTGTATTCTTGGCGAAGTATAAATTGCATTTCGACGGCACTTTTCAAAGTGACTCTTTAATTTGTTGTCCCCTGAATCGATTCTCAACTTCAATAAATCTAATAAAACACCCTCATCTGCTTGTTTGCCCCTAAGAGGCATATCATGTGTACCGCAAAATACTATACAAGAAATAATTGATGACAATATTTGTCTGTTTTCATCGATTGCTTTTTGGTGTCCACTTTGCAGTTGGATGTCTACAGGAACATTTTCAAGAAAATTTTTTGCAGCATTTGTCGCCGTTTGGTGAAGGTTGGTCGTTGCATGCTTTCGGCAGTCTTCATGCATATTTTTGAACTTTAAATATGGCCTGACCATAAACGATCCCAAAATTCCTCTCACAGTGCTAATGGGCGGAGGAAACAAAACACAATACTTACAAAGAGCACCTTTTAGTCGCTTGGAATATACTAGCCATGGTGAATATTGATCCAACCAAGCATGATTAAATTTTCTTTTTAAATGGCTTGCATCACTTTCAAAATCGTAATTTCTGGGCGGGATCCTAGGATTTTGTAACAACTCCCTCTTCTTTTCCGTCGATAGCTGGGTAGCCAATCCAACATAACGACCCAGATCATTTTCATGACAGCCATCGTCCACTATAATTTCAGGATCGACGTTGACGTCATAAGTTTGTTGGGATGTCGATGGAGAAGAATAGTCGGCAACAGATATATTAAGAGGTTCTACTGAAGAATTTGACGCTTGTCCAATGTTAGCATGCAATGATATTGGCATTACATGAGTGGTTTTATCATGGTTGTCATTTTCATCGCTTCCACTGCTACTTTCCCGACCTTTTTTTCTTTTTTCGCGTGGCCTCCCTAAAAAATGGATACACAGAATTACCCTTACAGTGTTTAGGCGGGTTGCATAGGACGAAAATCAAAGATCAAGTTTCACATTCTCTTGCATATGGTTTGAACGCCAAATAATCAAAACTAGGTAAGTAATAATTTGAAATAATACACTTGTTGTGACGTTAGAGAAAAGGGATTTTGTTGTCGGTATGATCTTATTAATAAATCCAAAATATTGCAAGGATCTTTCTTTTATGTTTTTTTTTTAACTTTTTTATCACAAAATATTCACAAATGTTATTTTAGCTATTATAACAAAACCACGTGTTGTAATTAATAAATTTAAATATTGTAAGTAATGCCTAAGATATACACTTACAAGAGAGTCATAGCCCCCCTTAAACAAATCAAATAATCATATTAAGTATGTACTTAAGTGTTTTGTTTTGACTCACCTCTTTCAAAGAATTTCCTGATATCCATTTGACGGAGTAATATTTCCAGTTGTTGCGCAGTAAACGTAAATCTCGTGTCTCCGCAACGAAACTATAAGACACTATCTATGGCGTATGAAATATTCGCTCGTATTCCACTCCGAACTGAATTGTATTCGAACTAAATTCACGTGCTCTGCCTTACGTTCCGCTTATATATTGAAAATATTCTCGCTCCCGAAATATGTAGAAAATACTCGAGCTCGACTCTATTTCCATCCTTGTCTTATAATACATGCTATCACTGTCTTTTCTTTCCGGAATAGTCCATGCTAGAATATTCTTCGTGGTATTGCTATTCAATACTAGATGTCTCTATTGACCGTATACAGTATACATTGAGCCTATTTCTTTTTACTGGAAAAAGTACTGCCGTCCGAAACTAGATGGCGTTAGATGTTATTTTCTTCCAATTATATTCAGCTTTAATCCTATATGGCTCTGATTGTCTCGTCGGAAGCGGAAACTACGAGATACCACGGTTTTGTGGGAGATTTAAATTATATTGCATCGCTAACAGTATACTAGAGTCTGTCTAGTGAGTCGCGGCACAGAAATAACCGCGGCAAATTTAAAAATAATTTAGTTGTAAGCACTGAATAGAATATGCTATGAAATTTGAGTTTGATACTTTCACTATTTTATTTTATGAACACTAAGAATCTTAAACTAAATCTGTACAGATATATACTACTTAAAATAATATGCAACATATTGAATATTATTTTATTTTAGCTAGCATTGAAAACAAAAATTATATAATAAAACCAAACTTGCATCAAAACCGTACTTAATTTTTATTTATTCTGTCTCGTAATCAAAATCAGATTCTAGAAATTAAATTATCGACTATAAATCATTACTGACACTTTCATTTGCTAGTGATAACTAACAAATAATAAAAACGAAATAAAGAAATAAATAAAGTGTATCAAAACTTGATCAAAACATTTTGCGTTTCGTTTGACGGCGGCTGAAGGTCGCCATATAAAATATTCTAATAAATACGTTGTGACACGACCGACACGACTCACTATACAGACTCTATATCGAATGTTGTAGAATATTTAACTATAGAAAATAAAGAACAAATCTGGCTGAAAAGATATTTTGTTTCCAACACTTCATTTTGCGCAGAGTAGGTAACACGTTTTTAATTTTTATTTGCCAAAAAAAATTACATTTATTTAATCTTCTAGGGGGGGGCAGCTGCCCCCCCCCTGCCCCTACCTGGGTACGCCCTTGGTACTGTTCATTAAGCTGATCGCTCGGTAGTTTCCGGGATTCGTTCTATCTCCGTCTTTTAGTATGGGTAGCATTAGGCTGTCCTTCCATTCTATAGGAACTCTTTGTGTCTCCAATATACTGTTAAAAAATCCGGATCCTTTGCGCGCGTTCGGAAGTCCATAAGCGCCAAAAGTGACTTCTAAATCGTGATCTTAGCAAGTCTGCCGTTCCAATACATCTAAGTATACACCTTCAATTATTTGAAAACTCAGTCAAATGGCAGACACTTATTCCGGTTCCTAATGTGTTTTACATTTTCAGAGTTATAAATTTTATAAAAAGTTTTACGTTATTTTAGCAAGGACGAAAATGATATGTTATCTACATTACTACCATAAATGTAGTTTTTAAAAGGCAGACACAGATGGGTTCCAACATACGGGCAGACGATATAATGTCTGTCTCTGTCGAGGTGTGCTGTTTAATATTGACTCACTCACTCTTCATATAAGAGGATACTCGTATACAAGCACTGAACCTTCATATTTATGTACGTTGTTCTCTTTTTTTTTCCCAGTTTTATAATTTTTTTATGAGACACATTAGGAATCTGAATAAGTGTCTGCCATTGAGCTCTTGAATAAAAATATACAAATAGATCGGATAAAAATAATTGGGAATCTAGGAACTGTTTTTCCAAATTTATTTATGTTGTGAATCTTAAAATTCAGTGGGAAGTGAATTATAGCACTGAATAGCATTATTATTATTACAAACGATCTTTGATAGATTGGTATTGAGGCATCGTTAGAGTCGACTTGTAGCTTGTAGCGGATGTTTCTTGAGTGAATACTTGAACGTTTGATAATCTTTTAGCATTAATATATTAATTTGGGTCATTTACTTATTTGTGCGTAAAATAAGCTAAATGTAGGAATATTCTATTCTCCATGTGGAGCCATCTACATTTTTCAAATTTAAGTAAAACATGGACAAATTTTTTGATGCCATAAATTAACCGACAGCAGCTGTTCTGTACCTTTTGAATATACAATCTACTTGAGTTCAGTGTGATATTAATTTAATTTAGTTTTTGAAGTTTGCAATGTTTATTATTCAGTGGATTTAACTTTTTTAACAGACAACTTTTTTTTGCAGTCCTCGCAAACCCCACTGTTGTTATGTGAAGTAACAGCGGCATACTTTGACCACGACCTAGGAACAACGGTAAATTAATACAATTATTTACTTAAATAAGGTCCTCAGAAGTTCCCGACCCCCACCTCTCTCTCAGAAAAACCTGACTGACAAAAAAATACTCAGATAAAATTTGTAGGACTTCACGAGTGCATGAACCATGAACTTGACCTTGAGAGTCACTTCAAGGTTAAGCCAATTTTATTAAATGGGACATTATATTTTTGACCTCTCAAATGGAAACGGGATTATCTGAAATTAGATAATCTTGACCTTGACCGTGACCATGACATTGAAGGCCAATTCAAGACGATGTTCTTAAATAGGACCCTATATTTTTGACCTCGGAAATGGGAAAAAGTGAAAATTAGAAACAGAATGATCTTTAATATGACCTTCAAGTTCGCATTAAGACCAAAATGAATTTTCTTAAATGGGTCCCTATATTTTTGATCCAGGAAATGTGATCAATTCAAGTCAAATTCGATAATGATTCTGACCATGATTTCGACCAAGAATTTGAAGGTCACCCTAAGGTCAAGCATTTTTTTTAAATGGGACCGTATACCTTTGACACCGGAAATCTTCTTTTACTTCTTTATGTGCAGTCTCCTTTAAGAAAGTTGGCTATTGTCATTGCGATTCTTGCTTTAATTGCTTTAGATGCGACTGTGCGGGATAATTCTATTGATGTACTGTAATACCATTCTC
Source organism: Callosobruchus maculatus (assembly GCA_951848785.1). NCBI lineage: Eukaryota > Metazoa > Arthropoda > Insecta > Coleoptera > Chrysomelidae > Callosobruchus > Callosobruchus maculatus. The sequence goes on along the minus strand of CATOUR010000041.1, from coordinate 14,681,141 downwards.
GCAAGTTTTTCAGCCACGAAGTGCGTCTTCTCTCAGCACTTCTTTTTTCTTGTATTTTTCCTTGTATTATCAATTTAGAATAGCATGTGGTATCTTTCTCCACACACAATGTGACCCAGGTAAAAAAGTTTCCCCAACTTTATAGTTTCTACTACCTCAATTTCTTTATTCATATGCCTTACGATTTCAAAATTTGTGAATATTTCCGTCCAAGGAACCCTGATTATGCGTCTATATACCCACATCTCGAAAGTCTCAAGTCTTCTCACATCAACTTTGTTCGTTGTTCCGTTGTTCACGACTAGACCTGCTGCTTCTTCACTGATATTTAGGATTATGTCCATCAGTCTTTGTAGGTCCGCGCTACTCTGGGCTATTACCAAGGTACCATTGGCAAAACGGATGTTGTTTATTATTTCACCGTTAACCTTTATTTCCGCTGTTTCTTCAGATATAACCTCTTGCATAATTGCCTCTGAACCTGAACAGAAAAGCATAGAAGATAGTACGCGTGCCTGTCTTATTCCTCTTTCGACTGCTATCAGTGTTATCTCGTCTAACGTTTTCTCGCCCTCTCTGAAGACAGCTCTTTGATTATAATATACTGCTGATAATTCTCATGACGTTGAACTCAATACGCTTTTCACTTAGAATTTCCAGAAGTTTGTCGTGTCTGACACCATCAAATGCTTTTTTGTAATCCAGAAAACATACGAAAAGATCCTGATCCTGGTATAAAAAGAGATAATTTTTATATAAGTTTCTTTCGATGAAGTTTTGACGCTTTACATCAATTTGCTACGTTTTATTCGACTTTACGGCGGCCTTGAAATTATCAAAGGATCTGGAGACTATTACCGCTTGGGGAGATAGTAGAACATGTTAGAATTCAGTGCTCTCAAACACTACTGTACACTATCAAACAAGAACTGCCAAAGCGAGCACCTGGTCCTAATGTATTCAATGACCAGACCCTACCAAAAAGTCACACTTCAACTTCAAGGTCATGGTAAAGGTCACCATTGAATGAATGAATAAGGACCAGAGGCTATCCAGCACGGAATGTGGCTGGTGCATAGGCCACACGATGGGCCCTTTTGCGCCTCTATCCGCGCTAGTTCCTAAGACCTGCCCTTTTGGCAAAGGCAAGTACATTCTTAGGTCCTATCCGTTTTATCTCTATTGGTTCCAAGGTTCTTGAGCCCAGCATAGTCTGCCTGTGATAATCCAGGGTTTCACAGCGACACAAGATGTGTGCCGAGGATTCTTCCTCTTCACCACACCACGTGCACGTTGGGTCGTTGACCACCCTCATCACAAACAAGTGACGCCTGAAGGTGTTGTGACCCGTTAATAGGCCTACTAGCAATCTCAAGTTACTCCTATCCAGAGACAGACAAAATCGTCCTATTCTCTCTGCTAATAGCTAATAGCTCCCGAGCCTGACGGAGATGACCATAGATGTTGTTCCATCTCAGAGAGTGTTGATTCTGGATCCACTCTCCAGTTGTTTTCCTAATCAAGTTTGCAGACAGTCCTAAGGCTGGTTCCGGGCCCACAAAACTGTTGTCGGATCCCATCCTAGCCAGATGATCCGCCATTTCGTTACCCTTTACCCCAGCGTGCCCAGGTACCCACAACAGTGATACCTTGTGTTTAGCTGAGATGTCAAGAGCCCTCCTGCACTCCAGGACCAGTCCCGACGTTATTTTCCAAGCACTCAGTGCTTTGATGGCTGCCTGACTGTCAGAGCAGATAGTAATCCGCCTCCTAGACCCGTCAATTTCCCGAATACGATTTACACAAGCAAGTATCGCATAGACCTCAGCCTGGAATACTGTGGTGTGCCTCCCAAGAGGGAATTAAAGTCTTGTATGGGGTCCGTAGACTCCCGAGCCCGAGCCCTCTCTAGCGAGTGAACCGTCTGTGTACCAGACCTGTCCTCCTCCTTCGATGAGCTGTCTTTCCCTAGACTCCCACTCTTCCCTTGACGGAAACACCACCGTAAATTTGCGATTGAAGCGATGCGTAGGAGAAACTATATCGCTCCTCGCCAACAAAATAGGACTATCCTCATGCAACTCTGCTAGAATCGTCGAATGTCTTTTGCCTGGATTCATAAAAGTCCAGCTACCCTGACTCCAGAGACGGAACCCAGCTTTTCTAGCTTCCTCTTGAATTACCAGATCCAAAGGTATCCAATAGTGTTTCAATGGCACTCAAAGGTGTTGTGCGCACTGCACTGGTTATACTAAGACATGCCAAAGGTTGAACCTTATTAAGTTTGGCTCTTATTGCCTCCGTCTTTATACAGGTCCACCACACTATGGAGCCATATATTAATGACGGTCTGACTATTGTAGTATAGAGCCAGTGCACCACTTTTGGGCTCAGGCCCCAGCTACTACCGACAACTCTTCTGCAGGCCCAGATGCTCAAGGTACATCCAGGTGTTGCCAAGTTCGATGTCGTGCGGGAGTAGTCCTAGAAGTACCCAATCCAACAAAGAAGACACAAAAATTTTGGAAAAAGCCTCAATTTATTTTTCAACATAAGATTATGGCCATTTGGAGTGTATCTCTGTATACTTCAATAAAGTCTATATTATTATTATTATTATTATTATAATGAGTTTCGAGCCTTGCTTACCTTATAATCCACGGGCTGCCTCCAAGTCAGCTTGTGATCCAGTATGACTCCTAAATACTTTAGTGACTGAGACAATTCAAGTGTCGTTCTGAAAAAGGTAGGCCTCACGAGGCCTTCCATCTTCCTTCTCCTAGTGAACATAACGACCTCCGTCTTTTCAGCGTTCACTGACAGATCTACCTCATTACACCACGTTTCCACAACACGCAGCGCGCCTTGCATTACCTCGGAGACTGTATTAATAAATCTACCCCTGACCACTATGCTCAAATCATCGGCATAGGCCTGTACGTAGACCCCTGTGTTACTTAGTCTCACGAGTAGGTCATTCACCACTAAGCACCATAATAGAGGTGAAAGAACACCGCCTTGTGGGCAGCCTCGCGCCACTGCAACGCTATAGTTTATGTCATTAAGCGTTGCAGAAGCCACTCGGCACTCTAGAGTAGTAAGAATCCACTCCACTAGGATTGGAGCAATTCCATGTCTCTCTGGGGCGCGTCTTATCGAATTGGTAGTGGTACAGTTGAACGCACCCTCGATATCAAGAAATGCTACCATAGCCACTTTCCGTTGATCTAACGTTTTCTCCAGCCTGCTGACCAAATGATGAAGTGTCAGCTCAGCTGATTTTCCCGCCTGGTATGTGAACTGATAGGCATGGATTTCAACCCTTTGTAAGGGCCCATTCTTGATATATCTATCAACCAACCTTTCCAGTGTTTTTAGTAAAAACGACGAAAGGGTAATCGGTCTAAAGTCCTTCGGACGAGTATAGCTACCTCTGCCCGGCTTAGGAATAATAACGACCCTTGAATGCAACCAGCTCATTGGTGTGAAGCCAGTAGCCACGCAGGCGCGAAATATCCTAACTAGGTATGGTAGTACCAGATCGTGTCCATGTTGTAGCATGGCTGGAATGACGCCATCCTTGCCTGGACTTTTGTATGGAGCAAAAGTATTTTTTGCCCATCTTGTGTGGTCATAAGTGACGACTTCTCCTGCTATCTGCCATTCCTCTCTATGAGGACGGCAGAGTGGCCTATGTGCACCTGTCTGTTGAGCAGCAACCGATCCCGGAAAGTGCACACTCATCAGCAATTCAAGCGTTTCCTCCTCGTTATTGGTTCTATGACCATTGGAGTCCGTCAAGGTCCCCAACTTGGACTTGGTGTCCTTGCTAAGGAATATCATTGATGGACCTGCAGAAGTTTCTACAAGATTCCCTGGAGGCCCTCCTGACTTCCCTCTTATATTCCTGTAGCTTTATCCTATACTCCTCCCATTCAGGAGTACCTTTCCTGTACCTAACTCTTGTGAGTAGTTTGTGCAGGGACTTTTTCCTGGTCCAGAAGGTGGAATTGCCCGCCACGCTCACTTTGCGTAGGGGACAGTTATCCTCAAAGGAGGCTCGGAGGTCCCTACACAGGGAATCAACTGCCGCCTCCAAGCCCTCCCCTTTACTGAGATCCTGATCTATAGGACGGAGCCTGGTGCCTAGGTCCTCTTTAAAAGAAGCCCAATTTGCTTGCTTAGGATTTCTAACAAAGATTTTCTCTTTTTTTCCGTCAATCCTAAACGTTATATGTCTATGGTCGGACAGTGACGGTTCCAAGGATACGGTCCAGTCCTTGACCTCATTACAAATCCCGACCGTGCTCAGTGTTATGTCTAGGACCTCGTCCCTCACATTGTTTGAGAAGGTAGGTGTGTCGCCAACATTCAGAACCTCTAGGTTCGACGTCCCTAGAAATTCCATCAGCTCTTCACCACGTCTATTAGTGTTAGAGCTACCCCATAGGGTGTGATGGGCGTTGCTATCACACCCCACGATAAGCTCGAGATTATTATCTCGACAGTGAGACACAATGTCCTCCATCTCTTCTGAAGGAGGAGGATCTCCTGAATCATACGGTAAGTACGCTGAGCATACTACTAAACTTCTTTCGATGCCTTGTTCTCTAAGGCGAATCACCACCGCAATCATGTCCCTAGTTGTAAAGTCCATTAGTTGCCATGCATTCATATTATTACATAATATACACACTCTAGGCTTTGTCTCCGGAGCGCTACTAAAAATGGTATACCCTGGAATGTTAAGCCCGTTAATAATGCCTTTCCTTATCCAGGGTTCCTGAATAGGAGCTATGTCATAGCGACCCCTAGTGATCGTCTGAGTAAGAACCCTAGAAGCTGCTATGCAATGCTGCAAATTAATTTGAATAAACGAAATGTAACTCACCATTTTTTTTTGGCAGTCCACCCTCGTATGTTTGTAGTGAACCAACGTCTAGTGCCCCACGGTGGGGCCCCGTTTGTTGCCGCTACCCTCGCTCTGACTGTGGCGTTCATCTGCCTGCCACAGCATCCTGGCTCCCTCCAGTGCTGAGTCGGAGTCACTATCCAGTAGTTGTCCCTCACTCACTGGTGTGCTGCTCTGTGGCCCACTAGTTCCTGGTGTGGGCGCATCCCTGTCCAACTCCGGAGACTCCTGAGGAGTCTGTTCCTGCCGCTCGGTCCCCCTTGGAGGAGCCCGAGTGGCAACAACAGCCTCCCCAGGTGCCAGCTGCCCTTGGTTCCTAGGCTCCTGGCTCTCGCCTGGGCGCTGATCACCGCCCGCAGCAGCAGTCCCGCGTTGATCTTTATTCTTGCTCAGCAGAGTAAACACTGCTGAGCTCGCTCCGCAGTAGAGCCGCAGCCACCTGCCCTCGAATACACCCCAGCTAATAGAGTCAACGCTGAGGACCAGACGCACGCCTTTCAGCTCCATCTTGACCTCCATCACCCTCCACGAGTTGGCGTGTATCCCAGGATTTTGCCTGCCTAAAGGTCACCATTACACTGCCCGATTACATCTGAACAAATTTTGTTTGAATATTTTTTGTCCCGTCAGAATTCTCTGAGATAGAGGGCCTTGTTCTTACATGAAATGTTTAGTTATAAGGGCGATAACAAACATTTTCAGATCGTTGTTTGTTCCAGAGAAACACTTTTTTGCTTCAAATGTTGCAACAATTTGTAGATGATACAATATTTGGTATTTACAAAGTGCACACCAGTAGGATATTCAAGGTACAGTCATACATTTATTGTTTGTATTTTATTACAATCCTCTTCTTTCTTTAACTGTTTTCTTGCTAAGATAAAGAAAAGGAAGTTTCACTATTCTAAATTCCCGAATAATTAATAATTTAACAATAGTAATAATAATAGTTTATTGACATTACGATACATTAATGTGTACTTGCACAATGCACATGTCAATATAAGAATAAAATACAATAATTGTGTTTACAAGGTAAATAATAAATGAATTATAAATGATCTGTATACATACATTTTTATATATTAATTATTATATATTAATTGCTCCACAAACTTTCTTCTACAATCATCAATGTATTCCATATACACTAGTCATATTTGCCAGTCCGTACCTTGTCACCGTAAAAATAGTCCACATGATAAAACATAATGACACGAGGAAAGGTACACAGTTTTCAATAATCATCTTTCTTGTTTCAGGACCTTCAAATGATAACCTCCATTATCATGCTCTTGCGCGAATTAAAGAAGCTATGAAAATATATTGAATAATGTATAAAATAAACTATCAAAGTAGTACTTTTTAAATGTATTCTCGATATTGTGACTTTCTTCTATACCTATAACGTACAGAGCTTGTCAAAATAAGCAATTTTTTCCTCCAAATTTGTAGACAGAAATCAGGATAACCGCACTAACGTTATGCCACAGCCAAACACCTATGTGTCACACTGATGGATAGAACACTATCGACTATCGTTTGAAAAAATATTCAGTCCATCGCAGCCAAAGTAAATAGCAGAAAATAACATCCTGCAAAAGCTCTTGCGGCGCTTCCGCTTCTACGCTTCGTACTTCGGCCCTGTGCCTGCGTTTCTCTGCGGCTGAATTTTGCTCGCCAGTGTGGCTAAACAGCTCACATACTAGACTGATAGACGCCCGGTTAAACACTTCTATGAGAACTATTACGGGATGCATCAAATTAGCTCCAACTTATTGGCTACCAACACTCAGCCAAATAGCTCCACCACCCATCCGTCGAGAAAATGCCCTTCTGGAAGAATGTAACAAGATCAAAACAAATCCCTCACTGCCAATCCTCGAAGATATAGCTGATCTCTCCTTACGGTCCAGAAAATCACCAATTACAACAGCTCTCCAACTTGAGTCTGATGATTTTAATTCTGCGGTTAAATGGGCAGAAACTTGGGGGACCCAAACACCAGAAGAAGTGAACAGTATTCTAACTGCTGGTCAAGAGCCTCCTGGTTTTGAGCTCCACCGAAAGGATGTCAACCCTAAACAGTATTCGCACGTTGCATGGAGTGTGCGCTGATTCGTTGTTTAAATGGAACAAGCGCGAAACCCCACGATGCGACTGTGGAGCGGAACGCCAAACTGTCAGGCATATAGTGCAACAATGTGGCTTAAGGGTCCCACAGACATCGTTCTTTTTCATCAGGTTTGCACGACGTGCCAACCGATCACAATCATTTCGGTCCGTGTGTGCCGAAAAACCGTCGTGTTGACCGTCGTTCCAAAAAATCTGTCCGAGCTTGATTTTACCCGTCGGTTTCGAACGCCATCGTGCAACTCGGTACATGTGTGGCCGTTTATTGTGCAATCACAACTTTTTTACACCATTACATATGACTGATAATTGCGTGCTGGAGCAACAGTCACTGATTGTTTTTGTTTCATATCAGGCTTTTTAATTGTCTTGGAAACTTATAACCTCTAGTAAATTGCGGTAGCCAGTAGACTGTAAAAAATATCTATTACTGCATCTGCATCGCAGTTGTTCCTGGGAGAGTTGATTTGTTGTAAGGAATTTTTATAATCTTGTCCCTTTAGTCTAGTTAGTGTGTATTTTTCAGCTAAGTTAGTTGCTTTCTTCTACCTGAACAGGTTTTTGTTTATATTTCGTGGCCTGCTACGTTGCTTATAGGTAGGAAAATTGAAAATCGCCGATTTGTTTGACAATTTAAAATTAAATGAAAACTATCAGAGATTGATATTCACAACCTTATATCTTAGAAAGGTTCTCAAAGTCTACGTTTAACCGTATAAAAAAATTAGGCATTCCCATTTGAAAAAAGCAACCTAGCAGACCATAAAATATAAACAAAAACCTGTTCAGGTAGAAGAAAACAACTTAGCAGAAAAGTACACACGAACTAGACTAAAGGGTCTAACCAGAAACAACGGCGGTAACCAATCAAAGAGAAGCTGGAGTATGGCAGAAATGGATTTTTTCACGGCCTACTAACTACTGCAATGTACTACAGATTGGCAATTTCCAAAATCATTAAAAATTTTGAAATGAAACGAAAACTACTAAATAATGTTTTAGGCAGTTTATTATTTTCATAATAAAATTTCACATTTAATGATATAAAAAAGTATGTAATTCTGTCAAAACTCAAGTCAAAAGTACCTCTGACTGAGTTCTGAAAATTCTTGAGTACCTATTAGCAAGATCGCAGAAAATGAAGAATGAATTAAAATTTGTTCAAATTATAAAACTTAACTTAAATGACAGAAAATTTAGTCAGTATTCCTTTTTTGCAATATTGCCAATAGACATTGAAAAATAGAAGCTCCAGTCAGAGGTATCGACTTCGACGCAAATTGCTACTTTTTTACACCATTATACATATGATTGATAATTGCGTGCTGGAGCAACAGTCGCTGGTTCTTTTTGTTTCATATCAGGGTTTTTAATTGTCGTGAAAGTTTTAACCTCTAGTAAATTGCGGTAGCCAGCAGACTGTAAAAAATATCTACTACTGCCATACTCCAGCTTCTCTTTGACCTTAGAGACGTTACCGCAGTTGTTTCTGGGAGAGTTGATTTGCTGTAAGGAATTTTTATCATCTTGTCTCTTTATTCTATTTCGTCTGTATCTTTTTTATAAATTTCTTGTTTTTTTCCCATCTGAATTAACATGTTTTTGTTACATTTCATGGCCTGCTACGTTGCTTATAGGTGGGAAAACTGAAAAACGCCGATTTGTTTGAAAATTTAAAATTAAATAGAAACTACCAGAGATTGATATTCGCAACCTTATATCATTAGAAAGGTTATCAAATTCTTCGTTTAACCATATAAAAAATTAGGCCTTCCCATTTGCAAAAATCAAGTTATCGCTGATCGAAGTTTCCTTAATTAATCGACCGATTTCTCCAAGCATTAACGTAATTTAAATTTGACACGCTCATCAAAGCTGACGCATTTTATGCTTAGTAATATGGCAAAGTCACAGCCTTCCATATTTCATAATCTCTGCGAATTCAATTTTTTCCTGGTATCTACTTCACCGAAAGTGGTGATTTACACCTAAATGGTTCGTTTTAAGTCCCATGATGATACATAAAGTCACACTAGAGTTCAGCAAGGAATCTGAATATGCAATAATATACGGGTGTTCCATTTAAAACAACATAGCTTTGATACATTTCGTGTTTTTGGGACACCCTGTATAACATGAAAATATTTTTAAAATGTAGCCTTTATGGGTCTCTATCCATCCGAAATTATTATTTTCTTTTTTATCAAATACTTTAGCCATAATTTTCCGTGTCGAATAACGTGAATAACCCTGTAGTTCGCTTATAGGAGGGGGGTCCTCTTCAATCCGGCATATACATAATAATTTTTTTGTAATCATAGATCTCATCTATCATAGCTGGAGGTTTACCTGAATATTTTGAAATTAACGCAAAGGTAATGGTTCCTTGGATAATGATGTCCACTTACCAAAATAACATTCCCCAATTTTTGTAGGTGCCATTGCGCTACTATAGCATATTATATAATATGATCTTGATATAGATACATACACCGCAATACGAGAAATCAGGTATGTTCCGAAAGAACGTATTGAAATTTTTTGCTAGAAAAAAATTCGAAACTATATACGGAATTGCTGATACCAACTACTATATACTGCTGATGCTGGGAATCGACGTTTATGACAGAACTTCTACGATAGCATATACTGCACCAGGAAAACGAAAGTGGTTGCTTACATCAGGTAAGTTAGAGCGGCTGTACACAAAACTGCAGTCTCGTTCCAACAGAACTGATATCCAGGAGTATACAATTTTTACTTTTACTTCCCACACCGATAGGTGAGGGGAGTATTGTGATCGCGAAAATTTTCGATTTTGAGATAACACGCTTTTTGGGCGTTTTATGATGGCTACATAACGAAAATCCATGTCACTCATTTCCGTCGGTCTGTCTGTCTGTCGGTCTGTCTGTCTGTCTGTCTGTCTGTCTGTCTGTCTGTCTGTCTGTCTGTCTGTCTGTCTGTCTGTCTGTCTGTCTGTCTGTCTGTCTGTCTGTCTGTCTGTCTGTCTGTCTGTCTGTCTGTCTGTCTGTCTGTCTGTCTGTCTGTGCGCGTTTTTCTAGCCTCGTAATCTCAGTAACCGCTGCATGGATTGTGATGAAATTTGGGCAGCGATATGCTGTGGGGTCGTAGTAGGTAATGCTGCTATAATTTTGAAAATCGGTGCATAGGCGGCGGAGTAATTAGCAAAAAACGAAAAATTTCAAATATGCCTCAAACTTCGTTTTTAGGTGTTTTAGGGGTTCCTGATCATTTTCTACTTTTTTTTTGGTGGGGGTGAAATTGGGGTGGTTGGGGGGGGGGGGTTGTAAATCTAAAAAAATTGTTGTACTTATAATGGGCTGTCTACTGACCTGAGAGAGAAAGACCTAGCAGTATAATACACTTTTTTAGGTCCATCCGAACATTGCCTTTTGTATTACAGGAACCAAGGGACTTGGAGAATTTTCTGATGTATACATACGAGTATTGCTTTAGATCGTTCTGTATTTTATAATGTTGAAATAACTGAATTGATTTTAATGAAATTTCGGCACAGTATTACTAGTTTGGCGAGGATGGAAAACGCGTCTGATTTTTGGAAATCGTCTCAGTGGCGGCGCAGCAATATTAAAAAAACTAGAAATATGAAAACAGCTCAAACTTCGTTTTTAGACGTTTTAGGGGTTCCTGATCATTTTATACCTTTTTTTGGGTGGGGGTGAAAATTGGGGTGGTTGGGGGTTGGGTGGTTGTAAAATTGAAAAATTTGTTGTATTCATAATAGACTGCCCACTGACCTATGAAGGAAGACCTAGCGACATAAATAACTTTTTTAGGTATATCTGAACATTGCCTTATGCCTATTACAGAAAACAAAGAACTTAGAATTTTTTCCGATGTATGACAGACGAGTATTGCTTTAGATCGTTCTGTATTTTATAATGTAGAAACTACTGAATTGGTGTTAATGAAATTTCGGTACAGTATTACTGCTTTGGCAAGGATGGAAAACGCGTATGATTTTTAGAAATCGTCTCAGTGGCGGCGCAGCAATATTAAAAAAACTAAAAATATGAAAACAGCTCAAACTTCATTTTTAGACGTTTTAGGGGTTCCTGATCATTTTATACTGTTTTTTGGGTGGGGGTGAATTTAGGGTGGTTGGGGGGTGGGGGGTTGTAAAACTGGAAAATTTGTTGTATTCGTAATGGGATGTCCATTGATATGCGAATAGAAAACCTAGCGGCATGATACACTTTTTAGGTCCATCCGAACGCTGCATGCTTATTATAGAAACCACGGGACTTAGTATTTGTGATGTATACATACAAGTATTGCTTTAGATCGTTCTGTATTTTATAATGTGGAAACCACTGAATTGATGTTAATGAAATTTCGTCACAGTATTACTACTTTGGCAAGGATGGAAAACGCGTATGATTTTTAGAAATCGTCTCAGTGGCGGCGCAACAATATTAAAAAAACTAAAAATATGAAAACAGCGCAAACTTCGTTTTTAGACGTTTTAGGGGTCCTGATCACTTTATACTTTTTTGGGTGGGGGTGAATTTAGGGTGGTTGGGGGGTTGTAAAACTGGAAATTTTGTTGTATTCGTAATGGGCTGTTCATTGATATGCGAATGAAAAACCTAGCTGCGTGATACACTTTTTAGGTCCATCCGAACGTTGCATGCTTATTATAGAACCCACGGGACCACGAGTATTTGTGATGTATACATACAAGTATTGTTTTAGATCGTTCTAGATTGCGTAACGTGAAAATTGTTCAATTGATTTTTAATGCATATTTCCTGGAGAGGGAGACGTAAGAAACTATTTACGAGCGTTGTTGTGTTGGATGTTTTTTTTGCGGGCGGGTGGGCGATGATTTAGTTGCAAGGAGATTTCAGACTATAGCTTCATGGCCTTCATGCAATGGGAAATAATAAAATGGTATCATCGTTATGTGTGGGAAGTACTGAGTCAATCAACTTGACTCCATTTTTTTGCATAGGTACACCTTTGTTTATCGTAACGTAGATCAAGTCAGGTTAGTGCCTTAGGCTTTCTGTGTGTTTTTTTAATTGTTTTTATAGTCTTTGTTTTCAAACGCTCAAAATGGAACAGTGATTTTGTCTTCTCCAAATAAAACGATTTCATCGTGTTCCGAGACTATAACTCTTTTTCGAATGATTTCCATTTTTTCCATCTCTCAACAACGCAAAGTAGACACCATCTATGGGCCAAAAACAAAGCCTTTCCTCTCTTTTGGGGCATACCCCACGGTATAACAAGCAGAAATATATGCGATTTTAGCTTATGCCTTTCGTATTCACGAAATTCAGGGGCCTAGCAGGCGGATCACTATCTGCTCTGACAGCCAGGCAGCATTAAAAGCATTAAGCGCTTTTAGATTTACATCAAGGCTCGTTCTGCAATGTAGAGAGGTACTGGATAACATTTAGGCAAGACATCAGGTGTCACTTATATGGGTGCCAAGTCATGCTGGAGTTGGTGGCAATGAAATGGCGGACGCGTTCGCAAGGTGAGGGTCGAGGAATGGTTTTACTTACGGAGCGCACCAGATGCTTTTTATTTGACAGTTTTATGTGAATAAATAGATATAAGTCACAGAGTTAACATCTCTAGAGGGAGCCTAATTTGAATATTGGCCAGCCAACATCTATAGCGCTATTGCCACTCTTCTTCGTCCGCTTAAGGATCTTCCAGTTTCTTCAAAGTCTGGCAGTTTCCGCAGTTTGAACGCATGTTCCTCAAAATATTTAACTGGGTATTTAACTATACATTAAAATATACTTGCAGTGTAACTGATTTACGTGAAGACAATTTGTATTGATTTAACGAAATCTCAAAAATGGTAAATTTCATAGCGAAATGTCGCAATAACTTCTAATATGTCGTAAATCTGGCAACCTACAATCGGCGTCCCCTAAAGCTGTCATGTGGCTGTCATTGTAGTTGTGGTTATTGCGTTTGTTGAGATTTTTGTTGTTTTAGTGTATATTTGAGTAACTTTGTGACTATTTGTGGTGTGAATTAAATTATTCATGAACAATATTGTGATAATTGCATGAGGGACGAAATAAAAAGTGCATAGTTTGCTGCAATAGCGACGAATCGGTGAACACCACCTATCATAGGTTTTGTTTTGGTTTTCAGTAGCGTAAAATATGGGGAAACACTTCATGGTAATAATAAATTATCAACTGTTACAATCAAGTTATAATAAGAGTAACTCTCTAAGTATAGCTAAATACTAATACAACTTATTGTATCAGTTTGTAACATCACAGTAATAATTGAATCTATTAATGAACATCCAATTTTAATATAAAATCGTACGTCACTGGTAATGCCCTCAAACTGTCAAAATTTCCGTTACATGTCGGCTGGTCAGCGACCTGTGCATTTTGTTGTTTACATTCCCTCTAGAGATGTTAACTGTGTGATATAAGTACATTGAATCATTTGTTTCAGTTGTCCTGCTTTTCCTATCCATCGTCCTGTTATGTGAAACAATGCTCCACAATTCAAGCGATACATCTATGATGTATTACTTCCACATCGCTATGATACTTATGGCAATGATGGTGGTGTTCTGGACTGCTTATAGTAACCATTTACCAACAAGCATTCTGGCTTGTACGCATAAAGCCGAAGAAAGCATGAGAGGAATGAATTTACCTGTGAAGTACACCACGTGCATTTGCACAGTCTATGCAACTAACATGCTGATAGCAATAGGAATCGCTGCTATTTTCCAAAAATTCTACATAAAGGAAAACAGTTTTTACCTTTTTTTGAAAGATTTGCTTACAGTGGGTGCCTCCATCATCTACATAACCGCCACTTCGATTTTTTATGTGATACTTGCACCTACGATAGTTATTCGATTCAGGACTATCAACTCTTACCTGGAGGATAATATGGATAACAAAAATGTGGAAAAACTAAAGAAGGAGCTTGTAATGATTGCTCTGGCACACGATTGTTTGTGCAATGCATTTAAGCAACTTTTATCGTTTACTGGACCTACTATAGTGTTGTTTTTCGTAACAGCGTATTCTCAGATAATAGTCTACGTCTACAAATACATAGAAGATGGAGAAAATGAAATGGACACCTATGCATTATTTTGGAATACAATGTTTTTGACTGTATGCTTCTTAAAAGTTGGTATAACGACGTTCGTCAAACATGAGGTAATAACATGATAATACTGATTTATTTCATTTTTAAGGTGACCCCTACCACTAGAGTATTTTCTGAATACAACACATTTTTGAGTTTACAATCCCCGATCATCCCAATTTTACCCCCTCCCAAGACCAAATGAAAAATGATTAGAAAATCCTAAGACACCTAAGAACGAAATTCAATAATTTCCAGGTTATACAATACAGAACGATGTAAAGCAATATTCGTACGTATACATGCCTTAGTTTCTGGCAAGGCAATGGTCGGATGGTTCTAAAAAACTGTATTATGCCCCTAAGTATTTCTTTCGCAGATCAATGGACAGCCCATTATCAATACAACAAAATTTTCAATTTTACAACCCCCAACCACCTTGATTTCATCCTCACCCAAAAAAGTAGAAAACGATCACCAGGAATCCCTGAAATGCCTAAAAACGTAAGTTTCAGGAATATTTGAAATTCTTTGTTTTTTTGCTACCGCCCTGGCACCCATTTTCAAAATTATAGTAGTATATTACCTACTAAAATCCCATAGCATATCGCCATCCAAATTTCATCGCAATCATCCATGCAGCGGTTACTGGAGTGGTTACGAGGCTTTAAAACAGACCAACAGACAAACAGACCGACAACCAGACAGACAGGCACACAGACCGATGGAAATGAATGACGTGGATTTTTGTTATGTAGATATCATAAAACGCCCAAAAAGCGTATTATGACAAAATCGGAAATATTCATGACCATATAATCATTTATTATCGGTGAGGGAAGTAATGTTGACTAGGTAACGGCATTTGGCGTTTTCAAAACAAATAAGTGGCAATAAGCCCGCACTATTTTGTGTTTAGTATTCACACACGCCTTTTGTGTAGGTATCGCTGTAAGTGATGCTGTCATATGAAAATTTATCGGATCACTGACGTAAAAAACTTATAGGTACATAATCATTCATCTTAATCGTAGATTAACGCAATGTGTGCAGATCTGACCAATAACGTTTGATAATCACTTATTATACAGAGTATCCACAGTTATGGGGTTGAGGTTAGGGTGGTAGGTAGGGCGGAAAATATGATAATTTCAAATCTCTTACCAACTTATAGTACAGGATCCCATTGCTCGATCCTGCAGGTATCTGTTTTTCTTTTGATAAAATTAATTTTAAAACTGTGTTGAGAAGGTACAGGTAAATGGATTAACGATAGGTTACCTTTTAGAAATTAGCCACAATTATCTGTAATTAATTTTAGTGTAATTCATTGAATAACATAACTTGCGGCTATATCTTTTTTAGTCAATTTTATGTCACACATCCTCAGGGTTACCAGGTGTGAACATGTACAATCTGACAAGTGTAACAAGAGACTTGGGAATTTCGCCGCTATCTCACACGCACACGTTATTTCATATCCTCTCGTCTCTTACTATCCTTGTCTATTTCAGATTTCTCACGGCTCTTGTTACACTTGTCAGGCTGTATATTACTGTTGATTATCTGCACTCATTTGTTTTTTCAAAAAATTTATAACAAGATTAAAGTTTCATTTATATTAATTACAAAAATTCAAGGTTGTCTGTTGGAAAATTGCAGCAAATAGAGGTAGCCATGACTTTTATTAGCGATTTTCGCTTCATGTGAGTGTCTCTTAGGCTTAGTTCAGATGACGCGCTTTCGCTTGACGCTCTCTTTGAAAATACACATAATTAATCCAAGCTGTTCACATGGACGCGCGCACGACAAACTGTACGCGCGACGACGCCACTAGACTCAGAGAATCTCAATACGCGCGTCGGTCAGCGGCGACGCGCGTATTGAAATACTAGACGTTCCCATTCCCATTGCCTGTTCAGTTGGCACGCGTCTTTTCTAGCGTTCAATCGAAATACCTGGTGTTTCTTTGCAAAAGTTTATTTCTCACGTATGCTATTGAAATGGAAACAGAAGAATTCAATATAGATGTTTTCATTGATGAAATTGAGAAGAGGCTTACGATTTGGGACATGCATTCCAAATTACATTCAAATAAGACGGCAAAAAAGAGCGCCTGGGAGGAACTGGTCCTAATCTTTTGCAAATCCGATGATAAAATGAACTTGTAGAAAGTCTATTCTTTAAAATTGGGTGAACCCAGTGTGTCCTTTCTCTCTTACGTCGTTTTCTTCTTCTATATGCTAACCAAAGTTCTGTTTGTACAGCTTCTCCTACATCCATTCTCGTTAATAACAAATAAACTGACACTCGATTGCCTAGTGTCACTGTATATAAAAGTTGTACGAAGTTCTACGCGTGTCATCTGAACGCAGACGCAACAAACGTGCGCCACGTGCGCGAACTAAGCCTAAGCCTTATTTTGAATATTTCCTAAACGGCTGTTTAGAAATTTTTTGAATTTGGCACACAGGATAAGCTAAGGATACTTCATAGCAACCTATCGTTAAGGAGGAGGACAGGTCTGGTACACAGACGGTTCACTCGCTAGAGAGGGCTCGGGCTCGGGAGTCTACGGGCCCCGTACAAGACTTTCATTCCCTCTTGGGGGGCACACCACAGTATTCCAGGCTGAGGTCTATGCGATACTTGCCTGCGTAAATCGTATTCGGGAAATTGACGGGTCTAGGAGGCGGATTACTATCTGCTCTGACAGTCAGGCAGCCATCAAAGCACTGAGTGCTTGGAAAATAACGTCGGGACTGGTCCTGGAGTGCAGGAGGGCTCTTGACGACATCTCAGCTAAACACAAGGTATCACTGATGTGGGTACCTGGGCATGCTGGGGTAAAGGGTAATGAAATGGCGGATCATCTAGCCAGGATGGGATCCGGAAACAGTTTTGTGGGCCCGGAACCAGCCTTAGGACTGTCTGCAAATTTGGTTAGGAAAACAACTGGAGAGTGGATCCAGAATCAACACTCTCTGAGATGGAACAACATCTCTGGTCATCTCCGTCAGGCTCGGGAGCTATTAGCAGGGCCTGAAGAGAGAATAGGACGATTCTGTCTCTCTCTGGATAGGAGTAACTTGAGATTGTTAGCAGGCTTATTAACGGGTCACAATACCTTCAGGCGTCACTTGTTTGTGATGAGGGTGGTCAACGACCCAACGTGCACGTGGTGTGGTGAAGAGGAAGAATCCTCGGCACACATCCTGTGTCGCTGTGAAACCCTGGGTTATCACGGGCAGGCTGGGCTCAAGAACCTTGGAACCAATAGAGATAAAACGGATAGGACCTAAGAATGTACTTGCCTTTGCCAAAAGGGCAGGTCTTAGGAACTAGCGCGGATAGAGGCGCAAAAGGGCCCATCGTGTGGCCTATGCACCAGCCACATTCCGTGCTGGATAGCCTCTGGTTCTTATTCATTCAACCTATCGTTAATGTATTCTATATAAAAAAACAGATATCTGTAGGATATTAGACTATAGTGAACCTTCGGAAGTATTAAATTGCTGAAAACGTCAATATCTGCTTGTAGATTATTATTTGATGTCAATAGTCCTACGTAACCGGAAAAAATCGCAAATATATCGAAGACGGTTCGTTGTACGAAAAACATGCTAAAACATTTTTTTGTTTGAGAAGAATCAAGCATGGAATAATATAACTTTTATTTGTAAGATTATCTTGTGTGCCAAATTTAAAATTTTTCTAAGCAGCCGTTTAGAAAATATGCAAAATAAAAAAAACCTCTGTTTGTGGCCATTTTTTAACTGGTAACCTTGAATTTTTTTAATTCATATGAATGAAACGTTAACGTTAAATGAGTGCCAACAGTAATATATCTGTTCACACCTGGCAACCTGACGATGCGTCTGACTGAGAGCTGGCAACTACTTGTTATTCAATTCTTCTTTCTAATCTTAGACTATTATAATATGTTCATTAGTAATAGTTAAAGTTCAAATGTTCTTAGTTACATCGCAAAATTGTAGCGTGTGTCTGCTTTAATGACGGAAATTTCATATTTGTACGACAAAGACATTAAAAAGATCGGTTACCGTAACCTTACTAAATGAACTCTCCGTTTAGAATCGGCCCGTTTTAGAAAATTTTACCGTGTTTGTCATTTATAAGGTCAAATCACCTCCTCACTCATTTTCGGAAAAGAAAATGTTATGTTATATTATTATTTTTCCGAGTATCCCCCACCGCCCTCTACCATTAAATCATAGATTTGCACCAAAAGTGGACCAAAGGATAGAGAACAAAAATGACAGTAAAGTTTGAAATTGTTTAGATCATGTTTGTGATAGTTTCTGCCATTTTAAGGTTCGAAAATTGTCTACCCTTTATGAATTTTTATTCCGCAATTTTGAAAATTTTGCGGCATGTGCGGTAGCGTTTTCGACATAAGAAAACATGCTCTTTATTCTGGTAGCATTATAATTTTACGTTATGGCATTATTTTTTGAGTTACCACCACCCCCATCCCTTTTTTATCATGGCAGCGGGACCAAAAACTAGATTTTTGTTTCTAATGATAACTTTTTATAGTGTCCAAGGTTGAAGAAAATCGGAAAGCTTTGGTTTTTTTATGTCTTTCTGTGTATCTGTACGTTCGCGATTTCGTTCTTCAACGATTACTCAAAAACGCCTCGAGCGATTGCTCCCAAATTTGGTTAACTTGAGTTAATAAAAGTCCTTTCGAGTTGAAAAGGTTTTGGTGCCGATCGAACAATGGGGCGACAGCACCAGTTGAAAAAGAAAGTGTCTTTATGTCTAAAACGATATATCACATGTTATTTTTTCGGAAATGGAGGCTAAAAAGATTAAATAAATTGAAATACTCAAATGTGTGAACAACAACCACTTGAGTGGGGGAGGTTCCTTAGTTCCTAGAACGAGGTCTACCTCATTCAACGTCCACATTTTTTTTGCTGTAAAATCTTATGTGAATTTCACTTTCTTTATGTTACGCCACACACGTTTTAATCATTACAAGTTTAAAAATAATGCCTTTGGCATCGACTTCACATTCCGAAACCTGAAAACGATTTCTTTTTTCGGGATTTGTCCTGAGGCCCAGAATATATACAGAGTGTTCTATGACAAATGGAAAATATTTTAGGAGAAGACTGTACAGCTCATTTCCAACAAAAAGGGTCGTAGGGTCCGATTTTCAACTGTTTCAGAGATAAATTGATTTTTAGAGATTTTCATTAAAATGCAGGCCTCCAAAAGAAAACCCTAATAAACAAATTACAGGATATTATACGATTTTGGAATTTTTGCTATTAGTCCTTAGAAAATATGCTATCACGTCACTGTCGACTTAATGAAAGTGATCATGTATTAACCACTCCGCGAGATAGTGAAAATCTCTAAAAATCAATTTATCTCTGAAACAGTTGAAAATCGGACCCTACTTTATATGACTCCTTTTGTTGGAAATGAGCTATGTACTAGCAGTATATAGAACACCCTGTATAGTGTGGATTGAGTGGGGTTGGAAAGAAATGCCAAGGGTGATCTACTTGCCTGGCTTCACCTCCCCATCACTACTACTATATGATTTCTCTTTGCAGTCCTCACAAACTTCAATGCTGTTATGTGAAGTAACAGCCACATACTTCGAAAAAGACTTAGGAACACAGGTATTTATTCGTTATTTTGACTTGAATTGTTCGATTCTCTTAGAATGTTTTATACTAAGGTTAAGAACAAAAGTCTGGTGTTGAAGCCCAATATTAAACTGTCACCTTAACACATGTAAGAAATAGCTTATCAACCCACACAACATGTTTCAAGCCAAAGAAGTTTGTTAAATGGAAATTTACATTTTTGTTAATTTATTTATTTAATCGCGTTTGAGCTACACTTGAATTAATTGTTTAGTTTTATACAGGGTGTCCCACGACGACTAAGACAAGCAATATATCCGAACTGGGCAGTAGTAGCGAATAATAATTTTGGGGGTGTATATTAGAGCAAATATAGTATCTTTTCTTATTATTGTGTCATTCAATGAGGTATTTGTTTTTGGTCACGTGACGTCCGATTCAAAATTGTTAATGGGGCACCCTGTATATTTGTGACTTTTTGTGTTCCTCCCGATAAAACAAGTCCAACAAACTAGCACACTTGGGGTCTAAAGTGATTAGTTCAAGAGATACAGGTACTTAAAGTATGGTACCACTACCATTGATCATGACATCTACCCCTACAGTTAAATTATTTGTTAGTGTTTCATAATGGTAGTGGTACAGTCCTTTAAGTACATGTAGCTCTTGAA
Organism: Callosobruchus maculatus; assembly: GCA_951848785.1. NCBI lineage: Eukaryota > Metazoa > Arthropoda > Insecta > Coleoptera > Chrysomelidae > Callosobruchus > Callosobruchus maculatus. The sequence goes on along the minus strand of CATOUR010000041.1, from coordinate 14,660,661 downwards.
TTAATCACTTTAGACCCCAAGTGTGCTAGTTTGTTGGACTTGTTTTATCGGGAGGAACACAAAAAGTCACAAATATACAGGGTGCCCCATTAACAATTTTGAATCGGACGTCACGTGACCAAAAACAAATACCTCATTGGATGACACAATAATAAGAAATATTTGCTCTAATTTACACCCCCAAAATTATAATTCGCTACTATTGCCCAGTTCCGATATATTGCTTGTCTTAGTCGTCGTGGGACACCCTGTATATATTTTATTCATTTAATTTAATTTTATTTTTTTTTTGTTTTTTTTATTTATTAGAGGAAGAAAAAAACACAACTATATAAGACGATCACAGACGGCACAAGTATGAGAAATGATTGTCGGTATTTGCTTATATCTCTTTCCAGGGTCTGGCACACTGCACTGCCGTGTCGTTCGCTTCCCATAGGTCCTGGATTGTGCAAGGAATTTCCAAGGATGGGCAGGATAGGAGATGCTCCATCGTCTGGTTCTCCCCCCAGACACATAAATCGTCCTCAGCGTATTCAATAAACTAGGTTATCTCCATCAGACCTGCCCATTTGGCATTTAATCTGTTGAGACTTTTCCAGATCCTCCATTCCAGTTGTGATCCGGCAGGGAGGCTTTCAGTTAGATTCCAAGTTGGTATGTGGTTCTCTATTAGCCGTCGGTAGAGACAATCAAAGCAAAGCTAAATAAAATTCAACGCTTGGCTTGTGTTAGTATAACAAGTGCAGTACTTCGTCGAGTTCACTAGAAGCACTGCTGGATCTCCCTCCACTTGACTTGGTAGCTCAAGGAGAGGCAAGGATATCTGCGTTCCGATTGTGGAGTCAAGGCAGTTGGTCCTTTTTGAATCCTGAAAGGGGACACTCTGCCATCCCCTCGGAACTGCAAAGGGATGACCCTATCCTACATATGAGGAGTGATAGAATTCCTCCTACACATCGCTTCGACTGCAAATTTACCGTGAGGTATCCTACAAAGGAAGAGTGGGGGCTAAGCGGCAGGCGGCCTTTTGAGGGGAGAGGGCCAGTCTGGTACACCGACGGCTCACTTACGGACGAAGACTCCGGCGCTGGGGTCTATGGGCCAAAAACAAAGCTCTACCTCTTTCTTGGGGAAAACACCACGGTATTCCAAGCAGAGACATATGCGATTTTAGCTTGTGTCTTTCGCATTTACGAAATGCAGGGGCCAAGCAGGCGGATCACCATCTGCTCTGACAGCCAGACAGCTTTAAAAGCATGCAGGTTTACATCAAGGCTTGTTCTGCAATGTAGAAAGGTCTTGAATGACATTTGGTAGTGGTAATGAAATAGCGGACGCGCTCGCAAGGCGAGGGTCGATGAATAACTTCCTGGGTCCTGAGCCGGCTTTGGGGCTGGCAGCAGGTACCATCAGAAGGAAAACAGAGGTGTGGTTGCAAAATCAGCATCTTATCAGATGGAGAGGAATCTCCGGACACCTCCGTCAAGCTAGAGAACTTATTTCAGGTCCTCTGGTAAAGTGGGACAGTTCTGTCTCTCGCTGGACAGAAGCCGTCTAAGGCTACTTGTTGGCCTGCTATCCAGCCATAAAACCTTCAAACGCCATTTGTATGTGATGAGGGTGGTAGATGATCCGACGTGTACACGCTGTGGCGAGGAGGAAGAATCCTCGGCACACATTCTTTGTCGTTGTGAAGCCCTTCGGTATCACAGGCAGACTATACTGGGTTCAAGGGTTCTTGAACCTGAGGATATAAGAGAGGCAGGAACCAAGGCCATCTTCATCTTTGCGATGAGGGCTGGATTTGGGAACTAGGATAAGGAGAGGTGCAGAAGGGCCCGTTGGTAGACCTATGCACTGGTGGTTCCAGCCACCAGATAGCCTCTCTCCCTCTTTCATTCATTCATTCATAGCCGTCGCTCCCAGCACGGTACCTCTTTGGTTACTGATTTGGCGTCTGTCAGTGGGTTTTGCACATAATGAAATTCTTCCTGGATTTAAGTCTCGATGCTGGGGGCTCCATATAGCCTTTTATCTAATGACTGTCTACTTAGTTCTGCCATACTTCTCGCGTGATTTGAGGGGGGCTATTCACGCTAACATGTATAGCTGGTCTATAAATTGGTAGGTTTTAGATGCCCGTGATTATCCTATAGGTGTCGTTCAGGATTAGGGTACAAGTTTGTTAGCATGAGTCGATCTGGGCCATGTAGGACATGCGTATTCGGTTGGGGCAACGCACATGGCAAGGGATGTCGTCCGCAATACGCCATGGTGGGCCCCCCTTGGAAGTTAACCAGCTTGGGCGAATAACACTGTTCCTCGTGTTCACTTTTGCTCTAGTCTTCTCTGCATGTTTTTTATAGGACAGTCCTGTCTAAGGTAACACCCAGATAAACTGGATTTGGGCAGTGCTGTAGCCTGGTCCAGTTCCATTCAATTTACAGTTCCCGGTTCGCTTGCCGGTTATCTAGATGGAATAGGCAGGTTAGGGTTTTATCTGGATTTAGGCGTAGCTGGTTTAACTTGTAGTAAGTATTCGTCCCTATCTTGCCGTTTGTTAGCCTTTTTTCGATTTCTCCAATGTCATGGGATTGGCACGTAATGGCTACGTCATCGACGTAGATGAATAAACTATTTGTAGAAGAGCCGACATGATCATTCGATTTTTGTTAATTGCCAAGGCAATGATCCAGGCATAAAATTCCTTCGAATTTCGAATTGTAGCCATCTACTAAATTATGAAGTATCATACAAGACCTTACTTCGTCCATAGCGAATTGCTTTGAAGTATTTACCGTCATACCGTGCCGTTCGTATAAAAGCAGTTTAAAAACGGGCTCGCCCACTTAGGCGAAGCGTCGCGAACGGAAACGGCGCGACGTGAGGAAAATTGTGGATTTGACGCCAGAGAAATTTACATCAGGTTATATGGCAGCCCGCACACTCAGGCGGCGCGAAGAGACGCGTTGTTTGACGCGCGAATGCTAGGCAATACTAGGCGCCGTTTCTCTTGACGCTTCTTTGACGCTTGTAGACGCTACGCTTCGCTTCGCCTGAATGGGCGGTACCAGGCGAGAATACCCAAATATTTCTTAATGCCTCTCGCATATTTTCAGTGTTTAGCGGTATTTTGTAGGAAGCGGTGCTAAATTGCAGTCTCTAGCCGTGATACAAAGACATGAATTACAAAGGTAATTTAATTATGTCATGAACCCAGCATCTTTTTTTGTTTTTTTTCCTTTTCTTCTTCTTCCATAGTGGCAATTAAACACAATACAAAGAGTTCCTCTTCTGATGAACTGCTCATCGTACCTCACTAGACAACGTACCTCGTTCAACTGCTTAAAAACAAATAAAATTCGCGTCGCGCCGTAAAAAACGCAGACGCGACGCTTCGCGCCGCTTCTGTTCGCGACGCATCGTCTAAGTGGGCGTGCACGTTAATAGTTGTGCGATGTATCTTTCAGTCTAACTAATCGATAATTTAGCTTACTAATATGTTGGGCTAATAGACTCCGTAAAACCAACTGCCCCGCTGACGTCAATATCTTTTGTTTTAGAGAAACACATTTCTACTACAGATGTTGCAACAAAGTGTGGATGATACAGTACTTGGTAATTTCAAATTACACACCAGTAGGATTTTCAAGGTACGAGAATAAGTTATGTCTATTGATATAGTAAATAAAGGTGTAAAGCCACGCGCTCCCATACAGCAAAAGAAAAAAAAAGTTTTCAGCTCAGACTATAAGCTCAGTCATCTTTTCTTGTTCGTTGTTCGAGTCGCTACACGTTGTTTACATCGGCTATTCTAACCTACTAACCTATTATTATTTAAAATGGATAATCGGGTGAGCGCGTTGCTTAAGATGAACTTTGGCCAAATTTCCTTAGAGGACAAAATTAAAATTAAGGAAATTATTCATAACATTACAATGATGGCGGGTGGGTTGGCTCAGTGGATAGAGTCGAGGGCTCGTGACCGGAAGGTCCCGGGTTCGATTCTCGTTAGAGGCGGAAATTTATTTCTGGTTTTTTCAATAAAAAATAAATATCCACAAAAAAGCTCAGCGAGCATAGATAGAACACGAGGCTAATGACCAGAGCAGCCGATGATACAGAAGTAAAAAAAACATTCCAAAGATGAAAATAAGTGGGTACTAGTAATGTACAATGTTTTGACAAAATGAAGCAGCTGCTTAGTTAAAGAGGTTGCGCTGAGGCAATTCAATACAAGCGTTGGCAGTTCGATTCCCAAGCTAGACAATTTTTTCCCTGATTAGGTGGGATGATAAATAAGAAAACTCGTAAGAAATAACGTTTTGTGATAAGCAATAAGTAAAACACACTTAAGAAGTGACTTTTTGTGATACTAGCTCGAAAAATCTTTTGTTTGTGGAAACTAAGAACTCTTATTACGTGCAGGGTGCAGCTGCACCCTTAACAATCTCTGGTGTAGCTTTTTACTTTAAATGTTATGTGCCCCTCCCCTTTAAAAATTCAGGACCCGCCACCGAATAAGTAATAGTATATATCTGTAATTTGTACTTGACGTAAATTAAATCCCCTTTTTGCTTTGTTTCGTTTCAGGACATTCAAATGTTGACAAGCATTTTTATGCTCATGTTGCAGTTCAAGAAACAACAAACTTAATAACTGCGAAGCACATCAACTTGTCAAAATACGGCTAATTGGACATTGGAGTTATTATCTCAAATCAGTAAGCTGTAATTGTACGCATCATAAAAATAGTGCCATTTCAGGGAGACTCCACATGCTGTGATCTGTAATTCACGTTTTACCTTCCACACCATCAGAGATCTCAAAATATTTCTCTTTCATCTGCAAACATGACAACTGTTCCGGATGTTACATATTCAGGAAGATCATTTGCAAATAAAATAAAAATTAGTGGACCCAGCACGGAACCTTGTGGGACACCTAAGGATACAGGAGATAATTCAGAATCTGTATTAATCATTCTGACCATTAAACGTCTATTTTCAAAGTATGATTTGAACCATTTCAGCATAATTGCGGCAGCAGAAAAAGTGATGTTTTCTCATCTCAACGAATTGATGTGCATGAACATTTTTCTAATTTTCTCGAAAACGAATCGTCTGATTTGAAAAAATAAAATGTAAAAGGCCTTCGGTATTCTTTTGATTTCTGAAACAAGCTATTACTCGATACTCCTTATCAGGGCAGAGGGTAAAAGGAATGGAAGTATTTTTTATCATTTCTCCCCGTTTTTTTCTTTTAATCAGTGGTTTTCAATAAATCCATGGTAGGAGGTTTTAAAATATACACAAATTGTTTGTGAATAACTCCATTAAAATCGACTTGTAATTATAGATATTATCTCGTATCATAGCTAGAAGTTCACATGAATAATTTGGAAATAACGCAGAAGTAATGGATATTTGTGTAATAATATTCAGTTACCAAAATAACATTTCTCAATTTTCGTAAGTGCCATTGCACCAAAATGATTTTACTAGATACAGGGTGAATTTTTAGTACCGGATCGGTCGATATAACTCCACTACTGTAAAAGATAGCAAAAAAAGTTGTGTATAAAAGTTGTAGCTGACGATATGCTCCTTGCTCAGAAATATTTTTAATTATACAGGGTGATCCATAACTACGTGGTGATGCAAACATACATTTTTTTAAATGAGAGACCCTTCATGTTATTCCATATTTAGATTCTACTAATAATTCCCCTTCTTAAAATATAAGATATTGTAACATTATACAGGGTATTTCGAAAGTAATGACCATTTTTATATCCAAATCGCTGTCAAATGAACGTACTGTACCTATATCAAAAAGTAATGAATCAAAAATTATTTTTTTCACATGGAAAGATAAAAAATATCCTCTAGTTTTAAAATCGGCTATAAAAAAAGCCGACGACGCATATTCGTATACAGGGAGATGTGGAATGCAAAATCTAGATTTTCTCTTTTTCTTAAATGTAACCCCTAATATTTTATTATACCAAAGAATTGCTTTTAATATGCTCTTTCATCTTTGCAAGCACTTACTGAGTATGTGGTTCGCTAGTTCTTTAGGGTTTCAGTGGACTGTATACGAATTTGAAATTGAAATTTGTAGCACCATAAATATATTATTGTACTTATCGGCACCTACCTCGCTTTCTTCGCTCGAAGGGACACTGGGCCCAGTGGTTTCTAGCTAGGGGTTTAGTACTGCAATTTTCTCTTAGCACTTCCTTATAACGTAGTTTTCTCGACCGTATAATATAAGTGGTTCCCGTTTGAATGCTCACGAAGTACTCGCTGCGGAGGTTGCCGATTCCAACAAAAATGAAATTTATGGTGCGGGCGCCAAATTTGAAATTAATGAACAAGATATATCGATACACATACATTCTGTTTTACCTACATCCATCAGTTTCCGAGATATTTCAATTTTTCTGCAAATTTCAAATACCTATACCTCCTATTTGTGTACTGAAAGTTATTTAGTATTAGTAGAATCTATAAATATGGAATAATATATAGGGTGTACAACTTTTATATACAACTTTTTTTGCTATCACAACTTGTTTTGCTATCTTTTATAGTATGGAGTTATATCGACCGATCCGGTACTAAAAACTCACCCTGTATGTACATTGTACTTATTAGTCTGTTCATATAATACGAGCAATCAAGCATGTTTCGAAAGAACATCTTGAACTTTTTTGCTAAAAGAAAAATCGAAACGACATACGGAATTGCTGATACGAACTACTGTACACTGCTGATACTGGGAATATACGATTACGATAAAACTCCTGTAGGATATACTGCAGGAAGAAGAAAGTTGTTGCTTACATCAGGTAAGTTAGTGAGCGGATTGGTGACTGATCAAAACTAATTATTCTGGCTCTTTTACCGTAACCGCCATGACAAAACTCTTAACAAGGGGACGTCTTACAGAAACATAGCCACACCACAGCATAGTAAACAACCACATAATATCTGTGAGGATTTCCTATATAAAAATGGTTCCCACAGAATTTGACCTGGGGATGATTTTACGGTTGTGAAGTTTAGGGTAGAGATGCGAAAATGAAAATATCGATACCGGTACCAACTCGATATTTTTTAGCCAAATAGGCGCGTTTGGTTCGTACAGAGCATTTTATGCAACTGATTACACCCCTCAATAATTATATAATTATTTTCGATACCGATACAAAAGTATCGATACCAGCTTGGAATGCCTCAAAAAGTATCGATGACAAAAATACTCGATATTAGTGCAGAAGTATCGAAGTTTCGTTAGCATCCCTACAAAAAATCATCCAAAAGGGGGGATGCGCGTGTAAGTACCGCCAACCTGAGTTATTGTGCTGGTTGTTTACTATGCTGTAGCCACACATTGAAAAGAACATCTCAAATTAGTTTTCGACAACACAAGTCGCTATTATACAATCCTTAAAAAAATTAAGTTTGATCAATAAGTTACGAGTTTACACAATGATAATAAGACCAGCTATCACTTATGTATGTGTGGTTTGCTGTTTGCTCTCTTAAATCCGCGTACACATTTGAGCGCACCTGACTTAAGAACACACAGGTACATATGCGTGCTCAGTCATCTGTTGTTTTTACTTTTTACATCGCATGCATGTGTTCTCAACTCACTCCATGTTCGCAGTAGTAGTTTGCATGTCGTCGAGTAATAAGTGTTACTATTAAGTTGCGCTGCATTTGTGACAATGTATGGTATAAAATGAAAACAAGAAAAGATATAAAAGACGGTGGTGGATAACAAAGATATACAAGCATCGATATCAATATTTTGGTTCCGCGTCAATCAGTAAGAATTTTAGGACCATGTGACCTTTCTGGAATGTCGACCACCACAACTGCGAAAATGACCAAGAACAACTCCCATGACAGTTGGTAAAACGATGGGAAGAACTATAAGGGTGCCGAACATAGGCGTAGTTAGGTGGGGGCTTGGGGGCTAAGCCCCCCCCCCCAGGAATGATGTTAGCTCCCCAAAAATCCAAGAAAAGTTCGTTCTGTTAAGTTTATTGTACCTTGGGCGCGGACTTACCCCCCCCCCCCCCAGATCCTGGATTAAGCCCCCTCAGATTCAGGGATTTAACTACGCCAATGGTGCCGAATTGCCAAGGAAACCCTTGCAGGCTTTGGAATGGCAATATCCAAGAAGTACTTGGCGATGAACAGGTCAAACCTACGTCTCATAGTAGACTTCCTGACAGGGCACTACCAGCTCAGCAAACATCTCCACATTATGGAGTTAAGCGACACACCGATATGTAGAATGTGTGAAAGCGAAGACGAAACATGTCATATCTGAGTGCCCAGAGTTATCTCGTATTAGAGAGTGTGCGTTCGGCGAGTCTTGGCATACACCTGTCCACATAAGGGAAATGTCCCCAAGCGACTTATCCACCGCCCTAAAACTGGCAGGATGGGCGATGATCTGAAGAAACAGCTCCCTGGGAGGATGCACATTGGGCCAGTTGTGGCCTAAAAGTGCAGTAGTGCAGTGGGCCAACTCACCCTCCGTACTCTAACTCTACAGATACCTACCGAGAGGAAAGCATTTTTGTCCTTTGAGAAACGCTACAGAGGTAGGCCTACGTAAATAAACTGTTTATTTCAAGGAATGTGGTATCATTTCTCTTTTTTTATTGTCAGCCGTCAGCCTCCCGCGAAAGCTGAAAGCCTATGGCGCTGTTAGAAGCGCTGTGAGGGAATAAGTGTCGGTGCACGTTAGATTTGAAACGCTGTAGGTTGTAGCCGGCGGGAAACAAATTCCCCGACAGCTCATTCCACAGCGTCAATGTTCTCTAAAAGAAGGAATGCTGGAGGAGACTGATTCGGGGAGTAGGGACCTCGACCTGGTAAGGAGGAGCTCGTAGAGCCTCTCTAGTGTTCCTTGTTTGGACGGCCTTTAGTGTTATTAGATAATACACAGAGAGAGACAGTTCACTCGAACATCTTCCGTGATAGAATCTGTAAAACAGGGTCAGGTCAGCCACCCTTTTTCGATTTTCCAGGCTGTGGAGGTCCTTTGTGAGGTTAGGGTACCTATCGATTAGTCTAATTGCTCTCTTCTGTATAGTACTTGTGCTTTGGAGCGCATATATCTCTACACATGGGAGCAATACTCCAACGATGGTCGGATGTGCGCCTTGTAGAGCAGCAGAAGTTGCCCTGGTGCATACAGCTTCTTACAGCGGAATAAAACTCCAAGCTTCTGATCTTGTTGGAAATCTTCTGCTACACTCGTTCACGCCAGCGCTAAAAGGATCGTACTCAGTCAGCATGTACCTGATTGTGGTACCACTTTTTAGGTAATTGAGCTCAAGCTCTCTAGAGGGCTTTTGAAAACATAATATTCATATGTCAAGGAGCTTTTGCGAAAATTGGAAAACGTAAAAAAAATAGACTGATTTTTTAATAAAATTCACATTTAACATTTTTTTTCAATTTGTGGTCTAAAATTGTACGCACTATTACAATTTTTTTATATCTGTACGCAGGGCCGCCACATCACAAGTTTGGGCCCAGGACCAGATTCTGGCCACGGGCCCCCAATACCATAGCTGTCTCAAGTGATGAGGCAGTGACCTTCTAATTGGCAACGAGATGGTTATGCCAATACCATGTTGGAAAACTATTCATTTCCTCTCTCCACACAAAACGTCATTTGTACTTGCTTTCAAGTTTCAGTGATTGAATTGTCTAAATTTTTAATGAGCTATGTTTTTCATCCTTCATTTTCTCAAATAAATATAAGAAACTATAACTGAAAACTAGAAACACTAGTATTCACGTACGTTAAGAAATTATTAGTTATGGAATTTTGTTATTTTTTCGTCTTGGAATAGTACAAATTGCATATAGAAGCTGTATTCAGAGAAACTAATAATCACTCAATTCTTAAGAGTAGCTGACAGAAAATAATGATTGACTAAATTTTATAATCAACACATTCAATCAGTGATGTTCAAATTTTATAGACTGATTGGAAAAGAGAGTCTCTGTGTGCAACTTGACTGAAGGGTTTAATTGAAACAGCACTTGAAAGAATATAGAATGTGTATTAGCATTGATTAACGTATTATATAGGGTATTAGGTGAAAAACCAGAACAAAAAATAATTGCTACAAAAATGAAGTTGATTCATTATAGTTTATTCACAATTCATTATAGTTATTTGTAATAAAGTTACTCAGGAAAGAATTAGATTATTAACAAAACAAATGAAGTAAAATATGAACTTCGTTTTGTTAAATAACATACACATAGACTTGCCGAGAATATAATTAGAAAAATATTCTGAAATCACTCTTAATCTAATATGATGGACCTTTAAAGTTTTTTTATACTTTCCTTTTTAAAAAAAGCATTTATGTAAATGCTCTAAAAAGAAGAAAATATAATTTTCCTTTAAAATTCCAACTATCAACTTATATAGAACTTATGTGATCATAAAAGCTTGTCGCGAGGTTTGCGTAAGTACCTATAAGTATTTAATTAAACTGGAATTTTTAAACAATTAAACTTAGGTGATTAAGTTACTCAATCAAATAGGTATACTACATAGTTTACTTCACTAAGTAAATCGCGCGACAAGTATTTATGATCATATAAATTGTATACAATGCGGCGGAATCGATACCATGGAAATGAATCACCAAAAGGAACGTTTGAGCCCTGTTCTATGTACTAAGGTTTAGGCCCAGACCGGGCCCCGGGCCCGGGGCAACAGTACCCAGTTGCCCCCCCTTGTGGCGGCCCTGTCTGTACGCCCTTTGGATATAAAAACACAATTTTTTCAAACATGACATGTTTTTATATCAAAAATGAACTATAAGAGGCTGCGAAGCTGAGGACAACATCCTCCATAAGCTATGTGGTACTACATGGGACTCTACCGCTGAAACGCTAAGAGCCTCAGCACTTGGGCTGGTTTACTTGACTGCAGAATAGGGCGCTCCGATCTGGCTCAACAGTGGAGATACCCAAAAGGTAGACACACAATTGAACGAGACCATGAGGATAATCAGCGGAATGCTAAAATCAACTCCTACCGAATGGCTACCTGTTTTGAGCTATATACCCCCCCCCCCCAATCTACTTCGGCGCAAAACAGCTCTCCTCCGAGAATACAAATATATACAAGGCAACCCTCAACTTCCCATACACCTGGATACGGATAAATCATGCAGAAACAGACTACGATCCAGAAGACCAACCATAAGAACTGACAGATAGATTCTTGGGAGCAAAAATTGACAGATAACTGCCCCCCTCAGGGCAGAAATCTTCCGTACATAAGAACGAAACCTCCTTCTTTCGAATAGCCCCGTAAAATATGGACATCACTATGACCAACTATGGCATATGCGTGGACTCATTACACAAATGGTGCAGGGTACATTCTGCGAGGTGTGACTGTGGGACGGAAAAGCAAACAGTTCAACGTACGGTGATGGAATGCCCAAATACAGCATAAGGGGGGGTGTCGATTGACTATGTGTCTAGATTAAATGTGTGTTTGTGAATTGGACTAACTTGTAATTTCTTTTATATACGTTTATGTGTTTTGTATCATGTAAAGCCATACGATAAACAAATAAATAATTCTACATGCCTTTCAAATATCGCTAGTTGGTAACTAAACACTCTGATTGTAATAATCTGACACCGTCTTACTACTTCCTACCACGATATAGACGAAATAGTGTGCAGTTTTCAGGAATCGGTACATTGGCGGCGGTGTTATTAGCAAAAAACAAGTAAGTATCAAGAACCTTAACACTTTTAGGCGTTTTAGACGTTCGTTATAATTTTAAATTCGGCGAAAATGGGATTGATACGCCAATGCACATAAATTTACGTGTCTAAAGTTAGCAGAACAAAGTCGGCAGAACAAATTATTGATAACACCACAATTAAAGGCTAATTAAATGCCCTAATAAGAATTTTAATGCTGCACTTTTTTTAGTGAAAATCGCATGTTCTGCTAACTTTAGATAAAGTTTAGCAGAGCAACCCTGTATATAATGGTTATAATTAAAAAATGATAATGCCATGATGAAGAGCTAATTAAAGGCTAATTAAATGCCCTAATGGGAATTTTAATGTTCCTAGTTTTTCACTAAATATCGCATGTTCTGCTAACTTTAGATAAAGTTAGCAGAGCAACCCTGTATATAATAGTGATAATTGAAAAATGATAATGCCATACTAAAGAGCTAATTAAAGGCTAATTAAATGCCCTAATAAGAATTTTAATGCTCCACCTTTTTTAGTAAATATCGCATGTTTAACTTTAGAAAAAGTTAGCGGAGTAACCCTGTATATAATGATTATAATTAAAAAATGACAATGTCATACTGAAGACCTAACTACAGGCTAATTAAATGTCCTAATAAGAGTTTTAATGCTCCACTTTCTAGTGGAAATCGCATGTCCTGCCAACTTTAGATAAAGGATAAAGGTAGCAGGGCAACTCTGTATATAATGGTTATAATTAAAAAATGATAATGCCATGATGAAGAGCTAATTAAAGGCTAATTAATTGCCCTAATAAGAATTTTAATGCTCCACTTTTTTTCGCATCGCATGTTCTGCCAACTTTAGATAAAGTTGGCAGGGCAACCCTGTATATAAAGGTCAACAATAGAAGAAAAGCATAGAAGCAGCTCGTGGATAAAATGCCCCAGTCTGTTAGTTTTCAAATTTGTAAAACCTACGACGCAATAAATTGGAATTCATATTTGGTAATATTATTTCACGAACATCCAAGCTGCCCTTATATTTTCTTAACTCAAACATTCAAAAACAAGTTTAACTAGATTTTAACTATGTTCTCACTATGATATTATTATTTGATTCTTCCACAGTTAGAAAAGCATGTGATATTAAAAATGAAATATTTAATTTCTTGATGAGACATTTAATCAGCCTTTAATTAGCTCTCCATTATTGAATTATAATTTTTCTCAGCCAAATTCTTAATCAGTTACCAGAACACGCAATTTTTTCAAAGAGTGGAGTAATTCCGGTTTAACCGGAAGGACCGTCAACTTTTTTAACTCAAGTAGGACACCCTGTATATTTTTGCAGATTTTTAAACATCTTTTTTTCCGAATAAGTCCATAGTGGGTTTAGTATTAGTTTATGTAAGAACGGAACAGATAAAGCTTCTTGATCATTTCAGATGTTTAAAATGCCGGCAATTTAAAAACTTAATTTCGCAAAGAAGTGTGTCAACTTTTCAACGATTTACATCCCAAGAGGGGTCCTATAACACATTCGACAGTGACTAAAACACTAAAACGTTTTAATCTAACTGGGAATATTAAAATTTTTCCTAAAACGAGAAGACCGCAGACAACCACGGACGAATTTGTGAGACAAATAAAAAAATTTATCTTTCCCATTATCACAGAAACAAACACTAAATCCACTATGAACGTACTCGGGAAAAAAGATGTATTGAAATCTGCAAAAATATACAGGGTGTCCTATTTAAATTAAAAAAGATGACGGTACTTTCGGTTAAACCGGACGTACATTTATACGTACCGGACTACCATATAATGTCTACGGATGCATTATGCACTACATTCACCTGAAAATTTTCAGCAACATCACCCTTTCCGTTGCAAAGACATTTGCTTGGTTCCGTACTTTATCCCAACCCTGTATATGGTTGAACTGCTAACTTTATCGCAAGTTAGCAAAACAGCGATTTTTACTAAAAGAACTGGAGCCTTAAAATTCTTAATACGGCATTAAATTAGTTGAACATGACGTGATATTTACTAAAAAAGTGGAGCATTAAAATCTTATTAGGGCACTTAGTTAGCCTTTAATTAGCTCTTTAGTATTGCATTATCATTTTTCAATTATGACTATTATATACAGGGTTTTTCTGCTAACTTTATCTAAAGTTGGCAGAACATGCGATTTTTACTAAAAAAAAGTGGAGCATCAAAATTCTTATTAGGGCATTTAATTAGCCCTCAATTAGCTCTTCAGTATGGCATTATCATTTTGTAACTATCATCATTATATACAGGGTTGCTCTGCTACCTTTTCCTCAAGTTGAACATGCGATATTTACTAAAAAAGGTGGAGCAATAAAATTCTTATTAGGGCATTTCATTAGTCTTTAATTACCTCTTCAGTATTACATTTCCGTTTTTCAATTCTGATCATTATGTACAGGGTTGCTCTGCTAACTTTTTCTCAAGTTGAACATGCGATATTTACTAAAACAAATGGAGCATTAAAATTCTTATTAGAGCATTTAATTGGCCTTTAATTAGCTCTTTAGTATGGCATTATCATTTTTCAATTATGACTATTATGTACAGGGTTGCTCTGCTAACTTTAGATAATCTAAAGTTAGCAGAACATGCGATATTTACTAAAAAAAGAGGCGCATTAAAATTCCCATTAGGGCATTTAATTAGCCTTTAATTAGCTCTTTATCATGGCATTATCATTTTTTAATTATAACCATTATATACAGGGTTGCTCTGCTAACTTTATCTAAAGTTAGCAGAACATGCGATTTTCACTAAAAAAAGTGGAGCATTAAAATTCTTATTAGGGCATTTAATTAGCCTGTAGTTAGCTCTTCAGTATGACATTGTCATTTTTTAATTATAATCATTATATACAGGGTTACTCCGCTAACTTTTTCTAAAGTTAAACATGCGATATTTACTAAAAAAGGTGGAGCATTAAAATTCTTATTAGGGCATTTAATTAGCCTTTAATTAGCTCTTTAGTATGGCTTTATCATTTTTCAATTATCACTATTATATACAGGGTTGCTCTGCTAACTTTATCTAAAGTTAGCAGTACATGCGATATTTAGTGAAAAACTAGGAGCATTAAAATTCCCATTAGGGCGTTTAATTAGCCTTTAATTAGCTCTTTATCACGGCATTATCATTTTCTAATTATAACCATTATATACAGGGTTGCTCTGCTAACTTTATCTAAAGTTAGCAGAACATGCGATTTTCACTAAAAAAAGTGGAGCATTAAAATTCTTATTAGGGCATTTAATTAGCCTGTAGTTAGCTCTTCAGTATGACATTGTCATTTTTTAATTATAATCATTATATACAGCGTTGCTCCGCTAACTTTTTCTAAAGTTAAACATGCGATATTTACTAAAAAAGGTGGAGCATTAAAATTCTTATTAAGGCATTTAATTAGCCTTTAATTAGCTCTTTAGTATGGCATTATAATTTTTCAATTATGACTATTATATACAGGGTTGCTCTGCTAACTTTATCTAAAGTTAGCAGAACATGCGATATTTAGTGAAAAAATAGGAGCATTAAAATTCCCATTAGGGCATTTAATTAGTCTTTAATTAGCTCTTCATCATGGCATTATCATTTTTTAACTATGACCATTATATACAGGGTTGCTCTGCTAACTTTATCTAAAGTTAGCAGAACATGCGATTTTCACTAAGAAAAGTGGAGCATTAAAATTCTTATTAGGGCATTTAATTAGCCTTTAATTGTAGTGTTATCAACAATTTGTTCTGCCGACTTTGTTCTGCTAACTTTAGACACCACATAAATTTGACCGTGCTTCAAATTCTGACGTCAAGGCGTATTGCAAAAACGCACTGTCGACTGTCCCAGTTTCTTAAATGAAAACTGTAGGGCGTTACGTATAGAATACGTACGAATAGGTACCAACTCAACGCGAGGCGGCAGACATGCGAAAATGCGGCGGCGCACGCCTTTTTGTATAGAAAAGGATTCATTTTTCAATATAAAATTACGAACTATGTGATGAAATTTTATGTTTAGGATGAATTGTATAAAAAAATAATGTTGCAAGTTGCAAATATCTTGCTAACACAAATAATTTTCACAATGTAGCCATTGCAAATAAATAACAAAGAGCACTGTAAATATAGACTTTATTATTAAATAATTACAATATACAAATTACATCAAGCAAAACTGTCACTTCTTTTCCTGTTGCCATTAAGCACTTGTACAATAACAGGATATTTTTCTTTGCTATCATTCATGTGTTCCAGGGGTGTTAAACGTATCACTGGTATGAGTCGTTTCTCACACTCTGAAGCCATATGGACTCTGACCTTCTTGAGGCTAGTAAATCGTGACTGACAATATCGACATTTGAGATGTTTTCTCCAATGAGTTCTCATTTCGTTCCTAGAATATAACGTCAGATCACAGTATTTACAAACTTTAACATACTCCACTTTATCTTTCACTGATAATAAACCAGATGACCTAGGCGATAAATAGTTTTGAGAGTGCTGGTCATTAAAAAGCGTTTTTGAAGCTATTGTATTATCAAAGTAATTTCTGTCTTCTGACTCCTGTACTACTTCTGTTGTGCTAACCTGATCTTTTTCTGGCAATGAATCTGACGATTTTTGTAAATATTTTTCACATGGCAAATCAATACAAAGAGTTTTTGAAAAAGGGGAGTCTGTCTTTTTGTCAATGGTAATTTTTACTTCTGTATTTGTATTTGTTTTCTGATCAATATTTTCTGATTGGATTACTTCATCTTTAACAGTCCTATTCTCCTGACTCTTCAATTTTGGTTTCTCTTCTTTAACACCTGAGGACATATGAATGTTTGATACATGTGACAGTTTTTTGGCGTCTTCTACAAAGTGTATCTTTGGAGGGACATCCATTAGTTCCACCACATCCACTAAGGAGTACTCCTTCAAACCATTTTTTGCAGATCCAGCAATATCGGATTTCCTTCTTTTTGGCAATATGTCACCATTACTGATATTATTTTGTACTAAACTATTTGTTATAGATCCATTTTTTCTTTTTCGCCCCCTTGATCTAGCCTGAACTGCGATGTCTTTACATTGCACACAATTTGTTTGTGAGAAATTGTCATTGGTTTCAACAATTGCTCTGGTGGTTGCAAAACTTTCTTGAGAAGTTGGGATTGATAGATTGGTCTGGCAAAAAATATCAATTTTTTGCAAAGAATATTCATAGAAAGTTTGGGTATCTTTATCAGTCATTTCATTGTTGTGATGTGGAACTGGTATGTCACATTGACTATACTTATTTACCATATTTAGTAAAGACAAATCAGTTTGTACAAAAGTAAGTTTAGATTTGTTTTCATTCTCCTCTGTATTTGAGCTATGCTTTGATAGTAACCAGGGAACAAATTGTTGTTTCAATTCATCAAGTATAGGTAACTTATCATCATTTATGTCTTCTTGTAATGTTTCTTCCAGGTTTTGGCAGAGTGTAGCCTGAAACAATGGATTTTTATCAATAATGAGAACAAAATGTATCTATTTATAAAAACATACAGTAATTTCTGTTAAATTAGAAATAAGAGCTATTACGGTTCTGAACACAATATTCAAACAATTAATAATGTTGTCATGTGACGAAATATCATAAACTAACAGTGGAGATTAAAAAGTAGAGTAACCACATTGCTCATGTTCCTTAAATATGACATACATAGACTATTCAGAGAATTTTGTCATACGCCTATGACCCTATGTAACAAATCTGTGATCGACATTATGTGTCGCATACTGAAGACATATGTATAACATAGCGATGATCAGCTGATCAGTATTCCACAGTTGACAATCCAAGCAGCATAAGTAAACCTTGTCACCCGTATTATAGGATCGGGAAGCCCAAATGAGTGACAATTACGGATAAGAGACTAAATATAAAAACTGTGGAGTAATTTTTACATCATGATTAATCACATTAGCTACAATTACGTAGCTTTTACATATATAGGCCACTATGAAGTGTGTAACTGTATGTTCGACTTTACCTCAATGGTACCCAGAAAAATACCTTATTGTATCCACAACTTAGTAGTCAAAATTTAAAGTACACTAAGATACACTGTAATCATAAAACAGAGTTATTGCTACTAAAGAGTAACATTTGGGTCTTTATGGTAGGAATTACTATAAGGTTAGATTTTGTTGTAACTTATACCATGCACTGACTATCAATATTCACCACAAAGTAGCACCTGCTTTATACAGGCAAGCGGTCCTGTAAAGTAACAAAGTTGCTGGTAGCCATATTTTTCGAATAAATTAGTCTGTCATACTAATGCAAATTATTGTTTATTGTTATGTAAATTATGTATTTAAAACAATGCCGACACTTATTATAAATTGTTCTATTACTTCATAAGCTGCCATCCTTCGTTTTTTATCACAATATAAATCAATGTATTGCGTCATGCACATTTTATTATATAATTTTTACTAATTGAATAAGACAACATCCTCTAAAATTTCGAGGTGACGTCAATATGCTCCTCAATAAACCGATATGCATTTGAAAAAAAATGTACCAAAGGTATCCACATAGTTATGGGGTTGTTTATGTCAACAATTCTGCACTGAATGAGAAATAAGAAAATGATGGTGCAAGTAAAAAAAACTCAAAATGTATTAAAGTTATATTTTTTAAATAGAACACCCTATATATTATTGCATACTCAGAATTCTAGTGTGACTTTATGTATCACACATGGGACTTCAAGCGAACCGTACACCTGTAAATCACCATTTTCGATATGAGCAAATGCCAAAAAAAATTGAATATCGCAGAGATTATAAAATCTAGAAGGCTGTGACTTTGCCGTATTATTAAATATGAAATGCGTCAGCTTATGTTAGACGGACTGTGCTTGCAGAAATCGGTCGTTTAATTAAAAAAACTCCAATCAGAGATAACTTGATTTTTTCAAATGGGAATGCCTAATTTTTTTTATACGAATAAATGTAAAATTTGATAGCCTTTCTAATAATATAAGGTTGTAAGTATCAATCTCCGGTAGTTTTCGTTTAATTTCAAATTTTCAATCAAATCGGTGTTTTTCAATATTCCTACCCATAAGCAACCTAGCAGACTATGAAATATAAACATAAACCTGTTTGTTCAGATATGAGAACACAATTAAGTTAACAGAAAAATATCAAAGACACATGATTATAAAAATTATTTACAACAAATTAACTCTAACCAGAAACAACAGTGGTAACACATCTAAGGTCAAAAAAAGCTAGAGTATACGAGAGAAATGAAAATTTTTTAACGGCCTAATAGCTACTGCAATGTACTAGAGATTGCCAGTTTCCAAAACCATTAAAAATTTTGAAATGAAAGGCAAACTACTAGCAAATGTTGTAGGCAGTTTATTATCTTCAGAATGAACTGAAATTTATTTAAATTATAAGATATAATTTACCTGGCAGAAAATTTAAATCTGATTTGTCAGTATCCCTATTTTATGATCTTGCTAATAGATACTGAATAAATAGAAGGGCTCCAGTCAGCAGTAGTGGTACTTTGACGCAAATTACAACTTTTTTACACCATTACATGTAATTTACAATTGCGTGCTGGAGCAACAATCGCTGGTAGTTTTTCCTTCATTTCAGGATTTTTAATTGTTTTGGAAATTTTTAATCTCTAGTACATTGCAGTAGCCAGTAGGCTGTGAAAAATATCTATTTTTCTCAGACTGCAGCTTTTTTTTGACCTTAGATATGTTACCGCCATTGCTTCTGGTTAAGAGTTGATTTGTTGCAAGAAATTTTCATAATCTTGTCTCTTTACTCTAATTCGTCTGTATCTTTTTTCTGGGTTACTTGTTTTCTCCCATGTGACCATGTTTTTGCTTTATTTTCTCATTGCCCAGCAGAAAAAAGTCTTGTTTTTATCTCTGCATGTATCATGTAACCTTGTTTGGAGCGGCTGAAGCTTAATTAAATATTTATATCATGTCAGTCATGTCACCTATGTCCCCCAACTAAAATTTTCAATAATGACGCCCATGGTAGGAGGGCAAGATTTTAGGGAAAACATGGATGTAGAATTTTCTATCACTATAAAACAAATATGTATGAATAATGTAGTGCTTCAGGTCATAAACAATTTCCCAAAGGGCCATTCCATTGTTCTCAAGTATAAAACCCTTAAATGCAAATTCTCAAAGATACTCAAGCTTTATAATTCTGAAAGGCCTGAAGCTAAGCTTGCTTTCAGGTCCTCCAAAAGTAAATGGAAATGTTATTCATAGAGCTTGAAGTATATGAGCAGCTCTACTGATAAAATCATTGGATTAGGTTAATCTTCTTTCTGAACAGTATAACTAGGCATATAAAATAGATAAAACATCTGAAGAAATACGTGACATACTTTATAGGTACTAAATTTAAATATAAGTAGATATTACCTACCTTCAAGCCTTTTTCATTCTCCAAAGAGCTGAGTTTAAAAACATAGAAGTTGTAGACCTGTACAACACATGTAAGACAAATATACTTTTGAAGATCATGCTTCTCGAACTGAAAATCAAATGATTAATAATGAATAACAGCTAACACTGTTAAACTTACTTTTATCCCTACAGTGTAACTAGTCAGGCTTTGAATGTATTTTCTGTATAATTTACTTTTTCCACTAAAAATTGATAACAAAGAATTTGTTGAAGAGCATAGTCTACATTGAGGGGTATTCATAATATCATAATATAAAATATTTATAACAAAAAACACTAACAAATAACCTCCAAACAGGTTACCGCTTTAAATCACAAAAATACAAAATCTTTAAATCAAAATCACAGGTTACGGTCACAAGATCACAGTTTAAAAGCCACAAGGAGCAAGGAGGTTAAAATGAATTAGAACTCTGTACTGCATGTATTTCTGTCAAACAGAAACGGGACTGTGGGCGGGGCGAAGTGTACCAATTTATCAGGACCAGACTCTACAGAAATATAATGAATTAAGATGTATTTGGAGGTAATGTATTAATTTTAAATGTATGTATGTAAATTGAAATTAAGTTTATTGAAAATGTGATTATTCTTGTTATACAGGGTGTTCCAAAAAAAGGTGACCCCGTCCCTAGGATAGGTAGAAAATTGAAAAATAATTGGGGTTTGTTTAGTAAAAAAATTCGTAACGCCATCTGTTATCCAAAAGATACGGGCCATTGAAGAAAAAAAATTATACACATTTTTTTACGATTTTGTCGAAACTACTGGCAACATTGTAATGAAATTTCACACGAATATGTTTTGGCCAGGGTTTTGGAAGTACATCCTATGAATTTGTTTTTATACCTGACTCTCATAGATGACGCTAGTTACACGGTTCATACGTGGTTCATACTACAGGGCTGTTCCAAATTACGGTTCTATCACCGTCCCAGAACTGTTTTCATCATGCCCCGCCCAATTTGAGATTCTAGAATCGATGATTGGCTGGTACCCTGACGGACCAACCAATCACCGTTTTTAGAACTGTAAAATGGGCGGGGCATGATGAAAACAGTTCTGGGACAATGATAGAACCGTCATTTGGAACAGACCTTACAATGACTCTATCCAGGATAGAGTCTGTAGGCAATGTAGGTTCATACGGTTCATACCAGGTAGTATTGAACCTAACTTGTTTGAGGTTAGATTTATAAATTAATATTTTAGTTGAACTTAAACATCACTCAATTCCACACCAAAAATGTCTCTTGGTAAAACTCGATACTGTGCACCGTTTTCGGAATATTTTGATTAGAAAATTATGGAGTAATAACCGATGCTGGTACGAAGTAGTGTTAAAGTTATTAATTATTATTATTATGAATTAGTATGCATTGCGTAAATAAAAAATTGTTGTCGGGTAAATGAAACATCATCGATCGAACGGATACATGTAAAGAAAAAATGAAGTCAAGTTGATTGACTCAGTACTTCCCACACATTACGGTGATACCAGTTTATTATTTACCCATAGCATGAAGCTTTAGTCTGAGATCCCCTTGCAACAAAATCATCGCCAGTACCCCCCCCCCCCAAATTGTCATATGCCGCTAGGTCTTTCCTGCACAGGTCAATGAACAGCCTATTATCAATAATACAAACTTTTCAGTTTTACAGTGTCCACGTCACGTTACAAAATACAAACCGAAGCGGACAGCCTATTATTAATACAGCAAATTTTTCAGTTTTTCAACCACCCACCCCCCAACCACCCGATTCTCACCCCCACCCAAAAAAACTCAGTAAATGATCAGGAACCTCTAAAACACTAAACACTAAAACGAAGTTTGAGCTGTTTTTATATTTTTAGTTTTTTTACAACCCTCGTAGTTTTTTATTGTTTATGCCACGATTTATAAAAACCATACACATTTTCTATCCTCGCCATGGTAGTAATACTGTGTCAAAATTTCATTAAAATCAATTCAACAGTTTCTTCGTCACATAATATAGAACGATGTAAAGCAATACTCGTATGTTTACACCAGAAAAAATTCTAAGTCCTTTGGTTTCTGTAATAGGCAAGGCACTGTTCAGATGGATCTAAAAAGGTGATTTATATGTATGTCGCTAGATCTTCCTTTACAGGTCAGTGGACAACTTATTATGAATACAGCAAATTTTTCAGTTTTTCAATCCCCCACCCCCCAACCACCCCAATTTCACCCCCACCCAAAAAAACTCAGAAAATGATCAGGAACTTCTAAAACACTTAAAAACGAAGTTTGAACTGTTTTTATGTTTTTGGTTTTTTTTGTTATTTCTGCGCCGCTACTGGCACGATTTATAAAAACCATACGCATTTTAAATCCTCGACAAGGTAGTAATACTGTGTCAAAATTTCATTAAAATCAATTGAACAGTTTCTTCATTACATAATATAGAACGATCTAAAGCAATACTCGTATGTATGTATAGTGTATACATCGGAAAAAAATTTTAGTTTCTGTAATAGGTATAAGGCAATGTTCGGATAGACCTAAAAAAGTTATTTACGTCGCTAGGTCTTCCTTCACAAGTCAGTGGGTAGTCTATTATGAATACAACAAAATTTTCAATTTTACAACCCCCCAACCCCCAACCGCCCCAATTTCCACCCCCACCCAGAAAAAGTAGAAAATGATCAGAAACACCTAAAACGCCTAAAAACGAAGTTTGGGGAATATTTGAAATTTTTCGTTTTTTGCTAATTACTCCGCCGCCAATGCACCGATTTTCAAAATTATAGCAGCATTACCTACTACGACCCCACAGCATATCGCTGCCCAAATTTCATCAAAATCCATGCAGCGGTTACTGAGATTACGAGGGTAGAAAAACGCGACAGACAGACAGACAGACCGACAGACAGACCGACAGACAGACAGACCGACAGACAGACCGACAGACAGACCGACAGACAGACCGACAGACAGACCGACAGACAGACCGACAGACAGACCGACAGACAGACCGACAGACAGACCGACAGACAGACCGACAGACAGACCGACAGACAGACAGACCGACAGACAGACCGACAGACAGACCGAGAGACAGACCGAGAGACAGACCGAGAGACAGACCGACAGACAGACCGACAGACAGACCGACAGACAGACCGACAGACAGACCGACAGACAGACCGACAGACAGACCGACAGACAGACCGACAGACAGACCGACAGACAGACCGACAGACAGACCGACAGACAGACCGACAGACAGACCGACAGACAGACCGACAGACAGACCGACAGACAGACCGACAGACAGACCGACAGACAGACCGACGGAAATGAGTGACGTGGATTTTCGTTATGTAGACATGATGAAACGCCCAAAAAGTGGAAGTAAAATGGATTGAGGGCTTTTCTTTCTTGTAACGTTTCACAAAAATTCATTCTCATCGGTATATCTTGATTTTGTCTAAGATTGCCATGTAAAACTGGCATTTATTGATAGTTATGACAATAAGACAACAACAATTAGACTTTTTAAACCGTTATTTGTAAAATTAGATATTGTGAATCAAAATGTACTCAAATGGTTAATAACATGTCGGTATATTCAAATGAATACACCGCCTTAGGCGAGTGTTTAGGAAAACTCTAGCGCAGCTGTTACGCGTTATGCAGAAAAGATTCTTAGAGAAGAAGCTTACCAAGTAAAAATACATTTAGAGCTGTTGAACGACGTTGTTGAGGAACTGAGCATATGGGACCAAATATAAAATGGATCCTGGTAGGCCAAGAACAACAAGAACCATCAATAAAGAAAATATTATTTTACATTTAATTGATCAAGATCCAACTATTAGCATAAGGAGTATGGCAAACCAAACAAATACGGCTTCTTCATGTACTTGGTGGATACTTAAAGAACAGCAGCTACAAACGTATCATTACAGACAAAAGCTCCTGCCAGACGATCTACCCGTTAGATTGGATTTTTGTCAAACATTACAAGAAAGGGCAGGACAAGTCCACCTTTAAGCGACAAGGTATATTTAATTTCCATAATGCACACTATACTGATGAGAATCCACATGTCAAAGGGGTATCACATTACCAACATTCATTTTAAAGTTAATGTTTGGGCACCAACTTTAGGTAACAAATTAATAGGTTACCACATTCTACCTGGAAATTTAAATGGTGATATGTATCTGGATTTTTTAAATAACCACTTATTCGAGATATTAGAAGATTTACCTAACGCTAAACGAGCGAAGACCTCTATTTTTTGTGCACGATGGAGTTTCACCGCACTTTGATAGAAGGTTTTGTAATTGGTTGAGTAACCACTTTCCGAATCGGTGGACTAGCAGAGGTGCAAAAGCTGCGATTCATTGGCCTCCTCGGTCATGCGATTTTAATCCTTTGGACTACACAGTTTGGTCGTATCTTAACGAAAAAGTCTATGCTACAGAGGTAAATTCACGTCAAGAACTGGAAGACAGAATACGTCATTTTAGTAACCTCATAGCTGATCCCAACCGTTTAGAAGATTAATGGAATCTTTAGAAAAAAGGATAGACTTGTGTATTCGTGAAAACGGAGGACATTTTGAACACTTACTCTAATTGTATTTTATTTTTTGTTCTTATTAATATTCTTCTTGTGGTTTGCTGTTTAATTAATGACTTTACCATTGTTACTAGTTATTTCACACGATACCGATACTACTATTATACAACTCTACTCTTTCGGCAGTCATAAGGAACTCTTGCTCTTGAATTAGCTGTCATTAGCTGTTACCGAAAATCAATGGCCACCAAAATATTTTTTCATGATATTTAGCGTTTTTAAGACTAGTCTTGTGAAATATTGTGGTGTGCATAATGGTAGCCCGTACCATTATGCACACCAGCAGATTCGGTTGTGAAACCTACAGCAGCAGGAAGGAGCCAGGAATCACATTTCATAGATAATTTTGGTAGTTTTTTGGTGCCATTTGGTAACAGAAATATCAGTCGCGTGTTTCGTTCTCTCTCTCCTTGTCTAAGTTCCGAGTCATATCCCTTCTGCTTAGACAAGGAAAGAGAGAGGACGGAACCCGCGACTGACATTTCTGATACCAAATGGCACCAAAGCGCTATTCCCAGTGGCGTAACTAATGGGATTAACGTTCTGGTTGAGCTATTTGTAGAAATAATCTTTTTCAAATAAAATTTAATGAAATATTGTTATTCAGGGTTTCTATATGGCCAATTTCGCCATCCACAATTAAAACTTAAGTGACTAACATTACCGTAACCGTGATTTTCATTCGACTGCTGTTTTGTGGCCAATAATATATAAAAATTGATAATGTATATATTTTATTCAGTCATGAACATGTTATGTTCATTTGCAGTATATGACTGATGGAAGACACGATTATACTTCTACCCAGAAAGAAAAAAACTGCTTGTAGTTTGTAGTAAATCAATTTTTTATTATTAAAGAACACATAATACCTATAGTATATTTATATTTATTGACATTATGTTTATATATAAAATACTGTCTATTACATACTGTAAACAGAAGCAGCAATAAAACATTTTTGTTATTATAGATTAGCTTACGAGATTGAGGAATTTGATGCCTTCAATCTCGGAGTCCCCATATGCAGTAAAAAAATCTACTTGCTGTTACGCTGTTACTTGCTGTTTGTAGTGTGTAATGAAGAGCAGTATTTTTAATTACTCCAACGAGGCTTTTTTATACATAACTTCTTTTTGCGACGGTGGCAATAATTAATGAAAAAGCTGGGGGGTTAAACATAAAAATTATCTCAGACATGAAATAAAGTAAGTTTTGGGCTAGAAATACAAAGGTCCATTAATCTTATCCAAAATCAAAACATTTACATAATTAGAAAATGACTCCTAGATTAGCTAGTAGTAAATAAAAACGAACAATTCATTCAATATAGGTGAGGTCCTATAACTTGCATAGAAATTACAACTCTATTTTATCACTTAACCCCTTGCTTCCAGTAAGTTCTAATTTATTGCAGTTATGTATTTACTTATGGGGAAGTTTGGGTGAAACTCAGTATTGTGTGCTTCAACAAAAATAATTTTTTTGTAGGAACGTGGCATTTCGCTTGCTCCTACAATTGATGGCAGTCAATATTACAGTCACGAAGGTCAAAAACTACCAATATTTTACTGCCCTTTAAACAGAATCATTTTTGTTAATTGGCTCCGAACTGGATTGTCCTGTTGTGATCGAGATTTTACAATAAAATGGATTCTGATATTTAAGTATTTTGTGCATACAGCTTTTATTAAAAAATATACATGATTTACATCATTTTCTAATACGTGACGTTCTAAGCAGCTGAAAATAGGGGTGCCTAGAAAACTTGATATTATTTTGCTTATCAGCAAAGGTACAAAATGTTTGGTGTGAATACAATTTTCATTAACTCTCAGAAAATGTTCCGATTTCAAACATATCTTGATAACATCATTTGATGGGTAAGTCAGACCGCCGTGGCTTTTAAATTCAATTAGGGAATTGAGAAACCGATCTCTAGTACCAATCAATGCTGTGGCACATGTTTCACATTTTATTGTTTTTTGTAATTGGTGCGAAACATAACCAGCAATATATTGCACAATTTGGGATGAACATTCACTTATCACAGGTGCATTCATGATGTAGTCATGATCCTTCCAAATAGTTTCTAGATCATCAGAAGGCTCATTTATGTCTATTAAACTATGGTTAGATAAACTACTATTAATTACATCTTCAGACCTTACATTTTTTGTAGAACTACTTAGAATAGGGATTTGATCTAATGGAATACAGTTACCCATACCGCCCTCTCTAATTTCTGCTCGAACCAGAAGCCTTTTGTAAGCAGCTAGAAACTGTCGAGCGGTTGGGTTATTATTCCAGCCACCTCTTGATCTAATTGACGAAAAGAATAATTCTAAATGATCTTGACTAATCTTATACAACGGAAGGTACAGTAATGTTTTTCTCTCAGAAACAAGTTCTTTGTACAATCCTAAAGAACTTGATAATGAAATTATTAATCCAATAAACCCAGTTTTTCTGTTAGACATGATTACTTGCTCATTATTAGATAATTTCAACTTTGAAAGATAAAAAATTGCACTATTGATAAATTCCGCAGATCGATCTATATTTTTTTGACATAATGCTTTTTTATAACCTGGTGCTACTAGGGTTCTGCTGTTTAAAATATCGAAAATGCTATTTACAATTCTAATAAATTTAACTGTTGCCTGACTACCTTTAAAATCCTCAAGATTCAGCTTTTTTTCGCAATACTCAATAGCATCGGCTACTGATGCACTAAGTAACTGAACTGCAAGCCGAACCTTCATTTTTTGTTTGAAAAAAATAATATGAGCGCGACGTAACTTATTCCCTAAATGTAAGCCCTCGCTAGTTTGCAGCTTCTCTAGAAGCGCTATGTATTTCCATTGAATAAAATTGTTATCAGAATCAATTAGGATTTTCTTTTCACCAAATGCATTGCGAACAAGTTTTATCATATGACATGGATCATAAAAAATATATACATTGTGATCTGTAACTCTGAAACTTGTCTGTATATTTGAAATGTTAAATAAGAATCCAAAGTTATGACACATAGCGGTATTAGATGGAGCACCATCGAATGTGATTGACATAACTTTGGCTCCCGTATCTTCAATCAGATGGATGCATTGAGATACAATTGAATGTTTTTGACTGCCATTCAAAGAATCTGTAAGAAAGTAACCGACAGGTAATTTCCAAGTTCCATTGATGCAAACCAACATTATAAAAAAAGCTTCTTTGGCTAAAGCATTAGAGTCATCGTTTAAATTTGTACCACAGTTCACATAACCATGGAATTTTTTTCCATCCCATTCTAAATGTTTCCGTATGGCTATTTCATCGATAATTAATGAACAAATTATTGGTCTGTCAGATGATTGAACCTTATTTCTTAAGGTATTTATTGATTCCTTGGTAAAACCAGGCTCAGCATCCACATTCTGAAACCATTTAGCAATGCTATGCGGGAGACAAGTGTCAAAAACATCTCTCACATAGTTGTATGCCTTTGGTGAAAAAAAATTTAATGTCAGGGCAAATTTCCTAAGTTCAGGTGAATATTGAACATTTCTCCCCATTTTTCTGTTCAATATTTCTATGTTAACCTTGCTCATATTTTGAACTAAAACTAAATTTTCTTGAGATAGTAAATTTTGTCGCTCTAATTCCTCAGCAATTATTTTTAAAGAGGCTACTTTTTTGTGTGCTCTTTTCAGTGATTGACCAAGGGCACGGATTTTTTTCGTTTTTTCCTTATTCTTATCTTTTTGCAGCAGCAGTTCTCTTCTAAGTTTCTTTTTCCGGGGAGAGTCGTCCTGTGCAGCCAGAGCTGAGGTTGATGGCGATGGTTCTGGATGAACATCACGTTCACGGGGTCTTTTTCTTTCTTTTGCCTAAAATAACAGAGCTGTATATTAGACAATGTTTGAAACATTATTTCCGAAAGAAAGACAGAACAAATTAATTTATGATTTAAGTAGATGTGAATGAGTGACTGAATCTTATAGGAAAAGTGACAGTAACATTTTGTTTTGATTTCGTATCGAGTAAACACACCTAAATATAGTTTTTTAATAATGTAACTGTAACACAAGAAATTATTACATTTTTGAGGTTAGCTGCCTTTTGATTTTCATAGCTATCAATTTTTAAACGGTTATTCAGCCATTCGTAATTGTATTTCTCCTTACTTTATTGCACTGTTTATTTTGGAAACGTCATCACTAATGAATGAATAAGAACCAGAGGCTATCCAGCACGGAATGTGGCTGGTGCATAGGCCACACGATGGGCCCTTTTGCGCCTCTATCCGCGCTAGTTCCTAAGACCTGCCCTTTTGGCAAAGGCAAGTACATTCTTAGGTCCTATCCGTTTTATCTCTATTGGTTCCAAGGTTCTTGAGCCCAGCATAGTCTGCCTGTGATAACCCAGGGTTTCACAGCGACACAGGATGTGTGCCGAGGATTCTTCCTCTTCCCCACACCACGTGCACGTTGGGTCGTTGACCACCCTCATCACAAACAAGTGACGCCTGAAGGTATTGTGACCCGTTAATAAGCCTGCTAACAATCTCAAGTTACTCCTATCCAGAGAGAGACAGAATCGTCCTATTCTCTCTTCAGGCCCTGCTAATAGCTCCCGAGCCTGACGGAGATGACCAGAGATGTTGTTCCATCTCAGAGAGTGTTGATTCTGGATCCACTCTCCAGTTGTTTTCCTAACCATATTTGCAGACAGTCCTAAGGCTGGTTCCGGGCCCACAAAACTGTTTCCGGATCCCATCCTGGCTAGATGATCTGCCATTTCATTACCCTTTACCCCAGCATGCCCAGGTACCCACATCAGTGATACCTTGTGTTTAGCTGAGATGTCGTCAAGAGCCCTCCTGCACTCCAGGACCAGTCCCGACGTTATTTTCCAAGCACTCAGTGCTTTGATGGCTGCCTGACTGTCAGAGCAGATAGTAATCCGCCTCCTAGACCCGTCAAATTCCCGAATACGATTTACGCAGGCAAGTATCGCATAGACCTCAGCCTGGAATACTGTGGTGTGCCCCCCAAGAGGGAATGAAAGTCTTGTACGGGGCCCGTAGACTCCCGAGCCCGAGCCCTCTCTAGCGAGTGAACCGTCTGTGTACCAGACCTGTCCTCCTCCTTCGATGAGCTGTCTTTCCCTAGACTTCCATTCTTCCCTTGACGGAAACACCACCGTAAATTTGCGATTGAAGCGATGCGTAGGAGAAACTGTATCGCTCCTCGCCAACAAAATAGGACAATCCTCATGCAACTCTGCTAGAATCGTCGAATGTCCTTTGCCTGGATTCATAAAAGTCCAGCTACCCTGACTCCAGAGACGGAACCCAGTTTTTCTAGCTTCCCCTTGGATTACCAGATCCAAAGGAGGAAGATTCAATAGTGTTTCAATGGCACTCAAGGGTGTTGTGCGCACTGCACTGGTTATACTAAGACATGCCAAACGTTGGACCTTATTAAGTTTGGCTCTTGTTGCCTCCGTCTTTATACAGGTCCACCACACTATGGAGCCATATATTAGTGACGGTCTGACTATTGTAGTGTAGAGCCAGTGCACCACTTTTGGGCTCAGGCCCCAGCTACTACCGACAACTCTTCTGCAGGCCCATAATGAGTTTCGAGCCTTGCTTACCTTATAATCCACGTGCAGCCTCCAAGTCAGCTTGTGATCCAGTATTACTCCTAGATACTTTACTGACTGAGACAATTCAAGTGTCGTTCTGAAAAAGGTAGGCCTCACGAGGCCTTCCATCTTCCTTTTCCTAGTGAACATAACGAGCTCCGTCTTTTCAGCGTTCACTGACAGATCCACCTCATTACACCACGTTTCCACAACACGCAGCGCGCCTTGCATTACCTCGGAGACTGTATTAATGAATCTACCCCTGACCACTATGCTCAAATCATCGGCATAGGCCTGTACGTAGACCCCTGTGTTGCTTAGTCTCACGAGTAGGTCATTCACCACTAAGCACCATAATAGAGGTGAAAGAACACCGCCTTGTGGGCAGCCTCGCGCCACTGCAACGCTATAGTTTATGTCATTAAGCGTTGCAGAAGCCACTCGGCCCTCTAGAGTAGTAAGAATCCACTCCACTAGGATTGGAGCAATTCCATTTCTCTCTAGGGCGCGTCTTATCGAATTGGTAGTGGTACAGTTGAACGCACCCTCGATATCAAGAAATGCTACCATAGCCACTTCCCGTTGATTCAACGTTTTCTCCAGCCTGCTGACCAAATGATGAAGTGCCAGCTCAGCTGATTTTCCCGCCTGATATGCGAACTGATAGGCATGGATTTCAACCCTTTGTAAGGGCCCATCCCTGATATATCTATCAACCAACCTCTCCAGTGTTTTTAGTAAAAACGACGAAAGGGTAATCGGTCTAAAGTCCTTCGGACGAGTATAGCTACCTCTGCCCGGCTTAGGAATAAAAACGACCCTTGAATGCAACCAGCTCTTCGGTGTGAAGCCAGTAGCCACGCAGGCGCGAAATATCCTAACTAGGTATGGTAGTACCAGATCCTGTCCATATTGTAGCATGGCTGGAATGATTCCATCCTTGCCTGGACTTTTGTATGGAGCAAAAGTATTTATCGCCCATCTTGTGCGGTCATAAGTGACGACTTCTCCTGCCATCTGCCATTCCTCTTTATGAGGACGGCGGAGTGGCCTATGTGCACCTGTCTGCTGAGCGGCAACCGATCCCGGAAAGTGCACACTCATCAGCAGTTCAAGCGTTTCCTCCTCGTTATTGGTTCTATGACCGTTCGAGTCCGTCAAGGTCCCCAACTTGGACTTGGTGTCCTTGCTAAGGATCCTATGCATCCTTGCCGTCGCAGGAATATCATTGATGGACCTGCAGAGGTTCCTCCAAGATTCCCTGGAGGCCCTCCTGACTTCCCTCTTATATTCCTGTAGCTTTATCCTATACTCCTCCCAATCAGGAGTACCTTTCCTGTACCTAACTCTCGTGAGTAGTTTGTGCAGGGACTTTTTCCTGGTTTCTAATTTCTTAGTCCAGAAGGTGGCATTGCCCGCCACGCCCACTTTGCGTAGGGGACAGTTATCCTCAAAGGAGTCTCGGAGGTCCCTACACAGGGAATCAACTGCCGCCTCCAAGCCCTCCCCTTTACTGAGATCCTGCTCTATAGGACGGAGCCTGCTGCCTAGGTCCTCTTTAAAAGAAGCCCAATTTGCTTGCCTAGGATTTCTAACAAGGATTCCCTCTTTTTCCCCGTCAATCCTAAACGTTATATGTCTATGGTCGGACAGTGACGGTTCCAAGGATACTGTCCAGTCCTTGACCTCATTACAAATACCGACCGTGCTCAGTGTTATGTCTAGGACCTCATCCCTCACATTGTTTGAGAAGGTAGGAGTGTCGCCAACATTCAGAACCTCTAGGTTCGACGTCCCTAGAAATTCCATCAGCTCTTCACCACGTCTATTAGTGTTAGAGCTGCCCCATAGGGTGTGATGGGCATTGCTATCACACCCCACGATAAGCTCGAGATTATTATCCCGACAATGAGACACAAGGTCCTCCATCTCTTTTGAGGGAGGAGGATCTCCTGAATCATACGGTAAGTACGCTGAGCATACCACTAAACTTCTTTCGATGCCTTGTTCTCTAAGGCGAATCACCACCGCAACCATGTCCCTAGTTGTAAAGTCCATTAGTTGCCATGCATTCATATTATTACATAATATGCACACTCTAGGCTTTGTCTCCGGAGCGCTACTAAAAATGGTATACCCTGGAATGTTAAGCCCGCTAATAATGCCATTCCTTATCCAGGGTTCCTGAATAAGAGCTATGTCATAGCGACCCCTAGTGATCGTCTGAGTAAGAACCCTAGAAGCCGCTATGCAATGCTGCAAATTAATTTGAATGAAAGAAATGTAACTCACCATTTTTTTTTTTTTTTTGGCAGTCCACCCTCATGTGTTTGTAGCGAACCAACGTCTAGTTCCCCACGGTGGGGCCCCGTTCGTTGCCGCTACCCTCGCTGGGACTGTGGCGTTGATCCGTCTGCCACAGCATCCTGGCTCCCTCCAGTGCTGAGTCGGAGTCACTATCGAGTAGCTGCCCCTCACTCACTGGTGTGCTGCTCTGTGGCCCACTAGTTCCTGGTGTGGGCACATCCCTATCCAACTCCGGAGACTCCTGAGGAGTCTGTTCCTGCCGCTCGGTCCCCCTTGGAGGAGCCCGAGCAGCAACAACAGCCTCCCCAGGTGCCAGCTGCCCTTGGTCCCTAGGCTCCTGGCTCTCGCCTGGGCCCTGATCACCGCCGGCAGCAGCAGTCCCGCGTTGCTCTTTGTTCTTGCCCAGCAGAGTAAACACTGCTGAGCTCGCTCCGCAGTAGAGCCGCAGCCCCCTGCCTTCGATTACGCCCCAGCTAATGGAGTCAACGCTGAGGACCAGACGTACGCCTTTCGGCTCCATCTTAACCTCCATCACCCTCCACGAGCTGGGGTGTATCCCAGGATTTTGCCTGTCTAACCTCCTCAGGAGGATGTCCTCTTTCACGTGAGGGCCCGGGAACCAAGCCATCACCCTCCTGAAGACGGGCAGGTCCTCAAACCGCATCACCCTGAGTCGTGCTCCTTCCCAGGGCCTCAGGTTGCCAACCTGAGCCTGCAGCCACGTCTGCGAGAACTCGTTCTCGCAAACGAAGATGGCCGCCCCCCTCGAGAAGTAGCAGTCAGCGAACCTTGGAAGGGCCCCTTCAAGTGGGAGCCCGTCCATCAGTCCGCTCACTGACTCCTGGATGCTGAAGACTTGCGTCTCCACCAACTGAGCACTAGGGTAGTCCTCGGGAACGAATACCACCCTGTGCCCGGTTTGCGCCACTCTAGCGTAGCTAACGTGAGCGGAAGTGCGAGCTCTCTTCCGCGATGAGGCACCCTCCGGTGTCACACCCGCCGACCTCGGACGTTTCCCAGCAATGCTAGGCCCCGCCAAAGCCGCAGCTGCAACACCCGAAGGCGCCCTAGCCCGCACAGAAGCCGCAGCGCCCCCCGAAGCAGATGCCCCCGAAGAGGCATCTCGACTTCCGGAGCCCTGCCCCTCCTGCGCCAGCCTTAGCCTCCGGGCCCGCTTCTTCTGCGCTCCCGTCCTACCCTTTTTCTTCAGATTCAAGGTACCCACCCTCTTGGCGAGTTCCCTTGAAATATCTCTCACTTGCTCTTCGCCAGTGAGGGTTCTATCGGGGTCCCCTGGTGAGAGGCCACCCGGTTGCTGTTCGGGGTCCCCTGATGGGGGGCCCCCGGATTTGGGTTTATTATTGTTGGGTTTTTTACTCATAATAAATCCCACGAGTAAGGGGGAACTATATGGTCCACACTCGCGGCGCCCCCTGCACGAGTGTAAGGCTTGTTACTCTGGGAGGTCGCCTGGTATCCCAGAGGCTCCGTTAGCGACGGTGCACCCCCACCGCCACGCACCCTTTAGCACGGATCGCATGACACATTGGGTTGGGTTCTTCAGTTATCCTAGAGGACGTTCGGTGCGATCTCCTAGGCAAGGGTGCACTCACTTTTATCGTGAGTACACCCTCCCCCAGGAGCTGGCACCGATACTGGCAATGCTGTTGCCCATTGCCAGGGAGCCTTTCGGGGCTCCAGCCTAGATCCGCCAGGATTAGCTTCGTCAAATTTGACGAAGACAGGGGCCACTGCGAGAAAGGTGCATTTCTGCACGGGGTAGGTGACACATTTGTCTCCTATCCACTCCTGGACGGTCTTGGGGGGCCTTGCGACCCCCCCTGAGAGTGAAGAGGCTCGAGTACCTGTAAAACTCTGGTGATCTCGAGCCTCCGCACTCCCTTGACCCCCGTCATCACTAATACTCAAATATAAAACCAAATTTGAGACCATAAATATAGAATATAGGCATAAGGCATAAGAATGATTTTAAATTAATATCACACCCAAATCATAACTCATTAATGATCCAATTATATACAATGGAGTGAAGATTTATAACAAACTTCCTCCTCACAGGTTTTAGTGAATATCCCAAAAGTTTTGTTTGTTATTATATAGCTTTGTCAATAAGAATCTTGTAAATTCTTAGACTATAAAGTATATCGATCTATCTATCTATCCATCTATCCATCTATCCATCTATCCATCTATCCATCTATCATAATCCTAGAATGTTTATTATTTTAATATTGATTAAGCGTAGACAATGTAAGCTAGGAATTATAACTTACAATTTTTGGACGTAAGTATTCCGGAAGCTCGTCAAATATGGTGGGGACTGCTCCTTTCAGAAGATATACTTTTTGATTTGTTTGATGAAGGAAATTCTGTTCAAAATGCTTAGAACAAAGCCTATCGTTGCTTGTAGGCTTCCAACCTTCGATCCTCATATTTTTGATCCATAAATCATGTCTAGGAAGATCTTTAGGAAACCTGTCGAGGAAGAAAGAAAATTAATTTTATTATTCATACAACTACAAATAAAGGCCACCCTTGAAATGCACACCTTGTATAAGGGTATTGGTATATTATATATTACAATGCAAAGTCATAATATTTCTATTCAAAATGTAAGCTATAATAGATACGCCACTGGAAAACTGATTGTATTTGAACCAAAAAATCCCTTAAAAACATAATTTTTAGACTTTACGTGCTCAAAAACATTATGATTCGCATGTTAGTGGTACATTCCAAATTATATTTCGGATACACATATATCTTTGAACTAGATATCGAGATATTTGCATGAATTTCGGATACACCAAAAAAATAAGATCATAAATTTACCTGTGAAAAGTGATTCCTGGCTCCTTCCTGCTGCTGTGGCTTTTACAACGGTAAGCTGCACACCCCACCATTACGCTCACCACAATATTTCACAATTATTGGTCTTAAAAACGTTAAATATCGCAAAAAACACCACCTTGACACTACCGTCAGTTTTCCACCAGCATTTTGACAGCTATTCATTTTCGGTATCAGCTAATCCATATAGCATCAAATGGGCGTGCGGTATCCCCTCTCTTTCCTTATCTAAGCCCTTCTGTAACAGAATTCCAGTCTTAGATAAGGAAAGAGAGGGGATACCGCACGCCCGTTTGATGCTATATGAATTAGCTGTGACCGAAAATGGATAGCTATTTGACACCCGTCAAAACATTTTTTTATGATATTTAGCATTTTTAAGACCAATCGTTGTAAAATATTGTGGTGTGCATAATGGTAGGGTGTGCAGCTTACGGTTGTAAAAGCCACAGCAGCAGGAAGGAGCCAGTAATCACGTATCATAGGTAAATTTAATGACGTTTTGGTACATTTTTGGTGCCATTTGGTAACAGAAATGTCAGTCACGCGTTCTGTCCTCTCTCTTTCCTCGTCTAAGATTCCAGTTCTATCGCGACATGGCCGACTCTATCGCGATGTTGTTTTGTTGCTCTGTGTCACGATGTTGCACGTTGTTTTGTGCTTTTCTTAACCCATGACCGACTTTACTCACTAGGCCGGAGCATGAAATATGGCAACACTGAATCAGCGGGCCGAGTTTTCATTTGTTGTTATGTCATGTGTATTCTTCCAGGAGCAGAAAATATGGTTGGAAGGTGACTATTAATGTGTTTCTAATTATTTACCTGCACAAACGAAACTATAAAGATAACAAGATGCCTGCAAAGCGTGTAGTACCAGGTTGCAGCCCAGTAGAGGACTACCAAACCATAGCCCAACATAACCTTATTCCAGATTAAAAAGGACGTTGCAAGGTGATTTTTAATGTGTTTCTACTTATTTACCTGCACAAATGAAACTATAAAGATAAAAAGATGCCTGCAAAGTGTGTAGTACCAGGTTGCACTAGCAATTGTGCGTCCAATAAGGGACATAAACAGAAGTGGGTGAAAGGTATTCCTCGGAAGGGCTGGTTATATTTATAAGGATAAAGACAATAATTTACAAACATTTCAAGGGATAAGACCTATTTTTAAAGCACAATGTGGTACCTATAATGTTTTCTGGACCTCCCAAATATCATAGAAAAATACAGTTAATAGAACTCATCTGGGCATGGCCGACTCTACACTAGGCCGGAGCCTTAGATGTGGCAACGTGGCTTAGCTGTCAAATAGTGGGCCTATAGTTTCAGAATAATTATTACATTTTATATGTATTAGAGTTCATCTGGGTTAATAAATTAAGAAAAAAATGCTTTTTAGAACTACTACTACTACTAATACCACTTACATCTGATGTCTGGTTCATCATAGTCAGACACTACAAAATAAAAATAAAGCAACCTGTTTCCTGCTGCCACTTCACTTCTGCTTGAATGAACACTCAATTTACTTTGTAAATTGTCACTTGAGCTAGAAAAATTCACTATTAGTTCACTGTGAAGCCATTCTTGCTGATCTTGATTCCTTTCACTATCAAATCTTTTCATAGGTATGCCCAGATGCATGCCCTCGTTCGCTTGCCCAGATGAGTTCTATTAACTGTATTTTTCTGTGATATTTGGGAGGTCCAGAAAACATTGTAGGTACCACATTGTGCAAAATACCTTTTAGAACTACTACTAGTAATACCACTTACATCTGATGTCTGGTTCATCGTAGTCAGACACTACAAAATAAAAATAAACGGAACCTGTTTCCTGCTGCCACTTCCACTTAAATGAACACTCAATTTACTTTGTAAATTGTCACTTGAGCTAGAAGAATTCACTATTAGGTCACTGTCAAGCCATTCTTGCTGGTCTTGATTCACTTTCAATATCAAGGTATGCCCAGATGCATGCCCAGATGAGTTCTATTAACTGTCTTTTTCTGTGATATTTAGGAGGTCCAGAAACATTGTAGGTACCACATTGTGCAAAATACCTTTTAGAACTACTACTACTACTACTAATACCACTTACATCTGATGTCTGGTTCATCGTAGTCAGACACTACAAAATAAAAATAAACGGAACCTGTTTCCTGCTGCCACTTCCACTTCCACTTAAATGAACACTCAATTTACTTTGTAAATTGTCACTTGAGCTAGAAAGATTCGGTATTAGATCACTGTGAAGCCATTCTTGCTGGTCTTGATTCCCTTTCAATATCAAGGTATGCCCAGATGAGTTCTATTAACTGTCCTTTTCTGTGATATTTGGGAGGTCCAGAAAACATTGTAGGTACCACATTGTGGTTTAAAATAGGTCTTATCCTTTGAAATGTTTGTAATTATTGTCTTTATTCTTATAAATTTAACCAGCCCTTATGAGGAATACCTTTCACCCACTTCTGTTTATGTCCTCCTTTGGAAGCCCCAATTGCTATTGCAACCTGGTACTACACACTTTGCAGACATCTTGTTATCCTTATAGTTTCGTTTGTGCTGGTAAATGATTAGAAACATGAAAATTCACCTTCTAATCTTATTTTTCACTCTGGAAGATTACACTAATGCCATGACTAATGACTTAACAACAAACAAAATGACGGCCCGTAGATTCAGTGTTGCCATATTTCATGCTCCGGCCTTGAGTAGAGACGGCCATGCCTGGGGCATACCTACGAAAGGATTTGATAGTGAAAGGGAAATCAAGACCAGCAAGAATGGCTTCACAGTGACCTAATAGTGAATTTTTCTAGCTCAAGTGACAATTTATAAAGTAAATTGAGTGTTCATTTAAGTGGAAGTGGCAGCAGGAAACAGGTTGAATTTATTTTTACTTTGTAGTGTCTGACTGTGACGAAATAGACATCAGATGTAAGTGGTATTAGTAGTAGTAGTTCTAAAAAGTATTTTTCTTAATTTATTAACCGAGATGAACTCTAATACATATAAAATGTAATAATTATTCTGAAACTATAGGGCCACTATTTGACAGCTAAGCCACGTTGCCACATCTAAGGCTCCGGCCTAGTGTAGAGTCGGCCATGCTTAACCCAACCTATTCTGATAATCTTTGGTGCTATTCCGTACCTGTTTTGTGGTGCTGTCGCTTAATAAGCGTTGTTTGCAGTGTATATGTTTTGTGGTTTTTTGGATGTTTGGTTGGTTATTTACACGTGGGGGCAACTAGCATTACAGAATGGGAAACAGGGCGGGGCCAATGTGGAGGACATATTGCAACCCAAAATAATGGCGGCCCAGACCACAGAAACACTGGATTAGCCCGCATTTAAGTGATCCGTGGTTGACAACGGCGCGAAATTCAATGGTCTTCTCTTCATGATGTCTTCAGTTTTTAAAAGCGACACATTAACTTTAAGCAATTAAAAAGTGAGTGTAATAATGCATAATGACAAAAATTTTGCAGCCACACCAAACGCGTCAACCAGTTGCCCTCATAGATCAAATACGAACATATTTTGAGGCAAATACCGTATAGTCAGAAGAAGAAGAACATTCGAATTTCCCTCCAAGCGCCGCCATTAACCTCGTTTTTCTTTGAGTGTTGTTTTGGTTTGCTCCACACATTGCTTTATTTGTGAAACTGTTAATGGAAAACTGTTGATGGAAAATTTGTTTAAACATTATTTTTTATACTCGAAACCATTTCATATGTGAATGAATTTGTTAGGGAGTTTGAACTGTTTGAAGGCTTCAAACTTTACAACCACAAAGTAGGTATGAAGTACAGCCAAGAAGCAAGAAATAAATGGGGCTCAAACACTACAAGCTCCTGATGAAGTGCAACTTCAGTTAAATGAGCGAGTACAAAGTATATTTATTACTGAATTTCTGCGCAATACTATTTATTAGTCATTCATACACTCTCACTACTTTAATTTTCTATTCTTCTATTTTAGATCATACACAACCACATCTGAGGTATAGGTTCTAGGATGCTGCGTTGTCTGCAGTGTCTACCTTCATGTTAATAATTTTGATGAATATTATTGCAATGAGAGACGAGCTATTCAGTGGACGAGCTTATACATACAAGTGACCAACAAAGATGGAGAAACCAATGTTAAGCAGTGCCTTCTCAGTTATGGATTTGACAGATTGGCAATAAGATGCTCAACACAGATGAAAATAGAAAACAATACTTGCAGAGGCTAGGGCGCTTGAAGTATTCTACAGCAAAGCTAAGTAAGTACATCCCATTTACTTCAAGAAAAAGCCAGTGATGTTATACAGTTGATCAGCCTAAAGACTTAACTGTACAAAGGGCCAGGTACAATTAAAAGTTTAAATTTTTATAACTAATTCACCTTTATTATGTCTCGAACCTATTTGTCATATTTATTCTCCCAAAATTTGCATTTCAAAGTTTTCCTCATAAGCATTTCTGTGATTTGTTTCCAGAATACAATGAAATTATGGATATTGATTACATTTCAATTAATTCTAATCTTCTATCTGTGACAACTATTACTATTGCTTTTATGATCAATAAAAAATTTATTTATTTATTGATTGTACAATTTGAAATCATAAATAACACAAAATTATATCATTTGTTCCTGTTTTAATCCGATAGTTTTGACAAAGTTAAATGCTAAGGCTCCATATGGTTCAATAGGTTACGCTGCAGGTTTGCTAGGCTGTGAAATTGTGGATATTGATTACATTTCAATTAATTCTAATCTTTTGTCTGTGACAACTATTAGGTATATATTATAGTTTTCATGATCAATAAAAAGTATTTATTTTGACTTACTTGGTTGGTATTCATAAATACATATGTTAATTTTTATAAAGTGGAAGAGATAGCTGAGATTTTTGTTTATTTATTGATTGTTAGTTTCGTATTAATTTTTTTTTACTTGGCATACCACCACTTAAAATAAAGGGTAATGTGCCAGAACAATACCTCCGAGGTGATGTGGAAATTTTTATATACTAGGGTAATCAGGTGCAAGATTAAAAAGCATGGACCTTGAATACTCTAGTTTAGTAGCATATTGCATTTCTTGCTAATTTTTTTTACCCTGTTTCATGTGGTTACTTTATTCACTGTAGGTCAAACTGAGATGAGGTGAGGAATGAAAACATAAACCATATGCTTGATGGAACTTCAATAAAGAAGATTATTATTATTATTATTGTTACTTGAATTTATTTTAAGACAATTTGTATTATATTATTTATAAATTACACATACAATAATCATATTAATCATATTTAATATTTTCTTGCAAATAAATGAATTAATGAATAGGTATTTTCATTGTTTTGCTCCAATTTTTAAATTTTTAAGCCAATCACTGATTGATTGATTGAAATCAAACATCAATGAATCAGTCAGTGATTGGCTAACATCAAAAATTATGATAATTTTGACATAAAAAGGTAGAGCATCTACAGATTTGAGCAGAGGATTTGAGCAACAATGTGGCAACATCGCCTCGAATTCTTTATACATCTGGCAACCTTGCGGCGGCCATGTTGCAACCCAAAATAATGGCCGCTGACATTGACATAAGTCATTCGTGTTTCCAGTGAAATAACACGGAATTGTGCCTTCTTAACCGTACCTGTTTTGTGGTTATTTATGGTTGGTTTGAATATGGTTTGAATTTTGAATGTCAGTGGTTTGGATTTATGATGAAAATACAAAGTTTCAAATAATTTGCAATTCTAATCATGAGAGTGAATGCCAATTACGATGGATCCACTCATGATTCATTCATATGGAGAAATAATACCTACCTAATACCTATATGGAGCCAAATTATTTGGGAGCAGATAGAGATCCTAGGGGATAGTGGGGATCCTCAACAGCCATGGCTCATGACTTCTTTTAGCAACACAATAGCCATATACGCCACAAAGGAGTATGGTAGTATGATAGGCTATCACTAGCAAGATCTCTGTTGACAGAGATGCATAGGTAAAAACCATTATATTACTTTGAGAGGTAACCAATTGCATAGTTAGGGTGCAAGTAAAAAAAAGGATACAAAAACATTATAAAAGGTCGTTATCTATGAATATTTTCAAAAAGGCAAAGTTTAGTCAATATATAGTTGATTGTAACATGCTGCCACTAACATTTAATAGAAATGAATTTGAAGATTTTATTAAATATAACATATATTTGTTTTAGGCTTATTAAAAATCAGATTTTGCTGCCTAGCAAAAGAGAGTGTTGAGGAATAACCCAACTAAAGCTGGATGCATCATTAATGCCTGTTGTGTTTTACACATATACTAATGAGACAGCAGCCTCAACATCAGAGCTACCAGCTAGAGAAATTGACCTATTTCCCCCTTCAGTGAGTCAGGATGGAATCAGCCTGAGAAACCATATATTGAATATGTATTTTCAATGATTTGATAAACTCATAAACTCTATCTGTGATTGTCCCTATTTAACCTCCAGAATTGGATTACATGTTCCATTCAAAAACACTAGTACAACACAAACTTTCCATCAAGAATTCCATAGAACTAACTATGCTTATCACTCTTTCATTTCTCAAACCCTGCAGCTGTGCAATGAGTTATCTGATTTAGATTTCTTTTGTCCTTACGAACAATTTGTGGGAACTGTTGAAGGCCTTCTTCTTCTTCTCTCAGTGCCTTATCAGTTATCTGACGTTGGCAACCACTTGGGCGAATGCATCTCGGTCTTCTGCCAGTCTAAAGAGGTCACTTGCGGCTCGGTATCCCGTCCAGTCGCGTATGTTACGTAACCAAGACATCTGTTTCCTGCCGACCCCCCGTTTGCCCTCTATCTTGCCTTCCATGATTATTCTGAGGAGATGATATTTTTCACCTCTAATCACATGTCCCAAATATGCTACCTTTCTTCGCTTGACAGTTGTGAGGAGTTCACGCTGTGTTTGCGCTCTTCTCAGGACCTCCTCGTTGGTCACTCTTGCCGTCCAAGGAATCTTTAGAATTCGTCGAAGCGTCCACATCTCAAATGCTTCTAGGCGATTTAACGTATTGATCTTTAGAGTCCAAGACTCAACTCCATATAGGAGAATGGACCATATGTAGCATTTAATCATTCGTTGTCTGAGAGTCATATTTAAGCTGTTATTGCAGAACATTGATTTCATGGTGTAGAAATTGGAGCGCGCGATCTCAATCCGGTTTTTGATTTCTATATCTGGGTCGAGGTTATCTGTAATCAGTGACCCTAGGTACTTGAACTTTTTAACCCTTTCTATGCGTTCTTCATTTAGTTCTAGTTGGGCGTTTTGATGGGGTGATCTGCTAAATATCATGAACTTGGTTTTCGTTGTATTTATATTTAGTCCCATTTCTTTGCTGACGGTACTCACATTATTTAGAAGTTGTTGGAGGTCTTCCATGCTTTCTGCTATGATAATTGTGTCATCTGCGTATCTCAAGTTGTTTATTGGTAGCCCATTCACTTTAATGCCTACATCGGTTCTCTCTAGTGCTATCTTAAAAATGATGTCTGAATACAAGTTGAACAGAAGAGGAGAAAGAATACAACCCTGGCGTACTCCTCGATATATTCTTATATCCTTGCTCAGCTTATTGTCAATGCGTATATTTGCTGTCTGATGCCAATACAAGTTTCTTATAATCTGAAGGTCCCTTTGATCGATTCCCGCTCTTCGTAGTGCATCAATGAGTTTAGTATGCTGGACACGATCGAATGCCTTTTCGTAATCAATAAAGCAGGCAAACACATCTTTGCGCTGGTCTCGGCACTTTTGTAGTAATACGGTCAGGGAGAACAGGGCTTCTCTAGTCCCAAATCCATGTCTGAAGCCGAACTGTGTCTGGTCCAAGTCGAGCTCACACTTAATTCTTATCCTCGCATGTATTACTCTGAGGAAGGTTTTTAGCAGGTGGCTCATGACACTAATTAATTAATCTGTAATCTTCACATTTTTTCGGATGTTGTTTTTTGGGGATTGGGATGAAGGTAGATTTCAGCCATTCATCGGGTAGTTTTCCACTGGTGTAGATTTGGTTGAAGAGTTCTACAATGTGATTGATGTTGTTGTCATCAAGCAGTTTTATTAATTCAATAGGTACGTTGTCAGGTCCGATGGCTTTATTATTTTTTCCTACATTGACAGCGTGTATGACTTCTGTTTTCGATATAAGGGGTCCGATGTCGTGTGAGCTAGGTATTGTGAATTCGTCAGGTCTTTGATCTTTAAACAAATCCTGCACGTATCTTGTCCAAACCGATTGTTTTTGTTTGTCTTCGAGTATCGGTTTGTTGTTCTCGTCTACTAGAACTGTTGGTGGTTTTCTCCTAAATATGCCTGCGACTTCTTTTACTTTACGGTGCATGTTAAAAAAGTCGTGCTGTTGGTTTAACTTCTCCATCTCCTCACACATATCCCTCATCCACTTTTCCTTAGCTTGTCTAATCTCTTTTTTTATTCTTCGATGCAGGGTATTATATAGGGCCTTATCATTTTTGGCCTTCCTTCTTTGGTCCATTAAGGCCAGGATCCCGTCTGTCATCCATCTCTT
Source organism: Callosobruchus maculatus (assembly GCA_951848785.1). Classification (NCBI taxonomy): domain Eukaryota; kingdom Metazoa; phylum Arthropoda; class Insecta; order Coleoptera; family Chrysomelidae; genus Callosobruchus; species Callosobruchus maculatus. Next base: position 14,616,287 of record CATOUR010000041.1, on the reverse strand, counting down.
CCCTTTGATGTTTTGTGTTGGTTTGAGGATCTTTTCGCTTACTCCGTTTATGATGTTCCGGATGTTTGTCCAATATTTGTTGCTATCGCAGTCCGGTTCGGGAACAAGTCTGCTCAGGTTTCCGTTTAGTTCATTTGAGACTGCTTCCCTGATATCGTTATTCTTCAATTTTGTTCGGTCGAAGTTCACTGTCCTCTCAGTCTTTTTAAGAATCTTCAGGCGGACATCCAGATCAGCAACTAAGGGGTTGTGATCCGAGCCTATGTCCGCACCAGGGTATGTTGTAGCTCGCTTCAGACAGTTTCTGAAACGGTAATTTATTAGGATGTAGTCAATCTGATTTCGTACCAAGTTAGCCGTTGTGTCGGCAGGTGAGATCCATGTGTACCGTCTTCTTTTTGGTAGTTTGAACCAAGTGTTACATACCACGAGTGAGTTCGCCTGGCAGAACTCGAAGAGTCTGTCTCCTCGTTCGTTGGATTGGCCTAGGCCGAATTCACCTATCAGATTACCTCTTTTGCCCTCTCCAACCTTGGCATTGAAGTCTCCTATTATTAGGGTGATCTCATTTTTCTTAAGAGTTTTGAAAAGTTTTGTGAGGTCTTCATAGATTTTCTCAACGTCTTCGTCGTATTTTTTATCTGTTGTAGGCATATATACCTGGATTATGTTGATGTTGAAGGGTCTGGCATTGAGCTGCAATAGAAGTGTTCTATCCGAGATAGGCGTGAAGTTCTTAACACATCTGGAATATTCCTTGGTAATAAACACCCCAACTCCGTTCTTGTGGTGCATGTCGCTGCTCGTGTCTCCTGCGTAGTAGAACGATCCCTCTGGGTGTTTATATACTCCGCTGTTTGGCCATCGCACCTCGCTCACACCCATAATGTCTACTCGCAGTCTTTTCGCTTCTTGTGTTAAGTTGTCGATCTTTCCGGAAGCATACAGACTTCTAACGTTCCATGTTGCAATGCGTATTTTGGGTTTCTTGTTTTTCCACCGGGGGATTCTTAGCACCCCTAGCCCATTCAAGGGCTGCCCGGGACTCGGGGCCGTCTTTATTAATGCTTTTTCCATAGTGGTATCCTGGGGAGAAAAATTCCGGAGTGGTTTCCCCTTGCCTTCTCCGGATTTGGTTTCAGCCGATCCTCTGGATGCAGACGCTGTTTGCAGCCGCCCACTCTGGGTCAGACGCTGCGGTTTCGCCATATCTGGCTATCCTCACTTAGTTTAGCCTGCAGGTCGATGCAGTTGCCCGGGGTGTGGCACGTGGAGCCATGAGTGAGAATTGGGTGTCCTGTGAGGACCAGTCATCTCCGACCACTCTCCAGCATAAGCTGTTAAGTGCGACCGTCTTTGACGAAAGGTACTACCTCTACAGCACATCCCCAACATCCCCAACACCCCAGGCCTAACTTTATAAAAAGCCAAAAAGTCTGATATCTATTTATTTATTTTATGTATTCATTATGATTGTATTATCTTTGTACAGTGTTACACTGATATTGTAAGACATTGTATGTAGGTACATAGTAGTTTTTTCCATTTAATTTATATATTTTGTTGTATATTGTGAATTTTAAAAATTTTTAGAACTTTTACTCCATTGTATTGGACAAGTGGGCTTGACCCGCTAATAAAGTAAAATTTTCTTTTAACGTAATTAACACTAGGGCTCGAAAAACTTAAAATCCACTGGTCAAGATCACATACCTGTCTCACTTTTGAAGGAAATGGCCCATATAATTGCGGAGCATTGAGTTTCTATACAGGTGTCTTTCCAAAAGAGTTGAAAACAGCATATGTCAAGCCAGTTTATAAAAAAGGTCCAATAAAGGATTTCAAGAATTACAGACTAGTTTCGCTTCTCTCCAACATTAGCAAAATTTTTGAACGAATCATCTATGCTCAATTAGTTGCATTTCTCGAGAGCAATGGTCTCTTATGTGAACAACAGAGTGGCTTTAGAAAAGGGAGAAATACTATACGAGCTATCTATCTAGCCCTTGTTGAAGTTCTGGATTCCCTGAATAGAGGCAAATTGTCAACAGCTTTGTATATTGACCTAACAAAAGCCTTTGATATGGTGGACCATAATATTCTATGTAAAAAACTTAACCTTTATAGTTTGAATGAAATCAGCATTACCCTCATTAAATCATATCTGAAAAACCGTCAGCAGTGTGTTGTAGAATATGGAAAGTATGGACAGTTGATCAAATGAAACAAGTTAACAACTCTGTGAGAGGAGTACCTCAAGGGTCTATATTAGGACCTCTCCTCAACATACTATATGTCAACGAACTTCCAAGAGTAGTAACAGAAAAAATCACCCTTTACGCAGATGACACGTCGGTAATTTTTTCGAAGGTCACAGTTGACGGCTGCAAAAACAGTATGATGATCGCTAAAAGTTCTTGAAAATTGGTTCTTACCAATTAACAATTAATGTCAATAAGACACAGATGATAAATTTTAAACAACCAGTGAACAAAATTAGTTGCCCATACAATGCTGGAAATATTTTTGCTGAAGAGAGTGTTTCATTTTTGGGACTAACTCTCGATCATAAGCTTGACTGGAGAGAACATGTCAATAACATGTGCAAAAAGCTATCAGGTTATGCGTATGCCGTGAGAGTTTTGTCTGTGAGTGTGCATATGAAAACAGCATTAACTGCGTATTATTCTTATATATAATCAAGAATATCTCACGGTATCATTTTTTGGGGAAATTCAGTTGATTTTAAACGCATATTAATTCTCCAAAAACGAATTCATAGAGGCGTTTTTAGATTGAAGCCGACAGATAGTTGTAGGGAAATTTTTAAGGATTATGAAATTCTCACTGGTTTCGGTCTGTACATTACAATCAAGATATTTTTCAGAATAACAGATCAAGTCACAATTACACCACTAGCTTATTTTTACTTTCCTGTGCCTACCCATCAGACTTCTAATCTTCTAATATTCTGCTTGTTTAGTATGTTGTGGTCTCAGAGGTTGTGGTTCACTATGCTAATCTTTTCTAGATGGTAGTGCGCAACATTGTCCAAAAAAAAGGTTCACCTACAGGGGGTTAATTTCTGTGCAAGTTTTCGGTGTCGCCGAACAGGTGACAGAAGGATACCACTTGTCAGAGCGAAACGCGAAGGGCGCGGATCGTATCGACGCCGGCCGAATAGCCTAAGACTCCCTAATTTATCAATTTAACTGCATGCATGTTTTCCTAGAAATAGTAAGATTTTTTATAGAGTAACTTTCAACGGTATTTCTAATTACGCTTGCCTTCCATTTGAACGATATAAAAGGAATAAAGTGAAACTTTTTTGTCATAATTTATTTAGCAATAATCCTCACAGTCTCGCAAATGTGTTGAATTATAAACGTCCTATAAATATACAACAAAAATAACATACAACAAAATCATGGCAAGTATAACAGTGATTGACGTATTGAAATTTTAATCAACAGTCTAATGAATACTCGTTATATAATTATGAATTTTCTCTCAACTAAGATTCTTTATTTCGTTATTTGACATAATATATTTCTTTTGCGGATTTCTCTAATTATTCTGACTCTATTGTATGATTGTTTCTCGAGTCTCACAACTGAAACCGATGAAAATCTGAGACATTTCATCCTCACCATGATGATTATTTCAGTAAGGGATAATAGATTTTCAACACTTTCACTTGTGTTGAACAACTCAACCAGAATAAATGTACCTACAGTCGACAAGCTCAAGAAAGAAAGAAAGGAAACATAAGCAATGATCAACGCGTGGTCACATCAATGAATGACAATTTTAGTGTCGAGAAAGAAACCGGATGACGCTTGGTATTTGAGTTCTAGAGGCAGTTTGGATTCTTTTTTGTTGCTGCACCATAACCCCAAAATGGGAGGAATCGGAGATAGCGGGGGGCGTTAAAACGTGAAAAAAGAAATAGGCAAGTAACCAAATGGAAGTGCGGTAGCATCTTAGTATACCTACCAGCTAATTTTCCAAAAATCGTCATCCGAAGTTTACGAGCGGTTTGCGCGTACCGATTTTTTTAGAATGAAAATAAAAAATTCGAGACGATACCTTCGTAACTTGATGGAAAATTCTTTGTTTGTTTTGTAGATAACACAAAAAATACTGTCATCCGTTTCTACTATGACATGTATCAATGTCATTCGTTTTTATAATGTTTAACCCAGGGCCGTTCCTGGGGTCATACGCGCCCTGGTGCAAGCTAAAAATTGCCGCCCTTTGCATAGCGGGAGATAAAATGGGGTGTAGATGGATTACATCTAAAATCAGTAAAATCGATATTCTTGTATATTATATTCCAGGTTATTCACGGTATTCGACACGGAGCATTATGGCTAAAGTACTTGATGAAAAGAAAATAATAATTTCGCATGGATAGGGGTCCATTAAGGCTACATTTTAAAAATATTACCCCAAAACACGAAACGTATCAAAGTTACATTTTTTTAAATAAAACACCCTGTATATTATTACATATTCGAATTCCTTGGTGAATTCTAGTGTGACTTTAAGTATCACACCTGGGACTTAAAGCGAACCGTTTAGATGTAAATCACCATTTTCGGTACAAGTAGATGTCTGAAAGAAATCAAACATTGCAGAAATTATAAAATTTAGAAGGTTGTAACTTTGCCGGATTACTATGCATGAAATGCGTTAGGTTAGACCACAGCCTACGTGTGTATGTAGGCTGTGGTTAGACGTTCAAATTTTTATTGTTTGTGCTTGGAGAAATCAGTTGTTTAGTTAAGGAGACTTCAATCAGAGATAACTTAATTTTTTCAAAGGGAATGCCTAATTTTTTTATACGATTGAATGTAAAATTTGATAACCTTTCTAATGATATAGGGGAGTGAATATCAGTCTCTGGTAGTTTTCATTTATTTTCAAATTTTCAATCAAATGGGGTTTTTCATTGTTCTTACCTATAATCAACCTAGCAAACCATGAAGCATAAACAAAAACATGTTCATATGGGGGAAAGTAATTAACTTAAAAGAAATATACAGACGAATTAGAGTAAAGCGACAAGATTATAAAAATTCTTTACAACTGATCACCTTTAACAGAAACCACTGCGGTAACATATTTAAGGTCAAAGATAATCTGTAGTATGACAGTAATAGATATTTTTCACAGCCTACTGGCTACTGTAATGTACTAGAGGTTAAACATTTTCAAAACAATTATAAATCCTGAAATAAAAGAAAAAATGCCAGCGATTGTTGCTCCAGCATGCAATTATCAATAACATGTAATGGTAATAAAAAGTAGTCATTCGCGTTAAAGTAAAGATACCTCTGACTGCGAAAATCAGCAAGATCGCATAAAAGGAATACTGACAAATCAGATTTAAATTTTTTCTGTTCTAAAAAGTTTTGCGCCCCATAACGTCCAGCGCCCTGGTGCCTTGCACCACTTGCACCACCGGGTAGGGACGGCCCTGGTTTAACCCCATCTTTCAAACCCTATAGGGGTTTTCAGAAGGATACGGAAGGCGTTCAATGTCACCCCCTATAGGGGTTGAAAAATGCGGTTAAACATAATAGAAACGGATAACATGGACACAGGTCATATTTGGACCTCCCAAAAACATGTATAAAAAACGTTACCTGTTTTAAACAATATTAACAATTTTGTAACAATTTTAACTAAAATGACGTGAAAATTCGAACTTCAAGCTCAAATTTCTCATAAACTGCCCAGCAGAAACGGATGATAGTATTTTTTGTGTTATCTACAAAAAAAAACAAAGAATTTTCCATCAAGTTCCGACCGGTTTCGTCGCGTTTTTTTATTTTGATTTAAAAAAAATCTGTACGCGCAAACCTCCCGTAGATTTCAGATGACAATTTTTTGGAACATTAGTTGGTAGGAGTACCTACTAAAATGCTACCACATTTTCATTCGGTTACTTAACGATTTTTTTTTTCACTTTTTAAAACCCCCTCTCTATCTTCGATCCCTCCCATTTTGGGGTTATGGTGTAATGACAAAAAAGCTTTCAAACTGCCTCTAGAACTAAAATACCAGGCGCCATCCGGTTTCTTAGATTAGTCATAGTCTTTACACCGCCAATGAAATGACAGCAAAATGAGAGTCACTGAGGCTGAATAATAAATACGTCCAATTTTGAGCATTATTCGTGGAAACATTTGGATATACTTTCTTTCTTGAACGTTCGGACTGTGCTGCTAGTCAGCGACAATGGATTTATTTTGTTTTTAGATTTTTATATTTTGATTCACAGTATTTGATTGGCTGTGCGGATTGACAGACATGCACACGGATCAGAAGAAATCGTTGCCTTTTGGATAAGATCAGGTGAGCATGGTGGCTGACTAGCAGATAGATTTGCTTGAAGATAACTTACTCATATTTCTTATTTGGTGTAACTGCATCTCAAAAATAGGTTTGGCGATATTCTGGCGATGCTACGTTAGATAAAACCTCAGAGTAACAACTGAATATCGAGGTAGTAAACAAACCACTTCAGCATGGTGTGCCCAAAGCCATCATCTTTTGACACTTCAGACCCAAACATTGCCAACTAACCTGAAAATTCTTCCAATGCAACCCATGTTACAAACACTGCTCTGCACTGTCCCATCTCGAAAAACTGTTAAACTATACTCGAATATAGCACAGCAAGTCCGTAAAGCTTCACTACAGTTACCAACAAATAGCGAATTTGATTTTACTGACCAAGCATAAAAGATGCACAAACAAAACAAACGTTTGACAGTCGGAGGTTACCGTAAACAAATCGCAGGAAAAATACATAGGCGTTGTCAACTCATCAAAATTTATGACAGACAGAATTTGCGTTAATGATGAAGAAACATGCAGTAACGCAGTAGAGGTCAACATATCTATTGATTCTGCTGTAATCATTCCTGAACCATCTAAGTACCGTCTTTTTTAACCTAGAATGGAATATTTCTGAATACTATACAATTAAAACGATAGTAAACAATTATGATTGCTGTATCTGGTGGTCGATATGACAACGTAAGAAAAGATGTTGGCCTATTAGAATTAGTTGTTTACTACCTCTATGTTCAGTTGTTACTCTGAGGATAAAACCAAAATAGCCGTAAGCTTATTCTTTACTGTAACACCTTTGAGTATTATCTTCAAACAAATTAGTTATGGATGCAGAAAACGGGAAAATCTCATCTGTTGTCTATAAAAAAACGTCAGACAGTGACTGTGCTGTTGTAATGGCGCATTTTTGATACAACTTTATGATGACACAAAAAATACAAGAATACAAAATACAACACAAACATGAGGAATAGCATTTATTAACATTCAAATGTACGAATCACTCGCAGATTCTCGATTTTATTGCACTAATGCTTTGTCTCAAATATGATTGTTATGAGTTACAACTTAAACGTATAATGTAAACACAACATCCATCAATCATAAAACAATAAAAATCCATGGTGTCAGATGGAATATACGTTATACATTCTAACATGTTTTTAATAACTCCTTTCTTGTCATAATGTAAGCAATACATTTTTGTGTATCCAGCTTTTGAAAAAATTTGTATATGCTTAAATTTGACTTGAATTCTCATACGTTGGATTTGCCATCTAGAATACATACTCCATAGGCGCAAAATCAGATATTATAAGTTGAGTTCTTTGAAGGTGTAATTGTTTGAAACGTCACAACCAAAAAATCCGAAATCCTAGTAGTAAAAAGCCAGAAATTCCAACTTTCTTATGCCATATTACGTGTGATATTGCACGCCCATTATGAGCATAATTATTCTAGACACCCAAACCCGTGATACGTTAAAATGTAAAATGGAAATTGAGTCCTACGCATGATCAAATTTTCAAAAGCCTGGTCCAGACAAAATGGAAAAGCACTTACAAAAGTTTTGAGTTTGAATTTATTTACGTTTATAGAGATTGAATTATGGCTATTAGAAGAATCATTCGGACACAAAAAGTATATGCAATACTTCCAGCATAAAAATATCGTATAACGTGACATATTGATAGAGTTCTAAAAAAGTAATATTGTAATATTCCTTCAATAATTAGACATTAGTTTTAGGAATAATATTGAATTGTGTGAATGTCCTCTTGACCTTTAATGTCATTGATTTTATAATTGTCTTCTCACTCAGTTGTTGCTTTTTTTATTAACTTACCTATCAGAAGTTTATTATTGTTAATACATTATCTCAAAGATTTCTGAACAAAATACAAATTTTAACAATGTCTCTAAAAAAACAATCTATTTTTAAAGTCAGCCTATATCAGTATCAAATGATTTTCATAATAAAAAGTATGATAACTATTGAACTTATCAAAATGTGATGACATTTTAACGGCAATTTTCTATATTATCTATTTGTATTGTTTCCTAAACTAGTAATTTTATACCGATCTAAGCGGTAGAGTTTTTTCTTCACATATAACATTAGGTCAGTCCATGTATTATAAGCACAAACCCACCTAATTTTACACGGGTCATCTGTTTTTCGTTCCGTTATAAAGAAATTATTAATATTAACTAGGACTAGATTCTCTTTCCCCCAAAGTATTTTTGATTGGGGAGCATCTGTCCAAATGAAACCATTCTCATACTTACAGACAGCCAAACATATTCGGATGGAGAACCTTCAACGTTGGATATGCCAAACTTCTATCGTGCCTATACAGACCAACAATATCGATACCACAAAATTTTGTTTAAAAAAAACTCGCAAACTTTTAGGTCGCTTCTGGCACAAAAAATATCAGCTTAATTTAAAAAATTGACGGTTGTATTGAGACCATCATGTGGATGAACACGCCCCAATTTAAAATTCTCTCATCTTGACGAACATAATATATTAAAAACACGAGACAAATAAAACGACTTACTACTTTTAGTCAACTGTAAGTATGAGAATATTCCACTTTGAAACCTGATTCAAACAATGGCTTCCATTTTATACAGTAAACGTATAGTTTTTAAATTGTTTCATGAAAGCTGTTTCAATCTTTAGCCACCTAACAGTAAATTATGGCATATATATTTTTCTGAATACTTTCAAATAAATCTGTGCATATCAACAAAGTTTTTATTCGACTAATAAATTTGAGCAATCTAAAGATTGACGGTAAGAGTACAGAGTTGCATTTTTCGCATAATATGGCAGAGCTACAAAGTTTACCAATGCTCCGATCACAAAATATCTCTTAGTAAACTGTTGCTAATGCTAAACCTAACACATGATCACAATAATAAATACAACCCTTTGGACAGCAGATTCTTTTTCACTGGGTGACGTCTTACGTTATACCTCTCGATGATTAATAGCTTTTCTTCTACATTTGATGGTTTTTAACTGAGTGAGGTGAATAAATTCAGCGTTCAAGTGGGATTTTTAGTTAGTGTCATTTCTGTTTTGACAGTTGACAATTTATTATTGGCGATCTTTCTATTTTATGATCAATGTATAACACTCTGCCCATAGAAGACGGGTAAAAAATCCCCTCCACAGAAGTGAGACAAAAATCTTATGAAGGGAAAGTGAGAAATCTAACCTGACTTTGACAAATAAAGTACGTCGACGACTGAGGTGGCATTTACTGAGAAAACGGTTGAAAAAATGGGAACCCTGCAGATTATGGAATCCAATGAGTTTCCAACCGCAGATTATCTTGAAATCATCGATGATTATAAATAAAGCTTTATGAGCATTTAAACATAATTTTTTCATGTTGACTTTGTCGAGCAGTTTACACAAAAGTGTGCTTAGTCATATTCAAGAAAACATATATGCCATACCAACAAGCGTACAAAATTTGGAAAATGGTACTCTCATATTTCATTTCAAAAGGACTGAATAAAGAGATATTGCATACATCCATGGTTGACTGATTAATCAAGATTATTAAATTGAATTTATTAGACCATATTATTGATCATAAGACCGCATAATAAAGCTACATTTCATATGATCCATTTATGATATGAATAATATGAATTTAACTTTCTTTTATTAAAATACTATCTAGGGAATTACTTGCAGGACAGTCCAAAATGATGGTTACGTGGATCAAAAATATTATATGTGATAAAATTCAAAACAACTCGCCATGCTTGTATCGTCTCACTATTTAACACAGATAGATAATTTCAATCCCAATCGTTTAAGCCTTTCAAAAAATGTATACTTTAGGTTTTTTTGTAAATGTTAATGTAAAATCTGTCCTATTCTTTCCTGAATAAAAATAAAAAAAAAGTGATTCGTATTCGACGTTTCAAGTAACATGGAGTTTGACGTTACCTGACGTAAATCCACTGTTCATAAAGTAAACGAAATGTAATGTTCACTGGAATTATTTTACATAATTTTCTAGACACACGGAGTTACATAAATCTAAACAGAGCTATGGTAAGTCATTTTGAACAAGATTTAAATCAAAGACCATGATTCATCAAAGAGATGAGAATTAAATTTAAAATGATTTTTTTTGAAAACCAATTTAGCTTTTGGCCTTGATTCCTCAGGTCACTTATTTGAAGAAACTTTATGTACATATTTTTTCTAGCTGAACTTGATGAACAAATGTAAATAATTAGACTGCTGGCATAACAAATGCTATTTTTTTGTGTTAATTTTACACACCCGAAATGTTATCTCGGAATGGAATAGTACGTTTTAGGTGTTTGCCATTGCAACATGTGTGAAATATTTAGAATTATTTATTAATACTGACTTTTTCGATTCAAATTTATAGCATAGCAACAATGAAGTAACTCTAGTATGCCAATGCAGACCTTCTGAAAAATCAAACTCTACAGTTTTAGTTTCATAAATTTTTCATGTATTGTTAAATTTATGATTTCTTTCCTAGTAGTTTCTAAGTAACAATGTTGTTAAGTATTCATAGCTATACTGTAGAAAATACCTCTTAACAGACTTTTGAATGTCTGACTTGGTTCTTTTGTGCAGATTTACGTGTATATGTGTCAATTAGTGATGTTTTCAGCAAAGAACTCTCCACAAGATTTGTCGAGTTTGCACCATGGTGATCGAAAGCCTGCATGGTCCCACAGTGTTTGTATGTATAGTTCTCCAATGTGACGTCAAATGATGGCTGTGTACCTTTAGCTATGTTCGTGTTTTTGTCAGAGTCTTTTGATACAATTTTTAAAATATTCTATGACTGACCGTTTATTTTACTAAGAAGTAAAAGTCATACATCACTACAACGCAGTCATCGAAAGACAGCCAGCGAGCGTGGATGCGCGTATCACTTGAGGCGTTGCAATATTTCTATAGGGCGAGTCCAAAGTTGATACTTGTTTTAAGCTGCGTCTAAAAGTAGTTTAAATAAACAACTTTTTCAAATAACTCCTTTCCGAAACCTGAAAAATAAGCGAGATACAGAATCAAAAAAAGCAAATCTTGGCTGGTGTATCAATACGTACCTAGTCTGTTTATGTTTAGTTTTTCGCTCGGAATTTTGTCTTATCGAGCAGGCATCGTACCTGTAAATTAGTGCGCATCACATTAGTCACCTTCAGTTTGTCATCCTAAAAGTTGTTTCATAATATTGTGCCACTTTTAGAATTTACCAACTTAAAATTAACAACGATAAACAAAAAGTGACTACTGCATTAACTCACAGGTACAATGCCTAATCCATTTGACAAAAAAGTCGAGCAAATACTAAAGATAAATAGACTAGGTACATCTTGATATAGCCCAGATAAACTTTTTTCATTCTGTATCTCGCTTATTTTTAGGTTTTCTAAAAAAGTTGTTTATTTTAACGACCTGTATACACAGTTAAAAAGGTATCAATTTAGGACTCACCCTGTATATATGTCACATGCTATAAAATTACAAGCCACCTCACTTGTACCTAGCTGTAGACATGTGATGACTTTCACCACTCCATTTTATTCAATGAAGTGTCAATACCTATGGAAGGGGCATGCGTGCACTCGTTTGCGGCTAGAATGAGATAGCGCTAGTAAGGGCTGTTGGTAGAAGATTTGCCGACAGCGTTGCCAATGCTCGCTCTTTAGAGCGATATCTAGCTCTTTTTTTGCCTGATCCGCTCCCTCGCTCCTCTTCGTCAAATCTCGCTCTTTTCCAACCATTCAAATATTTTACCAAGATACATTATAAAAAAGCTGAATGACATTTTTTCTATATAGCGTATCAATTGTAAATTTTTAAAAATTTGTAAACCGGAGGTATAATGTGTATTTATAATGAAAGTTGTAAATTTACTAATTGATTAGAGATGGCGCCAGTCTTGATACTCTATACGTGGCTGCCTGTATTCAGTACACAGTGCTATATAATATAAATTATAATGTTTTGGCTCAGCTTGATACGTACAACTTACAACTCACGTCACGATATTATCTTTTGTGGAAGAACGAAGGAATAGGTATTTTGACAAAATTAGCTCGTCATTTATTCCCTTTCAAATTTTACAATTACGTCCATTATTCATTGCATTTTTTGTAATCTCACTCTTTCAACCGCAATCTTGCTCTTTTCGAATCCTTTGTCTCGCTCCCAAAAAAGTCGGCTGTGGCAACAGTGTTTGCCGACGCGGTTAGGAGGAGGCTGTGCTTTTTCCCTGACTAGTTCTATCTCTCTCACTGACCTCTCTTTCTTATGCATGTTTTTTCCCTGTTTAGCTCTATCTCTCTCACCGACCTCTCTTTCTTGTGTCGTCCGCAAAAGTGGTACATTGTTTAAATGGGAAGGCATTCCATAGGTATTGACACTTCATTGATTTTATTATATTTCTATTAGTTTTGGTGAAATAAACGGATCCTATTTTGGCGAAAACTGTTGCACCACTTAAAAAAAGTTGTATATATTGCAAGATGCACATTCGCCAGTTTGCGCAATTAGCGGCTAGAAAACTGAGCCTAGACAAGCTTTTGATCAATATGATGGCAACTAGACGCGTTTGTTTGCCATAAAGTTTCTGAGGACTCCTTCAATGAAAGTTCACTTCTCCCCGTTTTCATGTAAAATTACTGCTGCATAAATGAACATTTCGTTTACTTTAAATTTAAATACCGAAACGTTTTGAGTATGATTCAGCCCTTTTGACGTTACGCGCCTTGAGCAGTACGCGGCGGAGTCATCGGAGAGTGCCATTTTCCCATTGATATATGTTGCTCTCTCTCTCCCTCTATCGCTCCACCTCCTCATCGTAACCTAGCCTACCAGAAGGCGTAACCGCCGTCTGTGCCGCCGGCGAGGAAAGTGTTTTTCTTCTGTCCTAGCGCCACCTGGTGGCCGGCCATGGCGGCCAGCTGTGCTGCGGTGGGCGGAACGCCGGGAGGGGCAGCGGGCGCAGGCAGCACCTGCTGCGTCAATCCGTCGAACCGGGCGCCGGCCTCGTAGCTGTTCTGCAATCCCAATATACATCTATTATAGTCCAATCGTTACGTCGCACAGTGTGCTGTTGTGTGGACAAAATTCACTCCAAGCCAAATTTTGAACATTACAATTTTCATTACTGCTTTTTTTATTGGGTGATAGGGTCCAAATAAACACAACTTTAGCTCAAATTTGCCAACGTTTCGAAAATTATATTTTCATCTTCAGGGCTCCTTTGTGTTAAAAGTTGTGGTAGTCACTAGGTTTTTTGAAGTTAAGTACATGCGTGTGTCCTAGATATTGGGATTTTGGTCTCTATATTTGCACGCACTAACTAACTTTAAAGAACCTGGTGACTACCACAACTTTTAACACAAAGGAGCCCTGAAAATGAAAATATAATTTTCGAAACGTTGGCAAATTTGAGCTGAAGTTGTGTTTATTTCTCGCTCGATAACGCCGCGTTCTCGAACGCCCTCTGTTTGACCGGGCCTTAAGCTTGTATTGTACAACCGGCCCTTAAGTGACAGATTTAGGCGAATCCGCTCAAATGGTCATGACACTGGTATCTCATATCAATTAACGTTTGTTGTAACGTTGTACTCAATACTTACGGGAATCATTATTGTAGGCCTGAGTTGTGCAGGTTGCATTGCGTATGAATAGGCACCTAAAGATGGATAATACTGCATAGGGGCGTATGTCGGGTATCCTAGATATGTTGGGTATCCAGCTGCGTACATCGTACCAGGCGGATACATCTGTCAAACAAAAACGTAATTCTGTGAAGATAATTATTTTCGACAATCCTACTCCTTATCTACCGGTATCTACCGTGATACTACGACTTTAGAAGGTATGCTCACGCGCATGATGTCTTCCATCTCGCTTCCACCTGTGACGTCAGCGTGTGACAAACGGGGTTTGTTTACTCGTTTAGTTACAGGTTATAGCCGAACATTTTCAGTTTATTTTCTTGAGTTTACTCGTTTACCGTAGTAAAGTTTGACAAAACATTAATTATTTGCGATTCTGGAGTTTAACACATATTTGAACAATGGTTTATTGTGTGGTTGTGGGATGTAATAATAAGAAAGTAAAAACTATTCGTCACACTACCGCTACTTGGGATGGTTTGGAAAATTTGGCAGGTTTCATTGCATTTAAGTTGAAAAATAAGGAGAAACTGGGTTATATGCCAGATTGCACAGATACTTCTCTCAGTTGGGTCAACCATTTAACAGAAGGTGGACTACAAAAACATACAGATGAGTTCTGGGCAAAATGTAATGAGCTCGGCCATATATTTTCCAACTATAATGGAAACGCTTTGAAAATTGAAAAAAAACTATCTTGCGAATTTAAACAAATTATCAGAATGTATATGTGACTGATGAAGCAAAGATGAGCTTGTTTTCTAGATGCAACATATATTTCAGAATACGAATTCTTGATAGGGGAATTAGAGAGACCTCGAATATTAGAAAACTGAAAATCACTAACATTGTAAAATAGTATAAAGTAATAAGTATACAGGGTCCTGCGACGGTGCATCCAGCTTTCCTAGCGCCTTTCCTATTTGGAATAAAAAAAATGCTACATAAACTAAAAATGCGCTAAAAGATGGTTGGAGATTTACAGGTTGCAGAACGTATTTTGATATTTCATTTTCAGTTCTTATAGAGAACGGCTAGTTCTATATGCTCTTATTCACCCGTTTTTCAATTCTTATTGTCTGTCCAAAATATATTTCCCCATAGACTCATATATACAGCATCAATACCTAACTACAACACAAGAGCGCAACAAATAATGTGCCCTATACGCAGGCCATCAGAAACCATCACTACAAGTGGATCAAACTTTTTAATTCAAACATATTATTAAACAGATACATCGTGTGAAAACATTTTGAAAAAAATTGATGAAAAACCTGTTATTGCTAGGAATCTTTAGTATACGAGAATTCACCTGTACTAGCTAAATATAATGCCCATAAAGATTTTGGGTGATATGAATAATACCAGAGTTTAAACTGCAAGTATGTTCTCATGAGCATGAGCATAAAGTATAAGTTTGTACTCCATTCCATACGAATAAAAATATTTCGATTTGATGAGTTTCTGCTCCTGGTACATAAGAGTAGATACTCGCTATTTAATTTTCAAACTTGACAGAGTCTGTCAGATAACAAACGTTCGCGTTCGGCATATTTCTAAATCTCTGATAAATATTATCGAAGCTGTCAGCCAGCGAGTATTTGTTGGTACAATGAGTGAAAGCAGTAAGGAAGAAAGTAATAAAAGTTGCGAATCCCAAATGGGATTTGTGCATACTATGTTACGTGATTTTCCCATACTTTTGTCTAAGTCACAAACACCAGCTGTTATAAGCATGCTCCGCCGGAGTATTAGGGTTCTAAAGGGCACCATTAGCCACGGCGCAATGCCGTATCCCTCATTTCCTAAAAGTAAAGCATTCGATCTCTGAAACTCTCTCTTTGCAATGTTAAAAATTCCGGAGTTGCTCCATATCCGTGAATCATGGACAGATCCTGGCCATGATGCGTCTACGCTTGCAAACCACTCGTCTGCATTGCAAGTGGCCTGAACATTGATGCTATGATATCCCTTGCGATTAATATATTAATCACCATGAAGAGGCGATTTTTTTATTTTAATGTGGGTACAATCGATCACACCCACGGCACATGGAAAAGTGTACTTTCTTTGCCATTTTCTTTTGGCTTCTGTTACATCCGCCGGAGTGCTAGGGAATTTTATCCACCGTCCACATTTTTCTATCATCTGGTCAGCAACTTTTGTCACTACTTTAGAAACAGAAGGTTGGTGAACATCAATATCTTCTGCTACTCCTGTTTGAAATCCCGGATCACCTACGTATCTCAAAAATATTTTTATTTTATCAGTGTTACATATAGCACCACCTCTTGTTTCTTCAGATTCTGCACCCAAAAAATTATTTGATAGACACTCGACATTTTCTTTACTAAATCGATGCAACGCTTTAAAGTCACGACCACACGTACTTCTTCTAGGTTTATAATATTTCTTTGAACGCAACTTAAACACGAACTCAGCCATAACTCTGCCGCGGTCTGGTGACTATCAGACTTCAAAATTCTGGAGTATATCCTCATCCTAAAGAGCATAAACACATTTTTATTCATATCAAAAATGAGAATATACTCACAAGAAGTTGTACATAAGAGTACCTACTCATGTGGAGTATTTGCTTCTGGTTTTTATTCATACCACGTGGAGTATATGGTCCAAATTTTTGAGTATAAACTTAATGCTCACTTTTATTCATAAGACCCATTGTATTGTTGTATTGCGATATGTTTTTATTTTATGTTTAACATATACGCGGTTGTGACATATATTTGAATAAATAAAAAATAAGAAAATTTGGTAATGTATTTTTCCACCAATCGTTAGCAGAAAAAAGTCAATATTCATTCGCCATAAACATAATGCCATTATGCTTGTTCATGATTTTTAAAAACCTCTAATGACAAAATCATGTTATTTATTTCTTGTCTACCTTTTATTAAGAGAATTATACAGTAAATACATATGTAAATTGGCTTGAAGAGCTGGTGACGCAACATCATAATCTATATGTAAAAAATAAGAACGGTAATCAAAGGCTCCTGAATGGAGTATATAGAAATTCCACCACCTACCCGAGAAATTTTCCCACAAAAAGATGGTTTCACTAGGCACTCCAATCAACCTCATATATGAGATTTTAGAAAAATACGTCCAGTCCGCTCTGGCTCTGTTCTTTTTCCACATTTTTCCCATATTAGTTAAGCCTCTTGTGAAGATCTTTAATCTATCTCTAAAGACAGGAGTGTACCCCAAATTGTGGAAACAAGCCAGAATATGTCCTATATATAAAAGCGGTGATAAACATAACATTGAAAACTATAGACAGATTTCCATGCTCTCTAATTTTTCGAAGGTATTTGAAATTTCAATGTACAACCTTATTTATCCCAGTGTCCAAAGCTTGATCTCACCGTATCAGCACGGATTCATGAGTAACCGCTCAACTGTCTCAAACCTGGCATTAATAGCTCAATTTATTTCTGAAATTCTCGACTCTCAGGGCCAAGTAGATGCCATCTATACCGATTTCTCGAAGGCATTTGACAGGGTCAACCATGTAATTCTAATAACAAAACTATCACAGTACGGGTTTTCTAATAGACTTATAATTCTGTTAACATCATACCTATCAGGAAGATCTCAGTTTGTTGCTTACAATGGATTTGAATCTCCATCTAGTTCTGTTACAAGCGGTGTTCCACAAGGATCAAATCTGGGCCCTCTCTTATTCCTTCTGTACATTAATGATTTATGTGTCAGTCTTGATTGCAAGAAGTTGTGCTTTGCCGATGATTTGAAGATATATTCAGAAATTCGTAACGTAGAGGATTGTCTTGTTCTCCAAAGCAAGTT
Organism: Callosobruchus maculatus; assembly: GCA_951848785.1. NCBI lineage: Eukaryota > Metazoa > Arthropoda > Insecta > Coleoptera > Chrysomelidae > Callosobruchus > Callosobruchus maculatus. Next base: position 14,598,380 of record CATOUR010000041.1, on the reverse strand, counting down.
AAATGAAATAAATAAGTGGTGCAAATCCAATAAATTATATTTGAACGTTAACAAATGCAAAATTGTAACGTATTCAAGGAAGAAAGCTACTATTATACATAGTTATGCAATTGATGATACGACACTAGAACGTTGCGATTCTGTTAAAGATTTAGGGGTCTCTTTTGATGCTAAACTCACTTTTGCTGGGCATATAGAATCAATAGTATCTTCTGCATTAAAATCATATGGCTTCATAATCAGGAACTGCAGGAATTTTTACAATATAGAATCGCTCATAGCACTGTACAATTCTCTTGTTAGACCCAAGCTTGAATATGCTTCTATCATCTGGTATCCAATTTATAATTGTTATGTTCTAAATATTGAAAAGGTGCAACGGAAATTTTTAAAATATCTGGCCTATAAAACAGATGGTATCTATCCTGAGCAAGGTATAGACCATGATATTTTATGTAGTAGGTTCGGTTTTGTTAGCCTGAAATGTAGACGAGATATTGCCTCAATTAAGTTTTTATTCAAGCTCTTGCATAATGGCATTGATTGTAACGATATCATAGCTCAACTGAACTTCAATGTTCCTCAAGTATCTAGGAGCTGTTTGCTGTTCAGGTGTATCAGAGCTCGAACCAACATACTCTTAAAGTCACCGATTCATGTGATGTGCAATCATTTTAACAAAATATGCAGGTACTGTGATATATTTAATTATTCATTTAATGAGATAGCAGGGATTGGTAACATTTACTTTCAGTAACTTTCCATCTAGTTTAGGTAATTTGGTTAAGTATTAGGTTAGTTTACTAGTGTATTTTTCTCAGCTGTTTTTTATGTAAATTGTCCTGTAAATGGCTATGCTGTTGGGCAATAAAGCTATTATTATTATTATTATTATTACAATGTAATTTTTTTTTGAGTACACACATTCAAATTTTTGTATCTGAAATTCAGAACGCTCGGAACTACTGCAAACGGGTCAGGCGTCAATTAATATCAATTCTCTGTATAACTATTTCACCAATTTTTTATTCAGATACAGAGCAATATGTATCGTTTATATTATACTGTGCATGAGCTATTTTCATTCTGTATGAATAATAAATATCTAAGACAGATATAACAAGAAACGGAATAAAACTTTCAAAAATCAATGCTTTGGCGCCATGTGCTTGTACACTTTTGTCACACGGTGACGTCATGCGCAGCCCGATTCGAAATCTGTCCGCCAAGTCATCATATGTCAGTGTCGTAGTATCATGGGTATCTACTATGAATGAATGAATAAGAACCAGAGGCTATCCAGCACGGAATGTGGCTGGTGCATAGGCCACACGATGGGCCCTTTTGCGCCTCTATCCGCGCTAGTTCCTAAGACCTGCCCTTTTGGCAAAGGCAAGTACATTCTTAGGTCCTATCCGTTTTATCTCTATTGGTTCCAAGGTTCTTGAGCCCAGCATAGTCTGCCTGTGATAACCCAGGGTTTCACAGCGACACAGGATGTGTGCCGAGGTATCTACTATAGTTATACAATGCATTTTGAGTAATGGCTCATGTACACTTGCAAATAATTTGCTGATGCCTTTCAAGTCACTTGCGCAAGTAGTGATAGATGATTAACGTAATACTGCAGCGTAAAATAGTGTTCTTCCCTACACAAGCAATCCCACACTAAATACAGGGGGTGTCCCACGACGATTAAGACAAGCAATACATCGGAACTGGGCTACTGGGTACTAGCGAATTATAATTTTGGGGGTGTAAATTAGAACAAGTATAGTATCTTTTCCTATTATTCTGTCACCGACTGAGGTATTTGTGTTTCGTCACGTGATGTCCGATTAAAAATGTTTAATTGGACACCCTGTATATTTGTGACTTTTTGTGTTCTCCCGATAAAACAATTCCAACAAACTAGCACACTTGGGGTCTAAAGTGATTAATTCAAGGGCTACAGGTACTTAAAGCACTGTACCACTACCGTTATGAAACACTACCAAAATAATTTACCTGTAGGGGTACATGTTATAATCAATGTTAGTGGTACCATCCTTTAAGTACCTGTAGCTCTTGAATTAATCACTTTAGACCCCAAGTGTGCTAGTTTGTTGGAATTGTTTTATCGGGAGGAACACAAAAAGTCACAAATATACAGGGTGTCCCATTAAAAAATTTGAATCGGACGTCACGTGATCAAAAACAAATACCTCATTGGGTGACACAGTAATAAGAAAAGATACTATATTTGCTCTAATTTACACCCCCAAAATTAAAATTCGCTACTACTGTCCAGTTCCGATATATTGCTTGTCTTAATCGTCGTGGGTGAAAGATATCGGTCAAATAACGATAGACACACCTGTTGAAATATGAACCCTTTACTTGCGTTTACATCACCTCTGTAGACTTTATCGACATACAAAGTTTGACAAAAATAAATTTGGAATAAGCGACATTAGACCATATTTATAAAAATGAAGTATTTGCCTCAAAAGAAAAGGTAGAAGGAAAAGAGTTTGCTTTATTTTGTATTCATAATCCTTTCATTTTCTACTACACAGAAAACAGGAAAATGTAGACTAGCGCTATTACGAGTATGTTGCCGCCGACAGGTTTCAACTTACGGTTACAGAGGCAAATACGCAAACCATTATTAATGTTAGACTAGGTACAGAGCGTCTGCTGGTACCGCTAAGTTTTTCTCTAAGAGTTTTGATATTGTATTTTATAATCTGAGTGTAAGTTCATTGCCGAAAGGTTAGAGGGCCCCAAAGACATCGTTCTTTTTCATCAGGTTTGCACGACGTGCCAACCGATGACACTCATTTCGGTCCGTGTGTGCCGAAAAACCGTCGTGTTGATCGTCGTTCCAAAAAATTTGTCCGAGCTTGATTTTACCCGTCGGTTTCGAACGCCATCGTGCAACTCGGTACATGTGTGGTCGTTCATCGTGCAAACGCGACGGGATTTTGCAGTGTCGTTCTGGTTGCCTTCGAGTAAGGGTATCTAGGGTTACCGACACCTATCAAAAATGTGCGATACACGGCAAAATAGCAAACAATTTATGATGGAATTCATGAACATGTATAGGAGTTTTCCGTGTCTTTGGAAAGTCAAATCCGCTGAGTATGCAGACAGAGACAAGAAAAATGAGGCCTACGGAGACCTGTTGAAAAAATGGGGAGATATATATCCCTCTGCAAATACAGATTCAGTGAAAAGGAAGATTGACTAATTTCGCGGATCGTTCAGGAAGGAGTTAAAAAAAGTAAATGCATCCAAGAAATCAGGCGCAAGTGCTGATGATATATATCATCCACACCTTTGGTATTTCACTGAACTACTATTCTTAACAGATAAGGCGATACCGCGGGATACGTTCATGAGGGGAAATACTTTGTCTCATCCAAGTATCCTGTTTTTTTATTAGAGGTGCTACTGAATTAAGTAATTCTAAGTATGTTTCTTCATCCATCCTCAAATAATTGTACCAATCCCCTGGTTCCAGACGCAATTATTCAATAGATTTATATGGGAAAATTGGCCTCTTTTTAAAAGCCACTGTTTCACCCATTTAGACCGTTTTTTCTTGCTGTATTTCACTTTAATAGCTAAAGCCGCCGCCAATGCTAAAGTATTATCAATGTTTAAAGGACCAAAAATTTGCGAGAAACTGAAAGAAAACCGAACAGTGTGTGGAGGTATCGTTCCATCGGTTTAACCGACATCGGTTGGCACGTCGTGCAAACTTGATGAAAAAGAACGATGTCTGTGGGGCCCTTAAAACAATGCCCTGGCTTCTATTTTTTTTTGTAAAACTTTGTTGTACTTTGATAAAGGCTACATAGGTGGTAGAAATGTTTGTTCATATTTAGGTTTAAGCTCTCTCCCAACCTGAGCAGGTCTTGAGGCTGAAAGATCAATAGTTTTGGAGTTACAGGAATGCATCGTTAAGAGTATATATCGATAGAATGAAGCAATTATTGGATGATAAATATTTATATATTCAGTCAAAAACCTACTATGTACGTATTGTATTTACTCACGTGTTGTCCTACAAGAGCTGCCGGGTGTGTCAGAGCTTGATCGTATGTAGGAGGCGGGCCCTGAGGATATATTTGTGTTTGCCCAGGAATCACGTAAGGATTCCCACCCGGAATTCCTGGCATGACAGCTTTAAAAGAAATAAAAATAATTCCATAACTCAAAACTCTGTTACAGTATATTCATTTACAAACCCAATTGTTATAGTGATAAAAAATAAAACCAAGATAGTCTATAGATACCTAATGTATTCTAGCTGGTTTCAAGCAATGTGACAAGTTCAGTAAACCTCAAAATGTTGAAACCAAGACGACTGGTAGTAGTAGTAGTAGTACTCTAATCTCTAATCATGTCAGATAATAGAGTTATAAATCATTATTTGGCATATTTTTGGACAAAACTGGATTGGTACCAAGTACCAAGACATGTTTAGGATTTGTCATAAAAATTTATGACCATTTCGGTTGGATAGGCGGTTTTTAACGGATCACGGTTAATAGTTTACACTGGAAAAAACACTTATTACTCTATTCCAGGAGCGGGGTCGGAATATTCACAACAACTTATAAGCAAATTGCATCCATCGATGAATAAGTAACCGCAAAATAAATAACGTTGCAGTGACGTGATAGATGGATTTGGAATAAAATTCGGATTGAATTTAAGAATCTGCAGCGGTTGATAACTGGCATATGACATTTGGCAAACATAACCTTTTCTCGTCTTCTTCTTCAATGTTTAATTCCCCACAACCTAAACCATCGTATCTATCAGGGTCCAAAACCGATGGATTCGATAGATTATCGATTAAATTAATACACTTTTAGCAACTATTTTTTTAATTTCATTTATTAACGCACAAAAAAATTAACATTGTATGTATTCCAAAGTTGATATAGAGCTCATAAACAATATTCGACGCTTTCGACGGATTCTTGGAACGAACTGAATTACATATCCCCTGATTTGAAATTACCGCCTAAATTTTAGTAGTGACTCCAACCGTAAAAGGGGCGCAGAAATCAGTTTATACGTGTTAACACTAGAGATGAACATCTACTGTGTGCCTATCGTAAATTGACCAACGAAAAGAATTAGGTGAAAGAAGAAAGTCATTGCCACATAGCTCTTAATTTATTTTAGATACCAAACATTTTAAATTGTATGCAGTCTCGAATTAAGATGTTCCAATGATATATTGAATTTTGCTACTGATCAATCCTATTCCCTTATTTTATGCGTTGTTTTATTTTATCTGTATTTATATCTACGTCGTCAGTATTGCTAAAACGGCATGAAGCTTTGTTCCGCCGTTGAAAGCTATATACACCAGAGCAACTTCTGCTGCTCTACAATTCACAGATCCCACCATAGTTGGAGTATTTGCTCCCATGTGTGGGGATGCGCTCCGAAGCACTCTCTATAGCTTCTGAAAACTATCCAGAAGCGAGCAATTAGACTAATCGATACACCTAACCTCACAAAGGACATCCACAGCCTGCTCTCCCAGACACCGAAAGCCGTCCGAAAGAGGAACACTAGAGGGCTTCTGCGAACTCATCCTTAACAGATCGAGGTCCCTACGCCCCGAATTAGTCTCCTCCAGCATTCCTTCTATTCGAGAACTTCGACGCTGTGGAATCAACTGCCGGGGGATTTGTTTCCCGACGGCTACAACCTGGAGTATTTCAAATCTAACTTGCACACTTCTCCTCGCAGAGCTTATACAGCCCCATAGGTTTTCAGCCTTTGCGGGAGGCTGACCATAAAAAAAATTATCTAGTTCATAAAACGTAAGACTACAACCGGCAATAGCAGATTTTCTTCCCCACCTTGAAGACGATGGCAGTATCGTGATTGGATAAACGCTGCAGACAATATTTAATGTACTTGTTTTACTTATTTTTTTCTGTCCCTTTTTAGGCTCAACATGATAATGACGATCGCTACCCGAAAGAACCTCCCGCTCTGCTCACCTCATGCAGCACTTGTCAATTTACGATGGCCACACAGTACATTTATCGAGAATGCCTAATTAGGAGTTTTGTCTATGAGTCAACCCATGAACTCTACAACAGGACGAACGAACAGGTCTGAGATTGTAGGTAAAATAAGAAATAATATTGGAGACGAGCGCTGAGCCAATAGCGACCATTGATGGTCCTGGCTCCTCATATGAAGATTATCTTTAACGCACGTTTAGTGTGCTGTTAGTCAAGAGTCCATGGACCAATCATTTCTACAGTTTGTACAAAACCTCAGAGTAACAACTGAACATAGAGGTAGTAAACAACTAATTCTAATAGGCCAACATCTTTTCTTACGTTGTCATATTGACCACCAGACACGGCAATCATAATTGTTTACTATCGTCTTAATTGTATAGTATCCAGAAATATTCCATTCTACGTTAAAAAAGACGGTATTTTGATGGTTCAGGAATGATTACAGCAAAATCAATAGATATGTTGACATCTACTGCATTACTGCATGTTTCTCCATCATAAACGCAAATTCTGTTTACATAAATTTTGAGGAGCTGGCAACGCCTATATAATTGTCCTGCGATTTGTTTACGGTAAACCCCGACTGCCAAACGTTTGTTTTGTTTGTGCGTCTTTTACGCTTGGTCAGTAAAATCGAATTGGCTATTTGTTGGTAACTGTAGTGAAGCTTTACGGATTGCTGTGCTATATTCGAGTCTAGTTTAACAGTTTTTCGAGATGGGACAGTGCAGAGCAGTGTTTCTAACATGGGTTGCATTGGAAGAATTTTCAGGTTAGTTTTCAATGTTTGGAGGCAGAAGTGTCAAACGATGATGGCTTTGAGCACGCCATGCTGAAGTGGTTTGTTTACTACCTCTATGTTCAGTTGTTACTCTGAGTACAAAACTTACCACCATAAGGTTGAGACGTCGGCATAGGCGGGTTAGCCTGTGGCGGGGGTTGGGGGGTAAATGAAGGTGCACTGACCGGCGGAGGCCCCGTGCCGCCAATTGCTGCAATTCCAAATGAAACCTCTTTTTTATTTACAATTTGTACAGGCCCGAAACACCAGGCAAACCAAACTCAACCGCAGTTAAGGAAAAAGATCGGCTAGTATGTATATATAGGGTATTCTAAACGAAAAATTACAAGATAATAAATATGTGTATTCAAAATGTTCCTAAGAAATTTTCTGACCAGGTTCGATAATTCTACATGGCTCCGCAAAAAAGAGTCGAAGTTGAAAGGAGTATGTATTTTTGTGTACTGAAAACGAATTAATTGGAATACAATAACATTTTCTGAACGGTGCGTTTTTCAAATAGCAACACTACTACCATGACAAAAATTTAATTGAAAATTCGAGGCCCATGGGTCGATTTTCACAACTTATTCGTTGTTGGCACACCAAAAAACATAAGTATCATGCCTCACCATTCAACTCAAAACCTCTGCGAACCTGCGTTTCGAAGTTTTTATAGAAATAGGTCAAAAATGACAAAAAATCTAATTTTTCCAAATGCACAACGTTTCACATATATTTCAGTCATCCTTTCTGGGAATTTCATTGTTCTCCAAGCTGAAATTAATGATAATGCACAAACTGAACCTTAATCAATTACCAAAACGTTGTACAACTGAGGAAACTGAATTTTTGTTTATTTTGACTTAATTGTATAAAAAACCCTCAAATTCAACATATTAATTATCTTTACCTTAACAATGTGTCAACAAATGACATTTGAAATTGTTTATGAACTGTGAAATGATGGCTGTGAAAATTAAAATTGATGTCAATAGTTTGATTTGTTTCTTCATATATTGTACATCTGTTATGCATATATAAAACAGTAGAATATGAATTATATACTAAATTTAAGTTAAGTTTTATAATAAACATGCAAACACAAAGATTTATTATGCATAAATCGGCTTTACATGGATCTTATAAATAGTCTATTAAGTTTTAAGAAGTAGCATTAAGCAAAAAAGAAAAATCGTATTAAATGTAGAAACCGGTTCTTTAGTAATTTGTGGAAACATTAAGGTAAGAAAAAAACACCAAAACGCTATTATTAACCCACCTATACCAACGAATAAATGTAGCCATTTTTTGTATTTCTTTAGATTTACTTTGGATATTATTATAATGGCTTTCTACGATTTTTTTGAAACAGTATATAGGATTGTAGTTAATTAATATTGTATAATTCTGTTCACTTTGTTTGAAAAATGACTTATTATTATACAACTTGTTCGGTCATCGGTGTCGGAGCCTTTAGCGGGATGAAATACAATATTTTTTATCGACAAATCACCCCCATAAGTAGTCTTTCTCTCACCATAATAAAGTGGCAGCAATTTAGCTTTTTTTAAACCCAAGCATGATTGTTGTACTAATTTAGGCTTAGTTGCCCATGTAGAGGTCCTACAAATACAAAATAAGTCTCATTCGATAGCGAAAACATGTTTCGGTCTACATGAGACCATAAACTAATGGTAAACACTTTCCAAATTTCATTTCATATCAACGCAGAAAAAATTGTCAAAAGAAAATAATTATGTAATTTTTTTCATTTCTTTTACAATTTCAGCTTTCTCAAAAAATATGCGCTCTTAACCTACAATTTTTCTATTTCTAAGCGATAGTACATGACGTTTCCTAAAAAAATAGCTGTACATCTTAGCCCTAAGTAAAGTAGTTTAGAAGCTATGATGGTTTCAATATGACCCTTTATTGACTAATCCGGCAGTTGAGAAGGCAATAAAACGAATTACTTAGTAGTCACGACATTTATTTTAGCAAAAAAAGAAAAAAGTTACAACCACTGTTCGAAATGTCCTCCTTGGTGTTGCAGACATGCTCTTGCTCTTACTGACACATGTTGCGTAGAGCAACTGATCATCGCTTTGTCATTTATTTCCGACTTGAATAATTTTGCTAATAAGCTCCTCGCGTGTATTTGGCATGTCGACACAAACCTTCTGTTTCATTGTATCCCACAAGAAGAAATCAAGTGGGGTCAAGTCCGGTGAACGCGGTGGCCAAGCGATTGTTCCACCGCGTCCAATCCACGGCGAATATCGTTAATTTAAATGGCTTCATACATTTGCAGCGAATTCTCAGTAAATGTGTGGGCAGGAATGATTGATAATATGTTGATTGGCCGACTCATATTGCCAGCCACGATTAATGGCCCTAGATTTTTAGAGTTCTTGGACACCTACTTCCTGGACGCCATTATGGAAATACCACTCGTCTATTATAGGTCAAGGATGATTCTCCAACTGGACGGAGCTCCGGCAGACTTCGCTGCAAATGTACAAAGCCATTTAAATGAACGATATTCACTGTGGATTAGACACGGTGGAACAATCGCTTGGTCACCGCGTTCCCCGGACTTGACCCCACTTGATTTTCTCTTTTGGGGTACAATGAAACAGAAAGTTTATGTCGACGTGCCAAATACACGCGAAGAGCTTATTTACGAAACTATTCAAGTCGGAAATGAATTACGGAATGACAAAGCGATGATCAGTCACTGTATGCAACATATGTCAGTAAGAGCAACAGCGTGTCTGCAACACCAAGGAGGACATTTCGAACAATGGTTGCAACATTCGTTTCTTTTTTTTCCAAAATAAATGGCGTGACTACTAAGTAGTTTGTTTTATTGCCTTCTCAACTGCCGGATTAGACAATAGACAATAAAGGGTCATATTCCATATAACCATCATAGTTTCTAAACTACTTACTTAGGGCTAAGATGTACAGCTATTTTTTAGGAAACGTCATGTACTGTCGCTTAGAAATAAAAAAATTGTAGGTTAACGGCCCAGATTTTTTGAGAAAGCTAAAATTGTAAGAAAAAACGCATAAAATTACATAATTATTTTGTTTTAACAATTTTTTTGCCGTAATATGAAATGAAATATGGAAAATGTTTACCGTTAGTTTATGGTCCACATGTTTCGCTATCGAATGAGACTTATTTTGTGTTTGTGGAACCTCTACACAGGTAGCTAAGGCTAAATTAGTTCAATACTCATGGATTAATTAAACAAAAAAGCTGCCATTTCATTATGGTGGGAAAAAACTACTTTTGAGGTGTGATTTGTCGATAAAAATTAAGGTATTTTATGCCCCTAAAGGATCCAACACCGATGACCAGACACATTGTATAGTGATCACGGCAGCAAATAAGTACACAGAGTTGTGAAGTATTTAGTTTTTACTTCGATAAGAGCATACAATACTGGCAATAAGTACTGTGATTATTAGAGAATGGATCATAATCGCAATAATTTAGCATTCAGTGCAAGAAATCTATTTTGTTAACTTCCTTCCACAGAAAATAATATGCGTTTGTTATGCTTATATTTTAGTTATTTTGATTTTTTCTGTGGTTTTAGAGACGATGTGATAGCTGCAAGAAGGTTCTGTACCAAAACGCAATGATTCTACAAACGTCCGTATATGATAAGACCTAAAACATGAAGCTACATCAAGGGATTATGCAAAATAAATCTTTCCTTTGGAGAACATGCAAAATTAAATAAAAATTGAAAATTATTCCAAAATAAAAATTGCCAATGAATGATCACTTGTGACAGATTTTCTTTTTGGAAATAAATTGTAACCGCATGCAAAAATAGGCAAAGTTTCCAGATTAAGATGATATGGCAAAACTTTACTTCTTTAGCCCTAGCTTTGATTTCAAAAAGCTACAATCAAAATAAAATATAAAGCAGTTAAGGTGAAATTAGGTAAAATCAAGATAATGGAAAGAAAAAATGCATAGCAGATATTAGTCGTTATCCATATAATATATCAAAACTATGTAAGACACTGGAAAGTGAAAAATTACACGTCCAAACTCATATCTGCTATGAAAAACTATATATCTACATGCTCTATTATATAGCTATTGTATCATGCACATGAAGGAGTGATTCAGAAGTTCACTATAATGTTAAACGCGCTAATTGGGCTTTAGAATAATTTCTTTGTGATAAATGGAAAGATCATATATACAGGGTTGGAATAAAGTATGGAACCAAGCAAATAACTTTGAAACGGAAAGAACGATATTGCTGAAAATTTGCAGGCAAGTTAGCTATTAATGTACTTCCGGTTTAACCGGAAGTACCGTCAACTTTTTTCAATTTAAATGAGACACCCTGTATATTTTTGCAGATTTTAATACATCTTTTTTTTCCGAATACGTCCATAGTGGGTTTAGTATTTGTTTCTGTAAAAACGGGAGAGATAAAGCTTCTTCATCATTTCAGACGTTAAAAATGCCGGCCATTTAAAGTCTTAATGATGATAGATTTTGGCGATCGCGAGAGAATTTACAAAGAAGTGTGTCAACTACTCATTGATTTACATCCCCACAGGGACACTAAAACGTTTTAATTTAAGTGGGAATATTAGAAGTTTACCTAAAACGGGAAGACCGCCACGGAGGAATTTGTGAGACACATAAAAAAGATTCATCTGTCCCATTTTTACAGAAACAAATATTAAAATATGCAAAAAATATACAGGGCGTCCCATTTAAATTAAAAAAGTTGACGGTACTTCCGGTTAAACCGGAAGTACATTAATAGCTAACATAATGTCTTCGGATGTATTATATGTCACAACACTTGCCTGCAAATTTTCAGCAATATCGTTCTTTCCGTTTCAAAGTTATTTGCTTGGTTCCACACTTTATCCCAACCCTGTATATAAGTTTTATAACAAAACTATCTTTTTTCTTTTTTTTTCGCAATAATTTAAAAGTTATATCAAAATAAAAATTGACTTTTGAATCCAATACCGAAGACGGCTCCCGAACAAAATCAAGCATGTGTGACGTCAAAATGTCCTACTCAGATACCTATTATCTTTATTTTTTCTAGCCCCAGCCAATCGAGTGAAAATAGTTACTTATGTAACTAATGTATATTTGTCACACGTTAGACGATGAATGAAGTTTGCAGCTCGAGACGAAGTCTACGATCGAAATAAATATGTTTTTGAATGTTTGAAATTAGATCACAAATTCCAGTAATAAAGTACCTGATCAATATTTTGTTGAACCTTCCACCTATATACAATGTACGGGTTCGAGCTCAGGGCTTGACAACTTTTTTTTCATTTTTTTTACCAAAAAATGAATTGATACACATGTTACACACATTTTTTCTATGATCTAAATAAATATGTTTTTGAATCAAAATCGGCTATGTAGTACAAATTAATAATGTTTGGCCTACAGCAGGGCCTTGTGAAACACCTACGCTAATGGCGCCTGAAGAAGAGGACAATTATGGATTGAAACTGTCTACTAAAAGCTAATTTCCTACCGTGTGTATGGGCTTCAGGCCATAAGTAGATTTCAAATTTGGCAGTTGTTACTGAATTCCCTCAACAATGCATGACATTGTATATTTGTATGGAACTGTTTTTTCTGCGCAAAAATATTCTGATTCACTCCAAATTGCACAAAAATTGTATATACCATGCTAGCAATAATATCTTAACATCCGCCGCGACCTACTGAGCATTTGAATAAATTGGGTTTAATTTATGACAAAACAAAAATCACATATACAGTTATGATCTAAAAATATTATTTCAGGAAAATTCTGTCATATTTCTTGTCTACTGGAGCCTTTTGTATTGGAGGAAGGGTCGCAGCTTTTAGGTTCTCCTAGCTTTGCCCCAATAGTTACTCAAAAAACCAGATGGTTTGTTTGGTGAGCTCAATCTTGGAAATAATTTGAAGTGTACTAATGGAACTTTAAGCTAATACACAATTTATTAATTATTTATATTATGCATTTAGCAATGTGAAAAGAGAAAACTGAAATCACATCTAGAAAATATAAATAACTCTGACGACGTCCAGCTGGATAAACACCTCGTACTTAACAAATCTATTACCCCTTCATTGGAAAATTGTTCACGATTTTCTGTCCTGTAATGTTGTCTATGTAAAATATATGACTATGGTAGGTAACGGCTCGAAGAAAATTATTTTTGCTAGCAGTGTAGACATATATTCCGTGACCAATTCTGGCTGACCAAAATTACTCTCGGAACAAACCAAACCTTAGTTTCACTATATTCTAGTGGAGGGTTAGGTACTTAAACTAATATTAGTAATATATCATTTATAAATGATACAAACAATAAGGAAAAACCCCGTCGACCTGTGGTGAACTAAAGATCTTTACCTTTCTAATGATGATAGGTTTTTAGAAACTATATGATGTTCAAATAATGGAGCCCATTCGATCATACGGTATATATACATAAACCCATCAGGTAAATCTACCATAATAGTGTCCCAAATATAGTGGATCTAATGTCAGTATCAGTTATATCAGAAAAATTCAAAATGTGAGACAACCAGAGAAAAAGGAAGATATTTTTTAGTATGATTTAGATCCTCACTGACAAACTACAGGATAATCAAAACATTAATCTAATTTCTATCGTGTGTTCCTCTCGTCTTTGTACCATCGCACTTTATTGGCCCATCAATAAAAACCACATGTACTTAAAGATAAACTTTACCTACGTTCCGTCAACCTCTGTGGTCTTTGTCCAAAGTCCAAAAAATGATAATTGATAACTATCATAGAGGTGGCCGAAACATCAGTAAAGTTTATCCTCAAGTACCATTGCCATATGTTTTTTTATTATTAGGTACGATGGAATAGTTATGAAACATCTTACCACTTCTTTCAGACAATGGAATCTAAATTGCAACATAAATCAAAGCTGTGTGAATACGAGTAATATATAAGAATAGTAACAGACTTCTATTCTTATTCAGTTTAAACGCACAAAAAATACTACGTTTTGTGGGTAGAAGGAAAACACCTTTTTTTTGCTGTGAAACACTGAAGCTGAGGCCAGCGGCTCTAAAAGTTAGATTTGTGATTTATATACAGATGTATGATCGAATACAAGGCGTAAAACGAAATAATCGTAATAAAGTAAATCGAAATTAATGGAAAATCATCATCGAATAGGTAAAGACGAATATATATTTTTTAATAGCGACGTAGATGTGCTGCAGCAGTTTAGCCAACATGGTAGCAAAACACCGGGTGAATCCAGAAGTAAATACTTACACATCACCCTACTCCCACACAAAACACCTAAAAAACATGTAACAAGTAGACTTTCATGACCACCTGCAATGGACTTTGAAAGATTGTAGGTAGCTCAAAATGCATTCTTATAAAGTTCCATGTTTTGAGCTTAAGGGCATTTAGAAAAAAATCGTAAAAATAGATTTTCTCTATAAAAAAAATTTCAGCTCATAAACTCAGTAAAAAATTTGGATAGTTCATCTGGATTTAAAATTAACGAAAGTGATATAACACATTATAAAACTTTTTTACTGGAGAGATTAACAGTGTGCATTAAAAACTGATATTATACAAAAATGTACTTAAATCTAGACAGCTTTTTTGAAGGGAAACATTCTTTCTTTCCAAAATCAGTCCCATCTAGATTTGAAGTATATAGTACTATTATTATTAATATTGAAATATTAATAGGTTTACTTCTACTATTCTAGTGAAAATTATTCTATAACCTACCTTGAAATCATTAATAAATTTATTTTTGAATCGAACATTCAGAATTCATTTGTCAATACCTAAAATGACAATCAACATAAATATTGAGAGCATCCGTTAGTAGGTACTTAAGGGTCATGTAATTTTAACCAATGAAAAAATATTGTTCTAAATATTTAAAAATATAATATACCTGGATTTTTTTCTGTTTTACTTTCACAATTCTAATAATGATAATATAAATGAATGCAAAATTTCACCCTTCTACTAAACCTTTTCAAACTATGAAAGTTTCTATATTATTGACGGAGTTAAACATCATATGTTTCTACGTTGTTACAAATTTTTTAGGTTCCATGCAGTGAATAATAAACCATGAGTAATTTCTAACTCTTTGACCACTGACAGTTTTTACATAGTTTAGCTACAGTCATTGTTGCAACCCTACATAATAGAAAATGTGTAGAAGTGAGAAAATTAATTATGAACGGTAGAAGAAAAACATTTACAATGATAGGAAGCAAGTTCAAAAATATTGTGTTTTTTGAACGTACTTCATTTAATGAAAAATAGCTCGAACGCGATGGAGATCCTATTATTCGAGGCAGCATAGAAAATCATGGCTGCCATATGATCCAAATGTGCTGTGATATACTAAAATTGATCTTAAGAGGAAAGAAAAGTGCAAAAATGAAAACAATCTAACAAAAACACCAAGTATCTTAGACATTTTAGGAATCTTTTACGTTAAATATTAACAGAAAAACACCAAACCACTTGATAGTAAAGACTACTCACAGCTAATTTTCTGAACCAAATTTAATATGGAAAATAAGTAAATTGATGAAGACGATTTAGATATACAGGTTTAGAGGGATCATCTTCTAAATATCTTTGTGTTGGTAAATTAATCTATTTTGAGAGAAAACCGATGACACAATCATTGTTGTTTGGTATACTTGAAATAAAAAAAAAATGTAATGTGGAATGCCTAGATACATGTATTCATAGAGATGCAGAGTTGCAAACAATTCTTAACGAAAAGTCTATTGTCCATTCCCAATAAAGTCTTCGGCAAGTATAGTATAGTATAGAAATGAAAACTGAAAAAAGCAAACAGTTGTCTTTCCTTTCTGCATAATCACAAACAGATTCGAAAAACTGTGGTGAAGCTTCTTTATATCTAATATTTTTATTAAACTTCTTTTTGTATCTGAATTTCTAGTGTTGGTTGTTGCTTTAAGAGACACAAGTTTTCTGTTTTAAATACATATTTTATCTTTACACTGGATAGGTCTAAATGAAGTACCAGTATACAGCTGCTTCTACATTGTTTATGAATTGTTTGTAGTGCAATTTATCAACTATAACTTTTTACAGAAAAATATGAATTAATGTACTATGAGACCTGGACTAATTTCCACCTGTATGTGAGTTTATTGAAAGTTGCTATTGTTTTGTCACACAAATTCAAGGACATTATTTTGCAGAGAGGAATTTGTTATTGGGCTATATCAAGTGATCATAAAACAGATACTTCACTGTGATCAACTGTTCAATTCATGACAATAGAAAGAAGACATTATTAGGAAGAACTGGAGTGTAGGTAAAGTTGATGAGCGGGTATAATCAACAAGCATCAGCCACTGTAATAAACACATGAAAATTGCAATAAGTACTGTTTTTTTCGACGTCCTTATCATCCAGGGGTAGCCATCTCTGTTGCTGCAGTTAACTAACTGGTACGCTGCAAGTAATATATACCTTCAATATTCTTACCTTCTTAAGACGAATGAAGTTTCGCTGTCATCAGCAATCTAATGCTTACGCAAATCGCCTATATTATAAAGTGTACATAGGGAATGAAAAACAATCAATCCTTTGGCTTAAGAGCTAGGTCTCATTATTTTATGATTAGGCTTAAGCTTGGAAATTTCTATGAAGAATATTTGATCTGACATTTCAATAAAGGCAAATTTTAGACTTTCCCTGTTAATAAGAGAAAAACCTTGGCAAAGAAGTTCTGAACCGAATGCAAATTTATACACAGGTGAGGAAATGGCATGATAGGAACTTGGTACTTGATAAGTAATCTATTGCTGTAATTTGAAAATGTCCCACTTGATAAATCACTTTTAGAATAAGTAAAATATTAGAAGAAATGTTGCACTATCAAAAGTTAAATTCTTGACTAAATTGAAGTCACCACTGACCACCAAATTGATATGAGAATTTTTTTCTTCCAATATATAGTATCTATAACCAACTACATATCAAAAAAATATATAGATCCATTCTTTAAATAGAAAGTGTTTTTCCATTTCCCCAAAGGGCACTGTTTTCAATATGGGGGATTTTATTTTAAGTAGAGAATATCTTTCACTTCACATTTCACATGGAATTTAGTGATTCCTTTAATATGTCTTAATATACTACACCAGATTTATAATGAACATAGCAGCAGCACTATAACAATTTCATTTTGAGAACTACTTTACTGCCTTTGTTGCCAAGGTAATTTTCTAACATTTGACTTATCCCTAAACTATCAATCAAAAATTCTCCAGGAAACTGTTACTCAAGCCTATTTATATAAGAATAATGATTTCCCATCTCTACATCTACATCAAGTCTACTGCATGGAAAGTAAGTGACAATAATTATTGGAAATGAATTGAGTTTGATCTTGGTAGCTGAAATTTTGAATGATTTTTTTAATCACTGCTCATTATTACTTCTGATCAGGATAATGTATTTTCTCCAGGATATATCTGTAAATGCTGAACCTATTTTCTCCAGGATATCTGTAAATGCTGAACTACTGTAAACTTCCAAAGGTTTTTATACAAATAATAAATATTACAATACTGCACCCATCTCTCTTTTTGTCTACAGTACTGGCTTCTCTATCTTGACTGTATAGAACTAGCTTACAATTCTGACAATACCATGTAAGATAAATTTTCTGCCTCAAATTGTGCACAAGCCAAAAAATCAACAAAATACTTGCTGCTATGGAAATACTGAGCTATAAGATTTTTGCACTGATAATGAGCTAGTTGAAGCCTGTGTAAAAGAATCCTGAGCAATTTTTGTTTTGTATCAAAGTTCTGAAAAGAGCAGTTCATAATAGTGACAAAAAATTAGTATCAGAAAAAACAACCACCATTTTAGACAAGACCTTTCCTATTTTCATAGCAATATCTCCTACTTCTTTATGAACTTTGTAGAGGAATATATCAAAATCAAAACATAACTGTCCCACAAAAATTGTGTTATCTGGAAATATGCCTATAACAATAGAGTTTTTTTCTTCTAGAGAAGCTAAATCCACAAAAATAATATCTGCTAACGAAAGAAAAATAACAACACCAGCTTCTTTGAGTTCATTTTGTTTTCTATGTGCAAGCAACTTTACTATAATTTAAGGATTTTGTTTCCATCTTTATTTATATATGCTTTTTTCCTAACCATGTTAACCCCATCACATATTTTATTTTTTATTGTAGGTGTTATTGTGATTCTTCACTTATTTGGACTCTACTTAAATACTAAAAGCTGATCTTGTCTTTGATATACTGTAATTTAGTAACTGTCACCAGGGATGTTTAAAATGCAAATATGTCATCCCCATTTTTTGCTACTATTTAAACTTTACAAACATTTTACTTTAGTAGATGTATAATTTGCAGAACACAAGAACATCAATGAGCCATATGGTGCATGGAATAGAAAAAAATATTATGCTAATAAAAAGACAGAAAGCTTGAAACAAATATATTATTCTAGATTTTGCTGACAGCATGATAGATTGATTAAACTTTATAACACTTCTTTCATTAATAAAAATGAACAATTGTCATTCATCCACTATCTAATTTTGATCTATTTAGGTAAACCTTGTTTAAACTGTTTTGTGAATAGATGTTCACCACACACTTCCAAATTACACTATTTACTTATTACATGAAAATTATACCTCAATGGTGTAATAATATTGAAAATTCCAATACTACATGAATGTCACAGGTATTGTTTAATATAAAACAATTTTGAATAAGTGAAAGTGCACATTGTGACAAGTGACAACTGTATGAATGATAAGATAATATACTTGCATAAACAGAACTTTCCTTAATTACAGTATCACTGTAAAATGGGAAAGCTCTTTTCATCCTAAGACCATGTAGATTTTCTACAATTAAACTCCAAGGTGCTATCTGACACTATTGGTTTCTATACCTTACAAAATCCTTAAGTATAAAATAAATTTCTAGCTTCACAATGTACTATGCAAACAGGAAACATTCCAAAAATTAATAAATAAAGCTCAACCTATAAATGTAATAAATAACAAAAAATCTATGAATTAACCTTTAAACACCAGTGCAAATTATCTTAAGAGTTGTTTGATCCAAAGCAACATGATCCACATGAAAATAAAATCATCATCACAAACTGAATAAAACGTGTGAAAACAGTAATCTATCTACATATTGACTCACCTATCACAAATGTCTCTGAAATCAAAAACAATTATGTTTAGCTACCACCACAAAAGGGAATGTAGCACAAGGATAAATTTAGTTAGCTCTGGAAAAAATATCTAAATAACTCATTTTTACTAGTAAATATCTCTTGGATATACTGCAGGCCTATAGTCTGTGATATACTGTATATATAACCATTTAATATACAATCAAGATAAAGTTACTCCATCTTCAATCTGTAGCAAGGACAGCATTGCCAATTTTCAAGATATTGACTGATAATTTTCTTTTATGCATAGTAAGCATGTTTCTGGATGAATTTGCGTATTACAATTAAGTATTTTAAAATATGAGACTAAGTTTTCTGAAACATTCATTTGAAATCTCTAAAAATAATAAAAATATAAGGTACTGTATAACTTTGATACCCTACAAAGTTTGGATTTCAAAATAGGTAATCCTGGAGAAATAATATTGAAATTATTCAGATTTGGGGTAGAGGATTCTGTAAGAGAATCTGTAGAAACAAAGTTCATAGAAACCTGCAGATTTTTGCATAAAACCAGTTTAGAAGTTTGTTGTTGAGTAAAAATAGATGGCTGGCATTGAAAAACTTCAGATGTAGTTTCTAATGAAGTAAAACACATTATAAACCAATGAACTATGGGTTACCCATATAATATATAGATCAGTGTCCCAGAACATGTTTAAATTGTTCCTTAACCCTTAACTGGTAACGTGCCGTCTGTGAGACTGCAAGCAATCTTAAATTGGACCCTACAACAAAACCTTACCGCATTTCTGGTAAATGACCTCATCTAATCTACCAGCCATTGGTATCCCTTTTATATCCTGTTTATCAATAAGTTTGCATAAACAACATTCCAGATGTGCTTAGTTGTTAGTTTGGTTCAGTCTACGAGACGGCACGTTACGGTTTGCGTTATAATTTTTCTCAACTGGTAGTCATGGCAGGTCCGTCATTTTTTACCAAAATATTTTTATAGGTGTATTGCTTGACTTCTTTACTTGTTATCAATCACAAAATATATAGATTTGAGTGTGGTCAAATTTTTTTTTATTATCTTGGTCCTACAAATTTGTGCGTGTGTTCTAGTTAATAATTATCATATTTTTTTTTCTTTACATCACATGTTCTGCTACTTTATACAAAATTATTATTAAAGGATATATATCCAACAAATCCTCATGCATTTTTTCCAAAAAATAAATAGGAGAATTTGATTTTTTAAGCTTCAAAGAGGTTACAGTCTCACAGACTGCACGTTACCAACTATGCCCCGAACTTGCACGTTACCGGTTAAGGGTTAATATAACATACATGTTCTGGTAAATTGCAAATCAATATGAGTATACATATTAAACAGCCACACTTTCCAAAAAATGCTTTAAAAGCCTTACTCATCAGATAGAATTGTTAATGCTGCCACTGCAACACTGCAAACTTGAGAACCTACCTACACACCAAATGAGAATTCAAATACTTGATCATATTTTTGCTACCAATCAAAGGCAATAAAGTTTAATATATATTGTGTTTGAAAATATTTTATTAACAATACCTAGAAATAAAAAATATTTTATTGAAAAAATCTACAGTCACCCATTTTCCATCTTCGAATTTTAAATCCCTAATGCAGTAGTTTACAATCTAGGACAAGGCTGCTGGAAACAAGATGTGTCAGAATGAGTCGGAAAATCTGGGTTACTTGGTACAGACAAAGATAACCTCTGTGAGTATTGATTTGAACATCCTGAATACATTATGCAATTTCTTATGGTTCCTCAACCGTTTTGATACGTGTTTCCAACACAATGTCCTAACGTATCGATAAAAATATAGTTGTCATTCCATTTCACCCATATTACATGGAATTATGGAACGGTCTCTTAAATTTGTCTTTCCCAAACCACCATGTTTAAATGAGAAAAGTATCTTACCTTTCTTGTCTGTCATTGCTTTACTGGTTCTTGTAATAAATGAGATTTAATATCATTCAAACACTATGAACACCAACAGTTGTAAAGCACCTTCGAGGAAACAGAATTTAGTTTAGATATTTTACAAAATTTTATTTCACACACTAAAGAATCGTATCGATGTCAGGCTGACCGCTGACAGGATGCAAATGAAGTAGATGGCGTTCGTGCGATGCGGTGTATATAGTGATGTTGATGTAGTATTTTGAGGTAAATACTCGTTGACTTCGAATATTCATGTGCCTCGCCTTCACCCTTCATATCCTAGATTCCTAGAGTATGTGCCATACAGATTTTTGTTATTAAAATAAATTAAGGGGCAAGAAAAATTAAGGCGTTTAGACGCAAATTATTTAAGAGGTTTAGAATTTTACAAAGCGGATACTTTTTTGCTTCTCAGAAAATTTCTGGAATACAATGGCTGAGGTGGACTCGGTATTAGCTAATCCGAATGTTTGTTATTCCGAATATGCCTGTGCGAGTATCTATCATTGGAGTATCGTATGCCTAAACTATGACGGGACTCGCACCGAATTTATCATACCAACGTAACGTCTCAGAACGAAGCCTGCCAACGTCGTCACACTACACAAAAAAAATTGAGTAGTATCGTAAGAGTAAAAGGGGTGATACACGTACGAGCAAGTACGCGTACTTATGGCTTGATGACCTTTGTCGCCTGTGTGTCACTATATACGTACGCGTACTTTAAACCCGTCGCGCAAACCGCCGGCGATCGAACTGGTTTGAAATATTGCTCGTAGCTTGTCTCGGCTCGTACTGCGAGCCGCGAGCCACCACTTTGTTTCGGCAGGCCATCGATGCGCAACGCTTGTTGTGTTTGGCGTTTGTTAAAAGTTTTGTTTATTTAGGAAAACTATCAAAATGAGTGATTTCAGCTTCACGTGTGTCACCGACGTCGAGCTGAGAAAGTACGCCAACTTATATAAAAACCGCGTATTTAAAGTTCATACGTGTATCACCCCTTTTAGAGTCACATCAGTTGTGTCCTGTAAGAAAGGAATAATAAGTCGCGATTGTAGGTTAACTTAGGGCCTGTCCACATGTCCACGTCACGACGTCGTTAACGTAGAACGGTGAGGTGTCGCAGCAGTGTGCGTTGCCACGACGTGCTAGTGACGGTACGGCAAAGTCACCGTGGAACGCCACGTCGTCGGCGACGTGTGGCTAGTTCTATTGGTTACGATGCACTCGCTCAGTTAATGTTTTATTGGCATTGTAATTTTTGTTAATAATTCTTCAAAAGTTGATATAGACATTCGAAAATAACTGTAGAATTTGTGGTCACTTGTTTTCAATGCCTCGTATTTTCTAGTGAAATGATTCCCATCACTATTCATAACTGAAAGATAGGGGTGCACCCAGTAGTGCCTTTTCTCATGTTTTTTTTTCGACCTTTCTCTCCGTCTTTTTTACAGTAGCATAAGCAGAATACGGTATTGTGCGGACCATATCGATCTAGAATGAAACTGCTATTTTTCATGTACTTTAGTGAATAATGAATCGAAAATCGCACGGTGACGTGCACAATGAAGTGTTATGACGTGCGTTTTAGGATACGGTAACGTAAGTTGGTACGTTATGACAACGCGCCTTGAGACGATACCGCACCGTTCCACGTTGACGCCGTCGTGACGTCGAGATGTGGACAGGCCCTTACTTGAGAAATGCATATACGAAACCAGATTTTTGTGAGAACCAGTGTAGATTTCTAACCGTACCTATTTTGTGGTATATTTAGAGCTGTTACTGAATAATGGCGCATACCTTACTCTCCCATCTCTTGATTGGTAATCTATTTCAGAATACAGATATAATAAAAATATTCTTTTCATTCAACAAACTTCTACTAGCGATTTATCCAGTTGAAATTTGAAATATTTTGCAGTACGTTCCAACGATATAACATTATTTGTTTACGAAATGGGCAGTTGCGCATAAAGAGGACCATACAACATGACGTCGAAAAAAAGTAATAAGTTTTTTTGATTCAATTATTTGTAACTTTGTATCAAATTGTGAACCCTTGTAGGCATGTTTTGGAACTCTTCACTTTTATAAATAAATGTTATGTAAATGAGCTGTTGGTAGTGTTGGTACTATCCGTACTGCCAGCCACCATTATCGTCAGGCCCAGCATGGCCGACTTTACTCACTAGGCTGGAGCATTGAAATATGGCAACACTGAATCGGGAGCCGAGCTTGTGTCATTAGTGTAATTCTTCCAGAGTAAACAATAATATTGGAAGGTGATTTTTAATGTGTTTCTAATTATTTACCTGCACAAACGAAACTATAAAGATAAAAAGATGCCTGCAAAGTGTGTAGTACCAGGTTGCACTAGCAATTAGTGCTTCCAATGAAGGACATAAACAGAAGTGGGTGAAAGGTATTCCTCATATAAGGGCTGGTTATATTTATAAGAATAAAGACAATACTTTACAAACATTTAAAGGATAAGACCTATTTTAGAGCACAATGTGGTACCTACAATGTTTTCTGGACCTCCCAAATATCACAGAAAAATACAGTTAATAGAACTCATCTGGGCATGCCAACGAGGGCATGCATCTGGGCATACCTAGGAAAAGATTTGATAGTGAAAGGGACTCAAGACCAGCAAGAATGGCTTCACAGTGACCTAATAGTGATTTTTTCTAGCTCAAATGACAATTTACAAAGTAAATTGAGTGTTCATTTAAGTGGAAGTGGCAGCAGGAAACAGGTTGCGTTTATTTTTATTTGTAGTGTCTGACTATGATGAACCAGACATCAGATGTAAGTGGCATTAGTAGTAGTAGTAGTTCTAAAAAGTATTTTTCTTAATTTATTAACCCAGATGAACTCTAATACATATAAAATGTAATAATTATTCTGAAACTATAGGCCCCCTATTTGACAGCTAAGCCACGTTGCCACATCTAAGTCTCCGGCCTTACCTACTCTTTGCCCAGGCCACAGAGGCACAGATTTGTCAAGCTGGCAACACCGACACCCGACACTTCCCACCCCTGACGTTGGTTGACATGTAGTTGTCATTCGCGGCAACATTCAACTTGCAAAAATTGAGGTTATGTATGGGATAATTTTAGGAATAAAAAATTACTTTTGAATTTATTTGCACCCTTACCCTTACATTTAAAAAATAAAAATGATTTCCAGGCAATTTATGCGGGTTGTTTCAAGGGTAAGTCAAAACCAGAGAAAACTGAGATACTTTCTTTTTGTCTAATAAATATATTCTTACAATCTTCCAGCAAGCCTCAATTTCAAATGCCGTTCGTCAAATTTCAATCAGGGAAAAATCATATACTCCCCTAAATACAGTAATCATGTTTGTTCCACAACAAGAGGTATGTATTCAGTACTCGTCATACTCTGTAAAATGAACATACTCAATCTTTATTTCAGGCTTGGATAGTTGAGAGAATGGGAAAGTTTCACAGGATATTAGAACCGGGTTTAAACGTGTTGATTCCTATAGTTGATAAGGTGAAATATGTGCAGAGCCTGAAGGAAATTGCAGTAGACATTCCAAAACAAAGTGCTATTACTTCAGACAATGTTACACTGAATATTGATGGCGTTTTGTATTTGAGAATTGTAGACCCATATTTAGCAAGTTATGGTGTTGAAGACCCAGAATTTGCTATCACCCAATTAGCACAAACCACAATGAGATCAGAACTCGGAAAAATATCATTGGATAAAGTATTTCGAGAAAGGGAAAATTTGAATGTATCTATAGTTGATTCAATAAACAAAGCTAGTGAGGCTTGGGGAATGACATGTTTGAGGTATGAAATAAGGGATATTAAATTACCACCAAGAGTACAGGAGGCTATGCAGATGCAAGTTGAAGCAGAGAGGAAGAAAAGAGCTGCTATTTTAGAGTCTGAAGGTTAGTTTTAAATAATAGTAATATGTGTCTTTATTAATTTACAACAATGTGAGACTCAAAGAAGGGTGTAGATTAAATAGTAATAAGTGTCTTTATTAATTTACAACAATGTGAGATTCAAACAAGGGTGTAGATTGTTTTTTTTCTTGGTTCAGGTAATTTTTTTTCTGTATTTATAGAAATAGTAACAGAATATTATTCATTGTTGGGGGGAGCATTAGTGGGTAAAATTCTTAGCTGAATTACATGATCATCAAAAATGCTTGTCAGGGAGAGGGTTCATTTTTGTTAGATTTTTACAGCATTATATTATGTTTATCAAAAAATTGTGGATTAATAATAATAATATACGACTTTATTAACCAATTACATGGTGCAGCAGAGTATGGAGCTTATTGTGGCCAAGTTAAGCTAATCAGCTACTCTTACACTGAACCACAAAAGCTGCAAGAGTAATTGATGTATACATAACAGCAACATTACACAAAGCACAATAAGCTAACAAACGTGAGGTGATAACCTTACAAAAATATATGAAGAAAGCTTAAAATATAAAATATAAATAATAAAAAAGAAGTGAACTATTATTACGTTTGGGGAGGGGGTAATTACCCCCATAACCCCCCTATTATTGATGCCCTTGGACTCAAAGTGGTAAAGTTTAGCTTGGCCTACTCTTACTTAACTACCACATAAATATAAAACAGATTAAAGAAATATGTAAGTTCATTACATGATTTAAACTTACATTTGAGTGAAGTTGGAAGAGAAAAAATAATTTTTGTTGCTGGAGTTTAAACAAGTTAGGGATACTAAGAAAAATAATATGGTATAACATGTAACACAGCATTGTTGCTTGTTGCAAGGTCACTTGCCGGTTAATTTTGAACAGTCTAGCTCTTCAATAAGGATAAAAGTTTTGCCCTACCTAAGGCCACATTCATTTTAAGCTTGCTTTATATATTTTTGGTAAGGTTACCACCTCACGTTTGTTAGCTTATTGTGTTTTGTGTAATGATGCTATTATGTAAACATTGATTACTCTTGTAGCTTTTGTGGTTGAGTGTAACAGTAGCTGTTTAGCTAAACTTCGCCACAATAAGCTCCATACTCTGCTTAACCATGTACTTGGTTAATAAAGTCATATATTATTATTATTATTATTACATATGCTTGACCAGCAGCAAAGAGCTACAAGAAGTAAAAAAAACATTGTGGTCCACTTCAAAAGTCCGCCATATTGGATTAAGAGTGATATCAGAATACTTTACTAATTATTATCAGCAAGCCTCTTCATTTGATACCCATATTGTAGCACTGCATAAGAATAACTATTCTGCCATCTTGGATAGTCCGCCTTGTTGGATTTGGAACGAAGTCACATTATTGTTCGAGTTACTCACAATAAGCCTTGTCATTTGATACCAATATTGCAGAAGTGCATAAAAAATAACAATTTCGCCATCTTGGATAGGCCGCCATATTGGATTTAGAATGACGTCACATTATTTTTCGCGTTGTTCTCAAGCAGCCCTTTCATTTGATACCCTGATATCCATATTGTGGAATGAATAAAAAATAACATCCGCCATCTTGGACGGTCCGTCATATTGGATTTAAAATTACGTCACATTGATTTTCGAGTTGTTCTCAACCATTCCTTTCATTTGATACCCATATTGTGGAAGTGCCTAAAAATAACTGTTCCGCCATCTTGGATGTTCCGTCCTATTGGACTTAGAATTACGTCATACAGCTTATCGTGCCTTGTTATCTAAGCTAAACGTGTATATACAAAATTTCAGCTCAATCGGTTGAAGATATCTGCTCCAAAATTAAGTTACAAGATTTTACCCGAACTAACATACACCCAGAGTGAATCTAAAGTATGGAACGCCTCAATTATCTCGGAAACAGTTTTTACGATTTTCATAAATTTTGACATGGGAGTTTTGCAATACGGCCGATCTTACGATGATATTTACAATGTTGTCGGATCTACTGTTTTTCCGGAAATTTAATGAACTTGTTATTTCAAATGAATCACCCTGTATATTTCTACATTTTTGAAATCCCTGAAAAATAGTGATTACTTGTATAATATTTCCTATACCCAAACCTCATAATTTCGGAGATATAACTAAATTTACGTTGTTACTGTTGAAAATTCAGACATGTTGTAAAATGTAATGCAAAATTTCAATAAATCGACATCATTTTGAGTATCTGCTGCAGGCGCGTATTTCGGGGGGTCCAGGGGGTCCGGATCCCCCCCCGAAACGATATAAAATGCCGTCTAAAAAATGGAATCTACAAATTTGCACCCCCCCCCCCCGCAAATTTAAGGATTTACGGTGGCAACTCTAATCTGGACCCCCCCTAAAACCAAATCCTGGATACGTGCCTGATCTGCTGTCAGTGAAGGTTTTAAAGGGGGGCGAGGGCAGCGTATGTCCCCCCTAGAGCTCTATGGAAGCATATATTTATATAAGTACAAAAAATTAAGCTTTTTTTGCTCTTCAGACCGCGGCAGCACTAGTACACCCCCCCTAGACGTAATGGAAACACGGTTTGAGAGCTTCATTTTGGTCTTCATAAAATTATAGCGCGTCCAGCTCATCATGAAATTCGAAGCGCGTCACTTGGTCGGCGCCCCCCCCCCCCTAGAAGAAATCCTAAATCCGCCCCTGTCTGCTGTAACCGCCTTCCTATGTTTTTTGAGGTTAATGTCTTATTTTAACTTGGGCAGATGCAATGTAAATTTAGTTGTAACTCCGAAATTATAACGTTTAGGTATAGGAAATATACAAAAAATAATCAGTATTTTTCAAGGATTTCAAAAATATAGAAATATACAGAGTGATCCATTTGAAATAAGGTTTTATTATATTTCCGGAAAAACAGTAGATCTGACAACATTGTAAATACCATCGTAAGATCGGCCGTATTGCAAAACCCCCATATCCCAAAATTAATGAAAATCGTGCTAACTGTTTCCGAGATGATTGAGGTGTTCCATACTTTAGACTCACACAGATAAAATAAAAGCCTAATCACAGAAATCAGAAAAAAAACTGATTTAGTTCTTGTTCATTTGAAAAAAAATAAAACATTTCATATTATATGTTCATGTTCATTTCATATTTTTCATAATATGATTTCCTTAGGTGTTAGAGAAGCTGATATAAATGTAGCAGAAGGAAAACGAAAAGCCCGAATATTAGCCTCCGAGGCAGAAAGGCAAGAACAAATAAATAAAGCTGCTGGTGAAGCTGCAGCAATATTGGCTTTGGCCGAAGCTAGATCCAATGGATTGAAGTTAGTTGCATGTGCTCTGAAAGAAGATCGCGGTCCTAATGCAGCATCTTTGAGCATTGCTGAACAATATGTTAAAGCTTTCAACAAACTAGCCAAGACTAATAATACTTTGATTTTACCAGCAAATGCGGGTGATGTGTCCAGTCTTGTAACACAAGTGGGTATATTCTTTTCAAGATTTGCTTCAGTGGCGTGCGGTGACATTTATAAGCGGGGAAGCGATTCAGTGAAGAAACCTATTTCGTGACATTACTTTTACGATTAAAAAAAACTTACCTTTGACAATTACGAGGCCAATTCCATTGTTCCATTAAAATTCAATAAAAAAAACACAGTTATAATAGGAAAAGCCATACGTACCTATCTGTATTTGAGGTCAATTCGCGTATCAACCATTGCAAATTTGTCTAAAATATTATCATAAAATTTAGGATTTTCCGATAATTGTTATATGCAACAAGGCTAAATTTGAAAGTCTGTCTTTCTTTTTGAATTTCTCGTAAAATTTTTTATACGTTTTAGTTCTGAGAATCTTCGTTCATCTGAAGCACTTGTCGCTGGGATAGTTAAAACCCATTTACACAACTTGACAACTTCACAAGTAGATGTATTTGTTTTCAGAAACTTTAGCATATTCAAAAGCGTTTTTTATCACTAAGTTCACCTGATTCGACTCGATCACACTACACTTAATTGAGAATGCAAATGTGCAGTAATGTCAAAAAAATTCATAATTTAATTTTAAGTTAATTGGAAGGCTGTCGGAAAATTTAATGAATTCTACGAGGTCTGTTCAAAAAGTATCGCGAATTTTGAATTTCGGCGGGCTACGTATTGATTTTTTATTTTTTATAGCGTTATGTTGGTACTCATGTCCCTTACTTATGCTGACAAGGTCGGCCATTTTGAATGTTTAGTTAATTTTTGACAGCTGTTGGATGTGTTTTGGCTCGTCTTCGATTTTCGCCTATTCCAAAAAATGGATCAAAGAATCTGTATCAAATTTTGTTTGAAAAACAAAGTGCGCGGACGCATTCCGAAAGTTGACTGTGGCATATGGTGAAGCTACCTTGGACCAAAGCAACGTTTATCGGTGGTACAAAATGTTCTCAGAGGGCCGAGAAGATGTGAACGACAAAGAGCGTGCCGGACGCCCGCGCACGTCAACAACAGACGAAAACATTGATGAAGTGAAGAAAATAGTATTGGCCAATCGTCGAATCACCGTTAGAGAAGTTGCTGAGGACCTAAACATATCGATTGGCTCGCCATTCGATTTTAACCAAGGATTTGGGCATGAGTCGGGTCGCCGCGAAATTCGTGCCAAAATTGCTCAATTTCGACCAAAAACAGCATCGCGTTAACATTGCTCAGGACATGTTGGACTCGGTCCGTGATGACCCAAATGTGCTCCAGAGAGTCATAACTGATGACGAATCATGGGTTTATGGTTATGACGTGGAAACCAAAACTCAATCATCCCAATGGAAGCTGCCGCATGAGCAAAGACCGAAAAAAGCGCGCCAAGTTCGGTCGAACGTGAAGGTTTTGCTCACAGTTTTCTTCGATTGCAGGGGCATGGTGCATCATGAGTTCTTGCCACAGGTTAGTACGGGCAATAAGGAATATTACCTGCAAGTTATGCGCAATTTGCGCGAAGCAATCCGCCAGAAACGCCCGGATTTGTGGAAGAACAAAAACTGGCTTTTGCACCATGATAACGCCCCTGCTCACACATCGTTGCTTGTGCGCGAATATTTGGCCAAAAACAACACAGTAATGGTGCCGCAGACCTAGCCCCTTGTGACTTTTTCCTGTTTCCAAAACTGAAGAGGCCCATGAAAGGTCGACGCTACGCCACGATTGAGGAAATAAAGACGGCATCGAAGGAGGAGCTGAACTACTATATAACTACTTTGAAGGGGACAAAATAGACATTCATGAATAAATAAATACTTTTTGAAAAAATATAAAATTCGCGATACTTTTTGAACAGACCTCGTAGATATTAAAATTGCATAACTCAATAAATTTCAAGTCTGAAATTTCGAAATGGGGTTGCGAATAAATAATTCTGACAAATTAATCTTTTGTCATAAAATAACAGTATTATTCATGTTTATTTATTTTTTGTCTTTGAAATAGCTCAGGGAAGCGGTGCTTCCCCCGCTTCCATTGACCGCGCGTCATTAATAATTTGCTTGCTTTGGTATTAACCTGGATGTTAATAAAAATATGTTATTTTGTAGGCACTTAGTGTTTATGGTACAATTACCAAAAATAATGAACCGGTAAAGAAACATTCTTCTATACCATTCAAGAAGGTGTTAGCAACAAAACCAAAGGACGATTTAGCAGAGTTATTTAGTGATGAAGATGAATTGCAGAAACATAAACAGCAAGCTCTACAAATCAATGTAAAACCTGAAAATAAAGTGTAAATATCAACACGTTGGTTTGTGTCAGTTTTTTGTTTAAGCAGGGCTGAGATAAAATTCGAGATATGGATAGATTTCAAAATACAAATTTGATCGTGCTATTTATGGAACAAACAATAACAAACTAAATAATTACGAAGCTATACACTATACAGTAACTATCTCAGAGTAACAAACTGTTCAGTTGTTACTCTGAGGTAACTATATAAGAAGACTCTTTCAAATGAAAATGAACCTACTTTTCTTGTCACTGCATATGGTGTGAATTTATCAACAAAGATTGTAGTTTTGATTCAAGACATTTTATAATCGAACAAGTAACATATATTTTTTATAACCGACTAAAAAGACTGCGTGAGGCAATCCAATATATCCTCAAATAATTATCTTGTAGTGTGGAACTTTATTAGGAGGGATTTTTCTACATTTTCATTGCCATCCCTTGGGTATGATTAACACTTCTTTGGGAGGTTTGAAATATAATTTTCGACGACTTTTCATCAACCCTTTGCGGCTTTGTACTTGAACCACCTGACACCGCTGTATGAAATCCTATAATTTGCAACATCATCTTTGTGCATAGTACTTCCCGTGGTGCGAGTATACTTCCTTGATAAAGTCACTGTACTACTGGGGCTATAGTGCTGACATCTATGATGCATACTTGTAATTTATAGAAGATGATTCCTCTGTCACATCTCTCTCGAAGTTAAATATACCAACCAACATGTATAGATGGCACATCAATGAGAGGCTAGTGATGAGAGGTCTATAATCGTAATATTCGTTTATTTTTAATATAAAAGCATTCTGATGAATTCTATCCATCCAGATCAGATGAAGAATCATGGAATCAGCAGGATCAGCTCAAAGATTACGAACTAGGAAGACTGAAAGTCTGAAACACGAGTGGATAAAGGTAACCCTAGGAGAGTGAGAAGGAAACTAAATCACTGAAAATGAATGCGCCTGGTCCCTGGTCGTATTTGCGAAGGGCAAAAATAACTTTTCTTCTGGAGAATTGGTTGGAAACCAAAGTTTATCTATTTTTTTATATATATTATATACACGTTTCCTTAGTTTCTGTGACCATGATACAAAATTGCTACAATCCTTATGAAAGCTGTTAGAAAATCCTCTTTAGATGAATTAACAGGTTAGGTATGTGAATAATTTTTATTAAACAGGATAAATAATATCAACGGTAACAAGAATCTTCATCTTTTACCACATTCACATTATGCCCTTAATCAAAATGTAGTGCCACTGTATTGTGTTTCAAATGTTTTGAGGCTGATATTTATCCAAGTCTTAAAACAGGCCAACAGGGGCAGGCTCGCAGGCTGTTACAGTTACGTTTACGTAGGATACCTGTTTCAATAAAACCGTTCCTCTTCGAAAAAACTGTTACTTTACCTATACCTGTTTCACAGTCTCTTGTAACATGGCCGACTCTACTCACTAGGCTGGATCATTGAAATATGGCAACACTGAATCGGGGGCCGAGCTTTTATTTGTTGTTAAGTCATTAGTGTAATCTTCCAGAGCAAAAAAGAAGATTGGAAGGTGATTTTTAATGTGTTTCTAATTATTTACCTGCACAAACGAAACTATAACGATAAAACATGCCTGAAAAGTGTGTAGTACCAGGTTGCACTAGCAATTGTGCTTCCAATTAGTAAAGGGCATAAACAGAAGTGGGTGAACGGTATTCCTCGTAAGGGCTGGTTATATTTATAAGAATAAAGACAATAATTTACAAACATTTCAAAGGATAAGACCTATTTTAAAGCACAATTTGGTACCTACAATGTTTTCTGGACCTCCCAAATATCACAGAAAAAGACAGTTAATAGATCTCATCTGGCATGGCCGTCTCTACTCACTAGGCCGGAGCATTGAAATATGGCAGCGTTGGAGATCAGGCCGTGTTTTCATTTGTTGTTATGTCATGTGTATTCTTCCAAGTGCAGAAAATATGGTTGGAAGGTGATTATCAATTTGTTTCTAATTATTTACCTGCACAAACGAAACTATAAAGATAACAAGATGCCTGCAAAGCGTGTAGTATCAGGTTGCAGCCCAGTAGAGGACTACCAAACCATGGCCCAACATCACCTTATTCCAGATTAAAAAGAACGTTGCAAGGTGATTTTTAATGGGTTTCTACTTATTTACCTGCACAAACGAAACTATAAAGATAAAAAGATGCCTGCAAAGCGTGTAGTACCAGGTTGCAGCCCAGTAGAGGCATGAGTAGAGGACTACCAAACCATGGCCCAATATAACCTTATTCCAGATTAAAAAGAACGTTGCAAGGTGATTTTGAATGGGTTTCTACTTATTTACCTGCACAAATGAAACTATAAAGATAAAAAGATGCCTGCAAAGTGTGTAGTACCAGGTTGCACTAGCAATTGTGCGTCCGATAAGGGACATAAACAGAAGTGGGTGAAAGGTATTCCTCGGAAGGCCTGGTTATATTTATAAGGATAAAGACAACAATTGACAAACATTTCAAAGGACAAGACCTATTTTAAAGCACAATGTGGTACCTATAATGTTTTCTGGACCTCCCAAATATCACAGAAAAATACAGTTAATAGAACTCATCTGGGCATGACCTGGGGCATACCTACGTAAGCATTTGATAGTGAAAGGGAAATCAAGACCAGCAAGAATGGCTTCACAGTGACCTAATAGTGAATTTTTCTAGCTCAAGTGATAATTTACAAAGTAAATTGAGTGTTCATTTAAGTGGAAATGGAAGTGGCGGCAGGAAACAGGTTGCGTTTATTTTTATTTTGTAGTGTCTGACTGTGATGAAACAGACATCAGATGTAAGTGGTATTAGTAGTAGTAGTAGTTCTAAAAAGTATTTTTCTTAATTTATTAACCGAGATGAACTCTAATACATATAAAATGTAATAATTATTCTGAAACTATAGGGCCACTATTTTACAGCTAAGCCACGTTGCCACATCTAAGGCTCCGGCCTAGTGTAGTCGGCCATGCATCTGGGCATGCATCTGGGCATAGCTACGAAAAGATTTGATAGTGAAAGATGGTGAAAGGGAATCAAGATCAGCAAGAATGGCTTCAAAGTGATCTAATAGTGTATTTTTCTAGCTCAAGTGAAAATTTACAAAGTAAATTGAGTGTTCGTTTAAGAGGAAGTGGCGGCAGGAAACCACACAGGAAACAGGTTGCGTTTATTTTTATTTTGTAGTGTTTGACTACGATGAACCAGACATCAGATGTAAGTGGTATTAGTAGTAGTAGTTCTAAAAAGTATTTTTCTTAATTTATGAACCGAGATGAACTCTTAATACATATAAAATGTAATAATTATTATTCTGAAACTATAAAACAATTTACGGTAACCGGACCCCTATTTGACAGCTAAGCCACGTTGCCACATCTAAGGCTCCGGCCTAGTGTAGAGTCGCCCATGCTTGTAACTATACCCGTACCTATTTCGTGGTCCCTTGCTAAAGCTAAATAAGCTAAATTGCTGTAACGATGCATTTGTGTATTTAATATTTAAAAGGGATATGTTTGGGATATAATGTATCCGTACCTTTTTTTGAGGGATATATTATATACAAAATAAAAATAAAGCAACCTGTTTCCTGCTGCCACTTCCACTTCCACTTGAATGAACACTAAATTTACTTTGTAAATTGTCACTTG
The DNA here is from genome assembly GCA_951848785.1 of Callosobruchus maculatus. Classification (NCBI taxonomy): domain Eukaryota; kingdom Metazoa; phylum Arthropoda; class Insecta; order Coleoptera; family Chrysomelidae; genus Callosobruchus; species Callosobruchus maculatus. The sequence continues at coordinate 14,563,906 of CATOUR010000041.1, read as the reverse complement.
AGCTAGAAAAATTCATATTAGGTCACTGTGAAGCCATTCTTGCTGGCCTTGATTCCCTTTCACTATCAAATCCTTTCGTAGGTATGCCCCAGGTGCATGCCCAGATGAGTTTTATTAACTGTATTTTTCTGTGATATTTGGGAGGTCCAGAAAACATTATAGGTACCACATTGTGCTTTAAAATATGTCTTATCCTTTGAAATGTTTGTAAATTATTGTCTTTATCCTTATAAATATAACCAGCCTTTCCGAGGAATACCTTTCACCCACTTCTGTTTATGTCCCTTATTGGACGCACAATTGCTAGGGCAACCTGGTACTACACACTTTGCAGGCATCTTTTTATCTTTATAGTTTCATTTAATTTATTTGTATGAATGACTTACAAATATTGCCACCTCGAAAGCAATGCTTGTATGAGGTAAAGGCATATAATATACATACGATAATTTAGCTAATCTATTGCATTTATCTATTCCATTGATTTTTCCTGGCTTGTATTCAGTGTTAGAGTTGATCCGTTCTATCCTGTATTTCGCCTAGACTGGAAACGAAGCTTCTGCAGCCTTCCTCATGTGTTAGTTTCTTGAATAAATGCATTAATATGATGTCTGATATATAAAATTTTGACGTACGATACGTAAATAAGGTAAATAAGTAGAAACACATTAAAAATCACCTTGCAACGTTCTTTTTACTTTGGAATAAGGTTATGTTGGGCCATGGTTTGGTATGTCCTCTACTGGGCTGCAACCTAGTACTACACGCTTTGCAGGCATCTTATCTTTATAGTTTCGTTTGTGCAGGTAAATAAGTAGAAACACATTCAAAATCACCTTGCAACGTTCTTTTTAATCTGGAATAAGGTTATGTTGGGCCATGGTTTGGTATGTCCTCTACTGGGCTGCAACCTGGTGCTACACGCTTTGCAGGCATCTTGTTATCTTTATAGTTTCGCTTGTGCAGGTAAATAATTAGAAACATATTAATAATCACCTTCCAACCATATTTTCTGCTCCTGGGAGAATACACATGACATGACAACAAATGAAAACTCGGCCCGCTGATTCAGTGTTGCCATATTTCATGCTCCGGCCTAGTGAGTAAAGTCGGCCATGATTATGTACATCTACAAACCTTTCAAAAAAACTACCTGTTCCTAATTACCATCTCTAACCACGTTCAATGTCGCTTTTGACATTTTTCTGTATTTGTGGTTTTGTCAATTTTGAAAAAGTTGCTGACTGTTCCTAGTATTGTTTTAGAAAGTTTTGTTGACCAAATCTGAACTAAATGTCCGATCAAGAGGAAAAAGTAACACAGTTCACGGGTATTACCGGTGTCAGTGAAGATAGGGCCAAATTTTATTTGGAGTCGGCAGCTTGGCAGGTTGAGGTTAGATAATCCTCAAAATTATATCCCTTCGACCTTAAAAACCTGTCCTTATTTCAGGTGGCACTAGCACGATATTACGAGAACGATGGAGATGTTGAGGCAGCAGGGGAATCTCAAAATACTCCTCGCGAGCAAGAGCGCTCACCAGGATCACTAAACAGGCCAAAACCTAAGCCTCGGTCTTCAAATATTGCTACAATGAATACACTAACAACATCTAGTGATGAGGAGGAAGAAGGGCAAGCATATTATGCTGGTGGTTCAGAAAATAGCGGTCAGCAGGTCCTTGGACCTCCCAAAAAACGTGATATTGTAGCTGACATGTTCCAGTCTGTCCATGAGTAAGAAATCATTGTTTTTGACACTTTGTAATATGATAAAGATATGGAAGGTTCAAGAGTTTCTATTAAGGAATTGGAGCAGGAGTAAAATAAATATATTCTATTTTAGCCATGGTGTTGAGATCCTTGACCCTGCCGCATCTTCATCTCACTCAAATACCAGAGCATTCCCAGGTACTGGTTATAAATTGGGTCAGGATGAAAATGACACTGAAATCATACCAGGAGTAGCTGAGCCACAAAGGCCTGCAATAGTGCACTTACGCTTATGGAGAGATGGATTTAGCATCAATGATGGGGACTTGAGGCCATATACAGATCCCAACAATGCTCAGTTCCTGGATAGTATCAAAAGAGGAGAAATACCACAGGAGTTAAGGCAAGGCAATGCAGAGGTGAGAGACTTTTTTTATTTAGATAAAGCACCTTCATAATTGCTGCAGAGGTAGAGGATGGACGGCCTTTTTTTATGTGGGTTATAGTCTATAAGATTAAAAAAGGTTTTAACCAGAGGCATCGATGAATATCTGATCATTTTTGTTAATGTCCTGCATGAATAATCTTTTTTGTGGGATATTTCGTAACTTAGGTTGAACTTGATTGTTAAAACCAGTGGGTTTGAGTCTAGAATTTGTGATTGAAAGGCCAGAGGCCTGAATTTCACTGGAGGTAGAAATTTATTTCCCTGTTTTTTCAATCAGATGTAAATTTCCATAATCCTCAGCAACATACCTCAACTGACCATTCATTGTTGGGTTTATTTTTTTCCATTGGAACATGGTTTAAGTTACAAGTTACTATTCCTTATAGCACATTTAAACAATTCTGAAAAGATATAGAGATTAGCTTTCATTAGCAATCATAAGTATCTGTAGGCACTATAAAAAAACTTCTTAATTACCTCTTCAAAGAGCTGTTCACCAGACACTTTGGTTAAACAAACCACAGAGTTAACATCTCTAGAGGGAATGTAAACAACAAAATGCACAGGTTGCTGACCAGCCAACATGTAACGGAAATTTTGACAGCTTGAGGGCATTACCAGTGGTATACGATTTTATATTAAAATTGGATGTTCATTGATAGATTCAATTATTACTGTGATGTTACAAACTGATACAGTAAGTTGTATTAGTATTTAGCTATACTTAGATAGTTACCCTTATTATAACTTGATTGTAACAGTTGATAATTTATTATTACCATGAAGTGTTTCCCCATATTTTACACTACTGAAAACCATAACAAAACCTATACTAACCTATGATAAGTGGTGTTCACCGATTCGTCGCTACTGCAGCAAACTGTGCACTTTTTATTTCATCCCATCATGCAATTATGACAATATTGTTCATAAATAATTTAATTCACACCACAAATAGTCACAAAATCACTCAAATATACACTGAAACAACAAAAATTTCAACATACGCAATAATCACAACTACAATGACAGCCACATGACAGCTTTAGGGGACGCCGATTGTAGGTTGCCAGATTTACGACATATTAGAAGTTATTGCGACATTCTGAAATTTACCATTTTTGAGATTTTGTTAAATCAATACAATTTATCTTCACATAAATCAGTTACATTGCAAGTATATTTTAATGTATACCCAGTTAAATACTTTGAGGAAGATGTGTTCAAATTGCGGAAGCTGCCAGAGTTTGAAAAAACTGGAAGGTCCTTAAGCAGACAAAGAAGAGTGGCAATAGCACTATAGATGTTGGCTGGCCAATATTCAAATTAGGTTCCCTCTAGAGATGTTAACTCTGTGAAACAAACTAAACTCAAATGCTGATATTCAACTTATTAATAAACAAAATATATAAAAAAGCTATAATAACTCTTATTTTGGGCACACAATGGATTCAAAATCTGTTTGTGCTAAATTAAATTAACAGTGTTGCTTCTCAGGTGGCACCGGGAAACAGTTATGAAGCCTACATAGGACATAGAACATAATACACAAGGCAGGATGAATGAATGGAGGGATGCAAAATCCACGTGGCAAAGAATTATGCCAGCACTTAGACATCCACAATACCTGTTTCATATGTGGTCAGCACTTGGATGAGCAATCTTAGGGAGGACAGGGCCAATGTGATAATTTCACATGGAGACCATCTATCATTCAAATGAGTTGTACTAACAAAACAAAAAATGCTTTGTCGATTTTCTAGCAACATATGTCTTATACATCCTACTATTCAGACAACCCCCTTAAGAAGTAATCAAGGCATGTTGATCCAGGGGACCTGGCTGGCCTTTCAACTGCCCTGACTCATACTTTGAGACCATGTTAAAACCAGGTTCACTTGATTTTTGATTCATGCCAAATATTGTCATCTTGTTAAATTTTGATTAAAATTTAAGGTGTCATTGAAATTTCTAATAAATAGAGAAGATTTACAAAAAATGTTGTTAAAAGCTTTCTTTTAATACCTCGAATATTTTACCTAAAAATTGACCAGTTCTGAATTTTTAAAAAATCGTCAATATTACTAAGTTTGAGTATTAACTCATTAACACCTTTTTTATTCCAAACATTGGCATGTAGTTTAAGTATCAAGCCATGCTCCACCTCTAGTATCTTTGTACCACTAATAGATTTAAATGTCCAAGAATGGATTACCAACATTTTATAACATCCTCTATCTAGTAGTATCTGGATAACAAATGTGATCTTTGTACAATTACAAGAAAACAGTTGAGCTTCTAATTTTAGTTTTCGTTTTTCTTCAAGGTTCACTTGGCAATGGAGGATCATAGGATGGAAGCCTACAAACCTCAGCAGAAGCAAAGGAGCACTAGGGCTTTCCAAGGCCATGGATACACTTTGGGTAGTCCAGCACCAGCAGTGGTCGGTGCAAGCAAGGAGGAGGACAAACCAGTAAATGAAGCTAAAGCTAAAGAAATTTTGAAATTAGATTCTAATAAACCAACTACTAGGTAATATCTGAGTATTAACATGTATTCATATATTTCATTTGACAAGATAACATTAGTATTGAATCATTATAATATTATACAATTTGAATTTTTAGTCTACAAATTCGGCTAGCTGATGGGTCAAGATTAGTTGGCCAGTTCAACCATGATCATACTATTGGTGAGGTGAGATCTTACATTCAAAATGCACGACCCCAGTATCAGGCACAGGCCTTCAATCTGTTGTCTACTTACCCTTCAAAGGTAAGTTAATTGATTTTACCTTTCAAATCTCATCTTTGTTGTCGTTGTGTATGTGATTTTGAGATCTTGCTTAATATCCAGGTTTCCTTATGGTTTGTTGTTAAATACAGTATTTTCTCATCTTGGCGTTGCAACACTTATATTTTCTTCAAGATATGAGAATCGCCATTAGTTGGGAATTCAGTTTAGAAAGGAACAAAAGCTGTTATCTGGCACAGACGTCAAATGATGTTGGTTATCCAAAATTTTTTGTCAAATTTTGTATTTTGTGTTTGGTATCCATACATTTTTTATGTTGCATCAGATATTGTAAAGGATCTTTTTCAAACTTTATGGTGAGATCAGTAGGGGTGTAGAAAAGATCAATGTTTCCGGTGTCATCGCGTTATTATACTTACTGAGTGTGTTTGATTTTCGTCAATTCTTATTGTAAAGTGTTCCCCAGGCAACCAGATGACGTGAAAAGAACGAAGAACTGTATATGGTCAACAAATGACCAAATTGACGTCTCCTTGTGACGTCATAATGACGTAAACAATCACGTGAATAAGTCCGAACAAAAAGACGTCATTCTTATGACGCGAATAATACGTATAGTAGATGACGTTATGTAGACATAAATATCACGTCATTTACACGTGAAGAAGACGTTTTTATTTGGTCACTAAGGACGCATGTATGACGTCACACGTTCAAGGGCGTGGCATTTGCACTCCTTTCGGCGCCAAGAATGTAACTATGTATCAATTGTATTATAGATCGTATTTATTAATTGATGCACCAAACTATAAATTAGCGGTAACATATTTTCATGTCATTAACAATAAACTCCGATGATTTCAATGTCTGGAATAAAACAAGATTTTAAAAATGTATCCTTTATTATATTATGTACAAAAACAAAAATTGAGCCCCACTGATGTGAGCTGAACAGGCTTAGATCAAAGTAAATAACACTGTATATTGAATATTGAATTAATGAAACAAATGTATAGCTTAGATAGTAATTTTTAAAACTAGAATTTCAACGATTCATACATTTGTTGATAACCAGTGTTTACAAAAGCCTAAAACTAAACAGGCATAGAGGAAAACATAAAGGAAAACAAAACAAAAATCAACCCAACCGATCAACCAAATGTGACTTAAAGGATGTGGGATTTTCTATAGATACTTACGAACTGCTACATAGTTTGCACAAGTCCAAATAAGGAAACACTCAATCAATGGCTGGAGCGTAGAGAAGTTATTATTTGAGGTAAAGGACTTGATCTAGTGGCTGAATGCGGTGTGGCATGATTACAGAAGGGGGAACACGTACAAAATACTTACAATACAATATGGCGGTGGAATCGACCATCGTCGCACGACTGCCAGATACCTCTACGAAACAGCCCGAGTAAATACGATCGCGCCCGTGACGTAGCCGTAACCGTGGTTTATTCAAATCATGATGGGTGTTGCTGGATGCAGAGCTTCTTAACCAATTTAAATAGACATTGCATTTTACTAGGATATAGGATAATCATTTAAAATATTGATTTAAAACAGAACAAAAAGTGACTCAAATTAGACTAAAATCAATTTAATGTACTAAGATGCTGTAACCTAATTTTCTAATGTAACCAATTTTCTAAAATAACATTTGCTGAAAGTAAAGCAAAACCTGACGTTTTTTTATATCTCTGAGATGACCGGTTATTGACCAAAATTCGACGTCTCTTTTACGTCATTCGTCATCTATTCGTTGCCTGGGTCTCTAACTCGAAGCAATTCGAATACTTCCCCTTGCGTTCACGGGCCATTGAGGCCATTATGCATGTATATGTATTACTTGACCGATAACTTGAAAAGTCACTATAGGGATGCGAAAGACATTTGTTACGTTTTTGTGCTCTATGGAAAAACATCCGAGCCTATCAAAATTACCCATTTTACCGTACAGTATTTATTTTGGACTATGGGGACCTTAGGTACGTTGGACTATTGAATTTGACATTTTAGAAACCGTAATTGATAGCTAATAGCTTAGATCTTTGGTTTGAACCCATTTAAAATTAACATGATGCTTCTGAATGTTTAATTGGTCATTTGAAACCACATTAGAATTTAAAACTGGCTATTTGAAGCTACATTTGACGCTTTTGACAATTCATGTGTCTATTTGTGATTGTAATTGACATTTGGGAGTTATAATTCACTATGTGAAACTACAATGGATGCTTTAGAAATGTAATTACGATTCCTAAGGACGGTCTGAGATAGAATGCAGATAGCCTATAGAATAATTCAATTAGGTGTACGGAAGCAGGACTTTCGGTAAATCCAACCAAAACGGAGCTAGTACTGTTTTATAGAAGTTAGAAGGTTTTTGGGCCGGTTTCACAATGATGGGTTAACTCGAGGTTGTGTGTTGACCGGAGGTTAACCCTAGATGTCATGTTTCACAAATGGTAGTTTTCGATTTTACTTGAGGTTAACTCTTAACTTGACCTCAAGAAATTCTTGAGTTAACTTCAGGTTTGCGATGACGCAGGCGCATTAGGTTATGTCACTTTGGTTTTGCTACTTGCTAGGCGTTTGAAGTTTCATATTTTATCTACCTTAACCCTTTCCATCATTCTTTTTATTTGAAATAGATGGTTATGATGTAAATGCGTATAGCAGTGATGAAGAAGCAATGAGACCAAGAATATTTCGACTTAGAGCCAATTATTATGAGGAATATGATGACCATGACTCCTTGGACTTTTTTAGATTTTTGTATTTTTCTTTCAGCAATTTTTCAGATCTGCGGCTATTATTTGCACATTTGCAATTAAATTCGTCTCCTATCTTTTCCCAGGCGTTGTCTTTTTCGCGCCATGTTGTTGCACCTTTTGTTTTGCCTTCTATTACATGTCTGTACTTTTCTACTAACGAAATGAACAGACATTCTTCATCTTTTGAAAAGTTGTTCACTTTTTTTGGTTTATTCCATGCTGACACACGGGTACATGCAGGGCTATTATTTGAACGCCAAGCAGTCCAAACACCAACCCAACCTAAAAATCTTTTATCTATGCTAAACACCAAATAACTACGAATGAAATGAAAAAAACGTCAGGGAAAAACCAAAACTTCTGGCAGCTGCGCCAGGCAGTAGGAAGAACGTGGGCATTGAACCCCAACATCATGCAGTGTACTTACACCTCCATCATAAGACTCCGAATATAATACGGCTCGGTGGTATGGCGGCCTTGTGTGCAGAAAACTACAGTGGCTTGAAGTCTAGGATGGATACAAAGGCTTGCCTGCATGAGTGCACAGCAGGAATGAGGACGGCCCCAACAGCAGCACTGGAGATCCTGCTCAGACTGCCGACGATGCCACCTTGCATTAGGATGACAGTGTTGGTGGCACATCTGAGAATGTGGGACTCTGGTAATCGGCAGATAAGAGGAGAGAGGGTTGGTTACGTAAAGATAGCCAGCCTAGCGGAGGAAGCATTGCCTCTGCCTGTTGGGTTGTCGTGGCAAACCGTCTATCGAGATTGAATAAATCTTTCACTTTGACCGTGAAGAAGAGAGGAAATTCAGTTTCCCGAAGAGGCATTGGTATGCTTCACGGACGGCTCTCGTCTAGTTAGTGGACAGGCCTCACGAGCAGGGTTGTATGTGGAAGATTGAGGAGTACGAGACAGCTGCTGTCTAGCACACCACAATTTTCGAAGCAGAAGCAGAAGGGCACGGAGCAGAAGGTTTACATCTGCTCCGACAGTCAGGCGGCACTGAAAGCCATCTACGCGCCCAGAATCAGAGCACGCCTGGTTTAAGAGTGCGCGAGAGCTGGCGAGGCTGAAGTCAGCGTTTTATGTTATCTCTGGGCTGAAGGGAGTTACCTTGATGTGGGGTCCCGGGTCATACGGGGGTTCTTGGGCTTATAGGTTAGGTAGATAGCAGGTAAAGTCAGCCCTCCAAAAGTGAGTAAACGATAGCATAGATGAAGAGTTGAGGTAATGTGAGGGATGCATATAAGCTAAGGATTTTATAGCCGAGCTGAATACATCTAGATCAGCATGACTATGGAACCAACTTCGTGGGTGTTCCGACGGGATACTGCAGGCTCAGGCGGCATCTTTGACTATTAGGAATTGAATATGACTTCCTATGTAGGGGCGATGTGGAGAGGCCGGTGCCTACCTTGCGGAATGTGAGTTGTTAGACGAGCTGGGATACGAGGTCTTTGGATCCGATATACTGCAGCCAGAGGAATAGGGTGCTTGCAGAGGTCGTGAAATCGTCTCGGGAGTAAACATAGCCTAAAGAAAACTATATCAAGAAGCTGTAGGAAACAAAAAACATGATTTTACTGACGACCAAAAAGAGATATTTGCAAAATAAAATAAGGATATATTCAAATTTTTCCACGTGACTTAAAACAAGGGCTGACGTCACAGGTATCTTATCGATATCGACAATCGATACTGCTACAGCGCAGGTCAGTGAGATTCAACTGCAAACTAGAGATGATCTGAATTCTTTAACAATGCGACTCAATTTATTGATACTTAAACATATTTGAAACAGGCAATTAACCCACTAGCATTTTTGTTGCAATACATTTTTATGTCTGATAGGTATCACAGTTCATCCTGTTTGTGACCGAGATTCGCAACTAATCGAAGCCATCATTTTATTTCGGCGCATCCCATTATGAATGAATCCAAAGATAGAATCTAATTCAAGCCCATCCCTACAAAGTCAATTAGTAATCTAGCCTAACTTTTATTCTTTTGACTTTTGTACTTTTGTGTGTGACTGTGTTTTGTGGTTATAATGATCAATGTCAAAATGTTAGGTTAGCACTGGCTATCGATATCGAATATCAATACTTTACATCCCATCACTATAGGATATCACTGACGTCAGAGGTTGTTTGCGCGGCATTTGAAATAATTTTTGGAATATCTCTCACAGCCGCTTCCAAAAAGTGATTTTGTCATGATTACTAGGCTCTAAGGAACGCGTAAACGACGCAATATTTTTTTCTGCAAGTACCCTATTACCCACCCTAGCTGGTCCCACATATTGGCCTTTGTTTAAAGGTCGGGAAGGTTTGGCATTGGCAGGGAGATTGGGGGATGGCAATACTGGGAGACTGGGACCTACTGCAAGATGCAGCCACCCTACAGCTACTACTACTAGAAATGTAATTTGATCCTTTAGAAACTCCTGCTGTGTAGAGCTTGTCACATTTTTCCACTTAGTTTTAACAATTATTTCATTTTTTAGTAGATACATAGCTTTCATATATTTCAGGTGCTGGACGATGCAGAGACAATCAAAACAGCTGGTCTGTTGAATGCAGCAATAATGCAGAAACTCATTTAACGATCTTTCTTGAAGGTCGGTTAGATTGAGTATTAGAAAAGGGTACTTTAAAAAACTTATGATCCGACTGACATTACTATAAAGCATAACCAAATGTCCTTATGATACGATTATAATATAATTTTTGTTTACTTAATGATAAACACATCAAATTTGCAATAGTACATAAAATTTTGCTTAATAATAAGTTGCATGCATTCTACAGAAATCTGAGGAGAATATTTCGTTTAAAATGATATAAGAATATAATGGAATTTTTGTAACTACCTTCGTGCATGATTAAGCGAATAATATAAATAATTTATCCTATTCAATTCTTTTCTGTTTATTTCCACATCAAGGTATTTCACGAATCAGGGAATGACTTACATCACCAATATCATAATCAATGTCTTATCATATTGAGATATCACTAATAATATTTTATGAATACATGTCATTTAAAGATTATATGTTCTACTTTTTTTACCTCCAAGCATCTACATATTCAACAAATACATTTGAAATGGCTTGGACTTTCAGTTTTACATAAATATCCTATCTGACTAATAAAATTTACAAACAGTTTTTGAGATTGTTACAAAAACGCTAGGCTATGAAGTATAGATAATTTTTTGCTTAATTTGTAATTGAACAAAATGTGAGCATTTAGTTATCAATAATTTAAAGACTAAAATGATTACCTCTTGATTCAATTTCATTTGATACATCTTGAGCTTTTCAGTAACTCATTAAAATTTCATTAAAATGGAAATTACCGTTCATAATAAAATTCTGTAGTGTTAACAGTTCGCAATAGTACTGTCTTTCAATCTGGTAATCTGAGGCATGTAGGGAGTTTCTGGATTATGTTTAATGATCAACAGTCAGAATTTTTGGGTCTCCTAGCGGCCTTCAAATGGCACAGTAGCGTTGATTGTGGCCACATATTGACTTTAAGCTCTTATGTATATTTTAACTTATTCAGTCTTTACAATGTTAAATGATGCCTTGTTCAAAAATGCTCATTGTAAGTTATTGAAGATTTCTGTAGAAAATATTTACTGTATGATAGAATGTTTTTTCATTTGGTTTCTTATCCGTACTGAAAAATGTATTACATAGGTAAATTCGGAATTACTCAGCAATCTAATAGGTTGTGAAGTAATGATGTAAAGATAATTAACAAAATTGTTCATTTGTATTTTTTTTAATATAGTATGTTGATAACAAAATGTGTTTGATTTTTTTTAAGTGAAAACATTTTTCCATCTGCGTCAATGAGGAAGTTTCCATTTTTTCAAATTTTAGTCAATCAGATAGTCCTAAAGAGTTAGAGAACAACGGCGAAGAAATAGTCGTATCCTCCGCGCGAAGCCGCTGTGACGCCACGCGACACCACGCCAGCCTGTGTGCCTATTGTCACCGTACATTAACAATGTACGGTGCTATTGTCGAGGATGCTGCTCCCGCAAGCCACCGCGGCGCCGCCGCCGGCCTCCTTGTTCATTTTGTTATTCCTTGTTTTCATTAGGGTAGGTGGCACGTACCTACCTGTTTTGTGGGCGACACCGACGGTGACAAAACGATACACTGCAGTTTATTGGTACTCGTATTATTAGAATATGTCTAGCAGACCGAGAAACTATAAATATTGCATTGTACGCATCAGGTGTACTAACACCACCATAAAAACACCAAACAAATATTTCAACGGATAGCCTATTGTGAACACAAAAAATTGAGTTTTATGACCCCCCCAACTACCCCAATTTCATCCCCACCCAAAAAAGTAGAAAATGATCACGAAACCCCTAAACGCCTAAAAAAGAATTGTGAGCAGTTTCTATATTTTTAGTTTTTTTATTATTGCTGCGCCGCCGCTGACACGATTTCTAAATATCATACAGATTTTCCATCCTCGCAGGGTCGAAGGGGTAGTAATACTGTGCGAACATTTAATTGAAATCAATCCAATAGTTTCCTGGTTACCTACACCATACAAAATGATCAGAAGCAATACTCTCGCATGTATACCTACATCAGAAAACTCTAAGTCCCTTGGTTTCCGTATAATAGCCAACGTAATGTTCGGATGCATCTAAAAAAGTGTATGTGTGTATGACGCTAGGCCGTTCTTTCACAGGTTAGTGGACGACCTATTATGAATACAATAATTTTTCAGTTTTACAACCCCCCATCCCCCAATCACCCCAATATCACCCCCACCCAAAAGGGTAGAAAAACGCCTAAAAACAAAGTTTGAGGAATATTTAAAATTTTTTGTCCATGCACCGATCAGACACGTATTTGGGGGGGGGGTCCAGGGGATCCGAAACGTTATAACTGCCGTCTAAAAAACGGATTCCACAGCATATAGCTGCCCAAATTTCATCACAATCCATGCAGCGGTTACTGAGATTAGGTGGCTAGAAAAACGCGTACAGACAGACCGACAGACAGACAGACCGACGGAAATGCGTTATGTGGATTTTCGTTATGTAGACATTATAAAATACCCAAAAAGCGTAGGTATTATCTCAAAATCGAAAATTATCACGTACACAATACCCCTCTCACCTATCGGTGTGGGAAGTAAAAGTCCATAATCATGTCGAGATCCACTTTAGGAAGACTACTAGAATCACCACGAACGTAACCTTCCTCCATACTTCAAAAATATACCTACTGGCGTCTGCCCGTTACAACACCTTCGCCGTTCCACTCAAGTCTAAATGTCCCTGATCTCTCGACTGTGGCTGCCGCGAACGATTCATGACATGTGACGTCATAAGGCATTCCACCGCCGCGGTCGCTTTACGCAAATATAAAATTGAATAACTCTGCCGTTTTTTGGAATATCAGATGATTTTTTCGACATTCTTCAAGTGAAGAAATAGACTATTAGATAATAATGAATTTTCCAAATTTTATTTTTTAGGAAACTCCACTCGACTAATCAAGAATACTGCAGACCATATAAAGAACAACTACTAAATTAAAAGGTTGCTTTCCTTGTATGTTAATATTTTTTACAAATAATACCTAAATGAACATTGAAAATGTGGGACAGTATTGCATTTTAAACTAAACCCTAAAAATCTGTGCAGTATCCGCAGTAAATGGAAAAATACGGCAAGGCAGCATACGTCAACAAATTTTTGGGTAATTTAACTCTATGTCAACAACAACAACACAGGTCACACAAACAACCAACACACTACAATACAACGACCTTTTTTAAAAAATTTAAATCGAAAAATGTCTGTTTTCAAACCACGAATTTTGTAATTTTTCGGATGATTTAAACATGTAAAGAACGCTACTTAATTTGGATTTTACACCTATGTGTTGGTTATTTGTGTGACCTGTGTTATGGAAGACACCGAGTTAAATTAGCCAAATATTTTTTGATGTTTTTTGTTTGAGAATTGCATTTGAAAGTCTGTAACTCAATGTACATTGCTTTTTTTGCGAGCAAACCTCAACGTTAAAGCCTTGAAGATGACCCGTGTTTCTTTTAAACATTTTGGCCAAATCCAAGACTTTCTCTTTAATATATACAGGGTGAGTCCTAAGTTGCTACTTTTTTAACTGTGTATAGAAGTAGTTGAAATAAACTGGTTTTTCAAAACACTGAAAAATCAGCGAGGTCCAAAATAAATAATGTAAATCTAGGCTTGTGTATCAAGACATACGTACCTAGTTTATACAGGGTGTCCCAAAAAATTTTAGAGAATTCTCTACCTCGACAATTTAAAACTATTCCAAAAGAAAAATTAAAAGACCTTTCCAAATTATCTTTTTTGGTATTTAATCTCCAAGAGTTTACTGTTTATACATAAAGTAATCGGCTTCGTAACTTTGATGAAAGTCATAAAAATTTTAGTGTAAAGTGAAAAATTTACGATCTGATAATTATGACTTAAATCTTCGACTCGCAATTAAAAATCCAAAGAGGTGATTTCATGATTTCTAAGCAGGTCTAAAAACTTCTTCAGACTCAGCTATCACAATCATTGAAAAACGTAGTACTTAATGGGGCTATTTTCGCTCCAATTGACCTTCAAATACAAGAGGCGAAGATTTCTTGAAATTAGCGATGCGTTCTTCAATTCATCAATAACTTATGTTAACGCGTTAATAGCAGATTGATTGTCAGTACTGCAATAATAAACGTTAAAAACGTTGCATAAACATTTATTAAAAAAGATCCTATTTCTTGCTAAAAAATCACAAGGAGCGCATTCTTCAAAATCGGCTTTTACCTGAGCGCCAACAAAAAAGAGCTAACGCAGTAAACGATGGCGATGTTAGAAAGAGATAGCTATGATACTGTTGTGATGTTTTCAAAATGTGTCATTGCATAGGTTGCTTTCGTTGTCTTTATTCAGTCGTCTGTCTGTCTTTGTGGCTTTAAAACGATACGCCTTTGTTTGGATTGGTGTTGTTTCTGTTGTCTGACTACTTGGCTATTCCTACGGACCTTGAGTGCACGACAACTGAATTTAATGATGCTCTTTTCTGCAAGAGACTATGCAACAAATGGATAGATCGTGGTGGACCCACTAAATGGCCGCCACGGTCACCTGACTTAAATCCGATAGAGCTTTTTGTTTGGAATTACTACGAAAAACTAGTTTATGCTAAAGAGTGTCGAAACATCAGCGAATTACGCAACAAATTAACATAGGCTGAAGAAACAATAAAAAACAATCGAAGAGCTTCTGTTAATTTAAAAAACAATTTTTTCAGAAGATGTAGATTATGCATGGAACAAGAAGGTAGACATTTCTTGTGAAATTTAATAAACTTAGTGAAGAAATTTGATAATTTCGTTTCATTTTAAAATTTCCCACTTACAAAAAAGGCGTAAAAAAAACCTTAGCAAAGTGACACAGGTGGACATCTATCGATATTCTGGTCGCACTGAATGTTTTTTATTGCGGCACAGACAATCATTGGGCTATTAGCGCCCTAAGCCTAGTTATTGTTTCATTTAAAATCTCATCACTAATTTCAAGAAATCTCCACCTCTTGTCGTTGAAGGTCGATTGGAGACAAAGTAGCCCCATTAAGTACTCCTTTTTTTAATGATTATGATAGCTGAGAGTCTGAAGAAGTTTTTAGACCAGCATAGAAATCATGAAATCATCTCTTTAGATTTTTAATTTAGAGTCGAAAATCTAAGTCATAATTAACAGAACGTAAATTTTTCACTTTACATTATAATTTCCATGACTTTCATCAGATTTACTAAGCCGATTCCTTTATGTATGAACAGTAAACTCTTAAAGATTAATTAGCAAAAAAAAAAGAATTTGGAAAAGTCTTTTAATTTTTCTTTTGGAACAGTTTTAAGTTGTTGAGGTAGAGATTCTCAAAAATTTGGAAAAAAATTCATAACTCGAAAACTACAAAAAATTGCATAACATAATATGGGGGTGATTCAGATACTTCTAGGTGTGCTCTATCTCTGGACTTCCGCTTGACACTATTTTTTGGGACACCCTGTATATATGTTTCGCTTTTGCTCGGATTTTTGTCTTATCGATTAGGCATTGCACCTCAGATAGTGCAGTAGTCACTTTTTGTTTATCTTTGTTACTTTTAAATTGGTGTGTAATGCCTAAAACGGCACATGATTATGCGCAACTCTTAGGATTTACCAATTTAGAATTACTTACGGTGAACTGAAAGTGACTAGTGCACTAATTAACAGGTACAATCGGGTACAATGCCTGATGATGGGTAAGATAAAAATTCGAGCAAAAAACTAAACATAAAGAGACTAGGTACGACTTATAAGACGTCACAAGTCCAGACCAGGATCCAGACATAGGTACTTTGCTTGATTCTGTATCTCGCTTATTTCTCAGTTTTTGCATAAAAGGTATATTTGAAAAAGTTGTTTATTTCATCAACCTCTACAATTATACACAGTTAAAAAAAGTATCAACTGTAGGACCCACCCTGTATATATACATGCTATATTATGAAAAAGAAGCCACCGAAAATTTTTTGCGGGGGGCCCCAATTTGAAGTTACGCTACTGCTGGCAGCAGGTGTATCAAAAGTTGCCTATAGTGGCAACCAGTGGCGACGCACCAATCCTGCGTGGTGGAGGTAATGTTCAAAGAGAAAGTACACGCACGTGAAATAAATATTCAAAAAATTGTTAATGCCTGAAGATATTACTCACTCAGTGTTGCCCAACCCATTGTCTCTATTGCACGCGTCCGTACTGTACACCGTAAAAAGACAGCTACCGAAACTGCGCAAGGTGCACCTTTGCTGAAGAAAAAAAAAATACAAATGTGTCGGACCCATGGTTTACCTTGAGATTATTCATCAGTTTCCATCTGATTTTGAGTGGTGAAATACCATTTCGGTGGGATTAGATGATGGTTTCAGTATGCTTGTCTTTGATTCGGTCATGAAATCAAAAAAATCTTCAAAAATATCATAGAAGATGCGAAGAAGATGTAGCTGTTAATAACCACAATCAGCCAATGAAATGGCTCTAGTCGAACATTGTTTTTGTTGTAGTGTACTGATTGCCTCTGGATTTTTTGCTGCTTACCTTTTGGTGAGTACCTACCATAATTATTTCTTATCCTTTTGTATGAGAAACCAATCTAATAATAACAATGAAGTAATTGTTTATAGATTACAAATATAAATTTAGGGTCATTTAGGTATTTTATTGCTGTTATATATGGCGTGTAAATAACAATAAAAAACTTCTGTTTATTGATAAATCTTGGTATAGACCAAAATTTACTTTGATGGAACGGGACTGGGTGTGTAAAATACATCTTCTGTTATATCATTGAAATTTTTCATAATGTTTTTGGTAACTTAATGACATTGATTGAAGTCAAAAAATACCTTATAAGATTAATTCAGTCAGACTTCTTCAGTGCGAGAATTTCAAGAATCTAATTCATAGTTATCCGTAGGTATATAATATTTTTGTTACACATCAGTTACAATTTTGAATATTTTCTATAAAACAGTATTATATAGGTAGGACATAGAGGTATACCTAATAATGTGCGAAAAAAAGTTAAAAATAATTACCTACCTTTAAGTGATTTCAATGAGTACCTATATTTATTAAAATTCATACCTACCTATATAATAATAATAATTCGTAATCATTTTTTGAAATAATGTAAATTCCATGGAATAAACTACAAAAAACTTTCATTAAATCTGTGGCCGTTAGAAACTTAGGTAGGTAGGTATATAAAAAGGAATCTTTTTACATTAATTTTGGAAACTGTTTATATAATACCCCCATTCAGATTCTTAAAATTTAGCTAACACAACTTTTAAACCTAATTAGTTAAACAGCTTAAAAATGCAATTATTAAAATGAATTTACCAGCTGATGTCGTATACTTTACTAAATGTAGGTATTAGATTTATTTCTGTATTAATATAATTGGCTGTATTCATGAATCTTGTGATAAATGAGCTCAACTATGTTACCCCCACTTTTAGCCAACCGATAATCAGTCTAAATTGTTTCAAAAAGTGTGCTAATGCAAACGATTGCAACTCTATAATATCACACATTACACCACAACAAATCTGTCAAAAAAAAAAGAATACTAAATTCGATCCATACGCAGTCTATATATTGTATGTGTAAGAAGATAATGCAAACATTATTTAAATCCTGATCCATTTTACTAGAGTCTGAAAGTTGATTTAGTTATTCTCACATTCTTTATATTCCTTGTCTCGACTAGCCTATAGCTTGGTTTTTAATACTTAGGTATACTTATACTTATACTCTTCTTTATTAAAATTAAAAATCCCACTTTGTATATCAGATTTACCTAATTAAAAAAGAATTATGATAAACAAAAATTTTGTCCAGCAGCGCAGGTCAACTAACTGAATATAATTGAGTTTGCAATATGAATAAAGAGATAATCAAAACAATTTTTATTATAAATAATCATGCTGGGAGCTATACCTACTTATATACCTACCTAGATACTTTATTATAAATATTTGTTGTCTCATTTTTTTGCTCAGACTCACCTCTTCTTTTGTCAACTGAATTCTCATCAGAACTGTACACCCGAAAAAGACATTTAAATACATACCACGTAATAACTATAATCAGGTACCTATACCTATTACTTCTGTGGTTTTCTTTGTTTATTGTTTAATGTTTAATGATGACCGAGAATGAGCTAATTATGTATACTACTGTTAATTCCTGTGTGTCAATTAACATTATTGATATACCAAAGACCTGTATCATTGCTAACAAAAGACAGAAACAAAAAAAAAAGAAAGAAACGGTAGTCTTTCAACGTTTTTCGAGTTTCGTGTTCGAACTAGCATTAAAGTCACTAGGATTACTAACTTACTGTTGAACAGGTAAATACTACATATTATAAACAAACAGCGTGAAATTACTTTCCAAATTACCTTTGAAAAGGCAATACTACGTATAAACAAATTGCGTGAATTATTTTTCATAACTCACGCTTCAGCCATGGGTTATGTAAAACGCTTACGCCTGCTAGATACTTATATATCTGTATATAGGTATACCAGTACCTACTGATCTCTTGGCAATGCATATGATTAATATACGCAATAATAACTGGCTATGAGATGTCAAACGCTAATTCGAAAGCTGTAGGTATAGGTACCTATGGAGTATTTTAAGACAGAAGTGAGGTAAAGTTATCAGTAGGTAGTTCGTAAAATTATTATGTATTTAAATCGTAGATACTGCGTAACCTATTCCGTCATTATTGCTCGTTGGACAATATACACTATTATCAAACAAAATCAGCTATAGCTGGGAAGCGGCAAGAGATATATTAAAGCAAAGTGTACTCTTTAAACTGAATCCAAGCTTTCGGAGAACTATGCCTCCATCATCAGGGCTGAAATATTAAATTAACATGCAACAGGTAAGCAAAAAATGGAGTTTATACTTACAAAGTTTGTTGAGATTGTTGCTTAGGTTAGAAAATACGCAATGGAACATATTGGTTAGACTCGCACAAAAATTCTTTAAAAATATTATGATATTTAATAATATCCTCGTCAATTACTTCATCACACACAACATTAAGGTTAAAAAATCTATAGATTGATAAAATAGAATCAGATATCTGTTACGTTCGAGGACTGGTACCACAATGAAGATTTTTCCAACGCAGACAAGACTCCAGGTATACTTCATAACCTCGCTTCCTGTCTGGGTTGGAAAACTCTTCATTGTGGTACCAGTCCTCGAACGTAACAGATATCTGATTCTATTTTATCAATCTATATAGATTTTTTAACCTAAATGTTGTGTGTGATGAACTAATTGACGAGGATATTATTAAATATCATAATATTTTTAAAGAATTTTTGTGCGAGTCTAACCATTATGTTCCATTGCGTATTTTCTAACCTAAGCAACAATCTCAACAAACTTTGTAAGTATAAACTCCATTTTTTGCTTACCTGTTGCTTATGTTAATTCAATATTAATTTCAGCCCTGATGATGGAGGCATAGTTCTCCGAAAGCTTGGAATTCAGTTTAAAGAGTACACTTCGCTTTAATATATCTTTTGCCGCTTCCCAGCTATAGCTAATTTTGTTTCCTAACAAAGTCGGCAAACGACTTAGGCTTGCCTATACATCACTATTATCTATACTCCCATAAGTTACATACGATACTGATCTCTTAGAAATGCATGTGATTAAGTTAATAATAAGTGCAAAGGTGGCTATGAAACGTCAAACGCTAATTTGAACGGTGTACATTATAGGTCTGTTTTTACAGAGAATCACAAACCAGTCAGAGCCAATCAGTATTCCCCATTGCAGTTGTCAAACTATTTCTGACTAGTACTGGCCAACCAAATTGACGCTGACTAGTTTGTGATTGCTGTAAAAACAGACCTAATGTATTTTAGTTGCAGAAGTGTGATGGTTAAGCTGTCAATAGGTCGTATTTAA
The DNA here is from genome assembly GCA_951848785.1 of Callosobruchus maculatus. Lineage (NCBI taxonomy): Eukaryota > Metazoa > Arthropoda > Insecta > Coleoptera > Chrysomelidae > Callosobruchus > Callosobruchus maculatus. Next base: position 14,543,629 of record CATOUR010000041.1, on the reverse strand, counting down.
ATACTATACCTACGTATTTAAATCACACTACATATTGCTACGGTTATAGATAAAGTATAGTATTCAACACTAGGTATAATGGTAATAAATAACTTGTTGATTTGCAATATGAGCCATGTCAGCCATGCCATAGGCAAACTTCAACTGCGTGAATTATCAGCTCATACCAAAGCTTCGTGTTTGACCCAGCGTTGAAGTCACCAGCCAAAACACGCTTTGTGAAAGTTTTAGAGGCGTACCGCCTGATGCGGTGGGTTTTAGATTTAGCGATTTAGTGGAAACAATAAGTAGCTAACTCAACTAAATTAGGGATACGTAATTTCCACGGTTAACATTAGCTTCTTCTTCATTATAACCTCTGAAACTAGGTTTAAGCTTCCCCAAAGGGCACGTGATATCAACTAATCTTTTAACAATTTCCCGGTTTTTCCGAACTAATTCATTATGCCTTAAGTCTGTATATTATTTTTTTACTTTCCTTGCCTTTCTAATTTTTCTAAACAAGAACATGCTGACCTACCTACATTTTATTTATGGATCTTATACCTATATGCAGCAGCACTGATGGATTTTGTAACCTATCATCATATCCCATAGATCATGGAGGAGTTTATTCTGTGTGCCAAATTTCAAAATTTTCTAAGTAACAATTTAGGTAATATTCAAAATAATATAGATTTTTATTAAAACTTGAACACGCTGTATCGTGAAAGCGAAGCTTTCCCGGATATAAGTAGGTATATTCGGAAATTATCATTATTTTGACGTTATCTATATGATGTCCTAAAGTTATGCCATTATAAAGTGGACCACCCTGTATATACAATGAGTTCTAATTCACATTATGTTCAGAAAGGTATGCGATTAAAGTGTAGTTAGCATGGTGCCCAGTAAAAGAAAGCGTATTGCTATGGCAGGAATTTCAATGGTAGTAATGTAGGTAAGGTATGTGAAGTATGATGAAGAGATCGTTAGGCGAAAAAGATAAATAAGGGTTAAAATATCATTATAACCGAAAATCGTTGTGGGCATTGAAGATAGTTAATAACTTAACTATTAATTAACCATAATGGATATCAATTTAGATAGGTACCTACCTATATATTTTTTTGCTGCTAACAGTGTTAACGTTCCATACTGATGATCACGTTCCATACAAATCAATAACAGACGCAACAACTCAAACTCTTTGCTATAGGAAAAGAAAAAGAAACATACTAGGCCTTTACGGAAACAGTGATCTGGGTCCAAATAGATCAGTTATACGTCAAACAGCTGTCATGTGGGATTTATGATTCCATGGATTTAACGGACAACGAAAAACGAAAAAGTTGGTTTAAGCTAGAGTAAAATACAGAGGGTTAAGGAAAATAGCCACTGATCTGAATCATCCGATTAAAATCACTTACTGTACAAGAGTGAACTGACCCTATTTCTGCCTGATCCCAGATCACTTTCCGAACCTCAAGATCAGTGATACAAGTGATCGGGTTAACCCGATCATAGTTTCCGTAAAGGCCTACTGTGTTTGCAAGCAATGGATCTCGGCATAGCATTTAACACTGAAAAACGGGGATGCGTGAGAAGTAGGTACAGAGTCAATCAACTCGATCACAATTTTTCCTAACGATCTCTTTATATTCTATTCTCCTTTTTATTATCAACATTAACGTCATTAACATTCCTGTGATAGCAGTAACTACGCTTTCTTTTACCACCAGTTCAATCACACACAATTGGAAGCATAATGTAAGTAAAACTTGCGCTTCTACAGGGTGAGTTTTTAGATTGTAGAAAAAAAAAGTTGTACACAAAAGTTATAAGGCAAGGCTATGCTCCTTACCCAGAAAAAATGTTTATATGTACAAGGTGATTTATAATTACGGGGTGATGCAAACATACATTTTTTTGGACGAGACACCCTATATACATTATCCCACATCTAGATTCTACTAGTGATTCCCGTTCTAACAATATATCAGGTATTGCAACATTATGCAGGATATTTCAAAAGTTATGATCAATTTTATATCCAAATCGCTGTCAATTGAACGTACTGTATATCCAAAAATAGTGGATCAAAGTTAAGTTTTTTTACATCGCTAGATGTAAAATATCCTCTAGTTTCAACGCCCGATTTAAAAAAGTCGAACCATCATGCCTATTCATATATTATGCTCTTTCATCAATCTTTGTATACAAAGATTGATGGTATAGGGAAAGCTGTATACATATAGCTTTCCCTATACCTACATTCATTAGTTTCCAAGGTATTTCGATTTTTCTGCAGATTTTAAAAATACCTAACATATATATGTGTACTGAAAATTATTTATTTTGAGAAAAGACTGGGGAATTTTATTTTTATATAATGAATAATTAAAATTTAAGGGCATAATAGTGCTTCATGAAATCAAAACTTCGAATTATTGAGATAATATAAGTCAAGTCTCCTGAGGAAATCATTTTATGGACGTGATGAATAATTAGGTATCAAGTAGATTTAACAGGTAAGCTTGGAAATATTGACTGTTATCATAGCCTTCTCAATGATTCCGTACTATGTGAAAACCTAGCTTTGAATTTGAATCTTTCTATGGAAGAGCAACAGAAACAGAATAGAAATCATTTGGGTATTTTACGATATTTTTTGAGAAACTACCTGCTTCTAGCATATATCAACAGCGATATTCAGAATGGAGGCACCCTGGGGCTGATGTATTTGAAAGATTGAAGAATCGTTTTATTCGTACTGGGCTGGGGCGGTCAGTATTTGTTAAATTTGCTTGATAGTTATGAATCACGTCTATAAATTATTTTCTCAGCATACTTGGCATACATTATCTCGATAATTCAGGGTTTTAACTTCATCAAACACCATTATGTTCTTATATTTTAGTTGTTCATTGAATAAAAATAAAATTCCATAGTACTTTCTCAAAATTAATTTCAGTGCACGAATACAGGGTATTTTTTTAAATTTACAGAAAAATTGAAATATCTTTCTAACTGATAAATGTAGGTATATGAAATGCTATATACATAAAAATGAAAGACCATAATGAAGACAATTTTTTTGGTAGAATAAAATATGGGGGGTTACATTTATTGGGGAGAAAATCTAGATTTTGCATTCTAGCTCACCCTGTATTTGAATATGTGTCGTCGACATTACTAGCAACATTAAAATTACAGGATATTTTTTAGCTTGGCACTTAAAAAAATAATTTTTGAACCATTATTCTTTGATATACAGCACGTTCATTTGACAGCGATTTGGATATAAAAAATGAAGTCAAGTTGATTGACTCAGTACTTCCCACACATTACTGTGATACCAGTTTATTATTTTCCCATAGCATGAAGCTTTAGTCTGAGATCCCCTTACAAGCAAATCATCGGCAGACCTCCCCCTAAAATTGTTCTATGCCTTACGTCTTTCCCTCACAGGTCAATTGATTATCAATATTATTATGAATATTATTATCAATAGTATATATCATCAATACTACAGACCTTTCAGTTTTACAACCCCCCACCCCCCAACCACCTCAATTTCATCCCCACCCAAAAAAGTAGAATGATCAGGAACCCCTAAAACGCCTAAAAACGAAAATTGAGCAATAATTTTTTTTTGTTTTTTGCCAACTTCTCCGCCGCCCATGCACCGATTTTCAAAGTTATATAGGAACATTACCTACTACGACCCCATACAGAATATCGCTGCCCAAATTTCATCACAATCCACGCAGCGGTTGCTGAGATTACGTGGCCAGAAAAACGCGTACAGACAGATCGACAGACAGACAGACAGACCGACAGAAATGAGTGACATCATAAAACGCCCAAAAAGTGTATTATATCTCAAAATCGAAAATCACAATACTCCCCTCACCTATCGGTGTGGGAAGTACAATGGTCATAACTTTTGAAATATCCTGTACAATGTTACAATATCTCATATTGTTAGAACGGAGATCATTAGTAGAATTTAAATACAGGATAATATATAGGGTGAATGAATCAACGAGTATAAATAAAAATATTTTCTGAGTAAGGAGCATATCCTTTTCTACATTTTTTGTATACAACTTTTTTCGCTATCTTCTAAAGTAGTACAATGTTATGGACAGATCCGGTACTAAAAAGTCACCCTGTATATGAACACACGTATACGGCTTAAGGCGTAAATGTAAATTCGGCTTTAGGTATATTGCAGTTACATTCAATACCGCAGCGATCAGAGAAAGAATGGAGGAAGTTGATACATAATCCATACGTATTAAGTACTCTACAATTAAATTATGCACAAATACATAGACAGGAACCCGCTCAAAATGTATGTTCGTATATCACCCGGAAAATTAAATCATTTTCTGAATGCAAGGACTTTTACCTGCAGAATGCTTATGAACTCATGTATCGATAATTGCTGCTTATACCAGACTTGCTTTAATAGTTCTTAGCAATAAGCTCCTATAGCAGTGGATTATACTTGAGAATAACCTCAGCTAATTTTTTTTTCATTTATTATCAAATGGTGTCAAGTAGACTACCTCATTAATTCTATAGAAAGATGGTTTAAAATAGGTTATTTAAAGCTGCCGTCTGATAATCTCGACAAAGATTATGTCTAAGAAAAGGGTTTACTTCTACAAGCCTACTACAATAAGACGCAATCAGCTAAACCTTACATTGACACCATTAACACCCGTATGCACCGTTTGGCGATTCTAGTCCTAGTTCCCTAATCGCGTTTTGGTAATCTTTGACATCTTGCCATGCACCGTCAAGAGATTAACTAATCCAGATTAGAGATACGGCAAGGCTGTGGTCGCAAGATTGTTTTGACAGTGACAGTGTCAAATTTGTCAGTTTGCGGTGCATAGTAAACGAGTAATCTAATCCAAGTTTACGTAACTAATCGCGCAATTGACTTACGGTGCATACGGGTGTAAGTAGGCTAAGTTCTGTGTGCTTTATAATGAGACAATTGCATGGAACAGAAACAACAGACATGTTAAAGTTGATTTGTTTTGGATTCTTACAATCTATGATCAGTTATGAGCTTATTTTTTAGGAAATCACTGCACATTTTGATAGAGCATTTATTGCTCAGAAGATAGTTAGGTATTAGATGCATGATGTGAGCAACTCCATCAGTAGTTCGCTGCACAAAATTATTCGAAGACTTCAAAATCCTCACTTCACCATCACTTTACATTTATCAGTTAATCACAAATTATAATAGTCGAAGAGCCCATGAGAGCCAGATCTAATGAATTTTATAAAAGCTGAAAGTTCTTCTATGTGTAGCTGCGATACCGATAAGAACGATCCCCACTTATGAAACCTAGGCAGTGGTAGCTTTCGCAGGTACCTAATAGGTGTACAAAATCCCATTTCAGATTTGTTAAAGTTGCTCTTTGCAGAGAGTTAGCATGGTTCCAACCCCCCGCCATCAGACACTCCTAAAACGATAATAATTTATAATTATACTTTTGTTATACAGAAGCTATTTTTTTTATAAGTTTTTTGGGAATCCATCCAACTATGTTTCCTCAGTAGTCAGACAGTTTTGAGGATTCTCTCATCCTGCCAGACTCATCGAAAATCTGCAACAGGATCGTGCAAGGAGAATATACAAGTTAAATAGAGCGTTCAGTCCATTGTGGGTTATTTATTTATTTATCGATTCAGCATATGGCTTATCCACATAATGAATATAATGATAAAAAAGACAAGAATAATTAAAAATATATGAAAGAGAAAAACAGAACCTAAACACAGGATACCTCCTCGCCCACGTAGGCTTTCGGTGTGCAGTCTTCAACGATGTGGTGGATTGTTTGTATTATTAGTGGGGCTTCAACACTGATGTTCTATAAAAACCATTTTCTATCAATAGATATTTTACATTTCATCAACTTTGATGCACCTTGATGTCTTTTACTCGAAAGTGATTTATTTATTGTAAATGGTGCTTCATAAAATAGAATGGACTTATTTCATAAGTAGTTAGTTGAGAAATATGGATAGAGCTGTTACTTCTGGTATTGTACTGGTGACTGTTACGTTGATTCAACTTAAAACATTTATATTTTGCTAAAAGATCACAACAGATTCAAATATAATAATAGATGGAAATGTAAGGATTTTATGTCTAATGAAGAACGTGTAAAAATAAACTCCACATAACCTTTACTACACCACGTATAGCTTCAGAGCTCTATTACTTTTGTGTCATCCTAAAATTGGTCAAAGTCCTTTAGAAACATTATGCAAGTGAAACATAAAATTTTGCAACTTGTAAATCCTGTCGAAGAGAATTTAGCACTTGAAGGTCATGACCAACTTGTTTAGAAAAGGATGGCATCTCAATGAACAAAATGCAGATGATATTGAAATTACTGTTATTTGGTACGAACGTTAGTGTGGGTAGATGCCTACACTTATGTACGCTATCTTTATAATGCTAATTAAAGTTCTGTAATTGTTGTTGCTTTATGTTACAATACTTTTGCAAAACATTCTAATGATCTGGTAGGTAGGTATGCAGGATCTCTCATCTCAAATTAAGTGAATACCATAGAAGGAAAAGACAAATATTTTTAAACAATAACTTAAGGTTCAGGCGGAGACATATAATGGTGCCATTGGCCTTGTCCATGATTTTTAGGGTTCTTTCATGTCATATAGAATTTTTGAATGAGATACCTTAACCTTAATCCTGAAAATTAAAAGAGGGGAAACACTAAACTATCATATACCTATGATCTCGATCATGACCTGACTGACAGTTAAATAAGCCTTTTGTCTAATCTGTTTGAATTCTTGGAGAAAGTAGCCCAGGTCAGTGATTATGCGATCAATATTGGCATCTTTTCTGCTGTACATATTATTTTCATATTATAATATACTATGCCAGGACTTCATCAGGGGTATCAAATAATTACTACATTCTACTACTTCTGTCAGGATTTTTTTTAGTATGTGATAGCAAAGAAAATTAGATGTAAAGTACTCTACGATTTGGATCGACAATGATTGTGTTAGTAAACGTTGTTTGCAATCCTAATAATGCCTAGAATTCAAAGAAATGTAAGTTATCATCAAATAAGTTTATGTGGACGAATAGTTGGATTAAGGAAGGCTGGAGTTTCATACCGGAATATTGCTGCAAGGGTACAAAGAAGTTTAGATACTGTGGGTGATATATTGTCAGGCATGGCCTATATATAGAAAGCCACACACAAAGAGCCAGGGTTTAGGACGAGTTGGCATAATAACATAGACAGACGTCTATGGTTGCTATAGCAATGCGAGATCGTTTCTCCAAACCAATGGTTTCCAGAACATGGAAGGCGAATTGGGATGCTAACAGCTTATCATCGGATAAAAAGTTAAGAAGTTTCGGTATTTTTTCATGCCGTCCTCACTGGGTCTTATCACAGTAGAGTCAGAGTAGAGTGTGACTCTACTGTGGTCTTATCTTTAACCCTTTACCATCGAAACAATCGACTTGTGTGGAGTAAAGAACAGATTAAATGGAAGCAGGGAACACAGTGGTCTTTAGCGGTGAGTTCCAAATTTGTTTAGCTATACAAGATGGCTGGGCACTGGTAAAAAGGCGACGTGGTGAATGCAGTGATCTACAATATTTTGTAGATAGACTTGTCCATCGCACCGTTGGGATTCTGGAGTGAGGTGGCATTGCTTACAGCTCTAGGTCATCTCTAATGTTCATTAGAGGAAGCATGACCTCGTAGCGATACATTGCAGACGTACTGGAACCATATTTAATTTTATATCTTAAGAGGAAGGAGTCACTATACTCAGCGAGATGGTCGGACATAATGACTTTCACCAGGAGGTCTGGTAAGGTTCGACAAGGAGCTTTCTAGGACGAAGAAGTTCTAGTGTTTTCAGTGTTGGCCCAGTGATGTTGGCAAAAAGGGCCAAAGGTGGCCTACTTGTCTGGCTTCGCCTCCTCTTCACTACTATACTACTGCCATACCTTAGGACTTTACAAACGCAACTTACCAACAGGATAATGCTCGACCACACGTGGCAAGAGTAACGTTGGGCTACTTAGCATATGCCGATATAAATTTGATGCCATGGCCACCGCAGTCTCCAGATTTGTCCCCAGTTGAACACGTATGGGACATGATTGGTAGAAGAATAAACAATTTACAACAGACTCTAGTTGTACTCCAACATGAGGTTGAGGTGACCTGGAATGAAGTACCCCAGGAGGATATCGATCACTCATTAGAAGTATGCCTAGACGAGTCAGTGTTTGTGTAAGACACCATGGTGCATCAACACATTATTATTAACTATATATGATTGATCAAAGTTTGACTATCTCTAACAGATTGAATTGCAATTTCAATCACTTGCTTACCATGACCCTCCTGATATGTCTGTAAAATATTACTCAAATAATATTATTTTTACTGGGTGTTCGGGTTTATATGTCAGTATATATTTTGCATGATATTTCACGCAAGAGTTTGTGTAGCCTTCATTCAGTATCATATGCGTCTGACAGGTCAAGAATTACAGCGAGTGTTTTGAGTTGTTGAATTTTGATATGTCTGATTCTATAAAGTATTCACTTAGCAGTTTGTATCTAATATCTACTATCCTAAAAAGTATCCCAAAAGTTTGTACAGACTAGGTCACACGACGCATTATACAGCACTAGTATTGTTGAATGTATTAAATATATTCTATTCCTAAGCATTGGTACCGTATTATAACTGACATAAACCAGACAATTTTTTAGCTAGTCGAATAGTATGCGGTACAAACGGGTACAAATTATGATTCAAATCACGTGTTTCTCCACTTCGTAAAAAGTAAACGGCACTTCCTGTAGAACATAATATAATCAATTATAATAAGTACGTATATATGGTATGGCTGCAAGTATTAGTCTTATGACCAACCTATTATTTATCTTTTAATACAGCACCTCTAGAATTAAAAACAATAATATATTCGAGCAGATTTTTAATTAATATATTATCATCAATAACCATTGCTTAGATGTCGTTATTCCAACACAAACGTAAAATTATAAACTAATTTAGTATGGGAAAGCTACTATTATTATAAATATCATAATAATCACAACTGCTACAGAGGAGGTGCTCCCATAATTGTTATTTTTTGCTCTTCTATGTAGGCATTATAATCCTCATGACCCAGTTCACGATTGCAATTTGTTGTTCAGAGTACTCTAGAGTGATATAATATATATTATAAAAAATTACAGAGATTACGTCCCAAGATAAACACTCCTTTTGTCAATATTGTTACACAAGTCAGTGTTATTTTAAATTCTAAATTTAATTTCTTGCAAAAAATTACTATGAGATATTGAACTTTTATTAGCTACACTGACAGTATCCTCATTTATTAGCCAATACAATTTTAATAATACTAAATACAATGAATAATAAAAGCAATCAAAGTTGGCCATGTTTTGGAAACTAGAGGCCTTTACGCGCGCAAACACAGTGGGGCTTTTTAGTGAGCGTGCAAGGGCGTGCGAAGGCGTGCAGGTACCGCATGCAGGCTCACCTGCTCAACTAAGTTTTCGACCGCTTACCAGCGTCGGAAGCCCGCTTGAACACCTTTATAGTAACAGAAATTTAGTTTGCTACCTGATCTCGTCTGGGCCGGTCGAAGATGAGAAGGGATAAAGAATTACTTATAGCTTCAGTGTTTGCGAAAACCTCTATTTGGGATAAAAGACACAAACTGCACTATAACCGCACTGCGATAGAAAAATGTTGGAAGGAATGAGCATTTAATGATGTTATAATTATCTTATACCTGGCGGGCCAGCCCAAAGGATCTGTCCGACACGGGAATTCCCACCGAACCCAGGTCATTCCTCATGCGTTGCCATCAAATGCAGGAGCCTCCTTATGTAGCGCGTCCAATGTCAATGTTGTTCCCAATGCCCACAAAGCATATTATCTCAAAATCGATAATTTTCGCGATCCCAATACTCCCCTCACCTATCGGTGTGTATTGGAAGTAAAAGCTATTCTAATACTAATGTTCAACTAAATAACAATGTACCCGACCAATGATATTACGAGACCCACATATAACGTTAGGCAATTGTATTTACTACGTACTATCACTTAGTATCAGAGATATATTCAAATGAGCATAACACATCTGTACACAACTACAACACTAGATGTAGGTTAGGTACCACAATAATTCCCAAACCAAACAAATCAGTCATGCGGCGGTCATATCTCAATTTAGCGCCAAAATGATACAACACTTCTCCCTTTTGATACCAAAAACTTGTTTAGCAAGTCAAACAGTCTCTACCAGATTGGATAGCTTCCTTAATAAGACGCGCACAAGAATTCGTTGAACATGTACAGTATCAGTCACATATTCATCTGATTGACAAATTTCAACTAAATGGTTCTAATGTATATGACGTGAGTCTACATATATGTGTGTACTAATAGTTCATTTGACAACTTCCTACCACGGATTTATCACAAACCGCTGATTAAACGAAAAAACGCCAAGACACGTCAAAATATTTGTCCATAGAGACAACTTTTCAACCAAAAACTATTTCACCCCCTATTGTTTTGCCAATAATGGGCAACATTTTGAACCCTTATTGCATCTTTCCTATACCGTGTCTAGATGCGACTGGCCAATCTTTGTACACTTTTTCTTGTCTGTTTTCACTGTACCATGCACTGGTGTGTTTGACTACGTGTGGAACCGGCGCCGGCCTGCTTCTACCTGCCGAGGGGACTCGGCGTTGGCCAACGCACTCCAACGCTCTCCAACGCTCCTATAAGCCGCTACTGTGAATGCCTACTACGGATCCGGATAGATCAGTTATATGTCAAACAGCTGTCAAGTGGGATTTATGATTCCATGAATTAAACGCACATCGAACAACGAAAAAGTTGGTTTAACAATAAAAAAAGAATGGTAAAGTAAAGCAGCTACTGATCTGAATCATCCGATCGCAATTACTTACTGTACAAGAGTGAACTATCCTATTTCTGACCGATCCCAGATCACTTTCCGAACGTCAGGATCAGTGATCCAACTCATCGAGTTATAACCCAATCACAGTTTCCGTAAAGGCCTTAGGTAACTGAAAACTTGAACTACCTGAAAGTTATCCACTATAATACACATTTTATGTAGTGGATAAAAAAAAATTAAAAAAAGTAGTTGCACGGGCTGGGTCTCGAACCAACACCCATCAATACCTCCCACAAAACAGGCAAGCGTTGTCGAACACCATACCACTCGGCCACCCGCCATTTCGGCGAAAGGATCGCCTCAACGGTACATATATGATTTGGGATTCGGTACTTTTTACTGGGATTTGTGATCAAATTTCAACCATTCAAAAAGATATTTATTTCGATCGTTTACTTCGTCTCAAGCTCCAAACTTCATTCATCGCCTATGTTGCAACAAATATACATTTGTTACAACAATGGTTTGATGAAAGGTGTCATCCAGCTTTGACGTTTTGCTTTCAATATTGATAAAATACTATTGGACGATATCTATCAACCTATAGCCCGCAATACCCAATAGAGAACTTTTGCTAAATAACATCCAATAGAAAAGCTTTGTTAAATTCTTTGTTAAATATGCATGTTGATAAAATCGGGCCTTACTCTACTACAAAAGTGAAAATATTTAATTAATTCCGAATTCCTGTTTTAACAATATAAGTTGTCACTGATCTGACTATGAACAACAAATAAGCATTCCAGATATTAGCGATTAATATAAATATGTTAATAGATTGCATGATAATATTGCGAGGTCTATTGCTATGCCCATTTAAAACTCAATACGGAAAGTATAAGCTTAATGAAACGGTATAATGAATTCAATCAGCACTGAAAAATAATATTCTCTCGTGGTTGTATTGTTTCGCAACCCATTTTTACATCATCTTTGAAACGGCTCCGCAAATTCATATTTATGCATATAATCACATTCCACTTTAAAACGATGAGTCAACAGCAAGGTAGTGGACTGAGTTACCTAACTGTTTTGTTTACAGAACTTACCTCGTAAATTGATGATTCCTGAATGAAGATCAGTTTGTATGCATAAGCGAAAACTGGTAGAGAGAGGCTTATACCAACTTGTGTGTCAAGTTTGATTTCGAAATAAACGTTGCTGCATGTGAGAAAAAAACGAGTTGAATACATATCGAACGTTTAAAAAAGTTCTTTGAACCGACACTTTTCACCTGTTGATTTAAATATTATAAACTACTCACACAAATACTATAGACAGGAGACCACAATATTGAATTTTTTGTTAATTAGCTTCTTGAGTAACCAGTACCGCTGATTCTGAAGTGTTACAAAACCCATTCGCATTGTTGACAAATGCAAAATTAGAGCCAGTGGTTCATCAGTGCCTTGGTAGCACTATACTAGCTGTCTAAGAATTAATAATTATTGGGCACACAGATTGCAGTTCCAAGCTGAGACAATATGCCATTCAAAATTAATTTTTGTCAAATTTGTATATTTTGATAATACCAAAGAGGTTGCCGAAACTTATACAATTGTGTATTGTTCAATGAGCGGTAAAATAAAGTAATGACCGTAACAACTCACGCAGCTGAAGTTTGTAGCACGAGCCGTAGACGAGTGTTGTAAATCAACAAGTGAGTTACTACCATTACTGCGACTAAAATACTATACTTGATCTACCACCGAAGCAACTAATACTACGATTCAAAAATTCATAATAATTACAAACTGTTGCCAACTTAAGTATAGCTTAACGACTTACCTAAAAACTCTTGTATACCTCCAAGAATGAGGGTAAAAGAAAAGAACACAATAATGTCATCCAAAGGAATCTTGATGATTAACGAGAAAATCATTCAATAATGAAACCAAAACAGTTTTTTGAGTACTTCCAGAAGAACTGTGAATAACTCGAGAGCATAACAAACGACGGTTATGTATTTATTGAGCCTGCGGGTATTGGCCCATTCAAATCTCGCGTTAACAAAGTTCCCCTCACATAACCCTTTCACAGCAGCCGCGGTACTCTGGTATTTAGGCACTGCCTGTCTACTCAGTTATAAAAAAAACCTTTGCTACCATGTTACTCCCAAATATTTAATAACTTCAAAAAGGATCTCCTACTAGTGCCCCTCTACCAGTGAAAATTTGAGTTTGGTCGGGCATCTATTGGAAACGCTAGGCTGATATTAGGAGTTTATTATGTGTTATACAGTTTTTTTATTTATTTTTTGTATTCAATTTACTATAACTGACGAGTGTAAGCATTCTAGTACAAAACACAAATAAATTGCCTCTACCTAATTCTAATACAGGGTGTCCCACGACGATTAAGACAAGCAATATGTCGGAACTGGGTAGTAGTAGAGAACTGTTATTTTGGGGGTGTAAATTAGAGCAAATATAGTATCTTTTCTTATTATTGCCCAATGAGGTATTTGTTTTTGGTCACGTGACGTCCGATTCAAAATTTTTAATGGGACACCCTGTATATTTGCGACTTTTTGTATTCCTCGCGATAAAGCAATTCCAACAAACTAGCACACTTGGGGTCTAAAGTGATTAATTCAAGAGCTACAGGTACCTAAAGGATGGTACCACTACCATTGATTATAACATGTAGCCCTACAGTTAAATTACTTTGGTGGTGTTTCATTATGGTAGTGGTATACTCCTTTAAGTACCTGTAGTTCTTGAATTAATAACTTTAGACCCCCAGTGTACAGTTTGTTGGAATTGTTTTATCGGGAAGTCAAAAAGTCACAAATTTACAGGGTGTCCCATTAAACATTTTGAATTGGACGCCACGTGACCAAAAACAAATACCTCATTGGGTGACACAATAATAAGAAAAGATACTATATTAGCTCTAATTTATACCCCCAAAATTACAGTTCTCTACTACTACCCAGTTCCGATATATGGCTTATCTTAATCGTCATGGGACACCCTGTATTTGTTATTTCCCTTTTCCTCATGAAGGAAATCACCTCTGTATTAGCATTTTCCATGCGATTGGCCGCATTGGCGGGCTCTCAAATCAAGATGTTATCAGAAAAATGCCAAAAAAAAGAACCATCTGGTAGCATCTAGAAACATCTCTGTTTTACTTGGAATCACAATACATTCTTCAACAAATTGAGCGTATATTTATTTCGATGTCAAACAGAAGAGTGAATCAAATATATTGATGCATTACCCCACCCCCATTGAGCATTTATCGATCACGCTACAAAATTTTGGCCATGACAGCAACATAAACCTAAAAACTGAAATAATTTAAACTTGAAAATCGGGGACACTATTTGGTGTAATTATTCCTAATCAAAATTGCTGGATTTAGAAGATTATGACAATCATCATTTAAACTGATCTCAAGGATAGGAACATCAAATCATGTCGATAGTGAAGTAACATATTTGAGCTTACATGTGTAACACAGCTGATTTTGAGGTAACATCTTCGAAAACAGATATTTATTTCGGGTATTTTCTTGGTTCACATAAGAGGCTCAAGAGATAACTGCATCGATATAAATTCAATATGGCGGCATTATCATTTCCTATATATCATTTATTTTCAGATTGCCTACTTAATAGCTTTCGCTTTTGAGCTACTATGGGTCCTGGAATCAGAGACAGCACTACCAGCTGCAGCTGTGCTGTTATGTGCAGAGTATTTTACAATGGCTTTATTTGCAGCACTTTTGATTCATGGATTAGCTACGGTATGATTTTTTCAGTAAAAGATGATACTCATTTACAAAAAATTGACACGGATTTTTTTTACCTTATTTTTAATTCCTTATATTTTTTTTGCAGTAGGCTGATTGTTAATATTCCTTCAAAGTGTTTTGAGCAATAATTTTCTATACCTGTAAGCTCTATGTAAGATGCTTTTTAAAGAATATTTTTTATTAACTGGTCTATCTTTAAACCTAATGCTAGAATTCCAGGAATTTCTCTGATACATTACATATGTGTCTTACGGTTTGGCTGCAACGTCCTATTATAATTAAAAATTCAACGAACACGAAAAAGTGAAACAGTTATCAAGCTTCATTCTCTCAAAAGCAGTTTTTTGATAATTTTGGAGTTCGAGCAAATTCTGATTTTTCTTTTTTAAACATTAACCCACAGCATATGCCCCCATTTTAGCATTGTCTACTCCACTGGGGCTAATAGTACTTTTTACAAGTTTCAACAAAAAGTGACTTCAAGCGGAACTTCATAAGCAAAACTTTACCACTGTAACGTGAAATTCTATTTGTTGTGAGTTGCGACCTATTTTTTTTCGGCTCTTATCTAGAATTGGATGCAATTAACAATTATTAGTTGTATAGTAAAACCTAATTCTCTTACACGAGCAAAGAAGGCATTGTATGATATCATGATTCAAGTCTTGTGCAGTGTAGTAATTGTAAATGATAGTGAGATTGTCTCTGATTCTGATAAAAACATTTACATATAATTTTTCCATTTTTCAGAGAAATTCAGTGTGCCTTATAGCGTGGATGTTTTCGGTAACCGTACTATCATTTCCAGAAGCTGGTATGGTTATATACATGAGCATACAGTATTGGGTAAGTATAGAATTAAAACGCACCATATTTTTGAAAAGTTTACGGACTTGTTATAAGTTACAACCAACTCCAGCCTTTTCTAGAACAAAACATTTAGTACAATTTTTTGTTGGTCGTAACTGCTATCGATATTACGAAAGACATAACCAAGAGCAATGAATTATTGAAAGGAGATAGGGATCACAAGAGCCGCCAGTACATAGGCCTACAACCGGGGTGAAATATCTTGGTATTACCCTCGACAGAAAGCTGACGTGGAACTCTCACTTAGATAGTAGAGCCAAAAGAGCATATGTCGCTTATGAACAATGTCGGCGAACAGTGGGACGCACTTGGGGCCTGTCGCCAAGAGTTACCCACTGGATCTATACTACAATCATTAGGCCTATGCTAACGTATGAAGCCATTGCCTGGGTACCTAAAGTGTTGCAGGCAACGGCGATTAATAAATTATACAAAATACAACGTATGGACTGCATTAGTATAACAGGAGTTATGAGTACAACACCGACTGCTGCTATGGAAGTAATAATTGGCATTACCCCTCTAGATATGTACATCAAAGAGGTTGCGTTACTGTCAATGTTACGACTTCGCACGGTTGGTATTAATCCAGATGTAGGTATGGGACGACTGAGGCAAGTGGTATGGCGGGAAGCGCTAAAGGCACTATCCATGCTACAAGCAACCAGCGACTCAATTAAACCAACATTCGTTTTTAAGAAACCCTACAAAATAGAAATCAAACAGAATATTGAGCCAAATGTGACAAATGCAATTTGCATATACACAGATGACAGATGGCTCCAAAACAAGGGAAGGCACTGGTTGTGGTGTATACTCCAGGTCTCTAAACCTAAGAACAAAGTGGGCTATGGGCAAACACGCCAGTATCGTTCAACCGGAACTGGCTAGCATATCGATAGCCGCAAATGAACTAGACAGGAGAAATGTATCTGGAAAAACAGAAGTAATCTGCACTGACAGCAGACAAGCACTTCTAACCCTGAAAAGACCTTACATCAGCATTCCATTGCTAGCCTCAGGGCTAGCAATAGAATGCCACCAATCTTTAGCCCATGCTTCGGCCAAAAACAGTATTGTCCTGAGGTGGGTTAAAGGCCACAACAACAACAAAGGCAACCGTATAGCAGACGGTCTAGCCAGGAAGGCCGCTGACCAAATAATTTTAGGACCATGTGACCTTTCTGGAACGTCGACAACCACAATTTCGGAAATAGCCAAAAAACACTCCCATGCCCAAATGGTAAAACGATGGGAAGGACTACAAGGATGTCGATTTGCCAAGGGAACCCTTGCAGGTTTTGACATGGCAATATCCAAGAAGTACTTAGCGATGACCAGACCAAACCTACGTCTCATGGTAGGATTCCTGACTGGCCATTGTCAACTCAGGAAACACCCCCACACTATGGGGTTAAGTGACACATCGATATGTAGAATGTGTGAAAGTGAAGACGAAACTGTGGAACACGTCATATGTGAATGCCCAGAGTTATCTTCTATTAGAGAGTGTGCGTTCGGCGAGTCTTGGCCTACACCTGCCCACATAAGGGAGATGTCCCCTAGCGACGTGTTCACCTTCCTACAATTGGCAGGATGGACGATGACCTGAGGACACAACTCCCTGGGAGGATGCACAATGGGCCAGTTGTGGCCTAAGTGCAGTGGGACCACTTACCCTCCCCACTCTACAGATACAGATACAGAACCGGGCCCTTCAGGACCTCTCCTTACCTAAGTCCTAAGTCCAGCCCTCATCGTGAAGGTGGGGATGGCCTTGGGTCCTGCCTATCTTACAGCTTCGGGTTCAAGAATCCTTGAACCTGGTATAGTCTGCCTGGGATATCCAATGGCGCCACATCAACATAGGATGTGTGCCGAGGATTGCTCCTCCTTGCCACAGCGTGCACACGTCGGGTCACTTGCCACCCCCATCACACACAAGTGTTGTCTGAAGGAGTTATAGCCAGATAGCAGATCAACAAGTAACCTTATAGTTTAAGAGCCCGCTAAGATTTTATACCTTGTAGCGACCGAAACTTCTCAAATCACGCAATCAATTTATCAGAAAGACAACAGTGCTAGTTTTATGTTGTCGGGTGGTTGCCGCTCGAGGGGTGAGGGGGTGAAAACTCCACTTTTCGACGATTTATGGAGAACAGCATCGTTTTGGTAAGTGCTATCGAAAAAAGGTTCAAATGAATTATGGAGAGAACAAAATCCTGTACAGGGTGTCCCATTTTGGGCACTTTTACGGGGTATCTCGGTTATTTTTGAAGATAGAGAATTGCGGTTTTCGCGACATTGTGCTACTTTTTTGTGAAACTAAAGATGCCGTCAACAAAATTATCATGGCCCTCTTGGTTTTTGAGACATAGGGTGAAATCGAAAACTATCGATTTTGGGACCACCCTTGTATCTCTGTTGTGCACGCTTCCAGCGCAGGTGAATACCCCACCGTCTTTGTACATGTCAATAAGTACGTAGTGAATAATAATGGCACGCATCAGATGTCGATGGGAGCGCCGCGAGATCGAATGTATTTTCATATAAAGTTCGTATACCGTAGAGAGTCCAACTACTCATAAAATATTTCTTTAGACGACAAGCTGCTTCATAATTTATCGGTAGTGATGTTCATCTTAATTTTTGATTAAATTATGATTTTTTATAAAATTATAAACCAACCCTCAACTTTGGCGTGCTTCAAAACGGAAACTATTGTTCGCATACAAAAAACATTATCCCCCCTCTCTCCTCAATCGACAACCCCTCAAGACAGGCAATCGAATCTTGACTTGATTAAACAATGCCGTCGTAGTATTACTTTCACTGAAACCGTGCTGAAATACATTTTCGCAACAACACATATCGGAGTATGTAGCGACCCGCTCCTGAAAGCCGTACCTACTTTTTTATAAGACCAAATGTGTTTATGCAGCTGCAGATAATATAGAAATAAGAAGATATCATTCTTTTAGTGAAAAAAAATGTTACAGAACTTTTTGATAATGCTTTTCGTCTTAATCCGCGATTAAATTCTGATTTTAGTGAAAATCACAAATCAACCTCCAACTTTGGGGGATTGTAGAAGAAAATTGAAATTTGTTGTAGTCAATTGTGGCTGAATTTCGGTCATTCACCGAATTCGCTAATCGAGTACAACCGTCTGTGCATATAATTGTCAAACTATGAGGGTTGCTCTATATCCCCGTCAACCCACCAGTACGCAGACAGCTGTACAGCGCCATAGATCGATTGACGGAAATAGAGAGCATCAGATTTTTCGCGTCTACCAGACATGTGAAGCATGTGATAGCAGGCGACAGAAAGGTTCTGCCGGTGCGCCATCTGGTACCCGAAGGTAACGGCAAACCAAAGAAAATCGCTGCTAAACAGCAGCAGACTTCTTGGTGGAACGCTACGGCGCGTCCGCCACCAGAGAGCGCGGTTCTATATGCTGCTATACATATGAAAGCCAATATACGAGGGTTGCTCTATATCTCCGTCAATCCACCAGTACGCAGACAGCTGTTTCACGCTTATTAGCGATCATCAGTGCGCCATAGGTCGACTGACGGAAATAGAGAGCATCAGACTTTTCATGTCTACCAGACATGTGAAGCATATGAGAGCAGGCGACAGAAAGGTTCTGTTGGTGCGTCATCTGGTACCCGAATTATCAAACTATTCAAATTTTACCTAAAGTGCTAACGTCAGGTCGCGATGCTCATAATTTGCTAATGCTTCACGGCTCACGGTAGGTAAGAGAAGAATCCAGCCGAAATCGAATTTACGTTGGCAGAGTATGAATATGCGTTCCGTACCGATTAAAGATACGATTTATTGATCGTAAACATTATTTTCAGTGGTGTAATAGCCCCTTTAATTTTGATTTATAAAACAAAACAAAGCCACAAAGCCGCACTCGGCTTGATATGAGATATTCGACATACTGTATAAATTAATATAATTTCTTTGAGAAATAAAAATTAAAACTGAAGTTGTAGGGGAGGCAAGTACCCCCCTTGCCCCTCCCCTATGGGCGCCCTTGTGACAAACCGATTACGTTATTTCAAAAGTGTCGGTCGCTTCAACGTAGAAAAACTTAGCGAGCTCATTAGTCGGCTTCTGTCCAGTGAGAAACAGAACCGTACCACCTCGACCAGAGTGGCCAAGAGAACTCACTTGTTTAGTACAATTTGTAGACAGGTGATACGCAAAGATTTATTTGATGGTTCCTCACGTCAAACTAAGCTTCGGAACGCTTAACAAACCTTGAAAAATTTGATCTTCTCTAGCAACTTCTGTAGCTTTTATCACTGAAAGTGGTTAGTTACACTGTGTGAACATAACAAGTTTGGTATATGTGTCCTATTTGCTAATGATACTACTAAGGGCTGCAAGCCAAGTAGCTTGAGTTTTTTCTTAAATACTTGACTTGACTTGAAAGCTCAAGTTTTTGAAAATTTGATATTTGACTTGACTTGATTTTTGATCTGAACTACTTGACTTGATTTCAAGTAAAATCAAAATACTTGATATTACTGGATATCGATCTTAAAATCCGAATCAAAGCGTTAAAATAGGGGAATCACCGAGGTTACGACAGCAAGCAGGCACTCGATGACTTTAAAACTTTATAGCCAACCGACACAGAATGGTCGTTAATTGAACGAATTTGCCAGTACCTTAATGTTTTTAAGAGTATTCCCATCATTTTTGCATTAATATGCTGCTCGATAGACTAGGTTCGTGGGCTATGGAACTTGACAATAAACCTGATCATGATGAAACCGATGAACAGATTATTAATAGTATTCATGTGGCAAGGGACAGTACTGAAGATATTTTAGATTGGTGGAAAAGACACGAATGTATTTTTCTAAACCTTGCCGCAATGGCCAAAGACTTTTTGGCAACGCCAGCTTCTTCAGCTCCACGAATGTATTTTTCTAAACCTTGCCGCAATGGCCAAAGACTTTTTGGCAACGCCAGCTTCTTCAGCTCTAGTTCAAAGGCAATTTTCTAGAGCTGCCTTAACTCCTACCAAAACAAGAAATCGATTAGGTGATAACTCCGTTAGAAGTCTTGTGTTTCAGATCATGGATGGCAAATGAGGATATTAATTTTTTTTACTTCTGTGTCACCGGCATCGACTGCTCTGGTCATTAGACTCGTATTCTGTAGGCTTTGTTACTGTTTCCCGGCGCCACTCTAGGAACAGCACTGTTAATTAGAAGCTGACAGTGAAGGATCAGGTGGGGATTATTCGCTGAGCGTTTTTTATAGATATTTATTTTTGATTGAAAAAACCAGAAATAAATTTCCGCCTCTAACGAGAATCGAACCCAGGGCCTTCCGCTCACGAGCCCTCGACTCTAACCACTGAGTCAAACCACCCCCATTTGAGTTTGTTGTTTTTCTATGTATTATTGTCAGAATTCAGAATATTTCGTATTTTTATTTCATATTATTACATTCATTATTTAACTAAGTTTGTTGGAGTTTTCGTTTTTGGATGTTTTTTTGAATAAAAGGTTACTTCTTTATATGCATAGATTTTAATTGTTATTGCGTTTTTTCAGTTAATCAGATTAATATCAAAAAAGAACTATTTTTTCAAGAAAAATCAAGTAGCTTGAAAAACTTGATTTTCAAGTTGCTTGATGTGTAACTACTTAACTTGAATTGAATTTAGAAAACAAATACTTGACTTGATCTTGACTTGATATCAAGTCAAATCAAGTCAAGTAGCTTGAAAATCAAGCCAAGTCGTGTATCCCTGGTTGCAACATACAATCAACTAAGGCGTTCATCCAGTTTAGGTTTTATGGCAGTAAACATATATTTTGGGAATAGCTTAGAATTGAATTCAGCCAGTAGAATTGACTGAAAGTAGAAATTTGAGCCTTAAAAGCTCAGAAATCTAACTCCCATATTGTTTGATCATGCCAAATCATCTTTATTTACAGAGAATAGAAAACCTCTACGGTATGACTGAGCTTGCCTGTTGGCTGGTCAGGATCTTCGTTAATGTGATAGAAGTAGTATTAGTTCAATCTGTATATACAATATGGAAAGATGAAGAATTAGTTAGTAAAAGGTTCAGAGAATTGAACATGGCGGCCATAGCTATACAAGGTGAAGAAATACCACCATTGAATAGTCAGTTTTATCAAAATAACGGGTATGAACATTCTATTGAGAATCTCAATACCAATTTGACCAGGTGAGTAAGTTATATAGTAGTAAATTAGTAGTAAATTTTAGGTAAGATTGAGGTGGATGTCTGTCAAATAGGTGGTACTCACCACAAATGGCTGTTAACATAATATTGAAGGTGACTAAACCATGGTTAATGTAATTCTGAAGCTTATTCTGTCTTTCATGATTGCGCTTACCTCGCCTATAATTTAAACTTCATCTGTAGAACGCTGTTTGACTGATATTAGTTTGGAATGAGTAACATTGATTGATAGCTGCCCCAGGAAGCATATTTTGTTTTTTCGGGAATTACCTTTATACCTGCAACATTTTAAAGACCACGGAATTTTGTGTCTGCACTACTGATAAATTCAAAATGGCGACACGTGTTTTTAGGATAACGATGTTCTTTGACTATGAGCGCATTATATAGCACATTGAAAAGCCGAGACAATATAGCATCTCATTGGGGATTCATAAGAAATCCTTGAAAAACTTTGGGCCCATTGGTTGATCAGATTTATTCACTTGTGGAAACACTCAGTGAACACATCCGTGTGTCAAAACACGGTGTAAAATGGGATCAAGGTTCTATAGGATGGTAATGCTCAAAGATAATAGGACGATCCTGTCTATATCTACACATATAAAGATGGATCACGACCGTATTTTCAATTCGTTAGTGGACTGTGACCATAGCCGGATTAAGCTTTCATAGGGCCCGGGGCTTATAATTTTAAGGGGCCCTTTACAAATAAAATGCAAATACTATTATTTATGAAACTATATTCCCGATATAACAAAAGAAACTACTATACACTTTTTTATAAGTACGTCATGAGTCCCGCTTATAGTATCAACACTGCTCTCAATGTTTGCGTTTGCTTAGTAATCAGAACTACTTTCAGTGCAATTCTTTTCAAGCGGAGCGCTAGGTTTGCTTAAAAAACTTATTTTGGGCAATTTTCACTGCTTTTAATTTATCCTCAGCAGCCTTAAAATAGTTATCTTTGTAAACTGTAGCCATGTAGCACATAGACATAACACTAACAAACTATATGGATAACTTACTTTTCCTTTTTGAGCGTCGCCTTTGTATCGGTTCAACTTCGATTTATTCATTATGTTGGCACGGGCCACAGGTGCCGACAGTATCCAATAGGTAGGTATAGGTATTTTCTTTTTATACAGGCTGAGTTTAGCTCAACGCCTAGGACTCTTGTCACCAAACCATAACACTTAGAAAATTAACATTGCGAATGTATGTAGGTCGAGTTGGACTACATTTTAAAAATAATGACTTTTATACAGGGTTTCTAATAAAAGCGTGCCTTATGAAAGTTATGATTTTTTGAATGGAACACCCTGTATATATCATTGAATATTTAGATTACGACCAGTGTGACTTTATGTATCACACCTGGGACTTGAAGTGA
Source organism: Callosobruchus maculatus (assembly GCA_951848785.1). Classification (NCBI taxonomy): domain Eukaryota; kingdom Metazoa; phylum Arthropoda; class Insecta; order Coleoptera; family Chrysomelidae; genus Callosobruchus; species Callosobruchus maculatus. Next base: position 14,520,299 of record CATOUR010000041.1, on the reverse strand, counting down.
GCCGTTTAGGTGCAATTCACAATTTTTGATACAAGTAGATATCAGAAAAAAATTGAATACCGCAGCGATTATAAAACTTAGACGGCTGTGAGTTTGCCGTGTGACTAAACTTGATATTGGTCAACTTAGGTTTGACGTTCAAGTTTGAATTACATTTGTACTTGGAGAAATCGGTAGACTAAAGCTAAATTCAGATGCACACGACATCCGACGATGCGACGGTACGAAACTGTTCCTATTGGTTGAAATAGAACCTTCAATCAGAATTCACTTGATTTTTTCAAATGGGAATGCCTAATTATTTTTATACAGTCGAATTTAAAATTTGGTATCAATCTCTGGTAGTTTTCATTTAATTTCAAATTTTCAACCAAACCGGTGTTTTTCAATTCTTCGTACCTATAAGCCACTTAGCAGGCCATGAAATACAAACAAAAAACTATTTATGTGGAAGAAAACAACTAACTTAGCAGAAAGATACAGACGAACTAGAGTAAACAGTTAAAATTATAAAAATGACACAACAAATCAAGTCTAATCAGGTAACACATCTAATCAAGTCAAAATATAAAACATAATTTGCCTGGCAAAAAATTAAAATCTCATTTGTCAGTATTCTTTTTTTTGCGATCTTGCTAATAGATACTGAAAAATTAGAAGGGCTACAGTGGGACAGTCAGAGGTATCGTTACTTTTGATTTTGATTGAAATGACTATTGTTTTATATCATTAAATGTGAAATTTCGTGCTGAAGATATTAGACTGCTAGTAGCTGTCGCTGAAAGTTTAATGGTTTTGGAAATTTTTAATCTACAATACATTGCAGTAGCTAGTATTTCAGCTTCTCTTTGACCTTAGACATCTTACCGGCGTTGTTTCTAGTTAGAGTTCATTGGCTGTAGGGAATTTTTATAATGTTGCCCCTTTACTTTAGTTTATCTGTACCTTTCTGCTAAGTTATTTGCTTCTATCTGAACACGTTTTTTGTTTATATTTCATGGCCTGCTGGTTTGCTTATAGGTAGGCAAATTGAAAAACACTGTTTTGATTGAAATCTCGAAATTAAGTGTTTATTAGATCTACTGATTTTATTGTTCATCTATTGTCCTAATATTTGCTCTGTCACACTAAATAAAAGTAGGGCCCTTGCGGGGCCCCTCTGAACCGCGGGGCCCGGGGTTCCAGCCCCTTTAGCCCCATGGTTAATCCAGGCATGACTGTGACCCAGTGTGGTTGAATAGAAAACTTGTTAAATGTGCTACAAACCAAAGACTAGATGATATGTTTATCTAAGGTTATTGTTCTATAGTTAGGAAATTTCATTCCATTATTGTATTGTTTTGTGACAAATTTGAAATTTACCATTTTAGGTATGGTTCTACTCCAAACTTGTGGAATAACCCGATACCAAATAATTTATTATCTCTACCATATGACAGTTACCAGTTCTACACCACGCAAAGTGAATTCAATGCAAGCATTTTTGTGCCAAACTTTGCTTACAACGACATATCTCTTTCGGGTAAGTTGAATCAGTATCAGACAATATTTAAAGCTATCACATAACATGATACTTTATAAACAGACCAACGTATCGAGTCATTTAGAAGTTATTGCCTCAAAAAGTACCACTACGTAATTTGGTCACACGATATAATCTGAATCAGTTTATTGTAGAAAATGTTTTGCGTAGCATTTATTTTCTTCGTGTTGCAATATACTTTTATCATCATTTTTACACGCTGTTATTAGCTTCACCTATATGTTTGTTTGTTTGTTTGTTTGTGCGTTTGTAACTCTCCTTTGGATTTGAGGTCGGACCGAACATTGAACGCTCCAACTTTCCCGCGAGAATGATTTTGACGGCTTCAAATTGGTTGGACCAGTGCAGCGGTCGTATCCGCTGACTAAGAGTAGTCACTTAAGTTTGTTAATATTACACAGTGACGTAGCGATGAGAGCTTAAAAGGCCTGATGTCTAACTGTTTGAGTTTGGTATTTTTCTGAAATTTATTCAGGAAAACTGACAGTTTCTATTTTAGTTTATGCAGTATAATGGTAATGATTATGCCGTGAATCTTCTTCGTGTGCCCTGTGCAATTCCGCACGTCGGCGATCCCTTGTATTCTTCTCACATCATAATATGTAGGGTGCCATTTTCTGCCTGTCTGAATATTGTGGCCGTATCTCTTATTCCTCACCAATCTCTTATATTTCGTAGCCAAGACTGCTGTTTCCTCTCCGGACCTCGTCTGCCTTCTATCTTACCTTGCAGTATAAATTTTGGTATCGATTATCTGGCACCTCTAAGGATATGACCAAGGTAAGATATTTTTCGATGTTTGACGATATCAAGAAGTTCTCTGTTTACGCCAGCGATTCTCCGTACTTCTTCGTTGGTTTTATGTGCAGTCCAGGGTATGCGGAGGAGTTTCCGGAGTGTCCACATTTCCAGTGCTTCTATGCGGTTCAATGTTCGTACTTTAAGAGACGTTTTTGCTGCGTAAAGTAATATGGGCCAAAGATATTAAAGCAATCCCAAATATTATGAAGTTCCGTAAAACGTTAAAAAAAATACTAATAACACAAGCATTCTACTCGCTGGACCAATATTTTGAATTTTCCTTCACTCAATGAGTTAGTCAACTATTGCCCCAAGTGGTTGATGAACATAAAAATAACCTTCATCTATGGGGTGTCAGTAAAATTTTTAATTTGTGAATGTCTGACTTTTAAGTATTTTATTTATTTATATGTATTTGTATTTTAATTTTTATGTATATGTACTTTCATTATGTACTTTTACATAGTTATTTGCTTTGTCAATAAGATTTTTTATATATCTTTGGCAATAAAGCATGTTAACCAACCAACCAACCAACCATAGCACATCAATGCTGTGAATATTGATCAAAAATAATATCTTCGTTACACAGACTCTTAATAAATACAGTTGGAAACATAAAAAAAGACGCTTTAATGATAAAATTAACTAAAGGATTGAAAACTAATGTATGCAGTTTAAAAAATTGAAAAAACTCTGCTAAAGACTAAAAGGTTAAAAATAACTTTTAAAGTAAACTAAAAACAATAATAAACGAAACATACTAGTACTGAGATTGTGAAAAAAGTGTAGGCGCTTTGTGTGGCATATTATTCGTAAATCGACAGCCCGACGCTTTTTTACAATAATACTAGTAATTTCCGTTTATTATTGTTTTAAGCCCATTTTACAAATTATTTTTTAATTTTTGTCCCGATGTTTTTTAAAACCGTGTTTTTTAGTTTTTTAACTGTACTTATTTATATTATGGTTCAAGGTAAGAGAGCGCTATCTCTAATGGATCTCAGATATCTAGAAGACCAGCCTGTAACCGAAAAGCTGCCCAATCAACTTCATTCTTGGATTCAGCGATCGATTACAGAGACAAGCAGTGCAATAGTTCCAAATTGTCAGACGGATATGGTATGTCAACCCGTAAATTATCTTTTATGTTTGTTCAAAAATTAAAAACAAAATGGAGTCAAGTTTATTGACCAGGTAGTTTGCACACATTTTTGTTTTCATCCTGTCCTGTGACACCGCTTTTGCTTTAATTCAGCTTAGAAAATTCGGAAAATTTTGAAAAGGAGATAATAAAAGATGTTGCCAGAGGAAATCATAAAAAAATTGCCATAGTCCATAGTTATGGTGTTAGACAAATTAGTTAGAAAACATAGCTTCCAGGAAATAGTTCGTGATTTCACAGCCTTCCAAGTTGAAACAGAAAGATTTTAATACCGCTTGATACAAAATATACGAGGGTTCTTGAAAACATTTTAAGAAATCTAGAAATAACTTAAACATTTTCAAATATCAGGCAGGCACCAAAAAGATAAGGTTGGTAAACTTGATAGGTGTTAAATATATAAAAACAGCTGTAGTGATTGTAATACATTCTTGATAGAACAAACTACGAGATTAATTAGCACTGGATTTAAAGTGCATAATCCTCAGCCTTTGCTAGTGTGGCTTGAACATCCAATGGCCAGTTATAAATCCAACCACCTTTCATAATTTCTTTATGCTCAATATGGAAGCGTCTGCGGTATTAGAGCAAGATGGCCGCCTCAGCATCCCCTTTGACTGAACGACTGAACATTCCCCAACACTCTGTCCCAGCGCTTCTGGTACTCATTTGACACCTATCTCACGACAGCTATATATTTCTGCAAGCGTTCCGTGAATGCGAAAAAGGTACTCCTTGTATAAATTTACGAGGACGTCCAAGAGCGTTGAATGCTGCTACAGTTCAAAGAATGGTCAACAGAAGTCAACATCGAGTTGGAAATCCAACACGAAAAATTGGAGGCACTTTTCACGTCAATGCTAGCACAATCTGTAGAGAAATGAAGAGGAATAACTTAAAATTCCGAAAAAGATGAAAATATCCAAAGTATTCCCCAAATCAGTTAGAAAGATTTCTCAATGGTGTCGCAATTAAAGTCGTACTCATTTAGCTGGCAACTTAAAAATTATTCTTGACGATGAAAAGTATTTCACATTTTCGAGCTCAGAGTTCAAAGGTAATGATGGTTTTTATACAGAATACTTTGAAGCCTGCCCAGATAATGTAAAATTTAAACGAAAAGAAAAGTTTGAAAACAAAGTGTTAGCGTGGTGCGCTATAATAGACAACGGTATCTTACAGCCGTACGTTGCACGAGTTAGGGCCGAAGCGGTTACCGCCAGAAGTGTATACCCAAAGATGTCTGCCTAAACTACTCAATTTTATCAATACCTACCATGCTAATGACGATATAATGTTTTGGTCAGATCTGGCTTCAAGGCATTATGCTTTGCGTACGAGAAACTGGCTAGAACAACACGGAATACCTTTTGTACCACGAAACGACAACCCTCCCAATCTTCTTCAAGCAAGACCTATCGAAACTATTTGGGCTCAACTGAGTGCCAAAGTTTATAACAATGGCTGGGAAGCTCAAAACGAACAGCAGTTAAGAAGAAGAATAATGCTAATGATCAGAGAAATTGATTTAGAATCTATCCAAAACCTAATGAGGAACATTAAGAGGAAATTGCGAGCCGTGGAAGATCATCGCCCATTAGCAGTACTTTAATATCCTTTTTATATTAAGAAATACTGTTATTTTTTGTAGTTCTTGTTACAGTTCAAATATATTATTGTGAAATATTTTTTTTTATTTTTTGAAAAACTTCTCAAAACTTTTGCAACATACGTTAGATAATCTTTTTGCTGTATCCTTAATCGATGCATATTCTGCCGCATTCCAAAATTGCACCTATTTCAGCTTGGAAAACGGTAGCTCTGAGGAATTTTTGGGACCATCAGTGTACCAGGTGATATCATTCGACAGATGTCGAAGTTCCTATGGAGCTCATTCCGATCTGTCACTTAGGTTGGTCTTGTATGGGATCTCAGTGTCCACGACTCTTGCCATTCTGTCGGGTAGCATCTCACGGATGTCGATCTGGAGGATGTCAAGTATCGTGGTGTGTTTCATGGCAGGGTGGTAAAACCAATTGGCATGGCACTGCAATCCGTATGCAGCCATTTTGCCTCTCCCTCTATGTAAATGTGGGATATTTAACAGTACCTCCAGTGCTGCTGTTGGTGTACCTTTCAGCCATGCTACGGGCGCCAGCCCGTAGCATAGGCTGACACACGCAGCTCTCTGCACTTTTGTGAGCGCCTTAGATGCTGTGCTTTGACGAATCCTTAACCATTACACAATATCACTGTACACCATCGTGGGTCTGACTATCCTGGTGGACGGCCAGTTTACCATCGAGCGGATTAAACCCCAGGTACATCCGAATGCTCGTCTCATCATCATTAAGATAATCTGAGATCGGCTCGTGATCTTCTCTATGTGGCTGTTCGAAGTTACTTTATCGTCTAACTTGACTCCCATGTATTCCACTTCTCTAGCAACTTATATTTGCGTGCGAAAGAGAAATGGTGCCTTGGTGATCTTTGCACACTTTGTTTCGTGAATGGCACTATGATGGTTTTGGAGGGATTTACAGATAGTCCCTCTGTAACGCACCATATCTCCACTAGGGTAACGCCCTCTGCATTAGTTGCAGGTAGGTTCCCATGTGTTTATCTCTTATTAGGATTACGGTTTCATCATCCCTTTCTCATTTAGTGTTACTAGGAGGCTATCGACTACCAGGTTCCTAGTCTCGGCTATAGCATGTCACTTTGTAGACAACCTTTTTGCGTCTTCGCCTCCCGTGTAACACCACACAAGGATGCTTTAGCCTTTCTGTTGCTTAGCCTGTTTCCAATCCACCTCGTGATTGTCCTTTCGGAGCCCCTGGACCCCAGCTTTGATATTATCGAGCCAGTGCTCGTGTTAGCAAATGCTCCTTTGATGTTCAGGAACACTGTCAGAGCTACTTCTTTGTATGCAATGGCCTACTCGATCGTCCCCACAAGATTGTGTAGGGCTGTTTCGTAGGAATTTCCACTTCGATGGGCATGTTGTTTAGGATGAAGGGTTTGTCGTTAGCAGCAGCTATCTGAACTGATAGTCATTGACTTCTGCACAGATTGCTATACTAAATTATTTTGACCATGGTACGATCATCATTTTTTCTTTCCACCAAGTTTCAGTCATCGAACTGTTGGTTCTTGGGCTGTTCGGCCGGGGTCGACACGCTCCGCTGCCTTGGCATCGGCGCGCTTCGCTGCTTGACGTTTCGCCAACACGAGTGGTCACACGGAACACGCCAAACAGATGACATCAGCTTCTGAGGATGCCGACCACTCGTGTTGGCGAAACGTCAAGATGCATTTCAGCCATTCGTTTTAACAGAAAAATGTCCATCGCTCCCAGTCCTTCTTTTTCAAAAGCTTGGTGTCGTTGTGTGGTCGAACTTCGGGTAAATCAATCCGTGAATAATAATGAATCATTATTGTCTTTTCAGGACAAATGGAAACCAGGGAATACCCGATTGACGAAGAGCCAATCGGTGGATGCTCTCAACGAAATAAACAAAGGCGGCAGTCACATAATCAGGAACAGAAGTGGCTTCTATGCGCAGCCAATCGCCAATTATGGCGTCCCCATTTACTACGGGCCTTTGGATGGTCCAGACTTCTTGATATACAAGAAACAAGTTGACAAGTTGACAAGTAAAAATTCACTTAGTAATACCTCGGCCGACGATGTACAAAAGTATAGAGATGTCGCTCTGTAAAATATAGATACCTAACGTTATACAATTTGTAAATATTTTTATTAATAAATATGTTTTATACAACGAAGCAGATGACGATGTGCGATATTTTTTTCTTCTAAGGCAAAATTGCCATCCCTCCTATCTTTGAAGAAATAGAAAAAAAGTTTTTATATAAAAGTCTAATAGTTTTTTCTCGTCATTTGGAATTTGATAACAACAAAAAGAAAAAATAATAAAAAATTGTGTTTTCCGTATGATTCTATATTTTTTAAATGGGTATACTATATCACGGAAATATATGCTAATTTTCAAAAATATAGGGTTCGTTCTCCTCATTTTGAAAGGTTTTTAAAGTATTCAGCTTCAAAGTTCCTAAAATGTGGAGGTAAACCTCAATCCACTATAGCCATGGCGGCTGAAAAGCAATTGAATACGGTAAAGTTTTGTCATTCTGACATTTTGCCGAGGTAAAAAGCACCGCTTTGTTTACAAGTGCAAATAACTTCCAGTTTTATTTTAAAAAATGTTGTTATATTATTATAATGAAAATGAAACTATTTAGTAATAACTATAGAGATATGTTATGATTATTTTATACAAATCATAATATATCTCGAGCAAGAAGAGAATACAGGGAATTATTTGGAGAAGTTGTGCTGTCAAAAAGCATGTTCAAATATACAAAAAACAAATTCAGAGAAAATATTTCTAAAACAACAAGTCTGAATAAATTATAATTACTAGAATATTGCAAACAAAGATAACCTTATTACATGTCCAATGTGTCCGCCATTATTTTCAATACACCTTTGATAATCGGCAGGAATTTAATTAATGGTATTTACAGAAAATTGAGGGCTTAGAAGGTGTATTGATTGTGAAATGTTTTGCAATAAATCATTCAAATTTCGATTTTCCGCTACGTAGACTTGTTCTTTAACATGTCCCCATAAAACCAAGCCACCACCAAGCAGTAACAACTGCAAAGAGCTCTTCGAGAAGCTTTCAGCCACTGTGGACGCGCTGCAATCAGATCACCCTCATTCAGAGATAGTCTTTCTGGGTGACTTCAACGTTCACAACTCATACTGGCTGAAACACTCAATCAAAACGGACGACGAGGGACGTGAAGCTCAAGCCTTCGCTATCAGCTGCGGCTTGGAGCAGATAGTCAAAGAACCAACAAGGATCCCCAGTCGCCACGGAGATTTTGCTAGTCTGTTGGACCTATATCTCACAACTACTCCAACGGTCTACACAGTGAAGGTAATCGCCCCATTGGGGTCATCTGACCACAACACCGTCTCGACGCTATGCAGAATGCATTCTCCAGATCTCTACCATGCAAAGCCTCGTCGGGTCTGACATTACGGATCAGCAAAGTGGGACGGCCTAAGGGAATACTACCAGTCCTTTCCCTGGAACGACGTCTGCTTCAAGTCACGAGACCCATCAGCTTGCGCCCAAGAAATAACAGAGGTATTAATATCCGGCATGGAAGCCTATATTCCTCATGTCATCAAGCATCCCTCCAAAAACAAGCCATGGTTCAATCAGCGTTGTAGAGATGCAGTTACCTCTAAAAACCAACATTAAAGAGAATGGAGGAAAAATCCAAATGCTGATAGCCACCGCAGTTTTATCGACGCCAGAAATCACTGTAAACGCGTGATTGACAGCAGCGAGGAGGAACACAACCAAAAAATTAAGAACAAACCCCTCTCATGTCCTAGTTCGTCCAGAACATTCTGTTCTGTAGCTAAGGCTGTTAGAATTTTTCCTATTCCTCAATACCACCCTTGACCAGAGAGGACAAATCCATCGCTTCTGCTCCTAAAGAAAAAGCAGACATCTTGGGGAAGCTCTTCGCAGCCAATTCTACTTTAGACTTTCAAGGAAGTGCTCCGAACACCACCATAAGCATCCTCCAAAAACTGAACACCAATAAAGCTTCTGGTCCTGACCAAATTCCAGCCATTGTCCTTAAACGCTGTGCCGCTGAGCTTGCACCTGTTCTTTGCAAACTTTCGTATCAACGAGGCGTGTTTCCCACTTCGTGGAAGATTGGCTGCGTACAACCCATCCCTAAGAAAGGCAAAAAAATTGATCCCACCAATTATAAACCTGTGGCTCTTCTCGGCATCTTGTCTAAGGTTATGGAGACTGTCATTAACACACAGCTCCTGAAATACCTGGACAACAATAACATCATAAATGATCGCCAGTATGGCTTCCGTAAGCACAGGTCTACAGGTGACCTCCTTGCCTACGTCACTCACTTGTGGCACAGAGCAATAGACAATCATGGCGAATCCCGTGTTGTTGCACTTGATATATCGAAAGCTTTCGACAGAGTATGGCATGACGGACTTCTGGTCAAGCTTGCTGCTTATGGACTACCACCTGGCCTACGCCAGTGGCTAAATAGCTTTTTGAACGACCGATCTCTATTTGTTGTAGTCGAGGGCTGTTCATCATGGCATGACGGACTTCTGGTCAAGCTTGCTGCTTATGGACTACCACCTGGCCTGCGCCAGTGGCTAAATAGCTTTTTGAACGACCGATCTCTATTTGTTGTAGTCGAGGGCTGTTCATCAGACGTATTTTCAATAAACACCTGTGCTCCTCAAGGATCTGTCCTATCCCCTACACTGTTTCTGCTGTACATCAACAAGCTGCTGGAAATAGCATCCAATTCAATCTACAGCTTCGCAGATGGTAGTACATTAGTGTCGGGCATGGAACCAGGCAAGCCACTATCATCCCAGGAGACGGTACGTCTGCGACAGCAGCATGTCTCACAGATTAACGCAGATATCAAAACAACTGTCGAGTGGGGATTAGCAAATAAAGTACAGTTCAACGTACAAAAAACTCAGGCAACAACACTTACAAAGAAGTCTCACGATGGCTTACCAACCGTGGAAATGGAGGGTCACCCCATAGTCGAATCACCTTCCGTCAAGCTTTTGGGAATCAACATCAACAATAACATGTCCTGGCACGACCACGTCGTCAGTATTGCTAAAACGGCATCCCAGAAGCTTGGAGTTTTGTTCCGCTGTAGGAAGTTGTATACACCAGAGCAACTGCTGCTGCTCTACAAGGCACAGATCCGACCATCGCTGGAGTACTGCTTCCATGTGTGGGGATGCGCTCCGAAGCACTCTCTAAAGCTTCTGGACACTATCCAGAAAAGCGATTAGACTAAACGATACGCCTAACCTCACAAAGGACCTCCACAGCCTGGAACATCGAAGGAGGGTGGCTGACCTATCCCTGTTTTACAGATTCTATCACGGAAGATGCTCGAGTGAGCTCTCTCAGATAATAATATCACAGGCCGTCCGAACCAGGAAAACTAGAGAAGCTCTGCGAGCTCATCCTTACCAGGTTGAGGTCCTTAAAGCGGTGACACACGTACGAATTTTAAGTACGCGGTTTTTAAGTTCGCGAACTTACTCGGCTCGACGCGGTGACACACGTGAAGCTGAAATAACTCATTTTGATAATTTTCCTAAATAAACAAAACTTTTAGCAAAATCTAAACACGACAAGCGTTGCGCATCAATGGCCTGCCGAAATAAAGTGGAGGCTCGCTGCTCGCAGTACGAGCCGAGACAAGCTACGAGCAAGATTTCAAACCAGTTGGCTCGCCGGCGGTTTGCGCGACGGTTTTAAAGCACGCGTACTTACGGTGACACACAGGCGAAAAAGGTCGTCGAGCCATAAGTACACGTACTTGCTCGTACGTGTATCACCCCTTTTACTCCCCGAACCCTCCAGCATTCCTTCTTTTGGAGAACTTCGACACTGTGGAATCAGCTGCCGGGGAATTTGTTTCCCGACGGCTACAACCTGCAGCGTTTCAAATCTAACGTGAACCGACACTTATCCTCTCGCAGCGCTTCTACAGCGCCATAGGCTTTCAGCCTTTGCGGGAGGCTGACCATAAAAAAAAGGTGTCCAGAGAAGTCAAATCTGGACTATTTGGTGGCCATTGAACTGGTCCGTGGTGTCAATCCATGTTTGATGTCGGTCATTAAGATAATTAGTCACAGGTGCAACACACTATGCGGGGGAGCACCGTCTTGCTGCCAAATGATGCTGTTATATTTGCCTCAAGGGGATATCTTTCAAAAAATACTGAATTTTTTTTTGCAAAAGATTTAGATATCTTTGCCCTGTTAATCCACCTCGGAAAATAATTGGCCCAGTCAATCGGCTATAAAGGATGCCACATCAAACATAGATCGCCTGTCGTCCCTCTTTTTTATGTCTCCTGAGGATTCTAGGTGCCTCAGAGATGACTAGTGTGCCTGCTAAATATCCCAGCAGTTGTAAAAGTGACCTCATCAGTCCGCAAAATCTTTTTAAAAATATCAGGATCTTCTTCAAATCGTCTATCATAACTTTGCAAAATCGCAACCTTCTGGTCTTATGTTCGTCAGTCAATTCTGGAACGGGTAAAATTTGATAAGGGTATTTCTTAAGAGGTAAATGTTTTTTTCGACTTTCCAAAATATTTTCCTGCATTTTAAGTGGAGGTTCCAGGATTTACTATAAATTAATATAAAACCTAAATTTTAAAAACAAACAATTACAATAATTGATCATACCTTCAAAGAAAAGTAAAATACCCAACTCTTCATTTTCATCGACTATTTGTAGTTTTCTTTTTAAAGATTTTCTTTCCCTAAAGTTGTTTTCTGTATATCCGAACGTGCTTCTTGTCAGCACAGGTTCGCATATTGTTATTTTTATAGAGTAAACGTACAATGCCAAGCTTTTGATTACCATTATAATAATTCAACGACATTTTTTACAATAAAACTTGAAGTTATTTGCACTTGTAAACAAAGTCAAAAAGCATGACCTCGGCAAAATGTCAGAATGACACAAACCACATTCAATTTATCATTTTAGAAACTTTGAGGCTGTATATTTTAAAAACCTTTCAAAATAAGGTGAACGAACCCTATAGTTTTGATAACAAGATAAATATATATTTCTTTCTGTGATATAATATACAGGGTGTCCCATTAAATAAATATAACTTTACACGAAAAAAACGACTTCTTTATTATTTTTTCGTTTTTTCTTGTCAATTTCTGAATTTCTAGAAAACACTATAAGACCATCTTATAAAAACCTTTTTCTATCTCTTCAAACAAAAAATAGGGGTGGCGCTGTGTGAGGAAACACTTGGCAGGGCAGGGTGAATCAGCAGCAGAAGAATAAAAATAAAACGGTAATAAAGTATTCACTGTGGAGACCTGTCAAGGAAACAGCCAAGAGGGACGCCACTGGGTGAGGGGGGGTATTGGAACCGTTATCGATAACAGGTGTTTGGGGCGGACAGTCAATGACCGACCGCCGTGAGAGACATGTTATTGTTGTGCGTGGTGACTATTTACGTTACGTTATATTTATATTGTATGTTGTGTTATGATTATCAATATACATGGGTAATTGTTAATCATCGAGTATGTGATTGTGCTGTGGACTCACCACGGACCTGCCACAACTGGCGACGAGGATTAAACAATACCACTGGAGAAAAAGCTGTTAGTAAGTAAGTAAATATTAAGAACGTTTTTGGGAGAATGTTTCTTTCGATGATTTTGTGACACGATTTATTGCAACATAAACAAATGATATCTAACTCTTCAAGCCGTGGTACACGAACCCTTACAGATAATAATGGGATTCCTTAACGTAGGGTAGCGGAATAATAATCTTTGCGTCAGAGCCAATATTCGCTTTGAGCAACATGAAAAACTAGGCTTTGAGCCAGAGACAATATTGGCTTCAACCAGATGGAAAGATAGGCTATGAGCTAGGGGGATGAAGTAGTTTTTGGTTAAAAATTTGTCCTTCTTGACAAACCTTTTGGCGTGTTTCGAGGTTTTTTCTTTTAGTCGGCGGTTACAGAGTGAGTTCTAAATTGATACTTTTTTTTAAAACTGTGTATAGAAGCCTTTAAAATAAATAACTTGTGTGCTTGTGTATCAAGACGTATCTAGTCTGTTCATGTTTAGCTTTTTGCAAGACAAAAATCCGAGCGAAAAACTAAATATAAATAAACTATTGTAGGTAGTTTAGTGTTCACTAAACATCGACTATCGGCTATCGATAGTCTATCGATAGTACCCGAAAACATCGGCTGGGCCGATGTGCAAACATCGATGTTTCCGGATAGGTTGCAGTTGCAAAGATTGTGTTTGTTTGGTCGGTTATAGATTCATTTCGTTTGTTTAGCAATTGCTTCGGCAAGTTATATTTATATATCTTTATAATGAATATAAATAAAAAACTCCTTTATAGTAACACACAAAGCATATACATTTATTGAAGTAATTGTTTTTATACAGAAGTGGTACATAATACTTATAAAAAATTATAAAGACATTATTTTAACGAACGTTTGAACTGGAATCTGAAAGAAATCTTGTTCGCAAATTTTCATTGAGTTTACATATTTTATGAAGGAAAAGTTGCATTGCCAAAATATGTCCAGACACTTTCTGTTTCCTTTTCTGCAGTGTCACATGAGTTCAATGAAATTACCTTTTAGTTGTTTTCGTGTACATGTTCTCGATCAACAAATACACAGTGTGAGAGAAAAAACGTAAACCAATAACGGTACCGGCTGGAGTCATTCATGATTCCGAGGGAACTCTGTGCAATCTTGTACGCCGCAGAAAACATCGATAATCGATAGGCCTATTGGACTATCGATAGTCCGATAGCCTATCGGACATCGGACATCGATGTTTAGTGAACACTGGTAGTTAGTATGAAAAACAGCAACTCCAAAATAAGAAATAAAGACCAATAAACTTTATTTTTTATTTTGATAACAAATAGGGCGCAAGTATTTTGGTGTTACTATAAATAAAAGTCTTGAAATCAGTTCATCAATTTGACTTATTGCGGTAAGTCCATACTTTGTCAGCCATTTTTTCTGAAAATCTTCAATATGTTCTTTATATTTTTGGGACAGAAAAGTAACAGAGTTGTAACACAGTAACATAGTTGTCGTTCGTACCTAATTTAGTTGAATTACAGTTTATTGTAGACTTAAATCAGATCCGTAATGAACTTTAGTAATAACAAAGTTTACAGAATACATATAAGTTGGATGACTCTCCGTCGGCACTTTGAAGATCTCACATCAAAGCGATGCCGCGGCCGCACGCGCCAATTAGTTTCTGCGTTTGTTTTTGCCCAAGTACGAGGGTCTTTTAGCGGGGACTTGCTAATGCCTGGGTTTTACGTATATACGAGGGTCATTGAAAGACTATGTATTGACAGCCGATTTAGACATACAAATACATAACGTTATTTTGCTAATGCACTGAGTTACATAAATGGATATCAAAAATAAAACCTAGTAAAACTATTACTAATGAATCTCAAATGATTTCACATATTGTAGCAATTTCGTAGATAAGGAAAAAATTGGTTCAAAGGTGCTGTATAGTATTTTTACCTTAATGCTTTGTTTATTTGGCTTATTTTTGAGACCACAGCTTATAAAATTTATGGTATAGTGTATACGAACTCGTATGTACAATTTTAAAAGCTAATGGTATGGTAAGACCACCGAATGAATATGTTGTCTCACTATATGCTTTTAGCGTGATACAATCGTTTAAGTACCTGTAGGTCTTGAATTAAACACTTTAGACACCAAGTGTGCTAGTTTGTTGGAATTGTTTTATCGGGAGGAACACGGAAAGGCACAAATGTACAAGGTGTCCCATAAATGATTTTGAATCGAATATCACGTGACCAAAAACAAATACCTCATTGGGTAGTACAATGACAAAAAAAAAGACACAACATCTGCATTAATTTACATCCTCAAAATTATAATTCTCTACTACTGCCAGTCCCGACATATTGCTTGTCTTAATCGTCGTGAAACACCCTGTATTTATATCCCTTACATTTCAAGGTTTACCACAAAATAAGCATCCATCCGTTAATACATTTAATTGATAAAAAAATTAACTTCTAAAAATATTATCCATTTCCTGCAAACAAATCCGAGATAACAAAATCCGATATTCTTGAGACACTGTATAGACTTCGCGTTAAACACGTTCAACCTCTAGTTTGCACCGCCCCGTATCTCCAGGGCTGACGTCGGTACACTGCTACCGGTCTATCGGGGCGACGGGGCAAGGGGCAGGCCGTTTTGATATTTTTGCGGAGTGATCCAACTTATATGTATTCCGTAAACTTTGGTAATAAGTCTAATAATAATAAAACGAAAATTAACCTTATGACCGGGGAATTAACCAGTCGATAGTGTTAACTTCATAAAAATAAAAATGAGATTCGTCTGTTTTAGTCAAATCACATTGACCTTAAATGACCAGGGCAATGATAAAGTTAACATTAACAATACCAAAGTGAAAACTACTCTTATGACCAAACATTCATTGGTTTAGTACTCTAAATTTTATTAAAATACCATAGATATCTCATTTAGTCAGTTGTTTCTCAAATATATCTAATGGAGCATCAAATTGATAGCATACTTCTTTGCCAGTATTTACTTTTTCAGGTTCTTTAATCTTCTTACGATACATCAGTCGCAACTAATCTAAATTTTGTTACACTATCGTTCATTGGCTTAAAAACAAGATTTGTACGTAGACCTTGTAGATAGACATACTCTTGATTCAAAGAAGAAACTTTAACTAAGACACATACACCTTGTTTTATTCTACTAAGATGAATATTTTCCTTCTCGATCAAAGTAACGTTTTTAATTTCTCCTGATATGCTAGGTTGTTGAATACATTTTTCTTTCAGTGTTACCAAAGGGATGTCATCATCAGAGTCTGAGCTGAGACAGTGCCATTAATTCCCTTTCCACACCCTCGATAAAAGTTGCTTATATCTGTCATAAAGAGATTCAAAGAAACTTGATTCTTAGATCACAGTTTTCAATGAAACGTCTTTGGAATGCAAGAGCAAAAACCGTGCTGATAGAAACAGCTCAGGTCCCCATATTTTAGGACTCCAGCCTCTAGTAAAAACTTGATGTACTTTCATGGTATGATATTCTCTGAGGTGTCGAACTTCATTTAATAACCTCGCCCGTAATCAGATGTAGCCACACTTAACTAATATTTTTCAGATCAAGATAGAAATTCGTAAAAGTTCCATGTGACCCTGGTAAAATTGTAATCGAAAAATAATTTACTTCATATCAGATAAAAGTTTTATTTATTTTGTTTTGTCAACAAAAAACGATAGCATTATAAACAGCATTGTTAAAAAGACTTAGCGATTTAAGGGGCCTGGGTAACACACATTTTATACATACAGGGTGAGTTTTTAGTACCGGCACGGTCGATAACTCCACTACTGTAGAAGATAGCGAAAATAAAATAAAAGTCGTAGCCACGGGTATGCTTCTTGCTCAGAAAACATTTTTAATTATACAGGGTGATCCATAACTACGTGGCGATACAAACATGTATTTTTTTAAATGAGACACCTTATATATTATCCCATTTTTAGATTCTACTAATAATTTGTCTTCTCACGATATAAGGTATTATAACATTATACAGGGTATTTCAAATTTTTACATCCAACTCACTGTCAAACGAACGTACTGTATATAAAAAAGTAATGAATCAAAAATTATTTTTTTTACATCGAAAGATTAAAAGAATATCCTCTAGTTTTAAAATCAGCTATAAAAATAGCCCGTGGCGCATATATACAGGATGATGTAGAATACAAGATCCAGATTTTCTCTTTTTTTTAAATGTAACCTCCAATATTTTATTATACCAAAGAATTGCTTTTAATATGCTCTTTCATCTTTGTATAGCACTTTTTGTACCTACGTCCACCAGTTTCCGAGATATTTCGATTTTTCGGTAAATTTAAAATATAGCTTCTATTGGTGTGCTGAAATTTATTTATGTTGAGAAGGTACTATCGAATTTGTTTTTTATTTAACGAAAAACTAAATTATAAGGTCATGATAGTATTTTATGAAGTCAAAACCCTGAATCATCGAGATAATAAAGTCAAGTATGCTGAGGAAACAATTTTGTAGGCGTGATGCATAATTATCAAGCAGATTTATCAGGTAGGCTTTGAAAAATTGACAGTTTCATAACCTTCTCAATAATTCCGTACTGTGTGAAAACCGAGCTTTAAAAATTAAGTTTTCCATTGAGGGTATTTAGGAGAATCTTTGAGAAATTGCCTACTTGCCTCTAGAATATATCAATTATAAACAGTAATATCCAGAACGGAGTCACTCTAAAACTAATGCTTTTGAAATATTGAAGAATCGTTTTATTTGGACCGTGTCGTTTAATATTTCATAGCCTACCTGATCGATCTGCTTGATCATCATTATGCATGACGTCCATAAAATTGTTGCCTCAGCACACTTGACCTATAATATCTCGCGAATTCAGTGTTTTGACTTGATCAAGTACTATTATGGCCTTATATTTTAGTTGTTTGTTAAACAATAATAAAATTTGATAGTATTATCTCAAAATAAATAAATTTTAGTAAACAAATAGAAGGTATATTTAAAATTTGCAGAAAAACCGAAATATCTCAGAAATTAATGAATACAGCCATAACAAGTGCTATACAAAGATGAAAGAGCATATTAAAAGCAATTCTTTGGTATAATAAAATATTGGGAGTTACATTCAAAAAAGAGAGAAAATCTAGATTTTGCATTCTACATCACCCTGTATACGAATATGCGTCGCGGGCTTTTTTTATAGCCGATATTAAAACCAGACAATATTTTTCATTCATCTGTGTAAAAAAATGATTTTTGATTTATCAATTTTTGATATACAGTACGTTCATTTGACAGCGATTTGGATATAAAAATGGTCACAGAACGGAAATCAATAGTAGAATCTGAATATGGAATAATATATAGGGTGTCTCGTTTAGAAAAATGCATGTTTGCATCACCGCCTAGTTATGGATTAGCCTGTATAAATCTAAATATTTTCTGAGCAAGGAGAATATCCGTGGCTACATCTTTTATATACAACTTTTTTCGCTATCTTCTACAGTAATGGAGTTATCGACCGAGCCGGTACTAAAAACTCACCCTGTATGTATTTGCCATGTAAAACACGGATACGCACAACTCACTTTTTTTTAAACTACATACATAATGTTTCAGACGGTGATTGTTAAGGCCTTAATGAATGACATCTCAGAGCAATTTTTTCTAAAGTTTTTTATCGTGCAAAAAAACTCGCAATGCAAAATCATACATTCTTCAAATGTCTGTGATTTAACAATCAAATACGATATCAAAACAAGGCCACCGAAGTGACATAGCGCAAGCTTTCTTCTTCAATTTGATTTTCGAATCATTACTGTAAGTTTAAAGGTAACTACATGTCAGGAGCTTCTAATTGCGAAATTCATTTTTATGGCGACCTTTTGATCTTACCTTTGGACCTTTTGACCTTGCTATTGGACTTGTGGACTAACCTCCTCTCATTTTAGACACGTATATTGGAGAAAGGGAACAGGCGGCCACGCCTCGTCGCTAACAGGGGAATACGTTTTTTCTTGGATTCTCAATTCCACGCTATACCCTAGACCCTTAATACGCACATTTCAGCAATACGTCATTGTACCATATTCAATCATTCAATCAATGCTATCGTGCGCTAGTAACAGAGTTCTGTAGTAACAGAGTGGTAAATTTAGTATTCCTCAAAACATAAGTCACAAACTAAAGCGAACGGTAAAACCCTTGTTTCACATTTAAGATGTATACCCTATATACGACATATTTTATTCAAAAATATTGAAGAAAGATTTACATACGTGAATATGTAAGTAACAAAATGGTGCCTGAATAAATACTCGCAGTAACTTCTGCAACTCGTAGCCGAATGTGTGGTACTAGGAATTACCACAATATTAAAAAAGTAGGTAAAATGAACACTAAATTCTTGTTTCTTGCAGAACCTGTTCACTTATATGATGTATTTTATATTTGATGTAGAAGTCACCAGATCATTTGATCCAGTCAATGAAAAATGTGTATTCCTTCGGGACAAGATTACCTGCACGAAATTTGAAAACGACTATTGCACCATGTTGTAGTACTGAAAAAATATATTTAACCAGTTAATACATAGCTAACTATAATAAAAATAAATTGTGTTATGCAGGTTTACCAACACTAGTCGTAAGCGATATTTCACATACTGTGATTCTATCACAGATATTCAAAAAATGTAGTCAAGTTGATTGACTCAGTACTTCCCACACATTCCGATGATACCAGTTTTATTATTTTCCCACAGCATGAAACTATAGTCTAGATGCTGCCCCTGCAATCAAATCATCGCTCGCCCGACCGCAAAAATGTGTTTTATTCTACTAGGTGCTTCTTTCACAGGTCAATGGACAATATATCATGAATACAACAAATTTTTGAGTTTCACAAACCCCCACCCCCGAACCACCCCAATTTCACCCCCAACCAAAAGAATTTTTAAAGTGATCAGGAACCCCTAAATCGTCTAAAACAAAGTTTGAGGTGTTTCTTATATTGTTCGTTTTTTTATTATTGCCGCGCCGCCACTGAAATGATTTCTAAAAAACATACGCGCTTTCCATACTCGTCGCGGTAATAAATCTGTGTCAAAATGTCATTAAAGTCAATTCAGAAGTTTCCACGTAACACAATACCAAACGATCCAAAGTAATGCTCGTATGTATATTGTATGCATCAGAAAGTTCAAGGTTTCTGTCATCGGCAAGGCAATGTTCGGATGGATCTAAAAAAGTGTATTATGCCGCTAGGTCTTTCCCTCTCAGGTCAGTAGACCGCCCATTATGAGTACAACAAATTTTTCAGATGTACAACCCCCCTAACCACCCTAATTTCACCCCCACCCCAAAAAAAAAGTAGAAAATGATCAGAAACCCCTAAAATGCCTAAAAACCAAGTTTGAGCTATTTCCATATTTTTAGTTTTTTTAATATCGCTGCGCCGCCACTGAGACGATTTCTAAAAATCAGACGCGTTTTCCATCCTCGCCAAAGTAGAAATACTGTGCCGAAATTTCATTAAAATCAATTCAGTAATTTCAACATTATAAAATACAGAACGATCTAAAGCAATACTCGTATGTATACATCGACAAATTTAAGTCCCTTGGTTCCTGTAATACACAAGGCAATGTTCGGATGGACCTAAGAAAGTGTATTATACCGCTAGGCCTTTCTCTCTCAGGTCAGTAGACAGCCCATTATGAGTACAACAAATTTTTCAGATTTACAACCCCCCACCCCCCCAACCACCCTAATTTCACCCCCACCCCAAAAAAGTAGAAAATGATCAGGAACCACCAAAACGCCTAAAAACGAAGTTTGAGCTGTTTTCATACTTTTAGTTTTTTTTAATATTGCTGCGCCGCCACTGGGACGATTTCTAAAAATCAGACGCGTTTTCCATCCTCGCCAAAGTAGTAATACTGTGCCGAAATTTCATTAACATCAATTCAGCAACAACATCAACATTATAAAATACAGAACGATCTAAAGCAATACTCGTATGTATACATCGACAAATTTAAGTCCCTTGGTTCCTGTAATACACAAGGCAATGTTCGGATGGACCTAAAAAAGTGTATTATACCGCTAGGTCTTTCTCTCTCAGGTCAGTAGACAGTCCATCATGAGTACAACAAATTTTTCAGATTTACAACCCCCCACCCCCCCAACCACCCCAATTTCACCCCCACCAAAAAAAAAGTAGAAAATGATCAGGAACCCCTAAAACACCTAAAAACGAAGTTTGAGGCATATTTGAAATTTTTTGTTTTTTGCTAATTACTCCGCCGCCTATGCACCGATTTTCAAAATTGTAGCAACATTACCTACTACGACCCTACACCATATCACTACCCAAATTTCATCACAATCTATGCAGCGGTTACTGAGATTAGGAGGCTAGAAAAACGCCAACAGACAGACAGACAGACCGACGGAAATGAGTGACGTGGATTTTCGTGCTGTAGGCATCATAAAACGCCCAAAAAGTGTATTATCTTAAAATCGAAAATTTTCGCGATCACAATACTCCCCTCACCTATCGGTGTGGGAAGTAAAATCACATATTATACAGGGTGGGCCAATAGTGCGTGGACGGAGGATTATGGGCTTACTAAAAAATATTTCAAAAATCGGTCACTTGATCAGGGTAGGGACCTTTGAGGGCTATAACGTAAAAATATTTTCACTTAAATTTTGACGTTTATACAGGGTGATTCATATCAAACCTACATTTTTTTGAATGGAACCCCCTATATATTATTGCATATTTGGATTCCTTGGTCAATTCTAGTGTGACCTTATGTATCACACATGGAACTTTAAATGAACCGTTTAGGCGCAAATCACCATTTTTGGTATAAGTAGGTATCAGAAAAAAATTGAATATCGCAGCGATTATAAAACTTAGAAGGCCTTGACTTTGCGGTACGACTAAGCATGAAATGCGTCACCTTAGGTCAGACGGCTAAATTTGAATTATTTTTGTACTTGGAGAAATCAGAGGATAAATTAAGGAAACTTCAATCACAGATAACTTGATTTTTTCAAATGGGAATGCCTATTTTGGTTTAAAGAATCAAATGTAAAATTTGATTACCTTTCTAACGATATAGCATCCTTGATATCAGTCTTTTCTGGTTTTCATTTTATTTCAAATTTTCAGTCAAATCGGTGTTTTTCAACTTTCCTGCATGCAAGCAACCTAGCAGGCCATGAAAAATAAACCAAAGCTCATTAATATGGAAGAAAGCAACTAACTTAGTAGAAAAATGCAAACTAAGTAGAGCAGCGAGGCAAGATTACGAAAATTCCTTACAACATATTAGCTCTAACCAGAAACAATAGCAGTAACAAGAACGCTCATTTTTCACAGCCTACTAGCTATTAGCCAATTTCCAAAGTTAGTAAAAAAATACCTAATCAAAGGAAAACTACTAGTGATTGTTGTTGGCAGTAGAATATCTATGTCTTCTGAATAAATTTGAATAAATTTTCACATTTATTGCTATAAAAAAGTAGCCATTTCCGTAAGTCAAAAGTAATGATCCCTGTGACTGGAACCCTTCAAATTCTTCGGTAGGTACTTCTGCTTATTAGCAAAATCGCGGAAAATGAAACTCGAATTGCAGTCTGTTTGAATTGTAAAACATAAATTAGTTTGCAGAAAACTACATGAAATAATCACAATTACAACATAGCGTAATAAAAAAATTCTAGCAATTATTTCAATATATGTTCAGAATGCTCCAGTTGGAGATATCTTTACTTTCGACTTAACTAAACGGAAATGACTATTTTTTTATCCCATTAAATGTGAAATTTCATTCTAAACATGTTAGACTGTAAGCAAAAATCGCTGATAGTTTTCTTTTTGTTTCAAAATTTTTAATCGTTTTGGAAAGTTGCCAAGCTCTAGTAGACCTCAATAGCTAGTAGGCTCTGTAAAACAAACACTTCTGTCATACCCCAGCTACTCATTGACATTAGATATCTTGCCGCTGTTGTTTCCGGTTAGAGCTGATGTGTTGCAAGGAATTTTCATGTTCCTGCCTCGCTACTCGAGTTCGTTTGCATCTTTCTACTAAGTTAGTTGTTTTCTTCCATATTAACGAGCTTTTGTTTATTTTCCATGGCCTCCTAGGTTGCTTGCACGCAGGAAAATTGAAAAACACCGATTTGACTTAAAATTTGAAATAAAACGAAAACCAAAGAAGATTGATATCAAGAATGCTATATCGTTAGAAAGGTAATTAAATTTTACATTTGATTCTTTAAACCAAAATAGGCATTCCCATTTGAAAAAATCAAGTTATCTGTGATTTAAGTTTCCTTAATTAATCTACTGATTTCTCCAAGCACAAAAAGAATCCAAATTTAGCCGTCTGACCTTAGGTGACGCATTTCATGCTTAGTCGTACCGCAAAGTCACGGCCTTCTATGTTTTATAATAGCTGCGATATTCAATTTTTTTCTGATACCTATTTATACCAAAAATGGTGATTTGCGCCTAAACGGTTCGTTTAAAGGTCCATATATGATACATAAAGTCACATTAGAATTGACCAAGGAATCCAAATATGCAATAATATATAGGGAGTTCTATTCAAAAAAATGTAAGTTTGATATGAATCACCCTGTATAAACGTCAAAATTTAAGTGAAAATATTTTTACGTTATAGCCCTCAAGGGTCCTAACCATGATCAAGTGACCGATTTTTGAAATATTTTTTAGTAAGCCCACAATCCTCCGTCCACGCACTATTGGCCCACCCTGTATATACCACAACTATTCCTGCTTTGATACGTGATTTTAACTTTAAGCTTAAACTTATCCACCTCAGTAGTCACGAATGTGAAATCATCAAGTATTGTTATATTGTGTAAGTGATATGCTTAGAAGTTGAAGCTGTTAACATTAGTTCAGTTAAATATAGGTATTCGATGTTGTAAACGATCATAACTTGTCAAGACATTTTCTATAAGCACAAAATTATATTACCACCTATATTGTATATTTGGCATGAAATTCGACATAGCTACAGATATAAAAATTAATCAGTTACGCTAACAATTAATATACAGGGTGAGTTTTTAGTACTAGATCGGTCGATAACTCCACTACTGCAGAAGACAGCGAAAAAAATTGTATACAAATGTTGCAGCCAAGGATATGCTCCTTGCTCAGAAAATATTCTCATTTATATAGGGTGATACATAACTACGTGGTGATGCAAACATACATTTTTTTAAATGGGACATTCGATATATTACTATATATTTAGATTCCACTAATGATTTTCGTTCCTAAAATACAAGGTGTTGTAACATTATTCGAGGTATTTCAAAAGGTATGATCATTTCTATATCCAAATCACTGTCAAATGAACGTACTGTATATTAAAAACTAATGGATCAAAAATAATTTTTCCACATTAAAAGACAAAAAATATCCTCTAGTTTCAACACAGGCTCTGAAAAAGGTCGACGACGCATATTCATATATAGAGTGAGGCAGAATGCAAAATCTAGATTTTCTCTTTTTTTTTTAATGTACCACCATATTTTATTATACCAAAGAATTTATTTTAATATACTCTTTTATATATTTGTATAACATTTTGTATATACAAATACACTATATCGCTATCGAGACGTAACGTATCGAAACGAACGCGCTCCCGAAAAATCCGGTATTTTACTGGGAAAAAACGAATATTTATTCCAAATTTTTTCGCCCCAAATAGATAAAAGTACTGGCGGGCAAGTTACAGCAAGTGAAATTTGTGAATAAGAACTTATAAAAGTAATACAATCAAATTAGCATCGTTCCTGTACTAGAAAAGTGCCGAGGAATGTGTTGTAAAAACCTAGTATTTTTGTGATTTGTGAAGGTCACTGCCAGGTCTACGAATGGAAATGCTCCAGTGGCGTACTGAAACAAATTGCTAAGGTACCATAGGTGATAAATATTGGAAACGAACATAATCAAATAAAAAATAAAACATGGAAGCAAACTGTGCGAAATGCAATAATGAAATTGTGCTCACCAATAAGCAGTCATACTGCTGCGAAATATGCAAAAATAACTTCTGCAGAAACTGCTCTCAGCTTTGTGCATCAGAGGTTAAAGTAATGGAGCTATCAAAAAGAAACATGATATTTGCATGTGAATTTTGCAAGCCAAAAATGATGAGTATATCCAAAATGGAGGATCTTATTAAAGAACTAGTATCAAAAGTTGATAGATGTACTGCAATCATTGGGCAAATCGAGAAGAACACAAAAGCATATGTGGATGGAAAAATAGAATACCTGGAAAAATCTGTAAGAAAATCATCGCAAACAAAAGAAGCCTTACCAACACAGAAAAATGTATCAGAAATGTCGAGCAAACAAACTAATTTATTTGCAGAGCAAATTAAATTAGCCCAACACTACATCCACTTAGACAATGAACCTCAAAGTCAACAAATAGAAGAGAAGAAAAACCTCAATAAACAAACCCATGCTAAACTACAAGACAGTGATGGAAATGATTGACATTTTACTGAAGTGATCAATAAGAGAAAAAGAAGACAAGTTCAAGTAGGCACCGGTGAAACAAGCACTGTCACAACCGGCTTTGAAGGGAACACGAAAAGGGAGAATGCATGGCTCATCATTAAAAGGGTTAAAGATACTGCTACCGATGAGAAAATTGGTAACTACATAAAAACAAAATTGAAAACAGAAAATGTTAAAGTTAAAAAACTAGATACTTATTACAAAAAGAAAAACAATAACTGTTTTCTAGTTGGAGTTGAATTCAAGTATCTGAATGAAGTATATGAAAATTCTTTCTGGCCTACAGGCGTAGCTTATGAAAAGTTCAACTTTAGAATGGGCCAACGGTTTCTGGATAATCCAAGACCACCACGACATCAAGAAACTGGAAGTGAATCAGAGGACTTTCAAACTCCGACAAAAAACTCATGAGGAATGAAATCCGACCAGAAGAAACAGAAAAACCTTCCATGACGACAAAAAGTTATTGTTTAATCCATCAAAATGTTCAATCCATAGGGAATAGTGTCAACAAAGTGACTTCAATGCTAAAAGAGAATAGAAACTGCAAAATTTTATGTATAACTGAACACTGGAAATCCGAGGATCAATTGAAACAAACTGGTATTAACGGTTTCAAGTTAGCAGCGAGTTTTTGCAGACCTGAAGGACTTCATGGAGGTGCAGCAGTGTTCGTGAGTCAAGACGTTAAATTCAAGGTGAGCAAAAACTGTGGAAAGTTATCTGTGAGTGGTGTGCTCGAATGTGCAACAATAGAGTGCTGTATCGAAAAATCAAAATTAATTGTTTGTACCATATATAGACCACCCAAGGGAGACTATCATTTGTTTATCACCAAACTTGAGGAACTTCTAACACTGCTTGATCATAGTACAACCATTATCATTGCTGGAGATTTCAATATTGATATGATGGTTGAAAGTGTTTGGAAATATGAATTCTTATCTTTAATGAGCTCTTTTGCATTAGAACCTAAGGTAACTGAACCCACACGCATTACTTCAGAATGTAAAAGCTGTTTAGACAACATTTTTACAAATAATGCAGACTGCAAAGCCTCGACTTTGGAAATGCATATATCTGACCATAACGCTCAAAAAATTATTTTTAATGTGGAAAGCAGTAACCAAATTAGTTTTTATCATCGAAGGTTTTTTTCAGAAATTAATAGAAAATGTTTTGAGGCTGAACTTAAACAACAAGATTGGACACAAGTGTTAGAGGTTGCTGAAGCGGATGTAAATATGCAGTGGAATACCTTCATTTCAAATTTTATAAACATATTCAATATGTGCTTTCCAATTAAAAGGGTTAATATAACACATAGACATAATTACCAAAACACTGCAGAAATACGAAATTGTAAGGAAAGATTAGATAGATTGTTGATATTATATCGCAATAATAAGGAATATAAAAAGGAGTATGTAGAAACAAAAAAAGAATATGATAATTTATTAATAGAAGAGAAACGTGTACGTTTAGAAAACAAAATAATGAAGTCTGATAACAAATCAAAAACTATGTGGTCACTGTGTAATGAAATACGAGGGAAATTTAAAAAATCCAGGGATTGTGATATTCCTGGGGAACCAGTGA
Source organism: Callosobruchus maculatus (assembly GCA_951848785.1). NCBI lineage: Eukaryota > Metazoa > Arthropoda > Insecta > Coleoptera > Chrysomelidae > Callosobruchus > Callosobruchus maculatus. Next base: position 14,493,319 of record CATOUR010000041.1, on the reverse strand, counting down.
CAATAGCCAACTGTATGAACAAGCACTTCTCCGAAGTGTCCCAAAAACTAATGCAACAAATTAAACACATCAAACATTAGTGTAATATACCTTTCAATAACCATTCAATAACCTTAGAGCCTATCACACCCAACGAGTTAATAGAAATGTTTTGAGGCTGAACTTAAACAACAAGATTGGACACAAGTGTTAGAGGTTGCTGAAGCGGATGTAAATATGCAGTGGAATACCTTCATTTCAAATTTTATAAACATATTCAATATGTGCTTTCCAATTAAAAGGGTTAATATAACACATAGACATAATTACCAAAACACTGCAGAAATACGAAATTGTAAGGAAATATTAGATAGATTGTTGATATTATATCGCAATAATAAGGAATATAAAAAGGAGTATGTAGAAACAAAAAAAGAATATGATAATTTATTAATAGAAGAGAAACGTGTACGTTTAGAAAACAAAATAATGAAGTCTGATAACAAATCAAAAACTATGTGGTCACTGTGTAATGAAATACGAGGGAAATTTAAAAAATCCAGGGATTGTGATATTCCTGGGGAACCAGTGACAATAGCCAACTGTATGAACAAGCACTTCTCCGAAGTGTCCCAAAAACTAATGCAACAAATTAAACACATCAAACATTAGTGTAATATACCTTTCAATAACCATTCAATAACCTTAGAGCCTATCACACCCAACGAGTTAATAGAGATTGCAAAAAAATTGAAAAACAAATACAGTTCCGGAGCTGATGAAATACCAACTTCTATAATTAAAGAATTTGTAAAAGAAATAGCAGATATTTTATGTTATATTATAAACAATTCATTCAAATATGGAATCTTTCCTGAACAACTTAAGTTATCTGAAATAATACCTATATTTAAAAAAGGGGAACCTAATTTATTAGAAAATTACAGACCTATTAGTATCTTGAACAGTTTTTCGAAATTACTAGAACATGCTTTTTGTTTGCAGTTAATAGAATTTTTTAACAACCTGAAACTTTTTAGTGATATACAACATGGGTACCTGGAAGGTCGATCGGCTATTTCAGCACTACACCAATTAACACAACATATCATAGGTAATATAGAAGATAAACATTTGACAATGGGTATTTTTTTAGACTTATCAAAAGCTTATGACTGTTTAGATCATGAAATTCTTTTGGACAAAATCGTAAGATACGGTATCAGGGATAATGCATTGCAATGGATTACATCGTATATCATGAATAGACAACAGCGTGTTATCATACAAAAAAATGACAGTAAATTCAAATCCAGAATTTCAGTTAATAACACAGTAATACCACAAGGTAGTATATTGGGGCCAGTATTATTTGTGATATATATGAATGACTTAGACTGCAGCATGAAGCATCTCAAATGCTCCATCGCAAATTATGCTGATGATACTACCATATTGGTTAGTGCTGAAAATATTGCTGACCTCGAAATTAAAGCAAATGTAGCTTTTAAAGCTATTGTTTACTGGGTTACCATGAATAAACTGGTTTTAAATGAAAGGAAAACTGATATAGTTGTCTTCAGATCTAAACGTTCACTTGAAATGATACCAGAGAACACCATACTTTTAGATAAACTAATAAATGTAAGTAGTGATACCAAAGTATTAGGCATATATTTAGATCAATATCTCGATTGGAATGTCCACATAGACCGTTTAAGTATAAAACTGGGTAGTATATCATATGGATTGAGGACGCTATCAAAGTATGTGAAAATAAATGCGCTAAAAGTGCTATATTGGGCTAATTTTGAGGCAGTCCTTCGATATGGTATAATACTGTTTGGTGGATCTGGAGAAATGAAAAGGCTATTTGTGATTCAAAAACGTACATTAAGAGCAATAAATAAGATGCAGTATAATCGATCTTGCAGAGGTGTATTCAAAAAATTAGGTATCATGACAGTATATGCACTGTACATTTTTGAATGTATTGTATTTACATTCAAAAACAAAGAAAAATTTTCTATCTTGAACACACATAGCTATAATACAAGAACATTAGATCTGCTAGTCCCTAATCACAGACTAACATTAACTGAAAAAAACACAGTGTATATGTGTATAAAATTATATAATAGATTACCAAATGAACTAAAGGCAACTCACAAGTATATCTTTTCTAAAAAGAAAACTAAAAAACATGCTTATAGAGATGGAGCCCTATAGCATATCTGATTATCTAAATCTTCAATTGTAATATATAACTTTAGTGTATAATGTGACGTCATTTCATTACTGTAGCATATGAAACATTTGTTTAATATGTTGTATGTTCTGAAATAAAGAAGTTGTTATGTTATGTTATGTTATACCTACATTCATCAGTTTCAGAGATATTGAGAGTTTTCTGGAAATTTTAAATATACCTACTATTTCTGTACTGAAATTTATTTATTTTGAGAAAGTACTACCAAATTTTATTTGTACTCAACGAACAACTAAATTATAAGGCCATAATAGTATTTGAAGAAGTTAAAACCCTGAATTATCGAGTTAAGGGGCCTGGATACACACATTTATCTATACCTACGTATTTGCCATGTAAAACACGGACTCACAATTTCTCGCATAACACACTCTATTTTCAAACTACATATATAATATTTCAGAAGGCGATATTTAAGACCTTAATGAATGACAACTATTTTCGATTTTCTCAAAAAAGTATTTTAATGTGAAAAAAAACTCGCAATGCAAAATCATACATTCTATAAATGCCTGTAATTTAACAACCAAACATGATATCAAAAAAAGACTAAATAGCTGCACAAGCGCAAGCTTTCTCCTTCAATTAGCTCTTCGAGTCATTACTGTAAGTTTAGTAGTAGAGTATTTAGGAGAATATTTTGAGAAGTTGCCTATTTGCCTCTAGAATATGTCAACTATCAACAGCGATAGTCAGAACGGAGGCATTCTAAAATTGATGCATTTGAAAGATTGAAGAATCGTTCTATTCCGAATGGGTCAGTTAATATTTCATAGCCTACCTGATAGAGCTGCTTGATAAATATGCATCACGTCTATGAAATTATTTCCTCAGCACACTTGACTTACATTATCTCGATAATTCAGGGTTTTGACTTCATCGAATACCATTATTGCCTTATGTTTTAGTTGTTCGTTAAATACAAATAAAATTCGATAGAACTTTCTCAAAATAAATTAATTTCAGTACACAAATAGAAGGTATATTTGAAATTTGCAGAAACATCGAAATATCTCAGAAACTAATGAATGTAGGTATATAAAATCCTATACACAAATATGAAAGAGCATATTAAAGACATTTTTTTGGTATAATAAAATACGGGGTTACATTTAAAACATAAGATAAAATCTAGATTTTGCATTCACCTCACGTGCGTCGTCGACATTTTTTACAGCCTATGTTGAAACTAGAGGATATTCTTTATCTTGCAATGTAAAAAAAAATAATTTTTGATCTATTAATTTTTAAGATATTCATCATTCATATCATTTGACAGCGATTTGGATATAAAAATGGTCATAACTTTTGAAATACCCTGTATAATGTTACAATACCTTACATTTTAGGAACGAGTTATATTAGTAGAGTCTAAATATGGAATAACATATAGGGTGTCTCATTTAAAAAAAATGCATTTTTGGACCACCACGTTATTATGGATCAAAAGATTTTCTAAGTAAGGAGCATATCCTTGACTACAACTTCTATATACAACTTTTTCGCTATCTTCTGCAGTAGAAGAGTTATCGATCGATCCGGTGCTAAAATTTCACCCTTTATATTTCAAGACAACAAGTTGGCAAAGCACATGTAAATGTTTGTTTTTGAACTCCGCAAATCCAAGTTCAACATTGTTTGCATCTCTTTGTTCGCTTTCGAAGCGTATCGAAAAAGCCATAATACTTTTATTTCAATGAATTCGATAACTGATAGGTGAATATGCGCGCCGCTGATGTATTTCCTACGGATAAGTGAATAGTCTACACAGCCTAATAAAAACTGCAACAAAAAATGGTCTCCTATCGGCGTGCGTAGTGGATCTGCCAAATATTATTATCGCTTCTCGCTTATGCCTGCTCATGTAGCATGTCGCCGTCAAGCAGTATTTTCTTTGGTTGATTGTATTTGAGTATCGGGGACCTTCAGACAGTTTTCGAACATGTTTTGCGTTTATTTATTACGTGATGACGAATACAGTTAAGGGGCCTGGATACACACATTTATACATACCTACGTATTTGCCATGTAAAACACGGACTCACAGTTTCTCGCATCTCACTCTATTTTCAAACTACATAAATATAATATTTCAGAAGGCGATAGTTAAGACCTTAATGAATGACAACTATTTTCGATTTTCTCAAAAAAGTTTTTTAATGTGCAAAAAAACTCGCAATGCAAAATCATACATTCTATAAATGCCAGTAATTTAACAACCAAACACGTTATCAAAAAAGGCTAAATAGTTGCACAAGCGCAAGCTTTCTTCTTCAATTTGCTCTTTGAGTCATTGCTGTAAGTTTAAAGGTAACGTCAGGAGCTTGGAAATGCGGAATTCATTTTTATGGTGACCTTTGGACCTTTTGACCTTACATTTGGATTTTTGGACTTATCTCCCCTCATCTTAGACACACACACTGGAGGCAGGGAACAGGCGGCCACGCCTCCTCGCTAACACGGGAATACGTCTTTTCTTGGATTCTCAGTTTCGCGCACGCCCTAGATCCTTAGTGCACCCCGGTATAACAGCTTGAACAAAATCTGGTTCAATTGACAATAGTTAGATCATAAAATATGGGAAGGGTACTAGGTAGATAATAATGAAAAGACAAAGCACATTTCCTATGGAAGTTTATTTAAATAAAAATATCAAATAAAATTTGTCATGTACAAAAAAGTAGGTACATAAAACTTGCGAATTCCTTATAGTAAAAACTCATAAAATTAAATCACTAGAAAATCACCCAAACGAGGAAGTGAGTGAACGATGAAATGACACTGACAAATATCTCGAAATGACCACTGAGTCTTACGCTTTAATGGTGCGAGCTTCATAAGAATATCTTTTTTCAAGTACATATACTTTCCAAATAATCCACAAGTGCAAACACATAATCTTAACATTATTAATACACTGCATTCAAGATTTTTTTATTACATTTAAGTTATTAATTGGCACTGACTCTCTATTCATTCACCCATAAAATTTGCTCGTGAACTATATATACATAACTACAACACAAAAACTAGTGAGCCTGGTAATAATGATAGTCCTTTAAATATAATGTCTACACCAAGAACGCTGAGATTCTAAAGATCCTTGTAGAAATGCTATAACTACAAGCAACCGAATAAGAATGGGTATCATTTTGATAACTTCTAGAATTCCAGATATCGCTAATATGATCACCAATATGTCAAGAAAAGCTACAACTGAGGTATTATATCCAAAATGTAAATTTTCGGACACGCTCGCTAACTAATCAGGCAATTAGGGGGACCACGTGGACCAGAGGTAGATAAGTAGCATGAAATTGAGATTAACTAGTTCACTTGACAATTATTTTTGAGTTGAAATCGCTCGACTACCTCATACAACTGTGACATAATCGAAAGGATTTATCGAAATAAGATGGACAACAAATATTTATATAGTCAAGGTACCTAATTCAAAAATTGTTTTATATGGAATTAAACAGGCCTCAGCATTCTTGGTGTAATAGAGGATAGTAGAGAGGTGATATTATTGAAATAAATTTCCTATGCCTTGGCTATACCATCACCCATCACAAAATGTCAACTTTTTTTCAAAATAATTCTCTCTACTGCCCAAACATGGCAACATGGTATTACGGTGTGCATGGTAAAAACGACGTGTATCGATGCTCTTTGATATATACAGAGTAGAGCAAGTTGGAATACGTCAAGGTTCCAGTAGTGCGTCCATATAGCGTTAAAAGCTATACGGTAAAATTTTTAATTCAACATGTTTCTCACCCTATATCAGAGTTCGAAAAAGCATGCAACGCATTCTGTTAATAATTATTTAAATCAGACGAAAACACTAGTACTTGACGCGATCCATATTGCCCTATTTACACAATAAAATCACATGCTTTACATTTGCGCAATCATACAACATCTTGTTCGCAGTGGTTACTTAATCTAAAAACCTGTAATTTGACCTAGAAATGTAGTGACTGACTACAAAATATAGCAGACCTTTCGTTGCACGTTTCTAACCTACAACGACTGGTCTATAATTAGTAGGAATACTGGCTCATCGTTACAAAGATACAATGGTTGAATCTTCCTTTTAAAGATGTTCAATACATTACCACGCAACATATGAGAAATATTATATGAAAGTTGATATCTAGAATGATTCCATCCAGGCTAGTTTCGGAATTTTTATAAAATCAATCTAACTCTTTTTTTAATAGAATAAATTATAACACAGGTTATAATGGTGGGACCATTTGCAAAATATCCATTTTAAAGCATAAGTTTAATGAGTTTTCAGTAATCCTCGTGAAACATAAATCATTTTCAGGTGGTTACATCTATTTTTATCCTTACTACTTTTTAAATTCCCTTAAGAGTATTGGGCATTGCTGTTGTACAACGTCTGATGTCTTCTTATTTACAATCCTTTAAAGTGCAGATACACATATCAGCGATAAAAACACATCAAAGCAATAAAACGTTCTCTAACGTTCAAACAAAAGAGGGAGATAGTGTCGCATAACTCCAAATTCGCTTGACGTTTTACTTTTTGCAAATTAAACTACGTAACACCATATGTGATGACATTACTCTTAGATACCAACTTACGTAGCTTATGTCAACAAGAGAATAACTTCGATAACTGTACTATATTCTCTATAAAATCAACAGAATTGGACAAGAACAACTGCGTTATTGAATCATTTCGTGAAATAGATGTATTGAATATCTCTTTATTAACAAAAAAAAGGATATCTACAACGGCACATTTCTTGGAGTACAGAAATATACCAAAAATTATGATTAAGTATTTCTTAGGGTACCATGCGATGTTAGAGTGGCAGTGGGTTGAAACGATAGGACATTGCGATTGGGTAAGACAAAGCAATTCATTTTTTTAAGAAATATCTTATCTGAGGTAATTAACAAACCATAAAGGAATTTTAGGAAAAATTCAAACATTTTTGACTAGTGGAGTGCTACTGTAAATACAGATTTAAGGTCACAATGATATGGCTTCGGTATATTTGTAGAAAAAACAAATTGTTTTGAGTACCCATCACGATAGATAAATACAAGTAGGTATAAGTTTAGGAGAGCCGTCCTCAACAAAAGTCGTATACAAGCCCTTTCTTAATATATAATCTAATCCAGAACAAGTAGAACTGACTAGAATAAAAGATGGTAGTAAGTCTGTCTTTACATCTACGATATACGTACATTTAAAGTATTTGAACATTGAACATCTATACCAGATACAAAAGTATAATAGCCATCTTATTCAATATCCATTTTTTGTTCTCAAATAATAATACCATTTAAAGTTTGGTTTGCGTTACGACTGAAGTATTGAAATCTTTCATACGATAAGTTGCTTGTCACACATTTTTCCTTTCAAATGTTTTTATCAATTAATCGTGCAAATGTCAGAATGGAGATCGTGCATTGTTTGGGTTTGTAAGACAGTGTTTCTCGAACTTTTTAGTCGCAGCCACCGACGATAAATCTAGGTAGACAACTTTATTTACAAAAACTTCTGGTCGGAACATTGAAGCACTGTTGCCCTAATGCGATGTAAGATGAAGATTTACGAGATACATGTTCATTGCTTTGAGTATCATTAGGATTTTTGAAGATAGGTCCTGGAGTAAAAGGTAGTGATAATATATTACATAAATATAATGCTTGACCAATGTCTATAAATCCTAACCACTGAAAAACTTGACGTGAAAATGAGAAGAATGTAGTAGATACGTTGAGGATGTATTTTGGACTTGGCAACGACGGTAGACGGTATACAAGTTCCATTTACGTCAACGTGATTTTGTTATTTATAATTGGCTATGGTTGTGGTTATGCTGCACGCTGTATGCTGCATTCTGCATTTTGCGTGTTTGTATTTATTATTTCAAGCAAATGTTTTGCTAATAATGATGCGTTATTGTTATGTATGCAAAATATATACCCGCTAGCCTGAATCACAAACTTGGGTAGGTAAAGTAAGATTCAATTAGAATTTGAGGTTATAAATGTCTTGACCTACGGGGCAGCCATTCTCGCTTACCCCGCCGTTCCTTTCTATCCGCTGACCTACCTTTTAATGTTTCTACGTAAAAAAATCCAATAATGAATGGGTTGAGATGTTTAACCTATTTGTCGTCGGTGGTCGCAGCAATTATACATTTCTATAAATCTGTACAATTTTACAATTGTCACTCCTACATGAAAGAAGCAGTACTCCTTTTCAATATTTTTAACTGATATATGGTTTTTCACAGATAAATATTATACATACTGTGCATTTTAATTAACAAGTTCACGAGCACTATTAGTGATTATTTTATAGAATAATCATTGTCGCAACTTGAAATGACTCCGGTCAAATATCTCTTTTTATGTACCTACTTTGTACATTTTTTTTAAATGTGCGACATAAAGCTGATCGGCTGAAAGGCGATTTGAGTCGACTAAACTGAAACCTTTTTGGATTATCTTCAATAATGTTTAAAATATATACATGAAATGTTTCTCAAATCTCATTATTTTGACCAGTGTTTAGATTTTTGCGGGTCTACGTTTTGGAACACTTATCTTCGATCCTACTGTACAGGTAATTAGATATTATATAGGCTGATTTACAACAAAGCTATACAGCAAAGCTATAAACATTTTTGCCGAAAAGTATTCTAAAAAATAAATAATAAATAAACCTTTGAGATTTACTTCTTAGATTAAAATAAAACTAGGTGTCCGATGATAATAATACTAAAAACTTGGTATCGAGTACTCCTTTAGGAGACCTGCTTCGTACTTGTTATGAAGCAGGTCTCTCTTTGGTATTAGAGTTTCTGTACTTACTGAAGTACTATCTCAATCATGGTAAGTTTCTCTTAAAAATAGGGAGTGGAGATATAACTAGCAGACATTTTAGTACCTGTAGTTGATAGGTTTGCACTGAACGAAATAATTTCGAGATTAGTCACAATTGTTCTAACCTTTGATCAGAGAACAGGAATAAACAATATTAAAATTCTATTAATACTTGTGGTACAAATGATTTTTATCTTAGGAAATTAATTTTGTGCTGCGCTAATATGACACGATAAAAGAAACTTTCTTAACCTTACATCTCCACATAAACTGAACTTAACCTAGGAATGTCCTAAATGTTCTGGCACAAATCAGTCATACACTTAAACTAAAAAATAAGTAACAACAGTTCATCACTTACTACTATATTTATATTGAACAACGACAAATTGAGCTCATAATTGACTTTGGTTGAGGCCATATCGCGACTTCATTTTTATATAGACAGAATCAAGCATAACTAAGATACTTTCAGTTTTCTATTAATTATAGTATACTCGTATGGACTTTACAGTCTCCAGTTGGCCAAATTGGTGACTTGGCGTCTAGTTAGGAGCTTTCAAAGTAATCCGTCTTGTACGAATGAAGATACATAGCTGGATCCTATTTTGACCTTCAGGTGAGCAACGACACAATCCTGAATTAAAGTAGTAGTAGTAGTAAAGTAGTCTTGACTAATTGACTTCCATCACCAAACAATCAAGTATGTTTTGTTCTGCTACATGTACTAGTTAGAAGTAGGTACAAGTGTAAGGGCCACAGCTTAGAATAGGTCATGCCAATATACAGGGTGTTCTATGACGAGTGGAAGATACTTTAGAATACGATTTTCAACAAAAAAAGTCATATAAAGTAGGGTCCGATTTTCAACTGTTTCAGATATTTAATTTTCTTTCATTATTTGACTTCCAGCAACTTCGGCGCATGGTTTGTAAATTTACAACCGCCTGATGTTATGCAGCAAAATAATAAATACATAGTCTGGAAAGGCCTAAAATTTGTCATCAAGCTATAGCACTGTCTGAAAATCTTATTACAGGGGTTTGAAGTGAAGAATAACTGCTTCTGGTCGTTTGTGGCTTATAATTTTGGTGAATGTGTACCCGTTAAACTTACGGTGAAGCCAAAACTTCAGCAAAATACAGAATAAATATCTCCAAGTAAAAAGTAGAGAATTCTCGTTTGCTGACATGTTTTTCAGTAAAAACATAGTTGGCGTGTATCATGTATGGCATGATTATGATTAATTGTAATTTTTTTGCTTTTTGAATCCTGACCGTCGGTACCAAATATTTAGTAAAACAATCTTGGGATACGGTCACTTATTATATTTCCAAAATATAAAATTTTACGACGTATCCCAAGATTGTTTTACTAAATATTAATTGTAATAAAATACATATACATATGTGGTTAAGCTAAATAATTTTAAGCAGTATAATTTATTGAAAATATGTGCTGAAATCGATATTTCATAAATCTAAGCTCATCCACCAAACGATTTATACCAAGAAACAGGGATACTCGATACTAAACAACCTTATTTTTTACATACTAGCAATTCATTCCACAAAATTTGTGTTGCTGAAATGAAACATGAATATATAAATGCTGAATTATGGTCTGGTAGGATGGGGAGGTGTGAGAGATTGCCATCTGTCAGTGCTAGAGACTTTACAGAAATGGGTCATAGAAGTAATTTTTAATAAAGAGAAGTTGTACCCAACAAATCAGTTGTACAATGAGTCAAACATATTTGACATTAGACAACTTTACTTCATCAAAATTTTAAGCTTAGTTAATAAAAGAAAAATAGATCTCCACACAATCGCTCATCCGCAAAACACTCGGCAACAACAGAGCTACGTTTTAATTCCACTAATGAAAAAGGAAATAGGCCACAAATGTTTTAAATATTTGACTGCAAAATTTTTTAACTATTTACCATCATATCTCAGAGCAAGTATTCACGAAAAAGCATTTGTGACGCAATTAAAGACATGGATTCACACTAAGGATAGGCAAGACATTAGAAATTTATATAAAAATGATTTTTAGCTTCTAGTAATTTCACAGAAATTGTTAAAAATATATTTATAAATATGTGTGTGTGTATGTATGTGATCAACCGTGACTGTATCTACCGAGAAGTGACTTAAACCGGATAAGACTATAATTACCCGAACAAAGACAATCCTACTAGATGTAACCTTCTTGCACAAACAAGCTACTGAAGTAGCTTCTGTGTATATCTGTTTATTTACATTTACATTGTTGTCAATACTGTAAAATTGAAATTTTTTTGATAAATAAACTATATTATTATTATTATTATTATTATTATTATTATATAGTTAGTACTAGACATAAAATATGGTCAACAGACTTAGTTCGACCACACGACACTATATTCCAACGATCATCTATGAATGTATCTAGCTCCAAAATTATGTTGTGTAGTACCATCAACCATAATGTCCCTCAGGTTTGGCAAAAATTTCAAATAAAGGCTAAAAGAATGGATTTGCTCTGTAGAGCGAATGATTATACATAATATTATTAATCAATAAAATTTATTCTACTAATATTTTGTATATGTATTTGTAAATTAGATTTTAGATTAATTATATTATGTATCCACCCACAGGCAATGCCTAGGATGGATTTATTTATATTTATTTACTGTATTGCAATTATTGTGAATAAAGATTATTATTATAAAAAAGCAGAACTGCAACCTTTCATTAATAAGAAACGCTCCTGCAAAATGAATAAATAAAAATTAAATATCTCTGAAACAGTTGAAAATCGAACCCTACATTATATGAATTTTTTTATTGGAAATGAGCCTGAGCAGTCCTCTCCTAAAGTATCTTCCACTGGTCATGGAATCAGACATGTTTTGCTTTGGCTTTTAAGTTGTCCATGAAGCAAACTATGACACTAGCAATATACTATAATTAATATAAGCCTACTTGTTATGCTCGACACTGTTAGAATACAGAGTGTTGAAGGAAATTAGTTATCAGTTGAATCAGTAAGATTTCATGAGTATCGTCAATAATAATGACTTTTTCAGTCATACGTTTTCTTGAAGCAGTTAACAACCCTCCTTCCTCACTCCGTATTCGGCATAGAAATGTGCCCAGTATATAAATTCTCTGCGATTACATATAATTTACGTCTGCAGTGGTACTGGGTAGTACGACGAGTGCAGAGACAGTCTTGTGTAGGGGCACGGGCCTGAACCACGTCGAAAGCATCTGATGTGTGAGTGTGTTTTCAAGGTGGGGGAATGTAGCAGCGGGGATGTTTTGACCGCCATCAGGGGGTTGCATGGGGGAGGGGGCAGGTGGTTGCCGCTTATTCCTCGTCGTGTTCGGGTTCTTCGCCGGGGCCGTACATGTCAGCCAGCTTGTCGAAACGGGGGCCCCAGGCGCCCAGATAGTCGTACTCTTGGGCCTCGTCGTCCGTGCCTGAGAAAGAAAAAAATAGTGCTGTAAGGCCCGAAGTATATCTTATACTCAATAACCGAATTCGGCCACTGCCCGAACTTTATATCCAGAACGCGATGTGGGTTTAACTAATTTCACACATCGTGTTTCTGGTAATATTTGTATGCGCAGAACGCGTTGTGGGTAGATTACAAAGACGCACAATGCGAAACAGAAACACACGACCATTTTCGCATTACGGACAATACAAATGTAGCCACAAAGCAAAATTTGAAATTTTATAAACGAAAAATGTAAAACAATGTGTTATGTAGGCTGTATGCACAATATCAAATACGATTTAGGAAAAATTTAATTTTGTCCAATTTTCAATAATTCGTATCGATTCAGCTTTCAATACTGTTTAGATGAAAGGCCTAATTTCCATAGTTCTTGTACTTCTTTAACCTTACCTATAATTTTTTCATAGTCGAAAAGTGTAGACCTATCAGATGACTTATAGAGTTTAATCATTCTTAAATTTTTTTCGAAGTGTATATCTGTCGATTCACCGATTTTACTAAACACTGTATGGAATTAAAAAAAGCACTTGTTGCTGTATGTTAAGTTATTAGATTTCCGCTTTGTGTCTATTTGTATTACCCACAACGCGAAATGGTCGTCATTCGGAGTTTCGAACTGTGGGTATTTGTGATTTACCCACAACGCGTTCTGCGCATACAAAAATTACCCGGAACGCGATGTGAGAGATTAAAGTTATTGTTATTGAGTACAACATATCCAAGTAGAATTATGAACTCGGTTAGAAAACAATACTACTGATTTTAACTAAAAACGACGGTACACGGCAAAAGATTTGTCAAGGGGGCAAGTTTTTAACAAAACTACTTTCCCCCTTGTATCCTTTGGCCTCCAGGGTCACCACCGGTCATCCCCCTGAAAATTTTAAACAACAAGGGCTATCGTGTAACAGCTTGTTTCAAAGGTATGTGGAAGTCCTTTATTTTGACGTTTGACTTTTCAAAATCGGTCATATCGTTTTCGAGAAAATTAGAAAATGTTTATGTATCCTAATTTGTTCAGATAGGAAATAAGAATACATGAAAATATCACTTTTTATTACAGTCAGTGTTCAAAATGTTGCTCGTTATTGGCCAAACTGGATCTGTTGAAAAAAATGGAGAGTTCTGGCTGAAGCCGCTCAAGTTGAGGTTTTGGGTCATTTTGGCATAAATCCCAATACTTCATTATGCAAAATTGTGAATCCGACTGATATTTCATTTGGCTCTATAGAAACAGTTACTAAACTTCATAAATTTTATCCATTAAAAATGAAAATACTCCAAGAGTTAACCGAAGATGATTTCGATTGGCGAGTTGAGTTTTGTGAACAAATAATTACTGCGATTAATGGTAGTACCATTCATGTAAAGAATATCTACCTACATCACCAATGGATCCACATTTTATCCAACTTGATTTGTTAATAATCATAATTGCAGGTATTGGAGCGATGAAATTAATATATGGGACTATAGCTAGGCATTTTAAGAAACAAAGTGATTGGGTCATTGTTTATTAATGGAAATTCAAATGAAGGGATTTGTTTAGGTATTTTGGGAAATACCATCATTCCGCTTGTCACTGAAACTATTGAAAACCAAATCGAAGGGGATGGAAACCCTATACTTCGTGAGGTTCTTCCGGTTCGGCGATTGCTAGACGACGCATTTCTAGATAAACAGATAAGGCGTAAAGGGACTATGGAATGGTCTGCAGAATCTCCTGATTTGACGCCATTAGATCTTTCTATGAGGCCATTTAAAATCTGTTGTGTTTCGTCCCCAACCTGAAACTTTAGATGACTTCCGTCAATGCATCATCAAAAGCAGCCATGACATCCCACAACATGCTTTTGCAACTGTCCTTCAGGAATTTGAAAACGCTTCTATCATTGTTTGGTCCATGAAGGGCAACATTTTGAGCACCTATTGCAAGAAAAAGTGACAAACTGGTATACATAACGATTTTTTATGATTCACTTGAAAGCGAATTGACCGATTTAAAAAAATCAAACGTCAAAAACAAGGGACTTCGAGGTACCTGTGGAACGAGATATTACTCGATATGCCTTGCCATTTAAAATTTCTAAGAGGATGATCTTGGGGGCAGAGGGTACAAGGGAGTGAAGTAGTTCTTAGTTAACAAGTTGTACCCATTGACAAATTTTTTGACGTGTCTCGGAGTTATGTCGTTTAATAAGTGGTTTTCGATAAATCTGTGGTGGGAAGTTTTCAAATGAACACCTTGTATATACTCTCAGACACTCAAAAGTTGTATTTACCTGAGGCCAACGAGCTAAGTGATCCAGCAGTGCTGCCGCCTCCTTCGTAAGCGTAGTTCCTCAAATCGTCGAATGGTGGTGCGTTAGGATCGCAGTCTGCTCGTTTTTTGTGTTCCTCGATGAAGATGCCAACGTTGGTTTCCTGACCAATTCCTAATACTGGAACTGAAAAAAAATGCTACTTCAGTATTCCTAATAAATCAATACCAATATGAGGTATTTTAAAGAGAGACCTAAATGGTGTAACTCGAAAAAGCATTCAATGAACTACACTGGAATCTCTTATTGCACGAATTAATTGGACAACAGATTCATTCTTAACATGTACAAATCCAAACCAATATTTTCCCCAATGGTTCCAGAAAAGAAACTTGTAGTTCAGCATTTCTCCTACTTATTCAATCCTTTCACCAAAACAGCTATAAATGAAACGAAACTTCACTAAGGTCCACTTAGATTACCATAAACAGACTTCATGAAAAAACCGCACAAATAAAAACTCACCCACAATTAAAATAAAGTCATGGTAATCCATGAAAGAGAAGACATAACTGTCAACATTAAAATGAAAGATGAAAATATAAAAAAATTAAAGGAATTCTTCTAAATGGAACTGCAGAACGTAAAATATAATACAAAGAATTCAAAATCATTGTACTGTATTAAAAATTACTTAAAGAATAGAAAACAGCTATATTGACGGACAAAAAGCTAAATGTGAGATGAGAGAGAGCATTAGAAGAAAATGGGGAAGCAGAAGTAGAAATGTACTAACATCAGTGAAAAGGAGAAAACAAACCAGTTGGGGATATGTTGAGGCATACCCATTTCTAGCTGATACTCGCCTACTTACATTTGAGGGAAATAAAGTCCATTTATTTATTTATTTATCACTTTTAAAAACGAATGGACTGAAAAAGATCATAACAAAGACACTGAGGTTTCGATGTCATCAAGAATCTAACATAAGACAAAATGAAAGGGAAAATTTGGTTACAATAACAAAAGCCTTTAAAACTAAAACGAGCGTATGTGTTAATATTAGAACAATTTTCGTACTACCTCCTTCACAAAAATGGAGTCAAGTTGATTGACTGCGTACTTCCCACACATAATGATGATACCATTTTATTATTTCCCATTGCACGAAGCTATAGTCTAAAATCCCCTTGCAACTAAATTATCGTCCATCCGCCCGCAAAAACAACATCCAACACAAAAACCTTGGTAAATAGTGTCTTGCGTCTCCCTCCTTAGGAACTAGGGCGCCACAGTTTTTTCTGCATGCTTGAACTGGATAATACAAAACGATCAAAAGCCTCCAACCCGTCTAAAAACGAAGTTTGAGCTGATTTTATGTTTTTGGTTTTTTGATTATGGCTGCGCCGCCACTGACACGGTTTTTCAAAAACGGAGTCGTTTTCCATTCTCGCAGCGGTAATAAATTCTGTGTCAAAATTGTATTAACATCAATTCAATAATTTTCGCTTTACGCAATACACATAGAACAAAGTGTAATATGCCGCTAGGTATTTCTTCTACAGGTCAATAGACGGACTATTATGAATACAACAAATTTTTCAGTTTTACTACCCCCCACCCCCCAACCGCCCCGATTTCACCCCACCCAAAAAAAAAAAAATTGAAAATGATCTGGAACCCGTAAAACGCATAAAAAGAAAGTTTGAGCTGTTTTCATATTTTTAGTCTTTTTATTATTGTCACTGACACTATTTTTCCAAAACATACGAGTTTTCCATCCTCGCTGCGGTAGTAATACTGTGTCAATATTTCATTAAAATCAATTCAATAATTTTTGCGTTACGCAATATAGAACGATCTAAAACAATACTCGTGTATATACATCACAAATTCTAAGTCCCTTGGTTTTTATAAAAAACAAGGCAATGTTCGGATGTACGTAAAAAGTGTACTATGCTGCTAGGTTTTTCATTCAAAGATCAATAGACAACCCCTTATCAGTACAACAAATTTTTCAGTTTTGCAACCCCCACCCTCCAACCACCCTGAATTCACCCTCACCCAAAAAAACGTAGAAAATGATCAGAAAGCCCCTAAAACGCCTAAAAATAAAGAGTGAGCTGTTTTTATACTTTTAGTTTTTTTATTATTGTCGCGCCGCCACTGACCCGATTTTTCCTAAACATACGCGCTTTCTATCCTCGCCTTGAAAGTAATACTATGTCAAAATTTCATTAAAATCAATTGAACAATTTTCGCGTTACGCGATATCGAACGATTTAAAACAATACTCGTATGTATACATCACAAATTCTAAGTCCCGTGGTTTCTATAATAAGCATGCAACGTTCGGATGGACCTAAAAAAGTGTATCATGTCGCTAGGTTTTTCATTTACATATCAATTACGAATACAACATATTTGAAATTTTTCGTTTTTTGTTGATTACTCCGCCCCCCGTATAACGATTTTCAAAATTATAGGAACATTACCTACTACGACCCCACAGCATAACGCTGCCCAAATTTCATCACAAACCATGTAGCCGTTACTGAGATTACGAGGGTAGAAAAACGTGACAGACAAACAGACCGACAGACCGACAGACAGACCGACAGACAGACAGATCGACAGACAGACAGACCGACAGACAGGCAGAACGACAGACAGACAGACCGACGGAAATGAGTGACGTGGATTTTCGTTATGTACACATCATAAAACGCCCAAAAAGTGTATTATCTCAAAATCGAAAATTTTCGCGATCACAATACTCCCCTCACCTATCGGTGTGGGAAGTAAAAGCAACTTACATCCGAGTTTCGGTGCAGTCATTTCCGGCATAGGTACGCCGATTGGTATCTGCAACGGAGTGATGTCGAACGCTGTCATGTCATCTTCGCCACCTCCTTCATCATCGTAATTGATGATGTTCTCTCTGACGTCATCATCCGGTCCAGGGTACTTGATGTGGGCCTCCCGCCTGCGGTTGTACACCACGAATACCAGCACCAGAACTAAAGTACCAATTAAAGGCGTTTAGAAAGATTTGAATAATGTGTAGACTAGTATAATCTACTACCAATATAACATTGTTTCGAATCATTAAGTACCTGCCCACTTCATTTATTTCCATATTTATCTCGCTTGAAGTTGTAGTCATAAAATAACCAAGGCAACTTTAATTGACTTCCATAGATGATGTTATTATCCTCTGGCGTTTTTTCTGGCTTCTCTTATCTGACTGGTTGAGTTACAAGTTGGAGGATGTATAATCGTGTGAGTAGCAAAGCGATATTTGATAGCAGAAAAAAATTTTATACGTTTTAGTATATGTATTTATATCGACAAAAAGAAAAATCAGCATGAAGGACTTTTAATTTAGTGTAACGGAGATTGCAGTATCTACATTAAAAGCACGAATAAACTTTAAGAGTGAGTAGTTAGTCTGTAATCGCTTTTTACTTAAATAACGAAAATATTTGAAGCTGAATGCCTTCTTTGATCTTCCATATGTCCCTTATCTTACATGGGCGGCGAACTTCAAAAAATTTGGAAACCTATTAGATGCAGAATAACTAACAAAAACATTGAATATTTTGCACTAAATACACCCCATTACTACCAATATTTGTCTGTGACCAGAATTATGACATCATTTATGGCAGCTTCTTTATACGTGCAATTTCGTAAGGTGTGGAATTTTGTGTGTCAAAGGTGCCTTGAAATTGAATGTTAAATGGCTTGCTTTTGAGGTCACTTAACTGAGAAACATGATAAAACTGATTACGTTAACCTCATTAATTACATAATTTTTATTTAACTAACTTCTGCAGCTGTACACTCCAGTACTTGGAGCGAGCTCTAGGCATATGATAGAAACAATCAGTTTCTGAGCATATGGCTATCGCTTACTTGTGTGTCAAATATACTATTTTATCTTTTATACTTACTACTCGAATAAGTAACCTTTGTGAAAATAACTTTTGAAGTGGGCAAGTTTGAACAAAAAGCTACAAATAGTACTAATACAAGCGTATGTCAACAGGAGATTCAAAAACAAACATAAGGTCAACAAAAGTAAATTTATTTTAATAACAAATTATTTGCTGTTATGTAAGTATTTGAAACTTGTTTCATTGTGACGACATATCTATTATTATGTTGCGAATAAGTGACTCAAAAATTTTCAAGTGCCTGATTAAATAATGCACTTGATGTAGCAAGAGTGTCTTTATTTCTTTAATATACATTTATATTACCACGCCCATTCTCCAAAAGAATTCATTGACATACCCTTGTATAAAACACGACCATACTAAATTTCGTGTACATTCTAACATGAATTGTGAACAAAACGCTGGAGAGAGATTACAAATACATGAAATAATGTTCAAACACTATCAGGACTTTCATGGCGTTATTTAATTTTATACAACACCGTTTCCTGATTGCTATAACCGAACTGCCCAATTGTGCGTCACGTCAAAAGATAAAAGCAACCATATTTCATCGTATGCTCTCCCCTGCATTTACACAGGAATATAATGTGAAATAATCCACTACATCAGAGCCGTGTACAGTAGCAGCCAAAATCATGGAAAATTCCTATAGGACAGTTTCGTTTATAAGTCACAAAGTTTGACCAGAGTAGCACGCAAATATCAAAGAGAGAATATTTAGAGCTGATAGCCTATTGGAAAAATGAGAGTAATTTGTTTTCAGACAGAATATAGAATATTTCTTCCCCTATCCTACAAATCATAGATTTAATTGCCAAAAATCTTACTTGTTTAATAAATTCTCCTGCTTAGGCCCATTTCGCACCAAATCAGTCGGCTGCAGTCAAGTCTAAGTCACGTCAGACGCTCCCAGATTCAACTGACTAGAACTTATATTGAAATTACGCATTATATGAAAAATTGCTTTCAGACTGACCGAGTCACGTCCGTGCCAGTCCCGTCCCGACGTGATCGGACTGTCTCTGACTCAGCCGATCGAATATTTATGCCAGTCCTGATAAGTGTTTTGAGAAATCTTTCCTCCGGTGTAATAGCTTCTCGGTAATTTATATTTTGTTTTGTTATATCAGCAGCTATAAGACCCAATAACTTGAAAAAATAAATCTGCACTCATTCTAAAGTAATTGTAAAATTTTCTTGGGTCGGCCAATAAATCATTGCTTGAAGAAACTCCTACATTTCAACTAGATACGGTAGTCTGATCACAAAACGTTGAACTGACTGGTCGTCGATTTCGTTTGCATGTCTTACTTCATGTGGCAATTTATTTCGGTGACTTGATTGAATGTGACTTGACTAGACTTGACTGTTGCTGATTGATTTGGTGCGAAATGGGCCTTAGCTTTATAATATAAATGAATAAAGAAGTTCATATTCTACATGAACATGTTTGAACCATCATCTTTAGTTAACGTAGTAGTGACGAAGTTAATAAATTATTCATTATTTCCACAGTTTTGGCCACTCTGCAATAAGCTATTTATATTAGTTGGCAATTATTTGAAGGTACTCATAACTGACTTTTTGGTAATTATTTAAAGTATGCAATATACCTTCACATAATATTCAACTTCAAATTTGTGTCATCTGCACCTAGAGAATGTGCACATCTAATAGCTAAAAACATACGAATATACCTATCATTAACTTACAGATGGTTTCTCTTGCGGATTCGTTTTTTAAATTCACGATATGTATAAGAATTCATACAAGTCAGCCCACCGCTAATTGAAGCTAACGTAACATGTTATATTCAGATACTGATACGTTGATATAAACAAGGAGTACTGAAATCTGACAAACAATATTTCACAAGATATTTGTTCTATGAACGCATGCACATGATATGTGTGGTGTTTCAAATAGTTAACCGTACTGCTTCTGAAATAAAATCAGGACACTAGTACATTTACCTTCGAGTTTTTGGGTATCGTCTGAAAATGAATGGATTAAGTGAACCAAACAGTGATAAAAGAAAACCATAGTGTGAATTGGTCATGAGACATTATACGAAAATTATTAATTAATTTATATGAATCATATTCTAATTAGAGTAATATAAACACACAAATGTACTAAAAGCTTCAAATGATGGCATTGTGAAAGCAATGAAAATATCCGCTGAAGAAGTGAGTGATAAAATTCATAGCATCAGATATCAACTACAGTATACAAAGAATATTGGAAAAACCAAAAGCGGTCAAGCTGCAGGTAATTTTATTCTAAAATGGGACCTTCGAAGAAAGTTCTTATAACATTCTTGACTATCTCTTTCTAAATATTCTAATAGTGTTGTCTTAAATTCTTGTTTTCCCTTCTTGTAATCCGATCTCTTATCATCTGTGAGACCTACTTATTTTATTACTAAAGATTTTAACGATGAGGTAATAAGCGGCAGCCTTTCTTCTAGCCTTTTTGAATACATTTTGTTAAAAAATCAGCACACGTTTGTTTTCTCTACTCTACTACTAAAATTTTAATTACTAACGTGTTTCATAGAGATATATCATGTTTTGTGGGAACATATTTGAAATAAATTCCTCGTGAAACAAATATCTCATTAGATTATAATCTCATTCTGGACACACTTTACAACAGTCAAAAATTAAACTTTATCTCACACAATCAGGAGTGCACATCTTTACTACTTGTGATATTTTTTAGAACTCCTAAAGGGATCAGAGCCTGTAATAAGTTACAATGTAAAAGTACCCGCCTGTAGACGAGTAGATCATAGTGATGAGGTATCAAGCAAGAAGTTACAGAAAAATAAATGCCAATTACAGCGGTCCATGCAACCGTAGATTTGCATAGTTTTGTTATGTAAACGTATCTGTATCCAGATATATCAACGTATCAACATATACAAGGTATCCCACGACGATTAAGATACGCAATATATTGGAACTGGACAGTAGCAGCGAATTATAATTTTGGGGATTTAAATTAGAGCAAATATAGTATATCTTCTTAATACTGTATCACCCAATGACGTATATGTTTTTGATCACGTGATGTCCGATTCAAAATTTTTAATAGGACACCCTGCATATTTGTGACTTTCTGTGCTCCTCCCGATAAAGGAATTCCAACAAACTAGCACACTTGGGGTCTAAAGTTATTTATTCAAGAGCTACAGGTACTTAAAGGATGGTACCACTGTCATTGATTATAACTCATGTACCTTCTCCTTCCTTTTCCTCTCTTTTCTTCCTTTACTTCTCCATGACTTTGTCTGGTCTCTGGGTAGCCAGACCTGACAGACCGATCGACCGACACGACTGCAACTAAGAGCAAAGGTCCTTCGGACCGCTCTAACTAACAATGACGAATAGTAACACATGTACCCCTACAGTTAAATTACTTTGGTAGCGTTTCATAATGGTAGTGGTACAGTCCTTTAAGTACCTGTAGCTCTTGAATTAAACACTTTAGACCCCAAGTGTGCTAGTTTGTTGGAATTGTTTTATCGGGAGAAACACAAAGTGTCACAAATATACAGGGTGTCCCATTTAAAATTGTGAAGTGGACGTCACGTGATCAAAAACAAATACCTTAACAAGTGACACAATAATAAGAAAAGACACAACATTTGCTATTATTTACACCCCCCAAAATTATAGTTCGCTACTGCTGCCCAGTTCCGATATACTGCTTGCCTAAGGGCCGGTTTCTCAATGTCCAGTTAAAGTGTCAAATAGGTATCTGCCAGATAGCGTTGCTATGGATACAACTGTCACATAAGATTTACGTGACTTCGTAAGTTTAGCCTTCAATCGTTTAAACTGCTGTTATCTTGCAGATAAATATTTAACTGGACATTGAGAAACCGGTCCTTAGTAGTCGTTTGACACCCTGTATGTATCTGTACCTCTGATAACCCAAATCTGACGTAAGCGATGATAAGGTCGTTACACAAGTACGTATATTCTCGCCGCGCAAACATCAACGTCGATGTGTAGTGGAAAGTCCCCATGCAAGTATCAACGTGGAGACAATTTCACGATATTGACCGTTATATTATGTTAAATTGTATCATAACTATACAAGGTGTTACTCAACGATAGGCTGTAATTCCAAGGGTGCATTTCTGATCTAAATTCAAGTACAAAAGTTCATATAAACATGAGTCCTAAAGAGTCTGGTCTTCAAGATACAGTGGGTACAAGTAGTTTTTATTTCTTCCTCGAAGACGAAGTGAGAAACGAAGAGATATCGAGAGACAAGATAATTGTGTTTTTTTATCTGATTAAACTGAAAAAGAACATTTAATTTTTTTAAGGTCAGTGGAGCACATTTTCTTGCTAATATTATAATATTAATCGTGGAACTGCCCCCGAGATGCCACTAGGCATGATAATTATCTTCTAGTCAGTGCTGACTCAGCGCCAAATAACAAAAAAAATCGGCTTATTGATTTTTAAGAAATTAATAAAAAAATAATGTTTTCCAAGCCTTGGAATTACGGCTTATCATTGAGTAACATACTGTATAACTATGTTACACTTTAGTATAACGGTCAGAATCGTCAAATTATCTCATGCAGTTTGAAACTTGCATGGGAGTTTTTGCACGTACTTTAAAAATATTGGAAGCAGGTGGATGATTTGAATGCTACTAGGTGCTTTCTGCTTACGCAGTCAAAAACGTGGCATTTTTTAACTGATGAATGGGACTTCTTGTGTTAAATCGTTAATGCTCGTCTGTAGCGGTCTATAAGCAACATGTTAGTTATTCTCGTTCTTCTGCGACGTATCGGTAATTCCATCCAAAAACAGGCCAGTGACGTCATAGTGACGTATTGCACTTGATTCAGGTGACCGGCGGTCATGCAAATTGTCGTCAGTTGGCGCTACTGATTTGCGAAATATCGCTCGGTGATCGTTTTAATTATCTTGTGCACTCTATTTTTATTATGTGGTTTTACGCTTTACCTCAGTACAATGTGCCCGAACAGAGTTCGAGTAACACACTTATTCTTTTAAGAATTGTTACGCTTCTGACTGTAAACAATGTCATCGCCATGCTTTCTGCGCCGGTGACGTCACTGGCCTTTTCTGATACGGAACAAAATGTACTTACCCAGAAGACACAATAGACATACGATAACAGCCAAAATAAAGTCCCTGGAAGGCATGATGGCGCCTGCCGAGGCGAGTTCCAGCTCGCAGTGGCCCCCCGTGTACCCGGGCGGGCAGGCACATTCGTACCGCAGTGGGGGGTCGTAGTCCCGACAAATGCCTCCGTTTGTGCAGGGCAGCCACATGCACTCGTTCTCGTTCACGCAAGTGCTCTCCTGGTACTTGTAGCCTGACTGACATCTAACGTACACATACATAACGGCTAGGTGTTAACGGTTTTGTGTCTGGTAGTGTATGAGATGGAAAAGGGTGGACACCTCTTATAGTAAGAGAACATTTTGTAAGCACTGGTTGTTGTTAAGTTCCCTAAATTTCTATAGGAACGAGAAAATGAGCTATGCTTCTTCACAAATAACAGGCAAGTCCGGTGGACCTTTGCTCTTAGTTACGGTCGTGTCGGTCGAACAGTCTATAAGGTCTGGTTACCTAGAGAGCAGACAATATCAGGAAGAAGTAAGGGAAGAAAAGGAAGGAAGGAAGGAAGGAAGGAAGGAAGGAGAAGAGCAAAGAGGAAGCAGCTCATATGGTATAGCTTGACAATCCATTAGAGTTCTGTAACTTTGGGTTTAACCAAAAGGGCTAATTTTGAGGTTCAATACCTAAATTTCGTTGTTGTCAATATTGCATGATTTATTTTGATCACAGTTAGAGCCAAGGACTGTTTTACATATATGTTTTTAGTATCTCCATCAAACTATCCATTCAGCCAATCTTGACAAACAGAAAGTTCAACAAAACCACATAAACCTACACTGGCTATTTGATCATGTACATGTTTTATTCTGCTTTTATAGATCTGGAAATTATATACTGGAATAAACACAACACAAAAAGTATATCAAATAACAAAATTGAAGTTTTGAACCTGTCAAATTTGGGGTGTCTAAGATAATGTTGTCTTTTTATGTTATGTATTATCTGCTATATACAAATAGCAAATTAAGACATGGTGGGAACTAGAATTTTCGGATACTATATTACTGACTAATCTTGTGCGGTCTATTTTTTTCCAACCGGGCTAGTGGGTAATACGCTACATATCTACCAGGAAACATAGCTCTATCAATATGTTGAGAAGGTAGAATCGGCTTGTCACATCTAACAAACGGTTTTGTAAGGTATGTGAGAAGTAAATGGGATAGGTGTCAGGAGTGTGACATATCTGTGAATAGATGATTATGGTGATGAGATGAAATGAAACGCGCAGTGTTATAAGTAGTTTCATGTGATCTGTAACATCTAGAATAGTGGAACAGAGAAAAACTACTTACTCACCATGAGATGACGACTGGTTGCTTTGGCACTGAATTTTTGCTGTTAGTATTGATTTCTACTGTATAAGCTAGCATGCAAATAGGCGAACTAAACTGAGCAAAGTTATATCGTGTGATAAACCATGCACATGCATTACATGAGTGCTGATAGCGATTATAATATACATTTACGTCTTATAGAGCAAAAGTACTAGATCGTCGTTTTGTTTTACTGATACAATGTGGATTGCAAACTTGTGTTTTTTACTTTATTATAATAATTAATCCTAGACCCTCGTATATGAATATCAGCCTTATCGACCGATTCAGGTTATTTTGCACCGGACAAGGGACGTAAAATATGCGGACGTTGGCACAGCTACAACCATTTTGCGCCTGTCGATTGTACATGGCTTTAACGCATTGAGAGCTTCCGCCAACTTTATTACCTACATATGCTCCCATCTGCGTATCTCAACCAGATAATGTTCGAATCCATACGTCCATTCACAATTTATAATCATGCCGAAATTACGAAAGCCTTCTATTCACCGCAAAGTCCCAAAGTAACCACAAACCACAATGATGATCGGCCACATTACAACACGTTTCCAGTATATATGTTCTGCGGATCAGGAACATGACAAATTTTTTTCACTCATCAAAAAAATAAACATGATCTAAGGATAAATCTATGAAACGGGTCTTGCGTAAATTGAAGCAATATGCTTTCACAACCTCGTATAACAAAAATTGAGCTTATCTGAGCGCGATTTCTCTTATAAAGCGATGTTACTCTACTGGAAACAGTGTCAGGAAGACATAAAATTATTCAATCATATACAACGTTTAGTAATACAATCTTCAATCGAACAATATTATCTTACTCTCGCTCATATTTCTATAACTACCGTATCCTTACTCTGATCTACTTTGAACGCGAACATATACTATACACAGACTAGTGGTTGAGTGTACGAGTACCTAAATTCTATCGTATAGATTTGTAGGTTTTGAATATAGTCAGCATTTATTATGAGTGTAACAAAAATAACGATGGAGTACTTTGCTCTATAATAAAAAGGACACTAGAAAAAACATCGGTTAACTTGGCCTTCTGGTCTCATCACTTGCCAAATAGCGTCAACATCGCTTGACACGTCAAGCTGAAATTTTGCGTGGATGTAGGGAACCTCTAGAGGAGGTTAATCCTCTTTCATGTCACATTTACAGAGAGCGTGAATTCAGTGCAAAAGCTGTGGTTCATTGAGATATACAGGGTGAGTTTTTAGTACCGGTTCGGTCGATAACTCCACTACTGTAGAACATAGCGAAAAAAGATGTATATAATAGTTGTAGCCACGGATATGGTCCTTGCTCAGAAAATATCTTAATTTATACAGGGTGGTCCGTAACTACGTGGTGATGAAAACATGCATTTTTTTAAATGAGACACCCGATATATTATTCCATATTCAAATTCTACCAATGATTTACGTTCTTACAATATAGGGTATTGTTACATTATACAGGGTATTTCAAAAGTTATGACCATTTTTATATCCAAATCGCTGTCAAATGAACGTACTGCATTTCAAAAAGTGATGAATCAAAAATCATTTTTTTACACGGATGGATAAACAATATCATTTAGTTTTAAAATCGGCTATAAAAAATCCCGCGACGCATATTCGTATACAGGGTGATGTAGAATGCAAAATCTAGATTTTCTCTCTTTTTTTAAATGTAAACCCCAATATTTTATTATACCAAATATTTGCTTTTAATATGCATTAGTTTCTGAGATATTTCGATTTATCCACAAATTTTAAAACTATCAAATTTTATTTTTGCTTAACAAACAACTGAAATATAAGGCCATAATGGTACTTGATCAAGTCAAAACACTGCATTGACGAGATAATATAGGTCAAGTGTGCTGAGGAAACAATTTTATAGACGTCATGCATAATTATCAAGCAGATCTATCTGGTAGGCTATGAAATATTAAGCGACACAGTCCAAATAAAACGATTCTTCAATCTTTCAAACGCATTAGTTTTAGAGCTCCTCCGTTCTGGATATTTCTCTTCATAGTTGATATATTCTAGAGGCAAGTAGACAATTTCTCCTAAATACCCTTAATGATAAAATTAATTTTTAAAGCTGGTTTTTCACACAGTACACAATTATTGAGCAGGTTATGAGAACTGTCAATTTTTCAAAGCCTACCTGATAAATCTGCTTGACAATTATGCATCAGGCCTACAAAATTGTTTCCTCAGCATACTTGATTCTATTATCTCGATGATTTAGGGTTTTGACTTCATCAAATAGTATCACGACCTTATAATTTAGTTGTTTGTTAAATAAAAAACAAATTCGATAGTACTTTCTCAAAATAAATAAATTTCAGTGCACAAATAGAAGCTATATTTTAAATTTACCGAAAAATCGAAATATCTCGGAAACTGACGTAGGTACACCAAGTGCTATACAAAGATGAGAGAGCATATTAAAAGCAATTCTTTGGGATAATAAAATATTTAAAGAAGAAGAGAAAATCTGGATTTTGCATTCTACATCACCCTGTACACGAATATGCGTCGCGGGCCGAGAAGATACTTTTAATCTTTTCATGTAGAAAAATTTTTTGATTCATTACTTTTTGATACACAGTACGTTCATTTGACTGCGGTTTGGATATAAAAATGGTCATAACTTCTGAAATACCCTGTATAATGTAACAACACCCTATATTGAAAGAACGGAAATCATTAGTAGAATTTGAACATGGAATAATATATAGGGTGTCTCATTTAAAAAAATGCGTGTTTGCATCACCACGTAGTTATGGATCACCCTGTATAAATCAAAATATTTTCTGAGCAAGGAACATATCCGTGCCTATAACTTTTGTATACAACTTTTCTCGCTGTCTTCTACAGTAGTAGAGTTATCGACCGAGCCGGTACTAAAAACTCACCCTGTATAAGTATTAGAAAGACTCGACTTGGGAACTTCCGATTTGGTTTGTGTACTAAATTCAGATGTTTATTTTATGCCAAGTGAGTTTTACGGTGACTATGCGAACTATCACTTTCATCATCTAGATTACACTTTCTGTAAAATTCCGCAAAGTTTCAGCTTGCCAAGTTGACACTTTAAACTACGTCGACGGCTTTTGTCAGTGATAGAAACCAAGGCGACCAAGTTTTTCTAGTGTCCTATAACGACCGAATGTATGGCGATGGCTCACTGAGTATGATGAGCAGACAGACGAGGATGGCGGCGAGAGCGCCCATGCTGAGCTTCAGAGTCTGCCCCTCCTGCACCAGCTCGCAGTTCTCCCCCCAGAAGCCGTCCGGGCAGTCGCAGCGGTACCGTAGCCTCGGCTCCAGGTTGACGCACCTGCCGCCGTTCAGGCAGGGCAGGTCCAGGCACTCGTCCTTGTCCACGCAGTCCTTGCTGTCGGGCGACATGGCTCGACCCTCGCCGCAACTGCATGGCGCATGCGCGCGTCATATGGTTAGCGAGCGATTGAGGTTATGGTATAGCGATTTTGGAAGTGGGAATGCGGATATAGGGCAGCGTTGCCAGGTCCACTGATTTTTCAGTAGATCTACTGCTTTTGGGTCTTTGTCTACTGAATACTGTTTTTACGGCGGGATCTACTGATTTTTTTGGGTTTTCAAGAAATAATGAGTACTACTGTTTTTGTATTTCAAGAAAATATGTACAAGGTGTAACAGGTTCGATTTCCAAAGCGATGTTATGAAAAATGTATCATTGGTTGAGCCCTCAGCAGCTTTGGACGGTCAACGGCCACTATCCTTCAGTGATGCCACTTGCCAAACATTTTCCAAATTCAGTCAATCCTAATTAACTTCAATAGCTGGATAATGAGTGGCGACTCCTACAGAAATAGTGACATCACGTAGAATCAAAGCGAAAGTGTGACTGAGTTTTGGATAAAAGTAAAAAACACGTCTCTTTTGGAGTTGATAGTGCCATGTTTTTTGTATTATCCGAATTTATGTTGAATACGCAAGTTTTGCCACATTCATCCGCAAACGTGGAAAGAATTTTCTCAGATGCTATTCTTCAAAAAGCAAATGCATATACGCCATCGTCTATCCACGTCAAGTGTATGTGATGTGGCATTTTGCATACAAAATGAAAACGAGAAGCCAAAGTTTCTTTGATGTGGATTTAAACTGTATTAAACTAGATAACAATATAATATGTACCATGTACCAAATAAATGAAGACTTGTCAGATTCAGATCTAGATTAATGAAGGCGTGTATTGTTGTTTATTATTTTTTAGTTTTATTAGGTAAGCCGTATTAAGAGTTTCCGTGCTGTAAAAAGTTATCTTTTTTTGTAGTTTTATTAGGATTATGTTTTACGCGAGCAATTACTTTTTTTTGTGGTTTTGTAATAAAAAAATGTGCAAAAATTTTTTTTTTGTAGTTCGATATTACACTGTTTATTTACAAACAAAGAAATCTACTGTTTTTTTACAAAATCTTTTGCTTTTTCTATCTATAACCTACTGCTTTTTTATAATTCGACCTGGCAACGCTGATATGGGGTTTATGTGGGAGTCAGACATACGTCTACTATGAGTCAAATAACAAATGCTTGTTAGCT
Source organism: Callosobruchus maculatus (assembly GCA_951848785.1). NCBI lineage: Eukaryota > Metazoa > Arthropoda > Insecta > Coleoptera > Chrysomelidae > Callosobruchus > Callosobruchus maculatus. The sequence continues at coordinate 14,463,340 of CATOUR010000041.1, read as the reverse complement.
TTTATTACGTTTTTGGATTGAGATTTTGAGAGGACTTCATGAACTTATTGCCTTTAGCAATTTTACTTAATGCTACGACGGAAATAGGAGAAGGAGAAAAGCAAATCATCTAAGGCGCCTATCAGAAACAGGAATATAGTATAAAAATGTCAAGATGAGATTCCAGACGTCGGATTTTGAGCATCATGTAGCGGTCAAAATACGATTTCTGAACTTTTTTATTATGATGTTATTTGACTTTAAAAATATCAGACAATTCTGATAGGTTTGCTAATGTTTAAAGCCGTCTCTAGGCTTAAATTTCTTGTCCATACAAGAAATGCAAAGAGCCTTACATTATTATTGCTTCTAGATTAGATGATTCCAACAATACCAAACAGTTTACATTTACCTTGTAGGTGCACTAATTAAAATATTTAAAATTATATGGTGTATCTTTAGGGAGGTAAGACAGAAATAAAATACCATCAACCTTGAAAAAATCAAGCTCTGTCTCAGTAAAACACCTGGCAGGGATTTTGGTAAATATGCAAATTCTTCAGAGTTCTAGATTTCATCTAAGGAAACGCAGTTGATTTGAATAATATACAGAGTGTCCCTGAATTTCCTTGACATGTGATGTTTTCGTAACAAAAAAAAGTTCAAGCGAAAACTGAGTGAAATATTTGAAGGGTTTCAAAACATTTTTTTGTACGTCAACCCTTAAAACTCACCCCAACTTTTTTATTTCAAATAGCACCCCATAGGTTTTCCTACATTAATGATATCCCTATTTTATCGAAAATCATGTGGTACCTTTGATTTTATACGCGAACTTATTTTTTGCGTGAGATTACGATTATAAGCATAATCTAAATAAAATAAAGAATTTCAGTTACTTTTTATAGGATAAGGTCATTCAAACAAAAACTCCTCATTTTTCCATTTGCGACGTTTTGACTTATATTAAGTTATCCATAAGTCGAAGTTCAACACAGTAGGTCAAAATCCTTTATAAAATAAGAATTTATTTCAGGCAAAAAATGGATAATAAAGAGAACTAAGTAGGTTCTAAAGGGTATTTGACACATGCCTTCGAAAAAAAACGTCTTTTTTGTACTTTCTTATTACGAAAATATTACGCTTCAAAAAAATCCTTATTTTATTTATCTTATGTTTATGCAATTAGGAAAAAATGGTCTTTGTCTGAAATAAAGGCACTAGAGATTTTAAATAAAAAATGACATTCGTACGGAAAGCAGTGGGGTGCTATTTGAAAAAAAGTTTGGGGTGAGTTTTAGGGGTTGAAGTCAAGGTATGACCCTTGAAAAACCTACTCAGTTTTATTTTTAATTGTTTATCATACGAAAATATTACGCCTCAAACAAATCGTTATTTTATTTAGCTCATGCTTATGATTTTATGAAAAAAATAGGTTTGTGTATAAAATCAAAGGCACTACAAGATTTTAAATAAAATAAGGACTTAATTTGTGTAGGAAAAACAATTGGGTGCTATTTGAAAAAAAAGTTGGGGGTGAGTTATAAGGGTTGAAGTACAAAAAAAATGTTTTGTACACGTGGTACGATAGACCCGTAGTACTTCCAAAAAGTCCACTCAGTTTTCGCTTGAACTTTTTTTTGTTAAGAGAATATCACGTGTCAAGGAAATTCAGGGACATATCCTGCAAAGACGCAAGGCGAGTCAACTCTGAAAACCTAGTTAGTGATGAAGCTACCTCGGAAGCTGCTTCTCTCCTATCCGTCCATTCCATATTTGCAAACGAACCTAAAGGGAAACAGCAACGAACTTCCTCATCTCAAATTACACATTTTGGAATAATAGTATACTTCTAACAGCGTAGATGGTGGGTTAGATGGGATGGATATTGCCCAAGGTAATTGAGCTTTTTGGTTTTAATTGACACAAAAACACGTACTATAGTGACTGATATTTGTTTGTTTCTGGCAAATGTGTTGGCCATCTTAGTTTGAACTTTTATATGAACTCAAAATACCTCAACTTCAAGATTTTGTCGAATATACTTAAAAACATGACATTGGCCAGTACTTTTGTAGCTGCTTGCCTCTCCATATTATTCATTTAATTTTTTGTACATGTTTGTACTGAAAATATGTACCTTTAAATGTCGATTTAAACCAAAAAACTAATTCACTTGGCACATTTGGTTTTCCATAGGTTTATGTATCACAACTTCACTATTATACTGTGTAAGGCTTTCGCGGCCATCGTCCAATGAATTTGTGGTTCTTGGGTTTTTAGGCCGGCGTCGTTTAGCGTTAAAGCTTGACGTTTCGCCACCACGAGTGGATGGCATCTTCAGAAGCTATTTCACTTCGGCGACTTCCAAAATACAGTATTTTGGATGGATGGCATCTTCAGAAGCTATTTCACTTCGGCGACTTCCAAAATACAGTATTTTGGAAGTCGCCGAAGTGAAATAGCTTCTGAAGATGCCATCCACTCGTGGTGGCGAAACGTCAAGCTTTAACGCTAAACGACGCCGGCCTAAAAACCCATGAACCACAAATTCAATTTCACTATTATTCACGATTTGAATCTCAATGGAGGACATCTAAAAGTTGGATGACATTTCTCACAGAAGCATTGCTTTATTGTTTTCGTAGCTAACTAACGGAGTTATATATAACTCACACCGATTGCCATAACTAGAATATTCATTGCAACAAAAGTTTTACTAACGTATCGGTAGCACGTGCAGCACTTCTCGAAGCACAAAGAGGGACCACTGTTGTCCTGACTATAGCATCAAACCTTGCACATATATATCAATTTACCAATGTATTTATTACTCCAGCTTACGAAGATTGCGCGAATACAAACATCAATATTTGTTCCCAATACTTCCAGTGCAGTGCCTTCTATACAATAATTTATCGGTCCGGAACATGCATTAATCTGCATTTGTGTAATCCTGGCAAGTTACTGCACACGTATACCTATTTGTGAAGCACTAATCCAACAGGTAAAATCCGAATGTCCGGAAATTTGCGCCCCTAAGCCCAAAATGCCCATAAATAATCCGACTTCGCAACAAAGCTTTGAACTAGTTAAGCTTGCCTTAGTCAGCCAATTAAGGCTCAAGGGGAAGCAAGGTATACACTACTAGAAGATACAATTTTTGCAAAATCTAGAAGGCTGTTACAAATGAATAGATATGGATATAGAACAAACAAAATGCGTCAAGAGTTTAACACCAAGTAAGCTATAATTGGAGGATATATTTTAATGAGCTGTTAAATGAAGGACTAACAATCGAAGAATCCAATGAACCAGTTGATGTGGACTCATAAAGAGCTGACTAATATGAGGTCTCTAGCATAGAAGACGTTAAGGCAATTATACTAGGTCTCGAATCAAATAACAGCCCAGGAAGTGATAAAATAATAGCAGAAATCTTAGGTGGGAGGGGGTGAACTTCTAGAAGAAGTGCTCTACTCGATAATTAACAGAATATGGTCAGAGGAAAAAATGCCACAAAGCTGGAATGAAGCCTTAATAAGTCCACTTCATAAAAAATGGGGCAAAACTGTGTGCGCAAATTATAGAGGAATTCCCTTACTCAATGTCGCTTATAAAGTATTTTTAAAATGCATCAAAAACAAATTATCGTTGAACATTGATGCTCATTTGGGTGAATATCAAAATGGATTCCGAGCAGGGAGGGGAGTCATCGACCAAATTTTTACTTTGAGAGAGCTACAAGCCGACAGTTATCAACATCAAAAAGAAACGTATGGAATACTTGTTGACTTCAAAAAGGCTTACATTACAATTGAAAGGCCCGCCCTGTATAGTGCCTTGAGGAAACTGGGAGTATGCGAAAAATTAGTAAGGCTGGTGAGAATCACTCTACAACAAACTCAAAATCAAATAAAGGTAAACAGGAGGTTATCATAGAAATTTACAGTGAAAAGAGGTGGCAAGGGTGACCTTTTGTCTCAAATTCTATTCAATGCAGTCCTGGAAGAGATCCTAAGAGCAGCAAAAATAAACCGGACTGGTTTGCTTTATCATAAGAGACATTAGTGCTTAGCCTTCGCGGACGATATTGCAATAACAGCAAGGAGTAAAACCGAACTGCATAGTAGTAGCTTTAGAAGAAGGTTTATAGAGTAAGGAAGCCGGATGTGAGAGCAGAAATAAAAGCAAGACTAATGAAAGGAAACAAGTGCCTTTATAGTCTAAATGGACTTCTGCAGAGTAAGCTTATTTCGAGAAGTTTGAAAGTGCATTATATACAAAGCACTAGTTAGCCTAGTAGTAACTTACGAATCCGGTCCTCACACAGGTGGTTATCAATATGCTTGAAATATGGGAAAGAAAAGTACTTTGGAAAATTTTTGGAAGAAGAAAGGTGTCTGAATTTTGGGAAAGGAGATCAAACCAAGAACAGGTTATGTACAAAGAACTCAAGATAACATTGGTGGTGAAGGAGCAGAGAATGAGATGGTTGGCGCATATCATTAGGATGACTCATGATAGAGTACAGAACATGATGCTGAGTACAAGCATCGGAGGAAAGAAAAGAAGAAGTCGACCCAAAAAGAGATGGCTGCTTCAAGTAGTCCGAGACATAGAAGCAACAGGAGTGAAGAACTGGAAAGACGAGACGAGAGATAGGGCTAGTCGGAAAAGAACTGATAATCAAGCCATGTGTCTACAAGGCTCGTAGTGCTCATCTATAAGCTATAACTAGAGATCAGAAATCATAGCCTAATAGCCAGATTCAAGTTAAGAGTTAAAGAAAGGGCCAAAGGATTTAGCACCACATTATCCAATTGGAGATATATTGGCCCTATGTAAGTACTTATTTCTTTTTTTTTGTTATGTTATATGGCACTGGTCCAAGAACAACTGGCCAGCCTTCGTAATTCTGAGTACCTAGGTTATAGGAAATGGAAATCATTTATGTTATTATTTAATGTTAGCGTTTTACATAGTTATCCTATATCTATGTATGTGTATACCTGTGTACATTTATATTTTTTTTTGTTTAATTTTTTTTAATATTTTGTTATGATTACTTTCCAACTAAGCTTTTTTTTTCTTCTTCTTTTTTTTGTCTTTCTTCATAATTTTCTCTGTGTTGTTCCAACTTTTTGTCTTTTTGTTATTATACTTATAGATTTACAATTTTTCGGTTAGTAATACTTAAATAACTAATTTTAGTTTGTGGACACAGTGATAATATAGAATTTTATACATACAGATAACGTCTAAATATGAATAGAATTCTTAATTATTAGTTCTCGCAATCGCTGTGTTTGTAAGTTAAATCGGTATATGTATAAAAGGTACCAGCTTGAGCTACCAAAACTTAGCATAACTTTTGTTTAGTAATGGCCTCACCCATGAAATGTATAACCAAATAGCAATACTTCTATGAAATTGCCAGACTGTTTTAGGATGGATGGATTAAATTAGAATTAAAAATAAGCAACCTACAGTAAAAACAACAGAAGATACTTGTCTCACGATAAATTGTATCTAGAAGATAATAAATTTAAGCGAGTCATAATGTTGTGAAGTACCATTTCAACTACAGGACCGATAACTTTTATTTATTTGACGACCAAATAAATTTTACTGAACTGCTTATAGAATTCGACTGTATTGTACGGAGGATGTTATAATTTTCATCATAAAATGATCAACTGGAATGAACTATTAAATGAAGCCATATGGCATAAATGTGCAACGAGTCAGTAGTTTCTAAGTTATACGGTTATCAAAAATAAGAAATGGGTGTTCTACGATAATTACTATAATTACACATAAAACATGAAAATTAGTGAAGTGAATACTGATATATCGCTGTGATAAAATGTCAGTGAACGTCCAATATACCTAAAGTGCATTTCAGGCATCTCCATATTGTGCTCCTTTTGGTATTAATTATTCTATTATCTATTAGCATTATTTTCAAAACTATACGCTTTCTACACCATCGCTATCGCAGGGATAGTATGGTTTAAAGACTTCATTACGATAAGGTTAGTAGTACCAGTAGAATTATTGTTATGTAACTACCAATGTATAAAAAATACTTTTATTTATATTTCAAGATGATGAGAGCAATGAAGGTTCCTTTATGAATACACACTCTTTAAGAGTTACCCGAAATTATCTCCTCCGAAAAAAAAAAAAAACAAAAATCGAAAATGTGAAGCAGAAATGCTCAAAATGTTTTGGAAGTATTTTGGTATTATATTGTTTTGTACTAATTATAGCGATGACGAGAACCACCAGTGCATAGGCCTACAAGCGGGCAAAGGCAATGTTCGGATGGACCTAAAAATGTGTATTATGCTGCTAGGTCTTTCGCTCACAGGTCAATGGACAGCCTATTATGAATACAACACATTTTGCAGTTTTGCAACCCCCCACCCTCCAACCACCCCAATTTCACCCCCACCCAAAAAAAAGTAGAAAATGATCAGGAACCCCTAAAACACCTAAAAACGAAGTTTGACACATATTTGATATTTTTTCTTTTTTGCTAATTACTCCGACGCCCATGTATCGATTTTCGAAATTATAGCAATATTACCTACTACGACCCCACAGCATATTGCTGTCCAAATTTCATCACAATCCATGCAGCGGTTGCTGAGATTACGAGGCTAGAAAAAAGCGACAGACAGACAGACCGACGGAAATGAGTAACGTGGATTTTCGTTATGTAGACATCATAAAACGCCCAAAAAGCGTGTTATCTCAAAATCGAAAATTTTCGCGATCACAATACTCCCCTCACCTATCTAAGTGAAAACAAAAAGAAGTTAGGATACGAATTTTTCTACTACTTCCATTTTCATAAAATATGTCAAGTAGTTATCCGCTCAATCAGTCATCAGTTATTTTAGTTAACCCCTCGTATTTACCTAACGCTGCTATTGCAGTTCAGATCCGACATCCGACTAAAGCGAACCTAACCTCTTTTATCTATGGCTCATATCACTGAAAGCTCTGCACTCGAGCTATAAAAACGAATAAAAAATATTTGGATGATTTAGCGAGGGTGGACGTATAAAATCCTTCAATAAAATAATGATATATAGGACTGGATTGCGCGGCACCAACTTTGAAGGCTGACTCTAAATCATTCGAATGAAAGCGCAGTAGGCGGCAATTCTTTTTGCGGATGGGATTCGTTGAACTGCATTAAAATGTACATAGCTTATATTTCAATACGTCAATTACCTTTCGGGGATGCAAAGCAAGGATCCCACTGCTCGTGTGCTCGACCCTTGAGGTATCAGTTTTTTTGATAACAATTTTAAACGAATCGTGAGAAACTATAGAAGAGATTAATGATAGGTTGCCTTTTAGAAATTAGTCGCAATTAACTGTAATTAATTTGCTGACATAATTTGCAACTATGTATTTTTTTACGCCATTTAAAAGAAAATTATGTAAAAAATTGAAGAAACAATGGTTGCCAGCTCTCAGTTTGCCGCAGCCTCAGGATTACCAGGTGTGAACAGGTATATTACTGTTGATTACCTACCCGCACCTGTTTTTTTTAAATTAATACTGAATTAAAGTTTTGTCCATATTAATTACAAAAATCTATGGTTGCCAGTTGGAAAATGGCCGCAACCCGAGGTTGCAATGATTTTTATCAGAGAATCTCGCTCCAGGTTTTTTATTTTGGATTTTTTCTAAACCGCTGCTTAGAAGAAAATTTCATTTGGCACATAGGATAAGCTAAGAATTCGCCATGCTTTAGATAATATAGCGATAAATTACTAAAACCACTGGTGGAGATATTGGTATACAATTACCATTTTCAAAAAAAAAAAAACTCCTACACCGCTAAATGTTACAAATAAAAATAATTATAATATAATTATTTAATGCTTGATGTTTTTCAGGTTATGTAGTACTACTGACATCAAATAATCTGGAAGTAGATCTTAACGTTTTCATCAATTTGATACTTCGAAACGTTCACTAGAGTCTAATATCCCAATGCTCGATCCTGCAGGTATTTGTTTTTTGATGAAATCAATTTTGAATGAATCTTGAGAGAGTATGGAATAGATTAACAATAGGTTTAAAGAATCTTTTGTATGATCTATTGTTTAGACTGGTTGATGTAGGTATATTAATCTGTAGTAATTATCACCAATAAAATATGGTAGTATTAATAAATTAATAATAAATTAAAAATATTAACTCTATAACTATTTATGTTGCACTACAGAAGAATCGATTAACGATTGATAATGAATTGATTCGCAGTCATGTATCTTAAAATATTCTTGTTTACCCTCAATAAAACGCTTGGTTAATGTGTAACGTAATTTAGTTATCTGTTATGTCGTTTTTTAAATTAAGTGATTAAATAGTATGCTATGACGTATTAATTCTGAAACAATAATTTAAATGTAGACAACTTTTTAAGTAAAAACTGGGTTTTTCCTGAAGCGATAAAAATTGTCATTATGCTCAAAAATGTATGTATAATTAATAATAAGTAAGAAGAATACTAGAACTATATTTTCACGATATTATATCTGCTCTTCTTTACAGCACGTAACAACTTCTCTCTTGCGCGTTCACTTGGAGCGAGAATCGCTCATAAAAATCATGGCAAATTCTGTTTGCGGCCATTTTCCAACTAGTAACCATGGATTTTTATAATTACTAAGAATGAGACTTTAATTTTGTATTAAATTTAACAAAAAAAAACAGGTGAGAGCAGATAATTAACAGTAATACACCTGTTCACACCTAGCAACCCTAAATCTTAAGGCTGCGGCTGACAGAGAACTGGCAACCATGTTTTTCCAATTCTCTACATAACTTTTTTTAGGCGACCTAAAGTTGACTAAAAAACATAGTTGCAGGTTATATTAGCGAATTAATTGCACTATAAATTAATTACAGTTACCTGCCGCTAATTTTTAAAAGGAAACCTATTGTAATCTATTCTATAGTTTCTCAAGATTAATTTAAAATTAATTTTTCAAAAAAAAAACAGATATCTGCAGGATAGATCAGTAGGATATTAGACTATAGTGAACCTTCGGAAGGATTGCCAACTGTGTATAAACTGCATCCATCTAGTTTGTACATGACAATGAAAAATGAATAACCACGAAGCGATATTGCTGTTTACATCCCCGTATTGTTTGAGCTGACATACCTCTACGCTTTAAAGTTTCGAATAAAGCTCTTCGTGTACATGGTTTTGAAAAGTTTGGAAACGCTAGATTATTAGATAGAATATTCGACGTATGGCAAAAATATGTTCTAGAGTTTTAAGCATTGGAAATTTTAATTATCCATGTTTGGTAATATAGTAGTAGCGCGAATCTGTAGATTTTTGCTACGAAAGGTTTTCTCATTAAAAATAAGTTCAGTATCAATCGATCACTCTAGACGCATCAGGTGTTTTTTAGGTTTGAAACAAATACGTTTATTTGCCTACATTATTGTGTTAGGAAACAAATTCATCTTCAGTTGCTGTGCCTTTACCTTGGTTTTCACCGTTAGGGACCAGACTCACGTCAGTCTTTAGGTATCTTTAACGTCATCATTTCTTTGAAAAGAACATCTTCCGACATAGCCATTTTGTTCTTCTTGTAATAATAACTCATACTTTAAAAACTTCTAGAAACAATTCATTGGATGTTAGTAAATTGCAACTCAAGCCCAAAGCCGATGAAAAATCAGAAAACAACTCTTTTTGCAAAAAAAAGATACCAACTACAGCAAATAGAAAAAATATATAAATAACTCAGTGCCTCAGCTGTTAAAACAATTTGCCGTGTTGTAAAAGATCTTGTGGGTAGATTAGCAGTGAACAATTTCTTGACTTTACCAGGTCAAGATACACAATTATCAATATATCTATTTCATGCACAACATGTTCACTGCCTTCTGTACTAAAAGGTTGGAATATAAGTGTAGAAGCGACTCAAATAAAGCCGACAAATAGTGAAATTCATGCGCCCAAAGGGCTCTTAGACAGAAAGTTAAGTTTCGTCAGCAAACTTTACAGACGAAAGTTTACCATCGTCATGAGAAATTCCACTGAATAATGTTTTTAGGAGGGTAAATACAGTCGACAGTCCTAGCTTATTACGATAATGTATGGAGTCAACATTAATTTCAGGAGTGGAAATATCAAAGGTAAGCTTAACCTGTGTCGCATGGAATTTTCAGGTGTAGTGTGTTAGTGATGCCCAATTAATTAATTGAATGCATTCACACGCGTGTCAAAGTGAGAAAACAACAGTACTGATAGCAAATAGTTTGCACATATTTATGAGTAAAAAATGATTTTGCACAAACGTCACCAGAAAAAAGCTTACCGTAGGATTTACTAATTTTGAGCAAGGATTCTCACAATATAAGTTTTGCCTCTAAGTGGGCGTTTTTCTTAGATTTTCGAGATACCTCTTCAACGTACTGTATTTAGTTATATTGACAAGCAGTTTTCGAAAACTTATAATGAATATTAATGTACGATTGATAAACAAGTTATCGATGACTGATGTTAAAAAAAATGTTCGCACAACTAGACTACAGAAAATGTTTGCAACAAACAACGTTATAGATAATATGTAATATCTCATATCAAGCTTACCTTTAACGAAAAATTCTTAAAATTCTAGGTATAAAAATGCATGTTGATGCTGACACATTACCAGGTGTTTCTGGACACACATGGGCATAGACATGTTCAGAAGATGGAAGTATTTCAATAAATAATGTTCAAGCTACAGCAATACCCTTTGATATTTCAAATATCAGTGACTCCAAATCACTATCACTACAGAGTGTCATTCATTTTGTATCGAATAAAGATTTACATTGATAAGCCAGTATAAGCAACAGACAGCATATTTAATATTCCGCCTAATCGTAGAATCTGCTTTAGTGAAAATGCCTCGGTTTTGGAATTGTGTATATAACATATGCTAAAGCATATCAATAAATTTGTTGGTAAGAAAAACTCAAAAAAAATTTGTCAAGTGCTAGGATCGAACCCGGACATTGTAGGGTGGAAGGATAAACGTAGCCGTTGAGTTAACATGTCACCGAAAAAATTGTTTCAACTAAACATATTTGATTATTATTACTGTAATTTGTGATCTAATTTTAAACATTCAAAAACATATTTATTTCGATTGTAGACTTGGTCCCGATCTGCAAACTCCATTCATTATCTATCTATCGTGCAACACTAGTTACACAAGAAACTATTTTAACGATTAGCTGGGTATTTAGAAAAAATATGGTAGTAGGTGTCGGAGGAAGGCGTTGGTGAAAACTAACATTTTGACGTCACACGCGCTTGTTTTTGTTCGGGAGCTGTTGACGTGTCTTCCGTACTGGATTAGAAAATCAATTTTTATTTTGATACAACTTTTGTATTATTACGAAAAAAAAACATAAAATAACAATAGTTTTGTGATAAAACTTATACAGTGTTTTTTATAAGTTGGGACTTTTCTTCATAGAGCATAAAGTGCTCCCACTAACATATATAGGGTGAGTTTTTAGAACCGGCTCGGTCGATAACTCCACTACTGTAGAAGATAGTGAAAAAAGTTGTACATAAAAGTTGTAGCCACGGATATGCTCCTTCATCAGAGAATATTTTGATTTTTACAGGGTAAACCATAACTACGCGGTGACGGAAACATGTATTTTTTTAAATGAGACACCCTATACGTTATCACTTTTTTAGATTCTACTAATAATTCCTCTTCTCACAGTATAAGGTATTATAACATTATACAGGGTATTTCAAAAGTTATGCTCGTTTTTATATCCAAATCGCTGTCAATCAATCGTACTGTATATCAAAAAGTAATGAATCAAAAATTAGTTTTTTTACATGAAAAGATTAAAAATATTCTCTAGTTTTAAAATCGGCTATAAAAAAAGCCCGCGACGCATATTCGTACACAGGGTGATGTAGAATGCAAAATCCAGATTTTCTCTTTTTTTTCTAAATGTAACCCCCAACACTTGATTATACCAAATAATTGCTTTTAATATGCTCTTTCATCTTTGTATAGTACTTATTCTACCTACGTCTATCAGTTTCCGAGATATTTCGATTTTTTGGTAAATTTGAAATATAGCTTCTATTTGTGTACTGAAATTTATTTATTTTGATAAAGTACTACCGAATTTGTTTTCTATTCAATGGACAACTAAATTATAAGGTCATGATAGTATTTGATGAAGTCAGAATCCTAAATCATGGAGATAATAAAGTCAAGCATGCTGAGGAAACAACTTTGTAGGCGTGATGCATCAAAGAGATTTATCAGGTAGCCTTTGAAAAATTGACAGTTTTCATAACTTGCTCAATAATTCCGTACTGTGTGAAACAGCAGCTTTAAAAATTAATTTTTCCATTGAGGGTATTCAGGAGAATCTTTGAGAAATTGCCTACTTGTCTCTAGAATATATCAACTATGAACAGCAATATCCAGAACGGAGGCACTCTAAAACTAATGAGTTTGAAAGATCGAGGAATCGTTTTATTTGGACTGTGTCGCTTAATATTTCATAGCCTACCTTGATAATTATGCATGACGTCTATAAAATTGTTTCCTCAGCGCACTTGATCTATATTATCTCGTTAATTCAACGTTTTGACTTGATCAAGTACTATTATGGCCTTATATTTTAGTTGTTTTTTAGGCAAAAATAAAATTTGATAGTATTTTCTCAAAATAAATAAATTTCAGTAAACAAATAGGAGGTATATTTAAAATTTGTAGAAAAAGCGAAATATCTTAGAAACTAAGGAATGCAGCCATAACAAGACGAAAGAGCATATTAAAAACAATTCTTTGTTATAATAAAGTATTGGGGGTTACAAAAAAAGAGTAAATATAGATTTTGCGTTCTACATCACCCTTTTTTATAGCCGATTTTAAAACCAGAGGATATTTTTTATCCATCCGCTTGAAAAAATGATTGTTGATCCATCACTTTTTTATACACGCTACATTCAGTTGACAGCGATTTGGATATAAAAATGGTCATAACTTTTAAAATACCCTGTATAATGTAACAATACCCTACACTGAAAGAACGGAAATTATTAGTAGAATTTGAATAACAATATATAGGGTGACTCATTTGAAAAAATGCATGTTTGCATCACCACGCAGTTCTGTATCACGCTGTATAAATCCAAGTATTTTGTGAGCAAGGAGCATATCCGTGGCTACAACTTTTATATACAACTTTTTTCGCTATCTTCTACAGTAGTGGAGTTATTGACCGAGCCGGTACTAAAAACTCAGCCTATATGTATAAGAAATGTTTAGGAAGATCAAGATATTGACCGTTAATAAAATCCTCACTTCTAATTCCGTTCCTGTTCGATTAGATCAGAACAGAGACAACAACGCAGATGTATGTAGCAGTGCGCATTTGAGGACTCTCGAACTGTTGACAGGACCGTACTTAATACTTCGCAGCGAACGATTAGTAAGTACTTTCTTACCATCTTTTTTCTTATTCTCCTGCTACCAATCCACCGTACATAGCTTTGTCATTTCAAAGGCAGTCGTTTCTGAAGAGGAGAGTCCCAACTTTTGAAACGAAAATATCATCTTTCCATTTATCACAAAACATTTTTTTAAAACTCCAATTTCAAAACACGTTGATTCTATCGATGTCACCATGAAAGACTGGCCCTTTTGCGATTGCTTATACTGACTGACAACTGTTTAGCATGCGATAAAAACTCTTTGATGAACTCACGTGCACTCGTAGTCATTCCATAGGTCGACGCATTCGAAGGGATCTGGACAGATGACGTTCGCGCACGGTTTATTAGAAGGACAATTGCGTTCCAGGTTCCTGGCCATGGTGGCCTGGCCCCATTGGGTGCCGTTCATGGCAGGTGGAAGGGGGAGGTGTTTGCCCTCTAATCTAATATCATCAAGGCAGCCTGAAAGAGAATATGGAGATTTGATTCATGGCTTTAGCGGTTATGATAAATTATAGACAAAATCCATGATATTTTTTCTTTAACCATGTATAGAATCGTTAAAATAAACAACTTCTTAAAATAACTTTTTTTCGAAACCTGAAAAATAACCGACATACACAATGGACTAGTATCACGAGGTTAAGAACAATGATTTAATTATTATGGCCGCTTAGTGCATACACAAATAAACGTTCTGCTGCATTTCGTTACTTTCTACATCATTTTGTTTTTTAGTAATTCCATTCTAAAGTTTAAAGAAAGGAATTCAAATTCAGCCAATCAGTGCCAACCGCGCGAATTATCAGCAGTGCATTGTTGCCAAGAACAGCTCCGACTCGCAAAACATTTACATTTCACATAAACATGTTATTTGCTATCCAAAGTGTTATAAATAATTTGAAACTCACTTCTTAGCTTTCACATTTCTCATCTTCGTATTGAAGAACTGCATATTATCCACATAAAAGTCGTTCACCATAGCCATATCAACTTTAGGCAGGTTATCTGAATCGGCGTTTGTGAATCCACTATCGATTTTACCCATACTTGTTGGTTATGTTATGATAAAATAACTTGAAACCTACTAAAATGGAATAAAAGGATATCCTGTACAAATAAACGCAAACAAATAATAATAACTTTAAGATTGTTGAAAATTACAGCCAAAGCCCAATGGAATTTGGAAATGACAATGACCGAATGACGATTGATTGACAGGATTGACGGATCAGGAACCTTAACTTAGTTTTCGGAAGGGCTGTTCCAAATTATGGTTCTATCACCGTCCTAGAACTGTTTTCATCATGCCCCGCCCATTTTACAGTTCTCAAAACGATGATTGGTTGGTCCACCAGCGTACCAACCAATCATCGATTCTAGAATCACAAAATGGGTGGGGCATGATGAAAACAGTTCTAGGACGGTGATAGAACCGTAATTTGGAACAGCCCTGGAATTTCGGATCACGGGACATTAAAACCACAAAACATATCAGACGGGAACAGAAGACAAGATAGATGAGCCAGCCCGCGTACAGCTCCGCGCGCCATCAAAATGCGGCAACACAGCACACATATCTGTCTTTTGATTGGCTGTTCGCCTATAGGGCAGTGACGTCACTGCCCTAGGAGAATTCAAATATTTTCCTCATTTTCACGGCTTTCCTGTGCCCAAAAAAATCGGAGAAAAAAATGAGATGCTTTTTAAGACGTACTCTATCATATGCAACCAGAAATAAAATTCATGATACTAGTCCATTACAAAATAAATCTTGGCTTGTGTATCAAGACGTACCTACTATGTTTAAGTTTAGTCTTTTGCTTAGGGATTCATCAAGCCAAGTAACTTGAGTTTTTTCTTAAATACTTGACTTGAAAGCTCAAGCTTTTGAAAATTTGATTTTTGACTTGACTTGATTTTCGATCTGAACTACTTGACCTTACCAAAACAAGAAATCGATTAAAATCTTAAATCATGGATGGCAAATGAGGATATTGAATTTCTTTTTACTTCTTTGCCATCGGCATCGATTGCTCTGGTCATTAGCCTCGTGTTCTGTGTAGGCGCCACTCTAGGAACAGTACTGTTAATTAGAAGCCAACAGTGAAGGCTCAGGTGGGGATTCTTCGCTGAGCTTTTTTTTTTATATTTATCTTTGATTGAAAAAACAGATATAAACTTCCGCCTCTAGCGAGAATCGAACCCGGGACTTTCCCGGTCACGAGCCTTCGACTCTAACCACTGAGCCAACCCACCCCCATTTGAGTTTGTTGTTTTTCTATGTATTATTGTCAGAATTCAGAATATTTCTTATTTTTATTTCATATTATTACATTCATTATTTAACAAAGTTTGTTGGAATTTTCGTTTTTGGATGTTTTTTTAAATAAAAGATTACATCTCTATATACATAGATTTTTAGTGTTGTCGAATTTTGGCAGTTAATCAGATTAATATCAAAAAGAATTATTTTTTCAAGAAAAATCAAGTAGTTAGCTTAAACAACTTGATTTTCAAGTTGCTTGATGTATAACTACTTGACTTGACTTGAATTTCGAAAACAAATACTTGACTTGATCTTGACTTGATATCAAGTCAAGTCAAATCAAGTAGCTTGAAAATCAAGTCAAGTCGTGAATCTCTACTTTTGCTCGGATTTTTGTCTTATCGACCCCGGAACTGTACCTGTCATTATTGCACTACTGCCTTTTAGTTTATCATAGTTCATTCAAATTGGTAAATCCTAAAAGTTGTTTTCATAATAATGTGCCTCTTTTAGGATCTACCAATTTAACAAACAAAAACAAAAACTGACTACTGCACAATCTGATAGGTAAAATGCCTAATCGATAAGCAAAAAACTAAATATAAACAGACTGGTACGTCTTCATTTATCTTTCTTAAACTGTATCTCGCTATATTTGTCAGTTTTATGAAAAATGTTATTTGACAAAATTAATTATTTCCAGGACGTTCGTTCATGGTTAATGGTTATTAGATGAAATTCATTTTTTCTGATAAGTTCAATAACGGATGTATCTACCCCAAAGGATACAACACTTCTTATCGATGATTTCTGAAAGTTATCGGCGATTAAAAATCAGAATTTCAACATGGGTCTTCCTTACAGCGTTTTCTTGCCTTTAAAATTAGAATAAACATTTTAACAGTAGACACAAAAATAAATAATGTTTACAAATAGTCTTTGGAATATGTAGTTTATATTACTGCATTAAAACAATAGGGTTGACGACCGTTTGAATTAGATTAGTTATTATTTTAGACATGGTAGTAAAACTGTTTCAGAAATTGTAAAATCATATTGAAAACTGGCAACTGCGCGCTGATCTCAGGCTTCTCCTTCTTCACAAAAAATCATAGCGACAGTGACATAAATGCGCAGTTTGTGTACATATCAAGTAATTCCAATGGAGTCAAAATAATACGTAATTTAGATTAACTGATTGCTTAATCTAGATATCTTATAGATATCCACTATATATAAAAAGAATTTATAAATAATTGATTATATGAGAATGAAAAGGGCCTAAGTCCAACAGGAAGAATTCTCGAAAATTAACAACATAATTATTTGGCTTCCATTTTTTTATTTGTTACTTATCATATATTTTCCAACTTTTCGAATATATGACATTTTAGATATCAAATCTGAAACGACACGCCATTAAATGTTCACAAAATACTACAAAAAAAAATATAACAAAAATATAGACTTGGGCCAGTTTTATTCTCATATAATCAATTGCAAGATTATAAATACATTTCGCAATTTTTTAAAGTTCCAAATAAATTTCATAACAGAATAATACTAATTTGACTTTCGCATGGCGAAAGAACGCCCTTAGCGAGTTCTGTACACAGTTAAAAAAAGTATCAACTTAGGAATCACCGTGTGTATACTCGTTAAATTGTATACGGTCTTTAAAAACATACGAGACCTCTGGTAATTTTTTTATATTCTATAAGTAGATACAAGCCATCCCGTCCCCATCCTCTTGCAGATCTTTTTGAATATTATTATCCATTCAGTAAGCTGATCACACGGCAATATGTTTAACTTTTTTGCTCTTAATCAAATAGCCGCAGGGAGGATAAGCCAAATCGATAAAAAAGTTCGTTGTACAAAAAATATGAGCACAAGGGCGATTAGGGAAAAACATAATTTTTCATCCAACGGCAACTATCAGGCCGTGCAAATTAGGACCGAAATCTTTATAAATGAAGGACAGCATTTTTGTCAAATTACTTAAATGATAAATGTCATCTTAGGGCGGGTTGTACAAATGCCGGTTTAAATGAAGCTTTATTAAACCTAAGCTTAGCTAAGCTCAGGATTAAACTCGACATCTGTTGTACAATCGCCGGTTTAGTTAAATCTGGTTGATAATAAAATTCACTACGGTTTTCACCAATGAAGCAATGCATACTGTCATAACTATCTAAAAAAAAAATGACTTTTCTGGTTTGTCACTTGTGACGGTTTGTGTCAAATTCGGGCAACGGCCGTTTCTGTCTCTGTTCTTCTATTTTCTTCCTTTGTTGAATTAGACACAAATCTTTCTAAACATATAACCTGATAAAGTGACAAGCAATTTAAAGGTTACTGCTTGACACATCATTGCCGGTTGTACAATGCAAGCTTAACCTTCAGTTTAAGGTAAGCCGCCATTAAACCACGGAATTTGCAAAACATTTATTGTGTTAGCAGCACCACACTCCAAGCTTAACAAGAGCTTAGCGTAAACCGACGAATCATGTAGCTTAACCGGAGCTTAACTATGGTTTAAATACGGATGACATGATGAGACAAACAGTAATCTTCAAATCACTCTATTAGGGTATATTTTTGGAAAGATTTGAATCTCATTTAACACAGAAAGCAAATAAAAAAAAAACGGAGACAGAAACGGTTGTCGCCCGAACTTGACACAAACCGTCACAAGTGACAATCCCGAAAAGGCGATTTTTTTAGATAATTATGACAGCACGAAGTTTCATTAGTACCAACCGTAGAGAATTTTACTATTAACCACGTTTAACTAAACCGGCGGCGGCGATTGTGCAACGGATGACAACTTTGAGCCTAAGCTTTGATAAGCTTAGATTTAATAAAGCGCTAAGTTAAACCGGCAATTGTACAACCGGCCCTATGAGAGCTAAATAAATGCAAAAAAAATGTTTAACCGACAGCTACGTATATCTGTGAAAATTGTGTCATATACGTAAGAAGATTTGTAGATTAGGAAATTAGTCTTACATCTTTTAACGATTTGTAAGTCTTTTGCACTTCTATTTGATATCTAACTTTTTCAACAAAAAGTTGAAAATGAGTTATTGAGATCATCGGTCATTTAAGAAATCCAACACTTTGAAGAGATAGGTACTATGACGATGTCACACAGTAGTAGTCATTTCTTTTCCTCATTTTTACTAAAACGACTGTCGTATATATCTGGGATTCTGATTATTATGTACCTTCCCAGAGCAAAAACCTTTGCATATATTATGTATATTAAAATTATGTAGATCTACAAAGACTCCATGGGTGCTGTAATGTAAACTACGCAGCTTGAATTAATATTCAGTGTTTTCTTTCAAAAACCATTATAAAAAAGAAATAAAAGCAGTTTTTTTTGGTCATGCAGGATTTAGAAATTAAATATTTTGCGATATTTATTATCTTATGTAAACATGTGTTTTTTAAAAATTAGGTGAATATATATCGAAATAAGAAGCGAGTGAAACATAGCAATAACATTTATAATTTGACAGCTTTATAGGAATACATTTATTCCTTGGCGAATACAAAATCAGCAGCCAAATATACCTATTCACAGTTGTTACTATCTCATAAGTAATCGTAAGGAAAGTATTGAGCTTGTTGAAAAATAGACCAAGTAGATTAACTCATCTTTGATACGTATGTTAAAAATAGGCATATAACTAGAAAATGTACTGAATAATTCTGAAGCAATCACCACGGTCGAAAACACAAACAGAGAGAGTACTTAAATGTTCTGATCTGATCCTAAGAGAAATTTATCTTAATATGCTGAAAGAAGTTCACGTATTAGTGAAATCTAGGGAGGTTCGGAAATAGCTACCTCTCAACTTCCCTCAGCAGTAGTTAAGTGAGAAAAATTTGAGAGTACATTTGTCGGAGGTTGACATGCTCAAAATTGAATCGGTTGGGTGACTGTAGAAAAAGCTGTGATATTACACTACATTATTTTTATACATAAATTAGTTGCTACATCCACCGCTTATTATTTGCTTGAAAAGCTTATACCTCGTAGAAACGTGCACGACTTGAATCTAAGGCACAGAGATAATTTCACTATTCTCCGCTACTTCACTGCATTATTTACGAGATCATTCTCGTATAATGCTGTGCAACTGTATAATCAAGTAAATAATGAGCTTAAGAGGTATTCACTACTTATAGTAAAAAAAGATGATACTTTTACTACTGGTTGAAAAAGAAGTTGAATAAGAAGTTACATTTTTCTTTAATTTTCATATTACTTTTACCTGTCGCAATTTAAATAATTTTGGTATGTTTCAATATAAATGTTTTTGTTTGCTAGTATTATGGGTATAGGGTTAAATGTAAGAATAGCCTGTGGCTAAATTTCGGCTTAATGAAAAGACGTTTATTATTATATCCAGTTTTTTGGCCTGGAATTTTTTTGTCAATTTGATATCCCTCTACAGCTCGAGGAATATTAACACAACAACGAAATGCTAATAGTAGGCTGTCCCTGCAGCGGAACGAAACCGATTTAAAATTTGGAAAGTATTACAGTGTGATTTCGATTGAATTTTTCCGGCAGGTAGGTTAGTACAAGCATAAAAATACTTTACAGCTTTAATCAGTCTAATGGTAGCACAGAAATTACAAAAAACAAAAACTCGCTCCAAATCCTCTTCTAGGCTGTGTAGAGCTCCCTGATCGTCATTTAAGTGCATACAGTTGCAGAAAGAGAAAATTATTTCAAGATTTGCTCACTCACCTTTCTGGTAATCAGCGTAAACCTCGAATGTCCTCACTCCAGTATATTCGGCTTTACCTCCCGCATATACTCCTTCTTGTTTATCCACGATCAGCCACTGGTGTCCAGCAAAATTGAATGTTTCGTTGTATCTTCTTCCTTCACCTCCATCCAGCTCCAGCGCAGCTGCAGAACCATACCTGCAACAGGTCATAAGGATGTTAGGCTAGAGGTATCCATCAGTAATGTAAATTCAAAATGGACGGAGGTTGGGGGACCGCAAAATCTCAACAAATTATTATTAAATATTAACGGAAATTTTATACTTTACAGAGATAGAGATATTCAGTATCAGATATCAATGTCCTGAGATTCTCCTAGTTCTAATTATTGTGTAGCTTATCTTCTCCAATAAATAAAACAGAGATAACACAAGAATGCTAATATACCTAATAGATGAATAACTAAGAAAATTGGCGTCACAACCAATTTTTTTGTCTCCTTCTGAATCAGATAGAATTCATAAGGTAGGTAATTGGCGTTAAACATTATTTCTAAATAGTTGAGGATCTTGATATTCAAATGTATAAAGTAAATCTAAGGTTTAAAATAACTACTGGACTCTTTATTTAAAAGTATAGCAGGACGACCTATTTTTAGTGGAAGACATCTGCAGTAGTGGCGTAGACAGAGATATCCTTTTTATATGAACCCAACAGTTTTCAGTATATATACGTTTACATATTATTCTAGTGTTGTAAACATAACTTTTTACGTTGTTCCACAGAAAAATGATTATATAGAAAACGTTAATACTAATCGCTGGATATTTAGTGCAGTAGAGGATAATATATATAACAAATGCACAAACGCCTAGGAGACAAATTCGAACATTTAATGATGTGTTGTTTCTGACAAATACCAATGATTTGAGACCCGTAAGTTTACCTCTTCCAATTTACTTCAAAAAGCTGTTTATAGCCAAATCTTAGTTACCAAAACGGCATACTATAGGACTTTCAGTCTGGTTTTAGAAAGGTCTATAGTACCACTACAACGCTATTGCGCGTAGTTGACGACATTATTCGTGCATGGTATCGAGGCTTATAGTTCATATCATCAAAGCTTAATTTGAGACATTTGGAATTTTATGTGTAACTTTTCGTTCAGGCTAAACTGTTGCAGGTGTGGTGTAAATGCGTTTGGTGTAAGGCCTGAGACCGACAGAAAGAGGGGGACAATAAGAACTTTGTTCTTTTTCCAGAGTCGTTTTATGGCACGATCTGTATGTTTAGATATCTTCCCAGCGTTAGGTATTTTGGATATTCATTGGGAATCGCAATATCTATCAAATACGTCACTTTGCCTGCCTTTGACTGGAAAACTATATTGGCTGGGATGGTTTTGTCTGTATGTATTTCAATGTCCTAGTACAGTTTGAGTTGACTGTTTTCGAGAATTGAGGTCGGTGTGTAATTATAATATGCATTTTTGTTTTAGTTAGTTTGCTTGTTGTGGCTAGTACTTGATCAATGACTTGCAGAGTTATGTATGACTGTGTACTCGGCTCCAGCGAGAGTTTTTCATGCACTCGTTATGTGTTCCGTTATCATTATATTATATAAATGTTATTATTACTATATACTATAAAAATAGGATAAACATAAACAATTATTTGGAAGCTACATGCGTTTCAGTGAGAATGGTGACTACGAACGGGATTCTAGCTCCATAATTGAGAGCCATGGAGAAGTGATGAGTAAACTGCCACTCACCTGCTGACTCTAGCAACGTGCCACTGGCCATCATCCACAGGTACGGCGCTCAACCAGATATCCTTCTCCTCCGTCCTTAAAGAATTGAGGTTGTACCGGAAGTACAGACGGGAGTCTTTGATTTCGATGATGGCGTACTCCCTGTTGTGTTGGTCGGAAACCCTGAACAACTCTCCGTGTTCCTCTCTGGTCCTGAAGCGCAGCTGGATCTGCGTGGAGAAGCGGTCGGGTTCGAAGCTTAGGGCATACTTTACGTACGATTGAGGTTTGAAAGAGGTCGGGATCGTGGGAACTGTACACGCAGGCCCTGTGAATCTGAAAGAGGAAGATCCCATTTTGTTAAGTTCATGTTCTAGACTAGGATTTGTAGTGCGTGGGTAAATTGACCCGCGCGGCATGGGGTAAGTGGACCGAGAGGTCCCTCAGGTCGCAGTCGTCATTATCACGTCGAGTCTAAAAAGGGATAGAAAAAAATAAGTAAAACAAGGACATTGAACATGATCGGCAGCGATTATCGAATTACGATGCTGCACCGTCTTTAAGGTAGGGGAAAATCTGCTGTTGCTGGTTGTAGTCATAAGTTTTATGAACTAGATAAATAAAATATTTAGTTTGTCGTTTCCTTTACAAATAAAATAAAAAAGACGCAGAACAAGAAAATAGGTTTAATTAGTAGTAAATATGAGTAAATCATGTTTAATTTAAGATATGATATCTAAAATAAATTAAGAGTTATGACAACGCCTTAATTCTTTCACCAAATTCTTTTCGCTCGTCAATTTACGACGGCCACACAGTACAAAAATTTAGATTAACTCACATATTACCTAGAGAGTCAACTTGAAGCCATTGGGGTATTTTGGTTTTTATAGCAAATGTTTTAGAGCGTAATTTATACTATAACTATTTTAACTTTTTGAATTGATATGTAATAGAAAACAAAACAAATTCATAAAATAACGGAACTTAAATTGACTAGATTACCTATAATAATGTCCTTCTCTCCATCGTCCATGTTAACTTCAATTAAAGTCTAGTTAACGTGAAGAACACTGGTTGGTACTCAACAGATTAAGTATGGTAGGGAAGGTAGCGTCAAATTTTCACGGTGATTATACTGAGGCTGAATTTTTTAGTGTAGGCTTTCTTGATGACCTAATATTTTTACAGCCCGCGTAAGTCGCAAAAATAATTTTTTCGGGGTATTTTACTGAAGTTAAAAATTTGCAGATAGTTGATGAAATTTTCATTACAAAAAATATGCTACCTTCAACATTTCTGTGACTTGACATGTTAGCTGTGCACATGATCATATAGAGGGCGTATCAACGATGTGTAGGCGGACGATAGCTACTTCGCTATTTGAGATAGGAAAATATGTCTTAAATAAAAAATGCAGAGGGCAAAACGTTACGTTAAAAAATATTTACCATTATACTGGGTTTTCAATAAATGTGACTTATCAAATTTAATTTTTTTAAATAATCCCTGAATATTATTCCATATTTGGATTCCTTGGTCGACTATAGTGTGACCTTATGTATCACACATAGTACTTAAAACGAACCGTTTAGCGAACTGCACATCACATCGTGTATAAGAAGGCTGTGGCTTTGTGGTGCAACTAAGCATGAAATGTATCATCTGACGTTGCAGTTTGTGAAATCGGTAGATTAATTAAGGAAACCTCAATCACAGGTAATTTGATTTATTTAAATGGAAATACCTAATTTTTTATACGGATAAATGTAAAATTTTATTTTAAACATTTACGTCCCCTAGCGGCTACTTAGGGAACTTGAAAATAATTTCTAGCGATTTCTCTTGGACGATGTACCTAATAATATTTTTTGCTCCAAGTAGATGGTTAACGATTACCGAGATATTGCCCACATCCATTCTTAGTAAGTCACCCTGTATAGTTCAAGTTTTTTCTCGTAACATTTCCGTTCCCGAGAAAATATGATGCGTTCTTCAAATTATTCAATTCAGGCGATCATTGAGCTCAAACTAGTCGGTTACAAGCAAACAAACATATAAACATATAGTTCAAGCTAGTAAAACAATTTTACCTCACCTTCATCACAAACGTGCAATTAATTCTTATTGCTGCTTAGTAGTCTCTCAAACCATTGTTTTAAGGGTCTAGGGTATAGCGCGCGAACTTGAGAATCCAAGAAAATACGTATTCCCGTGTCAGCAAGGAGGCGTGGTCGCGCCTGTTCCTTTCTCCAGTATGTGTGTAAAATAAGGGGAGGTCCAAAGGTCGAAAGGTAAGGTCCAAAGGTCGCAATAAAAATGAATTTCGCATTTAGAAGCTCATGACGTTACCCTTAAACCTACAGGAATGATTGAAAAAGCAAATTGAAGAAGAAAGCTTGCGCTATGTCACTTCGGTGGTCTTATTTTGATATCGCGTTTGGTTGTTAAATTACTGACATTTGATGAATGTATGATTTTGCATTGCAAAATTTTTTGCACATTGAAAGCTTTTTTGGAAAAGATGCTCAGAGTTGTCATCCATTAAGGTATGAAGTATCATCTTCTGAAATATTATGTATGTAGTTTGAAAAACAAGTGAGTTATGCGTTTACTTGCGAATCCGTGCTTTACATGCCAAACACATATGCAAAATGTGTATATCCAGCCCCTTAAGTATTTGCTGTACCCTGTATGTTTTATCCCATAACTGACTTTTTCCAAATTTGTCTGAAATCACGCATATTAAGCAAACTTTCATGAAAATCATTTAAATGTGATTGATGGGCTACAAAAACAACGACATAAAAGAATGTCGCAGATTCTGAAAATCCTAATACATTAAAAAATGAAATTACAATTAACACTCACCCCGGCTGACATTGGCATTTGGCTTCGTTGAAGCTGCCGATGCAAGTGCCGTGCTCCCAACATCTGGACGTGGCGTCCGACCTTCCGCACACTTCTTCTGTCTGCGGACATCCTGGAACGCTATGCCTCGAGAGTCCTGGGTGCGCCAGGTCATACAACTTCGAATTGTGGAAAAGATTTCTGATACAGCCATCGAAAGACTTCCCTACAGGCATGTACTGCCAATGGTAGTGGGTGGGGTCGAATTGCTCTACGTACAGCCCGCCAAGTTGAAGGGGGGCGTTCACGTTCAGGTACTCGTTGAAGGGGGGGATGGTGCCTTGGGCTTGACAGCTACTGTCGTCGAACTCCGGGGGTGTGCCGTCTTCCATCTGCAAAGAAAGATACGCGTTTTGATTTTGACAAAGACATAATAAGAAGGATTATTCTAGGCTCTGCCCTCACTGCTTTTCCTCACCAAATCCTGAAAAATTTCTGCTGGAAAACTCAAGCAGTTTACCTCTATGAAGCCTACGTCTAACTAATAAGGTTGGTCATAATAGATAAACAACCTTGATATACATTATATAAAACAACTAAATTTGGGGGTAAAAGACGGTGAGCAACTGTAAAAATACTGGAGAGGTTGGTTGATAGATATATCAGGGATGGGCCCTTACAAAGGGTTGAAATCCATGCCTATCAGTTCGCGTACCAGGCGGGAAAATCAGCTGAGCTGGCACTTCATCATTTGGTCAGCAGGCTTGAGAAAACGTTAGATCAACGGGAAGTGGCTATGGTAGCACTTCTTGATATCGAGGGTGCGTTCAACTGTACCACTACCAATTCGATAAGACGCGCCCTAGAGAGACATGGAATTACTCCAATCCTAGTGGAGTGGATTCTTACTACTCTAGAGTGCCGAGTGGCTTCTGCAACGCTTAATGACATAAACTATAGCGTTGCAGTGACGCGAGGCTGCCCACAAGGCAGTGTTCTTTCACCTCTACTGTGGTGCTTAGTGGTGAATGACCTACTCGTGAGACTAAGTAACACAGGGGTCTACGTACAGGCCTATGCCGATGATTTGAGCATAGTGGTCAGGGGTAGATTCATCAATACAGTCTCCGAGGTAATGCAAGGTGCGCTGCGTGTTGTGGAAACGTGGTGTAATGAGGTAGATCTGTCAGTGAACGCTGAAAAGACGGAGCTCGTTATGTTCACTAGGAGAAGGAAGGTGGAAGGCCTCGTGAGGCCTACCTTTTTCAGAACGACACTTGAATTGTCTCAGTCAGTAAAGTATCTAGGAGTCATACTGGATCACAAGCTGACTTGGAGGCAGCACGTGGATTATAAGGTAAGCAAGGCTCGAAACTCATTATGGGCCTGCAGAAGAGTTGTCGGTAGTAGCTGGGGCCTGAGCCCAAAAGTGGTGCACTGACTCTATACTACAATAGTCAGACCGTCATTAATATATGGCTCCATAGTGTGTGAGACGGAGGCAATTAGAGCCAAACTTAATAAGGTTCAACGTTTGGCATGTCTTAGTATAACCAGTGCAGTGCGCACAACACCTTTGAGTGCCTTTGAAACACTATTGAATCTTCCTCCTTTGGATCTGGTAATTCAAGGGGAAGCTAGAAAAACTGGGTTCCGTCTCTGGAGTCAGGATAGCTGGACTTTTATGAATCCAGGCAAAGGACATTCGACGATTCTAGCAGAGTTGCATGAGGATAGTCCTATTTTGTTGGCGAGGAGCGATATAGTTTCTCCTACGCATCGCTTCAATCGCAAATTTACGGTGGTGTTTCCGTCAAGGGAAGAGTGGGAGTCTAGGGAAAGACAGCTCATCGAAGGAGGAGGACAGGTCTGCTACAGAGACGGTTCACTCGCTAGAGAGGGCTCGGGCTCGGGAGTCTACGGACCCCATACCAGACTTTCATTCCCTCTTGGGGGGCACACCACAGTATTCCAGGCTGAGGTCTATGCGATACTTGCTTGTGTAAATCGTATTCGGGAAATTGACGGGTCTACGAGGCGGATTACTATCTGCTCTGACAGTCAGGCAGCCATTAAAGCACTGCGTGCTTGGAAAATAACGTCGGGACTGGTCCTGGAGTGCAGGAGGGCTCTTGACGACATCTCAGCTAAACACAAGGTACCACTGATGTGGGTACCTGAGCACGCTGGGGTAAAGGGTAACGAAATGGCGGATCATCTGGCTAGGATGGGATCCGGCAACAGTTTTGTGGGTCCGGAACCAGCCTTAGGACTGTCTGCAAACTTGATTAGGAAAACAACTGGAGAGTGGATCCAGAATCAACAATCTCTGAGATGGAACAACATCTCTGGTCATCTCCGTTAGGCTCGGGAGCTATTAGCAGGGCCTGCAGAGAGAATAGGACGATTTTGTCTCTCTCTGGATAGGAGTAACTTGAGATTGCTAGTAGGCCTATTAACGGGTCACAACACCTTCAGGCGTCACTTGTTTGTGATGAGGGTGGTCAACGACCCAACGTGCACGTGGTGTGGGGAAGAGGAAGAATCCTCGGCACACATCTTGTGTCGCTGTGAAACCCTGGGTTATCACAGGCAGACTATGCTGGGCTCAAGAACCTTTGAAGCAACAGAGATAAAACGGATAGGACCTAAGAATGTACTTGCCTTTGCCAAAAGGGCAGGTCTTAGGAACTAGCGCGGATAGAGGTGCAAAAGGGCCCATCGTGTGGCCTATGCACCATCCACATTCCGTTCTGGATAGCCTCTGGTCCTTATTCATTCAACTATTCGCCTGTTATTCAGTGACCCAATGCATCGAAGTTAAGCAAATTCAAACACTTTACAGAAGCACAGCTTCTCTCAAGGTTATAGGGCAGAAGGCGCTAATTATTCAAATATACATTTTATCTAATGCAACCGACATGGTTAAGGACAATGACTTTTAGTAAATGATCTAAATCAATGCCGAGAATTGAACAAACTCGAGTTTTGTAGATTTTCTAAAGGCAACAAGATACTCTCACGGCGGTTCCGTTACTTCTTAGAGTTAATTTTTTTTCTGATTGTAATCCAACCAATCGAAACCACTGAGTGAACAAATCAAGTCAAAATTGTACATATTGATCTCCATCCTCTATTAGGGTCCGAAACTCTAAATTAGTGACCTTGACCATAGCAGGTTGGTGACTGTGACGTCTGAGATCCTTGAAAAGCTATGCATGAACTATTATTCAATTTCGAAAAACCTATAATGTAATTTTTATTCCAGCTCCAAGTGTATGAGGTTCAAGGCCATGCGTTAGAAAGTCAGCATCTCTTCAATTGTAAGGTGGGTAATATGTTCAAGTATAACAATAAATGATCTAAACACAGGTCTATAGGTCGAAGACAACACATCTAACTCACAATCCAGAAATACACATGTACGCTAAGCGTACTAGGTTTTTATTTACAAGTGTTGTGTACTAGAGATTCAAAATTAAATCAATGACAAACAATAACAGTATAGCTGAGAAATCATACCCAAATGTCATTTTTGAAATAAACTTTGAAGTAGGGTTTTAGAAACTAAACCATACTAATTTATTTACCAATAGACATGGTTTTAACCATTGCCAAGGATATTTCGAAGGTCACATTAGAGTACTTTATTCATTTACAAATATTGACGTGACAGCTCACTCAACTCTAAAAAGAAACTTTCGAAACAAACAATGGATTGGAAGCTAAAACGAATACTTTAATGCATCTTACCTCAGAAATTTCAGCAGATTTACAGTAATCTACTACCAGCCTAACATTCTCAGTGTCCCAGAAAATATCTAAGCGATGCCACTCTCCATCGTCCAGTGTCTTCTTTGTCTTGACTCTAAGTTCTAACGTTCCAGAGCCGAAGTCTAGCAACAGTCTCGGGTATCCTCGTTCTAGTTCAACTGCTATGTAGTCAGATACCTGTAGCAATAAAAAATATATTTACAGAAAAATTAAAGAATGATTTGAATATTAAATAAACTAGCTACTATCCGATTATTTATTAATTCAGCAAAAAACATGGATGGAAACAGATACTTTGAAAAACCTCTCACAATGTGATAAAAAATGGTATGTAAAATTACTTATCTCATCAACATATAAGGTATAAGGTTTCGTTTAAGCCAAGAAACCAAAAACGTGGTGAAGGCCCATTAAGCTACAAAGGGGTATTTTCCGAACAAAATTTTATGACGGAACATTGATGTTACGTCCCCAAAAACCATGTAACTAACGTTTTTACTTTTTACTGTGAACGCGAAGTGGCTTAAAAGCACTTGCAAAGTTCAAACATAAAATTTCGTGCCAAAGCTGTGACGTAATAAATCTAAGCGTGACTTAATAAGTCTTTCGTGGAGCTATCCTTAGAATGTGACTGTACCTTGTCATCTGACCTCCTTTTCTCCATCTACAGATATAACCTCCGCTTCGTATTGATATTGACAGATGTTTGTTTACATCATTTCATGATATATGTTGGTTAAATGAGATACCGAGACAGTCGTGACACCAGGGGAGGTTATGTATGCATGACACTACTGACAGGCTATTAAAGACGAGTGTTGCCGAATGACGAGTAAAATTGTGAAAAGTAACTATCAAACATTCTCAGAGTAAACTGCTAATTACATAACAATGCAAAAAATGGAATAGCTGTGCAATATAACATTTATAGTCTACAAAAAAAAGGAAACTAAATAAACATAAACTAAAGTTTACATCCTTTATAGAAAAACTATGTAAAATATTAACAACGTGACAACCTTGAATCTACGCCTAATTCAAATTAAAATAATCACATCCTATCTACATCCGGCATAAAAATCACTTTTGATTGGTTGATTTCTTAGGCGGGAGATTTAAGAGATTTAAATGAGGTCTTTTCAAAGAGATGATTTTCAAAGTCTATCATTACTCCACGTGGGTAGGAAAAAAATGAGCAAATACTGCCATCATTACAAATTAGATACAAGCAATGAAGCCATTAAACAGGCAATGTTAGCAAGTTGGAAAATACCCCATTGCCGTGTTAAGGAAACAACGAATATTTCAAAATGAATGCAGCACTTACCATAACCTCGTCTTTTTCGGGAGGTACAATAGGTCCATTGTATAATAACAAGCCGTCAGGCTTCCTTGTGATAAACTCGAAATGAAGATGTGATTTATCACACATCTCCAAAGCTGGATACCACGCCCAGCCGTTGCCTCGGAAACTCCTAGACGTTTGTTGACATCTGGGACCATTGTAGCCAGCGGGACAAGAACAGGACAATGAGTACCTAAAAATAAGTAAGATATTTTCAGTAAAATATAACCAAACATATTTCCAAGTTATAACAAAATAATTTTGCAAAAGGATTAACGACACAATGCGATCTCTTCAGATATATTTTGAGTTTGAAACGCCTTCCCTTACAGGGTGAATGCAAAGCATGGAAACACGTGGGTTAATCATCGTGGGCATACATTTTTTAGTAAAACCTTGAACAGAAAAAATCAGGTTTATTCCTGATATTTAACTTAAGCTTGACGTTGAGAATGAACCCGATGATCAGAAAGATTTTTAAAAACTAAACATGAGATTTGTAGTTTCTAAAAAGGGCAAAACAGAAACGTACCTATATGACTATGATCATTGATTATGATGTTGAGTTACGGAATCTTCAATCAATTCTTGCATCTTTCAAGGTTGCTATCATAGTTTCTAGTCTACCTTATCGAACGCCTTCCTCTAGATTAATGGTTATTCCAAAAGTTTTTTGATCTTGGTTAGTTATTTTAGCTGACGTTTGTGTCCGTTTGTGCTGTTGATTTTTGAAAGATTTTCAGCTTTTGAACAGAACATCCCACATCGACTTTCTCAGCCAGACCTTGCAGAACAGAAACGGTGTACTAGTTGCTGTGAATTACATTTTTTGCAAAACATTTGTCGGGAGGGGGGGGGGGTGCATTTGAGGATAAGATTTTTACGGCATGATATCACGTGCGTAAATAAGTACTGACTCGAATGCGTTAAATATTACCTTTAATAATTAAAAAATAGTAGATTACTAGGTATTTATTTTTCCTAGGTCAGGAGGGTAATTACCCCCCCTCCTCTTATCGATGCCCTTACGACTAACGGCCATATCCATAGTCGTCCACAGACAAGGCTTACGAGATGGAGGGAAAAATTTGGCTGTCAATGTCCTATGTCAAATATCAAGGTAATTTGTTCTGCTAATGCCCATTTTTTTAATGCTTTTTGTTCTTTGCCGAAATATATAAACATTTTTTTTGTTGCGTTAGGAACAGCGAAAACTGACAGGGCAACACTTTACTTCAAACGAAATGTCCCTATTGCTATTAGGTTTTCTTAAACTTGAGTCATAATTAAGTCGCTTTTGGATGACTGTGAAACACAAAACAGTACTTAAGGGACTCTCAAGTGTTAAGGAACCTTTGAGTCGCAACTATGATTATGGGCCTTAATATTTAGCTGGGAGTAAGAAGTTGATGATTTTGATGAGTATACCATGAACAACTTGTACTTCACAGAATGTGAACGAGACGTAAGTTAGACCACAAAGATCTTGAAGAATGTGTGAAATCTAGCACACATGAAGAAAACCTCCGTGACCCTGGATGTCATTGATTCGACTTACCTAGTCTCCACACATCTTCCGCCATTATAACATGGCGTATTCCTGCAGTTTTCTTCCTTGCTGAAATTCCTGGCGCCGCAAGTACATTCTGCAAGCACGTCCACTCTAACCCCAACCAGGGCCGTCTTGTTAGCGTTGACCATGTAAGGAAGGGCGCTTATATCCAAGGTGTTCGTGCAGGAACCTTCGCACATCTGGTTTTCGTACAGGCATTCGTCTATGCCCACCATGGTGATGTTGATGCCGACAGCGCGTTCGATCTCCTCGCGGTGCATCAGCACGATGCCGTTCAGTCGGACCTAGAAAAGACAAAATAATATTGTTATTCGCGTTTTCAGCTCATCTTTTAGTAAATTTTTGCTCTAGTTACCATAAATGAATGAAGGGAGGAGAGAGGCTTTCTGGTGGCCATAACCACCAGTGCATAGGCCTACAAGCGGACGCGTATACACCTCTCCTTACAATAGTTCCCAAACCCAAAACTCATCGCATAGATGAGGATGTGCCATAAGCGCTATTTTAGTAGTTATTACATTCATGGGAATACTCATGGGGGGGGGGTTGAACCCCCCACCCCCCCCTATATACGGCCCTGAGGACGGCCCTACGATTGTAGTATAGAGCCAGATACCGCCT
This sequence comes from Callosobruchus maculatus, assembly GCA_951848785.1. Lineage (NCBI taxonomy): Eukaryota > Metazoa > Arthropoda > Insecta > Coleoptera > Chrysomelidae > Callosobruchus > Callosobruchus maculatus. Next base: position 14,430,906 of record CATOUR010000041.1, on the reverse strand, counting down.
GGGGTGTCAGCCCTCAGTTCACTCCTACAACCCTTTTGCATGCCCATAACGAATTACGCGCCTTATTGACATGTTGTCTTTAATTCAGCTTCGAGTCTAAAATTATACCTATATATTTTACTGATTAGGAAAGTTCAAGTAATGTTCCGAAGAAGATTGGTCTGATATATCCGTCCAGTTCTGGTTAGTCTTGATAGTATTGGAAGAGCAAATGAGATAATAAAACCAGACCTAAGGCCAAATTATTCCAAGAGTTAGCAAACAAAGTTTAAGAAAACACTTCATTATTCCACGAACCTTCAAATTAGTAGCGAGCACAGGGAATGCCAAGAGCATTTCAATACCTTTTCAGCCTAGATAGATGAAGGACTTAAAAGGGTCTTCAAGGGTTTAGGATTGTTTAGAACTGTATATCAATGTGGTCCTTAAGAATCACTAGATAAATTCGACGGACCGGGTTGACGAAGTTGTTACGTCCGAAGCATACGAAATGATTTGTAGTGATTAACCGTTATATAGGGCAATCTAAAAGTTCCCACTAACAAAGATTACACAGTACACAAATTGAAGGTATATTTAAAATTTGCAGCAAAATAGAAATATTTCTGAAACTAATGAATGTATTTATATGAAATGCTATATAAATATGAAAGAGCATATTAAATACAATTTTGCATTAAAAAAAGCGAAAACCTAGATTTTGGATTCTAGTTCACACTGTATAACAATAAGCGGAGTCGACTTTTTTTATAGCCGGCATTAAGCTTGAGGACATTTTTTATCTTGCGATGTAAAAAATATAATATTTGATCCATTAATTTTCAATCGCGATTTGGATATAAACATGGTACAAATTTTTGAAACACCCTGTATAATGTTCCAATATCTCATATTGTAAGAACAAGAATCATTAGTAGAATCTAAATATGGGATAATATATAGGGTGTCTCATTTAAAAAACCTATGTTTGCATCACCACGTAGTTATGAATTACCTTGTATAAATCAAAATTCTTTCTGAGAAAGGAGCATTATCGTTGGCTACAACTTTTATACACAACTTTTTCCTCTATCTTCGGCAAGTTATCGACCGATCCGGTACTAAAAATTCACCCTGTATCTAATCCATCATAAAGTACGTCATCCTATGTTAGATCTAAAACTTTTTTATATGGAATACCCATAACGACTCCTTTTGAAAGATAGCCTCGTTGAATTGCAATCCTTTGGAATACTCTGAGATCTAAAAACTAATGAACCAGGCTGCTACTTACCGGTTTGTAATACGGCGAACCATGAGCAGCGAACCTCACATCCGTCACAGGCGGATGTTTCCTGCGTAGCTGAACACTGAACACGTCCACATTTTCTCTGTTTATGTTGAGCAAATCGGCAATCTTGTCCCTGAACCTCTCCAGCATACTCTTCATCAGGGCCTGCGAGTGGTAGTCCCATATCCTGATGAACTCCTCGTCCGTCATGTCTGCTATGCGCACGGACCCTGAGTTGACCACCGCCTCGTGTGGGATCTCCTTTACTGTCACAGTCACATTGGCCGGTACGTCGGTCTGTGTGTGCTTTCTGTCATACACCTGAAAAGATCGTCATTATCAGATATTGTAAAGCGGCCCACAGACGCTCCGGAAAACCTCAGAGGAAAAACTGAACAGTCCTGGCCTGAAGGCCCTTGCACTTTGGCCTTAACGCACCCTCCTTCACAGACGCTCAGGAAACCTTTCAGTTCAGTTCAGTTCTAGCAAGCATGGCATCAAAAGACGGCCTGCGCAGGCGATCAAATGGTTTTTCAATTCCACATCCGGCGGCCTGTACAGTCCGGCGAACCTCCACATACGCTCCGATAATTCTTGAGGCCAGGACTGTGCAGTTTTTCTTCTGAGGATTTCCGGAGCATCTGTGGGCTGCTTAAGAGACTACTAGATATTATATTTGGCGTCATAAAAATTCGGGAATGGATAAAAAATATACTTAGGTACCTAAAGGGGTGCGCTTTATTCTAAGCGACAGATGAATCACTGAATTAGAAAGAAATCAGCGACTATTCTGGATTTTTTTATCGCGAGTTTAAAGTGTCCCAAGTAGCAATTTAACGTTGTGGTGACGTGTTTGAAAAAGCTGCACAACTACACATAAGTTGTGTGGCTGACTCTAACACAACGTTGTAGCAACCCTATTTGCACCAATTTTGTCAATCATTTTTGGGTTGTCACGACGTTTAACTTTTAACTGGAGGCTGAAGTTTCTCATTTCCTAAACATTGCTGATTTTACTTTCAAACGCCTACACACCTGCACCCTCTAGTGTGGAAATAACCGTTGCAATATTGTTAAAAAATAGTAAATCTTTTGATCAAATAATACTGCTGGTCAGAATGGGGACTTCGACAAAACTTTCTGACAACATAAGATAACATAAGACTTTATAATCATCAGTATAATGTTCGTTTAGATGCTCTTTGTCTTAATGGCCGACCTTTTTGAACTGCACATCTCTATACGTTGTAACGTGAACGAGTAAGGATTGACTTTGACAACTCCTCTCCTGATAATTGTTTGAAATTATTGCCTACTTGTCGCCAGTACCAAGCGCAGTGTTGTATTATTTAAGAATCAAAATTAAATTTTGATTTTATCCTCATTTCTAAAAATATTTTGACAACTGAAAATGCCTCATAATAAATAGCTTTACTATGTTTGTACCGTTAGATCATACATCTCTCAGATCTTCTGTTTTCAAAGTTCTAAATCCCAAAATTGCATGGTTGCCTGCCTAAAACCTGACAGTGATATAGGATATGTGCTGAGGACTATTTTCTGTACCTCATTATTTACATACTGAGTCCCTAGCTATCTATAATATTAGGCCTTTACGGAAACACTGATCTGGATCCGGATAGATCAGTTATATGCCAAACAGCTGTCAAGTGGTATTTATGATTCCATGAATTTAACGGACATTGAACAACGAAAAAGTTGGTTTAACAATAAAAAACAGACGGTAAAGTAAAGCAGCTACTGATCTGAATCATCTGATTGCAATCATTTACTGTACAAGAGTGAACTACCCTATTTCTGGCCGATCCCAGATCACTTTCCGAACGTCAGGATCAGTGATCCAACTGATCGGGTTAACCCGATCGTAGTTTCCGTATAGGCTTACGATTCAAGTGTAGGTGTCGTCTAAGTTATTACAGCCTGTCAATAGAGCATATGAGAGTGTTGATTTTGTGTCCACTTTTATGGTAGCCTACTAATCCAGTTATTCCAAGGTGCTTAGGTATCCCCACGAATGAATCCTGGTGTTTTGCTGTAGAACCAATCATGAGGTTATACTCCAAGTACTTAGCGCATCAATTGCCGCCTGACTGTCTGTTTTCTTCTTGAGTATGAGATGCACAAGCTAAACTTGTGATCATTTAGAATAGTGTGGTGTCTCTTCTTGGATCCAAAAACAGAATTATGGTTTACTGTTAGTCGTTAGTATTACGAACAATCGGTACTGCAAAAAACACTTTTAAAACAGAAGATAACTGCAACTGTAATTTGTCAATTACTGGACACTCTAAGAATGGTTTTCTGACTTTAGCGACGTGGCTTAACTTGTGGACTCCTCTTTCGTAAATTAAGATAAACATTCTTCAGCCGTGTTATAGGGTCTGCAAATGCATGTTCCAGTATTTTTGGTGTTTTTATGGTGCTAACTGTATGCCTTCATATTCACTGCCACAGAACATTTCATATTCACCCTGTAAATTGTCTAACGTACGACACTGTGTCTCAAAATGTATTCCGGGCATCCATCTCTACCTCACTCCTCCTATGAGCTCTTACAAGCAAGTTGGTTAACAAGCAAAGTTCTTAACAGAATAAACTCAGACAATAACAGAACCACATAATACGTACCTTGAACTTCAGGTGATAAGTTCCATCTTTCGTTCCGTGTTTCATGGATATCATTCCAGTGTCTTCATTCAACTTGAACCTTGGATGTTCTGCCCCTTCCCAATAGAATTTTTTGTCCGGAAGGTCCCAGTCATCTAGATCGTAGACGTACACTCTTCCTATTTCCGTTTCTGGTGCTTGGCCCTGGATAAACAATGAATGAAGAAATTATTAATTTTGAAAACATTGAATTGTAGAGGGGTAGATAGTGCTTTATCTCAAAGATTAAACTGTATAATCATTATTGATATGGATTTTGTAACGAGGTTACAATGAAACTTCATTTCAAGTAGCAGATATCGCACGCGAGCGTCAACGAGCAGAAGGAACATGAGTAGACAGAATTTTAGAGTTACATCAGAGTACTGGTAGATATTTCTTGAAAAGTACAATATGAAATAAGTTTCATGTAGTAATTGTTTTGCAACTGGGAACCATAACTTCCATTATCTAAGATCACAGTTCATGTTTCTGAAAAAAGTCGCATGTTAGTTATTTAGTGTAGCCATACAGTCTCACCTGATAATTATATACAAATATTTCCTTGGAGCCAGGTTGCATTTTGTTATCATTGACGTCACCTATCACGACGGTCAGAGTGCTAGTGCCAGTCATGGCAGGATTGCCATGGTCCTTGATGACGATAGGGATGTAGTATTCCTTTTGTTGTTCCCGGTCGAAAGATCGGAGGGAGGTTATGATAGCCATTCCATCACCGTTTGCACCCTCTGGAAAAAAGACACGGGGTCAAAAAAATTACACTCGGTAGACGGCGCACTTCCACCATTTCTGACAAAAATATAGGATGAATTTTGTCTGCACATTCATTAAATTTTCAAACAGCGTGAAACGTCGTGCTTTCACCATTTATTTAAATTAGACATTTATAATGAAGAACTATTATGAAGATCCCGTTACAGCTTTACGTTCCCCTTGTTATAAGATTCCAAGTAGATAACATATAAGGGACGCTCTTCTGATATTATTTATACCACACCATATGAGAAAGAAGTATTGTGATCATAGGCGTAGTTAAGTCCCTGAATCTGGGGGGCTTAAGTCCCTGGATCTGGGGCTCAAGTCCCTGCGCTGGATACAATAAACTTAACAGAATGAATTATTTTTGGATTTTTGGGGGGCTAATTTCATTCTTGGGGGGGCTAAGCCCCCGCAAGCCCCCACCTAACTACGCCTATGATTGTGATAAGAAAATGTATATCATGTTAAGACTTGCTTTTCTATTGTTCCGTCTATTGACCACTGGCGGCTCGTGACTTAAGAGACCGGTGAGTCCGAAATATGAAAAGTAACCTAAATTTATCGATACCTTAAAAAATATAATAAAACACCAGTAAAGACACTTACCCAAAATTTTATCTGAATATAACCTATGTACAACAACAGAAAAATACACTTTTAAATTGTCTGGTATGTAAAATCAAACCGCCTTTCCTTATTTTTTTGCAAAAGTGTCATTAACTTGTTTGTTAAAATTGTCAATGTTATTTAAAAACTTTTTTTCGGCCGATAAACACTTCAAGAGCACTAAGTTCTTTCATACAGTTTCTTAGAAACGTCTTAATTCATTTTAGCATGGAAAAGGGCCGTTCTGCTTCCGATGCGGACATTCTTCGTCCAGGTAGGAGAATACATGAGAAACAAAAAATGCTTTTTTCTTATCACATCCACAAATCCAATTGTTTTTATTGTACATATTTGGATTGAACTTCCGTACTCGGCTTTTAACTTTCGACGAACTAGACACATTTTATTTTGTGTTTTTGGATATCTAACTCGGGAAGCGGTCTTCCCAATTTCTTGACTTCAATTTTTTCCCCAATCGAGTATGTGGAAAACGGGTTTAAAAAAAGATTGCTAATACTATTCATTTTGACAATAGTCCCTCACATATTACGAGCCACATATTATTAAAATCACTTTCACTTTCACGTCGGGGCACGAAACAGATAGCAGAAATTAATCCAAATATTCCCAATCGACAACGGCAACAAGATCTAGTCTTGGTGAGCCAGCAGTTACCTGGCTCTTTTCCCTATTAAAATCGTGCTCTGCGCATAGCGTTAATATGACCTCATTTAACCTTTTGGCTGGATGTATTATAGCAGACTTGGAACCGCTGTCTATATTTGGCTTCCACAACGCACGCCGTGCTTTCATAGCAATATAGTATGGGCGTGTTTGGCGAAAAATTAGGATAATATATTGGACTTTTGCCAATGTTTAATTTTTCCTAAATAGTTTTTAAGAAAATAGGATGCAATATAATATTTAAAACTAGCACAAAAAAGTTAGGTACTCGATTTATTGTGGTGGTGCCATGGCTCCTTGGCCCGACCCGGCACTACTATTGACCTTATTCCTTTACTAATCTCAGTAACCGACATTAATGAAACTTGGATAGCAGTACGGATTTTTGAAAATACCTGCAACTCCGGTTAAGTAATTAACAATCGACGTAAAAGTTTGAAAACCCTCTGTACCCTGGTTGTACATTCTTTGAAAGGAGTTTATTTATAAAAGGTTTTTCAATAAATTGAAAAACTCAGCCTAGTAATATTGTAAGCTCTCCAAGCCCTAGCCGAGATAATTGTGGTGTTTTTGTCTTTAAAGAAAAATGAAAAACTTCAATGAGTGAGGATTACTTGATAGTTATATAATGGAAAAACTACTTTCAATACCCTATTTCTAGTACCAGAAACAAGAAAAGCACATGACTTTTTTTGGAATAATGAGCAACAAGTAAACAACAAGCCTATTTTTCTACTCTATGATAGCCCACAGGTTCAATAAACGCTATCATTACCATAACTATCATTACAAAAAGTCACAGAAAAGGAGAGAGCTCGAGAAAATATGACGAGTAAGGACAACGGTCATATTGCTCATAATTTATTCTTTGTCCTAGCTAATAAATACAAATTGTATTTTTGACATGTCCGACTAAAAGGTAACCTAGGTTAAACCACCTGACTGATAACATAAAGTGACAACTAAGCCTAATAGTATATCTTTTAGCCTTTCTTTGAAGATTTTGTTATAGTTAAATGAGTGAAAGGTTTAAAAACACGGCATAGCTAGGCCAAGACTATATAGCGTCTATATTCCTCCACTAAATTGCCATGGAATAATAAAATGAGGTATTCAGGCTTTAATCTACGAACACCTGTGGTAGCTATTGTTCTCTATTAAATTTCGACAGCCCTGCTTAACTTGACGCAATCAAACTAAGCTACAAAGCTAATAACGCCCATAACCGTCGAGCCGTGCGTCATTTATATCAAATTATGTAGGAGGCTCTTGGTGAAAAGGGACCCTTACAATGTACAAAGTTATTACTTAGGATAATTATTTCGATGAAGGGTGAGGGGAGGCATTATGTTTCTTCGGTGTAATTAAAAATAATGTTATAAACATCATTTAAAGTGAGCTAATGTAATCTCATGAAGAATAATGCGGAGGAATACAATATCTGTCAAACAAAATCCAGGGGTGCACGTAATAGGGGGTAGGGTATACATATTTCGACTTCGACTTATGGCCGTTTGCACCGGTTCGGTTAAATCTGTTAATTAAGAAGGTGAGGTGTAAAATTAGGGTTCTCTTGGATTAATTTTATTTTCATCGAGACCGCTTAACGAAAATTGAGCTGGCAACAGCGCAGATTTAAGTCAAATTTAGTGATCTTTTGTAAGCATCAGACCTGTTGATTGTCAGATATTGTCACTGCTAAAAGTAATATTATAACCTAAAGTTTAGAAATACCAAACCAACCAAAAACGTACACGCGGTTTTGAAGGTTAAGAAATAGTTACAGAAAAAAATCGGTTAAACTTAGATTTATTAAGAGAAATAATCACCTTCAGCAAGTATTACCCTTTCCCATCTAGACACAAGACTGCGTATTCCATTTTTTTTAGTAATCTTGCTTTTCGGAACTGAAGAGGTGCGTCATCTCGTTTTCCAAAGCCTCTCCATTTTTAAATCGCCGATTCCGCATGTGGCTGTCCGAGGCCAAAAACAGATGGTAGTCACTCGGGTCAAGGTATGGTGAGTATGAAGGGTGAGGTAGAATTTCCCAGTGGAGTCGCGCTATAGTTTCCTGGGTAATTCTTTCTGTATGTGGTCCTGCATTATCCTGATGGAAGACAAAACCTTTTCTGTTCGTCAAAGCAAAGGCTGTTTTTCACTTAGAGCGACCGCAACTCTGTTAAGCCGTGCTGAGAATATTTCATCAGTGATGGTTCGTTCACTTGGTAGGAGCTTATAGTGAACTATACCTGCTGTAATCTACCTTTTCTTGGTGAATGCTTTGGCGAACAGGAAAGGTGTTGTCTTCCATCAGGATATTGTAAGACCACATACAGCAGGAATCATCCAGTAAACTATAGCGCGAGTCCACTGGGAAATTCTACCTCACCTTCCATACTCACAAGACCTTGCCCCGAGTGACTACCATCTGTTTTTGAAAATCGAGAGGATTTGGAAAACTAGATGACACACTTTTTTAGATTCCAAAGGCAAGATATTTATAGAAATGGGATGCACAGTCTTGTCTAGATGGGAAAGGGTAATATTTGCTGAGGGTGATTATTTTTCTGAATAAATCTAAATTTAACCGATTTTTTGCTTAACCTTCATAAACGCACGAGTTTTTTTGGTTGCCTTTGGTGAGTTGTTGAATTTTAAATATGGAAACAGAAAAGCAACGCAAACGAGCAAGGATTTTAGTTTGAATGAAGAACATCTCTTACTAAAATAGTATGAGGCTTCAAAGGGGTTGTAGAAAAACGGATAGCGATAAAAGGATCAAGCTTGAGAGAAGATAAGAATAGCATATTGTTCAACGAACAGTAATGACTGTAATAACTCACGCAGATGAAATTCGCAGCACGAGCCGCAGACAAGTGAGTTATTACCATTACCGCGAGTTGAATACACTATCTACGACACAAGCTATGGATAGTACGATTTAAATACAAAATAATTACGAACTATTGACAACTTAACCTCACTTCTGTAACAGAAATAAATTCCCTGTTGCCGTTTGAATTAGCGTTTCACGTTTCAAAGCTGCCTATGCAGTTATTGTGGGATGCGTTTAATCATTTGCATTTCCGAGAGCTCAGTACTGGCATCTAGTAGGCGTTATTCATATAATCTACGGTTAGAACGTGAGTTATGAAAAAATTCACGCAGTTTGTTTATAGATTATACTACCTGTTCAAAAGTAATTTGGTAATCACTGTATAACTGAATGGGAGTAGATAAACATATTCAATACTAAAATACCTGAGAATTGTTCAAGAACGAAAGACAAGTACGCATATTCAAGATTTGTTTCAATATAGTTAAGGCAGCTTCTTTAGTCACCCTGAATCGTTGAGAAAAAAATGTGGTCGTCAAAACTATGAAAATTGTCCATTCATTGGTATATTCTTCTCGGCGTTCTCTCATCATATATAATGAGATTCAGTTCTTCTAAAACCTCGATAATGTCAAAAAAAATCAGCGTTTTTCAACCTTTTTACTTAGTCGTTACAAAAACATACGTCACAAACTGACATGTGAATGAAATTATAGGTTAAGTGTTAAGCTAAAGAAATTTTTGGCATACGTCTTTGGCATTTAAAGGTCAGCTAAAGTTATCCACAACAGCGGTGAAATTCAAATTTTTGGGATAAGATCCACTTAAAGTTAAGTCTCGGTTAAGCAAGTCGGCGCTAACGGCCACTAATTTTTACAGAAAGAAAAATAGGAACAAAAGAAGCATGTTGTTATGGGTTGTCATGGAATTACTGAAAACAATCGCTTATGTTTATTTATGTGTATTATCGCTCATTGTTTATGTACATCGTTTAATAAAAGTGAAAAAGGAAAGGAATCATCGTTTATTTTGTGGTGTCGACTACCCCTAAGGCCATCCCCACATTAAAGCGTATTTTTTAGTTTTTTTAAACTGTATTTATTAATACTCTGTGTAATGAAGATGAATAATTACCTCTGATACATATTTATAGCATAATTATTACCAATATTGCACAAACGATATTAAAACCACTCTGCTCCTGGATAAATTTCACAAAAATATCAACTCCCAAACAGTTGGATGTCACGCCTTTTAAGCTCTTGTCGCTACGTCTCTGTGTAATATTAACAAACGTTAAGGTGCCATTTCTTAGTCAGTATTATCACAAGCTGCCTATAAATGCGCAAGATTCCAATGAGTCAACTTGATCTACATCCGCCGCATGTCGTTATCCTCAACGAATTCGAAGTTAGAAAAAGCAACGCGCCCATGCTCCAACAGGCATGTGAGTGTTCCCAGGATCAAAATCGTTTTCGCGGATCGTTAGATCGCTTAATGTTCGGCAGGACATCTTAATCCAAAGGGGAGTTACAAACTTACAAACAAATGTACAGTTGAGGTTAATAAAAGTGTGTTAAAAATTAAAGAAAAGCAATATAAAACATTAGACTCACTCTGATCTTGCTCGACTTTGAAGGACGCCCGGACAATGTCGCTAGCACTGGGGTCCAGCCTGAATTGGAAGGGAGGTCCGTTGCTCTTGCTGCGGTCATCGTCGTCGGTGGCAAGAAGTTCCACTACCTTCCTGGGCGGTACGTGTTCAGGTACCACCGGACGGTAGTCCTTCAGGAAGGTGGGCGCGTTATCGTTGATGTCCTGAACAATGACGGTCAGTGTTGCAGTGGCCGTCTTGGGCGGGTAGCCGTCGTCTATGGCCAGGATCTTCACCTGGTGACGGGGGGTATCTTCGCGGTCCAGCGAGCGTTGGATGCTCACCTGGAAGGAGAAGAAGCAGAATAATTAGGGATCAACATGGAATGGAATGGTTTCGGGCTCTATGGTTCCTCCGATCTTGCGCTATTCACGGATCGCCCCAAGTCAGAACTGGGGACAGGACTGGGAGTAGCTGGTACCAATCCAAGATAAATTTTATCAACATGCATATTTAACAAAGACTTTGACAAAGCTTTTCTATTGGATGTTTTTTAGCAAAAGCTTTCTATTGCGGGCTAGGTTAATTAGTATCATCCAATAGTATTTTATCAATATTGAAAACAAAATGTCAAAGCTGGATGACACCTTTCATCATATCGTATATAAGTTTTATAACAAAACAATTTGGAGTTCAGTATTATCGGTCGTGGCGAACGGACGTATATTGGCGACTCGGCTATCACGACCCTGAAAATATGGCTACCAGATCGACTTTAAGAAAACAAATCCGTAGTGACACTGATAGTGACACGTTAGATGCAGTAAAAGATGTGTTATGTAGTGATATCTTTAAGGATACAATAAGTGATATTGTGCGAAGCGAGTGTACAGTGCTTCGCCAAATCATTGAGGAACTACGTACCGAAATTGCACTCCTAAGAGAAACAAATCGTGAATTATTATCTAAACAGCTTGCTAATAGCGACGTAAATCAGAAGTCGGGCAATGGTATTGCAAATTATGTATCTAATGAAAATACCAAATCTGAAGAGGCTCAAGAAAATCCTAACAGCTGGACTACAGTAAAAACTAGGAACGCTAAACACAACAAAAAAGGTGATCACTCCAGCAAAAACACTGCAGAGGTGAATAACCCAAACATACAAAACACTGTAAATAAAAATAATGATAATCAATTTCCTGATTTACCTGAGGTAAACACTTCGGAAAGAGCTGTCAGGAAGCATACCTCGGTTTCTGCTAATTACCAGTTGCATCGTCACGGCGATAGGCGTAGGCAGAGGGCAATTTTTGGCTCAGCAGACACGGAAAATGCATTTGCTGCTGTTCCCAGACGCAAATGGATCTATGTAGGCAGAGCAGCTCCCGCTACCTCCGAGGATGACATCAAGGGATTTTTGAAAAGCAAATTTCCAAATAACAACTTTGAAGTAGTAAAACTTCCACGTTGGAAGAATGGCAATACTGAGTCCTTTAAGGTAGGAATGGAACACCAATTGTTTGAACAATTGTTTGATAATACATTGTGGCCACAAGGTACATTAGTGAAACCTTATAGGTTTTTTCAGTCGCAATAAAGACCATGAAACGACTGTACCAACGCATGTAATTGGGTCTTTGGAAAACAGAGTCAAAATTTGTCATATAAATGTTCAAGGAATATCAAACAAGTTACATCAAATAGAATATATGTTAGACCAGTTAGATATTGATGTAATTGCTACAACAGAGCACCATATTAGTTATGACAATATCAGACATTTTTACATCCCACAGTATAAACTTGCTTCTTACTTTTGCAGACGTAACCACAAAAATGGGGGTGTGGCAATATATATAAAGTCGCATATTAATTACAGGCAACATGAGTTTAGCCATCTATCTGTTGAGGGTCATGTAGAAGTTTGTGATTCGGCTATCCTATTAAAATCTAAACAAATTCTTGTGATAGCTATCTATCGTCCTCCTAGTGGGGATGTTAAAATATTTTTTGACATATTGTCCAGGGTCCTAACTACAGCAAATGAAAAGTATGTTGAAATTGTGCTTTGTGGTGATTTCAATATTGACTATAATGCAGTTTGTCTTGATACTATGTTATTAAAGGATATTTTTGAGTGTTTTGACTTGTACGTAACTACTTCGGATCCTACCAGGATTTTTACATACGCAAATGGTAATAAAACCTCCAGTGCGATTGATTATTTGGCTACAAACATTGATCGGTCATTATGTAAAACAGTCATTTTCAACCCTAATATTGCTGATCATTTTGGACATTTATTTGAAACCAAATGGTTTGCCTCGAGTCTGAATGCCAAAGAAACAGTTAAGTTAAAATTTCGAAATCTAGGTATGAATAATATCAACCAATTTAAAACAATGGTTAGTCAAATAGATTGGCATCCACTATATCAGCTAGAGTTAAATGATTCCTACTCATACCTTATTGACTTCATTACTTGGTGCTTGGATTCCAGCTGTCCTGAAAAAACTGTGACAAGGATCATTTCTGACCAAAAGGCTACCAAAAACTGGATGAATGATAGTTTAGCCCAACAAGGGCAATTACTGAAAGACTTATTTTGGCTAAAGACTCATTTTACGAGCCCTCATTTGCTCGAGTTATATAATGAAGAGAAACGTCACTATAGAAATAACTTAGTACAAGCCAAAAAAGATTACTATGCTGGTATAATACGAGGTTCTTCCAACAAGTCAAAAGCGGTTTGGAGGGTTATTAATTATGAAATAGGAAGAGTAAAGAAATCTCCGGATAGTATTGTTCTGAACATTGATGGTAAAGCTGTGTCTGACGAAACACATCTTTCGAACATATTTGCTAGTACATTTTCACAGGGCGTGCCTAAGGGTATTGAGGCACATTTCTCTTACAATTTGTCTTTACCACCCACTTCACCATTACGTAATGATGTATCTATTTTCATTAGACCTGTTTCTAAAGATGACATCAATGATATATTGCTCAACTTTAAAAATAAAAATACTTCAGGATTTGATGAGTTATCGGTATTTTTACTACAACATATAAAGGAGCACTTACTTGACCACCTTGTATACCTGATGAATAAGTCTATAAGTGATGCCTGCTTTCCTGATATCCTAAAACTAGCAATTGTAATTCCAGTTTTCAAAAAAGGCGACTGTAGTGAGATTGACAACTATCGTCAGATTTCATTGTTAAGTGTTTTTTCTAAAATACTTGAAAAGTTTTTTTATACCCAATTGTATTCTTTTATAACAAACTGCAATATTTTGTCAGCATGCCAACATGGATTTCAAGCAAAAAAATCTGTTGAAACTGCTTCATGTCACTACCTTGATTTTATTTATAGCCAGCTAGACAAAGGAAAGTATGTTGTCTCTCTACTCTTTGATTTATCAAAGGCGTTTGACTCGGTTGATGCACATATACTCAAAGATAAACTTGAAGCAGTTGGTATCAGAGGAGTAGCTTTAGAGTGGATTACGTCTTACATGAGAAATAGGAAAATTCAAGTCAAACTTGCTGCAACTAAATCAACTATATCAAATCTGGAGCTTGGTGTACCGCAGGGGTCAGTATTGGGACCATTACTTTTCCTATTGTATGTTAATGATCTTCCAAACTACATTACCGTAGGGAACGTGACCATGTTTGCAGATGATACTACTGTAACTGTTTCTGGCTTCACGCTAGACGAACTACAGCTAAATGTTGAAAGAGCAATAGATCAGGTTAGTGCGTGGTGCCAGCGCAACCGGTTAATTTTAAATCAAAAGAAAACTGTCATAATAAATTTTACTATGCATCGTTCACTCCCAAGTGATTTCGTATTGCTAAGTTGTCTGGAGCTTTCATATACTGCCAAACTACTAGGTACTTATTTTGATTCTAAACTGACGTTCAGCGAACATGTGGAGCACGTCTGCAAGAATTTAAATAAAGCTTTTTTCGCCATCCTACAACTTAAACTCACTTTAAACCAAAATGAGCTTATTAACCTCTACTATAGTCTTGCACATTCGCATATATCATATAACATAATGACCTGGGGAAGATCTAAAGGAACTGAAAGGGTATTTATTTCTCAAAAAAGAATACTGAGGCTAGTATTTAATTTGGGTAGGCTTGAGAGCTGTAGAGATATTTTTAAAAAACATAAAATCCTCACTGTTATTTGCATTTACATCTTAAAATGTGTTACGTTTGTGAAACAAAATCAAAGTAGTTTTAACACTTTGGGCTTTAATCACAGCTATAATACCAGAAACGCTGATCTATTGGCTATCCAGTGTCATGGCTCCACCTGTTTTAAACGTTCACCCTACTACAACTGTGTCGTGTTATATAACAAGCTTCCGCACGAGCTACGCGGCATAACTCATTATAATAGTTTTAAGTACCAAGTGAAGTCTTTCCTAGCGAACCGTGCTTACTATACACTAAATGAGTTTTTGGAAACTGTGTAAGAACTGTCTTATGTGCATGGTACCTTGATATTTTAAAATGTATACGTTAGATTTGTCTGTTAATCTTATTAACATCCGAAAATAGGTATATGAGTGCAAATGATATGTAAATCTAAAAATTGTGATACCTGTTTGATCTGTTTTAATGTTTTTCTATATTCTGTAATTATGTTCTTTGGAATTATCATTGTATATCCTATTTTTTATATACTTCTGTTTTATCTAGTTTATTAACCTTTTTCTTTGTACACTGACGTGCCATATACACCCATCTGTGTCCTTTTGGTCAATAAAGCTTACTTACTTACTTACTTACTATTATTGTAACAAGTGTATATTTGTTGCAACATAGGCGATGAATGAAGTTTGCAGTTCGAGACAAAGTCTACGATCGAAATAAATATATTTTTGAATGCTTGAAATTAGATCACAAATCCCAGTAATGAACATCATAAATATGTTCCGGATCCTTTCTGCAAGATGCTGGGTGGCCGAGTGCCATAGTGGTCGACAGCGTATCACTTGATATCGCTGTATTCGAGGGGGTGTTGGTTCGAGACAACAACTTTTTTTTATTTTCTTTTAACCAAAATATTCATTGATATGCTTTTTAATCATGTTACACACATTTTTTTGTACCATCGACATAAATATGTTTTTGAAAGTACCGGAGGCGGTGGAGAATTCAAAGTCAGTGGATGTGAAGTTTATCTGTCAATATCAATCATATCATTATCAATCGCCAATTGCTCTGATTGCGGTATCAAAATGAAATTATTCCAAAAAAGTAAAATCGTAATTTTTGTTGTACTAGTAAAACATCTAATAAAATTTGATTCAAAAACACATTTATGTCTATGGTACAAAAAAATGTGTGTAACATGAGTAAAAAGCATATCAATGAATATTTTGGTTAAGAGAAAATAAAAAAAAGTAGTTGCAAGGGCTGAGTCTCGAACCAACACCCCTCTCGAATATAGCGATACCAAGCGATACGCTGTCGACCACTATGCGACTCGGCCACCCAGTATCTTGCAGAAAAGATCGCCTCAACGGAACATATTTGTTTGGGTACTTTATTACTGGGATTTGTGATGTAATTTCAAACGTTGAAAAAGATATTTATTTCGATCGTTGACTTCGTCTCGAGCTGCAAACTTCATTCATCGCCTATGTTGCAACGAATATATATTTTAGTTACAACTGTTACAAGCATTTTCACGAAGTACGTCACACGGGTTCGGGAGCCGTCGGCGTGTTTTCGGTACTGGATTCAAAAACCCATTTTTATTTTGATATAACTTTTGAATTATTGCGAACAAAAAAATAAAACAAAAACAGTGTTGCTATATTTGATCTCTCCATTTATCAAAAACAAATTATTCAAAACCCTAATTTTTTGTGATTATTATCATTTGGTAGAAGAAAAAACTAGCGTTCAAATGTTCAGTTTTTGCGGAATCTGTATGGTTGACATTAGCAATTGCTAAAATCTTTGTTAAACGAGAAAATGCAAATTTTCACCCATTTAGGATGGAAAATCAGACTGGAAAATATACTAGATGGTTCATAATGGTCGATTGTATATAAATCATGCCATTTTTCACCTTTTTGAGGTAAACTTCAAGAGAAATCAATAATTTTCGGAGTACTTTGACAGATGCATGTTCTTGAACGGGCTGTTCTGATTGGTCAAAGCCTTTGTTAAAATGCGCCAGTTGATAAAATCGGCCCATAGAGTTGGGAGTCAAGGAGCTGAAGAAAAGACCCTTAACCAACAAATCTATAAAAAATCTTTTCAGACAGCCAGACTGCTCTGAAAGCACTGAGCTCCAAATGGGCTGACTCAGAACTCGTATGAAACTGCATACGTCTCTTCAACTAACTTGGAACAAGGGACAAAGTAACTTTGGTTTACATTGTTGTGGACTAGAAATATCGGGCCTGATGCGGTTCAGGACATGTTGCAAACAAAGACTGTAATATCCTTGATATTACGGTTCACTTTGGGTAAGGTGGAAATCACTTTCTTTATGTTTCCCCAAAGAAAGCATAATACAATACAGTGAAATGAAAAATGAGCTCCTGACTCACCGTGCCTTCCTGATTGATCGAAAACTGCCTCTTCCTATCCGAGGTCCTGTCGATGGCATAAGACACCTTGCTTTTGCCGCCTTGATCGGGGTCAGTGGCCTTGAACGTCTCTAAATTCTTCCCCACTTCCGCATTCTCGAAGACGGACACTTCGATGTTGGGCCGTTCGAACTGGGGTTTGTTGTCGTTGATGTCTCGTAGTTTCACCACCACCCACGAATATGCTACGTGGTACTTGTCGTTGTCGTTGTCCTCACCTTTGTCGTTCACCTGGAATAAACATTCATGTCAATCAGTAAAAGTCATTTATTTGTCGTATGGCATATCATACATCGTATTTGAAAAATACTATATTTCTTTGTATATGTGATACTTTTACCGCTACTTTGTATATGTACTGCACTGCCTGCTAAGTGACGAGGAGCACGAACCCCTGAACCGCTTCGTGCGACAGCACGAGATTGCTGGTAAAGAACCCTTCCTTTTTATAGGTTGTATCAGAGATCAAGCTTCACTTCACACGGAGGTGTCAGCAGTCTATTACGAAGCTTGCTATTGCACAATTAAAAACCCGCCCTAAAGCTGATGATTTCTGTTAACACTTCACAAAGATTAGCCAATGCATGGAATCATCTACAAACTCCTAGGGGCGTATGGCGTGTTGGAGCACCTGACATTCTCTTTCCTAAGGTCTAGTGGGTTGAAGTCGGAACCCGAGAGCATTACAGTAGCTTGATAGGACGGGGTATTTACCACCCTGGTATGCCGTAGTAGGGAGAAAGATAATTGGACCAAATATCAGGAGATCTTCAGACAATATCCCAGCTTCTGGCCCGACTACACTGTTAGTTTGATATTGATGGTTATTGAATTTCTAGACGGTATGAGGAATACGCTGTTATCTGCAGAGTGCGCAATGCCGGTGTGTCGTACAGCGGCGCACATATGCCACCCGGATGCAGAAGGAAGTCATCCTTGGGTGCCTTTGTCTATTCAGGCATACATTGGGTTATGGAAAGTAGCTCAGTGAATTGGAGCCCAGCCTGCATATTTTTTGTTTTTTAGATAAGAATACTAATGTCTTTATTCCCACCATAAAAAATACATAGTTTTTCATGGATGTGATACCATAGAGAAAAACTTAATAATGTTCACTTTTAATATAATTTTATGATACATTTACTGGAAGGGCCTTTAGCTGTTGCAGAATGTTGCTATAAAATTTACCAACATTCGATATATTATATTTATATACAGAGTGTCCCAGAAATTCATTGACACGCGATACTTTCGTAGCGGTAAACGGATCAAGCAAGAAGTGAGTTGTAATTCTGAAGGTACTATCATATATCATGCACTGAAACATTTTTTTTGTACGTCATCCCCCATTTTTCAAATTGCATCCAATAGGTTTTCCTACACAAATGATATTCTTGTTTCATTTAAAATCTTGCAGTACCTTTGATATTACACGCAAATTTAGTTTTTTTGTAATATCATAAGCATAATATAAATAAAATAAGAGTTTGTTCGATACCTAATATATATTGAAAAAATGGATAAAAAGAAAAACTATGTAGGTTTTAAGGTTCCTGAAAAAAAACACAATCACAAGCATGAGCTTGTGACATTGTGAAAAGAAATTGGGTTGTGTATGGAATCAAAGACTACAAGATTTTAAATACAATAATGCATTTTTTATGTAGAAAAAGATATGGGGTACTATTTAAAAAAAATTTGGGGGTAAGTTGAAGTATAAAAAAATGTTTTGGAAGCATAGTATGATAGGTCGTTCAGTACCCTTGAAAAGTCCACTTAGTTTTCTTCCTTATCTGTTTTTTTGTACGAACATATTACACCTCAAACCGATCCTCATTTTATTTACCTTATTCTTGACTTTACAAAAAAAATTAGATTTTGAATGAAATAACAACCTAATGCGTGTATAAAAAACTGTTGAGTGCTATTTGATTTGAAAAAAAGTTGGGTAGAGTTTTGAAGGTTGGAGGACAAAAAAAATGTACTCAAAAATACCACTCAGTTTTTGTTTGAAGTTCTTTTTGTTACGAGAATATCACGTGTCAAGGAAATTCTGGGACACCCGGTAGATTCGCCAATTTATTTTTTATTTTATTTAATTTTAATTTTAGATACTAACTAATAAACAATAAACAACTTTCAAAGGGAGACTCCTCACAGATTCTCGAGAATAACAAAAATCTTCGATTTTTTTGGAGCATTTTCCTACCCTTACTAGCGTAATTTATCTATAAGTGGGATAGAGCAAGGTGAGACAAATAAGCATTCAAGTATAGGTTTCTACGTAGCACTGATTTTGTACATTTTTACAGATTAGTTATTCGCAGTAATAATTAGAGAAATTATGTTCTGATGCTAAGCAAACAAGCTAGTTAATCACCTGTATCCTAAAGCGGAATCCATTACTCTGTAAGAGATCTTCATAGTCCAACGGTTGAACGATCTTCAACGATCCAGTGCCATCGTTGTTTCTGACCATGGTGAACTTGTCTGCCCCATATCCGCTGTTTTCTATCACTTTGTACTGGAACTTGTTCGTTTCGTCCTCGTCGTGAACGGTTACGGTGAGGATCGGCATTTCCGGTAGCGAAGTGCCGTCTGTCTCGTCCACCTCGGTGAACCATTCATCTGGAAAAGATCGTGTCAAGTAGATTAACTCAGTTTTTCACACGAACTATTGGCAACTGTATTGACGGGACTTAAAACATCAATTGGAGTGTTGAAGAAAACATTTTTTGAAGACATTTATAGGAAATTGTATGAATCATTTAGTAGCAATGTTATAAAACTTACACATATATCTGAGTGCTAAATAAAGCAACACATTTTACAGCTATATTCTTTGGAAAAAAGCGACCTAAATTCCATTTTTTCAAACATTTCAACACCGATTTGACCGAAAATTTGAAATAAAATTAAAACTAAAAAAAAAATTGGTATTGACAATCCTACATTGTTTGAAAGGTTATCAGATTTTAAATTTGACTGTGTAAAATGTATTAGGCATTCCGATTTGAAATAATCAAGTTAAATAATCAAGTTACTTGTGATTGAAGTTTCCTTCGTTAAGCAACTGATTTCTCCAAGTAAAAGACGAATTCGTCAGATGGTCAAATTTGGATTCTGATGAAACATTTCAGGCTTAGACGCAGAGTCACGGCCTCCTAAGTTTTATAATCGCTGCGATATTCAATTTTTTTCTGATACCTACTTATACCAAAAATAGTGATTTGCGCCTAAAAGTTCCATATGTGATACACAAAGTCACACCAAAATTCACCAAGGAATCCAAATGTGTAATAATATATAGGGGATTCGATTAAACAAACGAAGTTTGATATGAATCACCCTGTATAGGGGTCAAAATCTAAGTGAAAATATTTTATGGCTATAGCCCTCAAGGCTCCCTACCATGATCAGGTGACAGATTTCGGAAATTCGTTTCAGTAAGCCCACACAATCCTCCATCCACTCACTATTGGCCCACCCTGTATACATTTCTCTTAGCGTTCTACAAACATTCCAAGCTATCCGTAAATAAGAATTTTAGAAGTTGCTCAAAACAAAAATTTGTTTGGAGTACGACTTTATGGCTAGAGTACACTGATAACAATCCATCTTCGATGGGTTTTATGAGTTTCATGACGACGATATATAGGGCGTCCCACGACGATTAAGACGAGCAATATATCGGAACTGGGCAGTAGTAAAGACTTATAATTTTGGGGGTGTAAATTAAAGCAAATTTTGTATCTTCTCTTATTATTGTGTTACCAATGAGGTATTTGTTTTTGGTCACGTGACGTCCAATTCAAAATTATTAATGGGACACACTATATGTTTGTGCCTTTCTGTGTTCCTCTCGATAAAACAAAGCCAACAAACTAGCACACTTGAGATCAAAAGTGATTAATTCAAGAGCTACAGGTACTTAAAGACTGTACCACTACCATTATGGAAGACTACCAAAATAATTTAACTGTGTAGGGGTACATGTTATAATCAATGCAAAAAATCTAGGTTTGCAGTATGACCTAGAGTCGGACCAACCTGCAAACCACGGAATGAGCTGGCCAATTGCCTGAATAGGCAAACGCCATAAACAATCAAAGCAGAAGAAGACATTTTTCAAGGGTGTCAGTTGAAAACGTTTTGAATATGTTGTGAAACCTATCGTGGAAACACCAACAATTCAAAATCGCAAAATGTTTTTGATTCTGGTCTACACTACACATTTGAATGTTGAATATACACTCACCTTTGGTGAACTGCGGCGGCATATCGTTGATGTCCTTGACTCTGATGGAGGCCGTCCCCGTACCTTTCAACCCCCCGCCGTCCATTGCAACCACTTGTATCGAGTAATCGGGGGTGCGTTCGCGATCCAGGCAGCAAACGGCTGTCTTGATCACGCCCGTTTCCGATTCGATTTCGAAGATCGGTGAGCCGGTCTCTTCCTCAATCACGTTCTTCTCGATAGAGTACACCAAGCGAGCGTTCGTTCCTGCCAAAAATAAAATATGAGACAAGGGGGAAGAAAATCGGCTAACGCCACGGACTTGTAATAAGGCTTCGAGCCATAAAAGTATCTTAATACATAAATAACTACTACAAGAGCACGTGACAACATTGCATTGTTGTGCGTCCAATGTGAAATGTGATTATTTATTTATTTGTCGTTCAAATTACAAACAGCAAAGGTAATTACATGTAATGGTAAATAAACACAAACAGCTGCACTACTACACTGAGTTTAACGTACACTAAAAACATTTAGTTCATATTTATTATTTTCAATAATAAACCCCAGATATTTGTATCCATTATTTACAATTTCGATATAATGGGAATTAAACCTCATATCCATTTGAAAGATGAACTCTTAGATCTTTGATTTCACTTTTGCATTCTAAGACTACCTCATTAATGTTGCAGTTGTGCTCTATGGCACTAGTTTTTCATGTGAAGGTTATTATAGAACATTATTTGACCTTTATGACATTTTGCTGTCTTTGAGCCAAGAAATTATGGTATTTAAGGTTGTTCGGAAAGCAATTTCGTTTTTTTCCAACGTAGGATTTATTTTTATTATTTTATTATATTATTCATCTGACTTTCTGAGTTCCTCTCGGTAGCAACAAGTGTTGACGGGCTGTGCCAAATCAACACCCGGACTAATATTGATCGGGATTTAGGAAGGACCGCACAATATAACAGGTCTTCAGGATTACAGACTTTTGGAATACCTTGTGTAACTTTTCGTCCAGGCCCAACTGTTGAAGGTGTTGTGTAAACGTGTTTGGTGTAAGGCCTGAGACAGACATAATGGGGGGGGGAGGCAATTGTGACTTTGTTTTGTTTCCAAAGTCGTTTAATTTCCATGGCAAGGTCCGTGTATTTAGATATCTTACCAGCGTAGGTGTTTCGGATATTCACATTGGGAATGGCAATATCTAGCAAATAGGTAATTTTGTGCGGCCTTAGACTGGAAGACTATATCTGGTCTATTGGCTGGGATAGTCTTGTCTGAATGTATTTAAACGTCCCAGTATAGTTTGTATCGATCATTTTCGAGTACTGATGTCGGAGTGTAATTGCAATATGGATCTGTGTTTTCTATTAGTTTGTTTGTTGTGGCTAATGCTTGGTGTATGACCTTGGCCGCAGAGTTATGTCTGGCTGTGTATTCGGTACCGGCAAGAGTTTTGTACCCGCTTGTTATGTGATCTACTGTTTCTTTTTGTTGGTGACATTTTCTGCAATTATCGCCTGTTATGGATGGATCTTTAATTATATATTTTTTGTAGTTTCGTATTGCAATCACTTGGTCCTGGATAGCAAGCACGAAACCCTCCGTTTCTGGGAACAGCTGGCCATCCTGCAACCAGGTGTATGACTGTTTTTGTTAATGTAGTCTTGGGTGACACGGTATCTATGTTTGCCGTGCAGTGCTTTCTGCGACTAGGTGTTTATTTTTTTCTTGTTGTGGCTGGATATGATTGTATGTCTGCTACGTGATCTGATATTTATTATTATATATTTTTATTTTTATTATTTTATTTTTTGGCACCCAACTTCACCCTTAAGCCGTATAATTATTATATGCTTTGAGATCTCATATAGCAAGGCTTGTGTGTGGAATTCCAATTAATTCTACGCAGTATTTTCAGGTTGGTGCCTTTTTGAATAGCGAGAACGATAAACAGCATTTTCGACATATCTTACTGTTTTAATACAGAAAGGGCAAAAATGCTGTTGAAGCCAGAAAGAAATTGACCGATATGTATGGAGAAGGTGTGTTGACAGTACGCTAGTTCCAGAACTGGTTCGCTTGATTTTAATCGAAAATTTTGATGTCGAAGACAAAGACATGACAAAGGCGTTAGTTGATGCAAACTGGCGAATAACAACACGTGAGATCGGATTGAGGTTAAATTTATCAAATCCAACAGTTTATGATCACTTGAAAGATCTAGGGATTATCCTCGAAGGTCGATGTATGGGATCTCCATGTTCTCACAGAGATAAATCTGTGTCGCCGCTTGACGTCTGCGATTCGCTTCTCAAACGTCACAAAAATGATCTGTTTTTGAAGCGCATCACTGTATATGAAAAATGGGTTGTAATATTTGTATTTTGACTAGTACAAATAGACGAAAATGAAAATGAAACGTCAAATGCAAGAGGTCATGGAGAAAAAGAGATGAACCGGCTCAAACCATTTACAAAGCCGATATTCACCAAAAAAAAGGTGATGCTGTTTGTTTGGTGGGATTTTAATGGAATCGTTTTTTTGAGCTTTTACCGGATAACACAACGATTATTTCGGACGTCTACTGTCATCAGCTGATGGACAAACTGAATAATGCACTTCAACAAAAAAGGCCAGAACTAATCAACAGGAAAGGTGTAGCGTTTTACCAAGACAACGCGAGACCTCACACAAGTTTGGTCACTCGCCAAAAGCTTTTACAGCTTGAATGGGATACAATGCCACACCCACCATATTCTCCATACCTGGCACCATCGGATTGGGTTATTATTTGTTCCGGTCACTCCAACATTTTTTTGACGGTAGAACCCTCACTCTTCACTTCAAATGAGGAGGCCAAAAACCACCTCGATCAGTTTTTTGCGAGCAAAGACCAAACATTTTATGAGCGTGGAATTATACTACTACCAACACCACTATGGCAAAAGGTGTTGTTGGACCAAAACGGACAATATATAATTTAAGAAAGTAATTGTTTATTATACGAAAACTGTCTTTCAATATCACAAAAAAACGAAATTAATTTCCGAACAACCTTTCAGTAGCAAAAGGCGGTCCTGAGGAGAAGTTGTTGTAGAGCTAAAGTCATCTGCAAAAAGCAGACCGATAGAATGAGAAAGGCAGTTATGAACATACAGTGACTTTTTTCACAATAAGACCAGTGTGGCGATTCTGCAACTCTAAGCGACGCGATAGCGTCGTTCTTCCAACACTTTCGCTCGTTTCAGTATTCCATAAATGTCTTCGTTCCGACTCAGATATAACGATCGCAGACGAACGTTATAAGATATAGCGAAGATTTTGGATCTCGTTTGTCAAGTTTTGACGTTATTATTGCTATCTTGATTGCTGTGTGTCAAAGTGACAATTCGCTTACATTTACTTGTATAGTTAATGACCAGCAATGAATCGAAGAGAAAAAACTAATCCTTCGCAATGGTCGGCATTGCTAGATTTTGCAGAGTCTCATCCAGAGATATTTAAGCCAATTCGTGAATGCTCGTGAGTCATCGAGCTCCATGCCGAAAGCGCAACGAAGTGTTAAACGTTGGTTATGGAATGCCGTCAAAAATCGTTTTCGTAAATGATTAGCTTCGCTTCCGTCTGCTTTCGTTACTATAGCGAAAGTTACAGAATGGCCACACAGGTTGGAGGTCATGCTATGTTACCTTCTGAAGGATCATCATAGTCGACCGCAGTCATAGTCATCACCACCATGCCGGCCGTTCCATTTTCGGTGACGTTTCCAAAGTAGACGCCCTGGGGGAAGATGGGGGCATTGTCGTTGATGTCCTTCAGGTTCACTTGGACGTCTGCGTAGCCGACCAGTCCTTCACCACCCTCGTCCTGAGCAAATACAGTGAACCTCCATTGAGGCCTTCCATTGGGTTGGTCTCGGTCTAAGGGCTGCAACAGAAAAGCGTGGTATAGAATTTTTGTGGAAGCTATTCAAACAGGGTCAGGAACATCTCATTTCTATCACCAAGTTTACATGTTAAGAACTGAGACAACACAGAAAATATTTCTCAAATACCTTGAGTTGTGGGTGGATTGTAACTATCCACAACAGGGCTATGATCAAAACGTTTTGCTAAATAGAGTTCAAGCCATCTCTTTGGAACCTAGGTGGTTCAGGTTGGCTATGTACTTTTTGTACAAAATTTTATATAATTAAATAAACTGCATAGTTTCAGTAAACCAAATGCAACTCAGACTAACTAGACTAAAAGGCAGTCTATGACAAACATGATATATTAACTAGTTGTCCTTTATATTATTCGTGCAATTTATTCAATACACTTTGTGAAAATTCAGTTTTTTAACCTAACCTAATATATATTTATATTTAACAAAAAAGGTGCAACCTGGGCTCCGAGACACTGAGCTGCTGTTCAATTACCAAGTAATTACTCGTCACACCGCGAGGTGAGCAATCACTGACTCCGCGAATCCTGTGCCTTGAGTAGGCGAAGGGACCCAAGGATGACTGCCTTCTGCAGTCTGGCGGTTAAGATGTGCGCTGCCGTACGGTGAACCGGCATTGCGCGCAGTGCGGAAAGCAGCGTATTCCTCATCCACCTAGGATTCCAATGACCATAACCAACAGATTTACAAAGGCCAGAGCTTCCGAAGTCTCCTTAGAGACGTTCACCACGGTAGGTGCCGGAATCTATAACAAACATCTCTTCTGCTGGTGGTCGAGGGAGACTATGTCTACGTCAGGATTCCACAATGAGAATTTGCTGTATTACATTGAATCTGCATCCACATATTCGTTTGTTTGCAAGCGAAAGTCTGTAGCTACGAGATAACTGTAGTAAGTATACCTGTCGTTGAATTTCCGGATTGTTTTTTCAATTTTTGTTGCCGAACCTTTTGATATGGCTCTCTACCAATCCATAAAAATCAGAATGAGATTATGATGTATAGAAGTCAAGATGGTTCATAAATTCATAGTCACTGCATTGAAAAAGAAAATGGTTTCTTTGATAGCATATTTCAGGGCCTGTTTGAATAAAGTGAAACAACCAGTACTGAATATTCGTTATTTTCACAGAGACTCCATTTCGTTACGAACCTTGAATACCTGATATAGATGCTTGCCACTTGGTGGCACCTGCTGAGTACCTCAACTGCATTCACCAAACGTTGCATGCCTGGCGCTGCCTTTAGACTGTGAATATCGCTACTGAGCCTCATACACATTGCACGAGAGGTACATAATAGCCACAGATCACAGAAAAGTGTTTCTGTGATCTGTGATAATAACGGATTATGAAGTATGTGACGGTATGTGTCAGAGGTGAAAGATCCTCAGCGGGTCTGAAATTCATGCCTTTCATCCATATTGGCCATTTGAAGACTGCCTAAGCAACGTGGGCATTTTATCATTCAATCCCACTGCTTCCTCTTTCAGCCTTGGAGTTTATTTTATGAAACATAACATACGTTTCACCTTATCTCTCCTATATTAAGTGCCATGCCAAGCAAAGTTTCTTCAGGACATTTTTCTGAGGAATCATTACCAAAACGAGCCCCTTAGGGACCTTACGTGACAGATTAATTACAATTTCAATTTTCTCGTCATATAGGAATAGACTCGCAAAAAGCTGTAAGTATACAACCCAAGCAATTTCGCTTGCTACTGACGACACGGGGAATATCGGTTATCTTCGTGGTAATGAGCAAAAGCTTTTTTATATGCTGATACCACACGTTAAGGGAAGGGGGATAACAAAATGCCTTTTTTAGTGATTTGTGGAACATATCACCCACACGTTCTATACAGGGTGAGTCGGGAGGAACACACCAAACTCAAGGATTGTATCATACACGTGAAAATAATGTAGAAAAATTTATAGCATGGTAACAAATAAACAAATTTCACACATTAACATGTTCTTAAGCATAGCGTTCTTTTAATAAATGTTCAAAAATACCGCCACTGACCTCAAACATTTTCTTCTTTAAAATGGGCTGCAGTATTCTTAATTTGTCGAATTACTGCATCCCGTGTGTCAAATTTTATTTTGTACACTTTGTTTTTTATCTAGCCCCATTAACTCTAATTTAGTGGTGTGAGGTCTGGAAATCTTGCAAGCCAATTAATAGGACCTCCACGACCAATCCAACGCCCTGGAAAACGTTCGTCCCAATTTTTCTTGACTTGACCAACGTCATGTGCTGGAGCTCCATCGTGCTGATAGTACATCTGCATTTTAATATTTACGCGAACATCCTCTAGAGGGCCTTGTAATTCGTTTTGGAAAAAGTTGCTGCGTGGTATGAGGCGATTCTCCCAAATGAAAAGGCCAATTGAATAACTGTCGAGCATACCCATTACTACCTTTTAAATAACTGCTAATGGCATACCACACCACACGTTTAAAGAAAACCTATGTTGAAAATTGCTTTCAACTGTTGCATGGGGAATTAAATAAACGTTCAATTAGTCTCACAGTATACTGACACTTCACTATAACATTAGAGTTATCAAAATAATGTCTTTAAGTCTCGAACATATCATACATCGATTATGTCAGAAAGCGTTTTACGCGCATCATACAGTTTTGCCTATGACATTGAGAACTTCTTCATTGGGTATGGTTGACGATCAGGAGAAACATTTTTGATTATGTCAGATAAAAAAAACAAATCCAAAAACGTGATCAGGTCGCTCTATAATTTATCTAGAGGTTGTTAGCATAATAATAAAAATTACAAAAATAGTCAGCAGCATGGATGACCGTGGATTCTACGCCAGCAGTCGATATACACCTTATTTAAAAGTAATTATACTGGATTCATTTTAGGTCGCATGAAACTGATACAAATTACTATTTTTATTAAATAATTAATGAAAAAATATTCCATGGTAGTAAAGTCGTTATCAGGGGGTAAAAGCTGCTGAGTAGCCATTAAAGCAGAGTCAAAGCCAATTAAATAGAATATTCAGCTAATAATTATTTCACCATCAATTATTCTCTTGATCTTTCTTTTATTTATAAAATCTATCAAAATAACTCCATTATTATTTTAAATGGTCTGAATTAGATTTTTTTATAGAATCATCATTTTTACTTTTCTGTTTTATAGAACATAAGGATAGAAATGATTTTTGCGAGCTAAGTGACAATAATTATTCTACCCTCAAATATTATGCTTATCCTTCCTTTTACTTCCCACACCGATTTGGCTGCAAGGGGATCTCAGACTATAGCTTCATGCTATGGGAAAATGATAAACTGGTATCACCGTAATGTGTGGGAAGTACTGAGTCAATCACCTTGACTTTATTTTCTTATACCTTGCTTAAACTAATTTTATCCTTAACCATAAATTACTTTTAATTAAGTCAATAATACTAAGAACAGCCGTCGTCATTCGTTACATCATTTATCGGCGACCATCATCATAGTCACAATGTCTTAACAGACATGCTGTGAACTCTTAAAATTGCCGACATGAATATTATCAGTAGTTTTGAGAACTGTAGCTCGCCATCGTTCGCGATTTACTGTCAGGTCAGTGGCACTCTTAAAACTAATATCCAGCAACTGTTTCGTCGTATCCACCCAGCGTGTAGGGGAACGGCCACGGCGCCGCGTACTCGGGGCACGACCCTGAACTACAAGTTTCTTCATATTATCGCTTCTGTGTATATGTCCGAAGAATGTAAGCATTCTCGTCGACACAATGGAGGATAGTCTCTTTGGATTACCGAGCTCATCCAGTATGGAAACGTTAGTTCGATGGGCGGTATAAGGAACTCTCAGCATTCTCCGTCACGTCCACATTTTAAAAGCATCTATGCGAGCTCGATCTGCTTTTTTAACAGTCCAAGTTTCTGAGGCATACAAAAATATGGAGAACACAAGAGACTGAACCGGCGACATTTTGGTAGTTTTATTGATGTTATGAACTATAGAAGGTCACTATTTATTGAGATAATGCATGTGTTAATAACCAGTTAACATCAATCCATTCACACTAGTGATTGAGTCAGTGTACAGCAATTGTAAGTTGATGTACGACATTTCATAAATAATGTTGAGGTTCGTTGATTTGCTGTAATTTTTTTTATTAATATTACGTCCTTTCTTCACATAGCGTATGGATATCTTGCCTTATACCGCAAGGTGCATACGTCAGTCGATAAAAAATATGGCGTCCACGTGCACTCCTGAACTCCAGTGAACTTCCTAAGTCCTGACCTGTCGCCATAATCTCCGCGAGGCTACGAACCCGAATCCGAAAATCCCCTTGATTTATCGGTAGAGCTGGCGGGGAGTTTCAAGCATTTTTGCGCGGAGCGTATTTCACAACTCTAGAAATTATCTGGGTCATATGACCGTTTCTTTTATAAACTGAGGATGGCAAGTCTGAGATAATAATCGGTCTTCGGTTAATCAGCTGTAAAAGAGCCCGGTTTTATATGTCCAGGTTTAACCAACCTTAACGGACGGTTTTGCGTTTCCTTCCGGTAAACCATCGAAATTAAAGATTAAATCCATTTTCAGGATTATTTGCATTGCCTTTAAATTTCAAGTGGATCGATACCAGAAAAAGCCTAAGTTTATATAATTTCTTTTTTTATACTTATATGTCCAGGTTTAACCAACCTTAACGGACGGTTTTGCGTTTTCTTCCGGTAAACCATCGAAATTAAAGATCAAATCCATTTTCAGGATTATTTGCATTGCCTTTAAATTTCAAGTGGATCGATACCAGAAAAAGCCTAAGTTTATATAATTTCTTTTTTTATACTGCTTTATAGGCAGTTTACTACAAATGAATGAAAAAAATCAATGAGGCTTGGAAAATGATTTT
The DNA here is from genome assembly GCA_951848785.1 of Callosobruchus maculatus. NCBI lineage: Eukaryota > Metazoa > Arthropoda > Insecta > Coleoptera > Chrysomelidae > Callosobruchus > Callosobruchus maculatus. The sequence goes on along the minus strand of CATOUR010000041.1, from coordinate 14,400,738 downwards.
TATTCCCTCTATAAAGATATTTTTTATTTTCCTATAGATAAGCAATGAAGAACTGTCGATAGTCGGTGCCATCTATAGTTCTTTAAAGACTGCTGATCATTGTCGATAGGGGCATTAAAAACACTTTTTATGATTTTTAGACACACTGCGTGCTACGTTTTTATTAATGCATTTAAGTAGTTAACTGTAAATAGAGATAGTATAAAATATAAATAAAGCATATCAAGATTTATTTATATTAGATTTTCTCATTTATTCTACTATTTTCATGTAAGGCTCGAAAAATTATTTAGTTTAACTGAAGTAGTAGTAAAACCTTATTAAAATTATTCCATAACATTTGATCGACCTGCGTGCTTCACAGAATATTACATAATTATTTACTACTATTGTAATTGTAATCAATATGTTAAGCTGTGTGTGTAGTTCTTTCCAGTACGACAGGATACAGTAAATCTTGAAGTTGTGGTCACAGAATCTAGATACACAGACCACAGCATAGTAAGAACCAGCATAATATCTTTGAGGATTTCCCATATAAAAATGGTTCCCACAAAATTTGACCTTGGGAGGGTTTATGGATGATTTTACGGCTGTGAAGTTTGGGTAGAGATGCGAAAATGAAAATATCGATACCGGTACCAACTCGATATTTTTTAGCCTCATAGGCGCGTTTGGTTCGTACAGAGAATTTTGTGCAATTGATTACACCCCTCAATAATTATATACTGATGCACCTACAAAAGCATCGATACCAGCCTGGAATCGCTCAAAAAGTATCTAAGATAAAAATAGTCGATATTAGTGCAGAAGTACAAGTATCGAAGTACCGTTACCATCCCTACAAAGAATCATAAAAAATTAGGGATGCGCGTGTAATTTCCGCCAACTTGAGTTATTGTGCTGGTTGTTTACTATGCTGTGCAATGTGCACAGACTGTCCGGATAGTCGCTTGACAGGTGATAGATCTCACATTTTTATGAACATTCAGATAAGAACCGAAACCTTAAAATGCTTAATTTTCAAGATACACGGTTTTATTTTCATTTTTTCTTAATTATTACGTAATAAAATGGCACAATGATCTAAAATTACGTATCGTGAGGTTTTTTTTTAGACTAGAAATCCAAATTAAATAATTGTCTTTTTATCTTGAATAGAGGGCGCCACCTACGGCACATTGAACTAATTCACATTATCAAAACTTTTTTTCGGTTTGATGCATCAATGTGACTATCAAAAAAATGATTGCCTCAGTATGTTTTATGTGAAAAGCTATACTTTGTTCAAGTTCCTTGAGGTAACCGTTTTCGAGATAACCTTCATTGAAATTTCCAATGCGACTAAATCATCATTATTTCCGCACAAATAAATATTGGGCTCATACATACCATTAATGAAGTATTCTTAAACTTCAACATACCTGTTTTAAAAGTAGATAATAATTATGCTTGAAACATGCCTTTTGATCTAATACTAATTCTATCAAGAATACCGGTAATTCTTTCGATCACATTATACAAGTAATTGGGGTGGTCGGAAAACTTCAATGAAGGTTATCTCAAAAACCGTTACCGCTAGCGACTTAAAGTATACCTTTTTTACACAGAACATTTTACTGAAAGATGAGTGTTCAAGACCTCAAGACCGCAATTCATGCTGCTAGTACTGAGATAAGGCCCGGAACAATCGACAACGCTACTGCTACTGCCAAGTCGGCCGTGGCGGTCATTTGACCGAAATTATTTTTCATAAATAAATGCCATAAATTAATCTTTTAAATGGAAATTCAACCATTAAAAATATTAAGCCGCCGTTATTATGTTACAGCAAAATGAAATTCCAATTTGTAAATGGACCGCCCTTTACGAGTAACTAGTGTTTATTCATGGTTTCAAAATACATATTTGTAGTTTAAAAACTATGAAAGTCAATAATCTATAGGCAACATGTCAAAAATGTTGCTATAGTAAGGCAGCCCTTTATTCTTTTCTAACTGCGACTATAATAATAATAGTTATTAAAAGGAATGACGCAAAACTATTCATATAAGTCACTTTTAATCATGTTAATAATAATAAAATGTCTTTATTTGTTCTTCAACGTAAGGTGATGTTTAACCAAATGGAACCTATGTCTTTTGAGGTGCCTAGTGGGTGTTCAACATTTCGGGCCACATTGCTACGGAGGCATCAATCCCAAACACTTAATGATAGTTTTTACATATCTATCTCAACATCAAATAACATAGATGTCTAAAGCCTCGTTTTCATGGCGGTAATTGTTGCGATAGTTGCTGTCGTGATAGCAACTATCACAAAAAATGTCACCGATTAAACGTGATAGTCACTGTCGCACTGTCGCGACAGTGCTATCACACTATCTCGTTTGCGAGATAGTTGAGAGCACTTGAGTTCTTGAACTATTACATCTACTGTCACCGTGCATTCAACAGCATGATACTTCATCTGAAATCTATCTCTTGTTTGGCACCAACTTCTAACAGACTTTTCGATCGGTCGATAGTTTGATGGTGTTGGGTTGCTAGCGCGCTTACAGTACCAACTCAATAGTTCAGTTGGTGGTGGTTGCGCACACCTAGCAACAGTTGGAATACATTAGAATGATCTAGTTGGTAAGCAGCTTTTAAAGAGAACGGTCGCGCAATGAAAGTTAATAAAAGATTTCCCAGAAATGTGATTATCGCTTTTATACAACGGAGGAGAAGGGTGATAAAGAAGAGGAACCGAGAGTATTGGGTGTATCCCATATACAGTGACAGATTATTACATGGAAAATTCTATACGTTGCACTCGACATTACTAAATTACCCTGAAAAATTTTTCGCCTTTTATTGGATGAGCATAACCAGACCATAGATCTCTTTTCCACTTCTTCTGTTACATTTTCTATTGATGTTTCGATAAGCGTCGACGACATTGCATTGGGCACTACCATTATGAGAAATATGCACAACCATCCGCTGGAAAAACTCAAAGCAAACTAAGGTCTCACTAGCTGTCCGCTGCATAAAAAATTGACACGTGTGCGCACGTTCAAATGATCGCATACTGATTTAGTAGTTGGCCGATAGTTTACCGACGGTTTAATTTAAAAGCAGCCGCGTAGCCCATCAAACTTATTTATCGGCCGATATGCAATTGTTGTAATTCGTGCACTCAAATACATCTTCATGCTGATTAAGAGCCCGACTAAACTATCGGCCGATAGAAAGTCTGTGGTCTGCGGGGCTCTTAAAGTTTCTAGAAAGATATCAAAGGTTTCCATGTTTATGGAAAAAGCAATCGGGAAACCTCACGGATATAGTGAAGAGGGATCATGCAGGAGAAAGTTTCTTGCTCTGTCAGTTGTGTTCTGTACTTACTACTATCCCAATACCTTTTAACGTGCAGTCATTCGACTTCCATGACACGACTATCGCGCTAACTATCATGAGAATTACTATCACCGTGAAAACGAGGCTTACGAGTAATAGTAAAATAATATAATTTTTAGTGTCATTCAAACAAACTTATTGTCAAGATGTCCGCTGTGGTTCATTTTATCAACGCAGTTTCAATTAATCTATTCCATTCAAATCCCGCAAGGCTGTGCCTGATTGTGTTTGCGATGTCGATAGTTGTATAGTGGCGAAGTAGACAAATATCTACCTTTAATTATGTCAAATGGATAAAGTGGTGTATGCAGTCTAGATGGAGCAATTGGCTAGATGTGTCTTTTTGAGAACTTGCACCTTCGAAATGGAAATACTCGCTAATGTAGACTGCTTTCAGTTGTTTGAGGTGGTTAAGCAAACGGTGATACTAACAAGGCTATGTAGTATACAGGGTGGTTCAATTGCAAGTGCGGATAGACTACTCCTGCAACTCTGCAACTTTTGTTTAAATTTTCCACTGTTAAAACGGTATAGTCACCACGAATCTATTTCCTTATACAGGGTGTACAAATATTCGACCGACAATGCTTTGAAGGTGATATACCTCACTTTTCTATGAACATTGAGATAGGAATATGGAGCCTTAAATGCTTAACTTTTAAGACACAGGGTGTTAAAGTTTTACCTTTATTTTATTTTTTTCCTCTATTATCGCGCAAAAGAATGGCACAACCATCTAAGATTGCGCATCTGGGAGTTTTTTAAGGCGAGAAATCCAAATTCAGTCACGGTTTTGCTATCATGAATAGAGGGCACCACCTATGGCACACAGGATTCATTTAAATTATTAAAACTTTTTTTCGGTCTGTGCGTCAATTTGGGTATCAATAAAATCGTTTTCTCAATATGTTTGACGTAAAAACGTATACATTGTTTAAGTCTCCAGAGGTAACCGTTTTCGAGATAACCTGGATATTGAGCACATACATACCATTAATGAAGTATTCTTAAAATTCAACACCACCTGTTTGAAAATTGGATATGTTTGAAGTATGTTGTTTGATCTAACATTAATTCCTTCGCGAATACCGATAATTCTTTCGATCACATTATACATCACATTTTACAGCTAGTTGGGGTGCCCGGGGAACTTCAATAAAGGTTATCTCCAAAACGGTTAACTCTAGCGACTTAAACGAAGTATATTTTTTACGTAAAATATATTGCGGAAACGTTTTTAAATTTTCACATTGATGCACTAAACCGGGAAAAAGTTTTGTTAATTCAAAATATTTTGATATGCCGTTGGTGACGCGCTCTATTCATGATAGCAAAATCGTGGTTGAATTTGGATTTCTCGCTTTAAAAGACCCACCAATACGTAATTTTATATCGTTGTGTCATTTTATTGTGGAGTAATTGAGAAAAAACGAAAATAATAGTAAAACTTTGACACCCTGTAACTTGAAAATTAAGCATCTTAAGGCTTCATGTTTCTATATCAATGTTTATAGAAATGTAAGGCCTATCATCTGTCAAGCGTTGTCGGTCGAATACTTGATTTTGAAGGTAAAAGTGACTTCAAAAAAAGGTATCTATAGATTTGAACCACGGCGCGTGACGTAAATAACCACTACCTACGACTTGTACTATTACATTGGTCATACTAAAACAGTGCGTGCACGTCAAGAGCTGACTCAGAGCTCCCTAAAACCTAATCTGTGTAAGTGCTTATGTGAATTTAATGCCATAAATCATACATCCTGGAGATATTTCACGCCTGACGTGCGCGTGCAAGGTTTCATTACTTAAGATTTCATTGCACGTTTTTATGGTGCTACTGAATATGGCATTACAAATATAAAGCCGAGTAAATAAACCATTCATATCATAAATGTAGCGAACTTAACCTGTCACTCAACATAAGCTGTTGAACCGTTGCGTTGATTCATACTTGTAAATAAAAATAAAACGATAGCTATTCCCTTCATGACCCATAAAACAAATGTATTTGAAGTTAGGTTCAGTGATGGTGTGATGGTGTGTGTGTGTGTGTATTGGCTTTATTTTCAGCATTTAGATTTTACATTAAATTAATAAATGTTATATCAGTGTGCGGGATTAACAAATTTGACAATTGAAAGTAAGAATATCGAAATCCTAAATCAAGGATATATCGAAAACAAAACTACGAATGAATGAAATAATGAACCTATAGGAATACCATGTATTGACTGAAGCATTTCATAATTTTGGCGCAAACAGCTCAAGGTTCTGGTATTTTTGGAATAATACACATCTAGGGGGACGTGGATCAACAATGAAATGTATAAAATAAAAGTGGACAACACGGAATGCACTAGTTAGACGAATGCAGAGAAGAAAGAAATCAATCAATTGGGAGAGCAATAAGCAACAAAATGTTAATATGTGTGAATATTGTTACTATGCTTTAAGTTGAAAACAAATAATAATAATAATGTCTTTATTGAGCAAAAAGATCACAGTATGGCGAAGTTTAGCCATGGCTACTCTACCACTTAACCGCATTGCGACCTAACATTACAATTATATAAAGAAAACAACACAAAGAGTAATTAGCAAGAAACATGTCACGACATACACATTAAGTAGATCATCTAAGCAAAATACCATAGTATTTGAAATAAAAAGGAACAATGAGATGATAGAAAAAAATACTAGCTAACAGGTATAAGAACAACAAACCACATATCATAGTATTAGAGTTAAAAAGAAACAGTGAGATGACAGAGAAAAATACTAGCTAACAAAACAAGAAAAACAAACACAATTTAACATTAACATGAGACAAAAAGATGAATTTGCCACTCAACGTGCCGAACCGAGTGCCGAACCTAAAAGATGACTTTTGACTTTTTTTTTTAAAGCTCTACTGATTTAAACATTTGTAACTTGCTGGTAGCGAGTTGTAAAGCTTAACTGCATTACAAGTACAACTTCTTTCATATAGAGTAGAATTATGAGAAGGCGTTGCAAATAAGTCATTGTGTCTGAGTGTGCGAAAAATCTGGTCCCGACGAGGAACTAACTTTTCAAGCAAATAAATTGGCTTACTAGATAGGATAACTCTGTGCACTAGTGTTACCATGAAATATGTGTATAACTCTGAACCGTTTTAATTCTTTGACCTTTAATGAAACACTACTATACTTTCTGAGGCCAAATATAAGTCTACAACAATTGTTTTGAATCTTCTGCAATTTTAATTTATGGACAGAGTCCAGACATGGACAGTAAATAAGAGGAGTAATATAAAATTGATAGTATAAGGATTTTGCACAGCTTTTACGTGTTTTAAATAATACCTAATAGTATAAGTTGCTTAACATTATTTTTACGTGTACTCTCGACTCACCCTGTATTAAGGCTGTGCACGAAAGTTCTACTTCGTTTTTATGACATTGATGGGGAAGATAGAAGTTTCTTGACGTTTTGCGTTGGTTCAGTTATTGTTTCAGTACAATACATTAATCTATGATCAGGAATCATTGTAACAATGAACGATTTGTAGGAAAATGTTTAAGAAATTGCGCGACTATTTTTTCTGTGTAAGCATTGGTACATGGCATGGAGTTGGAAAACGTCCAACACAGTTTGACCGTGTGACATGGTATTGCATATATTTTGGTTCGGTAGGCTTTCTACGGCAGGGATTGATTTCCTGTTTGTTCATTGGTAACGTTCTATGTTCGCACGTGTTAATTGGAAACTCTAATTAATGTGCTTGAACGGAAATTAATTTGATAAAGCTAATTCCCACCGTGACTAATAAATTGCCGGTTTCACTCGTACACCAAAAATGGCGTTCGCGTTTCATACTTGCCTGATTACGCGGTACAATATAACGAACCCAAAGGCTGACAGCTATTTCTACCTGCAAGTTTTATGGCCACTTTCATTGCCCCCCACATAGATACTCCGCTTACATTCATTGCCTGTAATACATTTTCATATTATTATACAGGGTGTTTCCTGAGTTGCGACTTGTCTTCATAGGGCGTATAGTGCTCGCCAAAAGGAGTGATTTTTCCCAGTAACATATATTCGAATTTTTAATTCCGCGATTGGATCAAAACAGAGACAAAACACAAAAAACCCACTTTACTATTATCTGACCAGCGGATCTGAAGCTACAAAAGGAATGCGGACAAAAATGTTCGCGGTTGCCAAGTTTATTTATAAAAAAGCAAAATTAACGGTAACAGCAATTTAAGATATTTCTATAGCTACTTTAATATAGCTGTTGATATATTTTTATTTAATAACTGATATTTTTATATATTTGTTAACCCTTAACTGGTAACGTGCCGTCTGTGAGACTGCAAGCAATCTTAAATTCGACCCTATAACAAAACCTTACCGCATTTCTGGTAAATGATCTCATCTAATCTACCAGCCATTGGTATCCCTTTTATATCCTGTTTATCAATAAGTTTGCATAAACAACATTCCAGATGTGCTTAGTTGTTAGTTTGGTTCAGTCTGTGAGACGGCACGTTACGGTTCGCGTTATAATTTTTCTCAACTGGTAGTCATGGCAGGTCCGTCATTTTTTACCAAAATATTTTTATAGGTGTATTGCTTTACTTCTTTACTTGTTATCAATCACAAAATATATAGATTTGAGTGTGGTCAAATTTTTTTTTATTATCTCGGTCCTACAAATTTGTGCGTGTGTTCTAGTTAATAATTATCATAATTTTTTTCTTTACATCACATGTTCTGCTACTTTATACAAAATTATTATTAAAGGATATATATCCAACAAATCTTCATGCATTTTTTCCAAAAAATAAGTAGGAGAATTTGATTTTTTAAGCTTCAAAGAGGTTACAGTCTCACAGACTGCACGTTACCAACTATGCCCCGAACTTGCACGTTACCGGTTAAGGGTTAATGTATTTTTATTTAATAGCCGATATTTCTTAATCTGCCTGTTATAAAATGTACATATTTTCTGAAGATATCATCAACTTCAGGCGAATCGGCAACAACTCACGAATCCTGTCATCCAACGTCTTGTCAGAGAACCTTATTGGTTGAGGATCTGCTACCATGCCGCTGCCATGGAGATTAAATCTGGCTATTCCGCCCTGCCACCAACTTTATGTTCCTGTCTCTCTCTCTCTGTCTGGAAATATCGAAATACCAGTGGCGTTTTGTATGTCGTCTTTTATAACCTTTCTACAGATTGTCCCAAACTATTTGAATATTTGTTTTGTCGAGTATATTGTCTTGTCAGCGTGTTAGGTACACTATTTTTCGTCGTTGTTATTTTTATTATCTTATTTGAAAATGAACATTTATACAAAAGGAAAGACGCTTCATAGCCAAAATATCCCTGAAGTATTCATGTAAAGTCTCTTACCGATACCCCGTAGCTTCAGAACCGTTGGCCAGATAATACGGAGCATGGATCTCACATTGTTGGCGTGCTACATCAAACTTTCAAAATAACAAAAATAGTGCATAACTATAATAAACTGGTGGATAAGATTCTAGTGTACGGTGAATGTGGTAAAAATGTCTCCCGGACTTCGCGAATGTATGCTGATCGCTTCCCTGACCGTGATCATCCTGCACGCCGTCGAATTGTCTATCTCCTACCTACTTAAATAAACTGTCAGTCTTACAGAAACGAGCAGTTAGATGCATTGCCAAGAGTAGACCTAGAACTTCATGCAAGCCACTATTTTTGAAATACAAAATTATGACCGTAATTGCACTGTTTACTTTGGAAACGACATCACTAATATTCAAAAATAAAACAAAATTGGAAACCATAAATATATTATAATATAAGACAAAAGGCTGATTTGAAATTAATCACCCCCAAATCATCACTAATCAATGACTCAATTATATACAATGGAGTAAAGATTTATAACAAACCTCCTCACTCTTTCAAAATTCAAAAAGATTCAAAAGTTTTCCGTAAAACACTTAGAAATTTTCTGTTACAAAAACCTTATTACACACTAGATGAGTTCTACGACGAGTTTTAGTGAATATTCCACATTTTGTTATTATGTATATAGCTTTGTCAATAAGAATATTGTAATTTCTTGGACAATAAAGTATATTTATCTATCTATCCATCTCGTGCAAAGAGCTAGAGACACAGGATATTTGTATTCACATCACAGTGGACACACTGAATGACCTAGATAACCTCGAATGGTCCAAATTGAAGAAGAAATGCTTGGCTTTTCGTGAATAGTATGTATTTTCCTACCAGTTTTTATTCTTCTGCTACTGATTCACCGTACATTAGCTTTGTCATTTCAAAGGCAGTTATTTCTGAAAAGGAATGTCCCAACTTTGCAAACACCATGTATTCTTCATACAGTTCAAGCTAACCTGTGAAAAACCCCCTCTATTCTTCGTAAAGTTCAGTTAACCTATGAAATTTATGAGAGAAAATTTGCTAAACATTTCACTTCTCACACCGACAGACTAACGCCTCAGGAGTATTGTGGTCTCGAAAATTCTTAATATCGAGATATTATGCTTTTTGGGCGTTTTATGTTACCTACATAACGAAAATCCACGTCATTCATCTCCGTCGGCCTGTCTCTCTACCAGTCTATTTGTCGGTCTGCCTGTGCTTTTTTCTAACGCCTTAATCTCAGGAAGCGCTGCATGGATTGTGGTGAAATTTGGGTATCGATATGCTGTGATGTCGTAGTAGGTAATGCTGTTACAATTTTCAAAATCTGTGCCTGGGTGGCGCAGTAATTAGCAAAAGAAATATTCCTCAAACTCCATTTTTGGGCATTTTAGGGGTTCCTGTACAATGGGGGTGAAATTGAGGTAGTTGAGGGTTAGGGGCTTATAGAAGTCAAAAATTTGTTGTATTTATAATAGGCTATCCACTGACATGCGAGAGAAAGACCTAGGGCACAATACACTTTTCAGGTCCATCCAAAGTTTGCCTTGAATATCACAGAAACCAAGGAACTTGAGTCTTCGATGAAGTGATCGAACTGATTTTAATGAAATCTCGACACAGTATTATTACTTGGCGAGGATGGAAAACACTTATGGTTTTTAGAAATTGTGTTAGTGGCGACGCAGAAGTAATCAAAAAACCAAAACTATAAAAAGAGTTCAAACTTCGTTTTAAGCATTTTAGGGTTTCCGAATCAGTTTCTACTTTTTTGGGTGAGTATTAAATTCGGGCGGTTGGGGGGTGGGGGACATAAGACTGAAAAATTTGTTGTATTCATAATAGGCAGTACATTGACCTAAGAAAGAAAGACCTAGTGGCATAACACGCATTTTTTACGGGGCGCGGTCGATGATTTGGTTGCAAGAAGGGGATCTGAGATTATAGCTTCATGATATGGGAAAATAATAAACTGATTATAAAATTTGAAGTCTAGAGAATTCTGTTTCTGTCGGTGTAGTATTAAAGGTGGAATGGAAATCTATCAAAATTTATAATAAACACCATCTACGGAATTTGCTACACCTCCCATTAACTATCAGCCGTTTGTATCCTGACCAGTGTTTACAAATATTTCCACAATGACTACCTCCTTTCTCAAGTAATAATAAATCTTAAGTAATCGTTGTAATAAAACACCCAAACCATGCTCGATCCTATCATTATACAGTATTTATTTCCCAATTAAGTTTCTCAATGGAAAATACAGCGGAAATAGTGGAGCGGTTTCAGCTCTTCCACTTTCAAACAGCGAATAAATTCGCATTCCTCATTTTTGTTTGGTTAGTATAATGAGTTTTCGATGCCTGAGGCTCTGAAGGAAGATTTTGGTTGAGTTCGGTCTATAATTGAGTTGAAGCGTCTTCGTCTTGTAATAATAATGGCGCCTATATGAGACAGTTTGTAGAGGTTTCAGAACATACACAAATTTACTGCTTTTTTCTATTTTCCTGCCATTATTTACACGTTTTATAGACTAGACACAGTGTGTCGCATGATAGCAATGTTTGTTTGTCGACCCACTCCCGACTGTCACGCGTTGATTGGATTGACATTGACGTACGACAGAGAAAAACTATAAGCAAAATGTTAGAGCATAACACTGTAAAGTGGGTGACACACGTACGAACTTCAAGTACGCGGTTTTTAAGTTCGCGAACTTACTCGGCTCGACGTCGGTGACACACATAAAGCTGAAATTACTCAATTTGATGATTTTCCTAAATAAACTTTTAACAAACGCCAAACACAACAAGCGTTGCGCATCGATGGCCTGCCGAAACAAAGTGGTGGCTCGCGGCTCGCAGTACGAGCCGAGACAAGCTACGAGCAAGATTTCAAACCGGTTTGCGCGACGGTTCTAAAGTACGCGTACTTACGGTGACACACCGGCGAAAGTGGTCATCGAGTCATAAATACGCGTACTTGTACGTGTATCACCCCTTTAAGAGTACAATCATTCGTTGAAGTTAAGAGAAGTAATGTATTTGCATACTACTACATCATCATATATTCCACTATTTTGTTATTTGTAAGATCATGAGTGACTTTTCATAGATTAATGCAATTCCTTGATAGTTCATTCCGTTCATTCCATTAAATTAAGCTAAAGGCGGTGTTCTGTGACTTGTTGTTACATGGACTGTAGTCAAGGAGATTTGTTGATATTACGAGAGGAGCTTGTTTTGGAAGAGTAAGATGTAAAGGTACAGATACACATGCTCAGAATGGCATGCTTATCAAGCATGCTCAAAATTAGCATGCTCATGAAACTGACACATTTGCACTTAATCGTACGAGCGACGGTTCTTGAGCATGCTCGAAATTAACATGCTAACGTGCTCGATTTGAGCACCGGTCCCTTAAGGTACCTGGGGGTACCCCTTAAAATACCTGGGGTACCTTAAGGGACCGAAATTTCAACAAAAGGAATTTTGAGTGTTCTCTTCTGTTAGTTAAGACGATATTATATGGCGTTGGTGTTTAGATGTATTCATTTCAAGCCTTACTGATTTCTCTTTATCTATATACTATCTTTATCTATGTTCGCGGAAGGCCGATAATCTGGCAATAACCTAGATTGGGCCTATTCCAATTACTGCCTTTATTTACTCCTTTATATTTATTTATTTATATAAATATTATATTTTACATTTTCTATAACCTAAACTTATTTCTATCCATGATGTTGAACGGAGTCCTAGCACACCATGTATTATTATTATTTATCATTTAGATTGTGAATGTTTATAAACCATTACTTTATACAAATATCAACAATAAGAGCCAGTTGACCACTATTTTTCAGACATTTTTGAAAGGTATATTTCAACATATAAATATCAATTCTTTATCAGTAAACATATGAAATACAAAGCACTCATATACAAAACCAACGTTTAATATTTCAAAATATGGCATTCAATTTTGAACAGTGACCTTTTGCTCACTATATAGTTTGCCGAGGTTTCGAAGCATACACAAATCTACTGCTTTTTTCTATTTTCCTTGCATTATTTACACTTATATAGACTGTCGCAATTTCGTCATTTGAAAACTTGCCACCACGGATTTATCGAAAACCGCCGACTAAAAGGAAAAACGCCGAGACACGTCAAAAGATTTGTCTAGGGGGACAACTTTTCAACCAAAAATTACTTCATCTCTTGTACTCTCTTCCCCAGGATCATCCTCTTAAAAATCATAAATGAGAAGAGGTAGAGTAATACCTTGTTTTCAAGGTATGTCGAAGTACTTTACTTTGACGGTTGATATTTTAACGTTTTCGAGAAAATCAGAATTTTTATGTATCTTAATTTGTTCAAATAGAATACAAAAACACACGAAAATATCAATTTTTATTGTAATAAGTGTTAAAATGTTGTCCGTTATTGGCCAAACAATGATATAGGCGATTTTCAAATTCCTGACGTTCAGTTGCAAAAACATTTTGTGGGATGTCATGGCAGCTTTCGATAATGCGTTGACGAAGGTTATCCAAACTAATAGGCAAAAAAGTATTAAAATGAACCTAAAAAAGTATATTATCCCGCTAGGTCTTTTTTCACAGGCCAAGGGACAGTTTATTATCAATAAAATAAATTTTTCAAGTGTACAACCCCCAACCTCCAACCACTCCAATTTCACCCCTACCAAAAGAAAATGTAGAAAATGATCACCAGGAACCCCCAAAACTCCTAAAAACGAAGTTTGGGGAATATGTGAAATGTTTTGTTATTTGCTAGAAGAATTCCAAAATTATACCGCCGCCCCTGCAACGATTTTCAAAATTATAGCAGCATTATCTACGACCCCACAGCATATCGCCACCCAAACTTCATCACAATCCATGCAGCGGTTAATGAGACTACGAGGCTAGAAAATCACCAACAGACAGACAGACAGACAGACTGACAGACGACAGACCGATAGACCGACCGACCGGCGGAAATGAGTGATGTAGATTTTCGTTATGTAGAAGTAAAGTAAAACTCCCAAAAAGCGTATTACCTCGAAATCGAAAATTTTCGTGATCACAACACTCCCTTCACCTTTCGGCGTGGGAAGTAAAACTGCGTTACAGTTTCGACGTAATAGACGAGGGTACTCATCCATTTACATGAAGATGAGCATGTGTATGAAATATAATAAGACACTGATCACCATAATGATTAAAACAAGCACAACTGCCATGAGATGAAAACGCTGGTAGAAAAACTCAAACCTTTTCCTCCTGACTGAGAAAAGGTCATCGGGAACCGTATTTAAAATCGATTGAAGAATTGATGCTGATCAGGCAGGTAAGAAAGTAAGTTAATAAAATCGAATTAAAAACTACTACATCGTTCACGCTGTCACTGGCTTAACATCCCAGCTGCCACCTCCCAGGAACTTTTTTAATTACGCGCTTCTAATCTTAAATCAAATCTGGCTGTAAGACACTTCCGTGCAGTTGCCATCCGTTCGTGAACATCGCCTTGGACGACGTAATTACAAAAAGTCTCCTCTTATATATCTTAATACGTTTAAAGGACAACCTATCCTCGTGGAAGAGCTTTAGAAGCCACAAAAATTGGATTCTGTCGATAACGTTTCCTATAGTTGACTGAATTCCTTAATTATTATCTCAGATAGGAAAGGTAATCGTAGCTTAAAAATAATGTTTAATCAAGTATCAGTTCGCTAATTACGTGAGTAATATCGCAGAAGTATGGATAATACCACAAAGATATGTTCTTGGTCCCTTGGATTTTACTTCTCCGGGGATTGGGGGTATTGTGATCGCGAAAATTTTCGATTTTGAGATAATACGCTTTTTGGGCGTTTTATGATGTCTACATAACGAAAATCCACGTCACGCGTTCTTATACCCGCATAATTTCAGTAACTGCTGCTTGGATTGCGATGAAATTTGGTAGCGGAGAAACTGGTAAAAACAAAAAACTATCAGAACCCCTTCGTTTTCAGGTACCCCTACACTGTCTCAGTTGTACATCAACGAGCTGCTGTAAATAACATCCAATCCAATCTACAGCTTCGGAGACGACAGTACATAATTGTCGTGCATGGAACGAGGCAAGCCACTATCATCGCAGGAGACGGTACGGAGGCGACAGCAACATGCTTCACAGATCGACGTAGATATCAAAACAATTGTCGAGTGGGGCTAGTAGATAAAGTACAGCTTAAAATCAGACAACAGCATTGACAAAGAAGTCTCACGTTGGCTTACCAACTGTGGAAATGGAGGGTCACTCAACACTCGAGTCCTTCAAGTTTTTGGGGAACAACATCAACAATAACATGTCCAGGCACGACCACGTCGTCAGTACTGCTAAAACGGCATCCCAGAAGCTTGGAAATTTGTTCCGCTGTAGGAAGCTATATACACCGTATACACCAGAGCAACTACTGCTGCTCTACAACGCGGAGATGCGACCATCGTTGAAATGCTGCTGCTGTGTGGGGATGGGGTTCGAAGCACTCTCTAAAGCTTCTGGACATTATCCAGAAGAGAGCAATTAGACTAATCGATACGCCCAAACTCATAAAGGACCTTCACAGCCTGGTACATGAAGGAAGGGTGACTGACCTGTCACTGTTTTATAGATTCTGTCATAGAATCCATCGAATGAGCTCTCCCAGATAATAACACCAAATGCCGTCCGAACGAGGAACAGTAGAGAGGCTCTGCGAGCTCATCCTCACCAGGTCGAGGTCCCTACTCTTCGAACCAGTCTTCTCCAGCTTTCCATCTTTTGGAAAACCTCGACGCTGTGGAGTGATCTGCCGGGGAATTTGTTTCCCAACGGTTACAACCTGCAGCGTTTCAAACCTAACGTGCAGAGTTACTTATCCTCTCGCAGCGCTTCTACAGCGCCATAGGCTTTCAGCCTTTGCGGGAGACTGACAATAAAAAAAGTTCTATTTTTTTTGGAGGGGGTGAAGTTGGGGTGGTGGGATGGGTGGGAGTTTTGAAAACTCAAACTTTGACTTTGGTGATATATTTTGCCTATTCAATTATTGCATTTGAATTTCATATCAATGGAATAACTTGATACATACATATTATAATTCTAACGTTTATTTTAAAAACTAATAGCTTTATTGTGATGAAATTTAACCTTATTGATACCGCGGAGGGAATGGTAATAGTGTCCTGTTTCTGGAACTTGCCCGTCGCGAAGGAAAAATCAACAAAAAACGAAAATATACAAATCATTTGAAATCAGTTCTTAAATACAGCGTGTCAAACGACGATTAAGACAAGCAATATATCGGAACTGGGCAGTAGTAGCGAACTATAATTTTGAGGGTGTAAATTAGAGCAAATATAGTATCTTTACATATAATTGTTTTACCCAATGAGGTATTTGTTTTTAGTCACGTGACGTCCGATTCCAAATTTTTAATGGGACACCCTATACATTTGTGACTTTTTGTATTCTTCCTCATAAAGCAATTCCAACAAACTAGCACACTTGGGGTCTAAAGTGATCAATTCAAGAGCTACAGGTATTTAGAGGACTGTACCACTACCATTATGAAACACTACCAAAGTAATTCAACTGTAGGGGTACATGTTATAATCAATGGTAGTGGTACCATCCTTTAAGTTCATGTAGCTCTTGAATTAATCACTTTGGATACCAAGTGTGCATTGGAATTTTATCGGGAGGAACACAAAAAGTCACAAATAGACAGGGTGTCCCATTAAAAATTTTGAATCGAACGCCACGTGACCAAAAGCAAATACCTTATTGGGAGACACAATATTGTATTTGCTCTAATTTACACCCCCAAAATTATAACACGCTACTACTGCCCAGTTCCGATATATTGCTTGTCTTAATCTTCGTGTATTTGAAAGGTCCCTGACCATTGTCTACTTTTTTGTTCAGGATGGTGTAGAGATTGTAGTGGGCCACTTAGAGTTAGTACTAAAAGTGTGAAAAGAAGTGACTAGAAGACTAGAAGTTGGAAAGTGTCGAACTCACAGCGATATAGATCAGAGGTATGTGGCTGATTGTCTCGCCCTACCATCTGACCTGGGGTCATTCATCTCGCGTTTTGCTTTGTAGTTTACTGTATATATTCACTTCTCCAATATATTTGTTCCTGTGTTCGTAGATGTTTCTCTGCATCAACCGCCTAACCTTCGAACCCTGAGGTAGAGCAATTTAATAAAAAAGAGTCGATGCAAGATGGAGGAACTCCACATTTTTTGTTAGCACCGATAATGTGTGGGAAGTAAAATGAACCTCTAGTGACCTTAACCCATAATGGAACAAATTGGAAAAAGATTTCAATTTCTCGCCAGATTATGTTGAAATGCTGAGTATTGCATCTTTAGGGCACAGATATAGGCACCACGTTGTTTGAAGACGAGTTACTTTGGTCTAGTGCATTTGAAAATAAATATGGTTTTTAAAAAATAAAAACACGCTTTCAAAGAACTTCGGATTAAAAAGGTTAATACGATTCTTTAAATGAGCCTAAAACAACAACGAACAAAACATACCAGTATTATTAAGAAAAAAGCGTTTTCGGTCATCATTGTTTTAAGCCTGTTTTAAATATTATTTTGACTTTTTTAGTCCAATGTTCTTTAAAATTGTGTTATTTAGTCCTTTAAACTATATTTATTCTTAATTTTTTAGCTAATGTCATAAAAGCGAGTTTTTTCAGTTTTCTTAAACTGTATCTATCTATTAATACTCTGCATAATCAAGATGAGTAATTGTTTTTGATCAGTATTCATAGAATAATCACTACCAATTCTGTGTAAACGATAATTGAAACTGTCCACTTTTTTGAATAAGTTTCACCAAAATACAAACAGTTGGATGTCACGCCTTCTAAGCACTCGTCGCTACGACCCTGTGCAATATTCTACATACACGTGAAGCTAATAAAAGCGTATTAAAAAAAGGGTTCACCAAAATGTTATGAGGATTTCAGTGATGCTCCCACAAGGTAGGTCGAAAGGTCTAAGGTAGTGTACTTGCCTG
The DNA here is from genome assembly GCA_951848785.1 of Callosobruchus maculatus. NCBI lineage: Eukaryota > Metazoa > Arthropoda > Insecta > Coleoptera > Chrysomelidae > Callosobruchus > Callosobruchus maculatus. The sequence continues at coordinate 14,382,838 of CATOUR010000041.1, read as the reverse complement.
GCTTTGTCTTCCCATCAGAACTATGACTACTATTGCTTGAGATCTATGGCGGCGAAAAGCGATCTACTAGGCAACCCTGTACTTGATCTATTGAATTTCTTCTTTTGTGACTCCAATTTATTAAGAAGCTACTATTTCTTGTTAATATAAAAATTATAAAAAAATCGATTCTTGACCGATTCAAATGGTGGCGATATAATTATCTAAGCCATTATGAAACTTGGATGGGACTTTGTTCTTTAAATGTGAATAAACCTCGACGTATATCATAGATAATAAATAGTGAATCAACAAAAAGTGGGCCAAACTCAATGGACGAAAAACACTTTCGATAGGGGTTGATTTGTTACTTCTAATTTAATTAAAAGTAACTTTCAGCATAATATGCTGCCTAAAAATATAGAACCACCAATATTGGATCCGTCAGTGTATGGATGGTTATCCATACACTGACGGATCCATCTTAAGTCGTCTAGCTACAACCGTAATTTTCTCTCCAATACTACATAGCATCCACGGCTGTCAAATAAAAAAAATCATGAAATTTGGCTAAATACGCACTCCATATAAAAGTATTGTGCTGCAATTATTTAAAATTAAGAAATCAAATTTCCGGCTGGAAATAGCAAAAATATTTTTGGAAATTCTTTAAAATCACCCCCGCTACCTCCTGACAAGTCTATTTTGCTTTCCTAAAGTTTATAGAATATATAACATAGGTCTTAGGCTTTTGCAAGAAAGTGCAAAGAAAAACAGTTTCTAGAAGAAAGTTTCTAGGCGGCTTTATTCTACTACTAAATTTAAAAAAAGTCCAACAGAAAAATAAATGTCTATGACCAATTTAAATAGACTGAACATGCTCTGTAAATATTTATGCCTGGTCGTGTCTGTATCAAAAACGAATTAAAGAAATGGTGGTATCAGTAATAGCAATTTAAGTGATTCAAACTGTGATAAACAGAAACTTGAGTGGCATAATTTTCCATAAGACAATTTGGTCATTCTTTTTGTTGGTTAATTCTGAAAACAGAACATTACTACGAAGAGCTTATTACTGATACATTGCTCTAAACACAAGCATAGTGTGATCGAATGAATCTTCGTGAAGCAGTATTTTTTTAAAGATGTGACTTTCAGTCACCCGCTCCTTACTCGAACAGTAAAGGATGGTTACTCACCCCAACTATTATTCCTACAATCATAATATATAACGACGTTTGCAGTGATTTGTGGAATGGCTCCTTTTCACAACCAAATTCTGCTTAGAATTCGCAGACTTGCCGTTCTTACGGGATATAAAACATAATAATGGCTACCCCATGACTTTATTACGCCCACTTTGTCTTTCAAGGAAAGAACGTGTGGCATATTTTACGATTTTTGTCCGATATAGAAGTTTTACATCTATCTTTGTATGATAATCCGATGTAACACAGTGGCCACTAGTTTTCTGGCTTACACAACTCAGACTTTCTAATTTTTCGGTGGTAAAAATTTCGATTTTATGATCTGTTTATTAGCTATTTTGCATTATGAAAAACCATGTTATAACACTTTGCGGCTCCAGAAGCATTCTTTGAAGAACGTGTGCGCAGTTATACTTGAACTATACCAACATGAAGATGGCATTGGCATGGACAGATGATCCAACCACCAACATGAAGTTTGAACAGTAGATAAAAAAAAAAAATGGAATCAATGTTAACGCATATCAAAGCCGAGAAACGGAGTGGACTGCGATTTCTACCACGATCATAAAAGACTATCAAAAATTATTAAAACTGTCTTCAGAACATTCAATATATACAGTTAAGTTGACAGCTATTCAAAAAGCCCTAGAATGTTCCGTCAGTAATACCGACCTTAGAGATGTTATAGTCTTCACAGCAAGAGTGCGGCTGTGAGATTAGAGGATTCAAGAATATCACCAACTTTTAGTCATGTTATCCTGGACATAGTTGACTTGAAAAACAGACGCAGCAATTCGAAAAAAATGCAAAAATCGTATGGATTAAAGGACATGCAGGTATGCCTCAAAACGACACAAGCAAGCTAGCTCAAGACAGCCAATGTACATGGAGGACAGTAACTTAAGCAGTATGTTAAAAAATCTGAAAGAGAAATGGAGCGAACACTACAATAGAAATCCATCGGAAGCCACACACAAGCAGATTCAGCAGAACATAAGACAGGAGCGCTAGTTTCAGGAAGAAACGCCCTCAACAAAAAACTTGAATAAGTTTAGACGATGACGCTCACTGTATATTGAACGCCAATTGATCAGATAAGGTAACAGACTTGTATCAAAGAGTGTCAAGCCGTGCTGCGTGACCTGCTAGTATGATCAGTATACTAGCTAGTGAAAACAGCTGTGCATACAAACTGTTATATAAATTTTGTACACAAAAACTAAAAATAACACTAACTTTGAACTACAATAATAATAGCACTAATGTAAACAACATGATTTTGTTAATAGACATTAAAAAATAAAAATATAGTTTAAAAGACTAAAAACATGCTTTTAAAGAACATCGGGCTTAAAAGTTAAAGATAATTTTCAAAATAAGCTTAACACAATAATAAACGAAACATTTAAAAGCATTATTGTGAAAAAAGTGTCGGGCACTAGATTTACGAATAATATAGCAGCAAACACCAATGCTGTTTTCACAATCATACTAGTATTTTTCGTTTAGTATTGTTTAAGTTTTTTTAAGAATTATTTTTAACTTTTTAGTCCAACCTTCTTTAAACGCTTGCTTTTCTACCTTTATTTGCAATTTTTTACCGGACTTTCATTAAAGCGTTTTTTTAGTTTTTTCAACTGTATTTATTGTGTGTAATGAAGATGAATAATTCTTTTTGACCAATATTTATAGCATAATCATTACCACTACTGCATAAAGGATAATTAATACTGTCGACTTTCCTGAATAAATCTCACAAAAATACCAAGTCTCAAACAGTCGGATGTCACACCTTTTAAGCTCTCGCCGCTACGCCTCTGTGTAATATTAACAAACTTTAAGGTGTCTGCGCCATCTTTTAGTCAGCGGATACGACTGCTGGCGCTGCGCTGGTAGGCAGTGTTGCCAAGAGATCAAACTACATGCTAAACAATTACCTGCAATCTCTTGCACTGGACGGAACATGAACATGGCAGAACTCAGAACATAGCAAATGTCGCTTGCGTCACGTGATCACTACAAATCACGTTACGTTATGGCTGACAGATGACATTCTACACAGAACAGAAATGACGCGAATTTTGAAATAATCACTACAAATTTAAATTTTTATTAAAACATTTAATGAAGGAATATACAATTACCGTATTCTCTGACATCCAATTACATTCTTGCAATTCTCTTTGTGTGCCGCGTGATTCTTCTATAGAACTATTCGCTTTTTTCACCAGATATCTATCCATTTTTAAATGACTCGCTCCACGGCTCCAGTAGGATTTTGATAACATCTTTATTTAACGGATTTAACGATTTTTAAAAATGTAGAAAATAAGATAAGTGAATACCACAAAACATAGAATATATAAAAGGAAAGAGGACAGCAATATCATCACCTGTCACAACAACAGAACATATGCAGAACAATCTCACGGAATCGTGGATAACATCACAGTAACAGCAAACCGCTAGAAAGATAACCAGTTTAGGCTGTTTACAGTACAGGCTATGGCTAGGGATGGGATGGTTCATGATAATCGCTGAATGGAATCAATAAATGAAAACTAAGTCAATGTTTAAATCACAGTGCACTCAATTTTTCGATGTTACTTGCGACTGCCTCATTACTTGCTAATTTACTTGCAAGATCCCTTAATCCTTGCAAATGCAAGTAATTAATTGCGAAACGGCAACACAGCTGGTAGGACGGATTTGACCTCATAATCCAACGCAGAGTTACCAACTCACAAACATACTAATAAAAGCATGTCAAAAAAATGATGCCTTATATACGATGTAACTGGTCAGTTGATCTCAGATCAAAGCTGATCATAATAAAAAAATTAATCAACACTGATTCAGCAACAATGTGTTAAGCTCATTATTTTCGGGTATTAGGCTGTTCTGGAAATGGGATGTTGTTTGGTAGCTGGCTAATTGCCTTTTAGGCTTATATGTCTGCTGCATAATTCGCGTGGTCCCATAAAAATCAGAAAATACCGACGCCCGCTGACTGCTGCCGTGCCGCTAATTTCCAAAACGGGTGGCTATCCGTGCAACTCCCAAATCGGATTTGTGAGCAGTCAGGGCGGGACTTAACTTAAGCCCACTACTACCCAGAAGCTCACAGAACAGGAAAGCAATATGGGGCTACAGATTTAGCCAAATCGAAAAATGCAAGATGTAATCAAAAGAAGTTTTTACATAAAATGCTTTGTAGGATTCATTTAGAATCGAAACGTCAGAGAAAAATAGACAGTATAGACTACTTCTCATATGGCTATGACATGTGCTTTGTTTCGATCATTGTAACCACTAGAAATCACATAGAGCAATCAATTAGACAGGCATTTCAAAGCGTAACACCAAACCATCCGAATTAAACAGTTACTGTTCTTACTTCTTGTTGAAAAATTTCATTGTAACAATTTATAGTATTTTGAATAAAAATGACAAACCTACCACCTGCCGCCAGTAAAGATATTGTTGCAATTGATTTTTTATTTTCTTTTTTTTATTCTTACGCATTCCACCTATAATACCCTTTAAATTAATATGCTGTTGATTAAGGCCCAGTTTTTCAAAGTGTAACGAAGTATAAATTAAAGTTAATCTTGAAATTAGCGCAAAATATGCGTTTTTCAATTGGCAGTTAATTCATAATTTGCTCATAACTGTTGATTAATTGCAAATTAAGCTAATCAGAGGTTCTAGTTATGATTACCAGGAATAATTATTAATTAAAATAGATTTGACAGTTACATGTCAGAAGTTACGATATTCTGATAACCTATAATCGCTGTTATCTTTCGCTTTCAATAATATAGATTGTGACATAAATGTCCATTCAAGTGATGAAGAACAAACTTTTTCGTTTCAAATTGTTACATTTGATTTTTTTAAGTTCTCCAATCTTTAAATTCATTTTCGTTCACATTAAACTCTTGCTCAATTTTTCTCCAATAAACGTGTTTTTCCTTCCTTGAAGTGGTTCCGCTCTTTTCACATTCAATAGCATATATATTTATACATTAATTTTACAAGGGCTTCTTCTTGACTTGTGAAGTTTGGTAACCTCTTCCGATGTAGATTCTTACCTCTGCAATTGTATTTAAAATATACACAGGTATATTTTCTGAAGAATTATTGAAAGACAAGAATATATGATTCAGAATATCATGCTTACCTATTGTCAGAGTCCATGATCAAGTCACAGCATAGCAAACAACCAGCACAATATCTCTGAGGATTTTCTATATAAAAATGGTTCCCACAAAATTTGACCTTGGGATGATTTTACGGCCGTGAAGTTTGGGTAGAGATGCGAAAATGAAAATATTGATACCGGTACCAACTCGATATTTTTTAGCCAAATAGGCGCGTTTGGTTCGTACAGAGAATTTTGTGCAATTGACTATACCCCTCAATAATTATATAATTATTTTCGATACCGATACCCCTACAAAAGTATCGATACCAGCTTGGAATCGCTCAAAAAGTATCTAAGACAAAAAAACTCGATATTAGTACATGTATCGAAGTATCGTTAGCATCCCTACAAAAAAATCATCCAAAAGTGGGGATGCACGTGTAATTGCCGTCAACCTGAGATATTGTGCTGGTTGTTTACTATGCTGTGATCAAGTTGGATTCATCAAAATTTAATTTGTTTTCCCGGAAGCGTAAATCACAAAATAGCTGTAAAACTAAACGAGATTTCAAGTGAAATCAGCGAAATTGTATTTCCAAAAGTGACGTTATGATGACTCAATAATTGTGACATATATCACCATTACAAAGGCCAAAATACCACCGAACAACAAATTAGACATATATCGCTCAACTTACAACACACAGTTTAATAGAATGGTGATCCCCAGTGTAGCCAACATTTCGTAATAAAAAATTAGCAAATTTTCAATTATGTGGTATGAAATACACTTCTGGAATTCATTTGGTAATTAAGACGTAATTCGTAATTTCATGATCCGAGATTAATTAATAGTTAATTATTACAGTTTGGAAAACCGGCCCTAAGTTGCTTTAAAGTAAACAACTATCATACAGATATCGCATTGCCTAGGATAATAACACCATCTAAATCAATTTTGTATCTATAGATTGGGGAGGATGAGTGGTCCCACTGCACTTAGGCCACTACTGGCCCATTGTGCAACCTCCCAGGGAGTTTTCTCAGGTCATCGTCCCTCCTGTCAATTTTAGGAATGTGGACAGGTCGCTAGGGGAGATCTCCCTTATGCGAGCAGGTGTAGGCCAAGACTCACCGAACGCACACTCTCTAACAGAACTAACAGAAGATAACTCTGGGCACTCACATATGACGTGTTCCACAGTTTCGTCTTCACTTTTACACATTCTACATGTCGGTGTCACTTAACCTCATAATGTGTAGTTACTCTCTAACTTACACAGATAGAAACATGTTCCTATCACCATGACGACCATGGCGATCAGGCAGTTTCGGATGCCTATCATGTGTCTACTACACTGTCACGGCACGCTGTCATATTTACGAGGTCACCCGATCCCATAGTACATAGTGCATAGAAACACGTTTCTATGTTACAGAGTACCAGTCAGGAATCCTACTATGAGACGTAAGTTTGACCTGGTCATCGTCGAGTACTTCCAACACCGTCGTACTTCCCTTGGATATTGCCATGTCAAAACCTGCAGGGGTTTCCTTGACAAATTGGCATCCTTGTAGTTCTTCCCATAACACAACAACAGATAACACCGTATCGCAAACTAAATGTGTCAAAAGATAGAGGTAGGAAAACTTTCGATGTCAAACTGAAGCTATTTTATGATTTTAGGAACTTGAATTATAGCACTGAAGCTCCAAAAAATATATTCTGAGATAGTAGATACTTCGGTTTGAAGAAAATACGTAGTGTGGTACATTTTACTTCCAACACCGATAGGTGAGGGGAGCATTGTGACCGCGAAAATTTTAAATTTTGTGATAATACGGTGGGGCGTCTTATTATGTCTACATAAAATCCACGTCACTCATTTCCGTCTGTCTGTCGGTCTGTCTGTCTGTCTGTCTGTCTGTCTGTCTGTCTGTTGGCGTTTGTCTAGCCTCCTAATTTCAGTAACCGCTGCATGGATTTTGACGAAATTTGGGTAGCGATATGGTGTGGGGTCGAAGTAGGTAACGTTGCTACAATTTTGAAAATCGGGGCATGGGCGGCGGAGTAATTAGCAAAAAACGAAAAATTGCAAATATTCCTCAAACTTCGTTTTCAGGCGTTTTAGGGGTTCCTGATCATTTTCTACTTTTTTTTTTGGGTGGGGGTGAAATTGGGGTGGTTGGGGGGTGGGGGGTTGTAAAGCTGAAGAATTTGTTTTAATTATAATAGGCTGTCCACTTTTTTAGGTCCATCCGAACATTGCCTTGTCTATTACAGGAACCAAGGACTTCGAGAATTTTCCGATGTATACATACGAGTATTGCTTTGGATCGTTCTGTATTTTATAATGTGGAAACTACTGAATTGATATTCATGAAATTTCGGCACAGTATTATTAGTTTTGCGAGGATGGAAAATACGTCTGATTTTTAGAAATCGTCCCAGTGGCGGCGCAGCAATATAAAAAAAACCAAAAATATGAAAACAGCTCAAACTTCGTTTCTAGGCGTCTTAGGGGTTCCTGATCATTTTCTACTTTTTTTTGGGTGGAGGTGAAGTTGGAGTGATTCGGGGGTGGGGGACTGTAAAACTCAAAAAATTGTTGTATTCATGATAGATTGTCCATTGACCTGTGAAAGAAGAACCTAGTAGAATAAAACACTTTTTTTGCGGTCGGGCGAGCGATGATTTGGTTGCAAGGGCATCTAGACTATAGCTTCATGCTATGGGAAAATGGTGAATCTCGTATCATCGGAATGTGCGGGAAGTACTGAGTCAATCAACTTGACTACGTTTTTTAAAAAACGAGTAGAATTCAATCCAATTCAATTTTTTTTTATATTTTTTACAACTCATGTGTATCGTTCATATAGCGTCATAATGTTGAGAAAGTCCATATGAACAAATTAGCTTTGAGGCAATATTTACCACATTGCAGAATCAGAAATTTAATAAAGCGTTCTATATAAAAAGCAAATTGATTACCACCCCGTTTTTCTGCGAATACCAAAATACTTTGCTAGGCATCGAAGATTAACGCACTAAATAGAAAGACTGCTTGAATTTAGGTGCTATAACAGCTATCACCTACATAAAAAAATATTTAATGTTTCACTATCCAGTCCTGGTTTGCACCCTGTCAGAGGGTTGGCAAAAATATCACGCACAATTTGCAATTAAAATTGGATTAAAATTACGTCGCAAATGGTGATTCATAGTACCGGTAAAACACCCCAGGGAACACAAAAAAATAGAGCGAGCCTCGCTGTCAAGCAGAAATAATTAAAAAAAGTTTTGGGCGGTTATGTGCTGAACGATATCACATTTGAACTATTGATTGATGCTGGTACATCAATTGATGTACCGTTTTTTGATCATATCACCGATGAAAATCCTGTTAATTGAATATTTATGTGTTAGTTATAGGAAAATACGTGACTTGTAACCCTTTTACCGGATATAGATGGGGATTTTGTACGATAAAATCCATAAATATTTAGTAGGTCTATTATGATCTTTTCCAAACAGGCCTTGACAAACACTTGTTACTAAATTTGAAACGAGAAAGAATATAATTCAGAGACTATGATGGAGTGCGACCACTGTCTTTTTGCTATTTTCCGTTGCGCTGTAGGTTTAGCAGTTACTATGTCACAGCCTAAATGCACAATCCCTACATAATAAATATAGTTCACAACCTTTAAACGCTAACCTGCGGTCTATGATACCCCACTGTCTATATTATGTACTGAAATTGACAACGCACCGCATGTGGGTAGTGAGGTGGTAGGTACCTTTCAGCGAAGTATTGAAGCTGTTTTTCAGTTAGTTGGCAATAGCAAGTTTTATAGTTTTATAGTATGTTGTAATTGCCAAATTGCATTTTAGCGGTGTCTGCGACCTCACATTAGTCTACCATACATAGATGCGGCAGTTTTTTTTTAACAGACTGACTGTCAGGTGAAAAATATAAAACTATCACCTGGTGCCAAGTTGAAAGTAATACACTTGATAGCGCCCTGTATGCGCGCCACTAACTTGTTTTATACTTTTTTCAAAATAAAACAGCATATTTGCAAAAACAGTTCCGATATACTGCTTGTCTTAATCGTCGTGGGATATTATATGTACCTATATGCCGCTCTTGCCACGGCGGTCGTATCAGCGGTCGTTTCTTGCCGGTCTGGATAATGGCTATACATGGAATATCTGAATTTATGGAGGCAAAGAAAGACAAGAGGGGGATGCGTATGTGCCAATAAATAATGTTGTGCTTAAGTTGTCAAAAGATTTACTTGATACAGATAGAACTATAGTTGCTGATAATTCTATAGTTGCTGATAATTACTGCACCAGTCTCGAGCAAATATTTCTTGACTATAAAACACATTTCGTTGGAACTCTGAGGGCTAATCGTCGTGGAAATCCAAAAGAAGTCATCAAAAAAAAATCTAAAAAAGGGAGAAGTTTTTGGACGAAAAAATGACAGAGGTGTATATGTGCTCAAGTGAAAGGATAAAAGGGATGTTCTTCTTTTATCCACCAAGCACATAAATGACACTATAGATGTTCATTGACGAACTGGTATAGTCAAAAAGCCAGTAGCCGTGATGGAATATAATGACTTAAGATCGTCAACTGACCAGTCTGATCAGATGGCAAGTTACCAACCACCTCTAAGAAATTCTCTGAAATGATATAGGAAACTTACCATAGAGTTCCTTCTGGGTACAGTTCTTGTGAATGCTCATATAATTTACAATCTGTTAGCGAACAAATTAGTGAAAAACCCAGAATTTCGGGAAGACGTTATAAGGTCCCTTCTCAATAATCATAGCGATGCAGATAGAAATGATGTATTTATAGAAAAAGCAACCAAGGGACCTACCAAGATGCACACATTGCTCCGGAAGGAGTGCCAATTTGACAAAGTGACGAAGTACTGCAAAGGGCGTTACACTAGAAAATTACAGGGAGAAATAAACAAAAACCGCGCGAAGAAAGTCGCAACATACTGTGGATCCTGCGAGAACCAGCCACATTTTTGTCTCAACTGTTTCAATATTGCTCATACCAAGTTAAAAAGGACATTAGTTTCATTTTACAAGTAAAACTCATTCTAAGTTCACCCTATGTCCTTTGTATTTTGAAGTACGTCTTGGGCTCCTACAATAAAAAAAAACAACTCAAATCTGGACACATTATTTTGGCAGAATCAAAGAGGTACTCAGAAATTCACATCAGCACCCTAGGCCTGTATGACACAGCGGTCGAACACCGTTCTTATACCGCTCTCTCGTTCGACCGCTGGCACACAGAGAATACAAAGCTAACAACGTATGATAGCGGTCGTATACGACCGCCGTGGCAAATCACGAATCACAGTCAGCGGTCGTCCACGACACCGTGGCCGTCAACCTGTTAAATCAGCAGTTACTACGAGTAAAATTTCGGATCGTATGGTATCCTAGTAACGGGTTCAAGACCAAGATAACAAAGTCGTCGCATAACCTATATAATAGGAGACACATGGAAAAGACTCAGGGGCATACTATAATCCAGATGAAGATGAAACGAAAGATCTACAGGGAAAGACAGCAAATGAGACAGAATATTTGCCGCTCGAAGAAGAAACGGTTTACGTCGGAAAAGTTTAAGTGATATGAAAGGTCAGGGTGTATAGTTACTACAAGATCTGTTTATGGAACATTGGAGTGTGAGAATTATCGCAGGTTATTCTTCCAGAAGTAAAAACCAGCTACCAGTAAATGTTAGAACCAGAAAGCCCAACGTTGGGCCTGAGCAAATATCTGTATAGAATGTGTATTGGGTAGGGAGTAGCTGTTAAATTCCCAAAAAATATGTTTGTGCTTATGTTACTGCTCAGTTTATATATCGGTTAATGTAACAAAACTTTTTTTACTAATTTTATATTCTTTGGGTTAGATAAATGTTTATAATATAAAATGTTGCTTTACTCATAAATATTTAAAAACTGATAGCGGTATCTCAGACCGCACGTTAGTGGTTACGAACGAATGTCGGACGTTAGCGGTTATTAAAGTGAAAAATAATTTTTAATATGAGTTGAAAATAATAATGAACGAAAAATACCAGTGTGTATTGTGAGAAACCGAAGGCCGCTTTGTGCCAAATTTTTCGTACATCGAGCAACCCATACTTTTTGCACAACAATTCTTGTACCTTTTGTTAATTTTTAGTTTATATTAAGAATTGTTTTTCAGTTTTTGGTGTTATAAAAGCAGTTTTGTCCTTTTCTACTTATTTACTTTTCACTTTTTAGTTCAGGATAATAAGACAAATTCAAAGTGGTAAATCTGAAAACACTGCTGCTAGAATTTTTGAAATCTGCACGTTCGAAAACCCCCAGGTATTGAATTTTATCGTTCCAGCTGTGGCGGTTTCGGAGATATTCAAGCATTCTAGTACTCTTTACTGATAAAAGCTCAGTAATTAGTAGAAACAACATTTTGAAATTATGAGACCTTACTAAATTTGACTTGCGCGATTCATTCCAACCGAAACAAATCGGAAATTCCACTTAAACTAACTGTTGACGTAAGACGTAAAGGTGGTAAACATGACAACATTGCAGTTCGCATTTTTGAATTCTGCATGTTCAAAAACTCCCAAATATTGGAATTTTATCGTTCTAGCTTTGGCAGTTTTTGGAGATACTTAGCGTTCCGGAACTTTTCACTAACCCGGTACACATATGATATCAATTTTATAAATGACGAGAAGACTTTCAAAATAAATTTTGTCCAAATTTTCCTTTGATCAAATACTTACTCTTTATAAATAATAAGACAGACAAAATCCATAATCATGAATAAAATACGTTTTGATCGGGATTTTATTTCAGTATATTCTGCGACACAGGCCGGGAGCTGGAATGGATAGCTGCAATACGTGAAAGAACTGTGACAATTAGCGATGGAGCCGCCAAGCGCAGAAACAGCTAGGGGTTTTTAAATGCGCTAAATGATAAGAATGATTTCGCTAAAAAAATAATCGTTTACAATTACTATTATACTAGTATTATATTTCTTTGTTTCATTCTAATACGCTTCATAGTAAACTTTTTTCCAAATATTTTCCAAACGCTTGTTTCTGCTACTTAAAAATGAACCTCAAATATGATTTAATCCAGTAGTGACAAATTAACTGCATTATGTGCAAGTTTTTCAATTTTTCTAGGTTGTTTTTCAACTTTCTTATACCACATCATTATATTACACGATATCATCATATTATCCCAAACCTTTTTTCTCTGGTATTCAGTTTCTCTGTACTCTTTTTTGCTTCTCCTGAAAATTGGCAATAATGGACAAAATGTAATTTAAAAGTCTGCTCCTCAAATGATCATTCACTTTGGAAATTGAGAAGACTTGTTTTTTGCTGTAGTGCAAACCTATTTAATAGAAGTAATATGATCTAGAATATAAATCGCTTTTCAAAATTTGCTTCCCTGCCCAATTTCTCTGGTATTAAATGACACAGGTTTAGTCTATAGTAGTATATTTTAACTCACCTTTAGTACGAATATCTCTCCGGTTGTCCTGTTGATGTCAAACTTGCTGTTTGCTGGGTTATCTGGATCTATACCTTGTCCAGTGAGGAAGTAGACGATATTCTGCGGCCGATCTTTGTCTCCATCTGTTGCTGTTACCTGTAAAAAAAAGTAAGATTTACATTAGACGCCAACCTTTACTTATCTTTTATATAAAATGCTTCGGAAGATTATATCCGCTGCTATGCTTTTGCAGAGTATATTTAGTGCAGGTAATACTTCCTATACAGCCCATCTAAGATTAATCAGAAATGAAATCAAAAATTCGTTTTGAGTTACTCGTAATAATGGTAGCAAAAAATTGGATATCAGTTGCCAAAATATTTTTTATTAGAGGTTGTTCATAAGCCAGCTATTATCTATCAAAGTTTTCTTCAGGGGATCTAGTTCACTGCGTGTTTGGTACAATTCCTTTCAACTGCATGTCGTTATTTTTTATCTGAATATACTGTGATACTACATAAACTACACATTCATGCAAAATTATCTAACGGTCTATTGCTAAAAGCTTTTTCACTACACATGCCTTTGATACATTGAAAACAGACAAAAACACACTTAACCTCATTTTGAATCCGTCTTTCCAGTATACATATAATCAGCATAATAAGAATGTGCGAAGATACATTACTTCATACTTACTGAGTACCAGAATAGGGTAATTGCAGTGGCCTTAATTTTGGATTAAGGGTATGTTTAGAGGAAAGAAAAACGTATTCAAAGGCTGTCTATAACACAACTTCCACTCTTGATGCTGTTCAGATGAAGAAATTTGTAATTATAATTTAAGTCTTTTCGAAATTTTTCCACGTGACTGAAAAGGGGTGCTGACGTCACAAGATAGTACAATAATCGACATTATTAAACTCATCTCTAACTATAAATCACAACCCCAAAAAGCACAAAATAAGATGTTGTTCTATGACATAGAAACACAAGGTAGGTTTTGTTTACGTCAATCTTGTGTCAATCTTCCATTTTAATTTGTGATGTGACAAGTCGTCAAGTGTCGTAACCAAAATTATCGACCAAAACCCATCACTATAATGTCTTGTGACATCAGAGGTCGTTTTCGCGCCGTTTTCACTAGTTTAAACTTATATTTGGAATACGTCTCACAAGCAACTTAAAAAATGAAACACTTCTACTTTATGATGTTTAATAGGTTATAATGAATGCTTTAAAGCAATATTGTTTTTGGGTGCATGGACCCTATTGACGAAAGAGCGTATTATTGGGTATTTCTATTTAATTTCCTTCATTAATACACCATTCATATTAAGTAACAGCGGTTATGTTTTATTTACAAAAATGCAAAATGGAAGAACCATCCCGAACACAAAATAGTAACTGGCCAAACACTGGACGACATGGACAAGGACGAAGCGTACAAATATTTGGGCTTGATAGACCACTTACAAGTCAAGGCACAACTAACACAGGAGTTTAGAGTCCACCTCATTAAACTACTCAAAACAAAACTGAATTCCAGAAATCGCACAAAAGCCATTAATACGTTTGCGATACCGGTCCTTAAATACTCCTTCGGCATCATCAAGTGGTTGCACGCTGACATAGAAAACATTCAAATCCTCATACGGACAGACCTCAGGAAACACAGAATATCACATCCTAGCGCATGCAACGAAAGGCTTACCATAGACACAAAACAAAAAGGCAGAGGAATTATAGATATACAGTTAATCGACTCTAACAAAAAATAAACATAGATACTGTATTATATAAGACCACACAATACAAGGTAAGCTTATGGCCAAAAACTGAATTTAGATGAGAAAAAATTCTTGGGGTTGTGGCCAAAATTTTGAAAAAGAGGCTGGGTCACAGCATGGAGGAGACTCTGGTGCTAACAGCCAAGCTTTCGGCAATGTTTATTGCCATCTTCAGGGCTTTAACGTTGAGGTTTGCCAATTTGAAAACAGCAATTGCATTGAGTGCAACACGACTTCTAAATGTAATTAAATGATCGTCACAATTTTTGATAAAATCTTTCAAAAAACCTATGCCACTATGGCGTCTTCTACTAACAGGTCAGGAACACAAACGAACATATACTTGTAAATTACAAACGAATACAGGAACGACCTTTACATGTTTAAATTTTTACGGGTTTTTTAAAATTTAAACATGTAAAGGTCGTTCCTGTATTCGTTTGTAATTTACAAGTATATGTTCGTTTGTGTTCCTGACCTGTTAGTAGAAGACGCCATAGTGGCATAGGTTTTTTGAAAGATTTTATCAAAAATTGTGACGATCATTTAATTGCATTTAGAAGTCGTGTTGCACTCAATGCAATTGCTGTTTTCAAATTGGCAAACCTCAACGTTAAAGCCCTGAAGATGGCAATAAACATTGCCGAAAGCTTGGCTGTTAGCACCAGAGTCTCCTCCATGCTGTGACCCAGCCTCTTTTTCAAAATTTTGGCCACAACCCCAAGAATTTTTTCTCATCTAAGACCACACAAATACACCTGGCTGCAGGATGGCCAGCTTTTTCCAGAAACGGAAGATTTTACGCTTGCTGTCCAGGATCAAGCGATTGAGAAGAGAAACTGCAAGAAATTTATAATTAAAGATCCATCCGTAACCAACGATAATTGCAGAAAATACCACCAACAGAAGGAAACAATAGATCATATAACAAGCGCCTGCAAAATTCTCGCTGGAACTGAGTACACAGCCAGACGTAACTCTGCAGCCACAACCCACAACAAACGAACTAATCAAAAACATTGATCCATATTATAAATATACACTGACGTCGGTACTCGAAAACAATCAACACAACTATCCCTAATCATATGAATATTCAAAGCACCTACGCTAGGAAGAATCTAAATACACAGACCTTGCAATAAAATAAAGCGAATCTGGAAAGAAAATGAAGTTATTATTATCCCCTCATTATGTCGGTCTCAGGCCTTACAACAAACACATTCACACCACACCTGCAACAGTTAGGCCTGGACGAAAAGTTGCACAAGCACTCCAGAGGTCTGTAATTCTGAAGACCTGTAAATTGTTACGATCCTTCCTAAATTCAGATCGATCAATAGTAATTCAGATGTGGACTTGGCACAGCCCGTCAGCACGTGTTGCTATTATGCGTGAGGAACATAGAGTCAGAAAATAATGATAAACATAGGTGTCTCTAAAGTGGGTGACACACGTACGAACTTTAAGTATGCGGTTTTTAAGTTCGCGAACTTACTCGGTTCGACGTCGGTGACATAGGTGAAGCTGAAATCAGTCATTTTGATAATTTTCCTAAATAAACAAAACTTTTAACAAACGCCAAACACAACAAGCGTTGCGCATCAATGGCCTGCCGAAACAAAGTGGTGGCTCACGCTACGAGCAAGATTTCAAACCAGTTGGATCGCCGGCGGTTTGCGAGACGGTTTTAAAGTACGCGTACTTACGGTAACACACAGGCGAAAAAGGTCATCGTGCCATAAGTACGCGTACTTGATCATACGTGTATCACCCCTTTAATATAGAGGCTTTTTATAGGTCAGCGAATTTTGTTTTAAAGTTGGGACTTTCTTAGTGATGCAGCGATTCAAGGAAGAGTTTCGAAAGTCACTGACGAAGCAATAGGAATATCCTTTTTTAATTATTGTAGAATTCTCCACATTAAATTTTGATCCAACAAGAAAAGCAAGATCACGCGAAAAATAAATTTTCCTTTTGCCCTTCAGAATCTCTTTCAATTAGGGATTTGGAGATTAGTTTTCTTATAGATCTCTTGGGATGTCTATTTTTTTGTCTTGGCAATGGTTGCCTAGTAGTCCACAATCGCGCTTATGTATACCCATAGTCAACCATTGTGATTTGGTCAACCGCAAGTTGCAGTCAACGTGACTGCGATTCTGCGGACTGAAAAATGCAGCTCGTGTACGGAGACTTAATACTTCAGTATCTCAAAGTGGTGATTGCTTAAAGAAGTATGTTATGAGACGTAATTTAATGAAATATCTTCTAAAGAATCTCTGTACACGAGTTGATAGGCATGTTTAACAAAAGACAGGGCTTCCTAATCTCTTTAATGTGACCCTTTAAAGTTAATGAAAACATAAACCCCTGGATATTTATTCAAAGACCCGGGCTGAAGCGATTTTTTCAGAAAGCGTGTAGACTCACAGAGGCCAAGAAGGCTGACGGTGACTGAGTGACAAGACAAAATATAAATATTTCATGAGCTCATTCACCATTCATTATTTTGCAGTATTGGAGTAGATGCTATTTTTAATTATTTGGCCTATATAAACAAGGGAAACTAACTACCAAATATACGGCTCCTAAAAAATTCAGAATATTATATACAGAGTGAGTTTTTAGTACCGGAACGGTCCATAACTGCTATAGAAGATAACGAAAAGAGATGCATACAGAAGTTGTAGGCATGGATATGCACCTAGCTCAGAACATATTTTGTATTTATACGGGGTGATGCAAACACACCTTTTTTTTAAATGAGACACCATATATCATTCCATATTTAGATTCCACAGATGATCTTCGTTCTACCAAGACAAAGTATTGTACATTATACAGGGTATATCAAAAGTAATGACCATTTTTATATCCAAATCGCTGTCAAATGAACGTACTGTATATAAAAAAGTAATGGATCAATAATTATTGTTTTACATGCCAAGATAAAAAATATCCTCTAGTCTTATTGTTGACAGTACAAAAAATCGACAATGCATGTTCATATACAGCGTGAGATAGAATGCAAAATCTAGATTATCTTTTTTATTTTAGTTCTAACCCTCATATTTTATTTTACCAAAAAAGTGCCTTCATTTCGTCTTCGTATAGAATTTCCTATACTATTTCAATTTTTTTCGCAAATCGCAAAAACAACTTGCATTTGTATACTGAAATGTATTTATTTTGAGAAGGTACTATGGAAATTAATTTTATTTAATAAACAAGTAAAATATAAGGCCATAATAGTATTTGATGAAGTTAAAACATCGAATCATTGTCAAGTTTGCCGAAGAAATAATTGTATAGACGTGATGCATAGTTATCAAGCAGATTTATCGGTTAATGTTTTGAACTTAGGGTGCCTTGGTTCTGAATATCGGTGTTGATATATTCCAGAGGCAAGTAGATAATTTCTCTAAGATTCTCGTAATACCCAAATCATATTTATTTGTTCTTCCATAAGGAAATTCCTTTTTAAAGCTCGGTTTTCACACAGTACGAAATCATTGAGAAGATTACGAAAAGAGTAAATATTTTAAAGCCTACCTGATAAATCTGCTTGACAATTATGCATCAGGTCTACAAAATTACTTCCTCAGTATACTTCTTTTACATTATCTTAATAAATCAGGGTTTTGACTTCATCAAATACTATTAGGGCCTTATATTTTAGCTGTTCATTAAATAAAAATAAAATTCCATAGCACGTTCTCAAAATAAATAAATTTCAGTACACAAATAGAAGGTAAGTTTAAAATTTGTAGGAAAATCGAACTGTCTTGGAAACTGATAAATGTAGGTTTAGGAAATACCATACAAAGATGAAAGAGCACAATGAAAGTGATTTTTTTGCGAAATAAAATATGGGGGTTATATTTAAAAAAAAAGAGAATCTAGATTTTGCATTCTAGCTCACCCTGTATATGAATATGCGTCGACAACTCTGAAATAAGAGAACATTTTTATCCAGCGAACTAAAAAACGTATCTTTTGATCCGACTACTTTTTGATATACAGTACGTTCATTTGACAGCGATTTGAATATAAGATTGGTTATAACTGTTCAAATACCCTGTACAATGTTACAACAACTCATATTACTATAACGGGGATAATTAGTAAAATCTAAATGTAGTATATAGGGCGTCTCATTAAAAATAATGTATGTTTGCATCACCACGTAGTTAGAATGTTTTCTGAGCAAGGAGCATGTCCTTGCCTACAACTTGAAAATTGATGAATGTAGGTTTAGAGAATACCATACAAAGATGAAAGAGCACAATGGAAGTGATTTTTTTGCGAAATAAAATATGGGGGGTTATATTAAAAAAAAAGAGAATCTAGATTTTGCATTCTAGCTCACCCTGTATATGAATATGAGTCGTCAACTCTGAAATAAGAGAACATCTTTTATCCAGCGAACTAAAAAACATATCTTTTGATCCTATTACTTTTTGATATACAGTACGTTCATTTGATAGCGATTTGAATATGTGATTGGTTATAACTGTTTAAATACCGTGTACAATGTTACAATACCTATATTGTTATGACGGGGATCATTAGTAAAATCTAAATGTAGTATATAGGGCGTCTCATTAAAAAAATGTATGCTCGCATCACCACGTAGTTAGAATATTTTCTGAGCAAGGAGCATGTCCTTGCCTACAACTTTTTTATATAACCTTTTTCGCTATCTTCGACAGTAGTATTAAGGACCGGTTTCTCAATGTCCAGTTAAATATTCATCTGCAAGATAACAGCAACTGTTAGATAACTTGTTTAAACAATTGAAGGCTAAACTTACGAAGTCGCGTAAATCTTATCTGACAGTTGTATCCATAGCAACGCTATCTGGCAGATACCTATCTGACACTTTAACTGGACATTGAGAAACCGGCCCTTAGTCGATCAAAATCGGCTGAGAGGGGACACAGTTTGAGACGTTCGAAATAGAAGTGCGCGCGTTACTCCTAAAAAAACCGAAAATCACTCGTTTGTGCGCATTCGGTGTTAAAATACAACTTTTATCCAAAACGTTTCCTTCTACAATATGCGCCTTCGGCGTAAAAGTGCATAAACAAAATTGGAGATGTTTTTCGGTGATTTTCAACTCCCCTGCAAAGAATATGGATTTGCGGCTTTAGGCATTTGTTTGTCACGTCCTGACAAATAAAATATATAAAATTTAACCTCATTGTCCACAATGCGATTTTCTAGAGATTTTACTGGACTACGTCGTCTAGTGGATATGTGCGAAAATTTACATGTTTTCGATAAAACTCTCCCTGACATAGTCAATTCTGCCGACGTGTCATTCTCGAAGTATCCCCTATAAACTGGCTGATGTAACTTGGATGTGATTTACCGACCGTTCCATTTAGCGTCGACACGAGATTATGCCGCTCTATAACCGGATAACGACGTCATATTTGTCAGACGGCCATTACTCAAAGGCTGTACTGGACTGAATTGCTCGCACTATCCACTGCTTTATAAGCTGAATCTACATAGTTTCTCACTAGTGTACTACCGATTTATGAACACGGTTGCGCTACTGTTACAAAGTATACAGTAAAAATTGAGTGTAAAATTCATGTAACATACGATATTTTTGAAAAACCTAAAACTGGCAAAAGTTATTTAAGAGCATGTAAACCCTTTCACCTTTTTAACATGTTTACAAGTAAAACTAGTCCAACGTCGTGTAAAAGCACCACACAAATGAATGCAAAACTAAGCAAATGGGATGTAAAGTAACCTCAGTAGAATGTAGAAGTACAGAAGTACACTTCTGACGATTGTTAATTATACAGTCATCATCATAGTCACAATGTCTTAACAGACATGTTGTGAGCTCGTAAAATACATTTACACATTTTACGAGTTTCTCTTGGGATATCTTTAAGATCTTTAATGCAGTAGTTTCCCATTTGCTTTCTGCATCCTCATGCCGTTGACCAGATGGTATCTACTTGTTCATCCGCCTTTAGGGGCAATTTCTCACCCCAAGGACAAGAAGGTGCCCTGACTCTTCTCAACTCGTCCACCCGAAGCTGTTGGTTGAGAAGAGGTTACTGCTTATACCGGCAGTAGTTCGGTTTTCCTTTTAGTCGCCTTTTAAGACACGCAGGATATACGATGGGAGATATTCTAACCCGCCCCCACACGGGCAACATGTATGAGTGTAAAAATGAGTACAGTATGAGTGTAAAAATGAATGGACTAGTATCATGATTTTTGTTTATTACTGTTTCTGATAGATCATGTCATGAAAAGCTTATCATTTTCCCCCAATTTTTTTGAGCATGGGATAGCGAGAAAATAAGGAAAATATTTGAATTTTTGTAGTCGCGTGGTAACCTGTACTGGAACCAAAAAGCAGAGATCCGACTAAACAACGCGGGTACAACACAAGAGTTTGAAATAAGAAAAGGTGTTAGACAGGGATGCATCTTATCCCCAATGTTATTCAACATATATGTGAAAAGAATATTTCCGGAGGCAGTTTCGATCAACTCAATTGGCATAAGAGTAAACGGAATTCCCATAAACAACATCCGGTATGCAGATGACACTGCATAATAACAGATAATGCAGGTGATCTCCAGATCCTACTAAATCGAGTCACTGAGGCGAGTATAGAAATCTAGGCCTTAAAATTAATATTGGCAAAACAAAGTTTATGGTGATCAGTAGAAACAACACAATAAACACCCAGATACAAATAGACGGAAAAAACATTCAAACAGCTTCACAGTTTAAATATCTAGAATGCATGGCCAATGAAACATGAGATCCAGACCAAGAAATAAAGTGCAGAATAGAACAAGCACCAAATAACCTTTCTAAAACTTAAAAAAATTTCTCACTGACAAAAACTTCTTCAGCCTCTACAGAATGGTAAAATGTTATATCTGGTCAGTTCTGCTCTACGGAATGGAGGCGTGGACATTGAAAGCAACCACAATCAACAAAATTGAAGCTCTCGGGATCTTAAGACGGATGCTAGAAGTACCGTGGGTAGACCATGTAACAAATGAAGAAGTTCTCCGAAGAGCTGAACTAACAGACCGACAGCTCTTCGACGCAATTAAAAAAAGAAAAATAGTCTACCTGAGACACGTAATATGGGGAGAACGTTATCAGTTACAACGCCTGGTACTTCAAGGTAAAATCGAAGGAGGAAAAAGAGGAATAGGAAGAAAAAACTATCCTGGCTCAGAAACATTCGGCAGTGGACAGGAATGAGAAGCCTCGGAGAGATACAAAATGCAGCTGTGAATAGAGAAATTTGATAGGAAGAGGATGGACGCCTACGCAGGAATCTGCATAGCACTATAGGAAGAAGAAGAAGTCGCGTGACGTCACGGGCCTATCGGGGAACAGCCAATCGGAAAACGGGTATGTGTGCCGTGTTGCTGTTTCAACTTGAGTACCCAATATTCAATGCATACCTTTATGTGATCCTCTACACATGCTAAAAAATACATAATTTTATATATACGGCCAGTGAAGCCAACGATTTCGCATAGGTTAGAAGAAGTAAACGGGATGATTTTGTATGTCTGCACCACCTGCATAATCCTAAAAGTGTGATTCAGCGGCAGCTTGATGATTGTGGAAGGTCGCTACCCAACGTAAAATAAATCTGGCCGCTGATATGGTCCAGGAGGTGGCATTAAATTTCATCGGACTGTTAGTCACACCACAAAGTCGCAGCCTTCTAAGTTTTATACACGATGCGATTTTCAATTTATTTTCTAACATCTACTTATATCAGAAATGGAGACTTGCGCTAAACGATTCGTTTTGAGTAGCATGTGTGAAACATAGTCATATTATAATCGACCAAGGAATCTAAATATGCAATAATATACAAGGAATTCTATTTAAAAAAATGTAACTTTGATAAGTAACACATTTATTGGTCACCCTGTATAATGCTAAATATTTTTGTAACATAGATTCTACTGCCCTCTACATTTTTTTGAGACATTCGTAGATACACCCTCTATATGATTGATTATGCGCGCAACTAATATACGTTAATTCGCAGCTAACATATTGCTTCGTGATTTTTATACGGAAAACTGATCGATACAACTGTACCTCCCCGATTAATAAACCCGTGTACTGGCGTGTACCCTCGACGACCTAGCAGCTAAAGAACTCTAAAAATAACGGCAATCACCGACTATTAAATCAGTTATTAATAATTTGTGGGAATAATATAAATAGCAACTTTCTTTTGGTTGATCATACCGGGTATATTGTTATAGTTTTGAGGAAGAAGTAGTTTGACGACCAATGCACTGCTGATGTATGGCGCGCATCGAACCGATTAGCTAAATTTGAATTCCTTTTTTTAAACTTTAAAATCGAATCAATAGTAAATAAAACGCTGCAGAGAGCAACGAAATTCATCAGTACATCTATTTTTCTATACACTAAGAGGTTATAATGATTCAATCATTGTTTTGAAATCCATGATACTAGCCCATTTATAGAATGTAGGAATACGTCGTAAAGCTAAGTAAGTCTATAAGTATGCTACACTACATATCGTTTTTAAGACAAAAAATATAGAAGAAAATAATAGCAATTTGGATGTTAATGTGTTTGGAGGATACTGCATATGCGAGTCTCAAATACATTGTATATAATTTCATACACTACGTTTCCACGGGCTTTCAAAATGGTTTTAAAAAAATATTATGATTTTTATTGTAGGTGTTTCAAAATATTTTCAAATTGTTTTGAATTGACCGATTCCATTTCACTTTATATAAGTTAGCCCTGATTCTGGCCGACAAAAGGATTAGCCAATTGACCTTGAGCTTGAATCAGTTTGAAAACGAATCCAATTCTTCTCTATGGGATGGATTCGTGGACAACTAACAAAGTTGATCTGAAAAGATTCGAGGCATTCAAAGTGTGGTTATACAGGGTGTTTTCTAAGTTGGGACTTTTCTTCATAGAGCATATACGCCAAAAGGAGTGACTTTTCCCAGTAACATATCAACGACATGTTTCTGGATATAAAAAAATATATTGACCGATAATAAAATACTCATAAAAACAAAGACAAAACCCAGTTTACTACGGGACATCATAGATGTTGCAGCGCGCGTTTGACGTCTCGAATTGTTAACGTGCTACATCGGACTTTAACAACATAAAAATGGTGCAACCGATATACTACAATGAACTGGTGGATATGATTTCAGTGTATGGTGAATGTGGTCAAAATGCCTTCCGAACTGCGCGGGGGTATATTGATTGTTTCCCTGACCGGCACCCCATCGATTTGTCTATCTCGTGCAAAGAGCACAGTATATTTGTAATCACATGAGAGTTGACACGCTGGACAACCTAGACAACTTCGAGTGATCCTAATCGAAAAAGTAACAGGTACTTGGCTGTTCAGACTCGTGGCGCGAACCTCGAACCATATCCATAAAACTCATGTGACAACACTTTTTTCTAATTATTTTGCTGCTTATTAACCGTACACTGTTTTTGCAATTTCAAAGTGTTTCTGAAAAGGAAAGTCCCGACTTTTGTCGGCCCTGTATAGATGAATACTCAGAGTTAGGAAACAGAAGTGCGGGAGGAAGAGGCACTTCATGGCTGAAAACTTACAAGAGTCGTATCACTGTAAATACAGGGTGAGCTTTTAGTACCGGCTCGGTCGATAACTGGACTACTGTAGAAGATAGCGAAATAAGTTGTACATAAAAGTTGTAGCCACAGATATGCTCCCTGCTCAGAAAATATTTTGATTTATATCCATAACTACGTCGTGATGCAAACATATATTTTTTTAAACGAGACACCCTAAATATTATCCCATTTTTAGATTCTACTAATAATTTCTCTTCTCACAGTATAAGGTATTATAACATTATACAGGGTATTTCAAAAATTATGACCATTTTTATATCCAAATCGCTGTCAAACGAACATACTGTGTATCAAAAAGTAATGAATCAAAAATTATTTTTTTACATGGATAGATTAAGAATATCCCCTAGTTTTAAAATCGGCTATAAAAGAAGCCCGGACGCATATTCGTATACAGGGTGATATAGAATGCAAAATCCAGATACACTCTTTTTTTTAAATATAACCCCCAATATTTTATTATACTAAAGGATTGCTTTTAATATGCTCTTGCATCTTTGTATAGCACTTGTACCTATGTCCATCAGTTTCCAAGATATTTTGATTTTTTGGTAAATTTAAAATATAGCTTCTATTTGTGTACTGAAATTTACTTATTTTAAGAAAGTACTATGGAATTTGTTTTTTATTTAACGAACAACTAAATTATAAGGTCATGATAGTATTTGATGAAGTCAAAACCCTAAATCGTCGAGATAATAAAGTCAAGTATGCTGAGGAAACAATTTTGTAGGCGTGATCCATAATTATCAAGCAGATTTATCAGGTAGGCTTTGGAAAATTGACAGTTTTCATAACCTACTCAATAATTCCATACTGTGTGAAAAACCAGCTTTAAAAATGAATTTTCCCATTGAGGGTATTAAGGAAAATCTTTGAGAAATTGTCTACTTGCCTATAGAATATATCAACTATGAACGGCAATATCCAGAACGGAGGCAATCTACAACTAATGCGTTTGAAAGATTGAAGAATCGTTTTATTTCGACTGTGTCGTTCAATTTTTTCATAGCCTACCTGATAGATCTGCTTGCTAATTATGCATGACGCCTATAAAATTGTTTCCTCAGCACACTTGACCTATATTATCTCATTAATTCAGTGTTTTGACTTTATCAAGTACAATTATGGCCTTATATTTTGGTTGTTCGTTAAGCAAAAATAAAAATTGATAGTATTTTCTCAAAATGAATAAATTTTAGTAAACAAATAGAAGGTGTGTACTTAAAACTTGTAGAAAAATCGAAATATCTCCGAAACTAATGAACGCAGCCATAACAAGTGCTATATAAAGATGAAAGAGCATATTAAAAGCAATTCTTTGGTATAATAAAATATTGGGGGTTACATTTAAAAAAAAGAGAGATTTAGATTTTGCATTCTACATCACCCTGTATACTACTATGCGTCGCGGGCTTTTTTTATAGCTGATTTTAAAACTAGAAGATATTCTTTATCCATCCGTGTAAAAAATCATTTTTGATTCATTACTTTTTGATATACGGTACGTTCATTTGGCAGCGATTTGGATATAGAAATGGTCATAACTTTTGAAATGCCCTGTATAATGTAACTATACCCTATATTGGAAGAACAGAAATCATTAGTAGAATTTGAACAAGGAATAACATATAGGGTATCTCATTTGAAAAAATGCATTTTTGCATCACCACGTGTTTATGGATCACCCTGTATACACCTAAATATTTTCTGAGCAAGGAGCATATCGGTGGCCATAACTTTTATAAACAACTTTTTTCGCTATCTTTTACAGTAGTAGAGTTATCGACCGAGCCTACTAAAAACTTACCCGGTATATAGAATTATTCCAAGCAGCCGCATCTAGGGCGAGAATCGCCATGATGAAGTCAGTACCTTAACCCCAAAACAAGACAAAACTGTATTTCATTTGAGATCAAACAACAAACCACAAAGACGTATGAAAACACTCAAGGCTCTCGCCTTGACTTCAAGAAGTAGTATATGAAAATGATCCTCGTGGATAAATTCTAAATCTCGGCTACTATTTCAAGGACTTCTACTTGTATGTCTCTAACTCAAATATTATTCTTTACTGATCCATAGGAAGTACTATTTTTAACCACTTCTCAAAATTTTTAACACCATGAGGCAACCACTTGACCACAACTGTCGCCACCCCTTTGCCTGCTACCACTGTCCTCCTTATACAGCTCGTATGTAGGATACGTGAAGCTATTTTCCGCGAAAATAGAAATGAACAACCCTCACAAAGAGCTACAAAAATGAAAAAGCAATTTTAACATAATGCAACGCGTAAAATTTTATTAATATTGAGTCTGGCGTGAAAAATTCTGACGGCGCTCTAACACGCGCGAGAGGCTAGAATCTCGCTCATAATACGCGGACGATTCTGGTTCGTTTAACTTAACAGGAAGAGGATGCAGGGTTGCCAGATAGGGGAGAGTAAAAATCCCCTACATACTGGCATTTTTGTCTTACTGCTAGCTGCACCGGTCCCTCTTAATATGAAAGTGAATTAATTGTTTGGCTTTATATACAGGGTTCCATTTAGTGTGTGATTCTTCGATATCCCGCAAGATGTACCTGATAGAAGAAAATGTCATATACAAAAGTCATTTGGTTACTTAAGACGCATATTTTAAAAATTCTTTGAAATATACAGGGTGTTGTGGGAAAGCAGGGTAGTGACCAACTTGATTTTTTTATATGGAACTATACCTTTTTTTAAATTCTTCTAGTTTCCATCTTTGATCTCTATTTAACCCTAAAATATTTTTGGGATCGGTTGCGACGTTGCCAAGTTATAATTTATTTTCTATTAATTTCCCGATTTGCAAGGTCGCAAGTAATACGTCCAAATTGATATATTCCTTTAACTTTTCTCAATAATATTATACAGCATGTTACTTGAATATTAAGTGAATATTATTTTGGATGTTACTAGCAATTTGTATCAACAGGGTGTTTTTGGCAGAATTTTAAATTACGGCAACTTGAAGGTCATTTTACCTTGTTTTTTAAATATAACACCCTGTATGTTTTATTTTAAATCGAAATATCTACTAATACCCTATCTCGCCTTGTATTTTTTTTTTCGCATTTGCGACGTTCCCAAGTTATAAATTATTTTTCCAAATTTTTAAACAAATATCACCGATTCTAATTTATTTTAAATAGAATCCTCTACTTATTTTTATTGCAATAAATTGTCCATGTTGAATTTAGTAAGACCTCACAATTTGAAAATTTTGTTTCTATTTATTTTTATTTATTTATTTGTACTGTGTAATACAAATATTGCCACCTCAAAGGCTACGCCTTGTGCGAGGTATTGGCTTTGAAATATACACTAACATTTTGCTAACCTAATTTTTCTGCTGCTCCTAAATTCCTCTTTCGACTGTAATCTTCGTTCGCCTTCCAATGATTTTCTTCTGCTTCTTCTTGACATTCTCTACGGATTCATTCTCAGCAGCAACATGCATTCTTCTATATTTTTTTGGTGATTTCGTCATTTGAACTTAAAATTTGGATGGGACGGCAGTTGACATTTACTTGACACGATTAATTACTGAGATATGGCAACACCGCTTTTTCAGTAAACAGTACCGGAACGCTTAAATATTTCCGAAACTGCCACAGCTGGAGAGGTGAAATTCAATACTTGGTGGTTTTTGAACATACAGAATTCAGAAACGCTAACATCGGCGTTGTTAGGTTTACCAGTTTTACGTTTTACGTCATAATTTTGAATGGAATGCCCTATTGATGAAGTCTAACGTACAAGTGGTAAATCTGACAACACTGATGTTACCATTTTTGAATTCTGTATGTTCAGAAACCGCCAAATATTGAATTTCACCGCTCCAGCTGTGGCAGTTTTGGAGATATTTAAGCGTTCCGGTACTGTTTACTGAAAAAGCGGTGTTGCCGTATCTCAGTAATTACCAGAAATAAAATTTTGAAATTGTGAGATCTTACTAAATTTGACATGCGCAATTCATTGCAATAAAAATAAGTAGAGGGTCCTATTTAGAATGAATTAAAATCGGGGATATTTGTTTAAAAATTAGGAAAAATAATTTATAACTTGGGAACGTCGCAAACGCGAAAAAAAATTACAAGGCGAGATGGGGTATTAGTAGATATTTCGATTTAAAATAAAACATACAGGGTGTTATATTTAAAAAAACAAGGTAAAATGACCTTCAAGTTGCCGTAATTTAAAATTCTGCCAAAAACACCCTGTTGACACAAATTGCTAGTAACATCCAAAATAATATTCACTTAATATTCAAGTAACACGCTGTATAATATTATTGAGAAAAGTTAAAGGAATATATCAATTTGGACGTATTACTTGCGACCTTGCAAATCCGGAAATTAATAGAAAATAAATTATAACTTGGCGACGTAGCAACCGATCCCAAAAATATTTTAGTGTTAAATAGAGATCAATGATGGAAACTAGAAGAATTTAAGAAAAAGTTATAGTTCCATATAAAAAAATCAAGTTGATCACTATCCTACTTTCCCGCAGCACCCTATGTATTTCAAAATATTTTTAGAATATGCGTCTTAAGTAACCAAATAACTTTTGTATTTGACATTTTCTTCAGGTATACCTTGCGAGATATCGAAGAATTACACACTGAATGGTCACCCTGTATATTTTTTGTTTTATTTTATATTTTTTGACAGTTTTTTCATTTTTTACTTTAATTTATATTATATATTATAATTATTAATTATTAGGGGAAGAAAACAACAGATATATGTGGCGATCTTTGACGTCACAAGTAAGAAATGATTGTATTTGCTCATATCTCTTTCCAGTGTCTGTCACACTGAACTGCCGTGTCGTTCGCATCCCCTGGGTCCTGGATTGTGCAAGGGGGTTCCAAGGATGGGAAAGATAGGAGATGCTCCATAATCTGGTTCTCTCCGCAGGCATATAAATCGTCCTAAGCGTATCCTCATCTCGCTAGGTTAGCACCAGACCTGCCCATTTGGCATCTAATCCTGTTGAGACTTTTCTAGGTCCTCCATTCCAGTTGTGATCCGGCTGGAAGGCTTTCAGATGGATTCCAAGTTGCTATATGATTCTCTGCTAGCCGTCACTATTTCTTTGGTTACTGAGTTGGAGTCTGTTAGTGGGTTTGTGTACATAACGAAATTCTTCCTGGATTTAAGTCTCCATGCTGGGATCTTGTATCCATATCTAATGACTGTCTACTTCGTTCTGCGATACATGACGCTTCTCGCCTCATTTGAGGGGGCTTTAGACAACTTGTGATTGTCTTACAGGTGTTGTTCAAGGTAGGGTCAAGTTTGTTAGCATGAGTCGATTTGGACTATACATGGCATGCATATTTGGATGGGGCAAAGCACTTGGCAAGGGATGTCGTCCGCAATACGCCACGGTGGGCCCCTCATTGGGAGTTAACCAGCTTGCGGGTAACACCGTTCCTTCCTCGTGTCCTGCCTCAGATAACACTCAAACTAAGTTATGAGCAAGCTTATCTTAATGTACACCTTAAGGTGAAGCCGGTTTGCACGGTAATCGTTATTGAAGCTTATTCAAGTATTGCAAATGTTTGGCAACATCGCAAACATTATAGATTTATGACAAATGATGTCCTATATCCCATATTAGAATGCCATTCACATGTCATTTTTGAGGCTGACAGATGGACTCTAGAAATATCCAAGATAAGAGGCTGTTGCGCAAAGTCTAAGAAACATCTGAGGCTGATTCATAGGAGCCACATTACTAGTGCTTCAAATTTGTTTGTTTTATAAGTTTGTATATAGGGTGGAATACAGTATATATCTCAGTAAATAATGCCTGTATAAAAATTATATAAAAGTTGTTTGCTGGCAGTATTCAATTGTTTTTGTTTCAGAAAACCAATGAGTAACGTGAAACTACTGATTTTTTTCAAATAGCAATACACCCTTCCATTAGGCTCAGAGTTTTTTTCTCTTTTCAATGGGGTAATAAAGCCTTATTTTCACATGCATTGAAAAGAGCTCTAAGTATCCCTAAACTACGGAGAATTTCTATGACCTGACATCACTGGGCAGATAATAGCAAAATCGTATGTGGCAGAGCCGATTATGTTGGGCGGCGAAGTGCCTCTATCGCTCAAATTGTCATAATTGTCATTTGCATCTATGCAGCTAGGTTCGCAGTTTAAATCCCAATAGAAATTCTACTAAAATTGCCGTAGGGCATATGGTTGAATAGAATTGGCTGCAGCAAATGCAATTTGAGGTCTACCCATGTGCGCCTTGAGATATGGAAGGTCAAAGGTCATGGAAATCAGCTTTTCCAAAAAATCTTGCTTCCAGTGCATTTGACGCCACAACAACTCATAACAGAAATTACTTGAAATAGTATTCTCTACAAAATTTAGCATATACATTTTTTACGTACGACCAACCATTTTCGAGATATAGCGTGAAAAAGCGGAAGCGTTGCAGAGTTATAATTATAAAAACACTTTTCTTAATCTCTTGCTAAATTAAATTACCGTTCTTAAAACCATTACGAATGTGTTTGTTCATAAAAAAATATATTATAATTAATAATAGAACAAGAACAACACAGCAACAACTTTCACACCACTTTTGTAATGAAATGAGAAGACATCAGTCACATCACCGACACATTTTTTTTAAAGAAAGTTGCCAATGGGCACAAATCTGTACGATGTATCACATATGGGTCTCAACAGTCTCGGCAACTCTTTGCAAAGGTCATATATTGTTTTTCTGTGCCCTCACTGAATGCGACATAACATCGGCACTATTCGACCCAGAAAAACTCAAGGTTATGAAAATGACTGAGGAACATCCTGATATGACTCACTCGGCTCAAATACTTCAAGCAGAAAATTTGCCCAGTATTTCAGAACGGAAAACGTTTTCTTTAGCTGTGTATGGTGCTCCAAAATATGATGTGAACCTTGACAAACATAGATACACCCAATTCATTAAGGCTACATGACTTAATAGACAGATTTGGCTAGGAAAATATCTACAACACGAAGAGTGGGGTTGGGATTTAAAAACGGCATAACGTATGTTGCAAAAGTTTTGAGAATTTTTTTCAAAACTCGGGAGGTAGTTTCACCGTTGGAAATAATTCAGAAATCGTTTCCATGGTAACCAGTCAACATCTAAACTTAGCAATAAAACTATTTTTGTTATGATATAAGTTGTCAAAGTGCCGTACAAATTAGATATTTGGAAGAGTATTTACAGTCTAGTTAGACGACTTGAAAAAAAAAAAAGAAATAGTTCACTTATATCAGTATCAATATGTTTCTATTGCCACAATTTATCAAGCGATCCGTGAATGCGAAGAAGGTGTTCCATGTATCAATTTATCAAAAAGTGGACGTCCAAGAGCGTTGAATGCTGCTGTAGTTCAAATAATGTTCAATAAAAGTGAACATCGAGTTGAAACTTCAACACAAAAACTTGGACCCATTTTTCACGTCAATGCTAGCACAGTCTGTAGAGAAATGAAGAGCAAAAAATTCCGAAAAATAAGAAAATGTCCAAAGTATTCCCCAAATCAGTTAGAAAGAATTGCACAATGCTGTCGCAATTTACGTCTTACTCATTTTGCTGGCAACATAAAAATTATTCTTGACGAAAGTATTTCACATTTTCGAACACCGAAATCAAAGGTAATGATGTAGAAAAAGTCGAGCTACCATGGTCCAAAGTTTGTTGAACTTGACCCTGGAGATGTTTTTTCCACAGGCAGAGAACCAACAGATTTAAAGGAATCGTCTGACGAAGATAATGTGTAGATCAAAGTGCTAGTGAAAAGCGACGAAGACGAGGAAAAAGGCACAGAAACACAAAGTGCGTAGCACTAGGTGCAAAAAATGATAGACTAATGTTAAAAAAATCTTCCTAAGATTGAATACATGGATTACGCCCACTTCAAATGGCGTGGAAAAGAATTAATTATAAGTTTTTAATTAGCTATTTTATACGTCTTTTGTAAATAAAAAAATTTAACGATCTCAATAAAGCAAGTTTAATTTTTGAGTCGGCTCTGCAGTATAATACCCATTTAGAATGCGCGGTCCCATTCTATCGCGTTATATCTTGGAAATGGTCGGTCGTACGAAAAACATCTATATGAACAATTTTGTAGAAAATACTTGTGCGTTACGTAAGTTTTGTTATACATTGTTATGACGTCGGGTGTACTGGAAGCGAGGTAGACGCACAAGTCATACACATTTTTTTGTGCTATTAGAACATCAAAACGAAGGTCTTTGCAAACAATCAGCTTGTTAGGCCCGATTTTGCAGAGGAAGTTTTCCTCTGGCCATTGACTAGCACCCAATAATTTTTAGTAAACTGCTCAACTTTTGAGCCTGCTACCACCAATACTGATCCATTAGCGAAACACAACAAACTATGGGTACCTCCAGTGGCGTATATAAGGGGGGGCCCGGGCCCCCCCCGAAACCAGCCACGCATTCAGTTTTGACGTCTGGGAAGAGGCTGAAGTAGTTGTCAAAAAATATAGTACTGAATAAAATTAGCAGCGACATCAAAATGTAATATAATAATAAAGCAGATAGGGCAACTTTGACGATCATAGATGTTTGATTAGGAAGTACATCTTGGTTTCTTTGCTTCAATTTAGAATTATCATCTATAAAAATAGAAATTTACATTTCTAATATGCATATGTATTATATACAGGGTGGTCCAATAAGCGCGCGGTGCTCTCTAGCGGCCATACCGTTCAAATTAGACGATCATTTTTTAAAATAATAATTTCAAAGATGGTGGACTTTCGGATATAGGTATCGGAAGTAGGCATCAACTTCCTTATTTTAAATGGAACACCCTGTATATTATCACATTTTTGAATTCAACATCGATTTTTAGGTCCGGCTTGTTAACCAGTATTTATGTCTACGAAGCCTATTTTCGAAGTTATTCAGCAATTTTTACAAAATTTGACGTTTGTAGTACTTTATAAGAAAGTTAATATTTCGGAAACTAACCGCGATAGAAATATGCAGTTTTCGGTTTTGAAAGAAGCAAGAAATGTACTTGTGTTTCGGTGAGATCATTGTTTCAAAAGAATATTAAATCGATAGACTAGCAGTTTCCAAATTTGAAGAGTTAAAAACGTTAAAAACTGTTTTTTTCAAATATTGAGAGGTTTCTTGGGTGGTATTATTGGAAACCACATATTAAACTAAGGTTTTCCAAAATTTTCTAAACGAAAATTTGGAAAACCTGTTGGAAAATTTACCACTGGAATTTTTCAGAATAGTGTGGTTACAGTTAGATGGAGCGAAAGCACATTTTAGAATTAAAGACCAATACACCTGCCCATTGTTTCGTTTGCAAGCCACGCCACCTACGATTTTTCCAGTTCCTAATTACAAAACCGTAAATATCCTGAAAACCATCAAAGATGCGCCACATGTGCTCAGGTAAAAGCAAAAGAGAATTTAATTTCGCATCCACCGATGTGAAACTTATAATACCATCCTATTTGAAAAAAAAGTTTTTAACGTTTTTAGCTTTTCACATTTGAAAATTGCTAGTCTATTGATTCAATGTTCTATTGAAAAATGATTTTACTGAAACACAAGTACGTTTCTTGGTTGTTTCAAAACCGAAAACTGCATCTTTCTATCGCGTTTAGTTTCCGAGATATTAACTTTTCTTGTAAAGTACTACAAACGTCAAATTTTGTAAAAATAGCTGAATAACTCCGAAAATAGGCTTCGTAGACAATGGTAACAAGCTGGACCTAAAAATGGGTGCTGAATTCAAAACCGCAATAATATACAGGGTGTTCTATTTAAAATAAGGAAGTTGATGCCTACCTCCGGTATATCCGGAAGTCCGCCATCTTTGAAATTATTTTATAAAAGTAGAGCATTTGAAAAGAAACGTTTTTTATTCAATACATTTTCGTCTAATTTAAACGGTATAGCCGCTAGAGAGCACCGCGCGCTTATTGGACCACCCTGTATAATTATTTTCGTTAATATTAGTACATTATTATTTTATATTTAGGTTAGGATTATAATACGCCAATATTATACAGTATGAGATAAACTTTAATTTTTCCGATGGGGCCCCCCCCGAAATCGATTTCTATATACGCCACTGGGTACCTCCATCCAATCATTTTCACAGCGTAATTATAAGAAGATAAATAGGATACTTGTAGAGGTTGTGAAATCGTCTCGGGAGCATACATAGCGGAGAGAAAACCATATCAGGAAGCAGTAGGAAACAAAAAACATAATTTTACTGATGGCCAAAAAAAGATATTTGCAAAATGAAATAAGGATATACTCAAATTTTCCACGTGACTTAAAACAAGGGCTGACGTCACAGGTATCTTATCGATATCGACAATCGATACTGCTACAGCGCAGGTCAGTGAGATTCAACTGCAAACTAGAGATGATCTGAATTCTTTAACACTGCGACTCCATTTATTGATACTTAAACATATTTGAAACAGGCAATTAACCCACTAGCATTTTCGTTGCAATACATTTTTATATCTGATAGGTATCACAGTTGATCCTGTTTGTGACCGAGATTTGCAACTAATCGAAGCCATCATTTCATTTCGGTGCATCCCATTATGAATGAATCCAAAGATAGAATCTAATTCAAGCCCATCCCTACAAAGTGAATTAGTAATCTAGCCTAACTTTTATTCTTTTGACTTTTGTACTTTTGTGTGCGACTGTGTTTTGTGGTTATAATGATCAATGTCAAAATGTTAGGTTAGCACTGGCTATCGATATCGAAAATCAATACTTTGCATCCCGTCACTATAGGATATCACTGACGTCAGAGGTTGTTTGCGCGGCATTTTCCGGCATTTGAAATAATTTTTGGAATATCTCTCACAGCCGATTCCAAAAACCAAACAAGTCATGTCATGTCATGTTTATTAGGCTCTAAGGAACGCGTAAACGACATAATCCTTTTTTCTGCAAGTACCCTGTTGCACACTTTTTCACAACTTCGTTGGAAAACGGTCCTGCTGTACCTTAGATTGGAATGCACACAAGAGTTTGTCTCATAAATACCAGAATATTGGTACAATTCGGCCAGCATGGTCCACGCGCAATCACATTCTCGCACGTAGCACAGATTCCTGAAATGTCATGAAAAATCGCACAGCCATCGAGATTGCCGGTTCCGGACCGTTATTACAAGCAATTTTATAGTCGACTGGTTGCAAACTGTCACATTACGCTACTCACCCGCCATACTTTGTTGGGTTTCGAACGCGAAACACTAAAAATAATGCAGTTTGTGCGCGCTCTGGTACTTGATCACTTCGTATAGGGGTTACGGGCTATAAAGATAAATGTATACGGATATGGAACTCCATTGGCGTACTGTGGAGGAAATATACTTATTCCTTTTGATAATCCGATTAACACTCGTATAAATCCTTGCGTTTAGTGGACGAAGAAAGATCAAAAAAAGTGCAAAGCCGTAATCGTTCAACTTCGCACGAAAATGGAAGAATGATCCAAACACTGCATGATGAGTTATGGTTTTTCAAATTTTTTCACATGACTGAAAACAGGTGCTGATGTCATAAGACATAATTGACATTCGTAGCATGATTATTAAATTGATCACACACCAACTCTGGTATAACTGACAACCCCTAAAAGGGGTGATACACGTACGAACTTTAAGTACGCGGTTTTTAAGTTCGCGAACTTACTCGGCTCGACGCGATGACACACGTGAGGCTGAAATCACTCATTTTGATAATTTTCCTAAATAAACAAAACTTTTAACAAACGCCAAACACAACAAGCGTTGCGCATCGATGGCCTGCCAAAACAAAGTGGTGGCTCGCGGCTCGCAGTACGAGCTGAGACCAGCTACGAGCAAAATTTCAAACCAGTTGGATCGCCGGCGGTTTGCGCGACGGTTTTAAAGTACGCGTACTTACGGTGACACACAGGCGAAAAAGGTCGTCGAGCCATAAGTACGCGTACTTGCTCGTACGTGTATCAGCCCTTTAAAAGCTGGTTATGTTTATGTCAATCTTCCATTTTGGTTTGGACTTTTGGCACTGATCAATGTCAAACTGTACTAGCCGACTGTACTCATTAGGCCGGAGCATGAAATATGGCAACACTGAATTTGGGGGCTGTGCATTTGTTGTTATGTCATGTGTATTCTTCCAGCTGCAGAAAATATGGTTGGAAGGTGATTATTAATGTGTTTCTAATTATTTACCTGCACAAACGAAACTATGAAGATAACAAGATGCCTGCAAAGCGTGTAGTACCAGGTTGCAGCCCAGTAGAGGACTACCAAACCATGGCCCAACATCCCCAGATTTCAGATTAAAAAGAACGTTGCAAGATGATTTTTAATGGGTTTCTACTTATTTACCTGCACAAACGAAACTATAAAGATAAAAAGATGCCTGCAAAGCGTGTAGTACCAGGTTGCAGCCCAGTAGAGGCATGGATAGAGGACTACCAAACCATGGCCCAACATAACCTTATTCCAGATTAAAAAGAACGTTGCAAGGTGATTTTTAATGGGTTTCTAGTTATTTACCTGCACAAATGAAACTATAAAGATAAAAAGATGCCTGCAACATGTGTAGTACCAGGTTGCACTAGCAATTGTGCGTCCAATAAGGGACATAAACAGAAGTGGGTGAAAGGTATTCCTCGGAAGGGCTGGTTATATTTATAAGGATAAAGATAATAATTTACAAACATTTCAAAGGATAAGACCTATTTTAAAGCACAATGTGGTAAATACAGTTAATAGAACTCATCTGGGCATGGCCTGGGGCATACCTACGAAAGGATTTGATAGTGAAAAGGAAATCAAGACCAGCAAAAATGGCTTCACAGTGACCTAATAGTGAATTTTTCTAGCTGAAGTGACAATTTACAAAGTAAATTGAGTGTTCATTTAAGTGGAAGTGGAAGTGGCAGCAGGAAACAGGTTGCGTTTATTTTTATTTTGTAGTGTCTGACTGTGATGAAACAGACATCAGATGTAAGTGGTATCAGTAGTAGTAGTTCTAAAAAGTATTTTTCTTAATTTATTAATCGAGATGAACTCTAATACATATAAAATGGAATAATTATTCTGAAACTATAGGGCCACTATTTGACAGCTAAGCCACGTTGCCACATCTAAGGCTCCGGCCTAGTGTAGAGTCGGCCATGCCTAACCTCAATAAAAATATGAAAATGACGTGGCTCAAGTCGTCAAGTGTCACAACCAAATATCGGCCAGAAAGTGTTTATGATACCTCAAATCCCATCCCTACAATTTTTAGTGTCGGCAGAGGCTGGTTTATGTCTCATAAGCAAATTAAAAAATAAAATTTTTTTATTTTATGGTGTCTAACACATTACAATGTATGGATTAAAGCAATATTTTTTTGGGTGCAAGGACCCTATTGCGTTTTTCTAGAACATATTCACGTAACAAGAAAGAAAACCCTTGTGGGGCCAAAGGAAATCTTATTATGATATGCGGAATATTAAAAAAAAGATGTGGTATGGGGTTTCGTATGAAGCACATCCACCTCATCTGCCGCTCTTCATGGAAAGTATCAAAGGTGATGCTGAAGTCAAAATGTCAGAATCAGAAAAGTCATTCCCAAGCATCACTTCCATATCTACACAAAATACGGTAGAATACTGAGGTAGTGGACAAAAGGTGTGTGCTCACACAATTTCGCACCATCATGG
The DNA here is from genome assembly GCA_951848785.1 of Callosobruchus maculatus. Lineage (NCBI taxonomy): Eukaryota > Metazoa > Arthropoda > Insecta > Coleoptera > Chrysomelidae > Callosobruchus > Callosobruchus maculatus. The sequence goes on along the minus strand of CATOUR010000041.1, from coordinate 14,344,693 downwards.
AGTGCGGAGTCACCAATACAACTAACAGAAAAAGGTACATACGGGAAAAGCCATTGATAAAAAGAGACACCTAACTCCTCATCCTACATTTCCACTATACCCATAGCCAGGCGCAGTGAGAAAACAGTTTGGGTGGAGAGCTTTGAAGCCGTACTCAAAGTTTTTGGCATGAACATCTCCAGAAATCGCCAATTTTTGGCATGCATGAATGGAAATCGCCAGAAATTGTGACGTCGCGGTTGTTAGTGTGAAATTGTCAAAACCGAAAAGCCCAGTTTGACATGTTCTGTGGGTGAGGTTGACCCCTGACCTACGGAACTGCAAAAGTTGTCAAGCTCAAACTATCCTATGATTAGCCTGTGGGCAAGATCGTATGTTTTGTAGTCACAATAGTCACTATCAGCCGATGTCTAAAAGTTTGCACGTATTAACAGTCCCTTGTTTGTATATTTACTACTCATTAATTGTGAATTCGTGGGAATTCCCAGAATTTCCCCATCCAGTCAGATATCCACAATTATAATACCAGAGGATCTGAAGCATTAAGGCCACCAAGATATCGACTAACTACTTCTAAGCAAAACTCTTTAGACATCAGATTTTATAACAAACTGCCTCATGACTACCATCAAAGTAATTTACATACGTTCAAGAAAAAAGTCAAGCAGATGTTACTGGACCACTGTTTCTATTCCACACAGGAATATCTGAGCACCAATATTAACAGTTCTCACTGAGGTATATATATATATTTTTTCTTTTTCTGAATTACTATCTACTTGTGCTCTGTACATACATATTACATACATATTAAGTTAGTCTTAATTACATATAAGTTTGTTTTTGTAATCTTTCTCCATTTTGACTTACCATAAATGCATTCATTTGTATAAAATGGTCAAATAAAACTACTACTACTACTACTACTACTAAATTAAGGACTATTGTGATCATCTAGGACTCCCAAGACGCTTAAAAGGCATTGGACTCCTGGAGGAGATTACATCAAAACTGGTATGGGACTGTTGCTATTGGTAGCAGTGAGTTTAAATACATAACCATTACTACGTTTTTGTTTTTCTTTAATAATAAATAATAAAAAAATACTTCAGTACTAACTCTCTATCAATCTGATTGGAATTAAAACAATTCCCAGTGAAATAAATTTATTTTAAAACTTCTGAGAGTCATTTGCTAATTACAAATCAACTTCAGTTTTTCAAATATTGTTCATTTTGAGACATTGGGGCATTTTTGGAACATCAGAAATAACGAATTTTGTGGCTATCGTTATTTTGAGCATGCGCAGCAATAAGAAATAGGTGGATACTCAATAAGGATAACGAAGGTCGAACAATTTTACTGACCTGCTCTCTCTCTACTTGGCCAAGGTGTCAACTGTAAGACAACTGGCAATATTGCCACGCTTCACGCGGCTAGCACTTGACTATATACTTTGCACCATCAAAAGTCGCCAGCACAGCTACGATTTTTGATCGCTAACACTTTGGCGGAAAATCGCCGCACCTCTCATTTCTGCGGAACGCGTCTCCTAAAGAATGGGAGTGGAGGGTAGGGAATAGTTTGTTCTCTCTTCGACCTCTAAAGGCTATCGTCTATCTGCTTCCGATACGTTTATATCGGCATTCTAGATCCTGGCTTGTCAATCGTGTATACCGCTGAACACACAGAAAAATCTGTCGTTCTGTCAAAGAATTACGCTTGGATTCAATGGGACGTTACACTCAGCATTCCTCAAATACAGAGATGTTTTATCCAGTGGGAAGTGTATAGTTGGTAACGAATTATATTGTATTGCCGATTCAACTACAAGATGTCATTGGATTCCAATGAATGATTCTAACGCAGCCTGTCGTTGAATCGAATCTGTGTTTGGTAATTGATTCTAAACTACTTTCTTTTCCTTGTACCAACACATTTTATTGCGAGGACAGCTGGTCGATTCGTTTGGATGTTTAATGGTGTGATTTTGTATAAATTTATAAGGAGCATGTTGCATTTTTACCTGAAATATAACTGTCTGACTAATCTAAATAGCTACATTCAAATGTGGCTGTTAGCTCTTCTAAGTCCCGATTTCTCAGTAGGTCCTCCATTTAATTTATAACTGGACACATTTAAATCACACAATTGCTGATGCAATACGCAAAACCACGAGATGACACAACACAGCTAACACCGAAACAACACAACGACACAACCTGGTCCATGTTAGCGGGTTCGCGGCGATAGTAACACTGAGATGATCCTCCTGTTCTTTATTTTTACGTAAATTGAATCGGGACATCAGTCCCGCCGAATACTGATTATTGTTCAGCGAACGACAAGGGCCATTGAAACAGAATTAATTTTTATCAGATGAATTATCATGAACTACTGTTGCAGTAATAATTTTTGTGCATTGAATAGATTGTACGCTTTGCTTAAATGAAACATAGGGTAAATTTCGAAAACAGAATGACGTTTTGTTTGCTTTATATGTCAATACTGGTATTAGAAGGATTATACATATCGTTAGAACGAATATAAAATTATTTTGAATTTATTGGCATACCTGTGATTACTTCGAATATAAGGATTGAATTCTTTCAATGACATGGATTTGAAACAACTGTAAATATATTTAAAGCGATGGAAAAACATCCAAATACTAACAATTAATTGGAAACGCAACTGTATTTTTTCTGTGAACCTGGTGATATTCTGTACTTTTCAGACCTTCCTGAGGATTGCCTTTGAAGACATATGTGTGATGTTTTCTCATGCGTACTTGCACCATTCGTAGATATTCACATTAATTGTAGCCATCTTTCAGAAGTAAAATCTAGACATACGCTACCAATGACAAGAAGCCTATTACTTCGTAATGTACAATTTGTGTATTCATGGATGAAGTAAAATCCTTTTATCCTGATAAGCAAATGCTTTCAGAGTCGCTGTTTTTGTAGACAGCAATAATTTAAAGCGAACACGTTAAAATGGTGTTCGCACGTAACCATAATTGAGTTTTAACCTCATAATGACTTTGATTCTAATGCGATTCAGCGCACAGTCTGCCCCTCCAGCCTCCATACTAAAACGTATTATAAAGTTGTACACTTCCAAGTTACTTTGTCTTTAATCGGATTTTACTTAATCGCTATACCAATTTACAACTACGGGCCAAAGTTCCTACTTTTCTTATTAATGGATTGACTTAGTCCGGGTGACTGAATTTTCTATAATATGAAAAGCCACACAAGTTAAATACGTGTGTAAAGAAGGTTTCACGCTTAATAAAGTTAAGGCGCTTTGATAGATGTTTTTCATGGATTTCGGTCAATAACTTAAATACACTCTTCTTCACGACGTTTCAGTTTATTATACTTAAATCATCGTCGAATGTCTATAAATGATAAAAATGTTTTGTGTATATACTATTAAAAAAAATAACAAAAATCAAAATTTTACATGAAGGCAGAAATATAACTATAAAAAATGTAGGTATATTATATCAAAATTGAAATATAAATTTAGTAAACATCTTTTGATGGATAGAGTGAATAAATCAAAATATACATATAAATTTGCTATTTCAAGGATGATAATATTAACAAGCCGTTTTGTATCTATCTATATATAAATATGATATTTGTTAAATTTTCCCAAGATGCAGAGACCTCACTTTATTAAATTATTATATGTACATCGCTTGGTTAATATCGGATCGCAAATTTATTGAATTTAGATGATTTTAAGGAATTCTCAGCATTCTCCTCCACGTCCACATTTCAAAAGCATCTATGCGAGCTCGATCTGCCTTTTTAACAGTCCAAGTTTCCGAGGCATACAAAAATATGGAGAACACAAGAGACTGAACCAGCGACATTTTGGTAGCTTTAGTTTTGTTATGATCACGCCATATTTTAGTAAGCTTTGTCATGGCCACATGTGCCTGATGAATGCGCCGTCGAATCTTATTCTCACAGCTACCCGAATTGTCGATCAAAGAACCGAGGTACACAAAACTTTGAACTACATCACAACGGCCTATTGACTTTATTTCTCGATGATTGGCATGCTCTCTATCTACGATCAAAAACTTGGTCTTGTTGTAGTTAATACCAAGACCATATGCTGGACTGTGTTGTTCTAAAACGTTCAATAGAGGTACTAGTTCTTCCCGAGAAGCAGCAATAAGGGTTGTATCGTCAGCAAATCTTAAGTTAGATATTTTGCTTCCGCCAATAGTTATACCGCCATTCCAGTTGTCCAATACCTGTCTCATCACAAATTCAGAGTAAATGTTAAATAACATCGGAGATAATACACATCCCTGACGAACTCCTTTTCTAGTTGCACTTTGACCAGACAGGTAACCATCAATTCTTATACGAGCCGAGCTAGACTCATAGAGTTGCTGTATGAGAAATACTAAGTGGTAAGGGACTCCCATAGAAATAAGGATTTCCCAAAGTTTAGGCCACTTTACGTTATCAAACGCCTTAGAATAGTCCACAAAGCAGACAAAAACTGGAAAATAATGCTCTCTGGCTTTTTCAATAATCTGTCTTAAGTTTAAGATCTGTTCACGGGTACCGCGTCCTTTTACGAGACCTGCCTGCGCCTGAAAAATTTGCCAGCCAATAACATCCTCCAAACGAGATTGTAAAATATATAGTAGAACCTTGCTTGCATGAGAGATTAACGAAAGTAGGCGATAATTGTCTAGATTTGTTGGAGATCCTTTCTTATGAAGTGGAACAAAAATGGACGTGCACCATTCATCTGGCCACACACAGGAGGGCCAGACCACCTTACAAATGTTATATAAAAGAGAGATGCCGTCTTCACCCAAGCATTTTAATGTTTCGGCAGAAATAGCATTAATGCCTGTAGCTCTATTAGTTTTTAACTTTTTGAGGGCATGTTCCACTTCAGACAAAAGAATATCCGGTTGATATTCAAAATCCAATGAGATGGCCTGAGGGCCAAGTGCAAGATACTGATACAGATAATTCTTGTTATCAGCGAGAATGTGTAGTTAGTCCGGCTACTGGACCCCATTTTTTTCGTATTTTTCCTTCACCAGTAAGTAGATTAACAAAATGCGTGCAATAAAGCTTATATGAATACCCTATAAGCTCTTCCTAACAGGCGTAAATTAGTACTAGAGCAACATACCTGTTAGCTTCATCGTTTATAGAAACTATCTCAAATGAAACGGTTATATAAAGCTTAAACTGTGTGTAATTGAATTTGAATGCATTTAAAGTATCTCGAAACCCGCTTAGCCGGTATGCCGAGTCTGGGTCGCCATGTTATTTCAAACTTTTCAGGATTTGCCGTGTTTTGAAGAAGATTAAATTATGGAAAGGGGAGGTGGGTAGAACGAAGGTAAATGCGCTGCGCTAACTGAATTTTTTTCCAGATAAGAGCAAACCAGCGGACGGCAAAGCTCTTATCCTGGATAAAAGCTCACCAAGTAATCAGCTTTGCAGTTTCTGGGATTAATTCTCGTATTACAGGTGCTTTCAAACTTACGCTATCTATACAAGACCTCCTGAAGGGCGGAAGTGCTGAAATAAAGCAACCAATTACAAAGAATTTCCCATATTCTGAAATGGAAATAGTTGTGCTTGAAATACTTACTCGAATGTTTTTGTATTAGATGAACAACAGATAAAATCAAATCAGCGGACGGTAAAGCTCTTACCCTGGCTAAAAGCTCACCGAGTAATCAACTTCGCAGTTTCTGAGATTAACTCTCGTATTACAAGTGGTTTCAAACTTACGATATTTATACAAGACCTTCTAAAGGGCGGAAGTACTGAGATAAAGCAACCTTAGGGGTGCACGAGTTACCCCATGTTATGAAATATTAGGTAATTTCTCAATTACAAAGAATTTCCCATATTCTGATCTTCTTTTTTAATTTGGAAAAATGGAAATAGTTGTAGTTGAAATACTTGCTCGAATGTTTTTATATTAGATGAAAAACAAATAAAAGCAGATCAGCGGACGGTAAAGCTCTTATCCTGGCTAAAAGCTCACCAAGTAATCAACCTTGCAGTTTCTGGGATTAATTCTCGCATTCCAGGTGCTTTTACACTTACGCTCCTAAAAGGTGGAAGTCGTGAGATAAAGCAACCTTAGGGGTGCACGAATTACCCCATGGTATGAAATATTCTTCCCTAATTTCTCAATTATAAATAATTTCCCGTATTCTCATCTTCTTGTATAATTTAGAAAAATGAAAATAGTTCTGGTTGAAATACTTGCTTGAATGTTTTTGTATTAGATGAACAACAGATAAAAGCAGATCAGCGGACGGTAAAGCTCTGATCCCAGGTGAAAGCTCACCAGGCAATCGACTTTCCAATCTCCGGGATTAATAATTATCGTATTACAGTGCTCTCAAATATACAATATCTATACAGTGTGTTCAATAGGTAGTATCAAGTCCTGAGATAGAAGCCATCTTAGAGGATAACGAATTACGTTGCGCGATATTTTGTAATTTTCAATTATAGATAGCTTCCCGAATTGCCTTTCCGTTATTCAACATACAGAGACAGAAATAGTTGGGATACTTGCTTGAATACCCCAGACCAGACTGTGAAAGCAAGAACTTTTACTGTAGCAAACACTAACATTTATGCTTAACAGAATAATAGGATGTGGGCTGGAAGTGCTTCGTATAAGGATATATACTCACGAATCCAACGGAATATGGAAATTGAAACAAAACTCTACTTAACTTCATTATTTTATCCCTGTAACGTCGTTACCGAAGAGTCCTTGAAAGCACTCTAAGCCGAAAGTCACTTTTTTACTAATTGAGACTTGTTAACGTAAGTGCGCTCACTTAACGGAAAAAGAGGTTTTTCTTACCTCTGTTTTTATTAGCTAAAGGCACGTTGACCCTCCCCAAGCGTTTTTCCAGACGGGACACAGATCCCGGATTAGCGTATTATGCTTGAGTGGTTGCTTATCATTTTTCACTATTAGCCCAGCCATGAAGGCAAATATGTCAACTATCACTTCTCACTATAGTGTAGACTCGGGGTCTGAGAAACTTGTTCGGTTGTAGTTCATGAAATGCGGTAGGACTAAAGACAATAATAAATAAACCCATTTGTTTAGTTAATAAAAAAATCCAACAGGTAAATAGTGGTTGCGCCCTCATGCTGCATTCCTCTAGCCTAAGCGTAAATTGCGAATGTAGCGATTTACAACAGTACCGTATGGCCTCATCAAGTTTTCCATCATACCAAAGGCTTCGTCCGCAATACACTGACAACAAATACACTGTCACTCGATTGCCCAGTTTCACCCTATATAAATGTTGTACGAAGCCCTACGCGCGTCATCTGAACTAAGCCTTACTCAACTGCCCAAATAATTATTATATGCGTGTTTATTTTTGAAACGCAATATTAATTCGCTATATTGAGTCCCTTTTTTATTTACGTTATTTATCAAACTGCTTCCAGACTGCCTTTCTCATTCCATCGGACTGCTTTTTGCAGATGATTTCCAACTTTTCAGAACAATAACTTTTTCCCAGGACTGTCTTTTGCTACTGAAATGTATAGATACCATAATTTGTTTACTAAAATATAACAAAATATCAGTAAGCGTCAGAAACTGTTGCGCTATGACCTTCACATGGGAAAATAATGCTGTAGAGCACAGCTATAAGATTAATGAGGTAGCCTCAGGACGAAAAAGTGATCCAAAAACCTAGGAGTTACTTTTCAGAGTGATATGAGGTTCAGTTCTCATTATATAAAAATAGTCAACAACGCATATAAATATCTCGAAACAGTTATAAAGGTACGCGCACAGAAATCGGCATCGGACGGACGGGACGGAGGAAACGGCCGTTGCTCTACGGATTTTTTATTAGGGTTATCGCACATGTCTGATCGGAATCGACGGAAGAATTGGAAGTCAGTTGCAAATATGTCTTCGAGCGGTGACGAATTGGCGATTGTTCTGGAAGAAGAAAATTATCAAAAACGTAAAAAGCGTAGACGGATGTTGGTTCATAAAATATATCAAAGAAGGACAGTTTTTGGGAAATTTATTTCCGGACCTAATTAATGACGAAAAAAGGTTCTTGAATTACTTCAGAATGACGCGTTTTAAATTCCATTCCCTGCTGAAGGCCATAAGAGAAGCCATTAATGAAGAAAAATGTCAATCTCTCCTACCTGTTGGAGCAAAAGAATGGTTGATGATATGCTTAAGCTAGGTAGGTACTTGCTAAATGCCGACGGTGCCTCGACAATCTCCGATCAGCATCGCACATACGTCGGTATCGGCACGTACGGCACGCATCGGCCGGCTTTTAGTTCTAGTTGCTATGTTTTTGGCGGATTTTGAAAATCCGATGCCAGCCATGTGCGCTGGTCCATTAAATTCAATAGAAACTATTTTTCTCCGATCCGTACCGTTCGTCTGATACCGATTTATGTGCGCGTACCTTAAGGCTGCCCCATACACTAGTGAGGCCTCACCTAGAGTATGCTATACAAATTTGGATGCCCACAGCAGTCATTGACATAGGCCGCATAGAAACAGTCCAAAAGAGATTCCTGAGGTATCTTTATATTAGTAAAAACAACACTTATCCTTACATGATCTCATATAAAAGCCAACTTAATAACCTTGGATGCAGGAGTTTATTAGACAGAAGAAATAAATAGGCTGTGATATTTATTTGCCAGTTAAATACAGGGTGAGTTTTTAGTACCGGCTTGGTCGATTACTCCACTGCTGTAGAATATAGCGAAAAAAGTTGTACATTGAAGTTGTTGCCACGGATATGCTCCTTGCTCAAAAAACGTTTCAATTTATACAGGGTGATCCATAACTACGTGGTGATGCAAACATATATTTTTTTTAAATAAGACACCCTATATATTATCACATTTTTAGATTCTACTAATAATTTATCTTTTGACAATATAAGGTATTATAACATTATACAGGGTGTTTCAAAAGTTAACAGCATTTTCATATCCAAATCGCTGTTAAATGAACGTACTGTATACCAAAAAGTAATGAATCACAAATATTTTTTTTACATACAAGGATAAAAAATATCCTCTAGTTTCAAAATCGGCTGTAAAAAAAGTCGACGACACATATTCATTCACCTTAGAAATTTCAATTATAAATTTATTATAATGGATAAATCCAGAACTTCACCAACAAATAAAACGCTAAAAATATGCAGTCATATTTCTATAAGTACCTCGATAGATATCTTCAATGGGTAATGGGTCGAAATCAGTTTGGAGCTAAATGTTGCGTGTCACTTATTTTAGTGTAGGTCTATCATAGCAGGGCTATCTTGTTTAAGTTTGTGTCTATTTACCATTACATGTAAAATTACTTTGGGGTTTGTATGTGTACTAAATATAACTATGTGTATCTCTGATGTAAATATTTATTAACAGAACCAATTTTTACTAATCAAATAAACCATTTTCTCATTCTGAAGATAGCTAAAATCCCATCATAGCGATTAACTTCTGTAGAAAGTTTCAACGAGCTTTGAATAGCTCGGTTCGCTTTACAATCAATTTGCCAGAGGATTATCTTATTAAATTTTCTTTGAAGGTGCTCTAACTTTTCCTTAAAAGTTTGTACATTATTCTCTCCTCTTTTGTGGATACCTCTGCCATATTTAAAACTTTCCGCTGTTAGAGGAAATTGAAGGCCATTAGTTTTATATATCACAACATCTGATTGATTTAGGGGATCTTCGTATGAACAGAAATTGACGTCTTCATCTGCACATGAGGGGAGAAACTACTGCCATATACGAGGTTGTGTATAAGAAAACGATTAGACTTTTACTATAGTATAACAATAAGATTTACAATTAAAAATCTTCAGCACTGTCATTTAATACGCATATCACATCGGTTCATCCACTTGTCATAAACTTACGAGAAACTATTTTCTGATAGTCTGCTTAGTATACCCCACATGAAAGTCACATATTGCATTGAAATTTTCATCATATGATATACAGGGGAGTTGAGGCCCAAGTTAATATTTATACGAGGCAGTCTTAAAAAAACAATGTAGATCGTAAATTAGCTGTAGGGACATTGAAATTAAATTCACTCACTAGCCAAGTACAATAAGCCTTGCTATGTAGGAGCTTATACAGATACAACAACGAAAATAGGTTAAGTCTTAGCTACAAATTAGTTTATTGAACCTACTACAAAGAAGGTCTTCGCAAATGCATTGCTCAGTATAACACCATCCGATTTCAAACATAAGTATTTCAGAAATCTTCTCTGAACCTTTTTAATGGCATGTTTGTGACAGGCGTAAAAAGGCTTCCAAACTAGTGACGCGTAGGTATTCTAATCTTGAGCGTACGTAGGAATAGTAGAGCATTTTTAAAGTATCTACATTTTTGAGTAATTTGCAGTATAAACCATAAAACCTCCTTGCGTCTTAACATTTTCCATTGTATGTGTTGATTGAACCTTGATTTATTGTCAAACCATATTAGTAGAGGGAGAATGTATGTTCTGGGGGGGTCAATGACCGAGCAACCTTGTCCTACATGACCAACCTTGACCTTTGACCTCTGACCTTTGACCTCTGAACTTTGACCTCTGACCTTTGACCTCTGAACTTTGACCTCTGACCTTTGCCCTCTGACCCTTGACCTCTGAACTTTGACCTTTGACCTTTGACCTCTGAACTTTGACCTCTGACCTTTGACCTCGTGACCTCTCAACAAACAAAAAATTCTCAACTGGGAATACAGGTGGCTACAACGCCATGTATATAGAATTTACTATAAGTGGAATAAGCGAGAGAGATGTGGAAATAGTTGCATTTCAAATTAATGCTTAAGCGTTCGTCATATAACAAAGGTGGTCCAGACGCCTTTTCGCAGTAGGCGATCACCCAACTGGTTTTGCGCCGTCGGCTTGAAGAACGAAGACTAATTAAATTCAACTGTTCGATATGTTATAGTACAGTCTATGTAGGTCTGACATCCTGTGTAAATGTGTTTGAATAAGAGAGATGCTATTGTTCGGCAAAGTGGGAAAGATACAGGATGGCCTTCAAAGGGTAACACGCTCCAAAGCGGGCTACCTAGTCGAGTTTGGAGGGGGATAGGAGTTATATTCACGTTGTATCAAGCTTTTCGCAGTTCGTTATTCGCACCCAGTAGACATGGACGATCTATATGTGGTAATCGAGGACGGACGTCTGAGCCCGATCTCCTATGACTCTACCCAGAGTACATTGGTCTTCCCTGCTCAGAATGCTCCTGTACAGGTCGGAAATGCCCTCCTGCACGAACTGGAGGAAGATCTGGCCGACTTGGAGGAGAGTGAGGGAGAGGCAGCTGATACGGACCAGGAAGGGGACACTGACGCGGAAACGGAAACAGATGAGGAGATCGGAGACCTGCAGGAGGAAAGCAACGATTCGGCTTATTGTAGCGATGAAGGTTTTTCATAATTGTAAATATATTAATTGTAAATACACCAATGTAAATAAACCAATGTAAAGAGATCGTCTGTCATTTATTACTGATATGCTTCAATGCAACCTGGTTAACAGCGAATTGAAAACAAATAGTAGAATAAAAGGAAATCAATTAAGTTGTGGCAGTGAAAGAACAAGTCATAAGTGAGTTTGCTAAGGGGCAGCTGAAAAATAGTACCCAGAATAGATCAGTGTTCTGTTGTGATTAGAAATAATAAGTGGGTATATTTCTGTGCAAGTAAACAACAGCGAGCTATCAATAAAACACAATCATGTTACTATTTTGTTTTTATTTCAAATACGGTTTTACTCATATCTTCTCTAACTTACAACCCTTACACAAACACTGAGTTCGGGCGTTTTACGACACGCTTTTACACACCTGGCTCTTACACGTTTTCCACAATAAAGACATTTTGCCAACCGCATATCGTGGGCATGGAACTGCTTGGTGTACGCAGTATCCCACACACTAAATATGGCATATCTTGCTGCTGGTAGACATTGCTCGCACACTATCGAACCTTTATCTCTGCTTCCAACAAAGCTATATTCTTGACACATTTCTTGATTCCATTCAATGCCTCTGGAATACGCTTCTACTATAGCAATGCTTTCCACGTATACGTTATTCCCAGTTACTGTACCACACATCACATCTATCAATCCGTATGGATGTCGCTCAATCTGGCTGTTCTGCAATTCTTCCCATTTGATCAGATGACTTCCATTCATATTCAAATCTGTTTGACACGCTGTATTCCTCGGACATACTGTAGTAGTTTTTCTCAATACTTTCGTCACATCTGAGGGGTCGCTACTCATTGCACTGGAGCAACAGCGTTTCCGTGCTGACACCTGTTACACATAAGCTCTCCCAACTGGTTACCACACGTATTGCGCAGCCACTGGTCTTCGACTTCTCTTGAGAATGGTTTGAGATACAACTAAGATTTGCAAAGCGTCGTCACCACAACACCATCACCCCCTCCCCCAACCTCAAGTTGTTTAACTGGTAAGGTTGTTAAACTTTCTAGGTCAGTCAAAGCATAATTATGTCCCCCCCCCCGCCCCCCGTGTGGGGAGGTATGGAGAGATACAACTAAGATTTGCAAAGCGTCGTCACCACAACACCATCGCCCTCTCCCCCCAACCTCAAGTTGTTTAACTGGTAAGGTTGTTAAACTTTCTAGGTCAGTCAAAGCCCCCGTCTGGGGAGGTATGGAGGGGGCTTTAGTGTGGGGAACTTAGAACATAAAAGGCAGAGTTCTTGTCAATGAAAAACATAGTGCAGAGTCAACTGATACAGTAACACATCTAGCAGCGAAATGGACTTCACTACAGAGTCAAACGCTCCTTGCGACTCCACGTCTTGGATACAGCACCAAGAAGATAGTTCCAGCATATGGAGTGTGGAGACTGCGGTACCGGATGATGGGACACCCGACCAATCACATTGGGCGGTGGCGAGGCCACCGATGGACCATGGACCATGCGACTCCACAACACAGCCGCTGGGGTTCCTGCTGTCTACTATAGACAGCTCATCAGATAACAGCGACAGTGATGATCCTGATCGTACAGATGGTCCATCAAACCATAGAGCTGTGCGAGTGTACCTGCCGTTTCCCATAGATAGCGAGGAGGAGACATGAGGCGCTATTTGGAAATCACAAAGAGACGTAGTTCTGGGAGGAGCTCCGTGAGGTAAATGTTAAAAACTAAATCTATATAGATAAATCATGTGTGTTTCGTTGGTTTCAGATAGGACGGAGCCCCCTCCCACTGTGGCAAGAGAGGACTGCCACCTCCTCGTGGTTCTTGCTGGGTAACGCCGAGAGCAGTCCAACCGAATTTGTTGGGGATACATAAGGTAACATAAAAACATCTTCGATACCCCCCTCCCTCAACCACCCCTACTCACATACATGTTTTCTCTTTTGCAGAGATATAAGGTGAATGATATGAGTCGTTGCAGCAGTGAGTGACGGAACATGGAGAAATACATCTGCAACCGATGCAACAACAGGTTTACAACGAAGTGGAATCTGAAGCGACACCAGGCGACCAGCTGTAACGTATCAGAGGAGCCGCCGTCCAAGAGGACACGTGTGAAGACAACCGCGCGGGTCAAGCAACCAGCAACAAAAGGTAATATATAAGTGTGAATACAATTAAACAACTTTTGCACTCAAATATGGAACACATGTCGATGAGCTGTTGAAAAATCATTGATATTCACAGACGCATTTTCTGATATTCTAGGTGCACCAATAGCAAACCTTGCGCAGCCAGGTCCAAGCGGTATGCAGTCTACTGGTCGGATCGGGATGGCAACCACTGATCAGGCAGGACCAAGCGGTATGCAGCCTAACACGGATTACACCAGCGCCAAGTATTGTGACAGCTGTTCGCGGTACATTCCAGCCAAGACGTTTTCTGCACACCTGCGGAGCTTGAAACATAAAGCTTACACATGGAAGCCATTGAACGAAGCGGTAAGAGTCAGTCAAAGTGCATTTGGCGGTAAAATTGTAAGCTACCAAGTAGTGTCAGGTCTGCAGACGTTGAACATTGAAGATTATTTGGAGTCAATTAAATCAAAGATTATTGAGTTATTAGAACAAGAAGTAATGAAGCATAATGCCGTCAAAGCTAATATAGAACTTTTTGCTGTATATATTTTACCCGCTAAAGAAACTAGAGATGTAAAGTCTCACAACACGGCAAATAAGGTTTTCACAGTAGCGTCAGATTTCAGTAAAGAATACGATGCACTTGTTACAGTAATCAGCGATAAGTCAAAAGGGTTTGCAGAACGCGAAAGTGGGTGGGTTTTGGAAAAAATTTTGTATTTGGAAGTTAACATTAGTAAATATAATCCATTGAGAGCATCCTCATACATTCCGCTTCCAAAAGAAATAGCAAACAAAAAAGCAGTTGTGAATATGAACAATCAAGATGAATGCTGCTTCGCTTGGTCAATTGTAGCAGCCCTATTCTCACCACAGGGACGAGTGACTGATACCAAATCATATCCACATTATTCCACAATACCATTCTTAAATTTTTCGACAATAGATTTTCCAGTATCACTAAAAGCTATCCCGCAGTGGGAGCAAGTGAATACCATTTCATTGAACGTGTATGGTTTGGAACCATTCCTAGTTGATGGTAAATGGAAATACCATATCGTTGGCCCGTTACATTATACCTCAAAAAAACAAACAGTGCACATAAATTTGTTGCTCGTTGACGATTCAAATGGTAAGCAACACTACTGTTGGATCAAAAACTTTTCTCGTTTATTATCGAGCCAACTCACGGCCAACACGAGAACAAAATATTTTTGTGACGGGTGCTTGCAATACTTTCCGTCTGAAAGTCTGCGGGACTGTCATTTACAGCAGAACTGTAAGTTCGTGGCTGTAAAGTTACCAAGAGGTGAACTTAGACAAGACCGATTGGGAAACCTAGTTCCCGATAATGTGTTAAAATTTGAAAACTATCACAAACAGTTGAAAGTGCCATTCTGTGTGTATGCAGACTTTGAATGCATCCTTTCACCCATTCCACCCGACTCTACGGATTCATCCAATCGTGAGTCGTATACCATAAAAAAGTATAAACACAGCCCCAGTTCGTTTGCATATTATATCAAATTTACCCATAATGAGGCTGCATCAAAGCTTCAGATATATCGAGGGGAGAACGCTGCAGCAGAATTTATCAAACGTTTACAGGCTGATATATACGAGTTATATAACACTTATTTAAAAGATATAGCTCCGATGCATATGACTCAACACGATGTGAGTCAATTTGATGCTGCAACAGAATGTTATATATGCGACAAACCTTTTGAACCCTTCAATCGAAAGGTGAGAGACCACTGTCACATCACCGGTCGATATCGTGGAGCTGCCCACTCTATCTGTAACTTGAATTTCAAGCTTCCCAACTATGTCCCTATTGTATTTCATAATCTCAGAAATTACGACGCCCATATTTTCATAAATCAGCTTGGAGCCGATAAGGGAGACATCACAGTATTGCCACAAACTTTTGAAAAATATATTTCTTTTACCAAGTTGCTCCCCGTAAATCAGTATAAAGCGCAAAATGGTACAACTAAATCGGTATTACTACAAATGCGTTTTATTGATTCCTACCAGTTTCTATCGACCAAACTCGAAACTCTTGCTTCACTTTTAGACCCTTCACAATGTCGTGAAGTACGTAGAGCCTTTCCAGATGATACACAATTTGAGTATATGCGACAGAAGGGTGTTTTTCCCTACTCATATCTAACGGATATGGTGAAATTCAGTGAAACATCTTTGCCAGACAAAGAGTGTTTTTATGATGAGTTGCGTGATGCGCACATATCGCAAGAAGATTACAACCGTGCATGTAAGGCATGGACGGCTTTGGGTTGTAAAACGTTGGGCGACTATTCGGACATGTATCTAACCTCCGATGTATTGTTACTGGCAGACGTCTTTGAAAACTATAGAGATTTATGTCTTAAGACGTACCACTTGGACCCCGCCCATTATTTCACTGCCCCTGGGTTGAGCTGGGACGCAATGCTTCGGCATACAAAAATCGAACTTCAACTCCTCTCAGATATTGAAATGATCCACTTTTTCAAGAAAGGGATACGGGGTGGAGTGAGTACGTGTATTACACGGAAAGCGGAAGCTAATAATCCACACCTCCCTACATTTGATGCAACAAAACCAACATCCTATATCATGTACCTTGATGCCACGAATTTATACGGGTACAGTATGTCCCAACATTTACCGCTGGGGCAGTTTGAATGGATGACTTCGGATGAAGTTAAAAACTTTTCCGAAATTCTACCCGAAGTAAGCGACACCTCAAATGTTGGTTATGTATTAGAAGTAGACCTTGAGGTGCCACGCGAGCTGCACGATTTCTTTAATGAATATCCGTTTTGTCCAGAGATGATTACACCTCCTGGTGGGAAGGGTAAAAAATTAATTCCAAATCTATATGAGAAAAAACGATATATAATCCACTATCGAGCATTGCAACAGTGTCTGAAGTATGGAATTGTGTTGAAAAAAATTCACAAGGGACTACGGTTTGCACAAGCTAAATGGCTGGAACCATACATTGCTTTAAATACTCAGCTCAGAAATCAGGCTAAGAACAAATTTGAAAACGGGATGTACAAAACGATGGTAAATTGTATTTTTGGAAAAACGATTGAAAACGTGGAAAAAAGAGTGGACATTAAACTAGCAACAACTTTTGAAAGTAACAGTCGCAAGCGTGGAGCTTCTAATTATATTAGCAAACCAACATTCAAAGAGTTACGCATTTTCAGTGAAAACTTAGTTGCTATTCAAATGGAAAAAACATTTATTGATTATTGCCGACCGACATATGTTGGATTTTGTATTTTAGATATCGCCAAAATTGTGATCTATGACTTTGTATATGATTTTTTAAAACCAACATATGGAGACAACTGTACAATTTTATATACGGACACTGATAGCTTAATAGTTCATGTCAAAACGTCAAATTTTTATGCGGATATGAAAGCAAATATATCACGATTTGATACATCGAATTATACCGTTCCAAATTGTCACAACGTACCAAAAAATCAGTCAATCTTAGGAAAAATGAAAGACGAATATGCAGGCAAAGTACTGGCGGCATTCTACGGAACAGGGGCCAAAGCATACTGCATTGACTCTATCGATGAGGTATGCAAAAAGGCTAAAGGAATTACCAAAGCCAGCGTAGACAATCAGTTGGATATAATCCACTACAAAACTATTGTGGAAGGCTCCAAAAACCAAGTGTATTGTATGATGTATGTGTTTAAATCTGAATCACATACCATCTATACAAACTATATAAAAAAAGTGGCACTAACAAATCGGGATGATAAACGTTACTTAATTCCAGACTCAACAAGTACATTGGCTTGGGGTCATAAAGATATCGCCTTTCACGAAACTCCTCAGGAAGAACGCTTGGAGTTGCTGCTTCACCTACTCAATGAAGCGATGGCACAAGACAATGATGAACCGCGGTGACTCCTTCCCCACCATGTATTTTCAGTGGTTAGAGGAAGGGGCTATAGCTATTTAAGCTCTACGTCAGGCTGAGCACAACATAGTTCCAGCCATGGGTGCGCAAATGTATTTCACACTGTTTTCGCAGTTGTGCAGCGCTCAAGTTGCGGTAATCAATAAGTACATACGAACAATTGTGCGAAAAGTTCCCACTGATGATGAAATACACTTATTCACATCGCTGTTGGATGAAGTGGTAGTGCCCGATGAAGCCTTTCAATGGATCGCGGAATCCGACGCTTGTAATGCTGAGGTGATGAAAGCTATTATAGCACGAAAACTTCACCTAGATCATGTAATAAACGATACTATTGCCGCACTGCACGGTGCACACTATACCAACATCAGTTTGCATGGTTTGAGTAAGATATTCACTCAGTTGTTAAATCCTCCGACAATATATGAGCAGCATTATATTTTCACTTTATTAAGTGGAAAGGCAAGTGAAGATATAAATGAAGTTTTTCCTGTTGCAAATATTGAAAACAATTATCGAACAACTTTAATACACGTGGATACAACGATGTGCACACTTGGATATATGGCAGATATGGTACTATTTGAACGTTTTGTTGATGTGATTACGCATATGGGTATCACATTCGTGTTTGATCCACGAAGCAAAGAGGAACATAAATCGCTTATTCAATGGTTACGCAAAAATATTGAAAAGGGTATCAGAGGCGAGGGCTCTTTAGGGTGGACATGTGGTCCGTGTAGTTTGAAATGGCCGTCAACTAACCTGGATGACTATCTGGATGCACTCAAAATTTTACATAAATTTCGTACAAACAATGATTCTTCAGAGATGGATGGGTGGAAAATCTGATTTGCCGTGAATGTGTGCGTGTAACTGTATGTAATTCGGTTTGTCCTATTTAGTATACTCCATGTCAGATATTTCGATTATGTTATTCACAAGTATGTTCAGATATATTTCAGATTTATATGTTTTCGCAATGTGATGTGTTTTATGTATTGCTGCTTGATCTTTGTACACACTGGTTGTCGTTGTGTATCCCCAATAAATCAGAATTAAAGTTAAAAAATGACTGTTTCCTTTCTACACACATACCCATGCGCAGAACGCAAGGTGGAGGGGAGAATATGAAATGTATAAAGTAGCGCACGCTAAGGTGTACTCCAGTGTAATCAACGTATCTTTGAGCAGTGCGCCATGTTTGCCAAGCAGTCCAGTGCCGTCAATGAGCATAGTGAGAAGAGTGCTTCAGGCTCCAAGCGCCCGAAATCGCTAATCACGATCAACGAACGGTGTTATCCGCTGAATCCATCCAAATCCAAATTCATAAGTGTCGGCTTAGCGTACGAGTGGAGCTTTCAACCCATCATTATCATCAGAGGGTGTAGAAATGATTGTGCAGCGTTCACCGAATCTGAGTGGTATGAATTATTGGAATATGAAGGGGTGTTGGTGAACTATTTTCATTGTGTAGAGGAGTTTCAGCCCATTGTACATGGCACGTTCACAGTCATGTTCGAAAAGTTCAAAGATATGCGCACAATCAAACTACAAGATCGTTTTAAGAACATTGTTTATCTGGGTTTAGAGAGTGTGCTGAACATGATTGAAATGACTCGATTGATTGCTTATACAATAAACACCCTGAAAGGTCAAGAATTTGCAACATACTTCAATAGCCTACTGAGTGAAGTGCGAGCTACACCACTAGATGTACGGGACTTTGTTGCTGATCATGTGGCTGACATACCAAGGTCCGAAAACGTGCGATCCATGATGGAGCTAGCGTATCGACATCCAGATCTCCCAGAGTTTCAGAAAGCCGCTACGTTGTCGTATCACCATCCTACTATACCACATATACCACACCGCAAATGTTAGGTGTGAACTGGCAAATAAATGATACAAAGATTCAACTGTAGTTCTTTTATTTCTGTTACAAAAACTGCGCTACACTTGTAGATTACACATATAAGTCAGACTTGTTAATCCAGGCATTATGTGTCTTATCTAAACCTAAAAATTTCACATACACCTTTGAACCTTTACGTCTTAACACTTTTTCCACGAGATATAAATCAGGATATTTAACTTTTTGAAGTTCCTCAATGTAAAAGGTCCCAAAAATCTCTTCACCATGCTGGTCTTTCAACAAATAGGTCCTTGGATTCGTCTGCTGCACTTTTCGAATTGTAAAAATTTCATTGGACCAATTTGGTGTATAACCTTTGGAGAAGGCATGTCGGTACTTGCTGATCCTAACGCTGTCACCAGTCTTATACTTTGGCGTCCTAGGGTCGACCGTTTTTAAATGACTGTAGCTATGTAGTAGCACTTGCTTCTCATTCCGCAAATTCACATCTTTCGGTTTCAGTCCCGTTGTTCGATGTTTTGTGTTGTTATAATCGTGAACCACTTGCTGCAGTAGAGGTAGCCATTTATACGACCCCTGTAAGCTGAATGCTCGCCACATACGATTTTTTAATGTACGATTTAGTCGTTCAACGATACTGGCTTTCAAATTAGAATATGTGCTATAATGATTAATGTTGTATTGCTTCATTAGTGATTGGAATTCTTTGTTATAAAACTCTTTTCCCATATCGGTTTGTATATGTTTTGGGAGATGTTGCATCTGAGATAAAATGGTTTTCATAGCCTCCGCTACGGCTTTACTAGTTTTTGTTTTTACCGGGCGAGCCCATGCAAATTTACTAAAGGCATTAATCACTACCAGAATATAACGGTATCCTTTGTTAACTTTTGCATATGGCAACATTTCCACCAGATCGGCCTGCACCAGATCTTTGAGACCTCGAATAATGACTGCGCCGTTGAAAGTTTCTTCTTGCAGGCTTATGAATTTCATTGACTATTTCTTTCTTTACCGTACTCATTGCTCGTTAGGGGGCAACGTATGATGATTTCTACAAACAACGGAGTGGTGACACCTGTGTGCGCAACAAATTTTAGCCTGTCACCTTTCAACACACTATCTCCCTGTCTTAGGTTGCGAGTCATCTTATACCACACTTTGACACCTTCCGAGCTTCGTATTTCGTCTATAATGCCAGATACAGGAAAGAAATAATCAGTCGTTCCATTTTCCAAAATATAAAAACTAGAGGGATCATTGTGAGACACAGAGCCTCGAATTTGAACTATACATAGAGAGGACAGCTGCTTTTCGAGCTGGCCCACCCATGCGACATCTCTCAGCCACCGCTGTGGATGCCTGTGATGCCTCCCAAATTTATCAATCGGCATATGAGCAGATACACAAACGAAGAGTGACTAAGATATTTTAATATATCGGTCACTTTATAAAGCGTCCCTCCTTTAACTCCTCAATAATAGATTGAATTTCGTTGGTGTGACTGCGGTTACCAACCTGTTGAGATGCTAAAAGTAATCTGAGTCGATTTGCAAGTTCGTTAGGGTCGTCAAAGTATACGTATTCAATAGGTTTGTTATTTAACTGCATCATTCCCCTACCAGTATGTTTGAATGATTGTGTGCGTCGCAGGCGTGTTTTTGGGGGTGCTGGCTTTTCGAACGATACCGAGGTGCTTGAGCTAGTTACTGGATGTTTTAGAATGTTATGTTTGAGCAAATATGGTTTAATGATCTGCTTATATTTGGCTGACTGCGTACCTTGTATCTGTAAATTGGGATCAAAATTCCTTCGATAGGCATTCGTCCGCTTCAGCATATCCATATATTGATCTAAATCCGCTTGCGTGTAGGCCACTGGGTTCTTTTTAAATAGTAACTCATACAACCCCACTGTTCCTGGGTATCGCACATTGTGTATGATAAAATCCGACCCTTCCAGTAGTACTGGTGTTTTACCTAATGTGAATGCTTCAGTCGCGAGGTCATGTGACAACCCATAGTATCGATCAAATTCTTCCTCGTTTCCTCGAATGCTCTCATCCACATATTTTCTTGGTAACGGGTCAAACGCCTCCAGATACTCATTATATACCGGAGTATGAATTAAGCGCTGCAAGCTGTCACGACTCGTAGTAATAGTGTCATCTAACTTTTGATTCTCGCGTTCGACTACTGTCGGGTCACGAGCTTCTTCTTCAATTGTGGAAATGTCCACCGCATTTGAAGTTTGTGGTAGGTTGGAATAAGTATCCTCCAAAAAGCTCAGTCCTGAGAGTGGTAAATATTGCTGATAAGGGTTGTCTAACTGTTTATACAATGCCCTCTTAGGTGTCGAAGATGCAGATTCGGACTTTATGGATTCCACTTTTGTCACTGGTTCCACCTTTATTGGTTCTACCCGGTGCAGAAGTTGTTGTAATGGTTCAGAGATGGGTTGCAGTTGCTTTTGTAATTTGCGATCTGTTTCGACGAGCTCAGATTTTAATGCTTTAAACTTTTGGTGCACCGCTTTCCGTGTTTTCACAAGTTCCTTTGCTAATTTGATATTCATCTTCATATGTGCAGTGAGACTGTTCGGCTGCTACGACTAGTATCACCTTTTATACCAATCTCCTTAGAAATAGATATAGTTATCAAATCCTTTCCGATACCTTCCTTCATTCTTGGGTGAATCTTTATCGATGACTAAAAAGTCGAAGGGTTTTTGCCAACACAAACTACACAGTTGCTTAAATTCCTGGAACGTCATATCCAGACTGCAGTGATCTTCGTATATATGTTTTAAATTTAGGACATCTTGTGGAAGCAGGATGAGTAGGGTTGCATTATCGCGAAGAAGGTGTTTTGGAATTGCGGTATAGGTTTGACATAAATAAAAGCAATCTGTATTCCGATGCCTACCAAAGCTAAAATATTGTCGTATGATATCTTGGGAGCATGTTGCTACGTCATCGAAAATTATGAGTGAATTGGGTCTAATATGGCTCGGAAGTACAATGTTCTTATCATCCGTGTATTCAAAATATCCAATTTCTTTTAGCGGTTCCAACACTTTGCGTAAATATTGGTATTTAGGTTGGTATGGAGATTTACAATAAAGATACACATTCGAAAATCGAAGTCCATTTGGATGAGTTATGAGGCTCATCATAATATTGGTTTTACCAGATCCGCTTGGTCCTACAATTAGTGCTCGCTTCGATTCCCCACCGAATAACGAACCATGCTTCCGAAATGACGTTGCCTCAGCTGGAGCGTCATAATTAATAACTGGTAGCTGTGGACCCGCTGACTTGACCCTCATTCTGGTACGATATATATACCACTGTGCACCAACGCCCATAGCCATTCTTTTTAAAGTCAATTGTGTGCATAAGTATATAATGCTTGTACATTATTCATCACGTAACAGTATTCGATCAGGGGACTTAGTGAGTGGTTCTGGGCTTTTTACTAAGCTCCTCGACAGCTTCCCTTTAGAACTACATCTTCCTGGAGGATACCGATACTGTGGTCCATTTACGCATCTGCAACAGCGACTGTCGCGCGGTGACGTTGGAATCAACCCATTGGACAACTATTGCAAACAACACGATATAGCTTACGCTAACGCCCAGAACAGTAGTGACCGCACAGCCGCAGACGGTGTATTACGACAACAAGCTTGGAGTCGTGTAGTTGATTCTAACGCATCCTTGGGAGAACGTGCTGCTGCACTTGCAGTTGTCGGTGCGATGAAAGCTAAGAAAAAATTAGGTTTTGGTGTGCGAAAACCGCGAAAGCAAGGTAAACGGAAACATGGAAAAGGTTTAACAAAGAAGTTGCATCGTCAACGCTCGAAGCGACTTTTGCCCGTGCCGAAGAAAGGAGGATTCCTTCCCCTGATTCTCCCTCTACTTGGCGCTATTGGAGCTCTTGGTGGTGGTGCCGCATCTATTGCGAAAGCTGTCAACGATGCAAAAGCGTCGCAGGCTCAGCTGGCTGAACAGAAACGTCATAATATAGCTTTAGAGTCAATGCGGACAGCAGTCAATGGCAAAGGATTTTACTTAGCTCCATTTAAAAAAAACTTCCAATAAGGCTGCCCCGTCATGCAATGACTAACATAGAATTAGAAACGTTTGCTTTATCTTTAAAGATTCCTTATTTTCGCGGTGTATTTATGCGTAATCAGCTACCGAGCCGTATTCACAAAAATGAGTGTGGTATCATTAATTTGGGTCACTCCTCTGGTCCTGGTACTCACTGGACGGCCTACATCAAAAATCGCAATGATGTCATTTATTTCGATTCATACGGTAACTTGAGGCCACCATCTGAAGCAGTTCATTACTTTTTGAGTAACAAGGATGTCGATAACATCGTCTACAACTATGACACCGTACAAAAATTCAACGCTCATAATTGTGGTCAATTTTGTCTGAAATTTCTATTTAAGTTCTCATCCTTTTTTGTATGACTAGATTGATACTACACGTTGTTGCAGCACCATGTCGTTCACGTTTACTTTGTCGGGCAATTCTTCCATCCTTACCGCTGATTTTAACCCCCCTCTGTACCTCCTTGATGGTCTAGACTATGAAATTGGATTATGCAATTTTGAGAGTTTCAATATGATTCCTAATATTGATGAAAGTAATAATTACTTTCCATATGGTAACGGCGGTCTCACCATCCCGACTGGTGCCTATGAAATATGGGATTTACGAAAATATCTCCAAACCCATCTTCCAAATGATTACACTGTTTCTATTACGCCTAATCCGAGTACCTCGACTGTTTCTCTCCAGGCAAACTTTCCCATTGATTTTGCACAACAACGAACGTTTGGACGACTTTTAGGTTTCAAACCACGTGTTTTACAAGCTGGCAAAATTCACGACTCTGATTTTCCTGTTGAAATTCTCAAAGTGAATGCTGTGTGCATCGATTGTAGCATCGCAACAGGTTCGTATCACAATGGAAAGCCTTGTCATATTATTCATCAGTTTTTTCCAACTGTTCCAGCAGGGTATAAAATCGTGGAATCCCCTCAAAACATTTTGTATTTCCCTGTTAGTGTGAAAACAATCACAACGCTTACCGTTCGTGCGCTTGATCAAAACGGAGACCTTGTCAATTTTCGTAACGAAACTATCACAATTAGACTACATTTACGCATTGCTAACAATGGGCATTAGATACCACAAGTGCTTTGAGCATCACTCCACTCATTTGTATAAAAAGTCGCAACGAAAGCGTGGCTCTGTCAGTGCATTATACCCCATCGTTGGCAAAGGTTTCACATCTCTTCGACCTCCCACGCTCACAAGTGAGAATAAAACGTTTTTGCGGTCACTAGGATTCCAAGTGTATTAATCATGAGTATTCTGAATATCACCCAGCCACCCCTTGTTGACAACTCAATTACTGAAATGGAGATTCATACCTACCAGCCGTTCATAAATGCCAAATTTGATTATAACGATGAAATTCGTATAGCGATCCAAGAATTAGATGCGTACACTTTACCATCTCAAAGCATGTTATATCTTGAGGGAACTTTGACAAAAAGTGATGGTTCAAAGGCTGAGTCCTTGAAACTAATTAACAATGCTTTCGCCTTTTTATTTCGCGAAATTCGATACGAGTTAAACGGAGTTGTTATCGACTCTGTTCGCAATGTTGGCCTTACATCCACGTTGAAAGGATATATGTCCTACAATGAAAATGAAAGCCTGCGTCTGCAAAATGCTGGTTGGTTTCCCAAGGATTCCACAATTTCAGATAGTGGAAAGTTTAACGTTTGTATACCACTAAGCATGTGGATGGGATTTTTTGAAGATTACAACAAAATTATACTGAATATGAAACAAGAACTGGTTCTAATACGTAGCAACTCAGATCTTGATGCAGTGGTCAGCACTACTGACGAACAACCTAAAATTACTATTGATAAAATTCAATGGCGAGTGCCTCACGTTTCGGTTGACATACCACAACAGTTAGCATTAACAAAACTGCTTAATAAAAATGTTGATATCCCCATCTACTTTCGCAGCTGGGAATTAATTGAATACCCCACTCTTTCAGAAACTACCCGTCATACGTGGCCTGTAAAAACGACTACAAAACTTGAAACGCCTCGACATGTTCTAATCGCCTTCCAAACCGATAAGAAAAATAAAGTAACTTCCAATATGTCCACCTTTGATCACTGTCACTTAACTAACATTCGCGTCTTTCTTAATTCTGATCGTTTTCCGTACAATGATTTATATCTGGATTTTGATAACAACAAATTTGCTACGCTCTATGACATGTTTTCCAAATTCCGCGCTACCTACTACAATACGGAAAATGAGCCGCTGTTCAGCCCCAAGACCTTCAAGTCGATCGCACCCATAACCCATATTGATTGCTCCAAGCAAAAGGAAAGTATTCAGTCTGCCTCAGTCGTCATGCGTGTAGAGTTCGAAACTAGTCAAAATATTTCCCCGCAAACCAGCGCATACTGCTTAATTCTTCACGATCGCGTATTCTCTTACAATCCTCTGACTAAAATTGTTAAACAGCTTTAGCTGGTATGGCAATATAAGCTCAATCGCCACTCATGCACCATCATTTTCACCATGCCTGCCGCCTACAAACGAGCTCTCTTGGAGTATCGTGAAAAACTCAAAGTCTTGCGCCAAGCCCTTGACAGCTACTGCAATAAGATTTCTGTTTTTAGACGCTTTAGCCGTCTGCGAGTATGAGTCTTGTACTGGACGTACAAGGATTCAAACTTGAAAACAATAAGTTTATTGTGAAAGAGCTTGCTGCTTTTGATGGTTTGCGGATATTCCATTACGTTTTTAAACCACCTTTTTCCTGGGACCTGCTCCCCCCAGAGTTACAAAAGCAAGCTTCTTGGTTAACAGAATACCACCACTGTATTCCATGGACTTCTGGATTCACGCCACTACATCATGCCTCCCGGATCATCCAAGAACTAACATCACAGGCGGATAGAATTTTTGTAAAAGGGAGAGAAAAGGCGAACTACTTACGACAATATTCCTTATCGCCTATTATTGAATTGGATGAACAGCCACGTTTAATGGTACAGCCTGCTCACTGTTTTGCTCACACTAAGGATATCTGCATATGCGCTCTTTCGAATGTTCATTTTTTGTATGATACGTTTGTCATGTCATAATAATTATTTTGTTTTTAATATTTTTGTGTTAATAAACATAACCATTACTTTTACCTTGTTGTTTTCTTTTACTCGAATCAGAACTACGTATTTTTGGTATATATTTTATTTAGTGATCAGTTAACATTTATTTACAACGAATCGATAACTTACAACAAAAGCGTTTAGACTTACAATGTGTGATACACTTGTCTACAATTTCTATTATTTTCTACATAGCTTCCATTTGATTCCTGTTTTGTCAAATCGCTCGCTCCACACCTTTTCTCTATGTTGCTCACTTAAAACTCTTTCCAACACTTGTGCACACTTTTGTATTCGCCTTTGAAATCTGCATCTGTCTGCACCCTCCTTCTGCCAATCACCCCGACGAGCTGCTTTTGCTGCATACTGCCACACCACTAGCTGTTGTTCACTTATACTTGAATTAAAGTGAACCCGCTTCCCATTCATTACGTTTTATTGTTTCACACGCTCCAACGTCCTTCTCTCTAACTTGATTAATCTACTTTTGATTCGCTGTTAATAAGTGAGAACTGCTACCAAACTTTGTACTTGCATTGACGTTTATAACTCGCAGAAGAATACTAATCGTTTCCCATCCGTTTTCACTACTCTTATGGTTTTCGCACCCTCTTCCGTTGATCGCCTTTGCTGGCCTGCCTTCGCTTTCTGCTCCATTATCGCACTCCTCAGCACTGGTGGCAACTGGTTCATTATTGGATAAAATAAGTCATACCGTTTGGTATACTCGATGTTGTTCACTAATCCTTTTACACACAACTTTCCATCTTCATAGTCACCTATAGATCTGTGCAACCGTCGGAGTTTTTCCGCTATCGTATATCTTTCCGGTATATCGATTTTTAGCTGCCACTCAGCAAACTCCGTTTCGATCTGTTGTTTCACCGACTCCAACGTACTTCTTTCTAAGTTGGTCAGCTCCATGTTTCGTTGATATTTTGTTTTCGATTCACTGTAGATAACTGCGAACTGATGAGAACACATTGTGTTGGTCCTCACTTTATATGGCTCTATCTATTACAAAACCTGTTTTCCGACTTCCCCACCATTACACTACAAACTGGTTTTTCTTGTTTC
Organism: Callosobruchus maculatus; assembly: GCA_951848785.1. Taxonomy (NCBI): domain Eukaryota; kingdom Metazoa; phylum Arthropoda; class Insecta; order Coleoptera; family Chrysomelidae; genus Callosobruchus; species Callosobruchus maculatus. Next base: position 14,316,873 of record CATOUR010000041.1, on the reverse strand, counting down.
CCCACCCTCATTGTCACCAGCATACGTGCTTCAAGGAGCAATTGAGTCTCTCAGTCAAGGGGTCAAAGGTTAATAGACTAAAGTTTAGAAGACACGGTTCAAGGGTAGAAGTCATTCCAGGCCACCCTGTGATATTTCCTCACTTCTACTTTATTCACACACATTTACGCGGGAGCAGCAAAGTGCAACCTTCTACGACTACTATAACTCCATATAGAATCACAATTTAGTTACTGACCGTATGCTACTGATGTCTCATTCAATTTCGTGTTAACACTCTCTTGTTTTGTATGATCCAGGTTATCGTGTAATATTTTCCCACTTTACAGTACTATAGCATTATTCACATGCATTAACACGGCATCTGAACGGCTAACAGTGACGGTACTATAACTGGCATAGAAGCAGGTAGCCAACAAGTTCCGGACAATGACCACTTCAGTGTATTGTATCGTGATGACCACTAATTAACAATCCAGACAAGATCGTCGTCGATATAACCGTGGCGTATATATTATGTATGAGTAAATTATCGCTCGATGCACTGCTTATTCCAGATAGCTACCCAACGCTAAAAATAAAAAGACCTTGACATGACTCATCCTATTTGTCTACCGCACCAGCCCGAAAGACTGCCAAAATTAATACTGACTTCCGCTCCAGACCATATGTAAATGAAACCCTATCTACGCCATTGCAATCTTATAGTACTTATAGTAAATTCTATATACATGGCGTTGTAGCCACCTGTATAGCGAACGTGTTAGTGAAACAGAAGGTCTTAGGTTCGATTCCCAGTTGAGAATTTTTTGTTTGTTGAGGGGTCACGAGGTCAATGTCCAAAGGTCAAAGGTCAGAGGTCAAAGTTCAGAGGTCAAAGGTCAGAGGTCAAAGTTCAGAGGTCAAAGGTCAGATGTCAAAGTTCAGAGGTCAAAGGTCAGAGGTCAAAGGTCAAGGTTGCTCATGTAGGTCAAGGTTGCTCGGTCATTGACCCCCCCAGAACATACATTCTCCCTCTACTACAAGATCTTTAACATTATCTGTTCTACAGAGGGATACATCACCGATTTTATATGTGTGCTCAATCAATTTCTTGATAAGGAGATAACTTTACACTTATTAGCGTTTAAACAGAGTTTGTTAATAGTACACCATGTATTTATAAGATTTAGGTGAGGCTGGAGAAAGCAGCTGTCATTCATATTGTGTACAGGAAAAAATACTATTAAGGTCATCGGCCTATCACATTTTAAAGGCTGAGATAAGTCATCAATAAAAAGCAAAAACAAGAGCGAACCTAGATTGGAACCCGAAGGAACTTCCGATGAAGCTACTATCTCTCCGACTTAAATCCATTCTAACAGTCGTAATCTATTATTTAAAGACTTAAAATCTTATGTTGTTGTCAGTGAAGCCAAAGCTGGATAGTTTGCTTAAAAGGATAGTTTGATCTATTTTGTCAAAAGCCTTCGAGAAATCGGTGTAGATCACATCTACCTGACTGCGTTGAGCCAAATAGTTGGAAACATGGTGCGTGAAAATGGTAAGGTTCGAAACATTTTTAAAAATTCGTGCTACGTTATAGTGAGTTGTATCAGCAAGTGAGTAGATGTGATCATACACAAAAATTTCGAATACTTTCGCAAAACTTGACAGTATCAATATAGGTCTGTAGTCGGTTATTTCAGATTTATCTCCATTTTGTATTATGTAAGACTTTCGCGGCCATGATCCGATGAACTGTTGGATCTTGGGCTGTTCGGCCGGCGTCGACACGCACCGCCACCTCCACGTCGGTGCGCTTCGCTGCTTGACGTTTCGCCAACACGAGTGGTCGGCATCCTCAGAAACTGATGTCACCTGTTCGGCGTGTTCCGAGAGAGTGATGCCGACCACTCGTGTTGGCGAAACGTTAAGCAGCAGAGAGACCCTCCTTTCATTGTCAAACCCATATTTTTCTTGATCTTCCAAAAGTTCTTCGGTGTCAGATACGACCGAGTTTAATATTTCTTTCATAAGTTCTTCCAATTGCAAGCGCGCTTCTCGATGTTTGTCCTTACTTGCTGTGTCAACTAAATTTACTGAAGAGAGTAATTAAACAAGAATTGGACACTACTCGCACTACACAACTGCACTAATCACCCTGAATTACTAATCACCTGCACGTGCACTAATTAAACTCAATACAGCTTTTAACAGACGACAGTGTCTTTCAGTCGCTAACCGAGACTTTAACCAAAAGCATGGCTTTTTGTAGAGCATGGGCTAGGGTGTACCCGACCGCTTTGAGAAGCAACGATGAGTGGAAGCAGTAGCAATATTACGTTTCTATGTAGGGTGATCTGGATAGCCACAAAATATTGGATAACAGCTCGGTATCACAATATTTCAGGACCGAAAGCATACAAAAGGACAAGGAATGCCTCGCGGCGTTCCGAAAACATCCAAAGCATTTCGTAACCCACAGAAAGCCTCGTTTTATCTGCATTATGCAGCAGCTCCTGGTTTAGCTCATATAGTCTGATAGCAGTAGATTAATTCCACTACAATTCATCTACTTATGTGGATTAACTACAAATTATACAAATATTCCAGATCGGTGATTGTGTACATTGTTTATCTAATAATTTAGCTGAATGAAAACGTTGCCAAAAAGAGCGTTCACGTGTTGCCATTTTGTATTCATTTTACTTCCCACACCGATAGGTGAGGGGAGTATTGTGATCGCGAAAATTTTCGATTTTGAGATAATACACTTTTTGGGCGTTTCATGATGTCTACATAACGAAAATCCACGTCACTCATTTCCGTCGGTCTGTCTGTCTGTCGGTCTGTCTGTCTGTCGGTCTGTCTGTACGCGTTTTTGTGTCCTCGTAATCTCAGTAACCGCTGCATGGATTGTGATGAAATTTGGGCAGCGATATGCTGGGGGGTCGTAGTAGGAAATGTTCTTATAATTTTGAAAATCGGTGCAGGGGCGGCGGAGTAATTAGCAAAAAACAAAAAAATTAAATATTCCTGAAACTTCGTTTTTAGGCGTTTTAGAGGTTCCTGATCATTTTTTACTTTTTTTTGGGTGGGGGTGAAATTGGGGTGGTTGGGGGGTGGGGGGTTGTAAAATTGAAAAATTTGTTGCTTTCATAATAGACTGTCCACTGACCCATGAAGGAAGACCTAGCGACATAAATAACTTTTTTAGGTCCATCCGAACATTGCCTTGCCTATTACAGAAACCAAAGGACTTAGAATTTTTTCTGGTGTAAACATACGAGAGTATTGCTTTAGATCCTTCTATATTGTGTTACAAGGAAACTGTTGAATTGATGTTAATGAAATTTTGACACAGTATTACTACCATGACAAGGATGGAAAACGCGTATGGTTTTTATAAATCGTGCCAATGGCGGCGCAGAAATAACAAAAAAAAGTAAAAATGTAAAAACAGCTCAAACTTCGTTTTTAAGCGTTTTAGAGGTTCCTGATCATTTTCTGCGTTTTTTTTGGGTGGGGTGAAATTGGGGTGGGTAGGGGGTGGGAAGGTGAAAAACTGAGAAATTTCTTGTATTCATAATAGGCTGTCCACTAACCTGTGAAGGAAGACCTAGCGACGTAAATCAACTTTTTAGGTCGATCCGAACATTGCCTAGCGTATTACGGAAACTAAGGGAATTTTCTGTATACATACATACGAATATTTATTGCTTTAGATCTTTTTGTGATTTGTAACGTGGACACTATTAAATTGATTCTAATTAAATTTTGACACAGTATTATTACCGTGGTGAGGATGCAAAACGCGTACGTTTGTTAAATATCGTGTAAGTGGCAGCGTATATAGCAATAATCAAAAAACTAAAAGTATGAAAACGACCCAAACTTCGTTTTTAGATGTTTTAGCCTGTCCATTGACCTCTGAAGGAAAGACTTAGCGGCATAAGACAATTTTAGGGGAGGGAAGGCTGCCGATGATTTGGTTGCAAGGGATCTCAGACTAAAGCTTCATGTTATGGGAAAATAATAAACTGATATCACAGTAATGTGTGGGAAGTACTGAGTCAATCAACTTGACTCCGTTTTTTACGTAGTCTTGTTGACATCGATCACGGGAGAAGTACTACTATGGTCAATTTTTGCATTTTGTCTTGTGAAGAAGAGGAAACAAATGGACTGTTTAAAAAGTATCTGGCGTTCAAGGTGGTCGAGGTAATGCCTCCTTAAGAATACAACACTTTGCCCATGTCAGATTACTATGTGAATTACGTAATGAACCTAATGATTGGCAAAACTATTTAGTCATTTAAGAAGTACAACAAAACGAAACAGCACAAATATATGGCTTCTAGATATTGTACTGTCAAGTCCCAAGTCGACGAAACTTATTTTTGCTAACTATTTTACGTAAACAGTCCTTTAAGGATTAATTTTCCATCTGCAGTCAACATCTTCTTTGAATCACTATACCAAAATCCAATATGCCTGCTTCTTGTTGTCTCTGTTATTATACTTGTTGGATTTGATAGCCAAATTCATTGGAAACCATATAATCAGATAAAATCAGTCAAAAGTGGTACAATCCTTTAAGTACCTGTAGCTCTTGAACTAATCACTTTAGACCCCAAGTGTGCTAGTTTGTTGGAATAGTCTTATCGAGAGGAACACAAAAAGGCACAAATATACAGGGTGTCCCATTAAACATTTTGAATCGGACGTCACGTGACCAAAAACAAATACCTCATTGGGCGACACAATGATAAGAAAAGATACTATATTTGCTCTAACTTACACCTCCAAAGTTATAATTCGCTACTACTGCCCAGTTCGATATATTGCTTGTCTTAATCGTCGTGGGACACCCTGTAGACACAATTTTAATATCCAAAGAGCGCAGGAAGTATAGTGATCGCAAAAAAATTCGGAATTGGGATAATTTTTTTTGCAGTTTTGTGATATTTACATCACAAAACACCATGTCATTGCTTTCCGCCGGCCTGTCTGTACACCTGTCGTCTACCAGGTAGTACTTGCTCCTCCATAACTCGAAAAATACTGAAGAAATCTTGATTAAATTTCAAGTCAGTTGGAAAAGTTATCCGGCGCCAACGGAGAAATAATTAAAAACGGATATCTTTTTGGCAATTTTACAACTAGATAAGGATTGATCGGGCTTGAATCAACTTTTCTGACCGATTTATTCTGCCAGAACCGAGAGTACGTGGGAAGTACGGAGACAGCTTGCTTGACGCCCTTTCCTTAGAACAACTAGTATACATGCTTTTAGTCTATTCTCAAAGATCTCCATACGTTTTAGTTTCCTAAAGCTATTAACTCCTTGATGCGACTGAACTATGTTAAAGTTTCAGGATAACTTTACCTCATACAGGCTTTCATAGTTAAACGGCAGGAATTCTTGGGAGAGTACATGAACAAAATTGTCTTTTAAATTATGTAGCTGCACGAATAACATGAGCCAAGTAAAATAGATTAAATTCTGTGAGAAGGTGATGTAGAACATATAGTATACGGAACAGGATTATACATCTAACGAACGCAAAGGGCGCTTTGCTATAATAAAGCGAAGGCTTTTCAGCATATTTATTATTATTGAAGCCCATTATTTGTGGGTGCGTCTTTACCTTTTCCAGCAGTAGTTTCAACAGGACAAATTACATCTCTAAAGCGTCAATTCTCAGATGTAATATTACAAGTATTGCTTACTATAAAGAAAACTTCATGCAGTACCTAGCACAAGTTATGAGAGGGGAGAAATATAGTCTGCTTCAACCGATAATAGAAGGAAAAATCGTAGAAAAAATTTTCAGCGAATTGCCTTGATGATTGCCAACTTCCAGAGTGGGGATGGCACCTAAAGAAAAAGCTACCAAAAGGGTGCGGCCAAACGTCAGAGGGACACGTCAGGAACCACGTAAAAAATAAGCGAAATGCAAGCTATTTGCAAAAAGGCCTATATCCCTATCCACGGCATTGCCCGACTTTTTTGCTATTTTTGAGCTTTCATATGGGTTCTGTTTCTTAAGGTACACAACTAACTAACTTTTTCTTTATAACTGAGCAGACCCCGTGGGCAGAGCCTAAATACCAGAGGACCGCGGCTGCTGTGAAAGGATTATGTTAGGGGAAGTTTCTTAACGCGGGATATGAATAGGCCAATACCCGCAGGCCCAATAAATACATCTCCTGGCAGTGCATTCCGAGCCTTGGATACTCTGGGAATGAATGTGCGGTTGTACCGCTCGGTTCTTGATGTATGAAGAACGACCGCCCTAGGATGAGATGCAGCGGTCGCGCGGGTGCATCTGACAGGAGCGGTGAGCGGCGGAACGAAGGAGGATAGCTCAGAGGAGCAGATTACGTTTTAATATCGATAGAAAAGCGAGAGATCACCAACAATACGCCGCCGCCGGTGAGAAAGTGGCTTCACTGCAATATATATCTGGCTACTTTGGACTTATCTATTCTATCATATCGTGTGTGTCATATATTATTTGAACCCAGTCATAATAGATCTCCTAATTTGTCTTGTATAGCATTACAATAATAATTATTATTGTTACAGCTGATTTCATATATTCCACACCTATCAGGTACTAACCTTGTCATTTAGTTTATCTAATAACTCTTTAGGTTTTGGATCAGACTAATAATCGTTTTCAATGTTGGACTTCCAGAAGCTTTTTAAATATCCCTTTTATATTTTAGATCGAAAGACCTTGTAATGTTTCCAAGTTGAAAGGTTGTGGTATGTTACATTATTAATTCAGAAACGGCTGTACCTTCATACATTATGTTACATACTCTTCTTGCTTAAAACTTGAAGAAGAATAATCATCGAAATATTCAATAACATCCACAGTGCTCTATTTATAAAAATGCAAATATCCTTTAATGCTTGTAGTTACTTGAAAATCGTTGAATATTATCAATCATTTTCAAAATATTCGAATGTTCGTATGACATTATTGTGGGTGAGAAATCGTCAAGAAATGATAAACTAATGTTTGTACACAGCATGGTAAGCAACCAGCATGATATCTCTGATGATTTCCCATATACAAATGGTTCCCACAGAATTTGACCTTAGGATGATTTTACGGATGTGAAGTTTGGGTAGAGATGCGAAAATGAAAATATCGATACCGGTACCAACTTGATATTTTTCAGCCAAATAGGCGCGTTTGGTTCATACAGAGCATTTTGTGCAACTGATTACACCCCTCAATAATTATATAATTATTTCCGATACCGATACAAAAGTATCGATATGCCTCAAAAAATATCGATGACAAAAATACTCGATATTGGTGCAAAAGTATCGAAGTATCGTTAGCATCTCTACAAAAAATCATCCAAAAGGGGGGATGCGCGTGTAATTACCACCAACCTGAGTTGCTGCGCTGGTTGTTTACTATACTGTGGTTTGTACATACGTACTTTCTGGGAAGTTCTAGAGCTACCTAATCAGTGTGCATTTGAAAACAAACACAGATAAAAGTTCCATCTGTTTCACAGAGGCCAATATAGAAAAAACATCTAAAAATGACACACATTTCCGGAAATTCGTACGGAGTGGAGAGCGCAAAAACGTTGATGAATTCAGCAACTCGTCGACAGCATGCAGCACAAGCAATCAAATTAAAACGAAATGCCCGCAACGTGTTATTGTTGACCAATCACATTATACGCGAAATATTTTTAATTAAATTGCCGGACGGCCTCGGTCCACATGGTGCTTTGCATGTTCCTTGACGCTTTACAGCATGAATGAACAGCTGTCACTCAAAGGAAGAGGGTAATGTTGAGGTATTTTCGACGATATCCTCGATTTTGACTAGTAGTGGTAACTGTGGGGCGGCCGCGCCTGGTAATTAGGTCCCAGTAGGCCCTTTCGCCATCCCCGAATATCACTGTATGCGCACTAGTTTGCGTCGTGCTGCAATGCAGCTGGCTCTTTCCTCTTATATTTCAGAGTTCTATCAAAAAGAGACCCTCCCTCAACGTTTGCACGGAGGTGCACAGGCTTTCTGTGATTGGTTCTGTGGAGTCGATGGATTCTAGTCGGGAAGATGGATTTTCCTTGAAGTATTCTATGTTCACACAGAAGGCCTTTACGGAAACAGTAATCTGGATCCGGATCGATCAGTTATCTGTCAAACAGCTGTCAAGTGGGATTTATGATTTCATGGATTTAACGGGTATCGAACAACCAAAAACTTGGTTTAAGAATAGGAAAAAAGCTACTGATCTGTATAACCCAGTCGGGATCACTTACCGCACAAGAGAGAACGACCATATTTATGACGGATCCTACATCACTCTCCGAACGTCAGGATCAGTGATTCAAGTGATCGGGTTAACCCGATCATAGTTTCCGTAAAGGCCTAGAGTTTGTCCCCACCCTTCACTAGCTTCGGTGTTTACCTCGAAACATAATGAACCTGCAGTCACTTAAGGTTTCGGCTACCAGGACCTGTCAGTTGGATAGACTCCTGACGAGATCTTGTGAAGCCAATGTGGCGTCGATGTACGACTAGGAATTCTTCCTGCAGAAAGTCGAAAGGAGAGCTCAGCTAAGACAGGGTAGTTCTTCTGGCTGGAGTCTATCGGATCCAAAGCTCTCGTATTTCAGCTCGCCTAGCAACTCACATTCCACAAGAAAGTGGTAAACCGTTTCATCGGTTTCTCCACAACCCTTACAGAAGGAGTCATATTCAATTCTTAAAACTGATAGATGTTGCCTAAGCCTGCAGTACTTCGTCAGAACATCCACAAGGTTTCTGATTGCCCATCGGCCTTGGTTCCGTAGCCATGCTGATCCCTCACTTTACGTCCACTGACTGTTTATCTATGGTATCGTTTACCCAATTTTTAAGTGCTGACGTTACCTTCTGCTTAGGTTGCTCAGGTGCCAAGTATGACCAGCCTATTGGCTTCCTCATTACCAAGGAACCTCGTATGACCTGGGACGGGAGCCACATCAAGTTAACTTCCTTCAAGCTAGACAGTTCTTCCAGTCTCTTTGCGCACTCTTCAACCAGGGGTGCCCTGGTTCTGGGCTGGCAGATGGCTTTCAGTGCCGCCTGACTGTCAGAGCAGATGTGCAGAGTGTGCACAAGCGTAGTAGACATCTAGCAACGCATTGATATTCAACATCTTACTTAACGTCATTATCAGATACATGCTCTTTCCCAACCTACACCCACAGAATTAATCTGATCTGTCTATTTTAAAGTATAGTCAAAATTAATCTCCAGAAAAGTAGCAGATTTTGAAGGTCCAATTGATTGCCCTGAAGTTTGAACTTGAGGTTCAGTGGAATCCTAGGATTCATACGATATTCAATTAAAACCATTTTTTCGGTATTTATTATTATAAGAGTAATTTCCCGCAGGATAAGTATTTAGGTAGGTCATTAATAAAAATTAAGGAAATTAGTGGCCCGAAGACTCTATCCTGAGGTGTGCCCCAGTCCAAACTGAATTTATCAGAACTTGTATTACCAACAACAACAAAAAAATTTCTGTTTTTGCGAAAACTCAGGAGCCACTGTTTTAAACATCCACGTATGCCAGTGCCCTCTACACCTTTTCCAGCTGTAGTTTCAAAAGCGTCAAGTGATAGTTAATTTTCCAACTCATCAGTTGTAGTTTCAAACTGTCAGGTATAATGTAAAATTAACTTGACCGTTTTGAATTACCAGTTGACGCTTCAGAAACTACAGCTGGAAAAGATGTAGTTTTTTGCCACAAATGAGGAACTCGCACAGTCGAAAGCCCCGGTTAGGACAAATAGTATACGTACTACATAATTTCCCTTATTAAGGTTATCACCGATGCACTGAACATACTCAAGGATACTAGATTCAGGAGTGACCTGTCCTGAAGTCATATTGTGCACCAGTTATAAGATTTAATTTTGACACATGTTAAAGGCATAAAAATATACAGGGTGTCCCACGACGATTAAGACAAGCAATATATCGGAACTGGGCAGTAGTAGCGAATTATAACTTTGAGGGTGTAAATTAGAGCAAATATAGTATCTTTTCCTATTATTGTGTCACCCAATGAGGTACTATTTTTGGTCACATGACCTCCGATTCAAAACTTTTAGTGGGACAACCTGTATATTTGTGACTTTTTGTGTTCCACCCGATCAAACCATTCCAAACTAGCACACTTGGGGTCTAAAGTGATTAATTCAAGAGCTACAGGTTCTTAAAGTATGGTATGACTACCATTGATTATAACATGTACCCCTAAAGTTAAATTATTTTGGTAGTGTTTCATAATCGTAGTGGTACAGTCCTTTAAATACCTGTCGCTCTTGAATTAATTACTTTAGACACCCCAAGTGTGCTAGTTTGTTGGAATTGTTTTATCGGAAGGAACACAAAAAGTCACAAATATACAGGGTGTCCTATTAAAATTTTCGAATCGGACGTCACGTGACCAAAGACAAATACCTCATTGGGTGACGCAATAATGAGGAAAGATACTATATTTGCTCTAATTTACACCCCCAAAATTATAATTCACTACTACAGCCCAATTCCAATATATTGCTTGTCTTAATCGTCGTGGGACACCCTATATGTATTATAGGCAATTGCGGTAGCGCGATGTCTTTGTGCCACTACCCCCACACGCGTCCACTGCCTACTTCCAAACTGAACTGTTTGTTATTTTAACCTGAATATTTGACTTTTGATGTAATGCGAAACAGTATCGCCCTTCCATCAGTTCAAAGCGAGGATACGTATTTAATACATAGCTGTCGTAAATCTCCCAAATTACCGATCGACTAAATTTATGAAACATGACGCTCCAAATATTTTGCTAAGAGCGATTGATTTTTCATCAGTCAGTGTCGCCCATTTTTTTGCTCAGGATATAAATATGCCGGAAAGAAACGATCTTGCGGCCGAGGGCGCATTAATCAAAACAAGTATACAGGGCGATGCAGCATAAAGTGGACAAACTGATTGGATGAAACTAGACCACAGTTTACCGACAATAAAGTTATCTCAAAAAATTTCAAAGAAACTGCTTGCGCTTGCCTTAAGCCGGCGCCACATATGCGGTATTCAGTGAGCAACGAACCCCGATTATTTGCTATTCGGCTAATAAAGCCGGCGCCACATAAGCGGTATTTGGCGAGCAACGAACCCCAATTATATGCTATTCGGCTAAAGGGCGATACGTGCTCGCTATTCGGCGAGCAAGGTTAAGAAAACGGCGAATATTGCTATTCGGCAAATACCCGCATATGTGACGCTGGCTTTAGATTGATAGTTTATTTTTTTGTCCTTTTTAGCGAATAAATAAGTCTGCCAAAAAAAGGAAGTGAGCTTAAAAAAATGGTTTCTTAGAAATATTACATGGTTTTCTGAACTTGATTTTCAAGGAAATATCCACCACCTAACCAGACTTTTTTGCCTCATCCCCTTGATCACCATTAATAAAACACTACAACGTTCTGATTTAGCACAAGCTTTTCTATATGAAATTATTTTACTGTTATAGACTGTGAAAAAGTATTTTTAAAAGTAGGTGGCGACATAGTAGAGTTTTGGCAATTATCTAGTCATAATCATCCTAGATACTTCTAATCGCCAAAACGAAGGGAGTAAGGAGAAAAATAAAAATAAAAATAAAATAAAGAAAAACATATAAAACCTCCACCTATCATTGTTTAAAACCCTTTTGTCTATTTTTGAGGCTGAATACATCACAACTTATGCAAAAGAATTATTTTTGAATTAAAGTAAAAACGAATGTACCTAACACAGTGATGAATACTAACAAATTGAGGGCCCGCTGACATCATAGACGCACACGAATTTCAACATCTAATCTTAAAACATTTAGTAGATAGTATAACAAACTCGGTAGCCAAGGCCAACTCTGAGAAACTTTTAGTATTCGTCAAGAATGTATAGTATTATTAGGAACCGTTTTACTACTTCAAATCGAAATAGCTCCATAACTGTTACATTTGCACCTGGGGAATGCTTAGTAAAATTGGAAGTACTTTGTAAGAACAACATTCTGACGATGCTTTAAAATACAGGGTGTTCCGTTTAAAATAACAAAGAAAATTATGGTCGCTAGCTTTGGTTCACCCTGTTTACAAAATCAAAGATAGTAGAAAACTGATAACTTTATGCAAAGCTAGATAATCGCGAAATTATTCTAGCACTGATAATGGACTAGTATCATGAATTTTATTTCTGGTTGCATATGATAGAGTACGTCATAAAAAGCATCTCATTTTTTTCTCCGATTTTTTTGGGGACAGGAAAGCCGTGAAAATAAGGAAAATATTTGAATTCTCCTAGGGCAGTGACGTCACTGCCCTATAGGCGAACAGCCAATCAAAAGACAGATATGTGTGCTGTGTTGCCGCATTCTGATGGCGCGCGAAATGCCGGAGCTGTACGCGGGCTGGCTCATCTATCTAGTCTTCTGTTCCCGTCTGATATGTTTTGTGGTTTTAATGTCCCGTGATCCAAAATTCCAGGGCTGTTCCAAATTACGGTTCTATCACCATCCTAGAACTGTTTTCATCATGCCCGCCCATTTTGTGATTCTGGAATCGATGATTGGTTGGGACGCTGGTGGACTAACCAGTCACCGTTTTTAGAACTGTAAAATGGGCGGGGCATGATGAAAATAGTTCTAGGATAGTGATAGAACCATAATTTGGAACAGCCCTTCCGAAAGCTAAGTTAAGGTTCCTGATCCGTCAATCCTGTCAATCAATCGTCATTCGGTCATTGTCATTTCCAAACTCCATTGGGCTTTGACTGTAATTTTCAACAATCTTAAAGTTATTATTATTTGTTTGCGTTTATTTGTACAGGATATCCTTTTATTCCATTTTACTAGGTTTCAAGTTATTTTATCATAACATAACCAAAAGTATGAGTAAAATCGATAGTGGATTCGCAAAAGCCGATTCAGATAACCTGCCTAAAGTTGATACGGCTATGGTGAACGACTTTTATGGGGATAATATGCAGTTCTTCAATACGGAAATGAGAAATGTGAAAGCTAAGAAGTGAGTTTCAAAATATTTATAACACTTGGGATAGCAAATAACATGTTTATGTGAAATGTAAATGTTTTGCGAGTCGGAGCTGTTCTTGGCAACAATGCACTGCTGATAATTCGCGCGGTTGGCACTGATTGGCTGAATTTGAATTCCTTTCTTTAAACTTTAGAATGGAATTACTAAAAAACAAAATGATATAGAAAGTAACGAAATGCAGCAGAACGTTTATTTTTGTATGCACTAAGCGGTCGTAATAATTAAATCATTGTTCTTAACCTCGTGATACTAGTCCATTGAGCTTTCTGTTATTGATTTTTCAATGATACAGGGTGATGAATTCATTAAGATTTTCACATAAAAGTGGCCACATCTCTGAAACTGCCTCGTACAACCTAATAAAACCCTATATTTCCGAAATAGGGAACGCAAGCACAATTCAAATTTGGGATAATATATAGGGTGTTTCATTTGAAAAAACACAACTTCGTTAATACTGTATATTATAAAATAATTTTAGAATGCAGATCAAAGCTTTATCTGCTATTTTTTTGGAAAGTTTTTTTGTATCTGCCATAATAACAGAGGTGTCAAACTGTATAATGAGAGTTATGCAACTTGAATAGCACAAAGAGGGTAAATGGTAAAATACAGCAACAAAGACACCCGTAAAAGGATATAAAATAACAATTACGAGAAACAAACACATCTGTACACATGAATAAAGAGATAAATCAACAGGCCTTTAAGTTTCAACTCTTCAATGCTGTGAGGCGCAATATTTTTTAAAAGACTTTTAGTCCTTCTCTCGAATCCATTCCCCGATAGATCAGCGACATTTTATGGAAGTATGTTAAATAATTCAATACCAGTGTTTCTAGATTTAATAATTCTGCTACCTAGGTGGATTAGTTTGTTTTTGCCACGCGCATCGTGTTCATGAATATCCGAAACTGTTTAGTATTTATCTAAATTAGATTTAATATTCACAAGGTATTGATACACAATGACAGCAAATATTGTCATTATTCCAAGAGCTTTGAATATATGCTGACACTGGTCATGAAATTTGCCTCCTTTTTTTTAGTTTGTGAATGCGATGCCTAACCCCAGCTAGGATTTCCGTAGTTCAGTAATGAATGAAATATTCCACAATATGCAGTGGCAGCTTAATGACTATCAACTATAGACGCAATCTTATGAATGGCATATACGGCCCTTGAAAGTTTTGTGCACAAACTGTCAATATGTGCTGACCATAATATACGAGAATCGAAGTCTATACACAGAAATCTCACCTTCGATAGCTCCGCACGGTTACTGGTCCTAGAAAGACATGACACAGTTTTTTATTCATTCAAATGTAAATCGTTTGAAGCAAACGATTCTCTGGAATAGTCGATGACTGTTTTTACTGTTTCACTGTTTGAGGTCGTTCTACCAGCGCTCACTGATATGCTGAATGTGGTGTCGTCCGCATACATGGTAGTTCTGATATTGAGATCTAACGTGCGCATATCATCTGTAATGTCGTTTTGTAGAGGATAAACAAAACTGGATCACGTACTGAACCTTGTGGCACACCTCTTTCCATTCTTAGTCCCTGACTCAGTCTATTTCCTACGCATACCCTGTGATTTCAGTTAGTAAGCACCTCGAATACCATACTTTTCTAATTTAATCTTCAATATGTTATGAATGACAAAAAACTGCTGTTTGAAGTTCGTAGACAGGGAAAATGTTTCAAAAGGTTTATTTCGGACACGTCTATACAATTTCTGAGTACAACGATCCGATTGATGAAGTGTACAGAAAACCAAGTAAAACTCAGACTATTCAACATTCACGAACAAAGGAGTTATTCGAACCTTGGTCGATCGAGCCAAGAATATTGATAATACACAACAGGGGCTGGAAGAAGAACTGCGTCACATCAAGGAAGATCTGACAAAGAACGCATATCCCAAGAAGCTAGTGGAACCAACAATACAAGCGAATGGTACTAGCTGAAATAAAGGCCTGAAGAACACAGGCATTTACTCAGTATACCATACGTGAAAGGATTATCAGATGCAGTCAGAAGAACAAGGTAAGTATATGAAATTCAAACCCGATTCTCAAGAAGCACCACCCTCCAAAGTCTACTAACAAGACCAAATCCAAGAATGAACACCAAACTATCTGTATTTGTATAGCGAGAATTAGGGAGCACCGACTCTCAACACCTCGAGAGTAGCGACAGAAAAGTCCGGAATAGCAGATCACATGCACGTATATAGGGAGGTCCAGGGGGTCCGCCCCCCCCCCCCCCCGAAATGTTACTTAATTCCGCTGAAGATGTAATACCACAAACCTGCATGCGTGTAACGGCAACCCTAATCTGAACCCCCCCCCCCGTCACGAAAATTTGTTTTCCTGATCAAGTATCAGTCAAACAAATTTAAAAGGTCCCATCCCTAATCCGCACCCCTCCCCCCCGCAAAAACTTCTAATACCGGGTATTATCTACTACCAAGCAACAACTACTACTACTACTACTCACGTTTAGTATGCAGAGATAGAGATCATGAATTATGTAGAACGAGGCTGTGTCTTTGTTACAGAACAGTCGCAAATAATTGCAGAGCGAACAGAAAACAATAATTATCGCTTCAAGTACAGTTGTACTACTTGTATCTACAATTTTTAATGCATTGTGGTAAATTTTAACCCAGTGGCGGGTAAGAAAACGGCACCGAGTACATTTTAGGATCTTTAGCACCCGCACTTTCAAACGAGTTAACACTGATATTATTTGCATAGAAATCATATATGAGTTTTCTTATCGCGGCCTATGACAGGCAGTTTTATTAAAATACTAATTTTTTCAACTTTACAGGGTGTCCCTGAATTTCCTTGACGCGTGATATTCTCCTACAGAAAGAAGTTTACAAGAAAACTGAGTGGAATTTTTGAAAGTACTAATCAACGCTTTCAAAACATTTTTTTTGTATTCAACCCTTAGAACTTACCCTCAACTTCTGTTTTTCAAATAGCACCAAATAGTTTCTACTTGATAAGCAAACCAATTTTTTTCGTAAAATCATAAGCATAACATAAATGAAACAAGAATTTGCTTCACGCAAAAAACGGATGAAAATAAAACTAGTGGGTTTTTAAGGGTAGCGAATACATGCTTCCGAAAGCTAATATCTTTTTTTATCATTTTTTATTAAAAAAATTGCGCCTCAAACAAATCCTGATTTTATTTACCTTGTATTACTGACTTTACGAAAAAAATTGGTTTGTGTATGAAGTCAAAGCAACTACAAGATCTTAGATAATATAATGACCTCATTAATGTACGAAAAGCTGTAGGGTGATATTTGGAAAAAAAAGTTGGGGGTGAGTTTTAGGGGTTGAAGTAAAAAAGCTGTTCCGAAAGCATAGTATGATAGGTCATTCAGTACCCTTGAAACGCAGACTTAGATTTCTTTTTAATCTGTTTTTTACGAAAATATTACGTCTCAAACAAATCCTTATTTTATTTATTTTATGCTTGTGGATTTACGAAAAAAATGGAGTCAAGTTGATTGACTCAGTACTTCCCACACATTACTGTGATATCAGTTTATTATTTTCCCATAGCATGAAGCTTTAGTCTGAGATCCCCTTGCAACCAAATCATCGGCAGCCTTCCCTCCCTAAAATTGTCTTATGCCGCTAAGTATTTCCTTCAGAGGTCAATGGACAGCCTAAAACATCTAAAAACGAAGTTTGAGTTGTTTTCATACTTTTAGTTTTTTGATTATTGCTATATACGCTGTCACTGACACGATATTTATCAAACATACGCGTTTTCCATCCTCACCACGGTAATAATACTGTGTCAAAATTTAATTAGAATCAATGTAATAGTGTCCACGTTACAAAATACAAAAAGATCTAAAGCAATAAATACTCGTATGTATGTATACAGAAAATTCTAAGTCCCTTAGTTTCCGTAATACGCTAGGCAATGTTCGGATGGACCTAAAAAGTTGATTTATGTCGCTAGGTCTTCCTTCACAGCCCCTACCCTACACCCTATTATGAATACAAGAAATTTCTCAGTTTTTCAACCCCCCACCCCCTAACCACCCCAATTTCACCCCACCCAAAAAAAACGCAGAAAATGATCAGGAACCTCTAAAACGCTTAAAAACGAAGTTTGAGCTGTTTTTATATTTTTACTTTTTTTTATTATTTCTGCGCCGCCACTGGCACGATTTATAAAAACCATACGCGTTTTCCATCCTCGCCACGGTAGTAATACTGTGTCAAAATTTCATTAACATCAATTCAACAGTTTCCTTGTAACACAATATAGAAGGATCTAAAGCAATACTCTCGTATGTTTACACCAGAAAAAATTCTAAGTCCTTTGGTTTCTGTAATAGGCAAGGCAATGTTCGGATGGACCTAAAAAAGTTATTTATGTTGCTAGGTCTTCCTTCATGGGTCAGTGGGCAGTCTATTATGAAAGCAACAAATTTTTCAATTTTACAACCCCCCACCCCCCAACCACCCCAATTTCACCCCCACCAAAAAAAAAGTAAAAAATGATCAGGAACCTCTAAAACGCCTAAAAACGAAGTTTGAGGAATATTTAATTTTTTTTGTTTTTTGCTAATTACTCCGCCGCCCCTGCACCGATTTTCAAAATTATAAGAACATTACCTACTACGACCCCCCAGCATATCGCTGCCCAAATTTCATCACAATGCATGCAGCGGTTACTGAGATTACGAGGACACAAAAACGCGTACAGACAGACCGACAGACAGACAGACAGACAGACCGACAGACAGACAGACCGACAGACAGACCGACGGAAATGAGTGACGTGGATTTTCGTTATGTAGACATCATGAAACGCCCAAAAAGTGTATTATCTCAAAATCGAAAATTTTCGCGATCACAATACTCCCCTCACCTATCGGTGTGGGAAGTAAAAGTAAGGTTTTTGTATGAAATCAAAGGTACTACAAGATTATAAATAAAATAAAGAATTAATTTGTCTAAAAAAAACTATTGGGCGCTGTTTGAAAAAAGAAAATTGGGGGTTAGTCTTAAGGGTTGAAGTACAAAAAAATATTTTGAAAGCATGGTATGATAGACCTTGTAGCACTTCCAAAAATTCTACTCAGTTTTCGTTTGACCTTTTTTTTGTTGCGAGAATATCATGTGACAGAGAAATTCAGGGACACCCTGTATATTACAGTTGAGTGATAACGCGTTTTCCGTATTATTTTTCAATAGAAATGTAGAAATGAGAAATCCCCACTTGATGTTTTATACCACATTTTATAACGATGGAGGCCTCCTATTCGACTCCCAAATTCAGGCTGTTTACTTAAATATAATAAAACCGCACTCACCTCATAGCTCTTCTGATTTAGGGCCCGGTCAAACAGAGGGCGTTCTAGAACGCGGCGTTCCGACGTTAGAGACGCCGCGTTACAGCATTCCGTTGTTTGTGCCAAACAGGCCTGTTTGACGGGTTGAGAAAAAGCGTTACGCCAATTTTTGTCAAGACATCTAGTGATTCAAACATAGATGAACTTAAGGCGCGGTCAAACAGACGGTATTCCAGAACGAGGCGTTACGGCGTTCTAGAATGCCGTGTTACAGCGTTCCATTGTATTGTTAGGGAACGCTGGAACGCCGCGTTCTAGAACGCCCTCTGCTAGACCGAGCCTTTAGTCAACTCAACACCTTTATGGTCTTCTTAAATGGAAAAGATCAGCATGCTTATCCGGGCGCCTTTACTATCTCTGAGTGTCAAAGCAAAATCGTCATATATCTCCGAAATAGTTTTATTTACCCCATAAGTTGATTGGTTTTTCTTCTTATTAAACCCTTTAAGAGCAAGTCTGTAGCAAGTAAAGTGTATTAGCGGGTATGTTTTACGTTATATAGTATTTTTCCAAATTCATGTTGGAAAATGCCGTTAACATAGAATACAAAGAATATGTACTTATAACTTTCGCATTAGAAGACAATGTTACGCCCACCGGTCCGCCATAGTTTATATTCCATTCACACCTACTTATACAGGGTGTCCCAGAAGTCAACATCAAGCCGCAACGGGGTGACAGGATTGGTTGTAACTATCATGAGAAAAATCAGAAAAAAAATCTATCTCATGCAGTTTAAAAATTATGGGCATTTAAAGAAAACCTAGAAATTTGGTCAAATTACAACAATTTTTTGGTTATTGTGGTTAACTCTTATTATTTTTGTTCATTTAAACTTTGGAACCATAACCCTAAATAACATTTCTAAAAGCACAGTCATAAATAATGACACAATTGCCCCAAGTTTTCTAGAATGAAGACTATTTATTAAACTATGAATTTAAAATTTTCAATGTTTGCCGACTTTGAAAGGCCCTTCTTTAAAAAAAGTGTACTAAAGTGCCTTGGCAAGTGCCATTAAAAGTTGGCGCATTTAACCAGGATTGCAAAATGGTACAATACTTGATAGTTTCATACTAAAAAAAAACGAGTAAAAAAAGGAAAACCTCAAGTAACCCGATTTTTGCTAACCCATTTCACTCAGGTCAGATGTTCTTCGCACAAGCTTCTGGTAGGTTCTTAATTTTACGGCAAAATGGTGAGAGAGGTGGATAGTGGACATGTTTGCCATGAGTGATCAAGACAGATAGTGACGCCACTTTTAGCAAAGTCAACAAAAACAAGTAAAATTAATAAAATAATGAAAAATCTTGACTTAGTTTAGGTTTATTGTATTCGAAGTCAGATAGGGAAATAACATTTTTTATTACAATAAAAGTTCAAATTGTGTACCATTAGCATCAATACATGCCCTATATTTTCTTAAAAAAAGATCTACTTATTAGCCAGGCACATTTAATGCGAGAAGACGGATCCCAGTATGGCTTTAAAGTAAGCCTGTGGACCGAATTTTAAACGGCAAAATTGTTGGGCCTTTTGAGCTGCCTGAGAATTTGAATGACACGAATTACCTACATTTTTTACGATAAAATTTACCAACTTTGTTAGAGGACGTACCACAAAAGCGGCCTACAGACGTTGATATAAGCTGCGATTCCTCAGTCGATTCAAGATTTCATGAAACTTGCTTCAGTTGCATAAGTTCCTATTCAAATCGAAACCTGTTGCGATGCCTGAATCGACTTGATTTCATGCACGTTTCATGCAACACAAGAATAGTAGGGTGAGCTTATTTCTTTGCATCGACGCAATACTATACACGTTGAAACCTGCATCACTCCATCAGCGTCACCGGCTCGGCGACATGGCTCACCGTCCATAATAGGATTCCAGAATCTGCATCGCTGCAAGCCGCAACTGATACCAAATTCGTGATTCAGTACCACACACGCTGCTACTTGCGTTATGAAACGTAGAAGTCGATACCTAAATCGCAGCATGCATCAACGTCTGTAGACCGCTTAACAGATCGTCGCCACATGAGGTATCAACAAGATGGGTTTTCTTGACCAAAAATATCCGGAAGGTGGAGGTGGACATTCAGGCACTATCTCGTGGCCAGTCCGTTCCCCAGATTTAAATCCCCTGGAATTTTGTTATCGGGGTGTTCTCAAAGAAAAAGTTTATTCATAGCCCATTGAGAGCGTAGCCGAGCTGCGTAAACGAATTTCTCAAGCAGCTGAGGACATCAACTCTCGAGGATATGCATGGCTAATGAGTACATCTTTTTTAAGAAGATGTATGTACTCGTAGGGCGTGTATTGAGGCGGATGATAAACAATTTGAATATTTATTGCCTGACCTTTGTTCCAATAAACCTAAACTAAACTAGGCCAAAATTTTTAATTATTTTATTAATTTTACTTATTTTTGTTGACTTTGCTAAAAGTGGCGTCACTATCTGTCTCGCTCACTCATAGCAAACATGTCCACTATCCATCTTTCTCATCATTTTGCCGTAAAATTAAGAACCTACCAGAAGCTTGTGCTAATAAAGGACATCTGACCTCATTGAAATGAGTTAGCAAAAATAGGGTTACTTGAGGTTTTTATTTTTTTACTCGATTTTTTTAGTCTGAAACTAACGAGTATTGTACCATTTTACAATCGTGGTTAAATGCGCCAACTTTTAATGGCACTTGCCAAGGCACTTTAGTACATTTTTTTTAAAGGAGGGCCTTTCAAAGTCAGCAAACTTTGAAAATTTTAAATTCATAGTTTAATAGTCTTCATTCTAGAAAACTTGGGGCAATTGTGTCATTATTTTTGACTGTGCTTCTAGAAATGTTATTTAAGGTTACGGTTCCAACGTTTTAATGAACAAAAATAATAAAAGTTAACCACAACAACCGAAAAATTGTTATAATTTGACCAAATCTCTAGGTTTTTTTTAAATGCCCATAATTCTCAAACTATATGGGATAGATTTTTTTCTGACTTTTCTCATGACAGTTACAACCAATCCTGTCACCCCGTTGCGGCTTGACGTTGACTTCTGGGACACCCTGTATAAATATATTACCTCTCACATACTTGTTACTTACACAAGAACATATGCGCAACAACCCTTTCATGAGAGTATAACAACACAGACACAAGTGAAATTATGAATAATTATTTACAAATACCTATGAGGCCTGTGGCGATCTGTCGATGTGCATGAACCAAGATTATCATATTCTCAATGGTACTCTACAATTCTTAAGTTGTTTGCATTCTTGTATCTCTTTACAGGAGTAATAGAATTTTTGAATTAAGAATTTATTTTTATGTGTGTATAAAAGGGCTGATACACGTACGAGCAAGTACGCGTACTTATGGCTCGACGACCTTTTTCGCCTGTGTGTCACCGTAAGTACGCGTACTTTAAAACCGTCGCGCAAACCGCCGGCGAGCCAACTGGTTTGAAATGTTACTCGTAGCTGGTCTCAGCTCGTACTGCGAGCCGCGAGCCACCACTTTGTTTTGGCAGGCTATCGATGCGCAACGCTTGTTAAGTTTGGCGTGTGTTAAAAGTTTTGTTTATTTTGGAAAATTATCAAAATGAGTGATTTCAGCTTCACGTGTGTCACCGCGTCGAGCCGAGTAAGTTCGCGAACTTAAGAACCGCGTACTTAAAGTTCGTACGTGTATCACCCCTTTAAATGTTCAAATATTAACCCTAAACAATCCCAAAGACCCGTTTTAGCTACGAAAGCGTCGAGGTAAGAGCAATACGAAGAACAAAGGTGCATCCGAAACAGTGCGCAATTACAGAAACTATTCCATTAAAAACCCGATGAAGTGTATTTTCCTGCCTCATTTAATTTTTCCGGATCGTTCCGGTAAGTGGGCGCCAGATTTCAGTAATTACTTTTCGTATGGCCTCGGCGAGTGTTTCGTTACGTACAGTTGACGTAACAATTGTCGAGGACGTAGAGAAAAAGAAAACGGCCGATGGAACTTTCAGCTCCTTACCCAATAGCATAATTACACCAGCACGATGCTCTGGACCAATATTAACATTATGACCATAAAAAGATATAAACTCAAAATTCTGAGGACGAGATATCAGAGACGCTATACTGTGTTGCTACTATGATAAGTTAGTCCTTGCCCAGAGAGACGTTCAAATACTTAATACGTTTACTGTACATTTGATCGCTAGTTTTTTCTTCTGCTAGATGATAATGATGACAAAAAATTATTGATTGGATATTTTTTTTGTGATAAATGGAAAAATCATAAAGTTTTATGACAAAACTGTTCGTTTTCTTTTTTTTTCGCAATAATTCAAAAGTCATATCAAAATAAAAATGGGATTTTGAATCCAGTACCGAAAACACGCCGACGGCTCCCGAACCCGTGTGACTTCGTGAAAATACTTGCAACAGTTGTAATTAAAATGTATATTTGTTGCAACATAGGCGATGAATGAAGTTTGCAGCTCGGTAATCAACGATCGAAATAAATATCTTTTTGAATGTTTGAAGTTAGATCACAAATCCCAGTAATAAAGTACCTAACCAAATATATTTCGTTGAGGCGATCTGCTCCGCAAGATGCTCGGTGGCCGAGCGGTATAGTGTTGGACAGCGAATCACTGTGCTCGGGTAGTGTTGGTACTGTTGGTTCGAGACCCAGCCCTTGCAACTACTTTCTTTATTTTTTTTAACCAAAGTATTAATTGATATGCTTTATACTCATGTTACACACATTTTTTGTACCATCGACATAAATGTGTTTTTGAATCAAATTTTATTAGATGTTTTACAAGTACAACAAAAATTACTAATAATTTCACTTTCTTGGAATAATTTCATTTTGATACCGAAATCAGAGCAACTGGCGATTGATATTGACCACTGACAATATAGATCCACTGAATATTGACGGATAAACTTCACTTCCACTGACTTTGAATTCCCCACTGTCTCCGGTCCTTAGATTTTGCACTATATCAAGTAAAATGTCTAATGAAATTTGATTCAAAAAATGAAGTCAAGTTGATTGACTCAGTACTTCCCACACATTACGCTGATACCAGTTTATTATTTTCCCATAGCAAGAAGATTTAGTCTGAGATCCCTTGCAACCAAATAATCGCCAGCCTGCCCCCCCCTTAAAATTGTCTTATGCCGCTAGGTTTTTCCTTCACAGGTCAATGGACAGCCTATTATCGATACTACAAACTTCTCAGTTTTACAACCCCCCACCCCCCAACCACCTCACTTTCACCCCCACCCAAAAAACTGGTAGGAAATGATCAGGAACCCCTAAAATATCTAAAAACCGAATTTGAGTTGTTTTCATACTTTTCGATCTTTGATTATTGCTACGCTGCTACTGACGCGATTTTTAACAAACATACGCGTTTTCCATTCTCACCACGGTATCAATATACTGTGTCAAAATTTCATTAGAATCAATTTAATAGTGTCCAAGTCACAAAATACAAAACGATTTAAACGGCAAAATAAATTCTCGTATGTATACAGAAAATTCTAGATCCCTTAGTTTCCGTAATAGGCTAGGCAATGTTCGGATGGACCTAAAAGGGTGATTTGTGCCGCTAGATCTTCCTTCACAGGTTAGTGGACAGCCTATTATGAGTACAAATAATTTTTTAATTTTTCAACCCCCAACCCCCCAACCACCCCAATTTCACCCCCACCCAAAAAAACGGAACCTCTAAAACGAAGTTTGAGCTGTTTTTATATTTTTAGTTTTTTTATTATTTCTGCGCCGCCACTGGCACGATTTATAAAAACCATACGCGTCTTCCATCTTCGCCACAGTAGTAATACTGTGTCAAAATTTCATTAAAATCAATTCAACAGTTTCCTCGTTACACAATATTGATCGATCTAAAGCAATACTCAGAAAAAATTCTAAGTTCTTTGCTTTCTGTAATAGGAAGGCAATGTTCGGATGGACCAAAAAAAGTTATTTATGTCGCCAGATCTTCCTTCACATGTCAGTGGACAGTCTATTATGAATGCAACAATTTTTTCAATTTTACAACCCCCCACCCCCCAACCACCCCAAATTCACCCCCCACCCCAAAAAAAAGTAGAAAATGATCAGGAACCCCTAAAGCGCCTAAAAACGAAGTTTCAGCAATATTTATTTTTTTTTGTTTTTTGCTAATTACTCCGCCGCCTATGCACCGATTTTCAAAATTATAGGAACATTACCTACTACGACCCCACAGCATACCACTGCCCAAATTTGATCACAATGCATTCAGCGGTTGCTGAGATTACGAGGCTAGAAAAAAGCGACAGACAGACAGACAGACAGACAGACCGACAGACAGACAGACAGACCGACGGAAATGAGTGACGTGGATTTTCGTTATGTAGACATCATAAAACGCCCAAAAAGCGTATTGTCTCAAAATCGAAAATTTTCGCGATCACAATACTCCCCTCACCTATCGGTGTGGGAAGTAAAACATATTTATGTCGCTGGTACAAAAAAATGTGTGTAACATGAGTAAAAAGCATATCAGTGAATATTTTGGTTAAAATAAATATAAAAAAAGTAGTTGCAAGGGCTGGGTCTCGAACCAACAGTACCAACACCACCCTCGAACACAGTGGTTCGCTGTCAAACACTATACCGCTCGGCCATCTTGCGGAGCGGATCGCCTCAACGAAACATATCTG
Source organism: Callosobruchus maculatus (assembly GCA_951848785.1). Lineage (NCBI taxonomy): Eukaryota > Metazoa > Arthropoda > Insecta > Coleoptera > Chrysomelidae > Callosobruchus > Callosobruchus maculatus. The sequence continues at coordinate 14,291,657 of CATOUR010000041.1, read as the reverse complement.
GTTAGGTACTTTATTACTGGGATTGGTGATATAAATTCAACCGTTCAAAATGATATTTATTTCGATCGTTGACTTCGTCTTGAGCTGCAAACTTCATTCATCGCCTATGTTGCAACAAACATACACTTGTTACAAAAATAGTTTTGTTATAAAATTTATATACGATTTGAAGAAAAGTGCCATCCAGCTTTGACATTTTGTTTTCAATATTGATAAAATATTATTGGATGATATGTTAACCTAGCCCTCAATACCCAATACAAAGCTTTTGCTAAATAACATCCAATAGAAAAGCTTTGTCAAAGTCTTTGTTAAATAATATGCATGCTGATAAAATCGGGCCTTAGAATACTATTTTTAGCTTTTCATCCAGTCCTAACTGTTGTAGGTGTGGTATAAGTCTCGAGACTGAAATAGTGAGGAGGACAATACTATCTTTGTTTTGTTTCCAGAGTCGTTTCATTTCTATGGCATGGTCTGCGTATTTAGATATTTTCTTCGGTGTTTTGGATATTAACACCATTAGGAATAGCAATATCTATCAAATAGGTATCCTTGTCTACCTTTGTGTTTTCTATTAGTTTGTTTGTTGTGGCTAATGCTTGGTGTATGACTTTGGCCACAGAGTTATGTCTGGCTGTGTGTTCGGTTCCAGCGAGAGTTTTGCATGCACTTGTTATCTGCCCTAATTAATTATTATATTATTGTGAGAAGTTGGTCTTTTCCGAGTTTGGTGTGGAATATTAACATGAGCAGATGATCCATTTCATCCCATCTTAGGTTTTGGAAACTTGACTATAAACTCTTGTCTGAAGTAATAAAAATTAAAATAAACACAAAAGTCTACATAACCATACTATAGTACGCATCTACCAATTTTAACGGATATAGACTGAAATTTAATCAGCCTTCTTCGAAGTTCAGAAAAAAGTAATCAAAGATACTAACCTCATTTAACCTCAAGGAAACATTTATAGTTCAGAATCGCTTTTAGCGTGTTTCTTTATCAGCCTTAAGATAATAAATTGGCTGTTCGGACGGCCGTATTTTTTGCCTTTTTTTATCTCGTTATCTTGGGTCGGCTTCTTCTTTCCCCAGCCTCTCGATAGACTAATTCCGAGGCCAATTTATTGAGGCTTCCTAGACTCCGACTCGTCGTTACCAGAATTTAAATATTTACGTAATCGAACTCTTATATAAAATCACCACGAGGACAATAATCCGTTGTGCCTTCAAACTGTGCGGTAAGAAAGATACGTTTAGAAGCAATCTATTTAAAAGTTTAGAAGGAGCTTTAAGAACTAAATAGTAAGTTTCTGCAGTATAGGCGACCCGAGCAAAATAGAGCTGTAATACTTCTGCAGTTCTAAGAGACAAGTGCTCTAAGTGGAGGTGTAGATGTCAATACAGGGCTTAATGTAGTTCGACGTATTGCTGTCGAGGATGGTAAATGCAACAACTTTAGCTCAATATACAGGGTGAGTTTTTAGTACCGGCTCGGTCGATAACACCACTACTGTAGAAGATAGGGAAAAAAGTTGTATATAAAAGTTGTAGCTACGGATATGCTCCTTGCTGAGAAAATATTTTGATTTATACAGGGTGATCCGTAACTACGTGGTGATGCAAACATGCATTTTTTTAAATGAGACACCCTATATATTATTCTATATTCAAATTCTACTAATGATTTCGGTTCTTCCAGTGTAGGGCATTGTTACATTATACAGGGTATTTCAAAAGTTATGACCATTTTTATCGCTGTCAAATGAACGCACTGTATATCAAAAAGTGATAAATCAAGAATCATTTTTTTTACACGGATGGATAAAAAATATCATCTAGTTTGGAAATTGGTTATAAAAAAGCCCGCGACGCTGTATACAGGGTGATGTAGAATGCAAAATCTAGATTTTCTCTCTTTTTTTAAAAGTAACCCCCAATATTTTATTATACCAAAGAATTGCTTTTAATATGCTCTTTCGTCTTTGTTTTTTCGTTGTTTCCTTAGCATACTTGACTTTATTATCTCGATGATTCAGGGTTTTGACTTCATCAAATACCATCGTGACCTTATAATTTAGTTGTTCGTTAAATAAAAAACAAATTCGATACTACTTTCTCAAAATAAATAAATTTCAGTACACAAATAGAAGTTATATTTTAAATTTACAAAAAAATCGAAATATCTCGGAAACTGATGGACGTAGGTGCAAGTGCTATACAAAGATGAAAGAGCATATTAAAAGCAATTCTTTGGTATAATAAAATATTGGGGGTTATATTTGAAAAAAAATAGAAAATCAGGATTTTGTATTCTACATCACCCTGTATACGACTATGCGTCGCGGGTTTTTTTTGTAGCCGATTTTAAAACTAGAGGATATTTTTTATCCATCAGTGTAAAAAAAATAATTCTTGATTCATCACTTTTTGATATACAGTGCGTTCATTTGACAGCGATTTGGATATAAAAATGGTCATAACTTTTGAAATACCCTATACAGGGTGGGCCAATAGTGCGTGGACGGAAGATTGTGGCCTTACTGAAAAATATTTCAAAAATCTGTCACTTGATTATGGTAGGGATCCTTGAGGGCTATAATGTAAAAATATTTTGACTTAAATTTTGACGTTTATACAGGGTGATTCATATCAAACCTACATTTTTTTGAATGGAACCCCCTATATATTATTGCATATTTGGATTCCTTGGTCAATTCTAGTGTGACTTTATGTATCATATATGGAACTTTAAATGAACCGTTTAGGCGTAAATCACCATTTTTGGTATAAGACGGTATCAGAAAAAAATTGAATATCGCAGCGATTAGACAACCTAGAAGGCCGTGACTTTACGGTGCGATTAAGCATGAAATGCGTCACCTTAGGTCAGACGGCTAAATTTGAATTCTTTTTGTACTTGGAGAAATCAGTAGATTAATTAAGGAAACTTCAATCACACATAACTTGATTTTTTCAAATGGGAATCCCTATTTTGATTTATAGAATCAAATATAAAATTTGATTACCTTTCTAACGATATAGCATTCTCGATATCAATCTTTTTTGGTTTTCATTTTATTTCAAATTGTCAGTCAAATAGGTGTTTTTCGATTTTCCTGCGTGCAAGCGACCTAGCAGGCCATGAAAAATAAACAAAAGCCCGTTAATATGGAAGAAACCAACTAACTTAGTAGACAAATGCAAACGAACTAGAGTAGCGAGGCAATATCATGAAAACTCCTTACAACACATCAGCTCTAACCGGATACAACAGCGGCAAGATATCTAATTTCAATGAGTAGCTGGGGTATGACAGAAGTGTTTATTTTTCACAGCCTACTAGCTATTGAGGTCTACTAGAGCTTGACAATTTTCCAAAACGATTAAAAATTTTGAAACAAAAGGAAAACTACCAGCGATTTTTGCTTACAGTCTAACATATTTAGAATGACATTTCACACTTAATGGGATAAAAAAATTGGTCATTTCCGTTTAGTTAAGTCAAAAGTGAAGATATCTCTAACTGGAGCATTCTGAACATCTACTGAAATAATTGCTAGAATTTTCTAATTACGCTCTGTTGTAATTGTGATTATTTCATGTAGTTTTCTACAAACTAAATTATGCTTTATAATTCAAACAGACTGCAATTCAAGTTTCATTTTCCGCGGTTTTGCTAATAAGTAGAAGTACCTACCGAAGAAATTGAAGGGTTCAGGTCAGAGGTATCATTACTTTTGACTTACGGAAATGGCTACTTTTGATAGCATTAAATGTGAAAATTTATTCAGAAGGCATAGATGTTCTACTGCCAGCAACAATCACTACTAATTTTCCTTTGATTAAATATTTTCTTACTGACTTTGGAAATTGGCTAATAGCTAGTAGGCTGTGAAAAATGAGCGTTCTCGTTACCGCTCATGTTTCTGGTTAGAGCTAATATGTTGTAAAGAATTTTCATAATCTTGCCTCGTTACTCTAGTTAGTTTGCATCTTTCTACTAGGTTAGTTGGTTTCTTCCATATTAACGGGCTTTTGTTTATTTTTCATGGCCTGCTAGGTTGCTTGTACGCAGGAAAATCGGAAAACACCGATTTGACTGAAAATTTGAAATAAAATGAAAACTAAAAAAGATTGATATGGAGAATGCTATATCGTTAGAAAGGTAATCAAATTTTACATTTGATTCTTTAAACCAAAATAGGCATTCCCATTTGAAAAAATCAAGTTATCTGTGATTGAAGTTTCCCTAATTGATCTACTGATTTCTCAAAGTACAAAAAGAATTCAAACTCAGCCGTCTGAATTAATAAGGCGCATTTCATGCTTAGTCGTACCGCAAAGCCACGGCCGTCTAAGTTTTATAATGGTTGCGATATTCAATTTTTTTCTGATACCTACTTATACCAAAAATGGTGATTTGCGCCTAAACGGTTCGTTTAAAGTTCCATATATGATACATAAAGTCGCACTAGAATTGACCAAGGATTCCAAATATGCAATAATATATAGGGGGTTCCATTCAAAAAAATGTAAGTTTGATATGAATCACCCTGTATAAACGTCAAAATTTAAGTGAAAATATTTTTACGTTATAGCCCTCAAGGGTCTCTACCATCATCAAGTGACAGATTTTTGAAATATTTTTTAGTAAGCCCACAATCTTCCGTCCACGCACTATTGGCCCACCCTGTATAATGTAACAATACCCTATATTGGAAGAACGGAAATCATTAGTAGAATTTGAATATAGAATAATATATAAGGTGTCTCATTTAAAAAAATGCATGTTTGCATCACCACGTAGTTATGGATCAATCGTTGACCGAAGCCCATGAAAAACAACCATAATGATACAAATCTGTATATGGCTTATAACGCTGCGGCTGACTGAAAGCTGGCAACCATTTTTTCAATTATTTACATCATTTTCTTTCAATAGTCCTACATAACTGGAGAAAATCGCAAATATCTCGAAAACGGTTCGTTGTACGAAAAAATGCAATGTTTTCAAATATTCAAATATTATTATTATTTGTAACAAAGTCAGTGGTGTAATAGTTTTTTAAAAAAGGGCTATTATATACCCATATCTATCTCTCAAATCTTGTAATCTAACGCTATATTCTCCAAATAATGGAGAAGCCTTGGCTTATCCTGTGTGCCAAATTTAAAATTCTTCTAAGCAGTTGTTCACTCACATGTAGCGAGAATCGCTCATAACAATCATGGCAACCTCTGTTTGCGGCCGTTTTCTAACTGGCAACCATAGATTTTTGTAACTAATATGGATGAAACTTCAATTTTGAATCAAATAAAAAAAAATAGGTGAGTGCAGATGATGATTAACGGTAGTATACCTGTTCATAACCGGCAACCCTAACCTGCGGCTGATTGGGAGCTGACAACCATTTTTTTCAATTCTTTAGATAATTCTCTTTCAAATGACATAAAATTGACTAAAAAATATATAGTTGTAAAATATATTAGCTCGTGAGTTACACTAAAATTAGTTACAGGTAATTGCGGCTAATTCTTAAAAGGTAACCTTACTCTCTCAAGATGCATTTAAAATCAATTATACAAAAAAATGAAGTCAAGTTATTGATTCATTGTATTATTTTGAGCTTTTTGAGTTTTACGATCCCCCACCCCCCAACCACCCGAATTGCACCCCCACCCAAAAAAGTAGAAAATTTCCAGGAACCCCTAAAATGCCTAAAAACGAAGTTTGAGCAGTTTCTATATTTTTATGTTTTTTTTTACTATTGCTGCGCCTACACTGACACGATTTCTAACAACCATAAACTTTTTTCATCCTCGCCACGGGAATAATACCACAGTATTATTTCATTCCATTAAAATCAATTCAATAGTTTCCCGTTACGCAATATAGAACGAGTCCCTTGGTTTCTGTAATAGGCAAGGTAATGTTCGGATAGATCTAAAAAAGTGTATTATGACTCTAGGTCCTTCTTTCACAGGTTAGTAGACAGCCTATTATGAATACAACAAATTTTTCAGTTCTACAACCCTCACCCCCCCCCCCCCCCCCACCCCAATTTCACCCCCACCCAAAAAAAGTAGAAAATGATCAGGAACCCTTAACACGCCTAAAAACAAAGTTTGAGGAACATTTAAAATTTTTTGTTTTTTGACAATTACTTCGCCGCCCATGCATGCACTGATTTTCAAAATTATAGGAACATTACCTACTACGACCACACGGCATATCGCTGCCCAAATTTCATCACAATCCATGCAGCGGTTACAGTTATTACGGGGCTAGAAAAACGCGTACATACAGACGGACAGACCGACACAATAAGACGCCCAACCGTATTATCACAAAATCGAAAATTTTTTGCGATCACAATACTCCCCTTACCTATCGGTGTGGGAAGTAAAAAAACAGATACCCGCAGGATCGAGCAGTGGGATCCTGTACTAAAGCGTTCCATGGCATCGAATCACCCTCAACGTATCATCTACTCTCACATACCGCTCCACCCCGTGTAATTATGCAACCACCTATGCATGCGGAAATCGTAGCGAGTTGTGCGCGTGGTGGAGAGATCGTAATCGGCCGTAATCTGTGTAAAATGTTGCGCTGCTGGTGCGGGCATGACCAAAGGGTCGGCGTGCTACATTTGCCTTTCTGGCTTCGCTTGGGTCCCTCACCCTCTCACAGTCAAGAGCGCAACAGATTAGGGCAAATAGCCCGTTTTATGAGCAGACGGCGATACTAGCAGTTGAATTAGTTAAACTGAAAAGGTGCCTTATTTTTCCATGAAAATCTATTTGCCTGTAGAATTAGACAAGGAATACTATATTAGCGCGAGTTTAATACAATACTTTATCTACGACAGTAGCAAAAAATACTACGATTTATACAGGGTGTTTACGATCTTAGTGCATTAATTTGGAGGAACGATAGATCATGATATTTCGAACCTGAAACCCCAGTTCCATTTCACTAGTTAACGCATTGTTAAACAGAAAAAAATTAAAAAAGTATGTCTGCAAAATCACAATTCGACGACATTGACCTGTATTCGCCCTAGTTTCTGTCAGGTGTTTTTGAAGATATTCACGTAAACAAATGCTATTATATGGCTACACTTGTTGCCGCATATTCTGTGTTATCAGAAAATGTTGCGATTTTTTTGAAACTTCACATTTGGGATATTCGTATTAAATTTTGTGGTACAAGCATTACAATGAATTGTAATATTCGTACTTTACATAACGGTATTAAGATCGTAAACACCCTGTATACATGCTATACTATTGTCAACTTAGAGAGGTGCCCCATTGGTGCGTCGCGTTGCGTTGCCTTGCGTCATCGTCGCGTCGACGGAGCGTCGCTCAGTGCCGGCAGGGTTGCCGCTACTATAACACTTCATCATCATAGTCACAATGTCTTAACAGACATGTTGTGAACTCGTAAAATGCATTAAGTCGGAGCTAGAGTATTGCCGATACGAATATTATCAATAGTTTTGAGAACTGTAGCTTGCCATCATTCGCTATTTCTGTCAGTTCAGTGGCGCTCTTGATACTCATATCTAGCAACTGTTTCGTCGTATCCACCCAGCGTGTAGGGGAACGGCCACGGCGCCGCCCACTCGAGGCGTGGCCCTGAACTACAAGTTTCTCCATATTATCGCTTCTGTCGATATGTCCGAAGAATGTAAGCATTCTCGTAGACACAATGGAGGATAGTCTTTTTGGATTATCGAGCTCATCCAGTACGGATACATTAGTTCGATGGGCGGTATCAGGAATTCTCAGCATTCTCCTCCACGTCCACATTTCAAAAGCGTCTATGCGAGCTCGATCTGCCTTTTTAACATTCCAAGTTTCGGAGGCATACAAAAATATAGAGAACACAAGAGACTGAACCAGCGACATTTTGGTAGCTTTAGGCCCGGTTGCACAATGCGAGCTTAAGCTTCGGCTTAGGGTAAGCCGATGTTAAACCACGTCAGTTGCAAAATGTCCATTGTACAATGCTGGCTTAACCCCCCCACTCCAAGCTTAACACGAGCCTACGTAAGCCGAAGCTCAACGCAAGCTTAGCTGAGGTTTTAACCTAACCTGATACAAGTGACATGATATGTTAAGGAGGAACCTTCAAATTGCTTGTCACTTTATTAGGTCATATTTTTTGAAAGATTTGTGCCTGATTTAACAAAGAAAGCAAATGAAAGAACAGAGACAGAAACGGTCTTTGCCGAAATTTGACACAAACTGTCGTAAGCGCCTAACCAAAAAAGGTAATTTTTCAGATGATTATGTCAGTACGTATTGCTTCATTGATGCCAACTGTAGTGAATTTCATTAGCAGCCAGGTTTAACTAAGCCGACGATTGTACAACGGATGTCGACTTTAAGCCCCGAGCTTAGCTAAGCTTTGGCTTAACAAAGCTCGTGTTAAACCCGCATTTGTACAACCGGCCCTTAGTGATGTTATGGTCACGCCATATTTTAGTAAGCTTTGTCATGGCCACCCGTGCCTGTTGAATGCCCCGTCGAATCTGATTCTCACAGCTACCCGAATTGTAGATCAAAGACCCGAGGTACACAAAACTTTGAACTACCTCACAACGGCCTATTGACTTTATTTCTAGATGATTGTCATGCTCTCTATCTACGATCATGACCTTGGTCTTGTAGTTAATACCAAGACCGTATGCTGCACTGTGTTGTTCTAAAATGTTTAACAGAGCTGCTAGTTCTTCCTGAGAAGCAGCAATAAGGGTTGTATCGTCAGCAAATCTTAAGTTAGATATTTTGCTTCCGCCAATAGTTATACCGCCATTCCAGTTGTCCAGTAACACTTATAATAGATCTATTGCCAAAAAAATATAACGTTCTTATGACTTATCAGATTTAGTGGGCAAGCTATTACCATTTGACATATGTAATATTTTTGTTCTACGGGCGGCCTGCACTACCGTCTGCAGTTCACAGGTATTAGTCAGTACCTAGTCAGAAATTAATAACACGTTATTTTCTTATCAATCAATGCCCATTTTATTGGGATCCGTTTTTCGCTCGATTTTGTCTAGTGAATTTCATATTTATGTTTCTGTTTCTGACATTCTACTGGGATAGCTAATTTCGACTTATTCAGATAATTTAATTATTTTGACTCACTGTTGCTATTCAGTAACTATAGAAAGAGATAAGAAGGTAAATAATTCAGAACAAATAATAATTATAAACACTAAAACATGTTTGTATACGGAATAACGGGTTACTTCTGTAGTCAATAATACTTAATAGTATTGATGAGAGGTGTCCCATTTTAAAAGATCCACTTAAATAGCTATGAAGATATTAAAATTAGTAAAACATATTTTGCATTCAGGACGATTTCTAATTGTATTACATAAATTTTTTCACAGGCAAACACGCCTAACTTTTTGAATTGCAAATTGTATTGTGACAAAGAAAAAATATTTTTTGAATATAGTACTACTCAACTTTATTAATTTCAGAAAATGAAGATATCAAATATTATAATTTTAAATCTTCAAGAACATAAATTATATATTTTCATCTTTAGGTTTTAACTTTAAGTGCTAAAATTATAATTTACAAAATTTTGATTTTACAAATAGTATATGAATTGAATTTTTTGAATCGAAAGATGACTAATTAAAAGAATTAATCAATTAATTGTGCAATTTTGATAACGTTAGCAATTTTTTTTCTACTTTCTAAATTTGGACTAGCCCCAACTGTCCCTAGTGTAAATCCACCACTGATATAACTACATATATTTACTTCAAAAAGAATCCTTGAAACACCTGAAAGTATGTTACAATTATCAATCATGGTGCAGTTCAAGATCTTAGTATGTTTTCCAGAAAAAAATGTGTTACAATTCAATAATTATGTTACATCTGGCATAGCTGCGGGGCGTATATCGCCCTCCTGTTCTGCGACGTCGTCCGTCTTCGCGGCGCCAGTGTGGCATATACAGGGTGTTCCACGAGTGTGGCATATACAGGGTGTTCCACGACGATTAAGACAAGCAATATATCGGAACGGGGCACTAGTAGCGAATTATAATTTTGGGGGTGTAAATTAGAACAAATATAGTATCTTTTCCTATTATTGTGTCACTCAATGAAGTATTTGTTTTTCATCACGTGACGTCCGATTCAAAAATTTTAATGGGGGGTATATTTGTGAATTTTTGTGTTCCTTCCTATAAAACAATTCCAACAAACTAGCACACTTGGGGTCTAAAATGATCAGTTCAAGAGCTACAGGTACTTAAAAGATGGTACCACTACCATTGATTATAACATGTACCCCTACAGTCAAATTATTTTGGTAATGCTTGATAATGGTAGTGGTACAGTCCTTTAAATACCTGTAGCTCTTGAATTAATCACTTTAGACCCCAAGTGTGCTAGTTTGTTGGAATTGTTTTATCGGGAGGAACACAAAAAGTCACAAACGTACAGGGTGTCTTATTAAAATTTTGAATCGGACGTCACGTGACCAGAAAAAAATACGTTATTGGGTGACACAATAATAAGAAAAGATACTATATTTGCTCTAATTTACACCCCCAAAATTATAATTCACTACTACTGCCCAGTTCTGAAATATTGCTTGCCTTAATAGTCGTGGGACACCCTGTATATAATGTGACGATGCAACGCATTAATGGGGCACCTCTTTTAGCGACACTCCTGTCACAAAAATAAATAGTGTACACCGTTCGAATATGGCTTTGCAGAAATACACTGAAGTGTTAAAAACAAAATTCGGAATTATGCTTCGTCGACTCTATATTATGTAGAACTTCAAAATTGAGTTTGGTGAATAAAATTCGACTATATAAGATGATTATTAGCCCAGCAATTACCTACGCATGTGCGGCTTGGTGTTTTCGCGCCAAAACGCACATGCGAAATCTGCGGGTTCTGCAGAGCCGGGCATCACAATCACTAACGGCCTATTATTTATGACTATTACATTTTTCATTATTTTTCCTAATACGTAGGTTTAAGAAGTTATATCAGTTATATCAGAAGATGCTTTACTGAGCCTCCTATATTAAATCTTAATTCGTAAGTCGACATCTGGGTCACCATGTATGTCTGAAAGTTGCTCTTCAACTATTCTGCAATCGCATGCATCCAAAAACTGTTTGGATAATAAACGTCATCCGGACCGTGTTCCTGATTTCTCTCGCTCTATCTCTCGCTGACTCGGCCACAGCCTAGAAATGATTTCGTCACATCTCCCTGGAGGTCTTGGATGCCGTGCACGAAAATGCCGGAGGGTTGGTAGATATTTCTACTGTACCGGCTAAATTTTGATGAAGCATTCAAAAAACCTCTGCTGTTATCAACGGTTGTGGTTAAATTGTTTGGAAAATTATTTTGCATATTTCGTTATATAACATAACCAAAAGTTCAACTTTAAAACATATCATGAACTATGAGCGAGCGTATAAAATAGAACTAGCGTCGGATACATGAACGAAACTTTTTTATACAGGGTGTCATTTAGTGCGTAATTCTTCGATATCTCGCAAAATGTACCTGACAGAAGAAAATGTCAAATATGAAAGTTACTTGGTTACTTAAGACGCATATTTTAAAAATATTTTGAAATATACAGAGTGTTGCGGGAAAGTGGAATAGTGGACAACTTGATTTTTTATATGTAACTATAAATTTATTTTAAATTCTTCTAGTTTCCATCATCGATCTCTATTTAACCCAAAAATATTTTTGAGATCGGTTGTGATATTGCCAAGTTATAATTTATTTACTATTAATTTCCGGATTTGCAAGGTCGCAAGTAATACGTCCAAATTGATATATTCCTTTAAATTTTCTCAATAATATTATACAGCAAGTTATTTGAATATTAAGTGAATATTATTTTGGATGTTACCAGCAATGTGGATCTACAGGGTGTTTTTGGCAGAATTTTAAATTACTGCAATTTGAAGGTCATTTTACTTTGTTTTTTTAAATGTCTGTTTTATTTTAAATCAAAATATCTACTTATACCCTATCTCGCCTTGTAATATTTTTTTTCGCGTTTGCTACGTTGTCAAGTCATAAATTATTTTTCCATATTTCCAAACAAATATCCCCAATTTTTATTAATAGAACACACTGTATATTTTATATAATATATTTAGTAAAATTTGAATATCACTACTACAAAGTCTTCGGTTTCATAGTTCTCTCCCCCCCCCCAACGAATCCAATTTAACCCCCACCCAAAAAGTATAAAATGACCACAGACTCCTGAAATGCCTAAAAATGAAGTTTCAGCTGTTTTTGTATTTTTAGTTTTTTATTATTACTGCGTCGCCACCGACACAATTTCTAACAACCATTTTCGCTTTCCATCCTTGCCACGTTAATAATCCTGTGTCAAAATCTCAAGTCAATAGGTCAATAGGTAGTCTATTATGAATACAACAAATTTTTCAGTTTTACAACCCCTCCATCCCCCGACCACTCCAATTCCACCCCCACCCAAAAAGGTAGAAAATGATCAGGAACCCCAAAATGCCTAAAAACAAAGTTCGACGAATTTCTGACTTTTTCTTTGTCTTTTGCTAATTACTCTGCCGCCTGTGCACCGATTTCCAAAGTTATAGGAGCATTTTACCCACTATGACCTCACAGCAAAATTTCATCACAATCCATGCAGCAGTTACTGAGATTACGAGGCCAGAAAAACGCTAACAGACAGGCAAATAGAGAGGCAAACAGACGACAAACAGACAGACAGGTAGACAGACAGACCGACAGATAGACAGACCGACAGATAGACAGACCGACAGATAGACAGACCGACAGACCCATGGAAATGAGTGACCTGGATTTCCGTTATGTAGATATCATAAAACGCCCAAAAAGCATATTATCTCAAAATCGAAAATTTTTGCGATCACAATACTCCCCTCACCTATCGGTGTGGAAGGAAAAAGCAAGAGCTGAACTTGTAATGGGGAAAATTTCGGAAACAAGAAATTGACCTAACTTTTATTAATGACGAAAATACGAATACATATGTCCACGAATCCTCTTAGCACTTCCGGCATTTCTCCAGCGTTATTAAATGTTTCAGATGATTTACATTTTTCTTCTTGAATTAGGAACGTCCTTAGTAAAAAAAGTATTTTTGTGCTATCTGGAATCTAAAGAATAATTCTCATCTTTGCCGGGACTGGGAATGCCGCGGGACAAAAACTTCTCAGATAAATTACGCTTCCTGCTTTCACTGGAATTCATTCTCCGCTAAATTAGACTTGCTGATATTTTAATTTGGTGACCGGAAAGCTTTTGTAGTTAATGAGTGGTATTGTCTGAGGATGCTCGGGAATTGGACTCCATTAAGATTTCACTTATTAAGTTCCATAAGCTGGATAATCTAAAGCGGGCAGAAAATGAATAAAATGGTAGACTTCAAGAATACGCAAGCTGCCGCTAAACACCATATGTGGATTATTTTGTGTCCAAACCTTCATCTAAATATCGGTTCACAAACGCTATGTTAATAATATAAACGTTAAAGAATACTTTTCATAAATATATTCAGATGCTATGACACCAAAGACCGTAATGCTTGAGCACTATACAGGGTTGGGATAAAGTATGGAACCAAGCAAATATCTTTGAAACGGAAAGGGTGATGTTGCTGAAAAATTGTAGGTAAATGTAATGACGCATAATGCATCCGAAGACATTATGTTAGCTATTAATGTACTTCCGGTCTAACCGACTTTGAAAGGCCGGCATTTTAAACACCTGAAATGATAAAGAAGCTTCATCTTTCCCGTTTTCACAGAAAGTAATACTAAACCCACTATGGACATATTCGGAAAAAAGAGATGTATTAAAATCTGCAAAAATATACAGGGTGTCCCATTTAAATTAAAAAAGTTGACGGTACTTTCGGTTAAACCGGAAGTACATCAATAACTAACATAATGTCTTCGAATGCACTAGACGTCCCCAGTAAACACTCATACGTTAATTAAACGTTATTTAATCCCTGACACCTTTTCATTTTTACGTTACTTTTTTACGTACAATCAACTTAAAAATGTCGCGGTTTCTAACGTTACAAGTAACGTATAAATAAACGTTTTATCCCGGTTTTTAAAAAGCGATCATTATACGTTTAAAAAAGTTCAATTTGTAACCCTTTTCGAAAACGTTTAAAAATCGTGTATTTGCAACGTTAATAAGACATTATTTTTGCCTCAATTAAAATATTATGCTAGGGTAGTATTTAAATTGCTATTAATAGTGCTTATAATTTCAAATTGTATCATAAATAAAACGCAACGGTTGTTTTTTAACGTATTTATTGATCTCTCATTAATAAGTGGATACATCAAATTAGAAGGCCGCTTATAAAGGAATATACATATAATATATAACTTAAAATAAAGTACATACAACTTTAAGGGCGCTTATAAAAAATTTTCGTTTCTAGAGGATCTTAAATCTAGAACAGCCTTAACTATTGATTTTTGATGACGGCCACCATAATATGTCCGGCGTTAATAAAAATTAGGAAATTACAGTTTCAATTTTGCGTTAATCCAAATCATTATAAATACATGAAAATAAACCAATACAGATTTATTCCTTCAACAGTATGAAACAAAATGTAAAAAAGCCAAATAATAATCAGGAAGCATGATAATTACAATGCTACTGTTATGAAACGGTTATAGGTACTGCATATGAGTTGAGAAGAAAAACCAGATTTGCCTAAACAAACGCACGCCACCAAGCGACGAATTGTAATAGCATCATTTACATCTCTGAGGTCCACAGCAAAATTTTAGCATTAGGGACATTCGCATTTTCATCTCAGCAAATTAGTTAGTCATGTAGATGTACTTACCAAACGCAAGACCTGTATTAAACAGCTGAAAACTTAGGAAACGGAGAACACTTGTTGACTCTACAACAACACGGGTGAAAATGGCCGCCGCCACTACTGATGTCACGACATACACGAACACCCTGGCTCTTTCAGGCCAATCAAATTGCTCCGTTTAGAAACTACGTTATTATAACGTTCTACCTGAACGAGCAATGCACGTTATTTTCATCTGCTATCATAACGGTTTGTATAGCTTATAGAGGATTAGCAAAATAATGTTTTTTTTTGTTGTCATACGCTTGAATAGATTTTGCTCCTAATTTAAAAATGAAAAACTTTTGAAAAACCAATTGCTCATATGGTTAATAAAATCATTTAGCCAAACGTTACTTCAACACTGAAACTCTATGGATTGCAGAATGATTATGAATCAGGACGTTATTTTAACGTCTGAATACATCATTTTTGTCACACTTTATTTGTGTGGTACACAACGTTACTCTAACGTGAAAGTGAGCCACCATTGAATTATGTATTTAATTAAACGTTATTATGACGCTTTATTCAAACGGTATAATTTTACACCAAAATCAAACCGTTAACATTCTAACGTAAACGTTTTATCAACCGTTCACACGTTTAAATTACGTTTAAGTAACGTATATGTGTTTACTGGGTCACTACACTTGTCTGGAAAGTTTCAGCAATATAATTCTTTCCGTTCCAAAGTTATTTGCTTGGTTCCATACTTTATCCCAACCCTGTATAACCACAGCATAAAGAGAAAACCAGCAGCGCAACTCTTCAAATCGATGTGATGGAACGAGGAATGTATCGTTGTTTAGGTTCGCTCTGTACAAACACGTCAAGAAACTGTAAATTCAGCTTATTTGAGTTTCCGTCAGACGTTGAAAGGTATGTAAGAATTGCTTTAGTAAAAATAATGTATTTATTATTGTTCGTCCAATATTAGTTGTTTGATTGTTTACTGTGCTTTTTAATTGTGTATAAAAGGAAACATTCTCAGTCCTTAAACATGCTTTTAGACTACAAAATAATGTTATACATTTATAGGTTTTGTTTCATGTTTAACAATATACACATACGGATATAATGTTCATATTAGAATGCTGGGACAAGGTTACTCATCCATCAAAAGCATATGATATTTTATTATCTAACGATTCTCAGTTTAAGGTACTGTCATTCATGTGACAACTTCCCATTAAATTATATTTTAAGACTATACGGCAGGACACGCCTGTACTATACAATAAAAAATATTAATGGGAATTTTAAAATACCTAATTGAAATAGGAAATTAATTATATGGAAAAACGAGAAAAATAATATAAATCGTTTAAATTGTAAATGTCCATTATAGGTACGAATTTTGCTGATTATAAAATCAAAATATGTGCTAACTTTACAGCAATTTGGTAATTTTATCATTCAGTATTTCCTCACTAATTATAAATTATATCATATACAGGGTTATTCACGTTATTCGACACGGAGCATTATAGCTAAAATATTTGATAAAAAAGAAAATGATAATTTCGGATAGATAGAGATCCATAAAGGCTATATTTTAAAAATATTTTCATGTTATACAGGGTGTCCCAAAAACACGAAATGTATCAAAGTTATGTTTTTTTTAAATGGAACACCCCATATATTATTGCATATTCAGATTCCTTGGTGAATTCTACTGTAACTTTATGTATCACACATGGTAGCTAACCATTTAGGTGTAAATCACCATTCTCGGTATAAGTAGATATCAGGAAAAAATTGAATATCGCAGTGATTATAAAATATGGAAGGCTGTGACTTTGCCGTATTACTAAGCATAAAATCCGTCAGCTTTGATAAGGCTGTCAAATTTGAATTACGCTTATGCTTGGAGAAATCGGTCGATTAATTAAGGAAACTTCGATCAGCGATAACTTGATTTTTTCAAATGAGAATGCCTAATTTTTTGTATACGGTTAAACGTAGAATTTAATAGCCTTTCTAATGATATCAGGTTGTGAATATCTGTCTCTGGTAGTTGTCATTTAATTTTAAATTTTCAAACAAATCGGCGATTTTCAATTTTCCTACCTATAAGCAACGTAGCAGGCCATGAAATATAAACAAAAACCTCTTCAGGTAGAAGAAAACAACTAACATAGCTGAAAAATGCACACTAACTAGACTAAAGGGACAAGATTATAAAAATTCCTTACAACAAATCAACTCTCCCAGAAACAACTGCGATAACATCTCTAAGGTCAAAGAGAAGAAGAGTATGGCAGTAATAGATATTTTTTACAGTCTACTGGCTACCGCAATTCACTAGAGGTTAAAAATTTCCAAGACAATTAAAAACCCTGATATGAAACAAAAACAACTAGCGACTGTTGCTCCAGCTCGCAACTATCAATCATATGTAATGGTGTAAAAAAGTACTAATTTGTGTCGAAGTCGATACCTCTGACTAGAGCCTTTCTATTTTTCAATATTTATTAGCAATATTGCAAAAAAAGGAATATTGACAAATCAGATTTAAATTTTCTGCCATTTAAGTTATGTTTTATAATTTGAACAAATTTTCATTCATTCCTTATTTTCTGCGATCTTACTGAAGAATTTTCAGAGCTTCAGTCAGAGGTACTTTTGACTTGAGTTTTGACAGAATTGCATACTTTTTTATACCATTAAATGTGAAATTTTATTATGAGAATAATAAACTGCTTACAACATTATCTAGTAGTTTTTATTTTATTTCAAAATTTTTAATGGTTTTGGAAATTGCCAATCTCTAGTACATTGCAGTAGCTAGTAGGCCGTGAAAAAATCTATTTCTGCCATGCTCCAGCTTCTCTTTGACCAAAGATATGTTACCGCCGTTGTTTCTGGTTAGACTTTATTTGTTGTGAGTAATTCTTATAATCTTGTCCCTTTAGTCTAGTTAGTGTGTATTTTTCAGCGAAGATAGTTGTTTTCATCTACCTGAATAGGTTTTTGTTTATATTTCATGGCTTGCTACGTTGCTTATAGGTAGGAAAATTGAAAAACGCCGATTTGTTTGAAAATTGAAAATTAAATGAAAACTACTAGAGACTGATATTCACAACCTTATATCATTAGAAAGTTTATCAAATTCTACGTTTAACCGTATAGAAAAATTGGGCATTCCCATTTAAAAAAATCAAGTTATCGCTCATCGAAGTTTCTTTAATTAATCGACCGATTTCTCTAAGCATACACATAATTTAAATTTGACAGTCTCATCAAAAGCTGACGCATTTTATGCTTAGTAATACGGCAAAGTCACAGCCTTCCATATTTTATAATCTCTGCGATATTCATTTTTTTCCTGATATCTACTTATACCGAGAATGGTGATTTACACCTAAACGGTTCGCTTTAGGTACCATGTATGATACATAAAGTCACACTAGAATTCACCAAGGAACCTGAATATGTAATAATATATGGGGTGTTCCATTTAAAAAAGCATAACTTTGATACATTTCGTGTTTTTGGGACACCCTGTATAACATGAAAATATTTTTAAAATGTAGCCCTTATGGGCTTATCCATCCGAAATTATTATTTTCTTTTTTATGAAATACTTTAGCCATAATGCTCCGTGTCGAATAACGTGAATAACCCTGTATACTATATCATATCGAAATTGCATAAATAAATACTGTTAATTTTGGAGAAATCTGATATACCATCATTAATGATCCCTTTTCTGTTTTTTTGATCAGCCTTTTGTCCCAGAATTTCATTATTTGCCCATTACATAATTCGAAAAGAGGCATTTCGAAAATATATTCATACCTTGCACAATAGGGTTTTTCCGTGCTATCACCTGAATATATTATTTCTGCATAATCTTTTCATAGTTGTCTTTTAAACGAGATGCCGACCATTGTTCCCGAGCGTGCATATAATTATCACTATGGGATTTTTACGGATATAAGATTCTCGTTCAGGTCCTGTGCCAGTCGTTTCTCTCACGCGACTTGAACGCGACGGTCGAAGTGAGACCCGAAAGATTCAAGGCCATCAAAACGTTCTGAAAGATTCGGCTTGAGTTTCGCTGCTGGTTTACTCTTTATGCTATGATATATGTAACTGGGGAGCGCTAAAAAAAATTTTTTTAAAAATGTTAGATCTTTTTTTGTACTAGATTTCAATTTTCAAGGAAATACCTCCATAATAGTACTTATTTTGTCTCGTCCATGAATTACTATTATTGTCATCGCATCGCTTGCACAGATACTTCATTTTAAGGTCTTGTTCCTACAAGCTTTTCTAAGCGTCACTTACACTGACATTTCAAGAAATGTAGAAATGGAGGTATTGCTTTTAAAATTGAAAAGTTAGAAAGGACAAACAATTAAACCTAAGGTAAATACATCTTTTTAGATGTAGTCAATTTTTTTTGTCGATAAATTGTGGTCCAATTCCACACAGTTTCGTTTGTGACTTTATGCTGCGACACACTGTACAGTGCACAACTGGGAAGGTCATGTTGCCATGTTGATAAAACTTCCATGTACGAGGAACGACAAATTAAGAAAACCGACGAAAATCCGCACCTTGTGGTGGTAGAGTAAAAATTCAAAAGCTGCTACACCTACGCGTCTCTAAAACTGTGTAAGGGGGCGAGCAGAGAAGAAAGATATTTAGTGATTTTAAAATTAGGCCTAGTGGTTACGTTAGTGTCGAGCAGTGAAACGTTTTACCTGATCGCGATGCAAAATAAACAGTGAGTTGGATGGTCCCGTTAAGTCTGATATGCTCGATATTACCATAGGCGTACCTCAGGGATCTTTTTTTGGGTCCAGCTCTGTTCTCTCTACATATAAATAATTTTCAGGAGCTGTTGCTCTGATACCAGATTACTCCATATGCGGACGGTACTTCGGTAATTATATCTAATTAGTGTGATGTTGCTTTGCAGATAACTTATTCACCAGTGCAGTGGTTTGGTAGTAATCAACTCTACTTGAACTCAGAAAACAACATCGCTTGTGCGATTCCAAGATGTTATAATAGGCAAGTTTAATTTTTGGGCTGTACCTCGACTGTTAAAAAGGCAGATCGAGCTCGCATAGATGCTTTTAAAATGTGGACATGGAGGAGAATGCTGAGAGTTCCTTATACCGCCCATCGAACTAACGTTTCCATACTGGATGAGCTCGGTAATCCAAAGAGACTATCTTCCATTGTGTCGACGAGAATGCTTACATTCTTCGGACATACATATACACAGAAGCGAGAATATGGAGAAACTTGTAGTTCATGGTCATGCCGCGAGTGGGCGGCGCCGTGGCCGTCCCCCTACACGCTGGGTGGATACGACGAAACAGTTGCTGGATATGAGTATCAAGAGCGCCACTAAACTGACAGTAAATCGCGAACGATCGCGAGCTACAGTTCTCAAAACTATTGATAATATTCGTGTTGGCAATACTCTAGCTCTGACTTAATGCATTTTACGAGTTCACAACATGTCTGTTGTGACTATGATGATGACCTCTACACGGGCTTAAACCTTAAAGATCACTGTGAATACCTTAGTTCGAGGATAAACTCTCTGTCATATGTTTAAAAGAACAACAGTGCTTACGCAGAGTCGGATAGTTTGAGTTTACTAGGCTCAAGTTGAGTCGAGAATTAGATACACTTTGTTTTTCTGGTGCTCAGCATCGTAATCTGTTGGAAGTACTAAGTCAGTCAACTTGAATTCATTTTACATGTTTTACCTGTCTTTTGTATTTTGTATTTCTGTATTTTTTATGACGAACTCTATATACTGTGTGAATGTATGAAGGACCATAAAGAATTGGAGTTTGAACTTACACTGTCGTTGAAAGAAAACTCGGGGCTAAATCTGTGCTTAAACCATAATTTGATTGACGATTCACAAATGGAGAAACAAGTAAGAATTCAAAAAAGTAACCATTTAATTAAGTTGAGCTGTTTACTTAACTCAATTACTTGCTTCAACGACAGACAATTCATGCACGACAACGTACTAGTGTCTCTCATTTCCCCTACGTCCATCACTGGTTCACCCACCCAAACCGATGTCATCGGCTATCTCTCCGACAGACGTCGTGAGCAGTGCGGAGTAGCGGAGTTGTTTTATTAAAGTTATCTAACTTGGAAGTATGCGCCGAGGGTGTACGTCCGACGTTTCTGCAGGAGCGAAGCGTTCTACTTTGGCCCGCAGGCAGCTGCAGCGTCTGCCAGCGATCATTTGCGGCAACGTAGGTCTGTTTGCCGAGCGAACTTCGGCCACTGGGTCATCGGGGAACTGCGATAACATCCTATACGTATGTATACCGGAGTAGTTGTCAGTTGGGGCGGGAATATACTCGTGCCTTCCTTCATCGTCTTTATTGGATGTAACAGTTCTGTAATTGCTTTTAGATAGCTAGTAAATATTTTTACACTTCTGGGTCCCTAGACAAATTGCAGTGTGGGGAATGAAAGAGCAGATCCCCTGAGTAGGCTGAGGACTAAAAGTCGTATTCATAGTTGCCACTTAAGGGTTCCTTAACACTTTGTACTGTTTTGTGCTTCAGTCATGTCATTTAAAGACGACTCAAGGAACACTCCTCAAGGGCAAGGACTCAAGAAACATTTTTATTTTTATCGGAGACTACAAGAGGCTGATGCAGCTCCGTATTGCTTGTATTTTTGAAGCAAACTTGCTTCAAGAACTTCACTAACCCTTTTGTCCCCAGTGGTTTCACCTTGAAACCGCATTTCAAATAATGCATTTTTCGCGTCCCAGTGGTTATGGTATGAAATGAATGTAGCTAAAGGTGTCATCTCTTAGTGGGAACAAAAAGTTATTTCTTAAAACTTACCGATAACCGGTAGTTAGATTTATATTTCTACTTTGAAGAGTTTGACAGGTGAAATGCTCGAAAACTGTTGTTAATTTTTGTTTTTGAAATAATTGTAACGGTTGGTAAATCAACACTGAGTTTATTTATTATAAGATGGTCATACATACTATTTGTATTACGAATTGGTGAAAACATGATCGATTTCTACAATTTTTGAAAATATGGTTGGCCGCAAAGCCACTGGAATTTGCATTCTGTAAAATTTTCAGAAAGGATGAAATCATGGAGCTGATTGGTCAGGCATACATTCGTATTGTAGAGGAGATGATTTAAATCTTATTGCATGTGATGTTCAGGATGTAATAACAATTGCTACAGTAAAAATAAAAATTAGCTATTTGTTTTAATATTTATTTCCTGGAGGAATCGAATCAGCTAAACCATTAGCTAAAAGAGGAGCAATTCCTTCAAACATAATGTCTACAGAAATGAAGAGACATTTATAGGCTTGTGTGCTCAGAACAGGCAAGCATGGTGGACACCGAACTTGTTGCGACGATTATGGTTTATCATACAAATTTTGTTTAGCTGTTACCTGTGACTGGTTTTTGCATTATTTCAGCAAGACGAATCCAGACATCAACCACTTTGTATTTATTCTTATTATTCACAGCTTTGGGATTCTATATGCAAGGTTCACTCACTATTCCAGAGAGGATATACATATAGTTTCCTCGTTAGACCAGCCACTGATTTTGTGACCGAATACGCTGTGTACAGCACAATATAATAATATAATAATAATAATAATAATATAACTTTATTTATCCTGGCGGCGTGTCTGACAGGCAGGTATTAATCCCAACCAGTGAAGTATACAAAAGAACAAACAAATTACATAAACAAGAAGGTAAATTAAATCAAATAATATATGACCTAGCTTAGGTTGATTTCGTTTGACAGAAACAGTTGTTTTACCTTATCTTTGAAGACTTGTGGACTGTATGTTTTTAAGGCAGGTGGTATTTTATTGTAATAATGAGCAGCATTATAAGTAAACGAATTTTTATACATTTCTGTTCTGTATTGTGGTATATCCAAGGTGTTTTGAACAAAGCGCAACGAAGTTTGATGCAAGGAGTTTCTAAAAACTAATCGGCTATTAAGATATGACGGTAATTGTTTCACTATGATACGATGTACCAAGCAGATAAGGTGTAATATCCACAGTAATTTAAACTTCAAAATTTTGTGATGCTCGTAAATCGGGGTTATATGCTGTCTACGCGGTGTGTTCGTAGCAAATCTTATACATGAATTATGTAGTTTTTGTAGCTTATTCATCTCAATGGTATTTAAGCAAGGACCAAAAACAACATCTCCATATTGCACTGCTGACATAACTAAGGATTCAATCAGCTTCAGTTTAGTTTCAGTTGACAGTATTAGTTTATAGCTATAGAGATGTTTAAGCTTAGAGTAGGATGACTTCATTATCTGTGTAACATGATCTTTGAACGATAACTTATTGTCAAAAACCATACCAAGGTTTTTGACCTTGTCCACTACCGGAAGAGCTTTATCACCCATAAAAACATCAAAATTAACCATAGTTCTAGTTTGAAAGTGGATGACGGCCGATTTGGTTGGATTTAATCTTAAGCAGTGACCTTCAGAGAAGCTGACTATCCTACTTAGGTCTGAATTGATATAATCTGAAGCTTGATTGACGTCTTGAAGATAGTATGTGTAATATATCTGACCATCGTCAGCGTAGTAGTGACATTGGCAATAATTCAGAGCTGAAGGTAAGTCAGAAATGTACAGAGCATCCGTTGTCGGTACATAAACAATACTAAACACATACCAACGAATGAATAGGGCGCAAGATCTTGTCACAAGCAAGAGAGAGAGAGAGCAAGATCTTGTCACAAGCGAGATAGAGAGAGAGAGAGAAAGGGAGAGAGAGAGAGAAAGAGAGAGAGAGAGAGGAGGAACCTTATTTCACTCTAGGAGAGTTAAAACTGACCATTTATTCATTAAAACCTGGGAAGGCCCCTGGTCCCGATGACATAGTCAACTAATTCCTACAACACCTAGGACCACTGACGAAGTCCTGGCTCCTCGAACTGTATAACTCTTGCTGGAGTGAGAAAGAAGTACCAAAACTATGGATAAAAGCCAGGGTGGTTGCTGTCCCTGCCCTCCTCTGTTCTCCCTTCAAACGATATGAAAGGCTCATTGTGAATATACAAGAGATGTTTCCCTCCCTTTCGTGAGATAGGGATATTTGTTAACTATTTATAAAACAGATACATAAGAAACACTTAAGTGTTGCTTGCGTAAGACATCCTAGGGAGTAAACCCGAGGGACGACATCAATAGTTTCATAAATTCCCTCTAATTTCCTTGTTGGTTAACCCATCTTTTAACTTAACTTCCCAGTTAACTTGATTTTCAATATAGAAGCTTTTTCGAAGTTTGTTCTGCCTTCCTTAGTGTAACTCCAATGATTAGCCATTGTGAAATTACAAATTAAGGGTCTAGGGTATAGCGCGCGAAATTGAGAATCTAAGGAAAGACGTATTCCGGTGTTAGCGAGCAGGCGTGGCCGCCTCTTCCCTTTCTCCAGTGTGTGTCTAAGATGAGGGGAGATAAGTCCAAAAAGGCAAGGTCAAAGGTCCAAAGTTAAGGTCCAAAGGTCACCATAA
This sequence comes from Callosobruchus maculatus, assembly GCA_951848785.1. Classification (NCBI taxonomy): domain Eukaryota; kingdom Metazoa; phylum Arthropoda; class Insecta; order Coleoptera; family Chrysomelidae; genus Callosobruchus; species Callosobruchus maculatus. Next base: position 14,267,176 of record CATOUR010000041.1, on the reverse strand, counting down.
AAATGAATTTCGCATTTACAAGCTTCTGACGTTACCTTTAAACCTACAGTAATGATGAGAAAAGCAAACTGAAGAAGAAAGCTTGCGCTTTGTCACTGTTTTGGCATTTTTTAATATCGTGTTTGCATTGCGAGTTTTTTTGCACACTAAAGAACTTTTTTGAGAAAATCGCAAATAGTTGTCACTCATTAAGGTCTTAACTATCACATTACTGAAATACTGTGTATGTAGTTTGAAAAACAAGTGAGTTCTGTTCGAAATGGGAATCTGTGTTTTAACATTTCAAATAAATATGTATCAGGCCGCTTAACATCCAGCGACTACAGGCAACTGTTTGCCTTTTATAGAATGCCAATATTTGTTCTGCTAGCGTAACGTAGGTGGGCCAAGTATGAGCAAAAGACAGATCTTTAATGAAGCTGTCCACTCAGTTTTATTATAGGGAGCTCCAGTATGGTACAAAGCGATCGAGAGGAAGAATCACCAGCAAACCTTAGACTGGGTGCAAAGGAAGTCGCTATTAAGAGTAGCCAGTGCGTACCACACTGTCTCTCCCCAAGCGCTGCTGGTTATAACCGCGGTACCACCACTGCATCAATTACTGTCCAAGGAGAAGATACATGTATATCGCGGAAGGTGGTCCAGTACAACGGAGATGGCGCAGTAGATTAAGCACCTAATTGAACACATACAAGATTGGGCAGAGTGTAAACATAGGAAAATCTAATACTACCTGACACAAATATTGTCGGGCCATGGTTCCGGATATGTAGAAACAAACTAGGGCCAGCGACGGATGATCGTTGCTGAAATTGCAGCCAAAGCGACACAGTCGATCGCACTCTATTTGAGTGCGACAGCTGGTCGTATTACAAGCAGGAAGCGACGGCGAACCTGCCTGAGGACTTGACCCCAGAGAACATGGTGCCTATGATGATATCTAGCGAACAACGCTGGAATACAGTACATGAGACAATTGAATTTTAAAATTGAAAGAAGAACATAGAGACATATAGCAAGAAGGTGAAGGAGGATGATAACATTATTTACCACTGCGAAGAATATCGTCCACGATGATGCCCGGTACAGATTGAGATTGCGCAGAGGTAAGAAAAGAGGGAATCGATTTTAGCCGGTTGGGCCATGGTGACATGTCAGATCGACGCAACGCAATGCGTCCATATGACATCGGAAGACAAGCTGGTTAAACGTCGGGCGGGCAGACTGTCTCAAACTTTTGGGTGTGCGAGTGTTTGTGTCCTTATGATCAAGCTAAGATATCTAAAAACCCTTATAATAAAAAACGACTTGCTACATGGTGCTAGTCACTATAGTGACCAGAGGCCTCCTCTGGAACGCCAACCGGCAGCGGGTAAATGAGCCATAAGTGAACGCTAAAGATACGCCATTGGCCGTGCAAAAACTCATTTCTTATCGCTTCAGCTCTACTTGGTCTGTTATAAAGGGCCCACCCTGTATACATTGAGGTGAGCGGCGACATATTTTATCCCCGCGAACATATTCTGGCTTTTCAGCCGCCGCGCTGCAGCATGTATCTGCGCCGGCGGCGAAGGTGTTGGCGGTTATCCGTCCAATCTACCATAACGCGTGTTGGTCCTGGATAAACACGCCCTATAAACTTGGATACCGTCCATAATAGGCAAATACCTTTCGCTTCGATGGACATGCTCTATCGGCGCCTCTATCCAGAAAAATTGGAGCGGTACGTCACAGTAATTTACAGCAAGCAAAGGATGGAAGAATGGAAGAAAGTCGAATAATTCAATTCTGCATGGGTATCATCTTTTTCAATAAAATCACATTTGCCATGGCTATTTGGTAGGTGTCCATGAGCTCCGCTACTAGCTTCGGCGGGGGTAGTACCCAATGTACTTGGGGATTACCGTAAGCAACGAGCTATGTTTCAGCGAACGTATAAAGTGAACTGCGGTGAAAGCAGAAAGAAAGGTGGCACTAGTGTCAGGTATAATGCCAAACTTAGGCAGTTCAAGTATGAGCAAAAGATAGAGCTTAAACGGAGCCATCGGTAAAGGTTTGTTTTAGCGAAACCCGAAACGGGCGTTGAGATTGATGTCAATCGAAGCGAATTGACGCCCTGAGTCGAACGATACCACTGCCAGACTGAGGAGCAGCTCCGGTAAAAAACTACAGCACTTTGAAGATTCCAAACCTAACCTAACTTAACCAAACTAGTTGAATTATTGAAGCTGAAATGGGTTCTAATCGACTCGGATTGAAGTCCTGAGACGAACTAGACCATTACCAGCGCGAGAAAATATTTTGGTGAAAGTCTACGCTACTTTGAAATTGACAAATTCCAATAGTTTACCTAATATAAGATATCAACCTGATATCTTGACTTAAATTGTACCAAATCTAGACTGTACAACCGTTTATTTTGATTCTCAATTGGAAATTAATCAAAATAAGTTCCTCTAGGCCCTACCCCCGCATGCTATGGAAAAAACCTAACAGGTGAGAATCCTACTTGGGAAACTTGTGTTGCTTAGACTATTCAAAATATTCAAAAACAGTGACGTCTGGGGGGCCGGGCCTCCCCAGGCCCCCCGTTATACGTTTACACAAACCTAATTCAACATAAACTAACCTGGTTTTCGGTCATTCATATTTCCTCAATAGCTTTAATATGGAACATTTAAAGTATCATAACTTTTTTATTTTCCATTTTATTTCATTAAAAATCATCGAAATATCGAAGTAATTTTGAGTTTAGGTTTGAAATTTTAATGTGGCGCAGATTTTCATCGGAGCGTTTCCTCAGTCTTGGAGAGGTCTAATTCGACTCAGGACGTCAAGCAGCATTGATTAACACTTATTTAACGACCAATTAAACCGAATTTGACCTCAATAAGTTGACCGTTTGGCATAAGTGAGGTTAGGTACTGAAACTTTTAATGTGTCATAGAATTTTACCGAGGCCTTTCCTCAGTCTAGGAATGATGTCGTTCGACTCAGGGCGTCGATTGACACCAATCTAAACGCCCGTTTCGAGTTTCGCTAAAACGAACTCTAGCCGAGCCATCCACTCAGTTATGTTATATAGAGCACCACTATGGTACAAGGTGATCGAGGGGAAGCAGCACCAGCCAACCTTAGACAGTTTGCAAATGAAGTCGCTATTAAGGGTAGCCAGTCCGCATCGCACTGTCTCTACCAAAGCGCTGCAGGTTATAACAGCGGTACCATCATTGCATCTATTGCACAATGCACAAGTGGCAAGCGGCAAGCGCTGGAGGCTGGTACATAAGATGGTACAAGGAATTTTCAAATTGAAAGGGACAAAGGCACGTAGGGACATATACACATATATCAAGAAGAAGAGCATTTTTAACACATCTTGCAACGCGAAGAATATCGTTCACGATGATACCTGGTGCAGAAGGAGATTGAGCGGAGGTAAGAAAAGAGAGGACGGGATTTAGCCGTTCGGGTTGTGGTGGCATGTCGGATGGACGTGTTTTCGCTGGTTCAACGTCGAGCGGGTAGACTGTTTCTCACACTTCCAAGTATGAGACTGCTTCTGTTCTTGCGATCAAGCCGATTTTTCTAAACTCTCTATAATAAAAAAACTACTAACTACTACTGGATAATTTGTCTTCCTATCCATCCTATATTCCTCATTGCTTTTTACAGTATACGAACGGCGAATGACGCCGGCGTGGCGCTCTGAGTTTCGGCGCAGCAGCTTCATGCGCAGTCAGCGCTTGGATGGGCGACCTTAGGGAGAACCGTTCGGGGCGGTCGCACCATTTTAATGATGCTGTCAGAATATCGTCTCCCATATGCAAGTTACAGAACAATAAGCCTTAAGTTGCAGTCCTTTAATTTTTCTTTAAAATCGCAATAGTGTGATGAGATCCGAAAGATCAAAACAACGCTGTCGTTGACTAGGAATGTCGTGCATGATGCGATCCAGGGCGTGTACCAAACAAGGATTGCGATATACTTGACCTCACTTTGGGTAAGGTGGAAATCATTTTCTTCATGTTTCCCTAAAAGAAGCACTTGATTCAATAGCATAATTCAATGCCGATAGGGGTGTTTGCGGTGTCTGTTACTTCACTGCTTCTTTTTTGCACCCTGTTACTCGGCAAAGATGCAAGTAAATAAACTTTCTAAAAGTAGAAGACTTAACGACTTCTTGCGCCAAACGCTTTATTTATTAACGCGCTTCACCTTCCACTTGCACAATAGTTGTTGTTCAGATACCTCCACTAGCACTTTTTTTTAAAGTATTTATTACCAATTGCCAAGAGGTTCTGAACTTAACTGCTACCTGCCAATCGCGAACTGCCATTAAAGTCCTACAACTTGGCAACTTTCCTAAGTTTTTTGTATTCATATCGATTAGCGCTGCAGAAACGTCTAGTGGTCTCTGGAGAGTTTTTTTTTCGGAAAGAATTCTCCCAAGAAATCTTTTAGGGTGCGCCAACACATATCATCGCCTGTAGCTACATAGGAAATGAAAAAAAGTTAGTATTGAGGGTTAGTTGGATCAGATTCTTCTCTTTGTCATACCGACAGAAGTAGGATAAGTTGTACATTTAGCACCTTCGCACACGGGTCTATCTGGTCGACGCGCTTTTAGTTGTATGAGGCTTGTACTTCACGAGTAGGTAAAACGCCGCGGTTTTCCCGCTAGCAACCGCTTGCTCCGACAAAACTATGCTATGCTATGCTATTGTTATGCTATTTAAATGAGGCCGACTGTGGGCGTGTTAGCTGCGCCTGCTGCCGGCATTGCGCAGCGGTTCAGGCGGTCGGACCGGGACCGTCGAGAGCAACCGGGCCTGACGTTGTATCCCCACCACAGCGTCTACGTCACGCGAAGCGCCGAGTGACCGTCTGGTCGCGTTTGTAATCGTCAAATACCCGCAGGGATTTTTCATTGAATTTTTGGGTTTCACGTATATCTAGCCAAGAATACCGTCTATAGTTGCTGTGCACCCTTCTGCAGTAGTAATTATATAGATACAGAGATAACGAGATATCTTCCCGATAAAGGATTCTTCTGTAATATGCACCAAACACTTGGGAGATTTGTAATTTGTACTGATACTGCTATAAGTTTAATAGTTCCTCGAGCTAAGATTAAATTGTAAATTGTAAATTAAATTAAATATAGATACAGAGATATCGAGATATCTTCACGATAAAGGATTCTTCTGTAATATGCACCAAACACTTGGGAGATTTGTAATTTGTACTGATACTGCTATAAGTTTAATAGTTCCTCGAGCTAAGATTAAATTGTCTCTACAGATCTTGTGAAATACTACTTAACAATTACTCTGAAGTGCATGCATTCAAAGCATTTTTCTGTTTTCAAATAGCACCCCATGAGTTTTCCTACATTTCTAAGGCTACTGAATGACCCTATCATACATGCTTTCGAAAACAAATGTCTTTTTATCATTTTTTATTACGAAAATATTACGCCTGAAAAAACCCTCATTTTATTTATCTTATGTTGTTGGAATTTTGTACTATTTCACGTTGTAGTTGTGTTTGTGTGATGCAGTTTTCTGTTAAGTATGTTCTATAGTTTTAACAGGTTTTAATGCAGGTCTCTTTTGCTGGGATCTTGCTAACAGGAAGAAGTTTCTTTACTACCGATTTTTCCAAGTATAAAAAGAATTCAAATTTGACCGAATAACGTCGCATTTCATGCTTAGTCACATTGCAAAGTCACACTCTTCCAAATTTTATTATCACTACATTATCCAATTTCTGTCTAATATGTAAGATGTTGGTTGCTATTATAGTATTCCGTCCACACACTGGCCTACCATGTAATGCGAAAATATGAATTTCAGTGAGCTTACTTTATATTGAAAATGCGTTGTGTATTATCAAACTCATCTGTATTCAATCAGGAAAAAGAACAAGATATATTGCAGTACCTCATTGATTAAGCATGATACGATTAATAATCTATAAAATTCAGTTTACCATAGCCCTTTATTAAAATAAATCTAATGATTACACATGGAACGCCTGGGCCCCAGAAGCCTGTAATGTCCACATCTTACTACATACAGCGCTCTTCGTTAATGCCCTCCTCTTTAACTGTTTGAACGGGTCAATTAAAAAGAACTAAGAGTTAGGATAATGAAATTGAGTAAAATTGCCAGATGAAACTTCCAAGATGGCGACTGGGTACCATCTGGGAAAAAATTAAATTGAGGGGTGATCTGGTGATACATCTTTTTAAAGCTCCTGACAAATTCTTCACAACGCTAAAATATAAATTCATCATTTTCAACTACTATAAAATGGCGGAATATTTAGTAATTGCTAGTAATTTGCATTGTTGCATAAATGTGTTTTAAGTTAAAATAAAATTGAATCCTTAGCATAAAATTTACCTTCTCTTTTACATTTTTACGTTTAACTTCAAACTTTAAACAAATATTTCTAGATGTGTCGATATTAATTTCAGTTTCAGTTTTTTAAGTTCACCTTTCAGAAAAATAAAGGGGGGATTAAAGAAAAGCAGTACCTATAACCTCAAAACTCTACCTACAGCAGAAACGAGAGATGCACGAGCCGCTCGAATTATCACTTCCAAACAAGGATATTGAAAACGACCATCAAACGACCCGTTAGTGACGCTCCAATATTTCGCATGAGAAGCCGAATGGACGTGCGTCAGGAATCGTGTTGACCACATCGGAAATCGACCCGTTACGTGTTAAGAGGCGCTTATGGTTTCGAACATTGATGGTAGGTGGAACTGGAAATAAATATTTGTTGCTATTCTTCGAAACTAAGGAACTACTTTTCACCTCACTAAGAATGACCACCTCCGGAAGCATAAATAACCGATTTTTTCCTATATAATTAATTACCAGGCCATTCTATCACTGCCCTAGTTCAAAAACGATAATACCCGTAAAGAGCCACATAATTAGCCATTGTCTAAACGTTGCCGTCCTTTAGGCAGTCCCCGTCACATTGAAAGAATCCTTTTCTTACTTTGAAGAGCAGAAAAAGTGCCTTTATGCACCAAAAACAATGGCGACCATCAGAAGAAAAATGAGCTACAAAGTTTCTTGATTAACTTTAACAATCAGGAACCTATGGATTCTAAAACTGACATCTGGCAACCGTTAAGACGCACATGATAAATGTAGACCTCTTACAAACACACTTTTATTAAAAAAGTTATCTGGATCAATAATTTGTATGCATTTCTTTCGTAGCGGGGATTCTTTGAGAGCGAATAATTTGGAGGTACATGCATAGTAATGAGATTTGCGACCATATGATAGAAACACAGGTCATGAAACTAGTTATTTATATATAATGAGCATTGAGAATACAGACAAATAATACTATATTGTAGCAACTCTAAAAGTTACGTAGTCACTAGTGATATTACTTTTATTTCTCACACCATAGGTATTCAACCATTGGACTGTGAAAGCTATCTTAATTGACATAGATTAGATATTGAGGATTCCATTATTCTACACAATAATTTAAACATGTCTTGTAATCTAAAACAAACGACGTAGACAACACTTCTTGGTGCTAGTAGTTCATTGAATCCTTCAATTCAACATTTTCTCTGTAAGAAATGAGGGTTGTCGAAAGAAGACATATACCTTGTGGTATCAATTTTAGTGAGTAGTCACTGTTGCAATGAAAGATCGTAGATCAATTTTTATATTCATGAAGTTACGATTGATGTGATGAGTTAATGGTTAGCGCGGATGGATATATGTTTGCTAGTTATTGACACGATTGACGATATACATCAGGTATACGCGATACCAGGGTCACCGGTTAGTCCTGCCACAATCAACTTTAGCGCGTCTTTTAAAAATTGATTTTCATAGCATGATACACATTGTTTAACGATCACTAAGCGTTGAATCAATGAATTTTCACATGATACTGATAGAGAACGTAGAAGTTTCATGTTTTGCGTTAGTAATTTGCATCGTTCCAATGAATTTTGTCATGAACGTACGTTTAGCAATCGTTGTAAGAATCAGCGATTTGTAGAACTAAATGTTAAAAAATCGTCCACAAAGATAAATTGACGCTACGTGTAGAGCATTTTTTATAGTTAATTATAGTAAATCGACAGGTTATTACTATTACCGCGAGTTGAATATTATATCTTACCTACGATCGTAATGGGATTAGACAAAACCTTTACAATGATTGCTATGTTGAGTGATGTTTTGTGATATTGTCTAGTCGACTAAACAAAAACATAAAAAATATAACTTTTATTTGAGAACAAGCCAACAACAAATGATTGCTTTTAAAGGCGGTGAAAACAAGAATTCTAAAAATATGTACAATGCAAAATTAAGGGCGATATTAAAAGTTGACCGAGTAAATAAAGAGTATTCCTCATTTAATTTTCATTAGAGGATAGCTTATTTCTACACCTTTTCCTGCAGTAGCTTCCAAAGGGTCAAGTGATGATTCAAAATGTTCAGGTTAACCTTAAAATGCGCCATTTATAGTTTCAAAGAGTCAATCAGGACAAATCAGAGAAAATTCGAGAACCTGGGAAAAATTGCAAAAAATTGCAAAATTTGGAAATTTCTAGAAAAATGTGAATAAACCGGAAGGTAAACTATAAAGTGAACGCTATAAAAATAGGTAGGTTGTAAAAATATGGAACAGTCGGGAAACTATTTAGGAGAATCCTAAAAAATTAAGTAAAATTGGGGAAAAATATGTAACAATAAGCAAAAATAAGCGAGAAATCATAAAAATCAGAAAAATGGTAAATAGTAGGAAGATATCTGAACAAGACAGGGAAAATCCGTGGCATGTTAAGAAATCTCTCAGAATTAGTAAAAACGGTGAAACAACTGAGAAAACTAGGAAAATTGGGGCAACATTGAAAGTTTAGGAGAAACTAGGAAAAACTGTTAAAAACGATTAAAATACGGACGTATAATCCTATCCTATCGTTGATAGTTTGTTTATTATTTATTACAACTAAATTAAAACTACAACTGGTGCTTCAGAAATGTAATTTGATCATTGTGAAACTAATGATGGAAAAGGTGTGGTGTGGGGTTGAAAATATTGGAGTAGAAAAATTATTAAAACACTTTGTCGATCCTGACGAACACAACAAATCTAGAGCCAACGTATTCTCATGATAGAGCTTTCGCATATCGGAAGTGTAACATTAATCGATCAACTTGACGGAGCTCTTTCCAATTATACCTTGTAATCCTTCTGTCCCAGCTTCTAAAAATTTCCTAGGAAGACCCAAAACAGCATCAAACAACAAATTGCAATCAAACCCCATAGAAAGGACATTGACGGATCGTGATTCATTACAGTCGGAAAGAAATGCAGGAAGTTTCATCACTCCCCTGAGCGCCAAGCGAAGAAGCTGATTCCACTTTGTTAAACAGTTTAGCCAAACTTGCGGTGACCCAATTCTGGTATTGATGTAGTTGAAGTAATTTCCGTTACCGCAGATTAGAGGGGCGCGGAAGTTTTCGCGGCCGGGAGTCTTAGGGACAACTGAAAGTACGGTAAGTAACTACTGACTAGAACATGGCGAATTTATTCATTCTTATGGGGCGGACCGTGATCAGCAATTTTAACTTCTCCGGCTACTGGCATGATATTCGTACAGATCACATATTTATGTCGGGTGAAAATGGTTGCCTACAATAACAATATAAACATATTCTTCCCTGGCATCTAGGAATAATCGAACAAACCATATTTATGTATACATAGATAGATACAAAAGCTTTCACCCCTATTGTTCCTTCAAACTTTCCCGCCACTTTAAGAACATCTGTGTATTTTACAATATCCTAAAAACGCCGTATTCAGCCCCCTCAACCCGTAGAGGCTGTTTTGCAAACAAAACAATTTTACAGAAATGCAACCGACATCTGAAATTAACGTAAGTAGGTTTGTTAGTATTATTTTCTTTGTCTGAGTAAATTTAATTTTTTTATATTCATTATCAATAAACGGAAATAAAATCACTAAGTTTATATTGTTTTATATATACATTTATAGTTAGTTATATTTCTACTTTACACATACAATTTATAATTATTTTATTTAATTGTGTTTTTTTGTTGTTTTTTTTGTACCTTTATTCTTATTCTTATTGTATACAGATCATTTCCTATTCATTTATAGACACCTGAAGATGGTTTGGATTAAAATAAACCGAAATGTACTGAAGGAAATTTATAGTTTCAATCGTTGACCGAAACCCATGAGAAACAACCATAATTCTTCCCTGGTAACATAGGAAGTCATCTGAAGAAACAGAGTATTGAGGAATGAAGTGATTAGAAAAATACGACATGCCCTCCACGTGGTTGTATCAGCAGCATTCTGAAGGTTATAAGTGGCCAATTTCGTCAAACAACTTCACTTTTGTGACATACTACATTTCGTCATAGTATTCCCATACTATTATTATACAAGCTGTCCTGTCATCGGTATCGGAGCCTTCTGGGTGTTAAAATACGGTAGTTTTTATTGAGAAATCACTCCTCAAAAGTAGTTTTTCTCCCACCGTAATAATATGGCAGCCATTTTGCTTTTGGTTTAATCCATGCACGAGTCTTGTACTAATTTAGCCATAGCTACCTACGTAGAGGTTCTACGATCACAACATGAGTCCCATTCGATCGCGAAACATGTACACCATAAACTAACACTTTCCAAATTTTATTTCATAAAACAGCAAAAAAAATTGTTAATGAAATATAATTATGTAATTTTCTGCGTTTTCTAGTTTTAGCTTTCTCAAAAAATATAAACTTTAACATAACTTTTTTTTCTAAGCGATAGTAAATTGTGTTTCCTAAGAAAATAGCTGTACATCTTAGCCCTAAGTAAAGTAGTTTAGAAGCTACGGTGGTTTGAATATGACTCTTTACTGTATAATCCCGCAGTTGAGAAGGCATTAAAACAAAATACTTAGGGGTCACGACATTTATGTTGAGTAAAAAAGAAACAAATGTTACAACCATTGTTGAAATGTCCTCCTTGGTGTTGCAGATATACTGTTGCTCCTACTGACACTTGTTGCGTAGAGCTACTGATCATCACTTTGTCATTCCGTAATTCATTTCCGACTTGAATAATTTTGCTAATAAGCTCCTCGCATATATTTGGCACGTCGACATAAGCTTTCTGTTTCATTGTATCCCACAAGAAAAAATCAAGTGGGGTCAAGTCCGGTGAACGCGGTGGCCAAGCGATTGTTCCACCGCGTTCAATCCACGGCGAATATCGTTCATTTAAGTGGCTCCGTACATTTGCAGCGACGACTGCCGGAGCTCCGTCCAGCTGGAGAATCATCCTGTCATCCTGACCTACAGGCCAGTGGTATTTCCATAGTCGCGTCCAGGAAGTAGGTTTCCAAGAACTCTAGAAATCTAGGGCCATTCATCGTGGCTGGCAATATGAGTGGCCCACATAAAATATCATCAATAATTGCTGCCCACAGAGAATTGCTGGACAAAACAGGACACAGAGAATTGCTGGACAAAACAGGAAGAATTGGTGAGCAACGAAGGAAAATCGAGACAAATCAGAGAAAATTAATGAACATTAGGAAACATCGAAAAAATTGGACAGAATAAGAGCAAATCGGACAAAACTGGTAAATATTGGGAAAAATCGTGAAAAAACCTGCAAAATCTGTTTGGAAAAGTGTGATAAAATCTGAAATAGATGAAAAAAAATATCGCACAAAGAATTTTTTATAGGCACGGCGATCAAAATATCATACGATAGATAAATACTGTCTCGACAGTGGTGCAGGAAGTCTGTTGCTACAGATATACGATAGATAAATACTGTCTCGACAGTGGTGCAGGAAGTCTGATGCTACAGTCCTCCAGCCAGTAATCATTTCTAAAGATCGACTTATAAAAACAAAATCTTACCTGCATGAGCACCATGGGATACCGAGAGGGGAATTCCTCCTCAATGTCCCTCCTGTACACAGAGCAGTTGAACTTTGGTGGTAAGTCGTTGACGTCTTTGACGTGGATCACGACGGTCGTGTAGTTCTCGTTCAAGCTATCCGAGGCTACCAACGTTAACTCGTACTACCAGGCACATGCAGACAAAAGAAAACGAGCAAAATAGAACACAAGCCAAAACAAAAATAACTAATAAGCAAAAATAGCACAAATAAAAAAATCGTAGGTAATGTTTGATGAGTAAGGGGTATCGGCTAGAAGTAGACAGTAGTATAATTTCTCCTTGGTTATCACTTAATATGGTTATTCCAAAATCATTTTTGGTAACAAAGAGTAAACATATTTTAGATTGAATTACAATTATGTTTACAAAGCATATTCTATATCATACAGAGTGTTAATTTGAAAACCTCATGGATTTATCGAAAACCACTGAAAGGAAAAAACGCCAAGACACGTCAAAAGACTTGTCAAAGGGACAACTCTTTAACCACAAACTACCTCCTTGTGCCCTCTGCCCACCCAAGGTCATCCTTTCAAAAATTTCAAATGATAAGTGGTGTCGAGTAATATCTCGTTTCAAAGATATTCTTTATTTTGACGTTTGGTTTTTCAAATCGATCGATTCGTTTTCGAGAAAATTAAAAAAATCTTTATGTATCTCAATTTTGTTCAAATAGAAAACAAAAACACAGGAAATGTTGCACGTTATTGCCCAAACTATGATATAGGCGATGCCTAAATTTCTGACGGACAGTTAAATACATGTTGTGGGATATGGTTTTGACGATGCGTTGAAGAAGGTCATCCAAAGTTTCAGGTTGGGGACTAAACACAATATATTTTAAATGGCCCCATATAAAAATGTCTAATGACGTCAATTCAGGACATCTAGTAGGCCATTCTATAGGCTCTCTTTGGCCTACCCATTATCTGGATACGCGTCATCTCGCCATTGCCGAACAGGAAGAACATAGTGAGACGGAGGGCCCCCTCTTGCTGAAAATAGATTACAGCCTCATCAAGTATAGGGTTTCCATCCTCTTCGATTTGGGTTTCAATGGTTTCAGTGATAAACAGATGAATGGTATTTCCCAACGTACTCAAATAAATGTCGTCATTTTAATACTTCCATCAATAAACAATAACCCAATCACTTTGTTTCTCAAAATACATTAATTTTTGGATTTTCAGAATGAGGAATTTCATTGCTCAATACCACCTGCGGTTATGCTTAGTAACAAATCCAGTTAGGTAAAGCGTAAATTTATCAGTGAGGCAGACATTCTTTACACAAATGGTATTACCATCAATAGCTGTAGCCATTTGTTCACAAAACTTAACTCGTAGATCGAAATCAACTTCGGTTAGCTCTTGCACTATTTTCATTTTGAATTTAAGGAGTTTAGTAACTCGTCGTTAGCTGTGAAGGCAGTCCGGAGAACCTTTGCCTTTATTTCGTAGTTCGGCAGTCAGTTTCTCACTCTGGAAGGAAGAAAAGAGCAAAGAAGGAAGTGTACCTGTTAAAATAGGCATCGTTAAAATAATTAGGATAATTTTGATGCTCTAAACGCAATCTTGTTGAGATCAGATGGGTTGCTATGCGATTCTGCTTGTTTATAGTGCCGCTGTGCCTGTATTTTGAAATAATTCTTTAAGTAAGTAATATCAAGATCTTTATGAAGGGTGTCGTTTGCAACATACCAAGGGGCTGCAAAGCTCGCATGTGCGTCTTAGTTAGAAAACACCAAGCCACACATGCGTAAGTAATTACAGGTCTAATAATAATTTTGTACAGCAGAATTTTGTTAACCAGACTCAATATTAAAGTTCAGTTGGGTGTCGCATAAGTGGACAACATAAATACCATTGGACGAATCATAGTATAACATTGCCCACCATGATGAAATTGATTCAAGCACTATGACGGTATTATACATAGTGGCCGACTGAAGGCTTTTAATATGCAAAATGTGCCAAGGTTTTAAACTTTGGGTTGAATAGGCTGCCTAATAGGACCTTTAAAATCGTTTTCCGCTCAAAACAAGTCTGACCCTCCTGGATCTCTGTCATATCGAATTGACAACATTTTACCTCAGCACAGTACAAGGTTTCCTGAAGTTGTGCACAATTACATCAGACCAATTAAAATTCAAGTAACATGACACACATCCGAATGCCATTAGGGCATAATATCCATTACCGTGTCCCACCTTCTCTCCCCAACACAGCGTTGTAAAATTAATCAAAATGGCGTTGCGGCGTCCCAGTCTCCGCAACCCAATTCAAAATTCATACTAATTCCGCCTTATTAGGAGACGTTTTGCATGCAAACTCACACAGACTGAAGTGCTATGGCATCCTTTGCGTTGTTATGGGTATAGCCTAGTAGTTTGAGGGTACTTCGTACACCTATTTGTCCAGTTGTAATAGCATACAGCGCAGAATACTGCATTGATGTGACAAACACTATTTCCACTGTATTCACGATTCTTCTCGGCACTAACTGCCTATATTTCGGCTTTTTCAAATCTCTGCCATAAGTGGGAACCCCCTAAAAACATAATCGAACTAGCAATAATTGCTAGTTGTCTTCCTTTTTTCACTGCTTGGACCTTTGACATTTGATCGATTGTTTTAAACATATAGCGTCACTATTTTGAAAGTCAATTGGTTGACAAATATGAAAGTTATTAGACTACCGACATCACCCATCATACAATTCGCCAATTCTTGTCAGAGCGGTCCGGTGGACCTTTGCCCTTAGTTACAGTCGTGTTGGTCGATCGGTCTGTCAGGTCTGGTCACTCAGAGACCACACAATGTCATGGAGCAGTAAGGCAAGAAAAAGAAAGCGAGAAAAGAGAAGAGCAAAGAGGAGAAAGTTCGTCGGTTGGAGGGTATGGCTTAACAGAGACTATTTGAGTTCAGTAATCTTTGGTTCTAACCTAAAAGGGTAATTTTGAGGTTCGATATCAAAAAGCACGAAAGTTTTTGTTGTTTTAAAAATTCCACGATTTCATTTGGATCACAGTGCGAGCCGTGGCCTTGTATGCTTGCGAACTTGCTCGACTGCGCAGTCCACTGACATGCATGCGCAACAGAGGGTTGATGTGCGAATTCGCTTGACTAAAGGCCTGGTCAAACAGAGAACGCGGCGGTCCGGCGTTCTCTAACAATACAATGGAACGCCGAACGCCGCGTTCTAGACCGCCGCGTTACAGCGTTCCATTGTATTATTAGAGAACGCCGGACCGCCGCGTTTTCTGTTTGACCGGGCCTTAAAACTAGACATTTATCGGAAAAATCGCCTGTAATACCTGTGTGGCGCTTAACAGGAAATTTATATCTGCTGCGAGGACTTAGCTGCTATTGCCAGTCCACGCATTGAGTAGATCATGTAGATGTATCTTTTTTGTATAATTGGGTTTTTGAAAAAAATATATCTTTAATTTTTTCTGTGATAAATGAAAGACCATATATAAGTTTTATAGCAAAACTATTATTTTTTCTTCCGCAATAATTCAAAAGTTGTATCAAAACAAGAATTGTTTTCTGAATCCAGTACGGAAGACAGCTACCAAAAAAAAAAAACCAACCGCGTGTGACGTCAGAATATTAGTTTTCACCAACGACGTCTTACTGTTACTTTTTTCTAGATTCCCAGTTAATCGTGAAAAGAGTTACTTGTGCAAATAGTGTATGTTTGTTGCACGATAGACGATGAACGAAGTTTGCAGCTCGAGACAAAGTCTACGATCAAAAAAGATATGTTTTTGAATGAAATGAAGTTAGATCACAAACTCAAATAATGAAGTCTATTCAAATCTGTTTTGTTGAAACAAGCTTCTCTGCGCCACGGTAGTTCAACGACCAAGCGTGCAGCCTTCGACCCTACAACGTGCGGGTTCGAACCTAGGGCTCAACAACTTTTTTTTATTTTTTTTTACGAAAAAAAGTATTGGTAAGCTTTTTGCACATTTTTTACACATTTTTTTCTACGATCTGAATAAATATGTTTGAATAAAATTTTATTAGATGTTTTAGAAGTGGATTCAACAAAAATTAGATACTAATAATTCTACTTTTTGAAATAAGTTCAGTTTCGATATGGCATTTAGGCCCGATTTTATCAATATGCTCCACTCCAACGAACAGATTCTATTCGTCGATTTTTAACGAGCTCTTTTTATTGGACAGTGAGGTCTATAGTTAATAAGTATCATCCAATAGTATTTTATCAATATTGGAAACAAAATGTCAAAGCTGGATGACACTTTTGTCAAAAATATTCTAAAATTCATGTATCAAAATCATAGTAGAAAATCAAAACAAATCAATTGATTTGCAAGTAGATCCCGGTTTTTCATTTTTGCCTTATAATTATTGTATAATTATTAATTGCGAACTGCGCTGGTTTGTAACACAATCATAAAAGTGGTATTATCACAGCCACCTTAATTAATAATCAATAATACCACCTCACTAGTTACTACTTCCCTCAGTCAGAAATTGATTATAGACACATACATACTTGAAACTTCCAACTACGATGCATGCTTGTTATAGAACTTCTTATAAATATAGTCACAAAGTAGGCACAGGTGCTGCTGATATCATTCATCCTATACTTCAGGTTTATATGAAATTATTCCTTCCTCCATGCAAGGTCTAATAATTAATAAATAATTCAATTGCCTCTGTATTTTCTGTAATTATCTGTTCCCTTCAAAACCAGCAATGGTTTTTGGCTTTATCCACATTCCACACTTTTGCCCAGAAAGCTTAACGAAATTAATAGTTAATACCAATTCCAATAATAAATTCACATTGTTATTCTTTTATTTAGACATTTCTTTTCACAAAACAGGTACGGAGATACGTTTCTTGTTTCTTTTTTCACACAAAACAGATACGGTTATCTAGTTTCGTCTAGTGATGGGATAACTCGAATGAAAATGTACTCGAGTACTAGATTATTGATATAACCATTGTACCGACGTCACTCGATTACGAGTGAACGATGCGAGTATTGCGAGTTACAAGTGAAAGCAGCAACTAAAACGTAACACATTTTTATTCATTCTGAGCTAAACTGAACCAACGGCAAGTGTCGCTCCGTCACCGTTGCACCGGATCGAGCAAGACTCGAATGAAACAGAATCTGCTAGACAGTGATGTAGGAAACGTACTTAGCAAATATGAATTAATAAAGAAGCAAACTAAATATAAATATTCTATATAATCTAATTTTATTTAATTTTGTTGTAAGTTGTCGAGAAAAAAGTAACCATATTTTTTTAATTTAACAAAGAAACTTCGACAAACTGGACACAAGTAACATCAAATTAACAATAATTGATAGGGTGAAATAGTAAACATAAATAGAATAATTAGAAACTTACCACAAACTGAACATTTCAAAATAATATCAATAAGATATTATATTTTCGCATTAGTTTGAACAAAATAAAGTACTATAATGATAAAAAATTAAAACTCATTCTACAAACTAGGTAACTTGGAATAAAATATGAATTATAGAGGATCTCACAGAAAGAGGGATTAAAAAATTACATTTTTAAGAAAAATTAAAACTCTCATTCTAAGGCAATAGGTAACATTGAACAATGACAATAATAGAAACTCACAGAAAAGAATTTGAAAAAATAATAATATTCAGATTTTTTTTTGTGGTAATCTGCTTACTTCATAAATTAGAGAGTTGAGCTGCTCCAGAAAAAACTCTTCTCGATGCTACCGACGGCGACCTACTTGGTATGCATAAATATTTACTGACAAGTTCATTCAGGTCATTTTGAGTGAAATTTAACTCGAGTGATTATAGAAATTGGTTGGTTTTCCCCATCACTATTTCTGTCTAGTTAAAAGCACAGAATAGGTAGTTAAAAGCAACTGTCAAGTTGGCGGTGGGGCACTGGGGCGGTACCCTGACTGCCGTGTTGCCAGATGAATATTTTACTCGTAGGACAGAGGAGTAGTTCTGCCCTGTGAGTTTCTGAAATGTACTGGATGAAAGTAATGAAATGTACAAGACTGTACTGAATTATTGTACTAAAACCTGCGACCCGTGAATTTCATTATGAGCTGGCAATTGACACCACATGGACGCTGTATAATTTTGTGAAGAGCAAAAAGACAAAAAAACTCTTACTGCATTCTTGCATTATACATCTATTTGAGAAGCTACAACGTATGAAATGGAGATTTTTATTGATTTTTTGAAAACTGAAAATGTACTAGAATTCAGCCTTCGTGTACCTACTTTTGTACTTTGACGTCGAAAATAAACTAGAAATATTACAAATGTACTAAAACAGTGCAATACTGCAAAATAAGACGTGTTAACCTATTCCGCTGGTGCGTTTTCAGTAACTTCATTTGAGAGAACATTCAATGCTAGTGAGCATAAGAAAAAATCAAAATTGGATTCATGGGAGATTTGTTTCAAAAGCACATTTTAATGCTGTAATCTTAAAGCTTGTTATCCTCCAGGGGTACTGTGGGTGTATGGTGTAACAGACTTTAATCAAGACATTATGTAACAGGACAGGAAATTTCGGTGTAAAAAGCTCAGAGCTAAAAACAGCAGATTCCCAGAATAGGAAACTGGCAACGATGCGACCGCTTCGTCCTAGACCATGGCCGTCTAGACAAAACTCTTCTTTTTGTTCTTCTTTTTCTTATTCTATCTCAATCTCTGTTTTATGATCTATGATCTCGATAAGATTGCCCACAAACACGAGTTTAACCACAGACCATAGTTTAACAATGTCAAACACAGTTGTGCTGTTCTGTAGGATGCGTTGCCACAGAAACTGATCGAAAGGAAGACGAGGGTTGTCTTACGTAGTGATGGGCTTTAAAAATATGTTTCTAATTGGTATTGTCATGGCCGACTTTACTCACTAGGCCGGAGATGAAATATGGCAACACTGAATCAGCGGGCCGAGTTTTCATTTGTTGTTATGTCATGTGTATACTTCCAGGAGCAGAAAATATGGTTGGAAGGTGATTACTAATGTGTTTCTAATTATTTACCTGCACAAACGAAACTATAAAGATAAGATGTCTGCAAAGCGTGTAGTACCAGGTTGCAGCCCAGTAGAGGACATACCAAACCATGGCCCAACATAACCTTATTCCAGAGTGAAAAGAACGTTGCAAGGTGATTTTTAATGTGTTTCTACTTATTTACCTGCACAAATGAAACTATAAAGATATATAAAGATGCCTGCAAAGTGTGTAGTACCAGGTTGCACTAGCAATCGTGCGTCCAATAAGGGACATAAACAGAAGTGAGTGAAAGGTATTCTTCGGAAGGGCTGGTTATATTTATAAGGATAAAGACAATAATTTACAAACATTTCAAATGATAACACCTATTTTAAAGCACAATGTGGTACCTATAATGTTTTCTGGACCTCCCAAATATCACAGAAAAATACAGTTAATAGAACTCATCTGGGCATGCATCTGGGGCATACCTACGAAAGGATTTGATAGTGAAAGGGAATCAAGACCAGCAAGAATGGCTTCACAGTGACCTAATAGTGAATTTTTCTAGCTCAAGTGACAATTTACAAAGTAAATTGAGTGTTCATTTAAGTGGAAGTGGAAGTGGGAGCAGGAAACAGGTTGCGTTTATTTTTATTTTGTAGTGTCTGACTGTGATGAAATAGACATCAGATGTAAGTGGTATTAGTAGTAGTAATTCTAAAAAGTATTTTTCTTAATTTATTAACCCAGATGAACTCTAATACATATAAAATGTGATAATTATTCTGAAACTATAGGCCAACTATTTGACAGCTAAGCCACGTTGCCACATCTAAGGCTCCGGCCTAGTGTAGAGTCGGCCATGGTATTGTTGGCATGATAACTCTTTTGTATTATTGGGCAACGATCTAGTTAGGTGGAGTGTTTGAAACCAATATACTTGTCATGCCATATTCATAGTGGAAGCACTGGCTGCGTTAGTAATATTATTATGCAGATGTTTTTCTAAATTTTATTCTTCAGGTTTCATTATTTACTTGCTTCAGAATAGTTATATTATTTTTATTATCTTATTAGTAGTTATTTATGCCCTACTCACCTACTGCATAGTATAAACTATATTGTAGCTACTTTTTTATGTCATTGAATTTTATGGAATGTTATATAAGATTAAAATATGAAATCGCTTCATTTTACCTACATATTTTTTCAGTTTCTATCATATTTGTTATTGTAGTATCTTGATTCTTGAGTAAGTCTTATTTTTTACGGATAAAGAAAATTGATCGGTGAAGCATCGACATCGGGTTATTTAGCACATACATTCATAACTACTATTAAAATTTTCTATCGAAGTGAGAGCTGTAAATAAGTAACGGGACCTTCAGTATTCGTGTATATTCTTTACTTCTCTTCGGAATATTCATTACCAACATTGTTATATATGAATTTGTTGTTTATGACAAATAATAATAATCATGATACGTCATGATTATGTAACTACATAATTATATTCTATATATAAAATATGAACCACAAATAGGCCACGACAAACACAAATATCTTCTGACCGACAACATCCCATCTCTAGGAAAAAAGTAGTGATCCATAGACAAAGTACCTATTTTGTGCTGACGCGGCGGACCTATTTTGTGGGTGTCTTTGACGTATTCATCTGTAACCGTACCTGCTTTGTGTTCATTTGTTTTGTTGACAAATACCTAGATTCCTAGATGTTCATTTTCAATTCTTTTTTTACTTACTTTTTCAAATTAAAAACAGCTAGGTATATAAGTTTTCAGCAGCCCTTTGTACGGTTTGCCTATTGAGGTGTCAACACCCTCTCAACATAAATATTATTTTGGATAAAGGTATAAGTAAACTAAGGAATCTGTATACCTATTTTACAAAAGGAGGATGATATAGGAAAAACCAAGGAGGAAAAACGAATCTGGTTAAGTACTTCCATAATATATATATCCTTTTTTTTACTATAATACAAAGGTATTATGTCTCACAGGTATTTATAATTATTATAGATAGTAACAGCCCTGTTTCATCAGAATGATAGAGAAATTAGACTTTCTTTTCATCAACATATATCAAAGTGCTGATCAAAGTGGGATGTGATTAGCGAAATAATGTGTTTTGCTTTGTGAAATGCAACAAAATGTTATCTTTACCTGTCTTTACTATAAACAAAGGTATATTGCAGGTATTCATAATAATTGTTATAGGTAGTAACTTTTTTTTAATCAAAATAATGCAGTTGATTGAATTACTTCTCTTCATTATCATGTTTTAATACATCAACAATCCAGTGATCAGATGGTGGAATCTGATTGGTCTAGATCAATTAATCGTTAGACCCTTCGTTCAACAAGAAAATGCAAGTTTTCACCCATTTAGGATGGAAAATCAGAGTTGAGAAGATACTAGAGGGTTCATAATGGTCCATTATATATAAAGCATGTCTTTTTTCACCTTTTTGAGGGAAACTTCAAGAGAAATCAATAATTTTCTGAGAACTTTGACAGATGCCATTTCTTGAATGGGCTGCTCTGATTGGTCAAAGCCCTTGTTAGAATGCATGTGTTGATAAAATCGGGCCTTAGAGTAATTGGCGATTTATATTGACCATACATGACAAACTTGATTTCCAGTGGTTCTCTGGATTCTAGTACTGTGCCTTCGATACTTACTTTTGTACTAGTGTAAAAACATATTTATTTAGCTCGTAGAAAAGAATGTGTGCAACATGTACAAAAGTATAACATTAAATTTAAACAAAAAAATTTAAAAAAGGTGTCATGCTTTGGGATTTCACCCGGACGTTGTAGGGTGGAAGGCTATGCGCTTAGCTGTTGAGCTACCCCGCCGCCGAAAAAATTGTTTCAACAAAATATATTTGATTAGGTAGTTTATTACTAGAATTTGTGATCTAATTTCAAAGATTTAAAAACACAATTTATTTCGATCGTAGACCTTTCGTCTCGACCTCGAAACTTCATTCATCTTCTGTCGTGCAACAAATATACACTAGTTACATAAGTAACTCTTTTCACGATTAGCTGGGAATCTATAGAATAAAATAATTGTAGGACTTCGTTGGTGAAAACTAAGATTCCGACGTCACACGTGCTTGGTTTTGTTCGAGAGCTGTCGGCACTGGATTCAAAAATGAATTTTTATTTTGATATAAACTCTGGATAATTGCGGAAAAAAAAATAGTTATGTTACAAAACTTATATATGATCTTTCCATTTATCACATTTTTTTAATACCCAATTATACGACGACTTGTATGTATATGATGTAGTAAGTAAGTCAATGTTAAAGTACCGTACGCTAAATAAAATATAACAAAACGATTAACTGCCCTCCATGCCTCATAAAATACTGTAGAATCTGAGCATCTCTCGCTATGACCCAGAAATAAGCATTCTTTTGTTTTGCGCGCACCGCCCCAGATAGTGTGTCACCTAGTGGATCGTGGCAGGCGAAGATTGACACTGTTTGCAAATCCGGGAGATGATCCGGGAGAGCGGGAATGCCTTCCGGGGTCGCTTTGGGCATAGCTAATACGCTCTGTGTGTGCATTTCTACCGCAATGCGTGTCGGTCGACGAAGATGGATGGCGGAATCGGAAAAGTTATTCGAAGTTATTTCACGATGTTGCATATGGGAAGCATGCTTTGAAAAGATCCTCACACGATAAAGGAACATCAGATGCTTCATTGAATAAGGAAACGTTTTTTTATGATTTGTGACAGTGACTGCGCAGAGTAGGTACATAAACGAGCTGCTGGAAGTAACGTCCATTCCAATTTACAGCTTCGCAGACGACAGTATATTAATATCGTGCAAGGAACCAGGCGAGCCACTATCATCCCAGGAAACGGTACGCTGGCGACAGAAACATGCCTCACAGATCAAACGTACCTATCAAAACAATTGTCGAGTGAGGATTAGTGAATACAGTACAGTTTAACGTACAGAAAATTTAGACATCAACAATGGAAAAGTCTCAAGTTGGCTTACCAACTGTAGAAATGGAGGGTGATCCAACAACTAAATCACCTTCCGTCAAGCTTTTGGGGCTCAAAATCAACAATAACATATCCTGCCACAACCACGTTGTCAGTATTGCTAAAACGGCATCCCAGAAGCCTGTAAGAAGCTGTATACAGCAGAGCAACTACTGCTGCTCTACAAGGCACATATACGACCATCGTTGGAGCATTTCTCCCATGTGTGGGGATGCGCTACGAAGCACTCTCTAAAGCTTCTAGACATTATCCAGAAGAGAGAGAGAGAGCAAGACTAATCGATCCGTCTAACGTCACAAGGTCATTTGACCTCCATAGCCTGGAACATCGAAGAAGGGTGGTTGCCTCTCCCTGTTTTACAGATTCCATCATGGCAGATATTCGAGTGAGCTCTCCCTGAGAATAACGCTAAAGGCCGTCTGAACGAAGAACGCTAGAGAGGCTCTGCGAACTCATGCTTACCAGGCCAAAGTCCCTACTCTCTCCTCCAGCATTTCTTCCTTTGGAGAGCTTCGACGCTGTGGAATGAGCTGTGAGGAATTTGTTTCCCAACGACTACAACTTGCAGCGTTTCAAACCTAACGAAAACCGATACTTATCTTCTCGTAGCGCTTCTACAGCGCCATAGGCTTTCAGCCTTTGCAGGTGGAAGACCATAAAAAAATTCTGAATGTTAGTCATGTTAAGTATTACGCTACGTCTTAATTACTTATGCATTTCATGACCTGACAGTTAAGTAAATGATAGAACAGACCTCTGGTAAATAATTATCAGCAAATACTATAGCTTCGAATGGAAGCGTCTAGACCAGTATAACAAAAGTTCAAGCTTCTTGGCAAGTTGAAGTTTTGGGGTAGAAACGTTAAATGATTTTATGTGTAAATCTTGAAGTAACAGTTTCAACATGTGAAGTATTATGTGATACTTTAATAGTGTAACGTACGTGTTGAGGTTTTAGGGTCTACTAATGTTGCACTGACTCCGGTGATTTCAACACAGTGCACAACAGGATTATTCGATGGTGCCACATTTTTCTCAACGAAATAGGTACATCTAAAAGCTTACTGGAAACCTAAAGGTTTCAAAGCATTTATTGAGGTGTACATATCAGACTTCAGGATGGAATTGATTCGTTTCAATAAAACAATAAAAGGTGGAAACCGAAATAACAGACAAAGCTGGAAGTCACGAGAACTTACCCATAAAGCACAAGTCTGCACATCTCTGATGAGAGTGTGTACTAGTTTGGCACTAAATCTGGCATTTTTATAAAATAAAATTAAAAGACAGGTAGAATAGTACTGTAAGATTATTTAAAAAAAATTAATAAGTAGCTTTTAAGACTTGCTATGCCAGAGCAGATACCATAATGCTAAATAGTTCATTTTTTAATGTTTTTGATGAGTTGGCACATTTTAACCTATAAAATACTTTTGGACATAAGTCACCATCGTTTAGCACATTACTGAATATTGACTTTTTGAAGGAATTCAGATTATTTTTGTAGAGATGATTAGAAATTACATTTACGAACATTGAAAGGAAACGAAATAAGGGTAGATTCAAAATGATTTTGCAAGTACTCAGCTCTCTTAATACTAGATTAGAGATGCAAAATCCTGGGCAAAATATCCATTATTTAGATCAAAAGCTAGCTTGGTGTGGCAAATACTTATCTCTATAGTATATATGAATAAAAATATTTGTGAATCAATTTCTGACACTCCATACCTATAAATTACGTGTTCTAGATTTATACGTAAATTAACCATGAGACATAATTTAATTGACCACCAAATAATATAGAAAATAGGCTGTGTGAAATACAGACACATTCTTGTTTAAATCTGTTCATAATAAGGTTAATATATTCTGCAAACCATACCTGAGAAGTAACTGAGCATTCCTATGTATACATGGAAAGGCAAACTTGTGTTCAAAAAAAAAAACAAATGAAATAACCAATCAAAGACGTGTACAAGCTAACTACCAAGCAAAAACCATTCAAGAAACAAAAAAGAAAATACATCAACCCTATGAAGGACATTAAGCAAAGTAAATGTGATGTCATTGATATTGTAGTTAGTTATCATTTCAACATTCTTTAATTGAATAAATGAACATGATTCAAAATTAATTACACAAAGTTTGTTTAAGGAGAAGCACATACTTATAAGACTTTAGGCGTTTCTTTTGAATACGAATTACTACGGGTAATTTTATAACAAATTTGCATGCGATTTTTGAGGCGCATACAGTACTTACGTCAAAGCGTTTCAAGTAATTCATTAGCTTTTAAGTTGTAACTCATAATTACTCGTGTAGTGCTTACAGAACAGTATAAATATAATATATATTGTTCATTATTCTGTAATTCTGATAACAGTCAGCACAGACCGCTTACTATGATCGTTGACATCACATCACTTGCTATCTACTAAAAAAACCAAGTAAAACAAAAGACAAAACAACGACCAAACAAAGAGGGGTAAACATGAGGAAAAGAGACTCGCCCTAAGAACGCTTTTTGGCAGGTTCCTGTCATCCTCTTCTGTGATCTGAGTCCTATAGGTAGGCCTCTCGAACACCGGGGGATTGTCGTTCACATCTTTCACATGAATCACAACCGTTGTGTAGTTCTCTTTCAGGTTATCCGAGGCTGCCAGACGAAGCTCGTACTGAAGAAAAGATAACCTGTCAGTAGGTGGTTAGCTTACTAATAAATACATTAAAATGACTCGAAGTTGGATTGCACAAATTTTCCAAACTCTCGGAAAAAATTGATAAGGATGGAAGTTCACGTTGAGGTACATAAAAATCAGTACCTTGTTTCTATAAAAAGTTAGTCACTGAGGGAATCGCATCTGATAGAAAACAAATAAAAACTGAAATGAATTTAGAGGACATTTAGAAATCAGCGTCAACATCTAAAAATGTTCATATCAAAAGTGTAAATTGAATCATATGAAGCTAAATTTTGTACCGAATTTCACTTTGCGTCGGTTGCTAGGCCACAAATGCAATATGAAATATTGCCACTAATGTGGCTTACAGAATGTAACGTCTCGCCCGATTATTTTAAAAATTACTTTTTCGTCCAATTTTATTTAAAAAAGTGTGTATTTTTTAAACTATATTTGTTTTTAGTTTTTTAACTAACTTCATCATTGCAGCGTGTTTTTTTTTATTTTTTTAAATTGTATTTATTGATACTCTGCCATGAAGATGAACGATTGTTTTGGATCAATATTCACAACATAATCATTACCATTACTGCATAAAAGGAAATGAAAATTGTCGAGTCTCCTGAATAAACCCCACAAAAATACCAACTCCCTAACTGTCGCTATGCTTCTGTGTAATGTTAACAAACTTTAAGATGTCTGCGCCATCTCTTAAGCCTCCTCAAGTACACGCGGCTATAATATAAGTAGGGTAAACTATCCAGTTATTGGCACTGAGATTCCTTACTTTTGGATGTCCTTTTAAAAGGCTTATGTATCAAACCTATTATTGAAACTATGAAGTTATGTGCCCCTAACATTCTGCTTCCACAAAACATAATAAGAAGTAAGAATCAGCGAGCTATTTCCATGGAAATTGGTTTAAAATGAAAAGTTGTGAATGTGCCAGTTATTGGCACTCTTGGCCAGTTCTGGGCACCCACTATTGCCTAGTTATTGGTACCCGTGGGCCAGTATATTATTGATATCTAGGTACCTACGTAGATGCTTTTAACTAGGTGCTTATATGGCATAGCATCTGATAATTGATTTCATTATGGCTAATATTTTCATATACCAAGATGTTTGTTTCAATTCAGCTGTTTAATTGATAAAACTCTATAGACAAAGTACACAGTTTATTAATAAAAAAACTCAAAAAGTATGACAATCAATGATCGGAAAAAAATAACCTTTAATTCGTCCATAGAAAATACTATGGTGTTTTAGATAATAAGAACAAAAACATTTAGCTTACCTATACACTGACGAGATATTCTTGTATACAAGAGTATTAATCAATTATCACAATCAGTGAAATGTATAAAATATCTTGTTTCTTAAATAAATAATGGGATGATAACTTGTATAGGTACATAAAAAAAAATGAGATATAAATTTCTTCCTGAGGAAAAATATTGTTGAATGAAGGAACATTTTCCACATTAAACTAGAAAAGTGCAACATTGGTTGCACACAAAGTAAGTGCATTTTGTTCTAAAGATATTATTTTTGTATCTGCTCCCACCTACTACATATTCGTGTAAGGCATTTTTCACACAAAAGGATCTTTAAAGATTTTATTTTCTTTCAGACACATTGTATGGTAGGTTCTAGTACATGATTTGCATTTTATGCCTATCATATTCGTGGCATCTGAGAGAAATATACTTTTCCGCACTATGATGATTCCTACAGTTTGAGTGTTAAGAAGTTTCCAATAATATTAGTATCTTGTTTCTTACAATCTTAGTCGCGTGCCAAGTAATGGAAAACTGGCCCTTTTGGGTTACCAGTAGTTGGCACGTGAATATTTTCTACAAAGCCTTAAAAAATTGCAATTTCAGACTGAATATAAACAGCTGTGATTATATTCGACTATTTCTGATTACTGATTGTGTAAAAGAACATGCAAATTTCCTAAAATAATGCCCACAAAATAATCTCGGTGTTACGGAACGAAGCTTGATTTACTACTACCAATAGAAAGTAACAAACTAACAGACAATATGAATATTGTTTCCCTATGATAACTATTTCCATTACTAACTCTTTTTGCTATCAACTACTCAGATTTAAATTATTTTTATGAACTAAGTAGGTGAAAAAAGCAGGAATTATGAAAGTGCCAACATTAGGCAGGCTTGTTTTAACCAGGTACCAATAGTTGGCATAGGGGTGCCGGTAATTGGCATTACGCACATTTTATGTGACCAGTGATTGGCACCCCATTTTTTTGAACAAATATACACTTTATCAAAGAAAAAATAGATAAATACCTAACCTACGATATTTCTTCAAGGGTGTATGGTACTGGAAGTAGATACTTTCATTAAATAGTTTTTTTATATCAATAATGCCCTGATAGTACGTCTTAATAAAACGCTAATAATTTTTCGCGATTTGCTCTTCTCAAAAACACAACCCCTTCGCTCTGCTCTTGAAGACATACTAAATCACATAGGCACGATTAGGCTATTGGAAAATATTAAGCGATGTTGCAGGTCATACGGGAAGGAACATTGAAAGCACATTCGTTTACTGTTACCTTATTTTTTAGGAAAATAGATCAGAATGCCAACGACAGGAAGGGTGCCAACAATAGACGAGTTTACCCTATACCTATAGCTGACAAGGCGGCTTGTAAAAAAACCTACCAGCCACTTGTGCACAATCTTGTGCGAGTACACGTAGCTAGTTTCCTAGCTAGCTCGCTTAAAAGCCGGCGATTGGCGAGCAAACTTGCCGGCTTGCATCGAGTACACTGAACTAGTTTACCAGCGGTTTGTAAAAATTGCGGCTAGTAGCTAGCAAACCTGCTGCGAGTACGTGAGGCTTTAGCCAGCGGATACGACCGGTTGTCCGACAGATTTGTAGCCGTCAAAATCGTTTCCGCGTTGGATTGTTCATTTTCGGTCCGGCACCTTAATCCAAAGGAGAGTTACAAGCTCACAAATAAATAGACAAACATACAGGTGAGGCTAATAAAATCGTATTAAAAGTAGTAAAACTTGATGCTCAATTATGATACTTTATATTCATGGTTTCTTTAGATGTAATCAAATGAAGTAAGGGGATTTGCTTAAAGATCCATTTGTGGAATAATTGAGCTTACGTTGAAATAAAAGCGATTGTTATATAATCACTAAATAAAATTTAAAAAAATCGCGATTGATGCTATATTTTTTTCGAACGTTTGTTTCTTTAAGGTGTTCTACGTCTTACGTCATGACCAGTCCTGGCCAGTCCAAGAGATATTGATTAATCAGTGGTTTACATCTCAAAAATGAGGGCTAGCCGCATGAAGCTGAAATATTGCGAATTGTTCTACAATTGACACTTTGACCATAGTGACTCTTCAAGGAGAGCAGGCAAGCAAAATGAATTGGTCGAACTTCGTTATCGTTATTGGGCATCATTTAACCATTTATTATTAATGCGCATGCTCAAAATAACGACAGCAAAGAAACTTTTATTTTTAGTGGTCCAAAATGTCCCACAAAAAAAAAACAAATATGTAGTAATGTTTAGTAAGTATGTGCTGAAACTGTCCCATACGAGTAACACAAGCAGTGTCCGGGCTAGATATTTCTACGCGCCGCGCCGTCCCGCATTGGCGTCAGAAAAAAATGGTCACTTTAGCCTTTGTCCGTATGCACCTTCTCTCTTGCATTGGAGATTTCGCATTCCAGTTCCAAATTTGCCAATTGAGTACGAAATTATTGAGCACGTTATGCAAACTACCAATATCTCAAAGCCTACCTGATAAATCTGCTTGATAATTATGCATCACGCCTATAAAATTGTTTCCTCATGACATTTGACATATATTATCTCAATAATTCAGGGATCTAACTTCATAAAATACTATTATTGCCTTATAATTTAGTTGTCTTTCAAATAAAAATAAAATTCAATAGTATTTTCTCAAATTAAACATTTTCACTACACAAATGGAAAGTATACTCAACATTTGTAGAAAATTCAAAATGTCTCTGAAACTGATGAACGGGGTTGCATTAAAAAAAAGAGAAATCTAGATTTCGCATTCTACCTCACCCTGTACATGAATATGCGTATTCGACTTTTTTTAGCCTGCGTTAAAACTAGAGGATATTTTTTATCTTGCCGTGTGAAAACAATAATTTTTGATTTATTAATTTCCAATATACAGTACGTTCATTTGACAGCGATTTGGATATAAAAATGGTGATAGCTTTCGAAATACCCTGTATGCTGATGCAATACCTAATATTTTAAGAACAGAAATCATTAGTAGAATCTAAATATGAAATAATACATAGGGTGTCTCATTTAAAAAAAATGTATGCGTCACCACGTATTTACGGAGCACCCTGTATAAATCAAAATATTTTCTGAGCAAGGATTTATCGACCGATTCGGTACTAAAAACTCACCTTGTATGTTCATGATGTTTACCATATAAATTGCTACATTCGTTGTCATATCGCGACAACATATCAAGATCTTTGTGTTACATTCAAGCACTGCGAACATATACACATATCCCTGATGTAAACAAAAGCTGCTTTTGGCTTGCTCTATGGAGCTTAACAATACCCCCTCATGCCAGTCATACTTCCGTTGAAAGCTCACTATTAATTAACATCATATTTAACTGGAATCAGTAATTCGAAACTGCCCGCACAGAGTCACAATCGCGAGCGACTTCAAAGGAAAAACTGGGTCACTTCTGAATGGCTCCGTATGCTACACTCAAAACATACGAATTGGATATTATAATTGAATAGCAGGACGCGAAATTGCAGAGCAGAGGCTAGCCCAATATTTATTTTGGCTGAAATATCTTTTGGATAGCCA
The DNA here is from genome assembly GCA_951848785.1 of Callosobruchus maculatus. NCBI lineage: Eukaryota > Metazoa > Arthropoda > Insecta > Coleoptera > Chrysomelidae > Callosobruchus > Callosobruchus maculatus. The sequence goes on along the minus strand of CATOUR010000041.1, from coordinate 14,236,546 downwards.
TTTGCTAAACTCGTTCATGCAGTTCGAGTGTGGCAATGGAAATGTGTTCAAATAAATGCGGAAATCTCGATTGGTTGACGTGCAAAGCGCATTTCTAATTTTCTTGTTCACGGATAGAGCTCACCACATTTTATTTTCGTTTTTTTCAGGCGGAAAACGTTAATTTGAAACCTGCCAACTATTTGAATAATTGAATTGTTGCGTACACAGAAAACACTTGTACTGTATGTTCTTGATAGATAGCATCGAGCTGTACAATTCGTATACAGATAAAAATATAGTTTTGGAGAATGAATATATACTTTCATTCATTCATTATCAAACCATTGCACAACAAAGGTTCAAAAACAGATATGAACAATTACAGGCCGATAACCTTGATTTCAAACTTGTCGAAGGTTGTAGAAAAAATTATTAAAATTCGCCTGACATGCTTCTTAGATAAATGAAATATCATATCACATAAACAGTACGGCTTCAGGGAGGGTAGGTCAACAGAAGATGCTATACTCAGACTCACATCTTATATATATGATGCACTAGATAAAAAAATTCCAGCCCTTTGCATTTTTGTTGACCTATCCAAAGCATTCGATACAGTTTGTCACAAAAAACTGCTAACCAAACTAGAGATAACTGTATTAAGAGGAAAAGCCAAAGATTTAATGACAAGTTATCTAACGAATCGAAGGCAAATTGTCAGTGTGAACGGTGTAACTAGCCGTGCGAGGACTGTAACTTGTGGTGTACCGCAGGGAACAGTTCTTGGGCCGCTTTTATTCACTGTTTACATGAACAGTCTACTTCAAGAAACTTATGAGGGTCGCATAATAGGTTTCGCTGATGATACCGTAGTATTTTATACGTCAGATTCATGGGATACACTGAAAGAAAAAGCAATCACAGATTTTTAAATCTATAGCTAACCTGCTGAGATTCAATAAATTAATAATTAACGATAAGACTAAGTATTTGACCTTCACGTCTTATATTAATAGCCAGCCCAATTTAGGCACGTTGTATGTCGACAAAGACATTACAATACCAGACTCCGATTCGGTGAAATACCTTGGTATCGTGGTGGATAGACATTTGAGATGGAATTTACACATATCATATATATGTAAAAAATTGAGAGGTTTGCTTTACAAATTTAGATATTTAAGTAATTTCCTGAGCAAGACACACCTAAAGACACTTTATATAGCACTTGTTCAATCCCAGTTGTCTTATGGAATTATTGGCTGCAATATATGATAAAAAAATAACTTACTCAACAAACATAGTATATTCTGAAACATCAATTTTAGATATAAGACAGCTCTATTGCTTGACTCTACTATTGTATGTTTATAAAGGAAAAATTAAATTGGAGAATATTGAACATAGTCATCAAACACCCAACAGAGACAATTGTTATAAGATCGCTCGAAGCAACAAGACTGTAGGGCAGAGGTATTTTCATTCTCTTGCTCCTAAGATTTTTAATTTACTACCTGTAAAGCTCAGGTCAATACCAATCAACAAATTTAAATTTGAAATAAAAAACGTAAGGTCGAAATATTTTTTTAAATATGAGATCTCTAAATTCTCAGTTATTTCATTTTCAAGGGAATTGTAAATACCTGTACTCCATATACTTAGTAAGGTACGAACTTTCAATCCCTCAAAGTTTGTGCACCACAAAGCTTTGCCAGCTTTTCATTGACTTACGTTTTGATATTGTGGATACAGTACGGATTAATGCTATTGGACAATCATTCTACTTTATTGCAAATGGTGTTCAAGAACGATACTTCTATTTATCCACATAACTTGTTAGGCCATAAATGGTGGGAAGTACAATTTTTTTACCTTTATATTTGAGAGCTAATAGATTTTCGACTTTTCGCGTTGCATATTCAATTAAAATCCGAAAGTCATGAATAAAAATTTTGCAGTTACAACAATATCTGGTTTCACAGTGTTTTTCCAATGTATCTGTGCCTCGCGGCTCTCAAAAAATTGATTGTTTGAAGTCATACAAAACTATTTCTGGCTTTGATCTGAATTATCTTTTACTAAAACTACACCATATACGGCACACACATTGACAGTATCTGGTAATGGAAATTAAGGTATGAAATGAACAAAAATTGAAGTTACGTGTACAACATTTTGCTTCCCACAAGAGCAAATTTTTTTAAATTCGAGGCAATATGCTTTTTGGATGTGTTATGGTGTCTACATCGAAAATCTATGGCCCTCTTTTGCGCCAGTCTGTCTGTCCATCCATATGTCTATCATTCGCCATTTTTCTTTCACGCATAATTTCTGAACCGCTACACTTATTTTAAAACGAAATTTGGGATGTGATGACTTATGAGGTAAGAGAAGGTAATGAATGCTTATTTAGATTAGAGATACAACGGGTTTATATGCTAGGCTATAGCGTCGCTGTGCCTATTGTTTAAAGTAGTTCCCTAAATAAGGGCATGTTGAAATCTTTATGAAGAGTTCTTGCCACAAGAACTACAGACCTTGCAGGAGCGTAGATGCATGGTTTTAAGTAAAATATTTTGCAGTATCATGGCTGACAAAAATCACGTGATATAACTGGTCAATGAAAAAACCAGTCTACTGTTGCTACTGGCTTGAATATAGGCACTATGTGTATGTATATCGTGCCACTGGCAAGTGACAATGACCAGCAGTTTTAATTTCTCCCAAACTGGTATCATGTTTGTACGGATCGCATTTTTGTATCGCATAAATCTGGTTATATGCCAATCAAATAAAGCAAGCTGGAAATAATTTCAATAGAGCCATTTGATCCTAAATGCGTGTAATCTGAGCTTACACCATTCCAGGTGGTGAGCTTAACTTTTGACAGCCAGAAAACCGCCAGATTTTTGCACTTTTTTAGTTTTTTGCTTGTAGAGGTGGAAAATGTTGCGTCAGACGAAAAATGTTATTCTATGAAATATTAAGCACTAAATTTTGCGTCGAATGACATCTAAAACTTTTAAGTCGATTTAGCGGTAAAGCCTATATCTATTAATAGTTAAAAAACTATGATTTCTTTTCACTTCAGTGCGTGAAAGCTACAGCATGGGTTCAAAGTAAGGCAAGGTGTCGAGGATGCTGACATCCTTATTGTCAACACTACTACTAAATTGGCTGGTAACTTTGCGACGGTCATTATAATCAGGGAGGACATCGATGTATTGATCCCACTAACCGCCAAAGCACCAAATTCATCCAAAACTTTCGGAATGAAACTCGGAAAGAGAACCTCTCAGAATACATTCTAATCGCCCAAGTACTTGAACTTCTCGTCTATTGTCCAACATACGTGTAATACCCTGTTCTTACATGCGATCAGCGGATGAGTCAATGTCAGAGCTTCTTGAAAAGAACACGACACTATAAGAGACTGTCAGGGTGTTTCATCATAAAGATGCAGATCCGGAGGTGCTCATTTAAGCAGGTCATCTGTTCTTGGCAGCCCTCTATTTCCCTAGGCAGATGTGACATCACTGCACTATGTCCACTATGAATTTTTTTACAATCTCTAACAAAACCAACTTTCGAACTGGCCTCCCTCTCTCCAACAAATGCAGCTGCCACCCAATATATGGGCGTACCTTCAGGTTGTGCTGTTTTGGAGCAAATTTTTGCTAGCATTTTACCTTACACGACTTCAAATGACTCAAAACGTCGATAAAACCGATTTTGAACTAAGGTATCTATGTATCGTGAAATTTCATTCTCTACAACTTTTTATTGCATGTATTTTTTAATGGAAGTATCTGTTGTGTATATGTGGCCTTGAAAAGCCGCAAAATGTAAGTGTGCACTGAAATACGATTTTTTTCATTTTTAGCATCAGATTTTGGCTATACAGAATCTAGTCATCATCAGTATTATTATCGAATGTCTGGAAATTTTTCATCCGATGCATCATTTACCAGCTACTAGCAAAAAGGTGCAAAAATTTGGCAGTTTTTTGGCTACCAAAAGTTAAGCGTTTAGGACTAAATAGAAATATGTATTAAGATAATTTTGCCTGGAATTAATTCCAGAAAACAGTTTTCCACTTAATTTTATTGGCCTACTGCTTATAACAGTGTAAACGTATTGTCATGGATTTTTTTGTCATTACTACTCTATTCTAAACATGTAGTTTTGGAAATGGACTGGACTGTTTTATGGTCAAATTTGAATGCTTATGTTTTCGAGCTTTAACTGCTCTATGCAAACAAATACAAATATCGTCAAAGAATGGTTGTTAATCCAGAGCAATGATGCGTAATTTTAGTGTCCAGTAAAAAACCGGATGATGCTTGGTATTTGGTTCTAGAGGCAATTTGGAAACTTTTTGGTCATGGCACCATAACTCCAAAATGGGAGGGATTGGAGTTAGGAGGGTGTGAAGACGTGAAAAAAAATCGTTAAGTAACCGAATAAAAACACGGCAGTATTTTATTACACCTACCAACTAATGTTCCAAAAAATCGTCATCCGAAATCTACAGGCGCTTTGGAGGTACCGATTTTTTAAAATGAAGGAAAAAATATCGCAACGAAACCGGTCGAGACTACTGAAATGACACGGAAGGCGTTCAATAATGTCACCCCCTATAGGGGTTGAAGAATGCGGTTTAACATAATAAAAACGGATGACATTCTACATGGACCTCTCAAAATCATGTATAAAAACGTCATCCGTTTTAAATAATATGAAGAACTTTTTAACGGTTTTCAACGAAAATGACGTGAAAAATCGAACTTTAGGCTCATATTTCTCAAAAACTACCCAGCACAAACGGATGGCAGTATTTTTTGTGTTATCTAAAAAAACAAAGAATTCTCAATCAGGTCCCGACTGGTTTCGTTGCGATTCTTTTTTTCCCATTTAAAAAAAAAATCAGTACCTGTAACCGCCAGTAGATTTCGGATGACGATTTTTTGGAACACTAGTTGGCAGGTGTACTAAAATGCTACCACATTTTCGTTCCGTCACTTAACGATTTCTTTTCACATTTTAACACTCCCCTTTATCTCCGACCCCTCCTATTTTGGAGTTATGGTCCAATGACAAAAAAGTTTCCAAACTGCTTCTAGATTCAGATACCAAGCGTGATCCGGTTTCTTTCTGGAAACTAAAATTACGCGTCATTGCCTCAACCACCAAAAAAGGGTGCCGCCGGCCAACCTCTGAACGTAAGCAGCGTCCATTGTGTCCAGTTTTTGGATGGGTAACTGTTTGGGCACACCTTTGGCCGATGTTTCACTTCTTTGTTTGCGTGAATACCCCTCAATCAACTAGATGCACTGTGGTCAGAAACTAGCATCTAGCATTCCAAAAATTAAAACAGCTACCATGCCCAATCATTTTTTTCCTTCATACACCATACTAAAAAATGAAGATCAAATATAAAATCAACAATTTTAAAATAATATTGGCATATTTCAAATTTTTTAAAAGCCGCAAATATCACAGTGAGCTACCGCTCTGTTTCCCTGGTTTTGACCTGCTTAGTTTTGATTTTTATGCAAAGTAATTGTGGGAGTTTTAATAGTAATAACGTAGGGTTTCAAAATGATTACTATTACAAAAAGTATGTATTATTATAACATATAGACAGCATTTCTCTTGGTTATTTCATAGTTTCAATACCTAAAAGACCGTTTTACTCACCTAATGTCGGCGGTTGTGGGAAATATAATATGTACGTATATAACTGTGATAAAAAGCACAATCATATTATGTTAAAACATTTATGTGCTAACTTGTGATAAAGGTATATTCACAATAAAGTTGGAATTATTTATCTTTAATAGAATCTGACATCTTGTAAGTTTTTAGGTATTATAACTATTAAAAGAAAATCAAGAGAAATGCTGACTGTATGTTATAACAATACATACCACTGGGAATATGCACCATTTTGAAACCACGCGTTATTACTATTAAAAATGCCGCAAGCATTTTGCAAAGTAATCAAAATTAAGCAGGTCAAAACCAGAGAAACAGAGCGTACGTTCACTGTGATGTTTGCGGCTTTGTAAAAAGAAAAATGAAATATGCCAATATTATTTTAAAATAATATTGGCATATTTCAATTTTTCCCCGTGTGGGGGCGGGTTAGAATATCTCCCATCGTATATTCTGCGTGTCGTAAAAGGCGACTAAAAGGAACCGAACTACTGTCGGTATAAGCAACCAACAGCTTTGGATAGACGAGTTGAGAAGAGTTAGGACACCTTCTTGTCCTTGGGTGAGAAATTGCCCCCAAAGGTGAATGAACCAGTAGATACCATCTGGTCAACGGCATAAGGATGCAGAAAGCAAATGGGAAACTATTACTACATTAAAGATCTTAAAGATATCCCAAGAGAAACTCGTAAAATCAGTAAATGCATTTTACGAGTTCACAACGTGTCTGTTAAGACATTGTGACTATGATGATGATTTTAGAATTGTTGATTTTATATTTGATCACCATTTCTTAGTATTGTGTAAGCAGGAAAAAATAATTTGGCATGGTAGCCATACGGTAGTTATTTTCAATTTTAGAATGCTAGATGCTAGTTTTTTACCACAGTGAGGTGGTGCAAAATCCCATCCGTTACGATTGAATTTCTCGACTATAGTGTAGTTTAAATACATATATGCATCGTGCTTTCCTTGGGCGACCTCTGGAGGCGTAATTTCAGTCATTCAACTTGCTTATTATTCTCTTCCACATACACACAGACGGATTCGATCTTAGCCTGAAACAGCCTCAATTAGCATCGAATTATGCGGTTGCTGGAATGGCGGCTGAATCAGCTCCAGCGCCAGCGTCTACCCCGGAAGAGCGACTTGTCGCGCTGCTGGAATACGCCAGCAATATATACATATATACATACGTGTGTGCCCACAATCAGCACGTCTAATTCGAATATGGCGCCTCTGTTAGACAACCATTATTAATGATTTTCGCTTCGCGAATCACACTGATTCGCATATTAATTATTTGTGCAGTATGTGCCATTAGCAACGGATGTGAAATTCTACAACCAATCGCTACCGTTGCTGAAATTTCGGATAAAGGCACTTGTAGTATAATGTAAATACATCAAGTAGGTAGTTTGAATGGATTAATATCATGGGTTTGAGAACAATGATTAAATCACTATAACCTCTTAGTGTATACAAAAATAGGTGTAGCGATACATTTCGTTATTCTCTGTATCATTTTGTTTACTAGCGATTCCAGTTTCAAATGAAAAAATGGACGAAACGAAACAATCAGGAACCCCCAAATTACTTAAAAACGATGTTTGAGCTATTCTTATATTTTTTGTTTTTTTATTTTTGCTACGCCGCCCCTGACACGATTTTTGATTTCTGTAATAGTTCGGATGGACCTAAGAAAGGGTATTATGCCGCTAGGTATTTCTTTCACAGGTCAATGAACATAACAAATTTTTGAGCTTTACAACCCCCCCACTCCCCAGCCACCCCAAATTTCACCTCCACCAAAAAAAAAGCAGAAAATGATCAGGAACACCTAAAATGCCTAAAAACGAAGTTTGAGGCATTTTTATTTTTTTTTGTTTTTTGCTAATTATTCCGCCGCCCCTGCACCGAATTAAAAAAATAATAGCAGGATTACCTACTAGGACCCCACAGCATATCGGAACACAAATTTCATCGCAATCCATGCAGCGGTTACTGAGATTACGAGGGTAGAAAAACGTGCACAGACAGACAGACCGACAGACAGACCGACGGAAATGAGTGACGTGGATTTTCGTTATGTAGACATCATAAAACGCTCAAAAAGCATATTATCTCAAAATCGAAAATTTTCGCGAGCACAATACTCCCCTCACCTATCGGTGTGGGAAGTAAAAGGAATTCAAATTTAGCCAATCAGTGCGAAGAGCATCATACATTAGCGCCTTGTTGCATCCCAAATCGCGGTATTGACCCAATTTTCACGAAACAAACTAGTGATTTGTGATTTATCTTCCGTCAAGGGGATGCCTTGCGGGTTCGATCTTTTGGCTGTGTCACACGAAGAAGGGTTCTGTGAGAGAAAGCTTTGTTATGTGAATGTAGTTGTCAAATGAAGTTAAGCGTAACTTTATAATTTTTTAAATTTCCCGCCTCGAATCGAAGTTTTTTTGTCTTTAGTTATTGTGCGTTGAATGATTGATTCCGAGAATTTGAAGAGTTTACACATTTTTTGAATAAGTGGATACTCATCACTGCCATACTATTTCTACCTGGGAAACACAACCCTTTTAAGCAAATACAACCAGGTGTAAAGTCTGCTTCACTGGCCGCATTATAAAATTATGTATTTCTTCGAATTTGTAGATCACATAAAGCTATGCATTGAATATTGGAGGCTCAATATGCTTTATGCCTTCTTGTCGGAAGAGTTTAACCGACAGAATTATGCTGTGTTATTCTAAGAAATATTGAACAACGTAGATTGCAATAATTGGAAAACGAGATATACCTAAAGGACATGTATATTACTGTTGCAAAGATATGATTATTATGATTACTATAACGGAAAAACGTTTAATATCTTCTACCAACTCATCCACTCTTTAGTGTGTAGGCACATTGCTGATTTTATTCTGTTCCTGTTTGTTTCAATTTAATTCGCTCTTATTGTAAGTGTTTTGTGATGTTATATTTTAATACTGTTGGCAGAGCTTTATTAATCCAGTTATGTTTATCCAGTCAAATTTTATAGATATACTTTTCTTGTTGTTGAGGTATTTGTGTATGCTTTATACTATTTTTAACACAAATCAAATCACTAGTGCGTTTAAGTAAGTGGCATCCATCCTTTTTAAATGAAAAAATTAAAAGTCATTGTTAGCTCTCTTTTGTATATAACTGGCGTTAAAGTCAATCTGTTTATAGCTTACACCATCAATTGTTTTAGTTGCCTGAGGCTGGGGATGCCTTAATACAAGTAGAAACGTCGAAAATAGAAAAATAAGGAGTTGTTATTGACCTTATCCTACAATAAGTAACTGAAGGACATGTCCATTATCCAATACTCCGTGTAGTCATCAAAGCATGTGTGAAATAACGAAATGTATAGACTCGCAGATTTTCTTATTTTTTAAATTATATACAAGTCAGAACTTCATAATTTGTAATTTTACTGCCCTGGTTGACATTTAACCAGGAAAATTAATTTTTTTTATTATTATTATTATTAATAAACTGCAGATCGACTCATGCTAACAAACTTGACCTTACACTGAACGTCACCTGTAGTAAACACCAACTTAGACTAGTTGTACAGTTAGCGGGAATGGCCTCCCCTCAAATCAGGCAAGAAGTCTCATATATGGCAGAACGAACTAGACAGTCATTAAATAAAAGACACCCTCTATATTGACACAGGTCCCAGCATTGAAACAAGAACTTCATTAGATCCATAAACCCACTGACAGACTCCAAATCAGTAACCAAAGATGTACTGTGGAAGCGACGGCTAAAGGAGAACTACATACTAACTTGGAATCCAACTGAAAGCCACCCTGCCGAATCACAACTGGAATGGAGGACCTGGGAAAGTTTCAACAGGATTTGATGCTAAATGGACAGGTCTGGGGATAACCTAGTGAGATGGGGATACAAAGGGGACGATTTATGTGAGTGCGAGGAGAACCAGACGATGGAGCATCTTCTATCTTGCCCATCCCTGAAAACTCCTTGCACGATCCAGAACCTATGGGAATCGAACAACACGGCAGTGCGGTGTGCCAGACACTGGAAAGAGATATCAGCAAATACAGTCAACCATTTCTCACGCCTGTGATCGTCACATATATCTGTTTTTGCTTCCTCTAGTAATTACTAGTTAACTGATACTAATATAAATAAAAATAAAAAACAAAAAAAAATAAAAAAATTAGGTATATAAAACTAACAAATTAATTCAAATGTAGCTCAGACATGATTAAATAAATAAACTGCAAGATGGTATGAAACGTCAACAAGGACCTTTGTTGAGTCTGCCGTGAGTAAAACAAGAGCGGGCGAGTCAGACAAGCGCTTCCCAGATGGCCATAAATATGTTGAAGATGACCAGCGCCCTGGACACAAAGTTCTTTTTTAAAGCCAAAGTATTCTTCTACGTACATACATGTCGGTTTACTGTTATCGTTCCAATCTATCTGCCACTGCCAAATCCGGCCGTAACTATGTCGAAGACCCCAGAGCAAAGGGAGAAAAACGTAAGAACCTTTAACAGAAATCCGCAATTTAATTTAGAGCACGAGATAAACATCGAATTGAACCCATTTTCAGCAGCAAACTGCGGAGGGTTAAGATTCAACTCGTACTTGGCGAAAATGGAAAACGTATAGAATAGTCTAGTACATAAATAAGGGTTTCGAGGATATAGATTGAGAGTTCTTGCAATTATTGTTTTTTCTTAGAGTTATGAGATGCAGGCTCACGGTTTCAACCTTCAACTTAGGAGACCAGCGTCGGTACTCAGTAACTTTAGAAACGTGTTTCTAAAGTTGTCTATGTACTGTGGGATCGGGTGGCCTCGTAAATATGACAGCGTGCCGTGACAGCGTAGTAGACACGTGATAGGCACCAGAAACTGCCCGATCGTCATGGTCGTCATAGTGATAGAAACATATTTCTATCTCTTAAGTTAGAGAGTACCGACGCAGGAAGCTTTTCTGTTAGGCCTTCCAGATTATAGTAGATATTATGCTAATGAAGCACACAAAATTTGCCCTAAAGAAAAAAGCTGACTCAGTACTCCCACACATTACAGGGATACCAGTTTATTATTTTCTCACAGTAACCATGCGTTGCAAAACTACCTTCCTCTGTAAATAGCCAGACGTATTTTTTTCTCTTTTTTACCAAGTCACTCTGTCTTCACCTACCATGGGGACCGTTTGATATACAGGGTGTTAATTAAGTATGTTAACAAACTTTAACCACGAATAGTACTCCGGAAAAGAGAAAGAAAGTGTCATATGAACATAGGTCCGGAAATGCTTCCTAAGGAAGCTACGCTGCTTTGCATGGGGCACCCTGACGGTTTTCCCTCGATATTCTCGAAACCGTTCATAACAAAATTACGAAATTAGGTACAATGGGTAAACTTTTGACGCTGAATCTGATTCTGAATTCAGAATTTCATAATTTTAATCAGAGGCGTATCATACGGGAGGAGTTAAGGGTAAAAATAACCCCATTTTCTAAATGGTAATTTTTTTGACATCTTGATTTTAGAATATGGTATTTCAGAGATTTCTACTTAAAAATACTCTATAGGTACATCTCGATAGGGCTAACCGTTTTCGAGAAAAATGCAAATTATTGAATCGATGCAAGCTATTGTACTCAGTAATTTGCATTTTTCTCGAAAACGGTTAGCACTATCGAGATGTACCTATAAACCATTTTTACGCAGAAATTTCTGAAATACCATATCCTAAAATCAAGATGTCAAAAAAATTACCATTTAGAAAATGGGGTTATTTTTACCCTTAACTCCTCCCGTATGATACGCCTCTGATCAAAATTATGAAATTCTGAATTCAGAATCAGATTCAGCGTCAAAAGTTTACCCATTGTACCTAATTTCGTAATTTTGTTATGAATGGTTTCGAGAATATCGAGGGAAAACCATCTTCAGGGTGCCCCATGCAAAGGAGCGTGGCTCCCTTAGGAAGCATTTCCGGACCCATGTTGATATGACACTTTCTTTCTATTTTTCGGAGTACTATTTTCATGGTTAAAGTTTGTTAACATACTTAATAATTAACACCCTGTATAGTACACACGTTTTAAAGTTATGTATTATGTTATACATTATTGTAGTGCCACACTGAAAGTATTTTTATTTTGTTATTAATTATCTTTTGTTTTGCCTCTCAAAATTCGTACTAGCTTTCAGAATGTACAATTTTGTATTTCAAAACATCACGTTGCAAGCAAATCATCGCCCGTCCGCCCGCAAAAAAGTGTATTATTCCGGTAGGTCTTTCTTTCACAGGTCAGTGGGCAGTCTATTATGGATACAACAAATTATCCACTTTTACATCTCCCACCCCAATGTCAACCCCACTCAAAAAAGTAGTAAGAGATTGGAAACCCTTAAAACGCCTAAAAATGAAGGTTGAGGTGTATTTATAGTTTTAGTTTTTTTATTATTGGTACGCCACCACTGACACGATTTCTAAGAACGATATGCACTTTCCATTCTCGCCACAGTATCAGTACGGTGTGAACATTTCGTTAAACTTAATTCAATAATTTCGGAGTTACATAACACAGAAAAACAAGACCCTTGGTTTCAGTAATAAGTAATAAGCAAGGCAATGTTCGAATGGATCCTCGGATGGACCTAAAAAAAGTGTATTATGCAACTAGACATTTTTTTACAAGTAAATAAACAGCTTATTATGAATACAACAAATTTTTGAGTTTTACTAAATATAAAGTTTGAGGAACATTCATAATTTTTTTGTTTTTTGCTCATTATTCCGCAGTCTATGCAACGATCTTCAAAATTACACAAAATAGATTTTGGAGCAGTTTATGAGATAATTAAATTTCTAAATGCAATCTACGAAGGCATGGAAGGTACCCCTGCCAACATCATAGAAATAAAAAGCTTGCGTCTTGTGGAACACCCTGAATTTTAAAAATATAATCGATATCCCACATGACCATAATATCTATATGTTTTTGCCTTTTTTCTAATAACAGCAGACAGTAAAGTCGGCGCCACATATGCGGTATTCGGCGAGCACCGAACCCCGATAATTTGCTATTCGACTAATAAAGCCGGCGCCACATATATCCGGTATTCGGCGAGCAACGAACCACGATTATATGCTATTCGGCTAAAGGGCGATACGTGCTCGCTATTCGGCGAGCAAGGTTGAAAAGACGGCGAATATTGATATTCGGCAAATACCCGCATATGTGGTGCCGGCTTCAGATACATTCATGTTTTAACAATGTCCCAACCTTAATAAAATAAACGTCCAAGCAAACTTATTGGATGAGTGCACTGGAAGGCATAAGACAGTTGCATCCTCGCAACTGCACAATTAAGGGTCTAGGGTACAGGGCACGAAATTGAGAATCCGAGACAGTACGTATTCCCGTGTTCGCGAGGAGGTGTGGCGGCCTGTTCCCTTTCTCTAGTATATGTGTCTAAGAGGAGGGAGGTAAGTCCAAAAGTCTAAAAGTAAGATCAAAAGGTCCAAAGGTAAGGTACAAAGGTCGCCACAAAAATTAATTTCGCATTTCGAAGCTACTGACGTTACCTTTAAATTTTCAATAATCATTCAAAAAGCAAATTGAAGAAGAAAGCTTGAGCTATGTCACTCTTGTAGCGATGTTTTGATATTGTTTTTGGTTGTTAAACTACAGTCTTTTGAAGAATGCATGATTTTGCATTGCGAATTTTTTTGCGCACTAAAAAACTTTTCTGAAAACATTACTTTTAGATGACATTCATTGAGGTCTGTCTAGCACCTTCTGAAATACTGTCTATGTAGTTTAAAAAAACAAGTGATTTCTGTTCGAAATGGGAATCTGTATTTTAACATGGCAAATACGTAGTATGTATAAATGTGTGTACCCATGGTCCTTAAGAAAATCCAAGAAAGTCTACACCAATTGGTCAAGAGGGGCAAAAATATAAAGCTTCTATGGGTACCATCACATGCCGGCATGCTTTTCAACAAAGAGGCGGACAGAGCAGCAGCATCAGAAGTTTCATCAAAATAAAGAATGATACTTTGTACACCGTTTGCAGATGTAAAGCAATTGATCAAAGATCATGTAGCAAATCAGTGGCAAGAAGAATGGAACAGCAGTCCTAGTAAATTACATGTAATTCTTCCGAATGGCACCAAAAAGTTAACTCTCCCTGCGAATAGATGAGAACAAATAATTATGTCACGACTAATAGGACACAGTCTAGCTACACATAAGCACATATTTGAAAAAACTGAAGGTCCAGTCTGCCCAGCGTGTAGCGAGAGGGTTACAGTGACTCACATCCTTACGGAATGCACAATTTATTTGAACGAGAGAATATCGAACCACCTATCCAGCGACATTAAAGAAGTCCTGCTACAATCCAAAAATGTGTTGACATTTATGTAGGACATTAATCTATTTTTTAAAATTTAATCAACATGAATACCTATATATGAATTGTACCGCCTTCGCCGCTAATAACCCTATGTGGTTGATGCGGTTTCATGTTAAATAAAAGAAAACTATTTGATTACAAAACAGTTGAATATGGAAATACGAAAGCTTTCAATATCAAATATTACACAACCACGCCCTCCTGTACTACACTATAAAGTCACGTACTTCGAATTTTCTTACGTACCAAGCGTTTTCTTAAATAATGTATACGGCTTTCAATATGAGTATATACGATATATGTGTTAGGAAAACTCCACGATTCCCCAGGTCGCCATGCCGTAGCCTATATTCATAAACTGGGAATTGAGTTTTGAACCACACCAGCAAATTGATTCCTTTTCTAATATTAGTTGGAAAATTTAAGATGGCTGTGAAATACAGGGTGGGCCAATAGTGCGTGGACGGAGGATTGTGGGCTTACTAAAAAATATTTCAAAAATCTGTCACTTGATCATGGTTGGGACCCTTGAGGGCTATAACGTAAAAATAGTTTCACTTAAATTTTGACGTTTATACAGGGTGATTCATATCAAACTTAAATTTTTTTGAATAGAACCCCCTATATCTTATTGGATATTTGGATTCCTTGGTCAATTCTAGTGTGACTTTATGTGTCACACATGGAACTTTAAACGAACCGTTTAGGCGCAAATCACCATTCTTGGTATAAGCAGGTATCGGAAAAAAATTGAATATCGCAGCGATTATAAAACCTAGAAGGCCGTGACTTTGCGGTACGACTAAGCATAAAATGCGTCACCTTAGGTGAGACGGCTAAATTTGAATTCTTTTTGTACTTGGAGAAATCAGTAGATTAATTAAGGAAACTTTAATCACAGATAACTTGATTTTTTCAAATGGGAATGCCTATTTTGGTTTAAAGAATCAAATGTAAAATTTGATTACCTTTCTAACGATATAGCATTCTCGATATCAATCTTTTTTGGTTTTCATTTTATTTCAAATTTTCAGCCAAATCGGTGTTTTTCAATTTTCCTGCAGGCAAGCAACCTAGCAGGCCATGAAAAATAAACAAAAGCTGGTTAATATGTAAGAAACCAACTAACTTAGTTGAAATATGCAAACTAACTAGAGCAATGAGGCAAGATTATGAAAATTCCTTACAATATATTAGCTCTAACCAGAAACAATAGCGGTAACAAGAACGCTCATTTCTCACAGCCTACTAGCCATTAGCATTGATTAACGTATTGTATACTATCAGCCAATTTCCAAAGTCAGTAAAAGAATATTTAATCAAAGGAAAACTACTAGTGTACAAAAGTGTACAAAAGTAATGATACCTCTGACTGGAACCCTTCAAATTCTTTAGTAGGTACTTCTACTTATTAGCAAAATCGCGGAAATGAAACTTGAATTGCAGTCTGTTTGAATTGTAAAACGTAACTTAGTTTGCAGAAAACTACATGAAATAAACACAATTACAACATGGCATAATTAAAAAATTCTGGCAATTATTTCAATAGATGTTCAGAATGTTCCAGTTGGAGCACAAAAATGACTACTTTTTTTATCCCATAAAATGTGAAATTTCATTCTTAACATGTTAGACTGTAAGCTGATAGTTTTCCTTTTGTTTCAATATTTTTAATCGTTTTGGAAAGTTGTCAAGCTCTAGTAGACCTCAATAGCTAGTAGGCTGTGAAAAACAAACACTTCTGTCGTACACCAGCTACTCATTGACATTAGATATCTTGCCGCTGTTGTATCCGATTACAGCTGATATGTTGTAACGAATTTTCATAATGTTACCTCGTTGCTCTAGTTAGTGTGCATCTTTCTACTAAGTTAGTTGGTTTCTTCAGTATTAACGGGCTTTTGTTTACTCTTCATGGCCTGCTAGGTTGCTTGCACGCAGGAAAATTGAAAAACACCGATTTAACTGAAAATTTGAAATAAAATGAAAACCAAAAGAGACTGATATCGAGAATGCTATATCGTTAGAAAGGTAATCAAATTTTACATTTGATTATTTAACTAAAAATAGGCATTCTCATTTGAAAAAATCAAGTTATCTGTGATTGAAGTTTCCTTAATTAATCTACTGATTTCTCCAAGTACAAAAACCTCTCAACCTTTTGGTAGGGGTTCTCACTGTCACCCATTTGTCACTCATGGAAGTGGTAGGAAGGAGGAGTGGAGACGAGTATTTGCGTATCTGCCCCAGATACTGGGAGGAGGACGAGACAGAGTTCCACTTCCTGGGCAGATGTGCTGTGTATCGCAAGCTTAGTGTTCAGATATTTGGCACGATGAAGTTCGGGGAGAAATCATTTTATTCAGTGGGACATACTGGCTTTCGCCAAGAGATCTTGTAGGTTCGACAAGGAGCTTTCTAGGACGCAGGCTTTAGCGTTTTCAGTGTTGGTTCAATGGGGTTGTTAAAAAGGGCCAAAGGTGGTTTACTTGTCTGGCTTCGCCTCTCCATCTCTACTACTACTACTGCTAGTCTAACCACTCAAACCGATCATTTCAAACCCGAATATGGTACGCTTTGTTAGAGGAACATTTTTTGATTCTGGTTAGCTTAAATATTGTTATTTTCGGATACCAAGTTTCTCAGGCAATGACACGTTCCTTGTTCAGTTGATATCTTGTGTTCGTAAAATTTTTGTAAACATTGGATTAGTCTAGAAGCTAATGGTATGAGGTTCGTAACAGAAGTATTTAGTAAGTAAGTATCTTTACTGTAAATTTTATATTCGCTTCCTCTCTTTGTCCTTTTGTGCATCTAGTTTATAGCGTGCAATTTGTAACAAACTGGAATGGATCGACATCTCTCTCTCTCTCTCTCTGCTGTATATACAGTTCTAGTGCCCTTAATTGCCCGCGATGTTGAATAGAGTGTTACGCGCTGTTACATCACAATATGCATTATCCCTGCCATCGCGGAATTCTCGGTTGACCTTTGTGGATTCATTACTTTGGCCTCTGAGATAACTATCCAGCTATAGCCATTCACTTGGTACAAAACCTGGTATGGTGTATACACATTTTTCGATACATGAAGTGCTATGATTAGACAATCTCTCTCCAAATGTAATTTCTAAGCACATGGCAAGGAATGTCGTTCGCAACATGCCAGAGTGGTGGCCCCCCATTGGGAGTTGGCCAGCTTGCGAATAACACAGTTCCTCGTATTAACTTTTACTCTAGTTTTCTCTACATGCTTTTTATAGGACGAAGTCCTATCTGTTGGATTTTTTGAACACTAGGTATACACATAATATTGTATAAAGAAAGGAGAAGGGTGCGTGTTTTTGAATTGTCAAGTTGACAAGCGAGAGAGTGAAATGTCAGATAGCATTTTCGCAGCTAGAAGTTGTTTTATTACCAAATAACTCGGATACCACACTTTCTGGCATTTGCAAGCAATCATCAAACATTGTATGTATGTGTTATGAAAGAAGCCCATCGACAATAAAGGGAAGTTTACTGTCAGTGGTCTACTTCTTTCAATGGTCCTTCGAGCAACCCCCCTGAACAAGGACTTTGGATATCTCCCCTATACTAGGGCTCTGGATTGGAAGACAAGCAGCAAGGTATAACCCCCGAAAACCCCACATTTTCTGGTCAACATTCGAGCCGGTCATACCAGTCAAGGAGTAAGGATAATTTGACAGACGAAATCCAAAAATTCGTCCAAGGAAGGCGCAAGAGAACACTTTCTGGGGGAAAAGCAGTCCAAGAAGGACGGAAAAGGTAAGCTTTCAACAGGGAACTGTAATTTGGCGCATATCAGCAGTGGCAGCGCTGCACTGGGCATCAGTAGGTGCACAGAAAACCAGAAGTGACTGGAAGTTCAAGGTGTTTTGAAGCAACTCAGGTCAGATAATTCCATAGAAATAGGATTGTTGCAATACCAGAGACATAGATATTTTTTCCAAAAAATAAAATATTACAAAATGGCGGTAATAATCCTTCGATCTTCTATCGATCATTAACATTCCGTCCTTTATTTCGTTCCATGTCATCTGTCATGAGTGATAGACATGTGACAAGTGTCATTGTTTCTGAATGACATTCGTTTTAAAACGACATTTCCACGTGGTTATTTTAAGAAATTAATATCCGATTTTACTACAGATATCTGATTTTAATGTGTTTTTTAATGTTTAAAGTCCTTTGTATCAACATTCAATGTTTCGTGACAACGATTTTGTGTTTTACACAAATTGTGCTAGTTTTTGTGAAAACTCTCCCATTTAACATCATTTCGCTGCAATCTCACTAACTTTGTAAGTATTAACATCCCCTTTTTGAGATTGTGACTCATTCCAAAATTCTATTGTAGCCCTGAAGATGGAATCATAAGTTTCCGAAAGCTTGGAATAAAGTTAAAAGAGTCCACTTGTGCGTGCAATTGCCGCATTCCCAATTATTCACCGTTTATTACCTAACTGGTTTTTGTTTCGGCAATGACTACCCCCCTTCGACTTATAGATATATAGGATAGTATATAATTTTGTTTTAGCATAGTTTTCAAAATGTCTCATCATAGTTTAGAGTTGGAAGATATAGAGGCTAGAAAAAGGTTTTTAATCAGTAAGAGATCTAGAGTCAAGGTCTCAATCACTAGGGTAGAAACTTTCTTAGATCATTCTGACAAGAATACAGATAATAATGATTTCAAAATAAGAGAGCAGTATTTAGTACAAGCTTTTGAAAATTATTGTACTATTCAGACAGAATTAGAAGATTTAGATGAGAATTGCGCAAATGACAGAGAGGTGGCCGAGGAAAAGTGTCTTACTTTACCATCAAATTTGAAACGCAAGGTATAACCCCCGAAACCCCCACACTATCTGAGGTAACACCCAGATAATCTGGATTTAGGCAGGGCTGTAACCTCGTCGAATTCCATTCTATTTGCATTCTATTTGCAATTTTTCACTTGCCGGTTATCAAGATGGAATAGGCAGATTTCAGCCTTATCTGGTTTTGGGCGTAGCTGGTTTAACTTGTAGTATTCGGCAATTCTTGCTAGGGTCTCTGTTAACCTTTTTTCGATTTCCTCTTTGTCCTGGGATTGGCACGTAATGGCTACGCCATCGACGTAGATGAAACCATTTCTAGAGTGGCCGACAGGTTGATCATTCTTGAACAAATTGAACAGAAATGCCACCAGCCGCTACCCTGGGGAAGACTATACTTTTGATTCCTCCACCGACTCCTTTGTTCCTGGAACTCTAGGTAGAATCTCGCGTTGCACAGCAATGATCTTAAGACTTGTGCCAGATGGTAGTTTCCTGTCATCCTGAAGATTTTTTTGCAAAGGATTTTGTGATTAGTGGTACCATATGCTGCTGAAAGGTCCACGAATAGCGCCCCCGTTTTTTTCTCCTTTCGAAACTATCCTCTATGTGTGTTGTGTGAGGCCAGTGCAGGAGTTACCGGATCTGAATCCATCTTGTTGGGAAATTAGCTGGTTTTCTATGTGTGGAGCTATTTCATTCAGGATGAGCCGTTCACACAGTTTGAAGGGAGAACAAAGGAGGGATATTGGTCTCTTGGTCTCTTCGCGATGTTTCCCCCGTAGCGCAGGGGGGCTTGAGGCATGAAGTGAACCGACAAGTTATAGTCTCTCTGCTGCATAAACAGTTTTAGTGCCTTTGATTGCCCGCGATGATGAGCATTCGGCTCTTGGATTTGTTGTACCAAATATTTTGTACCTTTGTGTTGTCATGCCTCCACAGTGGCATAAAGGACGACAGAGGTTTCTTTAGACAAGATTCCTTTCTCTAGGTTGAGGAGATTTATATAACTATCTGTTTATGTCATAAGGTCCTGTTAGGACATCCACAATAGCAGATATAACTAAGTGTCTTTTATAAATACTTTTGATACTTGTATTTAGAATATCCATATCACAGACGGGCTCTAGACCTACCTCTTAACCACTCAACTTGTTTGGCTAGCTTATTCACCTCTCTGATGTCTTTTTTGCCCTGGTGCACATAATGCGGTCGCCTCGTTCTTTTACAAGTACAAGGATGTTTTTGTTGAAGAGATTATTTTATGTTGGTACCACAGATAATATGTATTTAGTTACTTTTGGTTCTTTTCCGATATTTGATAAATAATACGGGGTTGCACGGAGTTAAAATAATCGTAGAAGAAAACTATTCGTCAATTTGTTATAAAAATCTATTCATTAGGCTGGGCATAAACGCAAAGATTTACCTTCCGGTAGGCCTTCCGGCTCATCAAAAGGAAGGCAAACCGTATCGTTAGTGATCGTTTCGGTCAGAAGACCCGTCCTGAACTCCCGGCCTCCAGAAAAACTGGCAGCGCTTGAAATTTGGCCTGTCAGCCGAGCCCCTCGCGTGCAAACCTGATCGCGTATTTGCGAAATGAGGGAGAAGGCCCAGGTGTTTCACAGGTTTTGGTTACGAGGTACACGTTTAGTGGAAGTGAGTGATATGAGAATGTGGTCCCAAGAATTTATAGCTTAATCTACAGGGTTATTCACGTTATTCGACACGGCGCATTATGGCTAAAGTATTTGATAAACAAGAAAATAATAATTTGGGATGGATAGAGACCCGTAAAGGCTACATCTTAAAAATATTTTCGTGTTATACAGGGTGTCCCAAAAACACGAAATGTATCAAAGTTGTTTTTTTAAATGGAACACCCCATATATTATTGCATATTCAGATTCCTTGGTGAATTCTAGTGTGACTTTATGTATCATACATGGTACCTAAAGCGAACCGTTAATGTGTAAATCACCATTTTCGGTATAAGTAGATATCAGGAAAAAATTGAATATCGCAGAGATTACAAAATATGGAAGGCTGTGACTTTGCCGTATTACTAAGCATAAAATGCGTCAGCTTTGATGAGACTGTCAAATTTAAATTACGTTTGTGCTTGGAGAAATCGGTCGATGAATTAAGGAAACTTCGATCAGCGATAACTTGATTTTTTCAAATGGGAATGCCTAATTTTTTTATACGGTTAAAAGTAGAATTTGATAACCTTTCTAATGATATAAGGTTGTGCATATTAATCTCTGGTAGTTTTTATTTAATTTTAAATTTTCAAACAAATCGGCGTTTTTGAATTTCCCTACCTATAACCAACGTAGCAGGCCATGAAATATAAACAAAAACCTGT
Organism: Callosobruchus maculatus; assembly: GCA_951848785.1. Taxonomy (NCBI): domain Eukaryota; kingdom Metazoa; phylum Arthropoda; class Insecta; order Coleoptera; family Chrysomelidae; genus Callosobruchus; species Callosobruchus maculatus. Next base: position 14,215,189 of record CATOUR010000041.1, on the reverse strand, counting down.
TCAGGTAGAAGAAAACAACTAACTTAGCTGAAAAATGTACACGAACTAGACTAAAGGGACAAGATTATAAAAATTACTCACAACAAACAAAGTCTAACCAGAAACAACGGCGGTAACATATCTTTGGTCAAAGAGAAGCTGGAGTATGGCAGAAATGAATTTTTTCACGGCCTACTAGCTACTGAAATGTACTACAGATTGGCAATTTCCAAAGCCATTAAAAATTTTGGAATAAATTAAAAACTACTAGAGAATGTTGTAAGCAGCTTATTATTTTCATAATAAAATTTCACATTTAATGATATAAAAAAGTATGCAATTCTGTCAAAACTCAAGTCAAAAGTACCTCTGACTGGAGTTCTGAAAATTCTTCAGTACCTATTAGCAAGGTCGCAGAAAATGAAGAATGAATTAAAATTTGTTCAAATTATAAAACATAACTTAAATGGCAGAACATTTAAATCTGATTTGTCAGTATTCCTTTTTTGCAATATTGCTAATAGATATTGAAAAATAGAAGGGCTCCAGTCAGAGGTATCGACATCGACGCAAATTAGTACTTTTTTACACCATTACATATGATTGATAGTTGCGTGCTGGAGCAACAGTCGCTGGTTGCTTCTGTTTCATATCAGGGTTTTCAATTGTCTTGGAAATTTTTAACCTCTAGTAAATTGCGGTAGCCAGTAGATAGTAAAAATATCTATTACTGCCATACTCCAGCTTCCCTTTGACCTTACAGATGTTATCGCAGTTGTTTCTGGGAGAGTTGATTTGTTGTAAGGAATTTTTATAATCTTGTCCCTTTAGTCTAGGTAGTGTGTATTTTTCTGCTAAGTTAGTTGTTTTCTTCTACCTGAACAGATTTTTGTTTATATTTCATGGCCTGCTACGTTGCTTATAGGTAGGAAAATTGAAAATCGCCGATTTGTTTGAAAATTTAAAATTAAATGAAAACTACGAGAGATTGATATTCACAACCTTATATCGTTAGAAAGCTTATCAAATTCTACGTTTAACCGTATAAAAAAAATTAGGCATTCCCATTTGAAAAAATCAAGTTATCGCTGATCGAAGTTTCCTTAATTCATCGACCGATTTCTCCAAGCATAAACGTAATTTGAATTTGACAGTCTCATCAAAGCTGATGCATTTTATGCTCAGTAATACGGCAAAGTCACAGCCTTCCATATTTTGTAATCTCTGCGATATTCAATTTTTTCCTGATATCTACTTATACTGAAAATGGTGATTTACACATTAACGATTCGCTTTAGGTACCATGTATGATACATAAAGTCACACTAAAATTCACCAAGGAATCTGAATATGCAATAATATATGGGGTGTTCCATTCAAAAAAACATAACATTGATACATTTCGTGTTTTTGGGACACCCTGTATAACATGAATATATTTTTAGAATGTAGCCCTTATGGGTCTCTATCCATCCGAAATTATAATTTTCTTTTTTATCAAATACTTTAACCATAATACTCCGTGTCGAATAACGTGAATAACCCTGTATAGGTTGATATAAATCGTTACCCTAATTGCATGAAATAGAATTAAATAATATCTAAACAAGGCGATGAAGTTTATTGTGCTTAAAATCAGTTAACGGAGGAACTGAAAACATCTGATGTGACAGCAACCTCAAGTTCTACCAACAGAAGATCATTTTACGAGATCGTTATGGCATGTGTGCAACTCGCTGAAAGCTGAATAAAACCCTCCAACTAAAAATTAGACGAGAGTATAGGCTTTCCTTTCGGCTCACAAACTGGAAGTTAAACCGTAGCGTCTATGCCTAGCTTTACAGTAGAAAAAAGAGCGAATTTAATTTTTTGAAAATGATATGACCAAGATGTGACCCATCTTGCCGTAAGCACTCGTCGAACTTCGAGCGCAGATTTGCGAATATTCACTGGCACATCACGCGTGGACCTATCTTGGAGGATAATTGCTTTCAATTAAGGTATTGATGTTGATTTCACCATTTATACTCGACTTTTCAAGTATTCCCATAAGAAAAAGTCAAGAGGGTTAAATCGAACTCCTGGGAGGCCATGAAATGCCCCCTACACGGAATGTCACTTTGCTTCTGAACATCTTGTTTACAACTGTCAATGACGCGTGAGACCTATGGAACGTCGCGCCATCTCGTTGAAACCAATTCCTATTGTTATAACCTCCAAATTGATCCAACTAGGGATAGACAAAATCACGTAACATCGTGGTATACTGGTCGGAAGTCACACTCACAGATTCTTCTGGCTGGTTTTCGAAAAGAAAAGACCGACGATCTCATGAGATGAGATTGCTGCCCAAACTGTCACTTTGGGTGTATGCAGGGGATTTTCGTGTTTTGATCTTGGGTTTTCTGCTGCCCAGTAACGAAAATTTTACTTGTTCACATGTTCATTTTAGATGAAAATGGGCTTGGTCCGAAAACATCATGTTGTTTAGATTTTGAAACGTTCCAACATTGTTACGACAAAAGCGCGGCATTTGGTTTCAGTTCTTGAACTAGTTGGATCTTATATGGGTGCAACTGCTTACCAGACTGACTGTTCGTTCCATTCTTCAGAACTAGTGCATCCAGCTGGCTTTTTTTTGGCATTAGGGCTATGTCCCATGCAGCCAGATGCCGGATTCTAATTTTAAGTAACATGTTTTTATCTAATGAAATATACTACTTCTGTAGGTTAGACAAAAAGGAGGTTAAGACAGAGGTCACAACTCTTCACGTCACTGGGGCATATCAGGACGACTTTCTTTTTTACACATTTCACAGGTGGGCCGCGGATATAAGGAGGAACAACAGTAGGATAATAACAGAGGAATATATGAGGGATAGAGTCTATGGCTATAATTTTATATTTGTTGTTGTTAGGAATTGTGAAAGAGCATCAAATATTGCTTTTCGGTGTTGAGATAGTATGTGCAGAAGATTGAAAGGTTCACTGATTTTTAAGTTCCGTAATTTGTCTATCAGCTGATAGCTTTCCCTGTGGTTTCTGTTGCATCCAAAGAAGATGTGGTCCAAGGCGCCTACTTCATTGCAGTCCTAATCTGATTCTAGTTATCGTTGTTATATTTTTTCTGGAGTAGTCGCAACCACTAAACCATCTGCGACTAAGGATTGTTGGTTGTATCATGGAATATCTATTTGTATGTTGTTCTTTATAATTTCCCCATCGTATGGACCAGTTTCGTCTCATTTAATGTTCTCGGCAGGTGATGTGTTTCTTAAGTGACAGACTGTAATAAAGAGGTTGTCCCAAGGATACCCATGCCATGTTACCCATGCAAATTGTATGTCATAGTTCATGAGATTCAACGTGTGTTTATTACATTTTAAAGCTAGGGTTTCAACAAACGGCTTCCAGGAAAGTTTTTGGTCTAGGGTTATACCTAAATAATTTGTATTTTGTACTACTGGAAATGGTTGATTTTCTATGATTACTTGGTCCATATTAGGAAGCTTGTGTCGTGTGAAAAAAACTATCAAGGATTTTTGGGGTGACAGTACCCAGCCTGATTTATATTTGATCCCGTAGAATCGAATTTTCTAACCCAAAAATGAATGAATGCAATCCATAATTAGAGCGAAACGAACAGCACTTGCTGCTATTATAAAAATGTTTAAGGCAAAGTGCACGCTGTTCCCTGTTAAACACTCCATCCGTGAACCGAGCTACTAACGTATGTTGCAAAAGTTCTGAGAAGTTTTTTAAAAAATTAAAAAAATATCTCACAATAATATATTTGAACTGTAACAAGAACTACAAAAATTTCTTAATATAAAAATGATATTAAAATACTGGTAATGGGGCATGATCTTCTACGGCTCGGAGTTTCCTCTTAATGTTCCTCATTAGGTTTTGGACAGATTCTAAATCAATTGCTCTGACCTTTAGCATTATTCTTCTTCCTAACTGCTGTTCGTTTTGAGCTTCTCAGCTATTGTTATAAATTTTGGCACTCAGTTGAGCCCAAAAAGTTTCGATAGGTCTTGCATGAGGAAGATTGGGAGGGTTGTCGTTTCGTGGTACAAAAGATATTCCGTGTTGAGTAGTTTAGGCAAACATCTTTGAGCATAGACTTCTGCGATAACCGCTTCGGCCCTAACTCGTCCATTGTACGGCTGTGAAATACCGTTGTCCGATATAGTGCACCACTTTGTTTTCAAACTTTCCTTTTCGTTTAAATTTTATATTATCTGGACAGGCTTCAAAGTTTCTTGTATAAAAACCATCATTACCTTTGATTTCTGAGTGAAAATGTGAAATACTTTTCATCGTCAAGAATAATTTATATGTTGCCAGAGAAATGAGTACCACGTAAATTGCGACAGCATCGAGGAATTCTTTCTAACTGATTTGGGGAATACTTTGGACATCTCCTTCTTTTTCGGATTTTTTAGTTACTTCCCTTCATTTCTTTATAGATTGTGCTAGCATTGATGTGAAAAATGTGCCCAAGTTTTGGTGCTGAAGTTCCAACTCGATGTTCACTTCTGTTGACCATTCTTTGAACTGTAGCAGCATTCAACGTTCTTGAACGTCCACTTTTTTGGTAAATTTATATAAGGAATACCTTCTCAGCATTCACGGATCGCTCGATAAATTGTGGCAACAGAAATATTTGGATCTTGATATAGGCGAACTATTTCTTTTTTTCAAGTCGTCCAACTAGACTGTAAATACTCTTCCAAATATCTAATTTGTACGACATTTTGACAACTTATATCGTAATCAAAATGGTTTTATTTTTACGTTTAGATGTTGACTGGTTACCATAGTAACGATTTCTGAATTGTTTCCAACGGTGAAACTACCTCCCAAGTTTTGAAAAAATTCTCAAAGCTTTTGCAACATACGTTAATCCCAACAACTCGCGTTCGTATCAAGCGGCGCTGCTTGAATCCAATAATGACTTGAAATTCGTACATCTTTATGGCCTACCCTATAACCAGGGGGTGGGTCGGCTCAGTAGATATATCTACTGAGCCGGTTCTATAGAGCCAAGGGGTCGTGACCGGGAGGCCCTGAGTTCGATTTCCGTCAAATGAAAAAATGTATTTCTGGTTTCTTTCAATTTCGAAGTAAATTTCCATAAAAAAACGTCAGCAAGTATCCCCACCCGGACTCTGGTTCTGACTAATTTCGAACGTTGCAACCATTTTGACCGTCGCTACTTTGGCGTCAAGTTCTAACTTGAAACTAACCGACAAGTTATAGTCTCTCTGCTGTATACACAGTTGTAGTGCCCTTGATTGCCCGCGATGATGAATCGAGTGTTATGCGCTGTTACACCATAATACGCGTTCTCTCTGCCATCGCCGAGTTCTGGGTCGATAATAACCTTTGCGGTTCCATTACTTTGTGCTCAAATGCACAGACCAAAGTTATCCGTTTACCGGTTGTTACACGGATGAGATATTCCGGAGCAAATCAGCTCCGCATTGTGTTGTACTAGCTTCACATGAAAAACTAGGACCATTCCGACGATGTATCCGATACATTTCTGAACTGAAGTATACGCAACCCTGTAGACATGCCTTTATTGCACTGAAACTTTTAAAACTACCCTCTCTGTATATTACATTTGACTGTTTATGCCGCACAAAAAAAAATACTGTTGCGTTTCCAATTAACTGTTAGTATTTGGATGTTTTTCCATCGCTTTAAATATATTTACAGTTGTTTCAAATCCATGTCATTGAAAGAATTCAATCCTTATATCCGAAGTAATCACAGGTACGCTAATAAATTCAAAACAATGTTATATTCGTTCGAGCGCTATGTATAATCCTTCTAATACCAGTATTGACATACAATGCAATCAAAACATCCTTTAGCTTCAGAAATTTACCCTATATTTCATTTAAGCAAACCATACAATCTATTCAATGTACAAAAATTGTTACTGCAATAGCAGTTCGTGATAATTCATCTGATAAAAATGGCCCTTCTCGTTCGCTGAACTGTACTCAGTATTCGGCGGGACTCATGTCCCGATTCAATGAAGAATCAGAATAAAGAACAGGAGGATATTCTCAGTGTTACTATCGCCGCGAACCCGCCAACATGGATGAGGTTGTTCCGTTCTGTTGTTGTGGTGTTAGCCGTCTTGTGTCATATCGTGGTTTTGCGTATTACATCAGCAATTGTGTGACTAAAATGTGTCCAGTTATATATTAAATGGAGGCCCTAGTGAGAAATTGGGACTTAGAAGAGCTAACACCCACATTTGAATGTAGGTATTTAGATTAGTCAGACAGTTATATTTCAGGTAACAATGCAATAACTGGTGCAGGCTTATGTCTAATTCTTATATCATGCTCCTTATAACTTCATACAAACACAATCAAACATCCAAACGAATCAATCAGCTGTCCTTGCAATAAAATCTGTTGGTCCAAGGAAAAGAAAGTAGTTTATAATCAATTACCAAACACAGATTCGATTCAACGACAGGCTGCGATTGAATTATTCATTGGAATCCAATGACATCTTGTAGTTGAATCGACAATACGATATAATTCGTTACCAAGTATACACTTCCCATTGGATAAAACATCGCTATATTTGAGGAATGCTGAGTGTGACGTCCCACTGAATCCAAGCGTAAGTCTTTGACAGAACGACAGATTTTTCTGTGTGTATATCTACATAATAACTTACATGTATACAAAAGTCATAGCGATATTCCTAGCTAACGTACATGGAACATGTATAAACTAAATATACCTAAACAATGACTTCAAACATCTAGAAATGGCTCTAACTACTATTCCATCATATTGTATAATATTTTACCAGTACCTTTCAAAGATCTGAGTCATGAGTTGTTTAAGAAAAAGCTCAAGTCGAACTTGTTAAACAAAGCGTTTTATAGCTACGAAGAATCTCTGAGCCATAATTTCAGTGAACCTAAGCAGTGGCTCTGTATTTCTTGTATTACTTCATACACTGTAATTTGTCAATATGTGTCTGTTTCTTTGTTTTTTTATAGAAGTATATCGGTTTTTATATAATTTTATTAATAAGAGTGATGACCTGTCAACAATCTTGTATTATATATTCTTAAATCTGCCAGTGTAAATACATATCTGTATTTTAAGACCAGTAAGTCTAAAAAAACTTCGGAGTTGCAGCAAACTAATGGTGCCAGCTATGTGGGTGGGAAAAGTGACTGTTCGTTAATGAGGAGGTATCAAGTTTACAGAAACCCTTGTTATACCTTCAAGGATGCCCGCTTGTTGATGGATTTGGTGGGAGGATTGTCGCATGAAAGCAGAGCCCATGTCACAAAAAATAGACACAATAAGGGCCGGATTTACAAATCCATTCTAATCTTAGGTTTAACAGAATGCTATCAAGAAATGCACTACTTCCATTATTTATTTTGTTGTTCAATGTAGACTTACCTTAAATTCAACTGAACTGGGATTATTTTATGTAGGTACTACAGATATTTAGTAACATTTGATTCTTTTCCGATTTTCGACAAACAATATAACCTTAAAGAGAGGTTTGCTCTTTGATTGCTACTATACAAGGTTTCATGAAAGGTGATACAAAGTGCATTTCTACTTGGTGTTGCGCTTACTAGTAACAGAAGTGCAAAAATATCTCCATTTGTTCCCCACCTTCGAAGATTAGATTCTCATATGTATACCGGGTGTGGAGGGTGAACATCAAGGAAGTTTTTACTTAAACGGCAATAACTTTGGTATAAGTTAATGGAATCAAACAAGCTCTCGTTTAAAAGAACTGTTTTTACCTATAGTATTCTGTTATAAAATTTGTTGAAGTTGATCTTGACTTAGTAGCTTTGACATCACAACGATAATTACGCATTATTACGAAAATTTTAAATGGTTTGTTATATTCCTGTTAACATAGATGGATAGAGGACTGAACTTTTAAAAAGCCAGCGCAAGATTCAACTTTCTAGCATTTTTTAAATCAGAACTATCAATAAAACAGGTATTCTGACAAGTGTTCTGTGAGTTTCAAAAAGAATTTTGTCCTGAGGGACCTTACAGCTGCAGATGTTTGTAAACAGCGTTTGATCCATGGGCGCCAGCAGAGGGGTGCAGGGGGGCCGTGCCCCCCCCTGAAGCAGCGAAGATAAGAAACTTGTATAATCATAAACCAAGTTTGTCCCCTCTGTCCCAGATTTGAGCACTCAATTTAAGTTAATCGCCCCCCTGTACAATTTTCTGGCGGCGCCCCTGGTTTGACCCTAATGGATAGGGTCTCAACTATGGGCGACGAATCGCGACGAATCGCGACGAATCTGAGAGGCAACCATAGGATGAGTTTCAGAAATTAGAGAGATCTTTTAGATTCAACACGTGTGTGCTGCTGTTCTGAGGTTTCTATTAGCTAAAAGACGGACCCTGAAGGGTGAAAAGTAGGAGAGATGAAAGAATTGCAAATGCTTTCCAAACAATACATTTCTAATTTGGCAACAGGACTGTCTTGATAATCCTGAACCCGGACTTCATTTCCTTCCAGGGGACAAAATTAAGTCCCAGCGTTTACGGTGACCACAATTTTTTAGCTGCCAGGCTCATCCCAAATAATATCCAGAGGCGATAGTCCAGTAAAAAAAGCAAATTATGCGAATAATGCCGGTTGTTCGCTTTGACAAAGAAAAGCTTGGTGTAGTACTGAATCGCTACGAGGGAATAAGTAACTGTCCATTAACGTTAGAATCAAACACTACCTTTATCACTTTTTTTTCAAGCTAACTTTTTGATCCTGACCATTAACGTGCTTCTATTAGCTTCATTGTTTGTTTGCTTGTGAGCTCTCCTTTTTTGTGATCTTTAGACTAAGAGGTCGGACCGAACACTGAAGCCTCCACCTATGCCGTGAAGGCGATTTTGATGGCTTCAAATCCGTAGAACCGGCGATCGTATACGCTGATTATGAGGTAGCGCAGACACCTTAAATTGTTAATTCTATACAGAGGCGTAGGTACGAGAGCTTAAAAGGCATGAGATCCAACTGTTTGGGCGTTGGTATTTTTGTGAAAGTCGACACACACAGAAAAATCTATCGTTCTGTCAAAGACTTACGCTTGGATTCAGTGGGACGTTACACTCAGCATTCTTCAATTACAGCGATATCTTATCCAATGGGAAGTGTATAGTTGGTAATGAATTATATCGTATTGTCGATTCAACTACAAGATGTCATTGGATTCCAATGAATAATTCAATCGCAGTCTGTCGTTAAATCGAATCTGTGTTTGGTAATTGATTCTAAACTGCTTACTCTTCCTTGGACCAACAGATTTTATTGCGAGGACAGCTGACTGGTTCGTTTGGATGTTTAATTGTGTGATTTTGTATGAAGTTATAACGAGCATGATATAAAAATTAGACATAAGTCTGCACCAGTTGTTGCATAATTACCTGAAATATAACTGTCTGACTAATCTAAATACCTAACATTCAAATGTGGCTGTTAGCTCTTCTAAGTCCCAATTTCTCAGTAGGTGCCCCATTTAATATATAACTGGACACATTTAAATCACACAATTGCTGATGCAATACGCAAAACCACAAGATGACACAACATGGCTAACACCGAAACAACACAACGGAACCACCTCGTCCATGTTGGCGGGTTCGCGGCGATGGTAACACTGAGATAATCCCCTGTTCTTTATTTTTACGTTCCTTGAATCGGGACATCAGTCTCGCCGAATACTGATTATAGTTCAGCGAACGACAAGGGTCATTGAAACAAAATTAATTTTTATCAGATGAATTATCACGAACTGCTGTTGCAACAATAATTTTTATACATTGAACAGATTGTATGCTTTGCTTAAATGAAACATAGGGTAAATTTCGGAAGCAAAAGGATGTTTTGATTGCACTACATGTCAATACTGGTATTAGAAGGATTATAAATATCGTTAGAACGAATATAAAATTATTTTGAATTTATTGGCGTACCTGTGATTACTTCGAATATAGGGATTGAATTCTTTCAATGACATGGATTTGAAAAACCTGTAAATATATTTAAAGCGATGGAAAAACATCCAAATACTAACAATTAATTGGAAACGCAACAGTATTCTTTCTGTGCAGTTTTAAATATCGTTTATGCAGTGATGGTAGTGATTGTGCTATGAATATTGATCAAAAACAATTGTTTATGTTCATTACACAGATGGAATATTAATAAATACAGTTTACAGAAACTAAAAAAAAACACTTTAATGATAAAATTCTCTGAAAAATTAAAAATAAATAGAGTTAAAAAAAATAGGAACTCGCTTTAAAAGAACATCGGGCTAAAAAATTAAAAATGGTTTTTAAAATAACTTCAAACAATAATGAACGGAAAAAATAGTATTATTGTGAACTATTTAGTTATTTAAGCATATTTTTCAGTTTTTTAGGCTACATTTATTTTAAAGTGTAGCTACTAAACATTTTGTGGCGTCCAACCGAGTTACTAGAAGATTGACCTGGTGAGGATGAGCCCACTGGGCTTTAGTGTTCAATTTTCTGACAGCCATATTAACTAAACTGAGCTTAGGAGTCTCAAACCTCCCACGTATGAACAAACTGTAAGAAAACTTGGTAAAACTCTACTGTTTAGTTTGAAGAACGTTGATCAGTCTTTTTCCTAAGGCATTCTTGACCACACGTGTTAACAGAATACTGACAAATTATAAATACAATCGGGTTTATTCATTCAGCCTTATATAAGCCCTTTACATTTCTCTTATATTACTACATAGATAAGCCTTTATTCCACAAAGCAGTTGAGAGCTATAGAACAAAAATAAGGAATATGCATATTTAATGTTGAACGGCAGACGTATGTGTTGTTCGATTCTACTTACAGTGTCATAGTTACTCTCCTATATTTCCAGATATAGATATGCATTCGTTTATTACGATAAAATTGTTTATGTAAACAAAACGTATTACAGCAGCTGTATTTTTTTAATCCTCTGTCATCGGCGTCGACCGCTATGGTCATTAGACTCGTGTTCTATGTAGGCTTTGTTACTGTTTCCCGGCTCCACTTAGGGACGGCACTGTTAATTAGAAGCCAACAGTGAAGGCTCAGGTGGGGATTCTTCGCTGAGCTTTTTTTACGATATTCATTTTTGATTGAAAAAAAAAAACAGAAATAAATTTTGGCCTCTAACGAGAATCCAGGACCTTTCGGTCCACGAGCTCTCGACTCTAACCACTGGGCCAACCCACCCCCAACAGCAGCTGTATTACTCCACACATTGCAAAAGTCAGCCTGTCAAAATGACCGCATGTCTCTGACAAAACACAACTTAAGGTATATGTGGTTAAGCTTGACATTTATCGAATCGAACATTATTTCTAAAACGAACACTAATCGTCCCGGAGTATTATATTCAGTACGTTTAGCTGTCATGTCTTCTATATAACAAAGGTTCCGAATATCATGGGTATCAGACGTTTATTAATACTTTTTCTCTCCCCTTCTCGAGCCATTTGTTGACGTAAAAACGCCTAAATCTCGCTAAGGGAAAGCGATAAAATTTTATTAGGGATCCTTCCGCGAAACAGAACAGATGCTTCGTTAAAAAAAATGACAGGGATTTTCAGGGATGCGTGATAACCTGATCTTTATTTTGCTGTAAATAGATCTATCTGCCCGGGGAAAGTTTGTAAGCATTGTAATCCCGGTTTGACAGGATATATAACTGTTTTCTGGTATTTAGCGTGCCCTTAATTTATTGCTTGGTTTGCGATTATACAGAATGTCACTAAATAGTTGTCCTGAAGGTCAGTGATGTGTTTAATATATCTGTCGCCCGTTATTGATTGAGTTTGAGATGAAAAAGTACAAGTTATAAAAAAAATAATAAAGAGAGAGTAGAGGCATTTTAATGCTTCATTAGACAAAATGTCATGGACTTTCAATGATGCATGTTAACCTGATCTTTATTATCAACTATTTTAAATATTTTTAAATATTATCATCTAAAGCTTGAAGAGAGAACACAATACTACTCCCTCCCCTACTTTTTTACAACACGCGTTCTGCAGAGTTGCCAGGCGATTTTCCGCCAAAGTGGCGCTTTCAAAATCGAGTTAGCGACCAAAAATCTTAGCTGGGGTATTGACGACACACAGTGAGTTTGCGATTTTTGTCTATCACTAACTCCCATTTCATTGGTTTTTCCCTCAAAAATAAGGGCTAGCTGCATGTGGCAATATTGCCATTTGTTTTACAATTGACACTTTGACCATAGTGACTCTTCAACGAGAGAGGGCCGGCAAGTAAAACTGGTCGACCCTTGTTATCACTATTGGGCTTGGGCATTATTTAGGTCCGTATTCATAGTCGTTTCTCAAGGATCTCTTAAGTAAGGATACTTGAGGGTTACTCAAGGGACCCTCAAGTGTAGCTTTCCTTGTGTATCTGTTTCTTAGACAACGTCAACCAGACGGCGGGGTTCATTTAGCGACGTTGTCATATTTTAAATATTTGTAATGTCTATGCATACGCAGACATTTTTCCGGATGTGGCAGAAACTGACAACACCGTACTCCAAATCCTACAAATTCGCCTTGACTGCAACTATTTATGCTGACATGTCATGTTGACATTTCGTTACTTGAATATTACTCAAGGAAGCCTTACGTAAGGGACCCTCATGTAAGATTGCGAAACACAAAACCTTCTACCTACTTCCGCGCTTGCTCAAAATAACGATAGCCACGAAATTCTATTACGACCTTATATTTTAGTTGCTGATTAAATAAAAATGAAATTCCATAATACTTTTTCAAAGTAAATACATTTCAGTAGACGAATAGAAGGTACTTTTAAAATTTGCAGAAAAATCGAAATATCTCAAAAACTGATCAATGTACGTCTATAGAGAATTCCAAGATGAAAGGGCATAATAAAAGCATTTTTTTGCGAAATAACGTGTGTCACCGCGTCGAGCCGAGTAAGTTCGCGAACTTAAAAACCGCGTACTTAAAGTTCGTACGTGTGTCACCCCTTTTAGAACGCGGATCAACAGATGAATCCAAATGTAGGATAATATATAGGGTGTCTCATTTAAAAAAATGTATGATTACATCACCAAGTAATTAAGAATCACTCTGTATAAATAAAAACATTTTCTGGGTTAAGGCCGGTTGTACAATGCAAGCTTAAGCTTCGGTTCAAGGTAAGCCGACGTTGAATCACGTCAGTTGCAAAACGTCCGTTGTACAATGTTGGTTTGGCCCCCCACTCCAAGCCTAACACGAGCTTGCGTAAGCCGAAGCTTAACGTGAGTTTAGCTGAGGTTTAAACCTAACCTGATACAAATGACATAATGTGTCAAGGAGGAACCTTCAGATTGCTTTTCACTCTATTAGGTTATATTTTTTTAAAGATGTGTGTCTAACAAGAGAGCGAATAAAAGAACAGAGAAAGAAACGGCCGCTGCCCGAATTTGGCACGAACTGTCACAGGCGACTAACCAATAAAGGTAACTTCTAGATAATTGTGACAATACGTATTGCTTCATTGGTGCCAACCGTAGTGAATTTCATTATCAACCAAGCCGACAATTGTACAACGAATGTCGACATTAAGCCTGAGCTTAGCTAACCTTAGGTCTAACAAAGCTTGTGTCAAACCCGCATTTGTAGAACCGGCCCTAAGGAGCATATCCTTAACTACAGCTTTTGTATACAATTTTTTTGCTAACTTCTACAGTAGTAGAGTTATGGACCGATCCGGTACTAAAACCTCACCCTGTATATGTCCGTACTAGGTACAATTCGCAATGCCGACGCTCCTTGATAAATCTAATTTAATAATACAAAGAACAAAAATGCCAAGATGCTTTTATAAAGCTCCCACAGTAACCGAGGTTTGAGTGGCATTCGACATCTGGCAGCTTCATAAAGACGTTAACTGATACTGTTTTTGTTTGCGTTTTCTTGTGATATATTAGAAAGCCGCCAAGCTGTCGCTTTTCGGTTAGAAAAATAACACCGACAATGGCGTCTTAACTACATGAAGACAGATGTAAAAAGAGGAATTTAGAAAACAGGCACTTTTCAAGTAGCAGTGAGTAAGGGCTGCAATTTTTCATCTTTCAGTCTCTTGCACAAGGCATTCATCTTTATTAACTGGGATGTTGTAAAAGAAACAAAGGGTTTCACAAAAATTATACCGTACATCAAGAGCACTCAAACGCTTGGCTGCAATAATTTAAAATAAAATACTACGTTTCTGAAAAGTAAAAAGTAAGTAATTCAAATATAAAGATATTAAAAACAGAAAACGTAATTCTAGTGTTTCAGCCGAAATTAATCTTTATTCTACGTTTTTCGTCTTTAACATTATTTTATTTCCTATTCTTGTTCCTAACAGAACGTAGTATACAGGGTGGTCCAATAAGCGCGCGGTGCTTCCTAGCGGCCATACGGTTTAAATTAGACAAAAATGTTTTAAATAAAAAACGTTTCTTTTCAAATGCTCTACATTTAGAAATTAATTTCAAAGATGGCGGACTTTCGGATATACCGGAAGTAGGCATCAACTTCCTTATTTTAAATGGAACGCCCTGTATATTATTACGTTTTTGAATTCAGCATCGATTTTTAGGTCCAGTTTGTTAACCATTGTTTATGCCTACGAAGCCTATTTTGGGAGTTATTCAGCGATTTTTACAAAATTTAACGTTTGTAGTACTTTACAAGAAACGTTAATATCTAGAAAACTAAACGCGATAGAAAGATGCGGTTTTCAGTTTTGAAACAAGCAAGGAACGTATTTGTGTTTCAGTAAGATCGTTGTTTCAAAAGAACATTAAATCAATAGACTAGAAATTTTCAAATTTGAACAGTTAAAAACGTTAAAAACTTTTATTTTTCAAATGGGATGGTATCATAAGTTTCACATCAGTGGATGCGAAAAGGGGTGATACACGTACGAGCAAGTACGCGTACCTATGGCTCGACGACCTTTTTCGCCTGTGTGTCACCGGAAGTACGCGTACTTTAAAATCGTCGCGCAAATCGCCGGCGATTCAACTGATGGTTTGAAATGTTACTCGAAGCTTGTCTCGGCTCGCACTGTGAGCCGCCAGCCACCATTTTGTTTCGGCAGTCCATAGATGCGCAACGCTTGTTGTGTTTGGTGTTTGTTAAAACTTTTGTTGATTTAGGAAAATGATCAAAATGAGTGATTTCAGCTTCACGTGTGTCCCCGACGCGACGTCGAGCCGAGTAAGTTCGCAAACTTAAAAACCGCGTACTTAAAGTTCGTACGTGTGTCACCCACTTTAGTTATTCAAGACCAAAACACCAGTAAATAAGTGGCGCTTTATCGGTCCTACCTTTGAAACATCAATTAAAAACGAAATTTGAGTGATTTTGTTTTTGTTTTGTTTTTTGTTGATTCCTTCTCCGCCACTGGCAAGAGCACCAACAATGATGCTGTTTCCATTTTCTTCACGACAGTAATACAGTATCACAATTTCATCACAATCTAGTTCATAGTTTCCAAGTTAACTGTCATAGTTTGAGTTTGCAACTGCCTCTCCCGCCCCACCACCCCGATCTTACCACCTCCAAAAACAAAAATGGAAAAGCATCAGGAACTCTTAAATATATGAAAACGAATGACTTCTGATAATCTTTTCTTTTTTACCAATTTCTCCGCCGTCAACGCACTGATTTTCAAAATTATGGCAGCATTACTTGCTACGATTCCGCAGCATATCACTATAATTTCATCACAATTCAAGTAGCGGTTACTGAGATTACGCGGCCAGAAAAACGGCAATAGACAGGTAGACCGGAAGACAGACCGAAGGAAATGGGTGAGTTGGATTTTCGTTATGCGCAGGTATCATAATACGCCCAAAAACCATATCAGCTCAAAATCGAAAATTTTCGCGACCACAATACTCCCCCATCCCCTATCACTGTGGAAAGTAACATGTGAAAAGCGATCAGGATTGCTGCTGTGTTGCCTCGGCAATAATACTGTCTCAAAATTCCATTAAAATCAATACACCAATTTCCAGGTTACACAATACATAACGATGTTTGAAAATATTTGAATTTATTTGTTTTTTTGTTAATCACTGTGCATCGATTTAAAAAATTATAACAGCATTACCAACTACGCGCCCACAGCATACCGCTACCAAAATTTCATCACAATCCATGTAGCTGTTACTGAGATTACTAGGCTAGAAGAACGCCAACAGACAGACAGACTGCCAATTATTTTAAATTCCTTAGACAAGAATGGTACACAACAAACTGTTAAGTGAGCCTCTTTGTTTGAAAAGCTATGAAGACGTGAAACGAAGCTAAGCGATGTGGTTGTATTTGTGGACAAAGTTGTAACAACAGGCAGCGCATTAGTATGTTTAAATCTCTATGGATGTGTACTTGGCGTCTATAAAATATGACGGATTTGAGTTTATCTCTGGAACGTTTTTCCATTCATTTGTCTTCAAAGAAGTTGCTGATGAAGTGGTTTAAGTTTTGGTTTAGTTTAATTTTCCTTTTAATTTCTGATACTACTATATACCGACTTTTCCAATTTCTTTCATGAACCTATCATTATATGTACTGTGTAAGGCTTTCGCGGCCATCATCCAATGAATTTGTGGTTCTTGGGTTTTTAGGCCGGCGTCGTTTAGCGTTAAGGCTTGACGTTTCGCCACCACGAGTGGATGGCATCTTCGGAAGCTATTGCACTTTGGCGACTTCCAAAGTACTTTGGAAGTCGCCGAAGTGAAATAGTCGCCGTTTCGCCGCCACTCATGGTGGCGAAACGTCAAGCCTTAACGCTAAACGACGCCGGCCTAAAAACCCAAGAACCACAAATTAAACCTATCATTACTTCACCTTTTTAGTATTTGTCATTTATACACCTTGTCCAAGCTTCCATAGGTCGCTTATCTGATTTTTTTGTTACGGTCATGTTGTGCCCTTTCACGAGCGAATGTCAACAAAACCAAACAACGCTGGACCAATAGAGGGTCGAGAGAATGTGTGCGCTGAGAGGGTGTCCCGTATATGTAGGTCGACAAAAAGATAAACAAGTGAAACAGGACCGTTGATAAATCTTGCTTCGATCGGAACTGAAAAATTGAATTAACTCCTGGTGATATTTCAAACTGGAGACAAGCTAAAAACGACGTCGTTCGAAACGCGTGGAAAAAGGAGAGGAGAGACAAATTGATTGGAGAATTTTTTGATCAGCGACAGAGATTTTATGTAAATAAATTAGCTGAACCGTGTAAGGCAAATAACAGAGCAGCGAGTGAAATAATAAAGACTTTTTACTGACACAACGTAATTGAAAGAGAAAAAAGACTGCTTAGTCAAAATTACGTATCCGAAGTCTCTACCAGGTAGTTAATGCCTTTGCTATTTTATATCGTAATAATACCAGACCTACTCAGATAATTTTAGAAAATTTTTCTGTTGCTATTGATTCCACGCACAAACCTCCATATTATCCTGTCAAAATTTAGGAACAATTTCAAGTTATTCCTGGTATCTTATAAAGGTGTGGCCCTTTATGCATTTTTTATATACAGAAGTATCCCGAAGTGAGATCAGTGCGGGATCTCAATCTTAAAGGGTCGATACACGTATGAGCAAGTACGCGTACTTATGGCTCGACGACCTTTTTTGCCTGTGTGCCACCGTAAGTACGCGTACTTTAAAACCGTCGCGCAAACCGCCGGCGATCCAACTGGTTTGAAATCTTGCTCGTAGCTTGTCCCGGCTCGTACTGCGAGCCGCAAGCCACCACTTTGTTTTGGCAGGCCATCGATGCGCAACGCTTGTTGTGTTTGGCATTTGTTAAAAGTTTTGTTTATTTAGGGAAATTATCAAAATGAGTGATTTCAGCTTCACGTGTGTCAGCGACGTCGAGTCGAGTAAGTTCGCGAACTTAAAAACCACGAACTTAAAGTTCGTACGTGTATCACCCCTTTTATGATATGAATTATTTTCAAAAATTACGAGATAGCAGCAGCATTTTGAGACGAGGCCAAGGGTCACAAGATACGTTTGAGAAATTACAATTATTTCTGCTCACAGGATCTGAAAAGAAATGAAATCGAGTTGACTCAGTTCTTCACACACATTACTGCGATAACAGTAACACGAAGGTATAGTCTGAGATTAACCAACCAAATCATCACCCGTCTACAAAAAAGTGTGTTATGCCGTCTTTCTTTCATAGGCTAATGGACAGCCTATTACGAAGGCAACGCCTAAAAACGAAGTTTGAGGTGTTTTTAGTTTTTTGATTATTGATGCGCCGTCACTGACACGTTTTCAAAAAAACAAACGCCTTTTCTTTCCTCGCCACAGTCATACTACTGTGTTGAAATTTCATCCAAATCGATTCAATAGTTTCAACGTTACACAATACAGAACAATACAGAACAGAAAGTAATACTCGTATGTATACATCAGACATCTATCGGTGTGGGAAGTAAAAGGCAATGATTTATTTGAAAAATCAAATACAGATGCTATAGCTGAATTTGTGAAAAATGTGTCAGAACATTTTAAGACGGACTCTGATGATGAAGGTATATGCCTTTGTGTGAAACACAAAAAATGTTAACAACCCCTAAAGCAGAAATTTCATGAGGTCGTAGGTTCCGTTACTACATATTAAAGTAAGCCTTACTGGCAAAAATTAAAAAATTCAAAAAGTCGTACTAACACGCTAATTCAAAAAGAAATGTCAATATATGAAAATGGAAGATTAAGAGGCTTACATTTGCAACAGTGTTACCAATATTTACTGACGGTACCAATGGAACCACCTACGAGTGTGGATACTGAAAAGAGCCCTCTGTTCAGCGGCTTGATAATTGTGAACAAACTTAGATCGCACTTAAGAGACTTGATTCTAGACTCTTTGGTTCTTGTAATATCATATTTTATTTTTACTAAGCAGATCGCAGATGTATAAAAATTATTTTAAGTGCACATTTAAATGAAACTATTCTTTCTATGTTTGCTTTTAGGTCATGTTCTTAATACTCGTAGTACTGAATGACATAATACATGCTTTCGAAAACAAAAATATCTTTTTTATTATTTTTTATTACGAAAATATTACGCCTCAAATATACCCTCATTTTATTTATCTTGTGCTTAAGCGTTTATGAAAAAATTGTTTCGTGTATGAAATTAAAGGTACTACAAGATTTTAAATAAAATAACCACTTTATCTATGTAGGAAAGCTGTGGGGTGCTATTTGAAAGAAAAGTTGGAGGTGAGTTTTAGGGGTTGAAGTAAGGTGTTTTGAAAGCATGGTATGATAGACCCTATAATACGTTAAAAAATTCCACCCAATTTCGTTTGAACATTTTTTGTTACGAGAATATCAAATGTATAGAAAATTCAAGGACAGGGATGGTCGTTTGTCTGAATCTGTCATAAATACATCGGCAGACGTTCTCTTATCGTCATAGGGGAATAATCGAAAAGCCAGGAAGAGACATACCATCCAGCAGGATTGCAGGATGTTCCATAAACTCCAGCCAGTCCTTGTCCGCCCAGATTTGAATCGAGGATTATTCGCCAGCTCGACCAAATCCTTGGAAATTAATTGTTCGTAGTGAATTAATAAGGAGAAATGGCGGACTGCCCGGATTTGGCTTACTGGGATTATCTGATGATTTAAAGATTAAGACTGCGAAGAAAGACCTGGATTTTTTCACGTTTACTTGTTTTTTCCTAGGTAGATTATAGAAGGCAGTATTTTTATAAACTTTAGGTCATTAAGAGGATAAATATTACTGCGAATAGCTAATGGTTCTACTTATTGTATAAGAAAAACTATACATTTCTGTTGACTTGTAAAGGTTGTCAGTATAAAAATATACACGACTGGCAAGATTGAATCTGATGTGCGAAATCGCCAAAGCAACTAATAGTGTAGGTACATACGGGCAAAGTCATCAGTTAAAAAGAGACACCCAGCCCCTCATTTATCCTACATTTCCACTACATTCACAGGCAGGCGCAGTTTACTACAGCAGTTTCTGTTTTAAAGAATGGAAGTTGGAGGTAAGAGATATTCGAGGGTTGCTCTATACCTCCGTCAATCCACCAGTACGCAGACAGCTGTTTCACGCTTATTACCTTCGGGTACTAGATGACGCACCGGCAGAACTTTCTGCTTGTTGCCTAGGTAAGAGATATTGTGTTTTCTGTTCAACGTGTTTGGCTATTTGCGTCCCATACTTTTGATACTAAGAGTATAACTAAAGAGCTTCGGGGAAAAGCAAACGGATGCCTTTTTACAGTAGTAGTAATTTTACGGAAGAAGAAAATTTGTTTGAAGGGAGACAGATAAAGCTTTGCTAGGTTATATTATAGGTTCTGCTAAAATAATTACAGTATTTTGAGAGACATTTCAAAAATATACTTTGTATGCAAAATGTACAATCAGAGGTCTTCAAAATCGTAACAGTGGTAGCCGAGTTCGAAGAAACAAAAAATATAGAAAATTCTTAAAATTCACTTTAGGTGACATATCAAAGCTAAACTTGAAGTTACCTAATCATTTTCTACTTTTTATTGGGAACTTGCACTTCCGACCTGACTGTAAGTGAAAGCTTTAGACACCTTGTTAACAAGAATATGTGAAAAGCCCATATCTCAATCACACGAATACAACCTGATATCATAAACATTGAATTTTTAGCTATGCATATATTTTACTCGAAGACACATATTAATAGCAATAGGGTACTTGCAGTGGTCGTAATTTTGGATGAAGGATACGTTTAGGCGAAAAAAAACATATTCAATGGCTATCTATAACAAAACTTTCACTTTTGATGCTGTTCAGATGAAGAAATTTGTAATTGTGATTTACGGATTTTTCAAATTTTTCCACGTGACTGAAAACGGGTGCTGACGTCCCAAGACAGTACAATAATAGACATGATTAAAACCATCTCTAACTATAAATGACAACTCGAAAAAGCACAAAGCAACATGTTGTTCTGTGACACAGAAACATAAGGTAAGTTTTGTTTACGCCAATCTTGCGTCAATCTTCCATTTTGATTTCTGATTTGGACTTGGTGCTAATTGACTCCAAAGTCGGCAAGTGTCGTAACCAAAATTATCGACCAAAAAGTGTTTATGATACCTCAAATCCCATCACTATAATGTCTTGTGACGTCAGAGATCGTTTTCGCGCCGTTTTCGCTAATTTAAATTTATATTTGGAATAAGTCTCACAGGCAACTCAAAAAATCAAAAACTTCTATTTTACGATGTTTAATACGTTATAATGAATGCTTTAAAGCATATTTATTCTTGACTTGCAGGTATGCATGTGTATTGAGCTAAATATTATACGAGGTCTATCTCATCTAACTTAAAAGTCGGGCTTCTCACTGTAAGGAATGATAAGTACCTCATTTCCTAAAGTGTATTTATTCATATCCTATAAACTCTGAAATGATTTTGTTGTATACTTTATTTACTTACGTCAACAATTGCTTTCAGGAATATTAGTCTATCTTCCGGTTTTATACTCTGTTTCATTATTCGTTTGATGAAGCTCGTTATTTAAAAATAAAAAAAAAAAACGCGCTTCCGTCAATACACTTTAAGCGCCATATTTTATATTAGCATTCTGAGCGTAATTCCTGGAGGTAGACAAACTGCACGTCAGCAGTTTAATTATGAATTCTTTACACGCTTTTCATTAAACATTATATAAAAGTTTTCCTTTATAGCTCAGAGCACATACTAATTTGGGAAACTCTTATGTGTAGCACATTGCGGTCTCAACACATGTACAAGCATAACATTTTTATTCATTTTGCACTCTTTGCAGTAATCCAGAACAGCGTAGCAACTAGGTGCCAGGGTTGAGGTTGTACAAAGATGTAGGACCTACTAAACATTTGGTATAATTCGTGTATGGAATTTCAAATTCCATATAACAGAACAGTTGGGATAGACAAAGCCCACCCTAAAATAGTATAATCATCAATCAATCAATCAAAATTTATTGTATCAAAGTCGCAGTTTTAACGAGTTCCTCTTAGATTTATTAACGCTGACAACGTAAGTGATTTGCACTTGTAGTGTTATGGCAGTGAATTTATAAACCGGTAGCGTTCTTATATAGGGTGTTTATTTGAAAATTTCCCATCCCGGATTTCTCGAAAACCGCTGATTAAAAGAAAAAACGCCGAGACACGTCAAAAGATTTGTCAAGGAGGACCTTTTTAACCAAAAAATACTATACGCCCTTGTACCTTCTGCCATATGGGATCATCCCCTTAAAAATTTTAAATGGCAAGGGGTATTCAGTAATATCTGTTCCAAAGGTATGTCAAAGTCCTTTATTTTGACGTTTGATTTTTTGAAATCGGTCGATTAGTTTTCGAGAGAATTAGAATCTATGTGCCTCAACTTGTTTAATAGGATACAAAAATTTACGAAAATACCAATTTTTATTGAAATAAGGGTTCAAATGTTGTCCGTTATTGGCCAAACAATCATATAGGCAATTTTCAAATTCCTGACGGGCATTTTGGATGGATCAAAGGCTGCCATATGGTATCTCACAACATGTTTCTGCGTCTGCCCGTCAAGAATTTGAAAGTCGCCTATACCAATAACCGGCAACATTTGAATACTTACTGCAATAAAAAGTGATATCTTTGAATTTGCATTCGATTTGAACGAGTTAAGATACAGAAGTATTCTAATTTTCTCGAAAACGAATCACCCAATTTTAAAAAATAAATTACTTCGACACAACATTAAGATAAGGTATTACTCGATACCACTTACCATTTAAAATTTTTAAGAAGATAAACCGGGAAGGGGGGTTACAAGGAGATGAAGCAGTTTTTGATCAAAAAATTGTCCCTCTTACAATATATACATGCACGGCATTGTTAGCAGATTATGTCTAATAAAAAGAAAGTTGCAGTGTTCTATTTATGATACTCCACACAAAATTCTAACAGCTTTTCTCTGCAATCTGAAAACTTTAATAGCAATGGGAAAATAGCCCCATAACTATACTCCAAAGTTTACATGAGAGAGTTTAGTAAAATACTAAAACTAATAATATTTTTTAGTAGTCTGGGAAGATATTACTTGAGACCTTGTGGCACAATGAATCAATATGACTTTTCCAATTTACATTATCATCAATTTTCACATCAAACAAGGATTTACTTGATACTATAATTCTTTGTGATTTGTTGGGGTTCACCACCAAGTTGTTTGCGTTAAACTAGTTTTTAGATTTTTCTTCAAGTAAGATCATTTCGGTGTTAAGTACATTAAGGGTCTGCACAAATTTGCTTCCTTCATTCAATATAGTGAGGTAATGATCTTTCGTCATGGGTATGTTTTTGTGTACTTGAAGCTTCAAGTAGCCGAACTAATTCGGATTTGAATTTAGCTTGCATTTTTTCCACAAACAGAAACAAAAAACATTCAAAGCAGTACATAAACTTAACCTTACTTTTTTATTATAACAGCTGCTGGCCATTTAGTACCACAGAACTAGTTCTGTGCATTTCAACTTGCGCAAAACTAGTTCTGTGCATTTCAAGATGCGCAAACCTACTTCTGCCTATGGGGTAATGCTGAATAGCCGTATAAAATTAATATTTCGGATTTGGGAAATATTCCTTGCTCAAAACTAGTTCTGCTTATTTGTTTTGGACATTGCCCGAATTCAGGTATTGAGCTTAACATATACACGCAGATTTCTTACAGTCTATTTTAGTGGCTCTTACTGAATCATATTACCAAATATATTTGTTTGTTTAGCGGACAAACTGTACTTTAGTTCATTAATTAGGTATTGCTAATTCATTTTTTTTATCTTCTTGTTTACAGTAGTGATAAAGCAGTACTTTTTGGTTTCTCATTTTATGTATACTGATGGAACTTGTGACTTTATGTAGCCTGCTTAATTTTGCCATTAGGTCGTTGAGCAATTTCTTGTTCCTTTCGTTTATGTATGAATACTTTTTACTGTAACTTGAACTTTGTATTGTTGGGAAATAAACAGTTTACTTTGAAGTAAAAACTTTACTTTACTTTATATAACTGAGGATATCCTGTATGCATTTAATGCACGTAACCTTTTCGGTACAGTTTAAGAAAAAACGACACATTTTATTGCATGTGTGCGCATTTCGTGTCGACGCGACATGTGGTTAGAAAACAGAAAAATAGTTGCCTTTACATGCATATATTCAGTTCCAGAAAGTATATTAAAATAGTTCAGACACGCGACCTGCCTCGAAAAGTTTCGTGCTAGTAAAGTTGTTTCCTAAGAAGTTCGCGCATACAGAAAGTATGTACTGTATGAATTAATGCTGGAACGAGGAAAATGCATTTTAGATTGCTTATTGTTTGTCGCAACGTCGCGAAAAGTTTTAAAGTTCTTGTGCACGAGCGACATATACTTTTATATCTCTATTAGCCCAGCGAGATAAAGTGCAATTTTGAAAATCAGAGTGATGAAACACGGAATTCACAGTACGGACATAAAAGGATAGGTAGATTTTCTGTATCTGTAGAGTGGGAAGGGTGAGTAGTCCCACTGCACTTAGGTCATTGCCTCATTGTGCATCCTCCCAGGGGTTGTGTCGTCCATCTTGCCAATTTTAGCGAGGTAGATAAATCGCTAGAGGACATCTCCCAGGTGGGCAGGTGTAGCCAAGACTCGCCGAACGCACATTCTCTAATAGAAGATAACTCTGGGCACTCACATAATTATGACATGTTCCACAGTTTCGTCTTCGCTTTCACACATTCTACATATCGTGGCCAGTCAGGCCAGTCAGGAATCCTACTATGACACGTAGGTGTGACCTGGTCATCGCCAAGTACTTCTTGGATATTGACATGCCAAAACCTGCAAGGGTTTTCTTGGCAAATCGGCATCCTTGCAGTTCTGCCTATAGTTTTACCATTTGAGCATGGGAGTATTTTTTGGCTATTTCCGCAATTGAGGTTTTGAATTAAGAAAAAAATATTTTTTTTGTGATA
Organism: Callosobruchus maculatus; assembly: GCA_951848785.1. Classification (NCBI taxonomy): domain Eukaryota; kingdom Metazoa; phylum Arthropoda; class Insecta; order Coleoptera; family Chrysomelidae; genus Callosobruchus; species Callosobruchus maculatus. The sequence goes on along the minus strand of CATOUR010000041.1, from coordinate 14,190,094 downwards.
AATGGAAAGATCATATATAAGTTTTATAACAAAACTGTTTTTGTCTTCTTTTTTTCGTAATAATTCAAAAGTTATATCAAAATAAAAATGGGCTTTGAATCGAGTTCTAAAAACACGCCGACGGCTCCCGAACCCGTGTGACGTCACCATGGCGGTCAAGATGCTCCTTTGACCAACGACGTCCTACTCCGATACTAGATTCTATATTCCCGACCAATCGCGAAAATACGTACTGGTAAACTGGTAACTAGTGGATATTTGTTACAATACAGTCGATAAATGAAGCTTGCAGCTCGAGACAAAGTCTAAGATGGAAATAAATATGTTTTTGAATGTTTAAAGTTGAATTGAGATTACAGATTCCAGTAAGTAAGTAGGTACCTAATCAAATATGTTTCGTTGAAAAGATTTCCTCAATCGAAGGATGGCCCAGTGGCTAGAGAGTCTGATAGTGGATTATTTTTTTCAAAAAATTTATTGATGTGCTTTTTGCACTTGTTACGCACATTTTGTCTACGATCAACATAAATATGTGTTTGAATCAAATTTTGTTAGACATATTACTCGCACCGCACAGCGCAAAAACTAAGCACAGGAGGCGGTGCACAATTCAAAAAATCAGTGGAAATGAGGTTTGTCCGTCAATATCAATTGCCGTTAATTTTTTTAAATGTAATAGTTGGTTAATAAAACATAATCCCTTCATCCATTCAATTCATTAATTTTTAAGTTTTTCAATATAAAAAAGTAACTCAAACTCGTAAACACATTCTGTTTATCGCTTGGTATTATTATTTATTTATCTTTGGGCAATGAAGCTTAACAATTAAATTTTCATAAAAATTTAACAAGCACTGTGCAGTACAAGTAATATGTCTAACAAAATTTAATTCAGTCACATATTTATGTTGATCGTAGAAAAAAATATGCGTAATAAGTGCAAAAAGCACAATACGTCAATAAATTTTTCGATAAAAAAAAATAAAAAAAAGTCGGGAGGCCTGGGTTTCGATCCAAAGACCCTGAGATCTCTAACCACTGGGCCATCCTTTAATTGAGGAGATGTTTTCAACGAAACATATTTGATTAGGTACTTACTTAGTGGAATCTGTACTGACTACAAACATTCAAAAATATATTTATTTCGATCGTAGACTTAGTCTCGAGCTGCAAACTTCATTCATAGTCTATATTGCAACAAATATATACTAATTACCAGCAAGTATTTTCCCGATTGGTTGGGAATCTAGAATCTAGTATCGAAGTAGGATGTCAATGGTCAAAGGAGCATCTTGACCGCCATGGTCACGTCACACGGGTTCGGGAGCCGTCGGCGTGTTTTCGGTACTCGATTCAAAAACTCATTTTAATTTTGATATAACTTTTGCATTATTCCGAAAAAAAAAAAAGAAAACTAAAACAGTTTTGTTATAAAACTTATATATGATCTCTCCATTTATGACAAAAAAAATATTCAAAACTTCAATACATTCAAGAAAGGTCACATGGGCGTGCGGCCTTCTTAGCCAGACCGTTCACTATATGGTTGTCCTTGCTGTTGTGCCCTTTAAGCTATTTCAGAACAATATTGTTGTTGTCCGAAGCATGGGATAAAGATTGGTGGCATTCCATTGCTGGCCCTGATGTTATACAAGGTCTCTTCAGGGTTAGGACTGCTTGTCTGCTGTTGGTGTAGACTATTACAGTCCTGCCAGATACATCTTTCCTGGTTAGTTCATTTGCAGCTATCAATATATCAGCACTTCCATTTGGACGACACTGGCATTTTTACCCGTAGCCCACTTTGTTCTTAGGCTTCGAGACCTGGAGTACACACCACATCCAGTGCCTTCCCTTGTTTTGGAGCCATCTGTGTATATGCAAATTGCATTTGTCCTATTTGGCTTAGCATTCTGTTTAATTTCTATTTTGTAGGGTTTATCAAAAGCGAATGCTGGTTCAATTGAGATAGGTAGATGTTATCACTGATACAGTTTATGAAATGATTCAATTTTTTTTCAAAACTCAGGAAGCAGTTTATCTTTTTTATTTGTGTTTAATATTAGTCTTCTATGAAGCATGAAAAATGCATTAAAACTATTTCAGATACCGGACTGAGTTGACCGATACGTGATGGAGATCCACGATAACAAAAATTAAATGTAAAACTGATTATTTTTCAATACTGTGACATGTTTCGGTGTACAACACCATTATCAAACGAACAACGAATGGCACTCAAATAATATTGTGGGGAAACATATATCTATACAAACAGGATAAATGAAAGGGGGTACAAGTATTAAACATAACTGGGCTATGCGGATGTTTGATCTTGGACAAAACCTAATGAGAATTGAGTAAAGGGGTCGTGTTAATGTCTATTTTATCGTTAATTAAATTACCTGCTACCCTTATTATACTTATTTCTAAGGCGTTTAAAAAGTTTAACTTTCTGCGTCTCAGTGCAATAAGTTAAAAAGGAATATTCGCCTTTGAATTTGTGATTTTCCATGATCAAATGGTCTTTTGTATTCGTTAACTCGGTTTTGGAAAACTCTTCCTGTCTGATCGACGTAAACTTTAGAACAGTAGATACATTCTAGTTTTTGTTTTTTTGTAGTTTATATATACCTGATTTTGAATTTTTGTCTGTTTTTCATTTATTGTTTTTCATTCACCTAAGATGTTGTTGCATTTGAATGAAATATTTAGATCTAATATTTTAAGCTTGGTGTTGTACACCGAAACATATCACGATATTGAAAAATAAAGTGGTGATCAATCTTACATTTAAGTTTTGTAACTACTTTAGAATCCAGATATATAGCATTGTTTCATTGTTGTCAAGTCAACGTCACAATATGCAAAGTAATTTTTTTTATGTAAGCATTAATCTAAAGTATGAACTGACCAGCTTACACACTTATCATCTGTGCAACATATAGTGTGATAACAAGTGTTTTTCCCATAATAAAAAAATTAAGAAATACTGTTACCGCGGGATTCTAGGAAAAGGCCTTTATATTGGAGTGACTATTACAGCTTCCCTTTAAGTTACTTTTACACTACAGGGTGTTTGTTCATTTGAAAACTCCCCCCCCCCCCGATTTCTCGAAAACCGTTGACTAAAAGAAAAAACGCTGAGAAACGTCAAAATATTTGTCAAGGAGGACAACTTTTTAAACAAAAACTTGTTCATTCCTTTGTACCTTCTTCCTGCCAGGATCATCCCTTCAAAAATTTTAAATGACAAGGGGCATCGAGTAATACCTTGTTTTAAATATATGTCAACATACTTCAATACACACGTATTGCAATAAAAACTGATATTTTCATGCGTTTTTGTATTCTATTTGAACAAGTTAAGTTACATAAAGATTCTAATTTTCTCGATTTAAAAAATCAAACGCCGCCAAAATAAAAGGACTTAACATATCTTGGAAACAAGATACAACTCGACACCTCTTGTCATTTTTTTTGGGATGATACTGTGAGGTACAGAGTACTAGGGCGTAGAGTAGATTTTGGTTAAAAAGCTGTCCCCGTTGACAATTTCTTTGACGTGCCTCGGCGTTTTTTTCAATCAGGGGTGGGAAGTCAAATGAACACCCTGTATGTGAGCATCTGTAGACACGGAAATTTAAGTTCAAGGCCATGCTCGATGTTGGTCGTTATCGCAAATGCGTGACCTCCTCATAGAAGCCCGCTGTGCTCTTTTCAACCTGGTTAAAATACATACCCTCTTCCTGGTCTCGTAGTCTAGTGCTCCTGCTACATAAATGGCCCCTGTCATATTCTTGACAGCGAAAGCTCCACCTATGTTACCGCTTGTAATCTCGTATCGAATACGGGAGGCTGCAAAAAAAGAAAAACTGTTAAAGTGGGTCGAACAACCTGAAAATGAGGAAGTGAACATTACTCATAGCAGGATTTCATATGTTACATTGATCAGGGTAGGCTTGAAAACGACCGAATACCTGGCTCAACGAGGAAAAATAGTGACCAAGCAATGAAACTGAGGAGTGTTACTTGGAAATTCACACAGAGTAATATTTATATCAATATTGAAGCTACGGATAATGCAAGGAATCTGAATATGTCATTCAAACAAAAATTCCTTATTTTTCTATGTGCGACGTCTCGACTTGTATTAAGTCATCCCCAGGCAACAGAAAATCAAGGTTTTCATAGTTGGCACGGAAATAATTATAAGAATTTAACTAGATAAAACATAACTGGATTAGTGTAACAGTGCCAACGGTATTAAAATACAACGTCACAAAACATATACCTACAATAAAAATGAATTAAAAATAAAAGAATCAGGAACAGAATGCAATCAGCAATTTGCCTACACATCTGGCCTCCTAGGTCACCAGACACCCGTTAAGCTAAGCAATAGAAAAAGATGCGGTTTTCGGTTATGAAAAAAGCAAGAAACGTACTTGTTCACAATAAGGTAATTGTTTCAAAAGCGCATTAAACCAATAGTCTAGCAATTTTCAAATTTGAAGTTGAAAACGTGAAAAACTTTTTTTTCAAATTTTATCTAAGCATATGTGGTTCTGTCTGTTACGATATCTTACACAAAATTATTTAGGTATGTCAGATTTTCTTAAACTTATAGGACAAGATTTTGAAAACAAAATGAATTTGTGTAATTTAGATCATGCTCGAATTCAAGAAGATGCTCTCTTCTTTAATACTGTGTTGTTTACGAATGCAGCTACATTTCATAATAACGGCCATATACACCGGCAGAATTTACATTTTCATACCGAAGCTTTTTTTTTAATGAAAAGTTTCCAGTTTCCGCTGGATTAGAAGACGTGGACCTATTGTCAGGCCTCCTAGGTCTCCGGACCTGACATTACTGGATTTTTTTCTTTGGGGATACGTTAAAGATCTAGTTGGAAAAGTACCCCAAACTACTGCAGCAAACATGCGGGAGAGAATACAAGCAGCATTTAATTCAGTGACACCCTTAATATTTCGCAAGGTAACTAGATCTCTTACAGAGATAGACTGATATGTGTTTGTAGCAAAGTGGTAGACAGTTTGTGAATATTTGATGAAATAAAGAGATATGTAATAATAAAAAATTGTATTCATTCTAGTTATGAACAGTTTCAGCAATTTTAACACGCTTGTCACCTATCCAGCCATACCATTTACGATTTTTCCAATTCCTGTGCACCATTATAGAATAATTACAAAATCGTAAATATCTTGCAAACTATCAAAGAGGAAACCACATATTATGCACATGCACATGGATAAAAGCAGTGAAGAATTGAATTTCGCTTCCAATGATGAGGAACTTATCATACCTACGATCCCATTTAGAAAACAAGTTTTTCACATTTCAAACTTTTCAAATTAGAAAATTGCTAGTCTGTTGATTTAATGTGCTTTTGAAACAATTATCTTACTGTCAACAAGTACGTTTTTTGTTTTATTCATAACCGAAACCCGCATCTTTCTGTATTGCTGAGACGTTCACATTTTTTGTCAAGTGTTACAAACGTCAAATTTTTGTAAAGATTGTAGAATAAAGGCGGGTTCATGTAACCTTTCCTTTGCCGCAATTTAGCTGTAAATTAGCGTTTGTGTTAATTCCAAAGTTGAACCCACCGTCAGTAATGAAATTGTTCATGAAACAGCTTTGAATTTGACTTAAGAATTAGGTGTAAGGATTGCCCTTAAAAATATAATTAACTTCCAACTTTACATTACCGTAAACGCTGGCTACTTTGGCCCACTTTTCAGTAAATATTGTATGTACTTTTCTCTAGAAACTGTTGTTTTCACTGCTCAGAAGTTCTGGTAATCTTTTTTACAACTATAATATCTTAAATTTTAATTAGTAATCCTGTTTTTACTTACAAAACGTTTTTTGAATTGATATATTTTTTTTAATTTTGGGCCAATGTTATCCTGCGGTTAGGGTTACTTTGGCTTCTTCAGATTTTCAATATAGTCTGTGATGATTTGTTCATGAACCTGAGTACGATTTCTTTTGATGGTCGACGAAAACTTGACGGTCAGTTGAGGGTGTCTCTTTAGAAACGATTTGACATAGTCACGTCCTGGAACATAGTTGCAAAAGCACTGCACAGTCTTCCATTGCCTAGTCAAATAAGATTTTATGATGAACCTTAGATCTAGTTCATCGAGAATGCTAGCTCTTCTTCGTGCGAAAAAACTGTTGGATGACCTCGTGAACTTGAAAACAAATTTAAGGGTATCTTGAAATGATCAGCAGCCTGCCTTTGCGTCATATCACCAGATCTGATTGCTTCTAGACAAGTTAGAAGTTGTTCGTTGCTATAACCAGTGTATATTGGGCCCCCAGGAAGTCTTTTATGGCATCCTGAACAAGCTGATGACGAGAATACGCAATATAAATACGAAAATAAAATTTTTCAAGGTTTTTATAGCAATTCATAACTTAATATTATGGGTTTTGGCCCAAAAAAAGTTGGGCCAAAGTAGGACGTTTTTTATAGATTATCGGGTCTGATTTAAAAAAACATGAAAATAAAAAAACTTGTTGAATTTAACAGTGTTGTAACTTCAGTACGACTTAAAGAAAGGAAAACTGTTTAATAGGGGGTACTTACTAGACTTGTTCAACAAGAAATACGTTTTTTGTAAATGGAAGTTTGGGAGGTAAAGATTGCACGTGGTTTCACTAGTCAAACAACTATAGGTGCTGCTTTCTAGTGGACAGCAAAGGAACTACTGGACTTATCAGACAGCCTGTATAGTGCGGCTACCTAGCGGACTGAGCCGGAAGTATTTTAAATATAGTCACAAACATGTTTATAGAGTACGATTTTGTTTTGTTTTCATTTGGGCCAAAGAAGGACGTTAGGGCCAAAGTAGCCCATGTTTATGGTACCGCAAAAGATAAATCTAAATCTTAGGAGTGTCTGAGCATGCGCGAAATGCACAGAACATAAAATTGTGATCTGGCCTGAGATCACCTAACTCTTTTTATTAATCTTCATTTTTGGTCGGCTTTGAAAACAAATTTCGCCTTTCGCAAACAGTATAACCGCCAACCCACCAAATCTTAAAAACATAACCTTAAAATCAAAACAGACCGTTGAAAACAGACTTTGTGAAACGTCACATCGTCATCCTTAACGCCAAATTCAAGTTTCATGAACGTCGATTCTCTTACGCTCCTAACGCTCAATTTACGGCTAAGTTACGGCAAAGGAAAAGTTTTATGAACCCGCTTTAACTCCCAAAATAGGCTTCTTAGATATAAACTATAGTTATTAAATTGAAAATATATCGATAAATCGACGGTGGACTCAAGCGTGTCAAGAGTATTCTATTTAAAATAAGGAAGTTGAGCCAACTTCCAGTATATCCGGATGACCATTTGAAAAGAAAAGCTGTATATTCGGAACATTTCTTCTAATTTAAGCGGTATAGCCGCTAGAGAGCACCGCGTGCTTATTGGACTACCCTGTAATTACATGGGTTAGGTAAGTGCTGAGACTAGTCCCGGTCATTCACTACATAGTGAAAAAAATCTGTTTAGAGTCGGTGGTTATAGTGCGTAATGTTTGTACGTATCTCAAATCTCCCCTCTAATCTTCGAACGCCCGCCTTATATATCTGATTATGTCGTACAAGGATTCGAGTGTATGTGCATGAATAGCAAAGAAAGCTCCTCCCAGAAGCAATAGACTTTCATAGGCATTCGAGTCTACTCACAAGATATCACCTCGAGCATTGGTTGGCTCGCTTTGAATTAGAACCAGTGCCTGTGCCGATATCATCTTATATGCGCCATCGATCTACCGAGGCGACTGAACGCGAATACATTATTCAAAAGTGCTTGTAGGAATGTGGGAAGTGTGTTCCGATAGATGTTTTCGCGGTTGTTCGAATTTGTTTAAAGCAGAGATGTAATGGTACGTGAATTGGCGTGAAAGCATTCAAAATTCATCGTGCTTTACTGGCCATCAATAAAAGCCACATATACTTGAAGATAAAGTTTTTTGACATTTCGGCCACCTCTCTGGCTTTATCAGAGTACCGGGGGTGTTTCCTCATACTTCGCCACCCCTGTTGTCTTCTTTATTTGAAGAGATAGAAAAAAAGTTTCTATATGAAAGTTTTATAGTTTTTTATTTAATAAAAAATCGTTTTTTTTTCGTATAGTGATATTTTTCAAATGGGACACGCTGTATATTATATCACGGAAAGAAATATATCTTTCTCTTGTTTTCAAAAACATAAGGTCTGTTTACCTTATTGTGAAGATCTTTGAAGTATTTAGCTTCCAGTTTCTAAAATGTGGAAGTAAACCTCAATCCACTATAGCCATGGCGGCCGAAAAACAATTGAATGCGATAATGTTTTGTGCTATTCTGACCACAGCATAAAAAACAACCAGCACAATAACTCAAGATGGCGGAAGTTACACGCGCATCCCCACTTTTGGAGGGGCTTTTTGTAGGGATGGTAATGGTACTTCGATACCGCTGCACTAATATCGAGTATTTTTGTCATCGATACTTTTTGAGGCACTCCAAGCTGGTATCGATACTTTTGTATCGGTATTGAAAATAATTATATAGTTATTGAGGGGTGTAGTCAGTTGCACAAAATGCTCTGTACGAACCAAACGCGCCTATTTGGCTAGAAAATATCGAGTTCGTACCGGTATCGATATTTTCATTTTCGCATCTCTACCCAAACTTGACAGCCGTAAAATCATCCAAAAACCCTCCCAAGGTCAAATTTTGTGGGAACCATTTTTATATAGGAAATCCTCAGAGATATTATGCTGGTTGTTTTCTATGCTGTAATTCTGATATTCTGTCAAGGTAGAAAGCATCGCTTTGTTTACAAGTGCAAACAACTTCCAGTTTTATTGTGAAAAATGCCGTTAAATTATTAGAATGATAACAAATAACTTGAAATTATACATTTATTTTAAAAAAATAATAACAACGTATTACTGTCTCGAGCAAGAAGAGAGTATAGGGCATTATTTGGCGAACCTGTGCCGACTAGAAGCAAACAGAAGTTTTATTTTCATCATCACAATACAACGGCATTTTTTACAATAAAACTGGAAGTTATTTGCACCTGTAAACAAGGCGATGCTTTTTACCTCGGCAGAATGTCAGAATGACACAAAACATTATCGCATTCAATTGTTTTTCGGCAACCATGGCTATAAATAATGGATTGAGATTTACTTCCGCATTTTATAAACTTTGAAGTTATATATTTTAAAAATCTTTTAAAATAAGGTGAAAGAACCCTATATTTTTGAAAACAAGAGAATAATATATTTCTTTCCGTAATATAATATCTACATTTAAAAAAAGACAACTTTATACGAAAAACAGGATTTTGTATTATTTTTTCTTTTTGTTCGTGTCAAATTCTAAATGACAAGAAAAAACTATAAAACTTTCATAAAAAAACTTTTTTCTATCTCCTCAAATAAAAAATATAGGAGGTGTGGCAACGTATGAAGAAACACCCGGTACAAAGTATAAATCTAAACAAAAAATTAGAATTAATGATATTACATGACAGCTTACTTAATTTTTTGTTTGATTGTTTTTATTTTAATTTTAATCAATGCAATTTAGACAATTAAGATAATTGCGTACGATGATTTTTATCTGAATTCACATTCTTTGATGTTCCATATTTTTAATTGCCCTAGTTGATACTAATATCAGCTTTTGCTGCTATACGCTAGGCAAAATAAAGTGCTGTTTATTTATTAATTTTTTATTATATTTCTAACTCATCAGTTCACTGTGACTCATTATGGTTGAACATACTTCAAGGAAAAATTTGGTCAATGTACAAACTAAAGGGTAGACTAATTAGTTTTTCTAAGTAACCAATAGATTTGTGGTTGATTTCAGGGTTGGAATCTCCCTGTTACATTGTTCAGTCAGAGGCATGAAGTAACGTTAATGCAGCACTACGTATACTTCAATATCTCAAAATCACTGTTAGTTAGGCAGTTCATTAACAAAAGAACAAAAACTGTTTCTTGAAACAGCTCTCAAACACTGCCACTTCACAGTAAAAAATAAACTGCATGTAAAGAGTATTTCTTGGGTAGTAGAATGTAAGAGTGTAAATTTTTACACCCTTGCGCTATTAGCAGTGGTTAAGTTTGAGACAGTATTTATGATTAATTCAGGTGTAAAATATTTATTTGCTGTTATTAAAAATTGTATAATGAGTGTAAATAGTATTTTTACGATTGCATTTAAATTTCAATATGGTTAATTTTGTCGCACTAGTGCCAGATATCCTTCGAAGCGATAATATTTACACGACTGAATGATGAAAAAAGCCAGAGTGTAAACATAGATTAAATAGAATATATTTCACTTTAATTTACTGCGATATAGCAAACACAAGTCTTTGTGCTTGTCGGGCAGACATACGAGTACAAATAAGCCAGCCACTTCTTCAAAACACACTCGGCCGACTGAAGCAGAGGCAAAGATGAAATAAAAATGGCGGCTGGATGAGTGTTGTCACCAAATGAATCAACTTGTTCCCACATCACTGATCACGTCATCTGTTTTTTGACTTCGGAACTTTTTTGGCGTTTTCCGGTGGAAGTTGGATAACAGAATATACTAGGGATCAAACTGAACATGCAAGAAACTCGTAAAAATTGTAAATCAAACAAAAACCTATATACTAGCATCATAGTAGACATTGTAGTCACTAATGATGTACAAAGTAAAAAGTAATGTTCCATTGTACTAACCTATTGGGGGACAAACAATAAAACACTTCATTAGATGTTTTGTTACCCGGACAACCATTAAAATTCCGGTATGATAGTAATTTATTTAAAAGAATCTACTCTTATTTTTATTTAATAATAAGATGAATGAGATATATTTCAACAAACCACTTAATTTTTTTAAGATCTGCGATTATTGGCTAGGGACAAAACATAGTAGGTACCTACTTACAGGACAAACAAAAGTCGACTGATCATTTAGTCATGTAAATTTCCAAGTATTGGTATCTAGTAGGCGCTGTTCATAACTCACAGCAGGATCATGAGTTATGAAAAATAACAGTTTCATGATACTAATTTCATCCTGGGCGACTTTAGCCTATTTTGAATGACCAGTAGGGGTGACGAGTAACGAACTACATACTTCAAGTGGTTCCACGTTGAGTACCTGAATGGGTATGCTGATTTAATTATAAATCGATTGTGTGTTATTAGGTCATAGCTTCGGAAATATTTTAATAATGGGAGACGTCATATTTCGCTTTGCGCTTCCATACAAAATTCAACCATCGATGTTCCACGAGATATAATGAGCTTAATGAATTAATTAAGTTATTCAGTGCATTTGCCGTGCACGGTCCGTAAAGCGAAGCGTCGGTCGCGTCGCTCCATCCAACGATAGAAGTCTATCAATTATTAATTAAATAATCCACCCGATAATTACTGCTATTCGAGCAAACCGCCGCGTGTTTGTTCTGGAACATTTGTTAGCCACCTATCGAAGAGATAATTCCAAATTAAACCTTATTGGATATTCTATTTATCTAGTCCAACTCCAGATAGGTTAGATGGCTTAAATTAATTTTATTTTTTCATGCAATACGTATACGATTGGCAATGTTGGATCTGTGGTGCGAAATCTCTAACGCAAGTCATGAACGACAATCGACGTTCTCTTTGAGAAGCGCGGGTGGCGGGACAGATTTGAGTTTCATTAGGAGATTAATAATTTATATAGATACAGGGTGTCCCACGACGATCAAGACAAGCAGTAGGTATATCGGAACTGGGCAGTAGTAGCGAATTATAATTTTGGGGTTGTAAATTAGAGCAAATATAGTATGTTTTCTTATCATTGCGTCACCCAGTAAGGTATTTGTTTTTGGTCACGTGACGTCCGATTCAAAATTTTCAATGGGACACCCTATATATCTGTGACTTTTTGTGTTCCTCCCGAAAAAACAATTCCAGCACACTAGCACACTTGTGGTCTGAAATGATTAATTCAAGAGCTACAGGTACTTAAAGGACTGTACCATTACCATTATGAAACTCTACCAAAGTAATTTAACTGTAGGGGTACATGTTATAATCAATGGTAGTGATACCATCCTTCAAGTACCTGTAGCTTTTGAATTAATCACGTTAGACCCCAAGTGTGCTAGTTTTTTGGAGTTGTTTTATCGGGAGGAACACAAAAAGTCACAAATATACAGGGTGTCCCATTAAAAAAATTGAATCGGACGTCAGGTGATCAAAAACAAATACCTCATTGGGTGACACAGTCATAAAAAAAGATACTATATTTGCTCTAATTTCAACCCCCAAAATTATAATTCGCTACACCTGCCCAGCTCTGATATATTGCTTGTCTTAATCGTCGTGGGACACCCTGTATATACATACTACATACTCTAAAAAGCTTTTAATATGTTTGTCCTTTCATCGTTCAACAAATTCTGCAATCGGTATGCACGCCACTTATTTACAAGGGCTTATCAAATATTTCATGGTCTGGAAAATGTAAAGTGATACCCACTTGTTGCAAATCGCATACAGTGAATGCACCCTGGTATAACAGCTTGAACAAAATTTGATTCAATTCAGAATAGTAATACCGTACATATGGGCAAAGCAGTTAAAAAGAGCTGCCTAACCCCTTATACATCCTAAATTCCCACTACATACACAGCTTACAGCCAGGCGCAAGTCGGTGGAGCGCGTTGATGTCTTACCTTACATAAATCTAGTATCGTATGTTGCTAAGTTGTAAGTATGCCTGTAGTCAGCTTTCGACATGAAAATCGCTAGAAATCGCCAATCTTTGACATATACGAATAAAAACCGCCAGAAATGCCGACTTTGCGGTTGTGAACGTGGAAAATGTCAAAACCGAAAAGACCAGTAAGGGCGACCTCTCACCTACGGACCTAAAAGAATATGTCAAACTCGTCATATTTGTTGTAGAAATTAATGGCTATTGTCGACGTAACGACTGGACTACTACACCTCGGTTAATAGCTTTGTTTGTTGCAGACTGAATACACTGTCGACTTCTTCACCTGTACAAACTCCAGACACCAGCAGATATGCTGGCGAAGAAAAACCAGATCCGTATCGCACTCTCGAGAATTTCCTCAACACGCCGCTCGTCGTTTGTGGTAAGAAATTTGAAGTTTTAATAACAACTGGGTTTTTGGAAAAAAAGTGACACATGGAAAAATCATGTATCAGTTTTATAACAAAACCAATTTTCTTTCTTTTTTTGCAATAACTTAAAAGTTAAATCAAAATAAAAATTGATTTGTGATCTAATTTCAAACATTCAACATATTTATTTCGATTGTAGACTTCATCTCGAGCTGGACAATTTATTCAACGTCTATCGTGCAACAAATATACACTAGTCTTACAATTAGCTAGGAATCTAGAGAAAATAATGGACTCGCATTCCCAGGAAGCTTAAATTCCTGGAGGAGATTACATCAAAACTGATGGTGTGGGACTGTCAATACTCTCAGCTTACTAGCTTCACCCAACGTTTTAAATCTCAGTTATTGAGTACCAGACCACCAGTATTGGTGGCTATGAGTGTACAGCTGAAAACACATAAACATTACTACGTATAAACCCCCTGACTATCTGATTGGAGTTAAAGCAGCTTTCCAGTGAGATCAATTTATTTTAAAACTTCTAAGCGTCATTTGCCAATTGCAAATCAACTCCACCTTTTCAAATAATGTTTATTTTTAGAAATTGGGGCGTTTCTGGACCACCAGACATAACGAGCATGCACAGCAATAAGAAATAGGTAAATGGTTTCAAATAACGATAAGAAGGTCGACCAATTTTGGTTGCCTGCTCTGTCTCCTTGGAGAGTTACTATGATTAAAGTGTTAATTGTGAAACAACTGGCAATATGGCCGCTTCATGCGGCTAGCTTTTATTTTTGAGGAGAAAGCCAATAAAATAAACTCACTATGTGTTTGCGCCACTCAATGTCGCCAATCACTCAGCTGCGACTGTTGGTCGCTACCTTGGTCCTTAAATCGGCACTTTGGCAAAAAATCGTCACACTAAAGAATGGAAGTGGGGGGTAGGTGATGTTGTGTTTTTTTTCAACCTGTTAAAGGCTTTCGCATTCTAGAGCCCGGCTTGGTAATCGTGTATAAGGGAATGTTTATGTATTCCGAGTTCATACAAGGCTATGATAAAACAAAACTTTCAACCATAAAACTAGTAAGTATGCTGTATACGTATTCCTTAAGTGATTCTTACTGAGAAAGATGCGAGGTTAAGAAGGGTTTAGGCCGAGATTAACAACGCCGAATATGCTGTTTTACAGCCATTTGCTTATGGTCCGGTGTCAGCCGAGAATATTTGGGTCAATATTCCTTTCATGCCAAGCTCCCATACTACAATTGTCAGCAGTATAATATTCTGTTTCGAAAACGGTAAGCCTTCCACATCAAAGGAAGGTGATAGACGTCACCGACAGTTAGTTTACATTCAACTACCATATTAGTGATATTTCAAACAAAGCTTACCCTGTGTATTGCTTTATTATAAGAAATCGCTAACGTCTTTACAGTATATTCTAGTGCTGATTGACTTATACAAATTACAACAAAAAATCTTGTCCTTAAAGACAATGGGATTTACCCTGAAAGGGTTTGTGATTATAGTGAACGTAGATTTAATACTCAATCCCTAGAAAAACGTATACTGAATCGGCTATTCTATTTTTGCACAAGTTGCTAAAGGTAAAGTGAACTGTTTGCAAAAGTGCCTATACCTGTACCCAGATTCACCATATGCACCACGTCATGGCATAATGTCACATTCTAGTGCTCTAGTAAACCATACGTAGGATAACTCGAAGACCTTCATTCATAAATGACTTTTCATAGCCCTAACAAAATTTCAGTCTGGCGCTAACCTCTACTTTTCAGGATCAACCAAAAATCGCCTTCCAAATTATGATTCACATTCAAAACACATAGCTTGATGTATACAGTTCTAGTGTTGATTCTACCCACTTGGAGCTCAGTGCATTCAGGGCGACCTAGATATCTTAAAAGATTTTTAAAGATTTGTTTGTCAGAGGCCTTTTGATCAGCTCCCTGAGTCCAAACAGTATGGCTATCATTTCTGCTTGGAAGATTGTGGTATACCTCCCAAGGTTTACTGAGATTTCAACTCTTGGGTTGGTACCAACTACTCCCACTCCTATCCCTAGTTCTGATTTGGAGCCATTCGTGAATAGCTCAAGACATTCATTCCTTCCTGAGAAAAGGACGTTGTAGGATCTCTACGTGTGAGCTTGGGAACCATCGAGTTCGAGTTAAGTTTAGGAGAGTCTCCATGGCCTATGCTGGTGTAGTAGACAAAAGTGTACAAAAACAACTTTTTTCAACTTCTTGCACCATAGATAGAAGAATTCGAAGACGTTTATTCATGAGTGACTTCTCGTTGCCTTAAAAAATTCAGACTGGTGCTAACCTCTACTTTTCAGATCCATCCGAAAATTGCCTTCCAAATTATGATTCACAAACTCAAAACGCATAGTCATGTATGTACCCCGTTAAAAGCTTTTCATGGGGTTGCGCATTTTTTAATAGCCTACCTTAAAAATCTCACCGTTCCTAACCCCATACAGTTAAACTTTACATAGCTTCTCACTCAGAGCACATCTAGCAAATTAGTGGGTTAAAAACCAGCTTTCCAGTATCATGGATAGAAAAAACTTTTATTACGTATCACGCCGTACACAGCATAGGGAGATAACAGCACGGCATACACTCGGTTTACGCTTAATGACGCGTAATATCTCGCTAAGCTACCATCCAGCAATATGAAAATGCATTTGGAGTGGAATGCCAAAAAGTGCTGCGGGAGTCATGATGTACTAGAGCGACTAGTGCTTCACAGATCGAGCGGAATTTGTTAAAAAACGGCAGATAACACTTGAAACATGTATCGAAAAATGGTCCATAATACCTGTCGCTCAGTCTGGATTTAGGAAGAACTATAACGTATGTTGCAAAAGTTTTGAGAGGTTTTTCAAAAAATTAAAAAAATATCTCACAATAATATATTTGAGCTGTTACAAGAACTACAAAAAATAACAATATTCCTTAATATAAAAATGGTAATGAAGTACTGCTAATGGGCCATGATCTTCCACGGCTCGCAATTTCCTCCTAATGTTCCTCATTACGTCTTGGACAGATTCTAAATCAATTTCTCTGATCTTTAGCATTATTCTTCTTCTTAACTGCTGTTCGCTTTGAGCTTCCCAGCCATTGTTATAAACTTTGGCACTCAGTTGAGCCGAAAAAGATTAGATAGGTCTTGCTTGAGGAAGATTGGGAGGGTTGTCGTTTCGTGGTACAAAAGGTATTCTGTGTTATTCTAGCCAGTTTCTCGTACGCAAAGTAAAATGACTTGAAGCAAGATCTGGCCAAAATATTATATTGTCATCAGCAATAAAATTCGGCCCTAACTCGTCCAACGTACGGCTGTAAAACACCGTTGTCTGACATAGCGCACCATACTAATACTTTGTCTTCGAACTTCTCTTTTCGTTTGAATTTGACATTATCTGGACAGGCTTTAAAGTCTCTTGTATAAAAACCATCATTACCTTTGATTTTTGAGTTCGAAAATGTTAAATACTTTTCATCGTCAAGAATAATTTTTATGTTGCCAGCAAAATGAGTACGTAAATTGCGACAGCATTGAGGGATTCTTTCTAACTGATTTGGGGAATACTTTGGACATTTTCCTCTTTTTCGGAATTTTAAGTTATTTCTCTTCATTTCCCTACAGATTGTGAAAAATGTGCCCAAGTTTTCGTGTTGAAGTTCCAACTCGATATTCACTTTTATTCAACATTCTTTGAACTGCAGCAGCATTCAGCGCTCTTGGACGTCCAGTTTTTGGTATATTTATGAGTAGAGGGCGCCACAGCACACTAAACTCATTTAAACTATCTAAGCTTTTCCGGTTTGATGCATCAATGTGAGTATCACAAAAATCGTTTCAACATGTTTTACGTAAAAAAGGTATACTTTGTTTAAGTCATACTTTTACATACCATTAACGAAATATTCTGAAACCTGAACACCACTGATTTTAAAATTAGATTCGTTAGGAACATATTTTTTGTCTGATGTTATTATTTCTTAGATTACTTTTGTGTGTTTGGGACATACCAGTAAAGGTTTTCTCGAAAACGGTTACCTCTAGCAACCTAAACAATGTATATCTTTTTTTGTAAAACATATTTCGGAAACGATTTTTTTAATATTCACGTTGATGCACCAAACCGGAAAAAGTTTTGTTAATTTAAAAGAGGTCGATGTGCCATAGGTGACGCCCTCTATTCATGATAGCGATACCGTGATTTAATTTGGATTTCTCGCCTTGAAAAAACTCCTCAATATTTAATTTTGGATCGTTATGCCATTTTATTGCGGAGTAATTGATGAAAACGAAGATAAAAGTAAAACCTTGACATCCTTCATTTTGAAAATTAAGCATTTTAAGGCATAAAAATTTGAGGTCTGTCACCTGTCAACCATCGTCGTTACATGTATAAATAAATTAAATTACATAGGACTTGATTTAAACCGCTATTTCTTATACTGGAAGTTATCTCCATCACAGAACTCAATGTGTATCAATTAATCAGAAGAGCTTTCCAACCTCATTCGTTCCCTCAGGTGTGCTCCAAGGTTTCGTATTGGGCTCATCATTATTTTTAATATAGAGGGGTTCCATTCCAAAACCCGTCTCGTCCACTTGACATAATTTTTCATAAAGCGCGAAAAACCTTTTAATGAAAGTACAGAAATATGAGGTAACCAAAAATTGACAAGTGGAAGCATTATCACAATGGGGGTAGCATTTCAGCACCGATTCAAATCTAGTTTTCTTCGTGTCGGAGATATTCACAAAAATAAAATGGATAAGGCGAGTTTTGACATGTTAGCTTGGATAAAGCAAGTTATGGAATGATAAAAAGTGTCACAAGAGTAACATTTATATAAAATTAATGAAAAATCAGGTAAATAAAAAGATTCATTATCCATATTGTGGCCAAAAAACATTTTTTTCTGAAAACACTGTCGCAACAATACTACGTCTCCTTTACTCAGCAGCAAGTCAAATAGCTCTGAATATGGTCGCTTGATGCGTAATAACATTGTCAATCACGCCACACAAATGCCGAATTCCTATTGGTCCCCCGAGATAAAGCAAGTTTTCTAATGATACAGGCGACGGATAAGGCAAGTTATGGAATGAAGGAAGCCACTTTTGCATGTTTCTAACATAGGATCTGGGAACTTTCGACTTGTTCAATGTGAATCATCACATAGTTCATGTAAGACATAGACATCGCTATCTCATTTTTCGTAAAAAGTGGATAAGGCGAGTTTTGGAGTGAAACCCCTCATATACGCTCGATTTATCCAGTTGTTAATTATTCTTTGATTCAATCATCTGCAGATGACATTCAATTACTCTATTGCTTTAATCCAGAAGATGTGATTCTTCGAAGTATAATATTTTCAAAAGACTCCATGGCGAGAAGCATCCAAATTTTATTTTTTTTAAACATGTTGTTCTGTACCTACCTAATATTATAACAAAGCGCGACCTTTCCAGTGACTATACTTTTATATGTATACAAGATAGAATAATACAGTAGGAGTAGTTGGGTTTCTTCTACAAGCGTTAGACATTCTGCTGTTTAGCAGAGAATTACAAAAGCATGATATAAGAATGACCCAAAATGTCGCAGTAGCCTTCCTTAGATTGTGGGTTATCATATATGATGACAAATATGCCGAAGATCCCCTATAAGCCATTTGAGCGAAGTTCATATTTTCTGCTATTGATTTCTCATATCCCAGACAAATAAGGGTGAAATTCAATCTCGAGGGATATCAAAAGAAATAAGGGAAGACGAGAGATACTGTATTAGGATTTTTTTATCATGGCCTTAAGAGGTAGCTAGGTGCACAAATTTGATTTCCAGGGAAAATATATGCTCCTTCAGTCTAATACGTTTCTCTTGAATTTCATTCAGATGATATGATTCAAAAATTGATTCACCACATATATAGATGAGAAGAAAAACACAAAAATAACTTAACAAAGGGAAAAGAAGTTTTAGGTCTAAGCTCACATTTTTTATATTATATAGTATATATGATTAAGGAGGCATATTCTGAATATTATGCACTACGACTCCTATATAAAGTGCATCTAGTTAGCATGAGCATTAGAGGTTAAAGTGCACAGAAATTAGGAATGATTTACTTGGTAGACAGTTGAAAAGATTTGATACAAACATACATACCGTATTAGGATGAGACATCGTAGTTTCACAGGTAAATAAATTAGAAGGATAGGCTCAACGAAATATTCGGTAGAAAAATATCAGGCCTCCAACTACTCACTAATCCAAAAAGAGGTTAGTAATGGCACATCAAGCAAACGATTATAGCCAATTCAGCAGGTGCGACAGTTTCTTAGATATGAAAGCGGCATTTCAGCCTAGGTCTTTTGGAGCTTTGCGTAACCTAAATATGTCCCAACTCTAATGTATTGTGCTAAAAAGAACATCATTGATATGGAGATAATGGAAATAGCAATGGAATAAGCGCAAGGATAAGGGAAGAATAGAAAAAAACCTACAAAGGATGATGGACAAAATCGTGAATATAAGTGAAGAAGCACTTAATATTAAAAAAACAAAATTCATTATCATCAGCAAAGTTTGTCCAGGGAAGACTGTATGGTCGCAATGAGGCAGTCGAAATACTACAAGTAACTAGGTACCATTTTGAATGAAACTAGAGGACACTCTCGAGAAATAAGGTCTAGGATAGGTCAAGCTAGAGCTGCATTCACAAATATGCGGAGAGTATTCTGCTCTAGAGATCTAAATGTCAAAATTAAGATTAAACTGGCCACATGTTACGTACTCTCAATCCTTCTCTATGGGATGAAGCCGTGGACAACGAACAAAGTTGATATGAAAAGACTAAAGACTTGAGGCTTACGCAATATGGGTATATAGACGCATACTCGGAGTTTATTAGACGGAAAGAGTCAAAATGCTGAAATACTAAGGTATATGAATAAAGAAAAAAATATAGTAGAAACTATAAAAATGGGAAAACTTTCTTACCTGGGTCACGTTTTGCGTGAAGAAAGGCATCACATTCTAGAGCTAATAGAACAAAGGAAAATAGAAGGAAAACTTACGAGTGGTATCACTGTACATCAGTAGAATTATTCTGAGCAGCCGCATCTAAAGCAAGAATCTCCATGATCATAGCCAACCATCTTAGAGGAGACAGCACATGAAGAAGAAGAAATAGCCCACTAAACAAAACAAGTATAAAGTAGGCTAAGTTAAAGTAAACTCGTCTACACCACAGGCAGAAAATGTTCCATTTTCATAGGAGCATGTATCACCGTAGTCAGACTTCCATCTTATCGCTGAATAAGGATTCATATTTTTGACTATTCCCCGAGAATCACAGGCGCTACGAGACTGCTACCGCTATTACCGGTAATACTGCCTAGAGTGAATATTACTCTGACGGTAATGTAACCATAATACAAACAATTGGACATAATCTATAAGACCGCTTGGAGTTCATTTCAGTGCAGAACGATGTCTCCTCGTCAGACTTCTTTACTGCTTTGTTTGCATTTCCATTCCGTCGAAGCTTGAATCCAACCGCAAATCATCCGTGAATTTTCCTCGCATAAAAATTACAATTTAAAATCAACCGCCGGCGCCGAGAACTCAGCTACGGTTGTTAAACACCTAGCTGAAAGATGATCTGTCAGGCTAGAATCTACGCTGCACTATTTCAGCCCAGATCCACTTTAAACCCGACCGATATCGACTTCCGCTAAAAGCATCTGCTTTGCGAAGTGTTTACTCGCAGTAATACCGGATTACCGTATCCTTACTGCCTAAGGATACTGCTACCATTTAACCGGTATGATTGCCTATGGAAAACAATCATTGTATGAGGTAATCGAACAGAGTGTCCAGTTCCGATGAATAATCAAACACTGCTAAAGGTACTTTCACACTCTGTTGAGTGCAGTATTGCTGAGTTAAAGACGTTCGTTTGCTACGCCTAGCGACAAAGACTCATTTCATAAATGATTAGCACTCGCTAATCATTTAGCACTCGCTAATCATTTATGAAATTTTTTCAGGACTTGCAAAGTATATAAACAATCTTGCAGTTACTCATAAATTCTTTTTATATGTACTAGGTATTTATAAGTCCGCCACTTTAAAATACCAGTTAATCTAAATTAGTTATTATTTTTACTACATTGTAATTACTCCATCAATGTGTAAACGGTGCGTTTCTCAGCATTGGCGTCCTTTGGAGTGGCACTGACAATGTCAGTGGACCTCATATAGGTCAAAAGATAATAGTTGGGCGGCTAGCGGCAAATTTTCATGGGTAATTATACTGAGAATTCAAAGTTTCCTGTAGATACATTTTTTATAGACGAACGAAAAAAATGTATGTTGGCTGACGCAACTCCGCGACCTAACATTTTGAGAGTATGCGTATCTCGCAATCAAAATTTTTGGGTATTTTACTGAAGTTGAAAATTTGCCGATAGTTGATGAAAGTTCATCACGAAAAAATATGTTAGTTGCAAAACCTGTATGACTTAAAATGTTAGCTATCGCATGGTCATTTATGGGAAATTGGAAAATCAGAATATTTTACTGAAGCTGGCTTCCTGGACAACTCTAGGCGTCCTAGAATTAAATATGTTTGCTATCTTCTCCAAAGATTTGTCTCACAGCCGTTTTAACATTAGAGATGAGCCTTAATGTTTTTCAAGAAGGCCTAACTAGAAGCTGAATCTATGCTTTATCTTTTTTTTTGCTATGTAACAACATCCGTTCTTCTTTAACGCGTATTGGCTAACAATTGTTTATTATAGTTATCATGCCATTAATTGTCATATACATGAATTTCAGCCTCAGTAAAATAGTCCAATTTTTCCCATTCATTACACATAATGATGCGCGTAGCTAACCTATTAAGTCACACAGATTTTACAGCTAACATATTTTTTTGTGATGAAAATTTCAGCTATCTGCACATTTTCAACTTCAATAAAATACACCGATTTTTTTGCGAGTTATGCACACTTTCAAAATCCTTATTCAGGGATCAGGACCAGCTAACATAAAGATTTTTTATCAACAACATCAGGAAACCCTATACTACAAAAAACAGCCTCAATATAATCGTCCGGCGACATATGACGTCAGCAGTCAGTCTATATATAACACACAAACGATAGTCAACAAAGTAGCCTAGCCTAACTGACATTGTATGACACTGTCACTATAGCTTTTGTTAAGATGGGGAAGACGCTGTTGCCAGATTGCATTTTGGTAAGGAACAGTTCTACTACCATGACTAAAATAATTAATAACTCATTCAAACGGTCATCAACCCTAGTTTTTTAATGCAATAGTATAAACTAAATATTCCAAAGAATATTTCCACTCTTAAAATATGTTTATTCTACCTTTAAATACAAAAAGATGCGGCTCTCTTATAAGAACCAATGTTAAAATCCTGATTCTTAGTCGTTAGTAACTTCTTGAAATGATCGATAACAAGTGTTGATGCTTTTAGCGTAGATACTTATGTGATTAAACTTATCAAAAATGAAAAAAATTAATTTCATCTACTAAACACTTTCGTGAACGAACGTCCTCAAGACTAAAGCATAATGTGACGGACGCTAATTGAAATTAGAATAATTTGAATACACCTTAATGATACAGCTCTGAGAGTGCCAACTGCAATTGCAAACAACATCAAGTTTTCTACCACTGCAGTCTAAAGTTGGACACTAATTTTACAATATTGTAGCTGAGCTCAGCTACTAAAAGTACCTTCCCGCTATGCTAGAAGTCAGTAGCGCATTGGAATTTTGTTCTGGAGAGGGGGAGGGGGCAGATGGGAAAACCATTCTAATCTGCAATAAAACTTCAACATATCACTCCCCTAAAGGGAGGTTTGTTGAGAAAATGAACTGGCTCTTCTTACATACAATTCCACTGACGTATATCAGACGGCAAAAATGATGTGCAAAAATAGTTAAATTATTTATATTGTTTATCAACATGTACTTATAAAAGTAACAAAACAAATAGAGGGCAGCGTCCAGTAATAAGAATACAAAAAGTTGCTTTTCCAGAGCATTTGCAGACGTGGCTACACTCTACACTGGATGGACATATGCCACTATCAATTTCAATTGCTGTGTAACAGCTTCTAAACCCACATACTACATGACAGGGTAGCAGAGAGTACGTAGTATATCCTGTTCATCAGCAAAACTACAGAAAATGAACAGTGCATAGAATTTCGAGAGCTTTTTTGAGCAAATTTACTTGATTTTGTTGCATTTTCTGTCATCACCGATATGACAACACGCGATGGGCATATGCCCCTAGTTTCGATTGCAGAGTAATAGTCTCTAATCTCACATACTGCAGGACAGGGTAGCAGAAAACGTGATATATTCTGCCTAGCAATAAGAATACAGAAATGGTAGGCTCTAAGCCCATGTAGTATATGACAGGGTAACAAACAGAGAACGTTATGCATCTTGGCTATCAATAAGAATACAGAAAGGGGTCTGCTAAAGTCCTCTTCCCAGTGGAATCGCATTTTTTTGTGCAGATGTTGAAACACTGAACGAGTATATGACACTATCAACTTCGATTGCAGGGTAATAGATTTTAATAACAGGAACTACATGACAAGGTAACAAACAGAGAACGTTATGCATCTTGGCTATCAATAAGAATACAGAAAGGGGTCTGCTAAAGTACTCTTCGCAGTGGATTAGCATCTTTTTGTGCAGATATTGAAACACTGAACGAGCATATGACACTATCAACTTCGATTGCAGGGTAACAGTCTCTAATCCCACGTACTACATGACAAGGTAACAAACAGAGAACGTTATACATATTGCCTATCAATAATAACACAGAAAGGGGCCTGCTAAAGTGCCTTTTCCGGCGCATTCTAAATTTCAGTGCAGAGTGGCAACACTGGACGGGCATATGCCACTATCAGTTTCGATTGCAGGGTAACAGTTTCTAATCCCACATACTACATGACAGGATAACGGATAGGGGGCGCTATACATCCTGTCTTCGCACACAGCAGCCGTAATCCCGTTTAAATTTCGCCACAACCCTCTTAATAGCCCATTCGGTATCGCTCGCTTTAAATTATACTCTCCTCGAAAAAAAAAGTACGACGGATTCGGTATTCCTTTCCGATGCAATATATTTCAATTAAGCCGCTAGCGGAAACTATAAAGTTGGATCTATGGGACAGATTCTCGTGAGATATCCCACCATTTTTTCTGGGCTGCTTCGGAAAGTGCATAAATCTATTACGCTGACGTAAACAGTTCTGACGGGCGACGCAGCATTCAGAGAAATGCAAAATAAACATGAAAGTGGAAGCTCTCTAGCGATTTCGGATTGTAGGACATTCTTGGGTACATTACTGAATGAAAGAACTGATAGAAGACTGAATGTTGATAAAAATAAGTGAAAAATCTTGCATGGCAGTCACAGTCCAAGGGAAATAGTTTAGCGGACCTGTAGGCAGAAAGAGTTGCTAAGGCCAAAATTCTGGAGACCGAGCCTTTTACTGTCTTGCCCTCCTGAGCTAAGGCAACACTGCTGAGAGAGCGCACCCATAAAGCTTTTCAGACCGCGTGGAATGACGCTTCGGCCCGCTCAACTGTTAAAGAACTTCTTACCCACTCTGAGGTAGCTAAATATCAACATTTTTATGCCCAGGCAACTCCTCTACATCGCGACTGATTCCGGTACTAGTACTGGACCTTGTCAGACAAGGAAACACCTCTACAATATGACTGATACATCCCTGTGCAGATGATGTCAACAGGAAGATGAGTTATTGAGCACCTACTGTACGATTGCATAGTTGTCTTATCATTCCGAGAATACATTCTGGAAAAACGCCTACCATGGAGGTTGGGATCGCTGAATACTCAATTCTGAAGATTCTTGTGATGAAATACAGCCCAATCGAGCCTTGGTGCTGTGATCTTAGCAGACTACTTCCGTTTCAGTTCAGAATACAGAAGTGAAGAATATTACTCTCTTATGATCACTTGAAATAGCACTGGATTATGAGACCAATGTTGCACTGGAAGGGCTTACAAAGAACTGACGAAAGCTTGGTTGGAGAGAGATGACTGCAGGCAACTAAGAATGTTTTGAATAAAGAATCGCTGAACTTTGGGGGTGAGGAGTTCTCTCAGGCCATTGCTGACTAAGCAGATCCTTGTCTGTAAGTGGTAATGGTAAGCTGATGGAAGTCTGCTACGGAGAACAAGAACCTTCGCTTCATTTCTAGGGCAAATCTGCTGTCAATCGCAACATAGGGTTCATATATTTCGCATGACGGAGGTTGTGGCATGTTTTTCATAAATGTGCAGAACTTTGATCTCGTGTGATATCACAACCTAACCTAAATTTAATCAAAACATTTCATAATTGTTTAGTCAAAGTCATGTTTTGTTGGGTATGTAAAGTGCACCTTATCACCAAGGAGATATTTTTAAGCTAATGGAGGGTCCTTTAGTGTAAAAAATCGAGTTTTCTATCCCCCACTCCCTAAATTCTACCCACTCTCCAAATTCTACCCCCTTTCCAAAAAGACAGAAAAGGTTCAAGAACCCCTAAAAACAATTTTGTGTTTTGTTAACTACTCCGACACTACACCGATATTCAAAAATATAGCAGCAATACTTACTATGATCCGACTACCTAACTTTCACAAAAATAGGTGAAGCGGTTACAAAAATTGCAACAGAAAGACAAACAGACTAATAGGATAGATAGATAGACAGTGAGCCAATCAGACAGTCGGGTAGACTGTCATAGACCGACAGACAGTCGAAAAAACAGGAAGAATGGCGGAAGTGATACACAGGTTGTTTCGTGATATACGAGGAGACATAAAACGGTCAAAAGACTTATCATTTTATCTACTCCCATCAAATTACTTTTAAATGGGCAATACAACCTATAAATAAACCATGTGAATTATTTTTCTTAACTCACGCTCCAGCCGTGGGTTATGAACAACGCCTATTAGATCTCTTGGTAATGCATTTATGATTAAACACGCTGTAGTAACTGCAAAGGGCAAAGGTGGCTATGAGACGTCAAACGCTAATTTATATTTATTTTAGCAACAGATGTGAGCTCAAATTGTCAATATTCCGTAATTATTATGTATTTAAATCATACTTTATTTACTTTTTGTATCCTGATCGTTGTATTCCAATATTTTGTAATAAAATCCTGGGATATGGTCAAATGATATATTTAAAAAATATATGTATATATAGTGGCCAACTTTTCGACGCTAGAAATTCGTCATCCTCAGGACATGAGTGATATAAATATTATATCACAACGGTCTCACATATTTTTGCCGGATGGTGTAGATGAGAGACTCTCAATAAAAATCAAGTAGCCTACACCATCCGACAAACAATTTGAGACTGTTGTGATATAATATTTATATCACTCACGCCCTGAGGATGACGCATTTCTAGTGTCGAAACGTTGGCCACTATATATACATATATTTTTTAAATATATCATTTGACCGTATCCCAGGATTTTATTACGAAATATTTAAATCATACTATTGATTACATCGGTTGTAGATAGAGTATAGTGTTCAATCCGTGGTAATAACTGACTTGTTGATTTACACCACTCGCCTACAGCTCGTGCTGCAAACGTACTGCCATTACCGCTCGTTAAACAACATACCATTAAAATTCAAATGTGTGGAGATTAAAAATGACCAAATTAAATAGCAGATAAAAGTGACAACTGCTAAGTTGCCATCATTGCTCCTTTACCTTTATAAGAACTGACCAGGTAGCCTTAGCAATGCGGTAAATGGTATTTCGTATCTAAATCCCACTGTGTTCTTTAAGTGCTTCCGTTTCAGTAAAAAAGAATATATAGCTGTGCAACAAAAGGTCTTTTATAAAAGCCGACAGGAGACTTACCTTTATAATTGAAATAAATATCAACCGCGAGTGGAGTGCAATGTGAAATGAATCCAGATAGGACGGAAGGCCACCTGCATTTACGGCTTGACATCGATATAAATCTTAAAAGCTCCCAGCATCATGAAACTTTCAGCAGGTATCCCGCAGCTAATGCCGTGGTGTGAATTTTTGCTGCTGAGGTAGGTAGGTCAAACTAGATTTTGAAACCAGAGCTAGCAAGTCATCATTGTGTGATGCGGTTGGTTATAATGGAGCGATTTGTGCATGAAAAATAATTATGTTCCAATAGTTTCGTTTATATGACAATTAAGCTGGTGGAAATAAAATCCAATCCAATCTACAGCTTCGCAGACGAGGGTATACGTCAACGACAGCAAAATGCCTCACAGATCAACGTAGATATCAAAACAATTGTCGAATGGGGATTAGTAAATAAAGAAAAGTCTAATGTACCGAAAACTCAAACAACAATACTGACAAAGATGTCTCACGTTGGTTTGCCAACTGTGAAAATGGGGATCAACATCAACAATAACATGTCGTGGTACGACGACGTCGTCAATATTGCTAAAACGGCACCCCAGAAGCTTGTATCTTTGATCCGCTGTAGTAAGCGGTATATACCAGAGCAACTATTGCTGCTCTACAGGCCACTGATCAGATCATCGTTGGAGTATTGCACCCATGTGTGGGGATATGCTCCGAAAAGTACTCCTTGAAGCTTCTAGTCACTATCCAGAAGAGAGCAATTAGACTAATTGATACCCCTAACCTCACAACGGACCTCCACAGCATGAAACATCAAAGAAGAGTGGAAGAGTGGTTGACCTGTCCCTGTTTTACAGATTCTATCAGGAAAGACGTTCGAGTGAGTCCTCCTAGATAATAACACCAAAGGCCGTTCGAACGAGGAACACTAGAGAGGCTCTGTGAACTCATCCTTACCAGGTCGAGGTCGAGCTTCAAACTTTGCAGCTCAACCCAAGTTATAGCTCAAATTCTTGAAATTATATTGTTGTGTATATTTTTTTTATTTTGGCCGAAAAAGGTTAGAAAATTAGGAACCAAGTACCTGACCTGAAATTACTATTTTTGGATTGATCTACCAGTTACAATGTTTTTTTGATACTCCAAACAGCAATTCTCGTATAGTAATAGGATTTTTGTTAATTTCGACAGACCTGGCAAAAAAAGCTCTATTATATCTTTTTGTTTAATTGCATTGTAAGCAAATTTCATGAAAATTAGAAATTTCTCTCTGTATCCCCAAAAGCGTGGCATCAAAATACGAATATATTTATCTTCACGATCCACTAAAAATATCGTTCTCTTCATCTCAGTGCTGACAAAATCGGTCTTGGCAGACGCACCCTTTCATTTCTCTTAAAGCAGCTTTTCCCCCTTGCATTTTAGACTACTGGCTTCCATTATAGAACCAACTACCGTCAAACATAAACCAATCCAGTGCACTCTACTTACGGCCAGACATACACCGTCGTAGTAAAAAATTCTCATTCATTCTCGTTGCTTCCGCAACAAAACATCAAGGTCCAATTTAAGCCCCACTATGTTCATAGGCGTACGTTCATGCTGGGAGACTTAGTAATTTTTGGGAACGGGTTGACCCTAGGAGATTTTTGATGTAGCCTTCATCTGGTCTTGAGGCGGTACTGTTGTGCGTTACACTATTCGTTCGAAAGACATCGTGATCCTAAGAGACCGATGCATTACTGTTTTTAACTTTGGATCCATCAACAATGTAAATCACTCTGTATTTTGAGTTATTTATAATCTCAGGGTAACCGACGTACATAGAAAGCTAGTTCTAATAAAGTTAAGGCTGCTTTCTGGGGTAATTATAATAAACTATTTTCATCCAAACGTTTTCTACTTTATTAAGGGTTAAATACGTCACCAAAACGTTATTAAAAAGTTAATTTCTGGAGATGTGTTTGTACCTACGCATCTCTAAAAGCTTGACTGCGCTGTCTTACATGTGAGTTATCTAGGACAACATATTTTCTACAGATAAATATGCTTATGGGACGTGAATCTTGATGATGTTGACCAAACATTTCAGATGTTATTTCAGCAGCAGTGACTCTGAAGGAGCACATAGTACGTTTCACTGTAATCGTGAGAGATTATTTTTCTAATGGCGAGTAGAAAGTCTCAATGGGAATGCTGGTTCTAAAAGATATTCTAAAAATTAAATGAACATTATGCAATTTCAAGTTATGAAATGAAATCCAAAAACCGACTGCCATTGGCTTCTAAATTTTGTCGGTATGGCTCCAAAACTGTATGTTGTAGAAGGAATAAGTTTATTCTTTACACATTTTTCCAGCTAGCAGCAGAGCTGATGTCTCTTCTTCTATCCTTAGTTTAGCGTGAAAAAAGCATCTAAGAGCTTAAACATATGTGAATGTACGAGTGTCTTCTAAAATGACGGAGTATAAAACTGAGGCTACATTTTTCCGTAAGACTGTACAAAAGGACTGAAGGGTCCGCTAAATTTAATGCTGTAGTATGCGTATGCCCAAGCCCAATGCCAGTTTGGAATGTGGTGAATGTGCACTGTGTTTATATTGGCGGCTGTTCTGCTATCGCATCCACCATTTTTACGGTCGTCTTTGTTCACTTGTTTCTGGAAAGTCGAGCTAAAATCAGATCTATCAGGATGAAACTCATATCAGAGATACTTAATGGAGATTTATTGACTTTATTATGTGACCTGAGCAAAACACGAGAAATGGACGATTTGAATCACCACAGTTGTTCATTGATGAGTAACTAAGAAACTATTTTAAGAGGAATTATTGAAGGATCCAATTGCAAGGAGTGCCTAAGTCACATTTTCATCAATTATAGACTATCAGTGCCATCGATACGAACTTTTTGTAGCCTTTTTGGTAGTATATCTTAAATTGTGGTAAGATGCACTTAAAGGATTATATGAGCATATTAGTTTTTTTTTTTTAAAATACTTCTGAGTTCAGTGCAACATGTACTTGAGTCTAGTTTTGACTAACATTTGAAGATAAAATATATTCAATGGAAGATGAGCCTAAGTACACCTGTTGATCACAAAAATTGCCTTAGTCCACTAGCATATCATTTATGTGTAGTTTTCTCTATTCACTGATACACGCGTGCTTTAAGTGATTTATTATTACACTCAGTTTGTCTATTATAGTTGAAAAATTGTGGAGAAATAGTACAAGACACAGGTAAATGGCCCTTCTTCATATTTTCGATAATATTTGTGTTTGTATAAGAAAATCCTGTTTTATGCTGAGATAATCTAAAAATTTTATCGTATAAAGCAAAACTGTCAATTTTACTATATTATTTACTATTATTATGCGCCCTGACTTGGAAAATGAATTTCCTGATGAAGCAATAGACTCTGAGACAGATATTTATGAATAACTTTATTATTTGTGATGCATTTTGTATTCTCATATATTATAAAATGAGAATACCTTAAAGTATGTTACAGATCCTTATTATCCTTTTGAAATCCAAATAAAAATTATTGAAAAACACAAAATCCTGGAAGTAGATCACTAAGCTAGCTTTTACTTAGGCGTTCACTCTAAAAGTAATAAAACACAAGCTTATAACTAATCAAATGATTATTCTAAAAAGTAATATTTGAAGAGAGGAATATGAACTTTAAAAGCGTTTTTCTCAAGAACAGCAAAATGTGCCTTAGGCACTTTTTACATTGGAACCTTCAATTAGGATGATAACTTTTGTTAGTTTGATAGATTTTATTCCAAATAGTGTCCTGTGAAGTGCTATGAAACAGAAAAATGGATATATAAAAAATTCCAGGCGGCGCAAACTTTTAGAAAATACAATAACCATAATGTAATTTCTAAAACCTATCTGGTGGTTGTCTCTGTGATCCATCTTGTTTCACTCACAGAAAATAATACGTACACTACAATATAAACTTTAGTGATATTTTTTGTCACCTCGGTAGCCTTAAATAAATTACAACACTTGTCAAAAAAATAGTTTTGAATGACTGACATCGTTAGCTAACAAAAAAAGCTGTCTCCTAGGATAGCTGTCATATGTATAAAACTTAATTTCTTGTCAAATCCTAAGGTGACCGCGACATCAGTACAGATTGTCAGGTATATGCTATAACTAATATTTATTGATGGAGCAGTGCCTAGAATATATCAATCATATAGGCTTTTTGCGGTCTAACAAGCCCCGAATAGCTAGAACGAGATCTCTCTCCACTCATCTTATTATACATCCCCTACTACTAAAATTTCTCAAAGCACGTCGGTGCATATACCCTGAGTTTTTACTACCCTGTTTCACATCGCATCCTCTTAGCTACAGACTCGGGTATTTACCTAAATCTAGAGAAAAACAGAGAGAGGAATATAGAGATAGAAGTGGGACAACAAACCGCTGAAACACGAGGCCCGTAGACTGTACTTTTCTTAATACCGCCTGTTTACTTTTTGTGCCGGCATTAAGTTCACATCTGCTCAAATTAGCTGCTGCAATATTGGGAAAATCTCCAGCACTGTCGTCAGTTTTCCTTTAGTAGGTGGAATACATAATATCATATAGCGGAGGTAGATTACTTTACCTTCCACAGGTGAACGAAGCTTCAAAATAGTTTTTAGTTTTTATAACTAGAGAGAATAGAATAAAAATTGTGTAACGTATAAGTCATACAAAACTTTAGAGATTGACTATCTGTTTCTTCTAGTAATGCAAGTAACAACTGCACTGATATCTATTTCCAAAATTCATAAAGCAGTGGCAGAGCAAATTCAAAGTCAAACTTGCTTCATTCTTTCCACAATACGTTATCGCTGTCATTTGTTTAACTCGCATAGTACGCGTACAACTTTTGTTGAGATTTTAAAATACGTCATTATAATTTAACACAAAACTTTGTGTATAATGCGGTGGAATGGATAAATAGTCCTTGTTCTCTCATATTTCAATTGTACCTTTAGATGCGCAGACACTGCATCTTCTAGGTTTGAGTAAATATAGTCAAGTTTTAAAATTATTTTAAAGTCTACTTCGAAAGTTCCCACGTTTGACCAGAATCTAATCGGAAACTTTAATATAATAATGTTAGGTTGAAAACCTTTGACATCATCTCGATGATAATGGTTGATTCCTTGTGCATCTTTTAAGAAGTAATAGACTAGTATCATAGGTTTGAAAACAAAGTTTGAATCATTACAGTGTATACAAAAATAGACGTGTTGATGAATTTTGATACCTTCTGCATTATTTCGTTTACTAGTATATTTTTTTTGAAGCTACTGTCTTGTGATTTGTATTCCGTTAGGAAGATGGCCCTGTGGGTTTAGTCTTTTGGCTGTCATATAAAGAAAGGTTCTATGAGAGAAAGTGAAGTTAAACCTAACCTTATAATTTTATAACTTTCCTGTCTCGAATCGAAGCTTTTTTGTCTTTTGCATTAGTGGATACTCATCACACGTAGCCCTTACTGCCATGTTATCTCTACCAGGGAAATACAGACCTTTCAACCGAATATCAACCAGGTTAGTAAGTCTGCTTCACTGGCCGCATATATAAAATTAAGTATTTCTTCAAATGTGTAGATCACGTAAATGTATGCACTGAATATGGTAAACTCTAGTTTATTTTGATTTTCAGATAACAAAATGGAAAAGGTATGCTTTGTGCCTTCATCTTCAACTTTACCGACATAGGTATTCTGTTATTCCAAGAAATACTGAACAGCATAAATGGACTAGTATCACGCGAAGAACAATGATTTAATTGCTATAACCGCTTAGTACATACAAAAATAAACGTACTGCTGCATTTCGCCACTTTCTACATCATTTTGTTTTTTAGTAATTCCATTCTAAAGTTTAAAGAAAGGAATTCAAATTCAGCAAATCAGTGCCAACTGCGCGAAGCATCAGCATTGCATTGTTGCCAAGAACAGCTCCGACTCGCAGACGGGAACAGAAGACAAGATAGATGAGCCAGCCCGCGTACAGCTCCGGCATTTCGCGCGCCATCAGAATGCGGCAACACAGCACACATATCTGTCTTTTGATTGGCTGTTCGCCTTTAGGGCAGTGACGTCACTGCCCTAGGAAAATTCAGATATTTTCCTTATTTTCACGGCTTTCCTGTGCCCAAAAAAAAGTCGGAGAAAAAATGAGATGCTTTTTATGACGTACTCTATCATATGCAACCAAAAAAAAATTCATGATACTAGTCCATTGTCATTCTCTGCAATTGGAAAAGAAGACAAAGGGCATGCATGCATGCTACTGTTGCAATTTTAATTTTTTTAACGCAGCATAAACAGCTAAGCTATTGGTCGCAAAGAATATAATTATCATGTTGTTTATAACAGCAACCGTTATTTAAATGTTTTGAAACCTACCTTTAAATTTTCACGTTTCTTATCTCTGTATTGAACAACTGCGTATTATTTACATAGATCGTCGTTCACCATATCCACATCAACCTTAGATAGATTATATGAATCGTCTTTAGTTAATCCACTATCTACTATACTCAGTACTTATACTTAGTTATGAAAACTAACTTAAAAACATAACTAAAATACTGATAAAAAATACTCTATACAGTAAACACGAAAATAAGTTAGTATTCCTGGCGAAAAACACAAACTTAATATAGTCAACGCGCCCCCAAACGAATGACGTGGAAACAGTCACTGGATGAGAAACGGGACAGACTGACGGATCACAAACCTCAACCTAAATCACGGTCATCGAATCCATCGAATCACTTGGCTATTCACGAGCCTAAAGGGATTCAAAGATTTTCCTCATATTCTCGGCTTTTCCGAGCCAAAAAAAAATTGCGGAAAAATACGCATTTGCAATCATAAAAGATTCATGATACTAGTCCATTATCAACTAGAAGTTTAGTCTACCCTACAAGATATCCGACCCCTTGTAACTAGGATACCCCTACAGATCTGATTTCCGAACAACACACTGCGCAGCAACGAGTCAGTGCAGAAACCCAAGACGGATTGGTAAATATGAAAGGAGCCATTAACGGAGTAGAATGGGGCAACAAATGGCAAAACCAACTGGCGTAATTTCGCAAACTGTTCCTCTCCTGACATGCATCATTAATTTTCAGCTACCGAAACAACATCTGACGCTTGCGGCTGTAACGGCGTTCATTTCAAGGAGATCGTTGATATTTCAAACGGAGAAACCTGGCCTTGATATATGGAAGGTTATCGCAACATCGATATCTGATGATCTGCGCCGCCATTTGGGAAAGGCGGGTTTCATTTCTCCAGAATAATGAGTGTGGGAAAGTGAGTGGCATAGTCAAGGAAAAAATACTGTGTTGTTTTTCTCTACGTTTTCATGAGTTTTGAATTACACCATGATCAAAACTGGAATCTTCTTTGCCGTGTTAACCTTCAAAGCAATAATCTGAGGTAAATGTGTGCACAAAGAATGCCATTCGCAGGCTTTGGTATCTTTGTACATGTAGTTACGGATTTGCATAAATTTGCCACAAGTGACGAGATATACTGGGTCTCCCACGACGATTAAGACAAGCAATATATCGGAACTGGTCAATGGTAGTGAGTTATAATTTTGGGGGTGTAAATTAGAGCAAATACAGGATCTTTTTTTATTATCGTGTCACCCAATGACGTATTTGTCTGCGGTCACGTGACCTCCGATTCAAAATCTTTAATGGGACCCTGTATATTTGTGACTTTTTGTGTTCCTCCCGATAAACAATTCCAACAAACTAGCACACTTGGGATCTAAAGTGATTAATTCAAGAGCTACACGTACTTAAAGGATGGTACCACTACCATTGATTATAACATGTACCTACCCCTAGAGTTAAATCACTTTGGTAGTGTTTCATAATGGTAGTGGTACAGTCCTTTAAGTACCTGTAGCTCTTGAATTAATCACTCTAGACCCCAAGTGTGCAGTTTGTTGGAATTGTTTTATCGGGTGGAACACAAAAAGTCACAAACATACAGGGTGTCCCATTAAAAAATTTGAATCGGACGCCACGTGACCAAAAACAAATACCTCATTGGGTGGCAAAATAATAAGAAGAGATACTATATTTGCTCTAATTTACACCCCCAAAATTATAATTCGCTACTACTGCTCAGTTCCGATATATTGCTTGTCTTAATCGTCGTGGGACACCCTGTATTAATAATACATTCTTTTTACTAAGGATTTCTATTTCATCCAAAGTTTATCAAATCAGAAATCCAAATCAGCTGATAGATATAAAAGTTCACGTGACGTCTGAGTGAAGGGCTCAGAGAACTTGGATATTTAGCTAAGTGGAATACAGAGGACTTGAATCCAGATGTGGAAATAAGAACAAGAATTGGGATAGGCAGAGCAACATTCTAGAAAATACTCAGTTTGCTACGCGATAAAAGTCTCAATGCCCAAATAAGATGCAGTTTCGTCAAATGTTATGTTTTTCCGGTACTTCTGTATTGAATCGAAGCATGGTCGATAAAAATCAATGCAATGCAATGAGTAGAATGGATGCTTTTGAGATGTGGGTATACCGTCGAATGGTAAGAATACCTTGCACAGGTCGTTACAAATAGCGAAGCCTGCTGCTAATGAACAAGGAACATGATCTCTTCACCGCCATAAAGAAAACAAAAACAGCATATCTTGCATATATGAGAAATAATGAGCAAGCTATCCTGAAACTAATAATCGAGAGAAAAATCGAAGTCTAACCACGGCCGGGGCGCAGACAAAAATCATTCCATTTATTTTTTTGTACTGCACAATACAAATATTGCCACTTCGAGGGCTACGTCTTGTGTGAGGTATTGGCATTGAAATATACACTAAAATTTTGCTAACCTAATTTCACTGCTGTCTCTCTTTGGACTGTTATATCCGTTCGCCTTTCAATGATTTGCTTCTTCTCTTCTTGATCTTCTATGGATCCATTCCATCGATCCATTCTCAGCAGCAGCATTTCGTAATTTGAACGTGAAATTTGGATGGGATGTCTGAAAAACGTCAAGGACTGGACGGCACTGGATTCTCATACTCTACTCAAGAGAACACAAGATAAACAAGCATTTGTGAAAATTTTTTGTCTATCTTGTCCCTTAAGAATAAAAAGAAGAAGCTAACAAATATGAACGGACGTAACATATCTAATAAAAACTGAGAATAATGATGAACGACATTAAATCAACGATCAATATTCTACCCAATAAAAATTTATCAAATTTTATATTCTTATCCGAAATATCAGAAAAACAAGCGGTTAATGTAATCCGAACTTTGAACAATAACAGGGCTCCAGGAACAGGTGACATACCGAAAATGGCTCAACGATGCCATTTAGAAGCTTTGGTCAAACCCCTGGCATATAATCAACTATAGTTTGAGAGTATGTTCCCAATTGCGTTCTAGATAGCAATAATAAAACTGGTTTAAAAAATAGGAGGCAAGGTTGGTGAAAGCAACAATTGGGGTATTTCCTTATTTTAACCTTGTCCAAAATGTTCAAAATATATTGAAATTTCGCATAGTTCAATATATACAGGGTGTCCCACGACGACTAAGACAAGCAATATATCGGAACTGGACAGTAGTAGCGAATTATAATTTTGGAGATTTGAATTAGAGCAAATATAGTATCATTTCTTGTTACTGTATCACCCAATGAGGTACTTGTTTTTGATCACGTGACGTCCGATTCAAAATTTATAATGGGACACCCTGTACATTTGTGACTTTTTGTGTTCCTCCCGATAAGATGATTCCAACAAACTAGCATGCTTGGGGTCTACAGTGATTAGTTCAAAAGCTAAATGTACTTACCATTGATTATAACATGTACCCTACAGTCTTGAATTAATGACTTTAGACCCCAAGTGTGCTAGTTTGTTGGAATTGCTTTATCGGGAGGAACACAAAAAGTCACAAATATACAGGGTGTCCTATTAAAAATTTTGAATCGAACGTCTCGTGACCAAACACAAATACCTCATTGGGCGACACAATAATAAGGGAAGATACCGCATTTGCTCTAATTTACACCCACAAAATTATAATTCGCTACTACTGCCCAGTTCTGACATATTGCTTGTCTTAATCGTCGTGGGTCACCCTGTAGGTAAATATGGATCATATCTAAGGTCGACCAGTGATACTATTACCACTCCATCATCTTTTTATTTCTTTATTACTCAGTATATTCTCGAAAAATAACACTATTGCATATCTGTCCACTTGGCGAAAGCTTTTGACATAGATCTGCTACGACCTTTTTAGAAGTTTTACTCGGAAGTACGGTCCAAGGTCACATTAGTTCAGTAATAATAATTATCAATTATGGAAAACATTATGGAAAACAAATGATGAACACCAATCTGGAGGTTGTGGGTTCGAATCTCACCGGCTGCTGACTTCTTCCGACATTTTCTGGTAGGAATTTAAATTGAGAAATCCACATGCCAAAGTAAGCACGAAAATAAAAACAATTCAACCCCCCACATACAGAGGTCTCAGTCCCAGCTTAGATGAGTGGCATTAAGATCGAACGCGGTTGGAGATCAATATCGACCCATCAGATCACTAGATGCGGACCCTTGGTGGTACCAGAAGATGGAGCGGGAAAGTTGTCGGCTGGCGGGAGGATTTCGCGACTCTAGTCGACACCTTCGAGGTTAAGTTGGCATGGCGACCGTATCTCAACTCGCGAGAGCGCCTGTGTACCGATTTGGAGAACGTGGGTTCGAGTCCCGCCGACCGCCTACAAGCTTTTACGACGTTTTCTGGTATGAATTTAAAATGCTAGTGCGTATTCTGTTCAGCGATGAGGTAGGTCGAAACCAGATGGCTTTAGGGTTATACCTGGGATTCAACTAGTTTGCTTTTGGCCCATTCGTGGTTCCAGGGGTTATAGTCCAATGTCGAAAAAAAGGCCTTTGACAGAAAAAGGTAG
The DNA here is from genome assembly GCA_951848785.1 of Callosobruchus maculatus. Lineage (NCBI taxonomy): Eukaryota > Metazoa > Arthropoda > Insecta > Coleoptera > Chrysomelidae > Callosobruchus > Callosobruchus maculatus. The sequence goes on along the minus strand of CATOUR010000041.1, from coordinate 14,151,873 downwards.
GAAAGAACTGACATTCGATAGGGTGGTAGACAGTGATCCCCTGAACCTACACCTAAGTTTGCGACCTCGGGGTGTTGTCGCTCAAGGAGTGGGGGGGGGGGGCAACGAAAACTCAGCTTCGCGACAATTTCCGAAAGATAGCGTCGTTTTGGTTAGTGATATCGAAAAGCTTCAAATAATTTATGGAGAGAACGAAATTCTGCATAATGTTTTCTTCACATCTTTTATGTGCGACCAATAGTTTCCATCCTACATTGCGCCAAAGTTGGGGGTTGGTTTATGATTTTCAAGTATTTTATTAAGGAGCCATGTAACATTTTTCTTTGTCTTTTTCTTTTTATTTTCTCATTATCTGCAGCTGCCTGAACTTATGCATTTGGTTTAAAAAAAACATTAAGGGCCGGTTGTACAAATGCGGATTTAACACGAGCTTTGTTAAACCTGAGCTTAGTTAAGCTCAGGCTTAAATTCGACACCCGTTGTACAATTGTCGGCTTAGCTAAACCTGGTTGATAGTGACATTCACTACAGTTGGCATCAATGAAGCAACACGTACTGTCGTAATCGTCTGAAAAATTACCTTTTTTTGGTTAGGCACTTATGACAGTTTGTGTCAAATTCGAGCAACGGCCGTTTCTGTCTCTGTTCTTTCATTTGCTCTCTTTGTTAAATTAGACACAAATCTTTAAAAAAATATGACCTAATAAAGTGACAAGCAATTTGAAGGGCCAACCTTGGCACGTCATGGCATTTGTATCAGGTTAGGTTCAAACCTTAACTAAGCTCGCGTTGAGTTTCGGCTTACGTAAGCTCGTGTTGAGCTTGAAGTGGGGCGCTAGCCAGTATTGTACAACGGACGTTTTGCAACTGACGTGGTTTAACGTCGGCTTACCTTAAGCCGAAGCTTAAGCTTGCATTGTACAACCGGCCCTTAGGAACACACCGCTACCTTCTACCGATATGTTGCGAAAAAGATCTTATTTCTGCATACTTTTAATGGAAATGATACTGCCTCGGCGTTGTTTAATTAAGACAAGATTCAAGTTGTCACTTCTGGGTGACCAACGGTTTCCATTCTACAATACCCCAAAGCTAGGGGGTTGTTTTTGATTTCTACTAAAATCAGAATTTTATCGCGTCGTAGTAGTCGAAGAATGCTATCAAAAAGTTCTGTAACACTAAACTTTTTCCCTTAAGATAATAACGTTTCTCAGATAATAATCTGCAGGTGCCTAAATAGCACATTTGGTCTTAAAAAAAAGTACGACATTTAGGAACACGTCGCTACCTACTATAGATATTAGCCAATCGTTAAGTCTTTTGGGCGCAAAAGGTCGGAAAGAAATGAAATTTGGTGGGAATGTACATTGGTCCACTGAATGTACACCTAGGTTTACCTAGGGGGGTTGCCGTTCGAGGGGTGAGAGGGTGGAAACTCTGTTTCGCGAATATTTTCGAAAAATTGCGTCGTTTTGATGTGGCATCAAAAAAGTTTTTGATAAAGTTCTTCGTCTTAATACGCGATAAAAATCACAAACCAACCCCTAACTTTGGCGCACTGTATGATGGAGACTATTGGTCGCACACGAAGTCCAAAATTATGCACGATAATTTTGTTCTCTCCATAAATCGTTTGATGTTTTTTTCCCTGTGTATTGGTAATTTTTGGTTTCTCAGGATCCTCTTGTACTGTGTCGTGGGGGTGTTTATGCGACAAAGATTTGGGGTGGTATGTGGCTCAATATTGGAAGCCATTCCATGTAGATTTGGTAATTAACTAAGACAATACAACCCCCGGTCAAAGCTACCTTTCTCTCTGCAGTACTGGAATGCAGGTCAAGTTTTCATTTCTATTGGATCTGACCGTATGAAGCTGTGGAAAATCATTAAACCGGGTGAAAACTGCTTGATTAGCAACCCTGTACGTGTACCTGATGGGAATTTATAGCTTCAATTACGAGAGGTACAAGTACAATATTAAATGTGCTCGATAGGAGCGCCACCATCAGGCAATTTATTGTTGGTCTCTTGACGGACATTTAAAAGCAGCCGCCTGCGTTTACCGCCAAATAATCAGCTGCCGTCACCGGAACGCATTCGCTGATATTGATATTACATCGATCGATGTGTGTGAGGGATATTATGATAATAGATCCAACACATCTAGTCCATTGCCCAGCTAGCACCACTTGGAGTAGCTAGATCGGTTCCTGGCGTATACGCATAAATTAAGATGAGGAAATCTTGGGGTGTGACCAAAATTTTGAAAAATGACTGGGCCACTGCATAAAGGAGACTCCAGTGTTATCTGCCAAGCTTTCGGTAATGCTTAATGCCATCTTCGGGGCTTTAATGCTTAGGTTTGCCGATGTAAAAAACAGCAACTGCGTTGAGTGCAACGACTTTCAAATGCCAGCTACAATAATCGTCACAATTTTAAAAATTTTTACTATGCTATCATGGTGTCTTCCCCAAACAGGTCAGGAACAAACAACATATAAGTATAAAATTACAAACACAACAGGACGACCTTTATTTACATGTTCAACTTGAACCCGAAGGTATTGTAAAACTCGTGGTTTCTTCTTCTTCTTAGGGTGCCATCTATTTACGAAGGTTGGCGACCATCATGACAATTTTCAATTTATTAACTGCGGCTCTGAATAATTGTGTTGTGAAGCAGTTATACCACTCCCTCAAGTTACGAAGCCACGAGGTGCGTCTTCTTCCTACATTGCGTTTGCCATCAATTTTTCCTTGCATAATGACATGGAGAATTTGATTTCTTCCACCTCTCATTATATGGCCCAGATATTGTAATTTTCTCATTTTAACTTCTGTGACCAGTTCTTTCGTCTTGAAGAGCTGTCTTAAAACTTCCTCATTGGTAACATAATCTATGTACGATATTCTCAATATCCGCCTATAAAGCCACACTTCAAAAGCTTCTATTCGTTTCATCATGGTTTCTGTTAGTGTGGCTGCCTCTACTATATAACATGATGGACAACACATAGCATCTCAGCATACGAATCTTGAGTTCCTTGCTCAGAGACTTATTACAGAAAAACTGTTTCATTTTTATAAAGGCCTTCCCGGCGATTTCTATCCTTGTTTTTATTTCTACATATGAGTCATTATTACAGTTGATAATTATTCCGAGATATCTGTATTTACTCGTGGTTTGAATACCCACATTTTAGGATCTAAATTTTCTTTAACAAAGACCTTGAATACACACATTTTACGATCTAAATTTTCTTTAATAAAGCCCTTCTTGGTCTAACAAGTGATAAAATGGCCGTTACTTTGTGAAAAAAATCGAAAAATGTGTGTACTCAAACCACGAATTTTACAATACCTTCGGGTTTAAGTTGAAAACGTGAAGGTCGTCCTGTTGTGTTTGCAGTTTGTACCTGACCTGTTTGTGGAAGACACCATGATAGCATAGTAAACATTTTTAAAATTGTGACGATTATTGTAGCTGGCATTTAAAAGTCGTTGCACTCAATTCAGTTGCTGTTTTTTACATTGGCAAACCTCAACGTTAAAGCCCTGAAGATGGAAATAAGCATTGCCGAAAGCTTGGCAGTTAAGACCAGAATCTCCTTTATGACCCAGTCATTTTTCAAAATTTTTGCCACAACCCCAAGATTTTCTCATCTAGATTAAGTTTTTTTGCTCCCTTGGTATTCGGACACAGATGGGGTTCTATCGGCAAATCGCATAAATTAATATATCCAACTAGATGACAAAAAATGTGCAACCCGGGCTCCGATGCACCGGGCTGCTGTTCCACTACCCAATGACTACTTCGCACACCGTGAGGTGAGCAATCACACGAAAGAACCCATGGATGCCCTCTACATTCTGGCGGCTAAGATGTGTGCCACCACACTTGCATTTTTCGCAGTGCACAGAACAGCTCATCCCTCATACTACCTAGTGACCCAATGACCGTTACTAGCGGACTGACAGTGTATTCCGACCAGAGGATATTTGGTCCGCTTTTTCGTCACATTAGAGAAGATATTCGCCTCGGCAGGTGACGAGAAATCGATAACAAACATCGCCTTCTGTTGGTGGTCGAGGGGTACTATGTCGGGCTTATTTAGTTGTATAAGATCGAGCGTGGAGAATGAGTACTTTCAATAAATTCGGCAACTCTCGTTCTTCAGCAAGCAGATATGACAGGACTGGTGTCTCATCCATACCGTATCAGTGCCTTATATGGTAATATAGCACTCGTAGAGTACCGATGTGCTGATGGATGTAGGCAGTGCCAGTGTACACCTTAGATGCCAACAAGAGACGTGTAGGGGTCTCTGGCGCATGTAGGCAACCCCTACAACTAATATCGGGCACATCGATGGTCATAATCACACCAAGGTATCAAAGACTCCATATTTGCAAACCATTTAGAGCCCTCAGTCTCAACTTATCAGATCTTGGCAAGAAGAAGGTCAACTGGTCAGACTAACCACGCTCTTCTAGACGTTTGTAGAAGATTCCATCCATTGGCTTATCTTTGTGAAGTTTTTGAAAATATTGGACTTCAGCAACTTTAACGTGGGTTTTTAATGGGGTATTTTCCGAACAAAATTTTATGATGATATATTGATGTTACGTCCCCAAAAACCATGTAACTAACATTTATACTTTTTACTGTGAACGCGAAGTGGCTTAAAAGCACCTGCAAAGTTCAAACATAAAATTTCGCGCCAAAGCTGTGATGTAATAAGTCTTTCGTGGAGCTATCCTTAGAATGTGATTGTACATTGTCACCTGACCTCATTTTCTCCATCTACAGACATAACCTCCGCTTCGTATTGATATTTACAGATGTTTGTTTACATCATTTCATGATCTATCTTGGTTAAATGAGATACCGAGACAGTCGTGACACCAGGAGAGGTTGTGTATGCATGACACTAGTGACAGGCTGTTAAAGACGAGTGTTGCCGAATGACGAGTAGAATTGTGAAAAGTAACTATGAAACATTCTCAGAGTAAACTGCTAATTACATAACAATGCAAAAAATGGAATAGCTGTGCAATATAACATTTACAGTCTACAAAAAGGGAGAAACTAAATAAAGATAAAATAAAGTTTACATCTTTATAGAAAAACTATGCAAAATATTGACAACGTGACCACCTTGAATCTACGCCCAATTCAAATTAAAATAGTCACATGCTATCTACATCCGGCATAAAAATCACTTTTGATTGGTTGATTTCTTAGGCAGGAGGTTTAAGAGATTTAAATGAGCTCTTTTCAAAGGGATGATTGTCAAAGTCTATCTTTACTCCACGTGGGCAAAAAAAAATTGAGCAAACACTGCCATTATTACAAATTAGATACAAGCAATCCATTTCAGCCATTAAACAGGCAATATTAGCAAGTTGGAAAATACCCCATTGTGTGGGAGCAAGTTCCGTAATGGACCGCTGACACCTCCTCGTGAAGTCAAGCATGAGGCTGAGTTCTTTGGCTGCCCGAATTGCTGCTCTGAAAAGGAAGGCTCCTTCCCGAATTCTCGTGCTCTCAGTTTAGGGCATCGATGCTCCTAGTAACATAGCAGGCTATGGCCAGTACTACTCTGTTGTGGAGACGCTCTAAACTCAATAGTTCATGCCCTCTGAGGTGTCGTGGAAGGTATATGTGAAGGACAGAACCTAGGATGTAGACTTATTCATTTATTTATTTATTCATTCGTATCGTATCGACCCAAATGTAACCATCTCGAAGCTATGAGATATTGGTATCAAAGTTGAAAGGTTAAATCATGCTGATCTTATTGTATGGGCCATTAGTATACTTTCTAGCTGCGTACTGCTTCCTTTCCTTTTGGACCACCGTTGTTTACTAAGTCATTACTGCATCTTTTTGTATTATAATCATGAATGAGTTGTTGTTAATGTTGCCGCTAGGATTGATTTTCGTTCTTCTTTACCCTACATGAAGCCACTGAACCGTGAAAAATGCAATTATTTTGGTCATTCCAATGCCTCCTACTTTTCGGGGTGTTTTCGGGGTGATATGTCCCAGCTCTTCCATTGTCCAGTGGATGGCACCAAAGGTATATAATAACAATGGGATAGCAAGCATGTTTGTGGCCTTTACTGAAGTGTTTGACCCACGCAGTTGTGTCGGGGCAATATAGTATGATAATAATGGTAGTCCGTCAATTCCTCTTTGGCATCTAAACTGGTGTAAAGGAATCCTTGTTCATTGACAGAAGACAGCTATCCTTTTTCACGGTTTTGGAATTTGTATTGACAATACGTCATTTTCTCGAAAACTCCATTACTTCTCTATATTACTTAGGCCCAGTTTCACAATCGTTAGTTAACTAGTGGTCAAAAGAAAACTAGTGGTTAACGAGAATGTTCCATTTCATATTCGACAGTTTACGTCAAAAGCTCTGGTCAACCAGTAGTTATGTTAACCCAAGGACAAGGTATGGGTTATCTTTACGTTTGTTGTAGTCAACCGATGATAGCTTTGGGGGTTATAAATACTTGGATTTTGACACTGACGTCTAAGACGTCGATGGATTTTGATTATACTCTGTAATGACATAAATGAAAAATATGGAAAGAAAGGTTAGGTTTCTTCGTCAAAGGGTTAAGTTCTATTCACGGAACACCATTATGGCAGTTCTCTGAGACCAATACGTGGTGCCAACATAAAGATAAATAAGCTTTACAGTTGGTTTCCTTTGTAAAACAGAGCCCCCCGATAACTACCGGTTAACTTTCACCTGTCGGTTGAGTGACTACCAGAGGTTACCGATGATTGTGAAACTGGGCCTAACTAGTACTTTATTTAGGAAAGCATTTTTTGCAACATGAATGATCTTTTGCATGAGGCAAAAGATACTGGCATCCGATTATAATTAATAAATGCAAAGTAGCAATTCATAAAGATAAAAGGCAGATGCAATTGAATAGCTTCATTATGAAAACTTAATAGATCTTTTCTGCGAACGTCACCAACAGGTATACTTCCAAGAACTTCATTAGCCTTTTCTCCACGATCAGACGCTTATTATTTGTCTGTCACTACCATACTGCATTCTACTTCACCTTTTCAACAGTTAAACTTACTTTATTCTTATTACGCTCAGTTTTTCTGAAAGTAGTATTTTACCTTGTCAGGTACAAGGCCCATGAAATAATAATTGAAATGTCATCCTTCTGTTGCGGAATATGTACGAAGTTTCGACAAAAATGCAGAACAAAAGAAAATAAATGAGATATGATGTGTACTTAGGATTAGCCTTAGCTACAGGCAAGCTATAAGATTCATAGCCCTTATTAGGGCCAAACGCTACGGCTCATGAATAAAGGCAGAGAGACGGTCAACCGTTTGGTGGGGGTTCTCACGGGCCTGAGAGTGATGGAGGAACCCATTTGCTCCAGATGCTGAGAGGGGGACGAGACAGTGGTCCACTTCATTGGCAGATGTGCCGTGTATTGCTACCTCAGGCTTCAGATATTCGACATGACGGAGTTCGGGGAGGAGCCAGTGTAATCAGCGAGATGGTTGGACATACGTCCTACAGATGTAGGTTTTTAGCGTTGCTTCAGATGGGTCGGCAAAAAGGGCCATAATTGGCCTACTTGCCTGCTTCGTCTCCCCATCACTAATACTGCTACTACTAGGCTTAACTGTTCACCGATGTAATACTGTTATTACGTAGGGCGTAGGCCCATTTCACCACAAAGCTCAATTCAGCAATTATATTTAAACAAGATTCGATTAGTCAAATGGATTTCATAAACCCTAATTGATTGATTAAAGCTATAACTAGCCATTAGGTTGATTGCTCCCTCTCAGCCTTATGAGTGCTTAACTGATATAAGATAATCTATAAGAAAGTCGTTGTCACATTAGAACTTTGACGTTGCTTGCCATTTTTGTGTTTGCTACGGATACTATAGCAATTCTTTACATAAACATCAATGTCTCTACCGCATGGCCGCAAACACTATAAGGCTAGCATATATTGCCAGACATGCATTTTATATTACTACCTACATGGCTGTCTTACTATATTTTCTAGGAAGGAGAAAGGAAGGCGTTTCAAATATAAAGTTATCTAGACAAAACTCGAGTTTATAGCATATAAAACCATTTGAGAAAAACTTGTATAATATTATACAGGGTATCCCACGACGATTAAGACAAGCAATATATCAGAACTGGGCAGTAGTAGAGAATTATAATTTTGGGGGTGTGAATTAGAGCAGATGTCTTTTCTTGTCATTGCGGTACCCAATAAGGTATTTGGTTCTGGTCACGTGACGTCAGATTCAAAATTATTAATGGGACACCCTGTATATTTTTACCTTTTTGTGTTCTTCCCGATAAAGCAATTCCAACACACTAGCACATTTGAGGTCTAAAGTGATCACTTCAAGAGCTACAGGTACTTAAAGGATTGTACCACTAGCATTGATTATAACATGTAGGTACCCCTACAGTTAACTTATTTACTAGTGTTCCATAATGGTAGTGGTACAATCCTTTAATTACTTGTAGCTCTTGAATAGATCATTTTAGACCCCAAATGTGTAGTTTGTTGGAACTGATTTATCGAGAAGAACACAGAAAGGCACAAATATACAGGGTGTCCCATTAATAATTTTGAATCGGACGTCACGTGACTAGAAGCAAATACCTTATTGAGTAATACAATGACCGATATATTGTTTGGCTTAATCGTTGTGGGACACCATGTATATTTAGATTAGACGTTAGAATCAGTACGAATACAAATAATCGTATATCGAAAATAGTATGCATGTGAATTAAGCTTTATCCCTGGAACAGTATCGTACAATGTCGTGTATAGTCTGAAAACTTGACGAACAGAAACTAGCCCCAATATGGCGGATATACCAACTCTCTTTCAGGTACGGTTCAGGAAAGATACAAAATATGAATGAATTAATACAAAGCAAGCAGAAATGCTACATAATAATAATTAAATATAGACAACCTCATATTTCTAAAAAGCAAGGAAAATAGCATCCCATAATTTGGTTTAAAGTACCTTAAATTTAGGGAACTTCGTGCCAAGGGGAGAAGAAACGTAATAAACGCTGTCATAATTCGTTCTGATTAAACAAATGCCGTTCAGGAATGTTGTCAAGGATTTAATTTACGCTGGTGACTGATCTGTCGGTTTTTGAACAAGAAGCGGGGTTATTAAAATCGTCAGTTGATTACAATTTTATCGACCAACAAATTTGGTTTCACGCTTTGACAGCCACTAATTTCAATGAAATATTTGATTAGTTTTTCAACCGCTTACAAAGGCAATGCTTCGTTTGCTGCTATTAATAATGCAATTTTGAATTGCATTAGTCGGTACCATGCATGGGGAAATATAACTAACATATATTGACGTTAAATTTATTACAGTGTTATTCTCTAACCAAAATTTAATTTTCTGGTTATATCAACATAGAGTATTCATGTAAGTGGGAGAATTAATATTAGTTTGGTTCAAAGGAACAGATACATTGGGTTTTCTGGTAATTGAAAACTTTTCACCATAGGCGCTTTTGTTCTGGAGGGTCGCTAATTTGATAAATAGGGGATTGCCCTTTGTATGGTCTACTTAATAGTGAGAAGCTTCATCTTACATGTTCCTAAAGTATTTGCGAGCTGCTGCTGTATAATCTAATTCAAAGAGGTTTACCATTTTGGCTACCAAAGCTTTTTAAGTCTTTCCTAGAGGGGAGAAAGCTTCGGATCAAAATTGACGGTGTTGTACCTACAACACGGCTGGTGTTCCTCAGTGTTCGGGCTGTATAATTTTTTTAGCTTTTTGTATATTGACCGTTGTTAACCAATATTTAGAAATAAAATCCCGCTATACGGTCAAATATGCATAATTTCAACGACATTTTGACGCTTAAATTTGCGTCACCTTCAGGTTATGTCTGGTAACTAAAATTAAAACTGAAATGATAAAGATTAAACTAAACTTCATAAAACGAATACAACAATGTCAGTATGGAAAACACAAATAACAATATTGACAATTTTACAAAACACATTACAATTTAAAAAGAAATAATGAAATGCATAGAAAACTTATGTCATAACAGTCACATAATTATATTTTTGCTGGCTAAGGTTGGAAATTTGATTCTTATGGAGAGACTGGTGGTGGCTGATAACATGCACATTAAAAAAATATACAAATAGAAAATATACTGAAAACTATTTCGAGAAAGGTAAGTATTGGTAAGGTGGAAGAATGTATATATGTTTATTGAGTTTGTATATATGTATGCATGAGAGATTGCTCGTATCTGTTCTGAAATTCATACTTTTAGAAGTATTTTTATATGTATGATATCTAAGATGTTTCTCTCTGCATAACGTTCTAACATTGTCAAAATGGATGGAATGTCTATTTTCTGTAGCATGCTTGCTAGGAGCGGTAGAATTCACGTTGTTATTTTTAGGCCCAGTTTGACAATCATTGGTAACCTCTGGTAGTCACTCAACCGACAGATGGAAGTTGACCAGCAGTTATCGGGGAGCTCTGTTTCACAAAGGAAACCAATGGTAAAGCTTATTTATCTTTATGTTGGGACCATGTATTGGTCTCAGAGCACTGCCATAATGGAGTTCCGTGAATACAACCTAACCCTTTGACAAAGAAACCTAACCTTTCTTTCATATCTTTCATTTATGTCATTACAGCGCATAATCAAAATCCATCGACGTCTTAGACGTTAGTGTCAAAATCCAAGCTTCGGTAACCCCCAAAGCTGTTATCAGTTGACTACAACAAACGTAAAGATAACTCAAACCTTGTCTTTGGGTTAACATAACTACTGGTTGACCAGAGCTTTTGACGTAAACTGTCGAATATGAAATGGAATATTCTCGTTAACCACTAGTTTTCTTTTGACCACTAGTTAACTAACGATTGTGAAACAGGGCCTTAATGTCATACTTATGTTCATATATAGGTTGGGGAGCTGAAGAGGCTCATGATTTTGAGACGTGGTGTTTTGTAGTTATCTCCCGAAGCAGAAGTTTTGCGGACCCACATAGTGTAGTAGAGATGTAAATATGAAGAACGTTGTTCAACAATAGCCAAGCACTGAGTCACTGTTGGTTATTTTACTATTTTAATTTATTGCGTTCACTATAGCAAACATTTTTTCATAAAAATGATGTTTATGAAGTTGGTGACGACGACTCGTCAACTTTATGTACATTGGATCCAAACTGGAATTGCTATGGTATCCAATCTACGCAACACATATATAAGTAGCATTGAAAAGATACAAAGAACATTTCTAAAATTTTTATTATTTAAATCATCGGGGAACATCCGGAGAGGGGATTTGACTACTCGCTTAAATACATTTAGCTTCATGTTACTGAATAGTAGGAGAATTATAGCCAGTTTGAACATTGTATATGATGTTCTAAGTAATAGGCTAGTAGTATATGAGTAGTGCAAGACCAATTTTCACATTCCTGTGCGAGACTTAAGACATCTGTCGCTGGTGAATCAACTGTCAACGTTAGGTATGTATGGGAATGGAGAAGTTTCCAAAAAAATAAAATTTGGAAAATTCATTATTATCTGATAGTCTATCTCTTCACTTGAAGAACGTCGAAAAAATCATCTGAATATTCCAAAAAACGGCGGAGTTATTCAATTTTATATTTGCGTAAAGCGACCGCGGAGACGAAAACCCGTTTGACGTCACATGTCTGGTTGGGACTCCGCTATGCATACGCTGCGCTGTACAGTGGGGTGGTTGTAAAACTGAAAAATTATTGTATTCATAACAGGCCATCCACTAACCTGTGAAAGAAAGGCCTAGCGTCATAATACACTTTTTTAGGTGCATCCGAACATTACCTTGGCTATTACGGATCGTCGATTTAGAATTTTCTGATGTATACATGCGAGAGTATTGCTTCTGATCATTCTGTATGGTGTAACTAGGAACCTATAGGGTTGATTTCAATTAAATTTTCACGCAGTATTACTACCGCTGCGAGGATGTAAAATCATTATGATTTTTAAAAGTCGTGTCAGCGGCGGCGCGGCGCAGCAATAATAAAAAAAAACTAAAAATATAGAAACAGCTCAAACTTCGTTTTTAAGCGTTTTAGGGGTTTCGTGATCATTTTCTACTTTTTTGGGTGGGGGTGAAATTGGGGTAGTTGGGGGGTGGGTGGTCATTAAACTCAACTTTTTGTATTCATAATAGGCTATCGATTGAAATATTTGTTTGGGGTTTTTATGGTGGTGTTAGTACACCTGAGTACAATGCAATATTTATAGTTTCTCGGTCTGCTAGACATATTCTAATAATACGAGTACCAATAAACTGCAGTGTATCGTTTTGTCACCGTCGGCGTCGCCTACCCTACTGAAAACAAGGAACGAATGAGGAGGCCGGCGCCGGCGGCGTCGGCGTGGTGGCTTGCGGGAGCAGCATCCTCGACAGGGCATACACAGGCTTGCGTTGTATCGTGTGTCGTGTGACGTCACAGCGGCTTCGCGCGGAGGATACGACAATTCAAACTTTGAAGGACTATAACTTTTTTGTTAATGGAGATAATTACAAAATTTTTTCGCCGTTGTTCTCTAACCCTTTAGGACTATCTGATTAACTAAAATTTGAAAAAATGGAAACTTTCTCATTTTAATTCTTTACATAAATATTACGACACCAATAATTCATCTAAAAGTAGAATTGAAGGATGTTTTCTTGTACTCTCCCGCAATATGTAATCCATTTCCTACTCTGCTGTGATAAGGTCCAGTAGGTTAGGTTAGTTAGATTTTTTTGGCATGCTGTACCTGATGTTATTTGATTTATTGATTTCCTATAATGCGCCTGTTGGAGATATCTACCTATCAATCTACATCGCGGCTGGAACGTGAATTATGAAAAATGCTTTACGCTGACTGTTTATAGGTAGTATTACCTGTTGAAAAGTAATTTGGTAATCGCTGTCTAACTTAATGGGAGTAGATAAAATACTTTTCTGTGTGCCACCTCCAGAACAAAACTTCTTCATACGGCACTGAAAATCTCAAACTTTGTGGTATACCATCTGTTTAAGTAACCTCAAATCTGATAACTTAAATCATCTCCGTGTACACAAAACATTTTGAAAGCCTTTTGTCTCTTACTGTTCACGTAACGGCATATACTGTACTACGTCCTATTAATTAACCAACAAACTCACAATTTAGGCGTAGTTGAGAGACGAGATCTGTCTTTGAAAGCACATTTTCATAATGAGCGCAACAGCTTTTCGCGTAGAAGATGGCAGAAACTTACGGGCACTTCTGAAAGAGATGCGCAATTAGCTGAATCTGTATAACGACGACGGCGACGCCTTGTGGATGACTCAACACCTGTACGCAAATCCGTCCGCGCCCAAAGTTTCCATTGCTCTGCCACCAGCAGTGACGCCGTTGCGAATTCACATCCCCCGAGTTGCGTTCCAGTTTGGAATTTATCGCGTAATATGTAGAGGTATTCCTGCCGCAATACGGTAGTTCCGAATATTGTATTCATCAGGGTCAGGAGCGCTCTGGATAAGTCATTATTTGAATGCGGGATTGTAGTGCTTCGGACATGACACACATACAAACGTAATACCACTTTTCATGCTATCGCTTGCATGTCGGGATCTCAAATCAAGGTGCTGCCAAAAAATGCCGGAAAAAGAACCGACTGCCAGTGGATTTGAACCCGCGCCTACGGAAATCTAGTCCTACGCTCTGCTCGCTGAGCCATGGCGGTCATGGCAACCCAGCCCGTCCAGAAGCTATCCACTTCGAAGAACTCCGAAATACTGCATTTCTCAGAAATAGCTTCTGAAGATGCCGTCCACTCGTGGTGCCGAAACGTCAAGCCTCAATGCTCAACGACGCCGGCGTAAACTCAAGGCCGCAAAAACTTTACACAGTACAGGGTGTCCCATTTTGGGCACTTTTACGGTGTATCTCGGTTATTTTTGAAGATAGAGTGTTGCGGTTTTCGCGAGAGTGTGCTACTGTTTTGTGAAAATAAAGATGCCGTCAACAAAATTATCATGGCCCTCTTGGTTTTTGAGATACAGTGTGAGAACGAAAACTATCGATTTTGGGACTACCCTCGTAAGTCAGTTGTCTTTTATCTTATTGAAAAGTTTAAAAAGAGTCTTATATAATTTATTCTGTAGAATCCAGTGGTGTTGTTTGATTTTTTCAAAATAACTTAATACTAATATATATTTTTGAAAAGCCTGAATTATTTCCGATTGACTTCAAAAATAATATACAGGGTGTTCCATTTAAAAAAATATATGTTTGCTTCATAACTGAAAAATGATTAGGGCAAGAAAAAACCAAACTACACCACTAAATTCTACAGAAAAATCCTATACAACCCTTTATTAAACTTTTCAATAAGATAAAAGACAACCGAAATACGAGGGTGGTCCCGAAATCGATAGTTTTCGTTTTAAAAACCAAGAGGGCCGTGATAATTTTATTAACGGTATCTTTATTTTCATGAAAAGGTAGTACACTGTCGTGAAAACCGCAACACTCTATCTTCAAAAATAACCGAGATACACCGTAAAAGTGCCCAAAATGGGACACCCTGTACATTCCTAAAGTTTGACTGCGTCGCCATCAACACGATATCTGAAAACAATACGCGTTTTCCATCCTCGCCACGGTAGTGAGACTGTTTCAAAATTTCATTAACATCAATTCAATAATTAACGCGTTACACAATACAGAACGATCTAAGGTAATATTCCCATATATACAGCAGAAAATGCTAAGGCCCTTAGTTTCTTTGATAAGTAATGTTCGCATGGACTAAAAAGTGTATTATGATGCTAGGGCTTTCTCTCTCAGGTCAATGGACAGCCTATTGTGATGACAACAAATTTTTCAGTTTTACAACTTCAAACCCCCCAACTACCCCAATTTCACAAAAAGGTATAAAATGATCATTTACACCTAAAACGCCTAAAAACGAAGTTTGAGGAATATTTGAAATAATTTTTTTTGGAATTATTCCGCCGCCCATGCACCGATAACGAAAATTATAGCAACCCAAATTTCATCACAATCCATGTAGCGGTTAGTGAGATTACGAGGCTAGAAAAACACAATAGACAGACAGACACATCCACGGAGATGAGTGACGTGGATTTTGGTTATGTAGATACCATAAAATGTACAAAAATCGTGCTATCTCAAAATCGAAAGCACCTATCGCTGTGGGAAGTGAAAAGAGCACCCATAAAGTCACTGTTGATTATCATAAAGGTGCAAGGTGCAGGAGCACAATATCTGCTTTGAAAGCACCTCTAGATGACGTTGTCGGGAGCTTTGATGAGGACACATGTGACGTCACTAATGCTTTTGATTGCGTCGATATCGCCATATTAATAAATAACTAGAACTTTACGGAATCAGAGGTAACACGTTAAAGTTATTAGAATCCTACTTGTCAAACAGAAAGCAATACGTATGTTGCAACAATAAGGAATCTCCACTTTTGACTGTAACCAGTGGCGTACTACAAGGATCGATGCCGGGACCGCTGCTATTTCTGGTTTATGTAAATGATCTTCCATTGTCCATTTCAGATAAATGTTTTGTTTGCCGACAAACGACAGTTATATGTAGAGCAAATACAACCGATATCGAGAGCTTAGCATAAGCGAGAAAATGATTCGATGCAAATCATCTCAAACTGAATGTGAGCAAGACACAAAAAATTGAATTCAGTTCAAATAAACGAACAGATAAATGTGCCCCCATTAAGTTGCTGGCAATTGTTTTAGATAGTTTTTCGATTTGGTCACCCCATGTGGACTATCTTTGTGCTGAGCAAATATTTACGCTCAGGTAACTTGGACCCTATGTTGATAACATCATGATCATAACTGTTTATTAATCTCTGATACATAGCAGAATATCGCACGGAAAGCAGGCAATCCGAATATTAGCTAATGTGCCTTATGGAACATCATGTAGAGTACATTTTAAAGCTCTGAGGATACTCTCTTAGCGTGTTTATGTATCGTGGATAAATGTTCATCGAAATGCAGATATGTTCACATTGTTGCGCTCCATGCTCTCGACTCCGAATGACGTTAATAAACTAGATGTCAGTATATACAACTATCTTATTAATTACTTCAATAACACCTCGGTTCAGTACATATATGTCCATTTATATATTTAAAAGAATTGTAAAAAAGTTCTTGTTAACTCATTGTTTTTACACCTTACAGGAGTATATTACGTTTTTGACTGCTGCACGTACCTGATTTATGAATGGTGACTGTAAATACAAATTATGTATGAGAACGGTCAATAAAATATCTATCTATTAGACATTAGATTTTCTGTAATACTTCGCAAGTGCGTTTTTGCAAGAAAACGCTGTCATATCACCATTTCAAAAAGCCAAATCTCGTCAATCAAACTTAATTTTGAATGTCTGTACAAGAGTGGGCTTGGTTGCCGAAACCGAATTAGGAATTTGTTTTTTAATGCCTCAGTGTGCTTTCGCGAGCTCATACCTTTTTTTCTTCAGCACAAGATAAACATGATGGTCTTTTAAAACTTTGTTACGATGCTAAAGTTACACGAACCCCTATTTGCGGCGACTGGGGTTCCTCTCCTATAAAAAAAACACTGCTCCTGCGCTGCCTCTTCTGCATACAGCGACGGGACCTTGTGAGCATAGCTTCGTTGCTGCGGGTGTCTTTTAGCGGGCAGCCTTAGCCTTCTTTTTATCAGTTTTCAGTACAGTGGCAGTAGTTATTCTGTTATTTTTTTAAAGCAGCGTCGACAGCATTGGCTGAATACGCCTCTTTTTCCAATTATATTTTGAGGTATATGCTAATCTGTTTTAAGAAGCTAGACACGGTCCTGATATTTGGGAGAGAGGTTGCTAATATCTGATGCAGTTCTGAATACATTTGCAGTCTTCCTTTAAGGGAGTTACATAACGGAAAGTCTGAAAGTGTTTTGCGTCACAGTTTGTACACATCGGAGTGGCGCCCCTTAGAGTAGGTAAGAGAGGGTATGGTTGGTGTGTCCTATGTGAAGTCTTAATCTTCAAAAACCGGTCTCTCTGTTATTTTATTTTCAAGGGCATTTCGGGTAAAGGTGGTCATAACATTCCAGTTCTCATATGAAAAAAAGCATCAGATTCGAAATATGTTCCCTGGGCTTTTTGTTGTTGTAGCTCTGGTATTGGTTCCTCGCCGTGTTCCATCACGTGCACTTCAAAAATGCGCATCATCCACATCACCACAGTATAGACAAAAAATATACCGAGATACTCAACACAATTTTCCCGTGATCTACGAATGTCAACAATTGAAACGTCAGTGGGCGCACCGCGTCAATTATTCATACGATTGATTGCCTTAAAGCCAATCTTAAAGTTTTTAATCTTAACCTCAATCAACAACCCAATACTTCTTTCACAGCATACTGTGATCTGTCGCTGATTTCTAGAAGAAGACTAACAACGGCAGTGTTATCAGCAAAGGTATAGGTTTTACAGTAATTTGAGAAACCTCACAAACATGTCCTACCCATACAACGCGTGCAGCGAACGTCTAAAGTATGCATTTATTTGAAAAACCTCACAAGTCCTAGATAATTATGTAGTGTTTCACAAATATCAAAAAATATTTGAATGGCCAAGTACTGGTAACACAGTTGAAGATGTTGATGAAAACTGATCTGCTCTTGTGTTATTATTGAGATCACTAACAAAATAAAATTATTTGCAAAAAGGTTTTGTGTTTATTTGAGAGTCCCCAATTGTCCAAAGCCATTTCTTTTTTTCTGTCACAGCACCGCAAGATCTTTTACTTCTCTTTCATTAAAAACTTGACTCGGATACTTGTTAAAGTAGTTATTTTTATAGATCTTCAGGTAGTTTTGAAATAAAACAGTTTTCTCAGTTTTCGTCAAAATAGTGATTTTACCCCATGTGGGGTTTCTGAAATAAGTGATTCAAACATCAAAAAAAACTTTTAATGGCCAACTACCAGTAATACAGCTGAACATGTTCATGAAAGCGTCACCGAATTAAACCGATCATAGTTTCTGTACAAGCTTATAATCAACAAATATCTCTCTCACGAGAGGAAGGAAAACCGTTTAGCGACGTTGTCCTATGTCAAATATAAGTCCATTTGTGGTGCTTATGCCTATACATTTTGATGTTTTTTGTTATGTTTTATTTTGCTTTGTGCCTGCCTTTTGTATTTTCTACCGAAATATCAATATTTCTCTCGATTTTATATAAGCAGTCAGAGCTGCTGTCAAAACTAACTACAAAGTCGCCCCGAGTGCAGCAAAATGTCATGTTAACATTTCATTGCTTCAAATGAGCTATGCTCGCTTACACTTGACTGATGGTCAAGTCACTCTCGAACGACTGCGAAAAACAAAAGACTCAAGGAACCCTCAACTGTTAATAAACCCCCCTGAGATGCCTCACGTTTGACAGTTAGCAGCAGCATTGACCAATATGTTAGATGCACGTCAGTTATATTTACGTACACAATACTTTGATAACCCAGCATCAACAGAAAGCATATTTAATCCCGATCCAACACAACTACAAAATACGAAATAGAGATCACGCACAAATCCCCAAACCTGAAAAACTGTCCAACAGAGGTCGTTCTTTTATTCTTGGGTCCTCAAAGCTATAATACTATACCAGAACATCTGAAAACTATAAATTCCATCTCCATCTCCAAGGACGTTAAAACAAAGAGTTTTCTCCCACGCACAAGGTTTTCACATTCAGTAGGTTCTACCATTTATTTGCCTTGTTGTGCAATGTACGTTTTTTATACATATTCGGTAAATAAATTATTATTATTATTACTACTAAACCGTCAGGTGCTCCACGGTATCTAGACTATCTCAGAGTTATATTTAATG
Organism: Callosobruchus maculatus; assembly: GCA_951848785.1. NCBI lineage: Eukaryota > Metazoa > Arthropoda > Insecta > Coleoptera > Chrysomelidae > Callosobruchus > Callosobruchus maculatus. Next base: position 14,132,872 of record CATOUR010000041.1, on the reverse strand, counting down.
ACCTATAATTTAAGTTTTGCGGTTAATACGCAGCTACCAGTAGATCATGATTACGCTTTAAAAAAAAATATTATTCAGATGGTCCTGACCTGCAGGATTGCCAATCCAGGAACCCAGATCACTACCAAAAAATTAAGTCCGAAATGCACGTCTTAATCAGCTGATCAAATAGACGTCAAGCCAGTATAAAGTATCCGGTAAAATGGTATATATTGAGCATCGCAAAATAATGTCACGTGTCAAATTCCGAAACAAATCCGATCCTACGTGACGCGTCAATTCCCGAACAAATCCTCGCATGTAATAAGTTGGAACAGTAATGCCATATCCGACAGCAGACGGGTGGCAGCAGATTTCCGAAAAACTGGAAAAACCGATGTTCCAACTTCGCTAGGATACGTTTTCATCCTAGTTACAAAAAAGCCTTCTATCAATCCACGTCTACGTGTGATTTCCACCTAATCCGACATAAAAGCATTTTCCGGGTAATATAAGTTTGTATTTGCGCAGTAAAAAGCAGAAGAAAATTCTTTGTTGGGAAGCGAGGAGGTATATAATGGAAGCGGAGAATGTGAAGGAAAGCGAAAAATGACTGTTTCATTTAGTAGCGTTTTTATCCACAATTTAGCTCTGCACGTAGCCGTTATGAGACCATATTTGATACACTCTAAAAGGAGAAACTTGGTTTAGTGGAAAAGTGGACAGTAATAAGAACTAAAAATTGAATTACACAGGACTTGATAAAACCGCTATTTCTTTTTTTTTTTTGAAAGTTAGCCCAATCATAGAACTCAATGTGTTTCAATTGATTAAGACAGTTCTTCAACCTCATTGGTTCCGTCAGGTGTGCCTCAAGGTTCCATATTGGGCCTATTATTATTCTCAATATATACTTTCGATTTGTCCAAAGTTGTCATTCTATAATCCAATCATTTCTAGACGACGCTCAATTACTGCATTGCTTTAATCCAGAAGACGTGATTAATCATAGTATAATGTTACAAAAGGATATAGATCAACTGATTGATGACGCAATTCTGTTCCAGCCATAACCTGAATATAAATCCAGGAAAGTCCAAAATTTTGTTGTTTTGTACTGAACGAAAGAAAAATTATGTTACTTCAAAATTAAACATTCGTATCAATAATCAAAATTTACAATTTGTTGACTATTCAAAGATTCTTGGAGTAGTTATTGACACCAAATTGAGGTTTATCGAGCATGTTAAAAGTCTTTCTCAAAAACTTATCTAAGGCTTCGTACCTTTATTGCAAACAGATTTATTTTAAATTACAAATTACGTCAGAAACTCTGAGAGGCATTGGTGACCAGTCTTAAACTACTGTAATATTTTGCACTTTCCTTGTATGGACTACCTCATTAAGAAAATGATCCAAATTATCCAAAACAATTGTGTTCGATTTATCTTTAGAATGCGTAAATTTGACCATGTTTCAGCTAAATATCCCATACTTAAATGGCTCAACATTAATGACTCTGGCGAAGTATCATTATATCGTACATAAATTATTGTCAACGTCATAGCCTCTTTGTCCCAGAGAAAAAAATTCATTCAACATTAATATACACAATAAAACTCTCAGGAATAGAATTATTATAATACCACAACATACTACGACATTATTTTTCATACAACGTTGCTATTATCTATAGTTCTTTACCAAAACCATATAAATAATATTCCTTATCAGTTTTTCGACAAAAGTTCAAATGTTTTCTTTTTAATTCATCACTTACCTAACAGCTGCATCATAATAGACACATACAAACTATATTATATTTGCGATGGTTGCTCTATATCTCCGCTAACCCTCGTATATCGACTCTCATATGTAGTTGGCATAAAAGCGCACTTATCTGGTTAGGTGAAGCGAATGCGCCTTTGCGTTCCGCCAAGAAGTTTCCTGCCTTTTAGCAGTACTTCCTTTGGTTTGCCGTTACCTCCGGGTACCAGATGGCGCACAGACAGATCTTTTCTGTCGCCTACTCTTATACTATATTTCTTTTAATCATTTTATCCCTATTGATATTATAAGATTTGTTTCTGATTCAGTCAATACCTTTATTTGTATATCATCAGGATAACCCAGCCCCTTCAAGTATAACCCTTTAAGGTCCCTCGGAAGGCTCCGTGGCTGGTATTGACTTTTGAAAATAAAAAGGCTATGTGTTGGAGAACGATACCACCATAAAAGGTGGCTTAGTGCTTCAGAAGCTTTCATTGAGGAATTTATCCAGCTCTGGCTGAATGCCAGTTATGATGCCATGTTGCAGCTAATTCAATATATTCATCCGTACACAGCGAGGCTATATCCGATCCCTTTAGTTGAGCTCCAAGGCCATTTAGAATATCTTACGATAGGAATAGGCTTTTGAGTATAACAGTGACTATATATTGGAAACTGACAGCACTAAGAAAGAGAGCTTAATGCTTCAAAAACTTCCAGTAACGGATTTGTTCCACTCTCTTCAGCGGACCATGAAGCCCTCCAAATCTGTTGAAAATTAGAAGGACCAAGCGCTGGAAAACCAAAGCATCTTGAGGAATTGCTAAGAGGGATACTAAAAAAACTTTCATTCGGGCCTTTACCTAGCTATGGCTGGACTTTGCTTATCATGGTAATGTATGGTAATAATAATGTTAAGTCATCGTCTTTCTCCATAAACAACCAGATCATAGACATTCCAATCATTTTGAAAAATAAATATTTCTTATATTGCACTTCAAAAGCTTCGAGCGCTTAGTGCTTCGAAAGCTTCTACTATGGACTTCGCCCAGATTTGGTTGGATGCATATTATGATAACTGTACCGAATCCTGACTTTTAAGACAATCCATCATCTTTATCTATACACAACCAGACAATATACACTTTTAAGAACTTTCAAGAATTGAAGCACAATTCGAAAGCTTACATGGCTTCAAAAACAAAGAGCTTGATCTAGCTATAGTTGGACGCTGATTGTGAGGGTACTGGAGTTATATCCTGGCTTTTAGGCTCATTCACCACCTTTGTTCATACACAATCAGATCATAAACAGTTCAAGCACTTTGAAGGGGGATTGTGTTGTAGCACACTTCAGAAGCTTTGAGGCTTAGCGCTTCAAAAACTTTAACTGGGGGCTTTCCCAGGTCTGTTTAGATGCCGCTTATGACGGCACTGTACTACATCCTGACTTCTAAGCCAATTCAATACCTTTGTTCATACACAAACAGGTCATAGAGTTCGTGCGCTCCTAATTGCACAACGTGTTTAGTGAAAACAAAGGAGGCCGCTCCAGTAGACTCACCTTTCACGTCTCGCGATGCCACGTGGTTATTGGGATTTTGCCCGGAAATCAATTAAGCTACCCTCGCAACTATCCCTCTCTTCTAGTTCCATCTGCCTGCAGCGAATAACAGTAACGCACCGGGAAAGTACCGAAGAATTATTGTGGTGGAAAATAAATTCGTTTTGGCACCCCCTGAAAAACAGGGCAGGTATTTGATTCGAAAGTTATGACTAAAAGTGGCTGTCCACTGAGGCAACTTGGTCAACTAATACCAGCTTTAGACGGTGTCTTTTGAGCACGCTCTCATTAGCTTCATCTGTATGTTTGTTTGTTTGTAGGTTTTTAACTCTCCTTTGGACTAAGAGCAACTTGGTCAACTAATACCAGCTTTTGACGGTGTCTTTTGAGTACGCTTTCATTAGCTTCACCTGCGTGTTCGTTTGGTTGTAGATTTTTAACTCTCTTTTGGATTAAGAGCAAGTGGATCACTATTGTTATTAACGCGCTTCTGATATACAGGGTGTTTCCTGATTGAATGTCAATATTTATGGGGGCGATATTTGGGTCCATTTTAAGAAGAAAACTTTATATGAATGTATTTCCTAAACGTCTTACATTTTGAAATCATCATCATAGTCACAATGTCTTGACAGACGTGTTGTGAACTCGTAAAATGCATTAAGTTGGAGCTAGAGTATTGCCGACACGCATATATTATCAAAGTTTTGAGAACTGTAGCTCACCAGGGGCGCTCTTGGTACTCATATTCAGCAACTCTTGATACTCATATCTAGCAAGTGTTTCGTCGTATCCACCCAGCGTGTAAGGGAACGGCCACAGCGCCGCCCACTCGGTGCATGACCCTGAACTACAAGTTTCTCCATATTATCGCTTCTGTGTATATGTCCAAAGAATGTAAGCATTCTCGTCAACACTTAGGATTACCGAGCTCATCCAGTATGGAAACGTTAGTTCGATGGGCGGTATAAGGAACTCGCAGCATTCTCCTCCACGTCCACATTTCAAAAGCATCTATGCGAGCTCGATCTGTCTTTTTAACAGAGTAAGTTTCCGAGGCATACAAAAATATGGAGAACACAAGAGACTGAACCAGCGACATTTTGGTAGCTTTAGTGATGTTATGGTCACGCCATGCCTCTTGATTCATAGTACATGTATGATGAATTTCATTAAATTATCTGAAGTGTTATTGTAGTTATTAATAATAAACTATTTATTGTTGAAAACTTTACCACCCTGTATCTCAAAAGGTAAGACATTTATTACATACGTTCATATAAAGTTTTCTTCCTAAAATGGACCCAAAAATCGCCCCCATAAATATTGACATTCAGTTAGGAAACACCCTGTATAAGATGCGTTCATCATATGTAAATTTTTTCAAATAACTAACCACTTTATTTAAAACTGAATAAAGCAATTGTCACTTACATGCAGCTCAGAGTCATCTTGCTCACTTTCACGTAATAATTGACTAGGGACTAGGTCAACGACATGCGATGCGGATGTAAAAAAGATGACTCATTGGGATTTTGCGCATTTATAGATAGCTTGTGACACTACATCCAACTGTTTGGGAGTTGGTATATTTGAATCGCTTATTGCAGAAAGCCCACATGACTCACAATCACTATTTTGAGGAAACTTGAAAAAACTTGTGTATTTTTAAAAACGACCTGGAGATCTATAAAAATAAATACTCCAACATAAAGGGTGTGTATCTGGTGTCAAGCACCTAACAAAAGAGAAATAAAAACTCTTCCGATGCTGTATCAGAAAAAAATAAATCTCGTTGGACAATTTTCTCAAGCAAACACACATTTTTTTGCAAATCATTTAATCTGGTTAGTGATCTGAAATACAATAACATAATAATACAGGGACAGGCCAGTTTTCATGTACATATTCAGATGCGTCAACAGTGCTTGCCACATTCAAAGATTTTTTGATATTAATTTGAGAAACACCACATGTCCAGGACTTGTGAGGTTTCTCAAATAAATGCATAGTTCAGACGCAAGTGGAATTTCTCCTCGAAATATGTGAGTCTACCCTAGAAGAACATGTTAAGCTGAAAAAGTCGAAATGTCAAATTTATGGACCTGTGGTGTTTCTCAAATAAGCGATTCATTTGTGGAATTTATTCAGGAAAGTCTGCTATGAATACTGGTCAAAAACAATTGTTCGTCTTCATTACACAGAGTGTTAATAAATACAGTTTGACAAACTAAAAAAAGCACTGAGTAGCGTAAATTTTTATAAAATTTTCAACTTTTGAAATGTTATAAGCACACTAGGAACTGGAATAGGTGTCTGCCATTGGGGTTTTGTATAAGAAAAGGAATACAGGGTTGGGATAAAGTATGGAACCAAGCAAATAACTTTGAAACGGAAAGAACGATATTATTGAAAATTTTCAGATAAGTGTAGTGACGTATAATACATCCGAAGACATTATGTTGGCTATTAATGTACTTCCGGTTTAACCGGAAGTACCGTCAACTTTTTTTAATTTAAATGGGACACCCTGTATATTTTTGCAGATTTGAATACATCTTATTTTAGACAATAGAACACGTCCATAGTGGGTTTAGTATTTGTTTCTGTAAAAATGGTAAAGATAAAGCTTTTTTATTTGTCTCACAATTCGTCCGTGGCGGTCTGCGGTTTTCCCGTTTTAGGTAAACTTTTAATATTCCCAATTAAAATAAAACGTTTTAGTGGCTCTGGGGGGATGTGAATCATTGAATATTTGACACACTTCTTTATAAGTTCTCTCGCGATCGCCAAAATCGATCGTCATTAAGACTTTAAATGGCCGGCATCTTTAACGTCTGAAATGATAAAGAAGCTTTCTCTCACGTTTTTACAGAAACAAATACTAAACCCACTATAGACGTATTCGGAAGAAAAATGTATTAAAATCTGCAAAAATGTACAGGGTGTTCCATTTAAATTAAAAGAGTTGACGGTACTTCCGGTTAAACCGGAAGTACATTAATAGCTAACGTAATATCTTCGGATGTATTATACGTCACTACACTTGCCTGCAAATTTTCAGCAATATCGTTCTTTCCGTTTTAAAGTTATTTGCTTGGTTCCATACTTTATCCCAACCCTGTATATTAGAATATATTAAAACGGCAGATTTGCTAAAATGACTTTTATAACCCACTTTTTTTCGCCTTTGGTCTCCCGCTCACGCCCAAGGGAACGGTCGCGTCGACTCTTGCCAGTGATCTGCAGTCTCTCATAGTCTAAGAAGACTATTATGTGCAAGATACAATATAACGTCAAATCAAGTTTTGAACAAAATTAAAAGCTTGAATGCTCCCACTAAGAGCTTACAAAAGTTACAAAGCAGAAAAGTCGAAGCCTAACCTCCGAAATATACAAGAGCATTATCATTTTGGACAACAGCATTTTCTCTATAAAGAAATAACATTTTTTTCAGAAATTACCATATCCAACCCTTCCGTTTGTTACGTTTATCATTTCTCGCTATGAAATAATAGATAAACCCAGTCACAAACCTCTTTACCTAACAAACACTCATGATGAAACTTGCAAGACGCAGGAATTTATCAGCTTTAAAAGTTAATGGTATGTTGTACGATATACAAAGACAACGGTGTTGTGCGCTATATTGCATATGCTGCTGTACGCAAGCAAAAACGCATTATCTAAAGCTAGCTTAATTCCAGTGTATGTTGCTGATCCTCTATAAACTATTACATATTCATGAGATGGATTCACCTGAGTTTCGGCCAGCTCTGCGGTCTTTATCTGAGCATAATGACTTATCAAAAAATTAATTTTGAATAACACTATTTGACAGCTACTTCAAGAGATAGCTTTTGTTTTTTTGCTTACTTACTAACCAAGAAACGGTGATACTGAGGTGCATGCCCATTTGATGCTATATGAATTAGCTGTCATTAGCTGTTACCGAAAATGAATAGCCACCAAAATCTTTTTTTCCGATATTTAGCGCTTTTAAGACCAATCATTGTAAAATATTGTGGTGTGCATAATGGTAGGGTGTGCAGCTTACGGTTGTAAAAACCACAGCAGCAGAAAGGAACCAGGAATCACTTATTACAGGTAAATTTTGGTAATTTTTTGGCGCCATTTGGTAACAGAAATGTCAGTCGTGAGGTCCATCCTCTCTCTTTCCTTGTCTAAGTTCTGAAGTCTTCAAGAATACTAGTGCGCGATATTGACTTGATCACTCTTCATATGCCAGGGAACCCGAATTCATGTGCTTTTGTGATTTTTTAAAGCTCACTTACATTATTTTGAACAAAATTCGGGCATTTTTATTGGTAATGTGAAATTAGTGTTATTGTATAGATGCGAAAAATGCAAAATCACAAAGCCAATGAGCAAAATAATGGCATTAAAAGATGTCTACGGATAAGCTCATTATATTGAATAGCTATCTGTTGTTATTTCTGATCGGAGTTTTATTCAACACATAATCGCAGGTCGTGAACGCTGTTTTAAAAACATTCAAATTAAATAGCGGTTCGCTGTCTTTTGATCCTTTTTAATTGGCATATTTGGATAACTATGACAATTTCAGATTTGCGAATTGCTGTTACGTTCGGCAGCGTAACGCTTTCCCTGAAATGCGTCATTATTCGCCTCATTCACACATACCTGCGTAATATCCCTTGATCTGTATATATTTGACAGCAATTAACATGCAATCTACAATCACAATTACGCATAATTATAATCCAACTGTACGAGGAATGTGTACATGCATGCTTGCAGTTACAGAAAATCGATAAAATATGAACGCTATGGGCTGCCAGCTGAATCTAAATCCAAAATTGAGCAATTTGCTCTGCCTGGACACGAATTATATGTGATTGATGCTCACTGCGGAAGCCACACAATCAGCTGGACCACAAAATGTTTTTTCGAAATGGAACTAGACACATGTCTCGCATTGCTGTCTATGAGGACATGGAAAATCATCAACCAAGTAACAAAATTTAGATAAGAACCTTATGAGTACAGGGTGTTCTACTAAGAATGGACGCCGGTAAACTTTAATCATATAACATTGAGCAACAAACACTATTGGGTAAATCGGCTAAGAGAAATCGCTGGAAATTATTTTTTAGTTCCGCAAGTAGCCGCTATGGGGCGTAACTGTTACAATCAATCAGAAAAATGACTTTGCCTAAAAAACATTCCAAATAAAGGTATACTATAAATCCTATTTTATTTGTTAATCGTTTTTGCTTTATCTTGTAAGATACAGTGGTATAAGTTAACGGACTCTTTTGTTAGCTTGACCTGTATGTGGGTTAATGGGTTTGTAGGTATGGGTTTGTGAGCTTATAACACTCCTTTGGATCATGACCAAGTTGGCTATTCCATCTCTATTCACAAAACAATTTATTTCATCTAACGAAATATCCATTAAGTTGGTATAACTGCCTAAGTCAGATAAGTATGCTTTCCCATGCTTCTAGAAAGACAGTTATTGAATTTTGTCAGGCATGTGATAGTAACTGCAACACTGCGCCATCTGTTGCCTTAAAGTGTAACGTGTTATATGCGACTTAGCCTCGTGCATAGCCACCTACAACTGACGGTGCGGAACTCTAGGCGCCACCTTAAGTTTACATTATATGGGGCAGGTAGCACTGTAATCAGAACGATGCCTGGCGGGAGCGCTAGTTTGTTGTCATTTCGCAACTTAATCATTTTATTAATGAAATAAATACAGTTTAAAAGAACCATAAAAAGAACTTGAAAGATTAACTAAAAAATTAGAAATAAGTATAGTTCAAAAAACTAAAAAAAAAAACGATTATGAAGAAAATCGAACTAAAAAGTTGAAAATAAGCTTAACAGGTTGACTGCCACGGCGGTCGTGGACGACCGCTGAATACTTTTCCTGATTTGCCGCGACGGTCATATACGACCGCTATCACACGTTGTTAGATCGAGAGAGAGCGGTATAAGAACGGTGTTCGACCGCTGTGGCATACAGGCCTAGGGTGCTGATGCGAATTTCTGAATACCTCTTTGATTTAGCCAAAATAATGTGTCCAGATTTGTGTTGTTTTTTTATTGTAGGAACCCAATACATACCATAAAAAATACAAAGGATATAGGGTGAACTTAAAATGAATTTTACTTGTAAAATGAAACTAATGCCTTTTTTCACTTGGCATGAGCAGTATTGAAACAGTTCAGATAAAAATTTGGATGATTCTTGAAGGATCCACAGTATGTTACGACTTTCTTCACGTGGTTTTTGGTTATTTCTCCCAGTATTTTTCTAGTGTAACACCATTTGCAGTACTTCCTCACTTTGTCAAATTGGCCCTCCTTTCGGCGCAATGTGTGCATCTTGGTTGATCCCTTGGTTGCTTTTTCTATACGTACATCATTTCTATCTGCATCGCCATGATTATTGAGAAGGACCTTATAACGTCTTCCAGAAATTCTGGGATTTTCATTAGCTTGTTCGCTAACTAATTGTAAAATATACGAGCATTTACAAGAGCTGTGCCTAGAAGGAACTCTATGGCAAGTTTCCGATGTCATTTCAGAGACTTTCTTAGAGGTGATTGATAACTTGCCATCTGATCAGACTAGTCAATTGACGATTTTGCGTCATTATATTCCATCACGGCTACTGGCTTTTTCACTATACCAGTACGTCGCTGAACATCCATAGTTTCGGTTGTGTGCTTGGTGGATAAAATAAGAACATCCCTTTTATCCTTCCACTTGAGGACACATACACCTCTGTCATTTTCTCGTCCAAAAACTTCTCCCTTTTTTAGTTTTTTTTTGGATGACTTCTTTTGGATTTCCATGACGATTAGCCCTCAGGGTTCCAACGAAATGTGTTTTATGGTCAAGAAGTATATTCGCTAGCTCGAGACTGGTGAGGTAATTATCAGCAACTATAGTTCTGCCTGTATCAAGTAAGTCTTTTGAAAACTTAACCACAAGATTTATTGGCACAGATGCATCCCCCTCTTGTATTTCTTTGCCTCCATAAATTCGGGTATTCCATCTATAACCATAATACAGACTCGCAAGAAACGACCGCTGTTACGCATATACCTGGTGTCCCAGAATTTCCTTCACACGTGATAAAAACGGTTCAAGCAAGAACTGGGTGGTACTTTTGAAGGTACTATAGGGTTTATCATACCATGCATTCAAAACATTTTTTTTGTACGTCAACCCCTGAAACTCACCCCCAACTTTTTGTTCAAATAGCGCCCCATAGGGCTCCTCCATAAATGATATCCCCATTTTATTTAAAATCTTGCGGTACCTTTAATTTTATATGCAAACTTACTTTTTCCGTAAAATCATAAGCATAAGACAAATAAAATGATAATTTGTTTGACGCGTGATATTTTTGTAACAAAAACGGATAAAAAAGAAAAGTAAATGGGTTTTTCAAGGGTAGTGAATGACCTATGATTCCTTGCTTATGAATCATTATTTTCTTACTTAAACCCCTGGAATCCACCCCTAGCTTGTTCTTTCAAATTACAATCCACAATTTTGCCTGGATAAATAAATTCTTCACTTGAATTTAATTATCGTAGTGCCTTACTTTTTATGCCCCTACTGCAATTTATCGTTAATTTTGGCGCCCGTGTGCGGGGCACACCCTGCACACGGGGTTGGCGCGGCCCGATGTAGCCATAAAACTTTTTCAAGTTTTTGCACTTAGTTTTGTTGTCACATTTTTTTTTATTAGTTGATTCATGATAATAAAAAAAAATATTTTCCACAAATGTGTTTGAATTAATTTATGCTTACGATTTCATGGATTAAACGAAAAAAATTAACGATAAATTGCAGTAGGGGCATAAAAAGTAAGGCACTACGATAATTAAATTCAAGTAAAGAATTTATTTTTCCAGGCAAAATTGTGGATTGAAATTTGAAAGTACAAGCTAGGGGTGGATTCCAGGGGTTTAAGTAAGAAAAAAATGGTTCATAAGCACGGAATGATAGGTCATTCACTACCCTTGAAAACCCACTTAATTTTCTTTTTTATCCGTTCTTGTTAGAAAAATATCAGGCGTCAAACAAACTATCATTTTATTTGTCTTATGCTTATGATTTTACGGAAAAAATAAGTTTCCATATAAAATTAAAGGTACCACAAGATTTTAAATAAAATGGGGATATCATTTATGTTGGAAAACCTATGGGGTGCTATTTGAAAAAAAAAAGTTGGGGGTGAGTTTTAGGGGTTGATGTACAAAAAAAATGTTTTGAATGCACGGTATGATAGACCCTATAGTACCTTCAAAAGTACCACTCAGTTCTTGCTTGAACCGTTTTTAGTTACAAAAATATCATGTGTCAAGGAAATTCTGGGACACCCGGTATATGCCGCTCACGCCCGAGCGGGCGTATACGACCGCCGAACTGTTTTTGCAAATATGCTGTTGTATTTTGAAAAAAGGATAAAACAAGTTAGTGGCGCGTATACAGGGCACTATCAAGTGTATTATTCCCAACTTCGCCCAGATAATAGTTTTATATTTTCCACCTGGCAGTCAACCTGTTAAAACAATGATGAACGAACAATGGTAGTATTATTGTTATAAAAGCGTGGGCGCTTTATGCCACATTATTCGTAAATCGAACGTCCGACGCTTTTTCACAATAATACAGTATTTTTCGTTCATTATTGTTTTGAGCTTATTCTTGTAGCAAAATATGTAGTTATAATCAGAAAAACCTAGAACAGAGACTTACTTATACTTATATTACTTAGTCGCCCCTTGAGTAATACGTAAGGTTCTCGTATGTAATACTCAAGAGATACTTGAGGGTCCCTCAAGTATGGCCTTCCTTGTGTACTTGTTCTATAGACAACATCTACAAGACGGCGGGATTAATTTGGCGACGTTGTCATATCTCCAATATAAGTCAATTTGTTATTTCTATGCCTACGCATTTTGATCTTTTCTGTTATCTCTTTTTGTTTTGTGCCAGTATTTCGTGTTTTGTGCCGGGAATTTTTCCGATATAACAGAAACTGACAACACCGTACTCCAAAATTTAACCTACAAAATTGCCTTGTCTGCATTTCGTTGCTTGAGTATTACTAAACAGAGCCTTACGTACGGGACTGTCAAGTAGCCGTCAAAAAAGGAAACCTTACTTGAGGGAAGCTCAAGTATATTCATCATCATAGTCACACCAATGTCTTAATAGTCGTGTTGTGAACTCATAAAATGCATTAAGTCGGAGCTAGAGGAGCTCAAGTATTAAGGGACCCTTAATTATCGACTATGAATAGGACCCCTAGCTAATCACATACAAAATGTCCGTTATTTAGTGTACGTTGTGGGGGTTATCGTCTGTGGTGTACGCATATAAGATATCTTTGAGACGTCATCGGCAAGACATCTTGAATATGTCATCCTTAAGACACCCTGATGTCTTCATTAGTTATAATCATTCTGAAGGACGACGAAAGCTTGAGAATGTCGCCTGGTTTCTCCGGATCAATATACCGATTCTTGGGTATCTGTCATCAGCTTACACCTTCAAATATAGGGCAAAAGCAAAACAGAAAAAAACCTCTACAGCTGAAAAAGTCCGATAAGCGAAAAGAGCTAACGAAATAAATATGTTATTATTTCACGTCCACGTAACTTTGCGGATAGGGTACTCGAATAAAGTAACAAGCAAACTCCTTGAACTTTATTGGAAAGTCATGCTCACGCAAGTACTCGGCTACTTATTTCAGATTAACCCTACCCTTATATCTGTTATCTGCCCACAAAAATCCTTACTACGCTTTTAGGTTTGTTTTTATCCGGCTTTAGAATGAAATTTAATACCCACTGGCGTTATTCAGAGGTGAAGCTTAGCGGAAACGAAAATACGACTAGAGAAGTAGAAGAGACTTTTCAAAAGAAATATACGAGTTTCACAGTTATTAAACCATTTCTTGAACAAGGTTTGGTTCAATGTCTTAAACTGTATCATACAGCAAATTGTTTTAGCAGCGTAAATTGACCAATATATATTTATACAGGCTGATCCAGAACTACGTGGTGTTATGACCATTTTTATATCCAAATCGCTATCAAACGAACGTAATGTATATAAAAAAGTAATGCATGAAAAATTATCTTTTTTACATGGAAAGATAAATAATAATCGACAAAATCTAAATGTAACCCCTGATATTTCATTATACCAAAGAATTGCTTTTAATATGTTCTTTCATCATTGTATACTTGTTATACCTACGTCCATCAATTTCCGAGATATTCAGATTTTTCTGAAAATTTCAAACATACCTCCTATTTGTGTACTGAAATTTATTTATTTTGAGAAAATATTATCGAATTTTATTTGTACTTAACGAACAACTAAACTACAAGGCCATAATAGTATTTTACCTAGTCAAAACACTGAATTAACAAGAGAATAATTAGTCAAGTATACTGAGGAAACAATTTTATTGACGTCATGCATAATTGTCAAGCAGATATATCAGTTAGGCTATGAAATATTAACCGACAGTTCGGATAAAACGATTCTTCAATCTTTCAAATGCATCAGTCTTAAGCTTAATTCAGATGCACACGACATCCGACGATACGACGGTACGAAACTGTTCCTATTGGTTGAAATATTTTGATTTGACATCATTTTGAATATTTCCCATCTGGATGTTGCTATTGTTAGTTGATATATTCTAGAAGCAAGTAGGCAATTTGTCAAAGATTCTCCTAAATATCCTCTATTTGTTCTTCAATGGATAAATTCATTTTTAAAGCTCATTGTTCACACAGTATTAAATTATTGAGCAGGTTATGAAAACTGCCAATATTTCAAAGCTTACCCGTTAAATCTGCTTTGATAATTATGCATCACGTCTACAAAATTGTTTCCTCAGCATACTTGACCTCATTATCTCGATAATTCAGAGTTTTGACTTCACTAAATACCATTATGGCCTTATAACTTAGTTATTCGTTAAATAAAGAACAAATCTGATAGTACTGTCTCAAAATAAATAACTTTCAGTACACAAATAGGAGGTATATTTGAAATTTTCAGAAAAATCGAAAAATCTCTGAAACTGACGGATGTAGGTACAATAAGTGCTATACAAAGATGAAATAGCATATTAAAAGCAAATCTTTGGAATAACAAAATATTTGGGGTTACATTTAAAAAAAAGAGAAATTCTAGATTTTGCATTCTCTACATCACCCTATAGGTATAGGAATATGCGTCTTCGACTCTTTTTACAGCCGGCGGCGTAAAATTAGAGAATATCTTCTATCTACACAGATAGAAAAGATTGTTTGAAACAAAAAAAAAATTATTCACCCAAATAAATTTGTGCTTTGGTATAGGGCCAAGTGAATCAGTTTCTCAATGAAATAACTACTTTGTTTGACTTTCCAAAGCACATATTTGTTTCCTTGAAAAATATGGATTATTTATATCAATGTAACATATTTTTGAAGGTATCACTATAGTTTAGTAAAGCAAATAAATAATTGTTTATATGGAGTAAACGTATTGTTGTATCCAGGCTACTATAGCTTTCATGGAAATGTTAGTTGTTTATAGTTAAACAAATATTTTGTTCAGTTATTTATAAGAGGTAGTCAACTATAGTCCACATGTCAATTAAAAAATGCATATAGTTGTCAAGATTTATGAAGTAAAAGTATTGAACTAGTTAACTATATGTATATTCATCTGATAACAGAGCACATACACAAAAGACAGTAGTGGAATTTCAAGCTTAGCATAATGGAGACATCGGGTTTATGAGTAAAAATCATAAATCAATGAAAATATTTATTTTCAACGATAACATAAATATAAATATCTCTATAATTCCAATAAAAAATAAATACTTTAAATAAAATCCCGGTCTTCTAAAAAAATAGCAGAAAAATATATGCAATTATGTGTGCAAGTGATATGAAAACATAAATAAACTAAAAATGGACAGTCTCTACTGCAGACTGAGTAATATATAATCTATATAGAAATCAAGGAAAATAAAAAAAAATCTATATGATACCTATCATCTACAAATACGTAAATACAGTGTATTTGAATCTTCTCAAATGAAAATGATTGGTAAAATGTAGAAAAATTTAATGTAGGTAATGACAATTTTGTAGTTACATAGTAATGGATTTAAAAGAAAAAATCAAATCCTAATGAAAATTGAATATTTTATGTTCTAAAATGTGCTTACTTATATTTTTGTTAGTAACGCCCTTCTTATCATCATTAAAAAATGTTGAATGACAAGAATTTGAGTATTAATTTTTTAGTGTCTATCTATTTATTACATTACCTAACTAATGGTGATTAACTAAATTTTGTTTCTCCACAATGTTAAAAAGAAAACAACTGCAACATACTCACATTATTTTGTGTATCCTTTGGATTATTCACATGTGAAATAAATTTTTTCCTGTCTCCTAGTGCTGGGATCAGATCCTTGATGTCACTTGTTTCCAAAGATTTCACTACTGTTAATTTTATGTTCTAAAAAGAATGTTTGAATTGCTGATTATAATCGATAAACGACTTGAGAATGCAAACATATGTATAGGTATACAAACATATGTGGAGTAGACTGCCCTTCCCCTGGTTGTTTATGAATGGGAATTTAAGTCAACCAAAGTACACTACCTAAGTATTCTGTCATACCTTAAAAATCATAGACAGTTGCTTTCAACACTGTGGATTATATTATGTCGGTGGTTATAATATGTATATAATAAAAATATTTGATGAATATAGCCTTATCTCAATAATGAAATATGCGAGTGCAAAAATCTATAGTGAATAAAACATGAAGAGAATCTTTTTGACAAATAACACAGGGGTCAAATTAGACAAACATTTGTTTGGGTTTCATAACAAATCTATTAACTTCAACAAAATATGAGCGAGGTATGTACCACCAAAACATAATTTGTTTGAATTCCATGGCAATTTGGTCACAAAAAAATAATATCCGCGCAATCTGCTTGCTTATAAATGCCTGCAATCTTAACCAGAATGGATTTAAAGTATGTATAAAATCATTAGGTACTTTGGTTTGGATAATCAACAGCATAACATATATTGAATGTGCTTAGTTCAGGACATGTTCAACAGGTGTAGGAAAAAAATCACTTCTACCTACCTTCAAAACTAGATGTCAAATAGTCTAGTCCCAGCTGAACTAATAATGACCTGACATCATCCATGATGAAATATAAGATGTTCAGTGCAGAACTGCAGACACCAGACTTGGTTCAGGAACTTTCAGCTTCCACAAAACTTCTATAAGTTCTATAACACTGAGCTCTGCAAATATTTCAAAATAACTTGACGGAGAACAGCGAAATGAAAGACGTCTCACTTGTTTTGGCAGTCGCCCAGTCGGCGCGAGCATGTACTGATGCGCAGCGGTTCTGTCATGGTCCTGTGACGTGCCCCACTATAGCCAGTGTTGCGCACGCACTTGGAAAAATCTTATCATATCAATTCTATTCAATTAAACAACGAATTGTTTGTACGTTAACGGTTCTAGTTATAGTCAAAAAAATTCAAGTGAAACAAATCATAGGGCTCATTGAAACAACACGATTTACTGTTATCAAATAATGAAATGGTCATCGAAACAACAAAAGTTTAAGCAAAATAAATGTTGTTCACGTCAACAAAATAGCATTCAAACAATAGATATTCTTATATTCCGATTTCAGATTTCTATCTGTGTAGTCATGTAAAAAACATAATTTTTGATCCATTACTCTTTGATATACGTTACGTTCATTTGACAGCGATTTCGATATACAGTGTGAGCTAGAATTCAAAATCCCGATTTTCACTCTTTTTTTAAGTGTAACCCCCCATCTCTGATTTTCCCAAAAAACTGCTTTTATTATGCTCTTTCACCTTTGTATAGCATTCTCTAAACCTACATTCATCAATTTCCAAGGTACTTCGATTTTTCTGTAAACTTTGAATATATGTACTTTCTATTTCAGTACTGAAATTTATTTATTTTGTGGAAGTACTATGGAATTTCATTTTTATTTGATGAACAACTAAATAATGAAGCCAATTTCCTTGGTAAACTCAAATATGGGGTGTTACATTTAAAATAAAACAGACAATCTAGGTTTTGCATTCTAGCTCACCCTGTATATGAATATGCGTCGTCGACTTTTTTACAACCGACATTAAAACTAGAGGATATTTTAAAATTTTGACATGTAAAAAAATATTTTTGATCCATTACTTTATGATATACAGTAGGTTCATTTGACAGCGATTTCGATATAAAAATAGTCATAACTTTTTAAATACGCAGTATAATGTTAAAATGGTTTAAGAACGAAGATCACTAGTAGCATCTAAATATGGGATAATATGTAGAATGTCTCATAAGCGTGTTTAAATCAAAATACTTTCTGAGCAAGGAGCATATGCTTGCCAACAACTTTTCATTTCATTTATTTGTGAAAGTGTATTACAAGTATTGCTACTCTCGAAGGTAATACCACAGCATAGTAAACAACCAGCAGAATATCTCTGAGGACTTCCTATATATAAAAATGGTTCCCACAAAATTTGACCTTGGGATCATTTTACGGGTTTGAAGTCTGGGTAGAGATGTGAAAATGAAAATATCGATACCGGTACCAATTCGATATTTTTTAGCCAAGTAGGTGCGTTTGGTTCGTACAGAGAATTTTGTGCAATTGATTACACCCCTCAGTAATTATATAATTATTTTCGATACCGATACCGCTACAAAAGTGGCGATACCAGCTTGAAATCGCTCAAAAAGTATCTAAGATAAAAATACTCGATATTAGTGCAGAAGTACAAGTATCGAAGTATCGTTAGCATTCCTACAAATACTCATCCAAAAGTGGGGGATGAACGTGTAATTCCGCCAACCTGAGATATTGTGCTGATTGTTTACTATGCTGTAGTAGTACCTTGTATGAAGGGATTGATATTCACATTACATTTTGACAATGTAACCTATTAATCCAGCTATCTGGTCTTCTTACTGTGGGCATTGGCTCCGGTCATCATTCGCTTTTGTTTTTCTTCCTTGATGCACAACGAGGCTCCAGCTGCTGATAATAGGTTTGTGTTTTCCAATATTATTCGACTATTTTTATACAACTTTTTCCACTATCTTCTACATTAGCAGGGTTAGGAACCGATCCGGTACTAAAAACTCGCCCTGTATATGACACCTCCAAAGGCTTGTATTCATGCCAGATAAAAATCAAACGATTTAATCCACTGATGTTACGTGTGACAGTAGAACGTGAACGTATGTCCGTCATACATCAGATTACGCGATGTATAATAAACAAAGACTTTTCGGCGTTGTGAAACATTTACACAGTTGTCCGTTTATCTCACGTCAAATAAAATACTGGTTCATCAACATATAGAACAGTTGAAACTGAATATACAATGAACATGTCCAAGCTTAGTTTATCGTTATCTATATCAAAAAAATTTACAGTGTAGTTGCAGCCATGGGAATATTGAATATAAAATAATATGAGCTGCATATGCAGTAAATCTGAGGTATGTATTTTTCCATACCCCGAAATCCTCAGAGATATTATGCTGGTTGTTTATTATGCTGTGGTACCAGAGTTGACATAATTTTAATTTTAAGTCAGACTATGTAACAGCTATGTTTGCTAAGAAACAGTTTTTCTGTATTAAACAACAAAGAATGTTGTATTTACATTATTGATAAATCCAAAATAACAGCCAGTAATAGATCGACGTCTCAATATCGCTATATATTCGTTATGGGTTAATAATGTGACACTCAAACTGAACCCCTAGATAGGACAATGTAGCATCTAATTGAATATCTAATAACAAACTATGAAGATACCTCGAAAACGTATGTCCCACTCTTTGTTTTGCAGAACTTTGATCAGATATTTCCGTGAAGCATATTTGAGTTTAACTTTTTATAGAGTTTGTACAGAATAAATCCAGCAACGACAAAGTAAAGGTGTTCATAGCTTCATCCAGTAGGCTTAATTATGCCTTTATTTCTCTGCTCCTTAACCTTTTTCCTTTAATGTTAATGTTTTTCAATGTACAGATCGAAGTTTATTGTAGACTGTAGCCGACTGTTATTGGTAAAACTCCTCTTTCATATAGATTGCAGTTAAAACAAATCTTAAAATAAATTTCACAGTGAAAATACGATTTTGTATATCAACTTCTCTGGAAAAGGTATGACTTGCTAGATACAATCTTAGCTACACTTATGTGCTAATCAAGTTCTGATTTCCCCTTTCCACCTTCTTCAACCAAAAATAAAATTATAAAGGTTTTTTGCTGAAAAACCATTTAACAGTGGCTATTTATTTCCTCCAGAGTACATACCACCCTCACGGACCATCTACTATATAAATGAGGGTTCACCATTATGGAGCATGGGGTTGACACATTATTTATCAGACCGCTTTCAGGGCACTAAACCTCCCAAGTCTTTTTCAGGTAGAGAAATGCAACGGTTTTTTTTCATTCCGTTGATTTTCCAACTAGGGAGATGTATCTACTGTGTGACACACATTTAAAAAACTAAGTAGAAAAATTACTGAGGACTTAGCAGAACGCTTGATGACCAAGAACTGTGGATAAAAAAGGAAGTGGACATTTCACGAGTCAGGGGGAAACCCTCGACACGTGTTTCTAGAATTTCGATATTTATTAAAACACCACCATCGGGGGAAGTTTAAAATAACACATTCTATACTTAGCTAAATAGCTAAAACGTGTATCGTTTTATTTATCTTACTGCACCGGTGCTTAATTTCTAGTAAATATCGAAGGGCCTGGAAGGTTGCATTTAATTTGGTGTCACAGAAGTAACCTACATCAATTGAAAAATCCTCAATGGAGCTTGGGAATTCTTAAATATTTGTTCTTGATTTGACGATTTATTGTATGACTGACAGTTTCTCAGATAAACAAAAAGTTCCGTATAAATTAAATGCCATTTTGCTTTAACCTAATACGTATAAAACTGGCTGTTTCAAATAAGGAGTATAGGAATCTCCTAGAGGGCTACTTAGATTTAAGACCATTTGAAGGACACCTTTTACAATGAGCAGTTTAGGCCTTCGCCAAGATTTCCAAAGTTTCTACTTTTAGACATAAACGGACTAAACACTCATATTATAGAAGTGCAAGGCAAGTAAATAAGATTGGAAAGAGACCTCAAAAATAATTATGTATACAGGGAGCTACCAGGATCTATTCTTTCTTGTAAAAGTTGGGCTAGCTACAACAAAACACAACTCGCAGATATATCAAGAATGTTTTCAAGATAGGACTATTATTTGACTCTTCTCAGCGCAATTGTGGGGCCAGCAGCCAAACCAAACTGTGATGGTGTTCAAAACCACCTTATGTGAACAAGTCCCGCTGTTACGGATAATTTTTTAGACTTTTACAACTTATTTGTTTTTGACATCTGGTCTTTGAAGTAAATATAAAATATTGTATGATTTTTTGTTTTGAAATTAAGGTACGTAGTGGATAATGTCCAAGTTCAGGTTGAGTAGTAGAACACATTTCAGTCGTCAGCGCAAGCTGACATACTGAAACGTCAACTCTGCCTTTTGCAAAGGTATGTAAGGGGATGTTTGGATACATAATTATTAGTATGGTATACTCCCTTTTGCAATAAAATCGATTACTATTATTATTATTTGAAAAATAAAACTTTTGTAACCTGAGATGATCGGTTCAAATTATCGTGTTATAAAAGCTTGGTATTTTGTAGTAGCTTAAATATCTAAGAGTAGCCCAAAGAGGGCCTTAGGCTATGGGTTTTACGTAGCGATTGAACCTAGATAACATGAGTTGATTTGTATCAACTTTTTAGCTGAAATAACGATCAATAAAGTCTCGTTCACAGTATAAAAACTAATGTTAAGTATATAAACTCAGTCCTTCACACACATACAAACATTTTTTTATTAAAAAAAAATGACTAGAAACCATCCGAAAGCGAGACGTATTGATGACTTTAGTGTTTTGCTAATTACTCTACCACGCATGCCACGATTTTCAAAAGTACGGTAGCATTACTTACCTATCACATATTACACTTTTCATCAAAATTAATACAGCAAGTACTGAAATTACGCGACTGCACATTTGGCAGGGCCAACTTCCACTACCAAAGTACTTCTTTTTAGGTGGACACTATTTTTCAATAATCTCCTCAGCGACAATGTGAAAAGTAGTAACGTAAACGAACTTTTTCAAAATTCACTGAAAGCCTGATAAACACATTATTTGTACCCTGTTACTCGATACTTTAAACTGTCAGCCGTGTCAACAGCGAACAGCTGTTCGGCTAGTGATAACTAAAAATACCCCAGATTGAGTCATGACGTATCAATCTTAAGGTCTGTTTTTACAGAGAATCACAAACCAGTCAGAGCCAATCAGTATTCCCCATTGCAGTTGTCAAACTATTTCTGACTAGTACTGGCCAATCAAATTGACGCTGACTAGTTTGTGATTGCTGCAAAAACAGACCTTTAAGCTTTGAAGGAATGCAGGGCTGTATTGAGTGGAAGCATTACTAATAACAAGTAATTGACACTTGGTGACGTTTTCATCTATGCTCTGAGGTCTACGCTTATTTTACATTTTCTCGGAAAATCCGGCGTGTCTTTCAGTATATCAGTATGGCTGGTCTAAATGATGATGATTAGGTACACTTTAAATGAAGTAAGAATAAAGATGAAAGCATTTTTAGCTTAAGGTTCAGTTAAACTACCTTATTATATCAATATTCCTCCATGTACTTACTTTATACTTTTCTCCAATTGTACCTTGTACGTTTCAACCAATAAATATCCCACTAGTGATGCAAGCTATCCATTGAATCGTCCTTATTGCTAAATATAGGAGTATTGTGATAGTCTCAAACAATATACACATCAATAAAAGGATCTATTTCTTTTAACTAACCATTTTTGCTGGGAATTTCTGGATATTGAAGCAACTTCTTGTTTACATAAATAGTCATTACATTTTGGCAAGTATTCAATAAGAATATTACTAATGCGGTCCTGATCGCAGGATTGCCAATACACACCACTAGTAAAAAACTAAATTAGAGATACACTTCTTCGTCAGCTGATATCTATCAAATAGACGTCAAGCCAGTTTAAAGTATCAGGTAACAGAGTATAGCTACCTGAACTGAAACTCAAACCTTTTAACCAAGTTTCTTCAAGGAGTTTACTCACTGGGCATGGATTGTTTCTTCTGTATGACATATAGCGTTCACTATGTCTTTTTAAATATTGACATATGCGTTCCTTATTAAAAAGGTTTTAGCGAAGAGCAGGTCCTGGCCTGTATAAGTCGATCTATACAAGGCAGCGAGCCAAACTTCCGTTAGTAGTGTGGGAAAATCACACTCCAACAAAGCACATTTTTCATCGGAAGCTAAACGATTAATTCTGGCAAGATAAATTAAATTCACCGAACGACAGAAACTCCTAGTGCACAGTTAATACCCATGCTGGAAGTCGTTAAAAAGTTATTTGAAAGCGTTTGATCGGATCTCTCTTACCATTCCACTGACATTTGATGATCGCAGTTAGTGACGCAAATTAGAAAAAAAAATCAAACATCTTGACTTTTTCTAAAAAAGATCTTTTAAGTAATATAATGCAAATAAGGTTATGGTATTATTTTAGTTAGTTATGGAAACAATACTGGAGTGTTGGAGCTTGGAAGCTAGGCCACTTGGAAAACACGTTTTTGATAAACAGCACTGGCTCTTAGAACTATTGAATGTTACCATATTCTTTAGATCCTAGGCAGTTATGATTTCCAGATCTAGAGATTTCCAGATCTCCAGCCGCTACCAGCCTTCTGGGCCTCAACTCGACCACATAAATCTAGTATTGTTTTCCGCAAATCTGTCGATCCAGTTCATAGTGCAAAAAGTAATTAGAAAAAGAACAAAAAATTTCAAATATTCCTCAAACCACGTGTTCAGGCTTTTTAGGAGTTTCAGACCATTTTCTACCTTCTTTTGGGTGGGGCTAAATTGGGGTGGCTAGAGCGTGGGGGGATGTAAAATCAAAAAATTTGTCCATAGATATATAGAATTTTGGAGTAATTAAAGAATATGAGATGAAATGTTTGACATAATGTTTTGAAAATATAAACTTGAATTGATTTCGCTATTTATAGCGAAAGAACTAGAAACTACGGTGAGGTGAGGTGTAAATGCGAACTGTTTTTTAACCATTTCAAATATTTACGATGAACCTGATTCATTCGTTTCTGCCTGGAAAATAAAATATTCCAAGCGAAATAAATACTAAATCATATTAAAAAACTATTTGTGGTGTTTGTATTGGACATTAACTATATAGGGCAAATATATTTTATAATAAATGGTATGATATAACATCCCTACACGTACACAAACACAAGTATGCGTTTCGGTTTTCAATTGAACAATAAATTATTTTACAATTACTCTGTGTGCTCTACAAATAATAATTTAATTTTAATCAACCATCGCCTCGCTACGAATACTCTTGATTAATTTTTCAGCTACAAATCAATATGTACATGGTCATACACTGAATGGAATGCACCGTTATTGTATATTCAAGGCTATAGTTCGACAGCTAGACGGTGCTATAGTGTTACCTGGCTAATTATCTGGGGGCATTTTTTCATCCATGAAACGTTTATTACTCTCATTTACTTTATTGTCGTGTAGATAAAGTCACATAGACTGCACGACTGGATTATTATTTCATTTATTTTGTTGTGTATTTTGTCGGTTTGTTGGTGTCACATGGGTTTCTGAAGATCGGACTATGTAAAGATAGCAGAGCACTCACAAGAAGCAAGTCATAGGGGGTGTTTGGTTGAGCGTTAACCCAATTTCGTGATAAGCCCACTTAAAAGATATTTTAACAACGTCCCTGATTTTTATATATCATTGCTACTGTGATCTTTTCAAGAATTTACAAAAATGGGCATATATATCTCTAATTTTTTCAAAAACGTTTCTTATAGGTACCTATTTTTTGTGTGTTTTTGGTAAGTATGTAATAATTAGATACAAATATTATCGAAATAATATGTTTAAACATTGCTGTCAAATGTGCTAAAAATTAGTCTAAATGTGATCCCTTTATCCAGGTGCGTTTAAAGTTTAAACACCGGCTTTCTCTTATCAGGTATGAATAAATTCCATGGTTCTTTTGTCCCCATACCTTTTCGCCAGCTTGGATTTTATTTACCTGCTTTACTTGATATTGGGATGTTTTGTTATCACATCAGCAATGTCAGCTCACAACTAGTTATTTTGATAGTATTTGTAACTAATTATTAAGTCAACTGTAAAAGGATACAGATCAAAAAACACAAAACATAAATTTAATAGATGTTTAAAAAAATAATACTGTCCATTTTTGTAAATTATCGAAAACATTACAAAAGCAATGATATACAAAATCAGAGACGTTTAGGACGCAGGTCTATTAGGAAGATATTTTCGCCCACGAAGTTTGGCTAACTCTCCGCCAAACACCCTGTATAGTGTATAAAGATGCATAAATTCTAATTTTAGGCATTTCATAAGTTATTTTCCATATTATTTTGTAATTATAAAAATAATTAATGGACGGCTTTCTATCGGTTTATAAAAATTGAAGGGGTATAATGCACAACAAATCTAAGGGGTGCTTTAATATGACCGCATGCATTGAAATCGGGCCTTAGTCTCATACTCGCAGTCTGGTATAATCCGCGCTTTACGGTTTAACAATCTGCAGCTAACTTTTGTCAGTTCTATTGTTGTTCACTGAATGTGCACTGGAAGCTAGAAAGTCTATAGGCGGCTATTTACCTCAATGTTTCTTAATTTTTAGAATCATCGTACATCACGTGACATAGCCGCTGTCGCCAATCTCAGCTAAATTGCTCCAATTTGTTATCTGTCCGAAATACAAAACTGATCTCTATTAGTGCGTAAGTAGCAAGCCAATCTACTTGACTCCACTTTTTGCTCGACTCTGAGCTCTGTGGTCTAGCAACAAAGGATCCGACAGCTGCGATATTTTCTGATTATATGAAGCTAAACCGATAACGTTAAGGTTTTAGGAGCGGCTGGATGGACAGATAAGACCCACTGGGCGCTCTTGCCATTATTCTATCGTATATCGGGATTTTTGGGGGTGCAATGTGGAGGGTGAGAATGAGTACGTGTATCCGTAAAGATTGAAAGACGGATATATAATGTGTTGACTATCTTAAATGTATAAGACGAGTACCCTAATGACAAAAACCCTAGGCTACTAAAAAGATATAAAAAGGTTACAGAAATATATTCCGTAATTAAATTATGTTATAAGAGAAAGTAGTTTTAGTAGATCGTATTAGTAACTTTCTTATGAACTTAGCAAGGCCTCCCTGTAAACGTGCCTAAACTTCTAGTTAGTAGAATTATACAATAAATTCAATCAAACCAATCAATCACTGGGGCAGCAATGTTCTGGCCGATTGTTTGCATGTTTTGGCCTTCTATGTCACCATACATGAATTCATTCATCTTCCTATATTTTATGTGCAAAGCTGAAATAATCTTAAACCAAGAATGTGATATTTTTGATCATATAGGATTATATTAAGTAAATATTTTCAATTTAAAACTGAGACAGACTAGAAAGCAACAATACCGTAATCTTAAATCAAGTATATGATAACGTTGAAAACAGAACAATGAATATATGTATAAATACTACTATTATATTAACTGAAGCATTTCATGATTTTGGCGCATACATCTCAAGATTTTGGTCTTCTTGGAAGAAGCACCTAAGCATTCGGCAAGGTTACGTTACGTAGAATTTTTTCAAAATCCTTGTTGAAAAATACAGGCTACCATATAATATAAGAAATATGTATATGCACTTTTGAACTATAACAATATATTACGCCCCCCGGTCCGCCATTTTGTATATCCTAATCACAGTTACTTACATAAATACAGGGAAGTCAAGCTCAGCGCCTCGGACTTTTGTGACCTAACCATACCACTATTCAAAAAACTAACTTTGCGAGTGTATGTAGGACAACTTGGACTACATTTTAAAAATAATAGCTTTTATACAGCTTGCCTAATAAAAGCGTGACATATCAAAGTTCTGTTTTTTAAACGGAACACCCTGTATATCATTGGATATTTAGATTCCCGGGTTAATTTGAGTATGACTTTATGTATCACATATGGGACTTAAATCAAACCGTTTAGGTGCAAAGCAGATATAAGAAAGAAATTGAATATTGCAGCAATTATAAAACTTGGAGGGCTATAACTTTGCCGTGTCACTAAGCATGAAATGCGTCAGCCTATATTAGACGGTCGAGACTTGAATTTCATTTGTACTTGGAGAAATTGGTAGACCAATTAAAGAAACTTCAATCAGAGATAACTTGGTTTTTTCAAATGGGAATGCCTATTTTTTTATATAATCAAATGTAAAATTTGGCAGCCTTTCTAATGATATGCGGTTGTAAATACCAATCTGTGGTATTTTTCATTTAATTTCAGATTCTCAATAGAAGCGGTGTTTTTAAATTTTTCGACCTATAAGCAACTTAGCAGGTCATGAAATATAAACAAAGAACTGTTCAGATGGAAGAAAACAACTAACATAACAGATATGGACAAACTAGAGAAATGAGACAAGGTTATAAAAATGACTCCAAAAATCTAACCAGTAATAAGACAGGTGGCACATCTAAGGTCAAAAAGCAGCTGGAGTACGACAGAAGTAGATATTTTTCACAGCATACCAGCTACTACAGTATTCTAAAGATTGACAATTCACGAAACCATTATGAATTTTGAAATCAAAGGAAATCTACCACCGAATGTTGCTAGGAGTTTAATAGCTTCAGAATAAAATATTACATTTAGTGGCTTTAAAAAGTAATAACCGATACCTCTGAGTGGAGTTCTGAAAAATCTCCAGTACCCACATAAGCAAGATTGCCGAAAATGAAGAATGAATTAAAAATCTGCTCGTATTATTAATCATAATTTACCTGGCAGAGAATTAAAATATGATTTGTCAGTATTCCTTTTTTTTGCTATCTTGCTGATAGACTGAAAAATTTAAAGGACTACAGTCAGACAGTCACCTGTTACCTTTGACTTTGACTGAAATGACTACTGTTTTATACCATTAAATGTGAAATTGCGTTCTGAAGGTATTAGACTGAAGGGCAACAATCACTGAACGTTTTGCTTTCACTTCAAGGTTTTTAGTAATTTTGATCCAAGTAGTAGAAGCTCATTTGGAAACTGATATTCTTACTGAAACTTCATGAGATACTTGGCCGAAGAATACTGAAGTTTTAGTCGTGAAGAGAATCATATTCTTGGTCAGAGCATATTTCTTCAGAATGATTATTGAAATCAAAAATACAGGGTTACTGGTAACTCGACCACTTTCCTGCAGGAAGTGATAGAGGGACTCAAATGCAACAGATTTAACCCCCCATATGTAATTCCGAAAACCGATAGATTTCGAGATAATTAACATTTAATGTTTTTCAGCGATATGTCCAAATTTCCACACTACATCCCAAATTTAGAAAAAACCCTACTGTCGATTTTAGTAATTTCCAATTTAGATTTTTACTGACACATATGCAAATCTAATTTAGTATTTAAATGTGTAAAAATACTAAACAGTTTCAAACTACATACAACTATTTAAAAAATAAGGAACAAAATTTTTACATTTACCGCGAAAGAAAATTGTCTAGCTCAAAAAACGGTACACAACCAGTCAAACAAATTATTTTAAAAACTTCCTTATCTGATGGCCTATTCCAAGGACAAGAATGACAGTACAACCACAAGTAACTATTTAACAAAATTTATCAACATAATACAGAATCATCAACAACATGATATTCCAGCATGATAGTTGTCCAACACATTACCGTATCACAATTCGGCAGTTGTTGGACAACAGATACCCGAACAAATGGATAGGGAGGGGTGAACCCATCCCATGGCTTGCGCGGAGCCCAGATCTGACACCTCTTGATGTTTACGTCTGGGGTCACATGAAGGCATTGGTTTACGAGACTCCAGTTAATACTGCTGACAAACTAAGGCAAAAAATTATCAATGCGGCGGAGGGGATGAAACGAACTTTCTCAACACGAGTTACAAAAACCGAAGTGAGGAAGCGGATCCGTACTTGTATTTGAAATCAAGGGCAACACATTGAGCAAGATCTCTAGAAACTTTGAGTGGATTTAATTAAAAGGTTATTAGGTAGGAAACATTTTTTAGCGGTTTATTCAACCGTTTGTATAATTTTTTTTGAGCTAGATAATTTTCTTTCACGGTGAATGTAAACATTTTGTTGATTATTTTTTAAATATTTGTATTTAGTTTGGTACTGTTTAGTATTTTGAAACATTTTAGTACTAAGTTAGCTTTGTGTATGTGTTAGTTCAATACTAAAATAAAAATTATCAGAACCAACAACAGGTTTTTTCTTAGTTTAGGATCTAGTGTGGAAATTTGGACATTTGGTTGAAAAACATTAAATGTTAATTATCTCGAAAACTATCGGTTTTCGGAACTACATATGGGGGGTTAGATCTATTGCATTTGAGTCCCTCTATCACCTCTTGCAGGAAAGTGGTCGAGTTACCAGTAACCCTGTATATTTTTCCTAGTTCAAACTCAGCATAATTTCCTCATCAAGTAAATTTTCTTAGAGCGATGTTGTTCTAGAAGGTATGTCTTTACAAGATCATCAGAATTCTTGAATTTTGAGAATTCTTTTTGTGTGTTGGGCCATCTACAAAATCGTTGTTTGGAAAACATTGCGCATCCTCCAAAACTATAGAATAAATTTCATGGAAGTTAGTCCACAGCTTTAAGAAGGACAAGAACAAAAGGCTGAATTCTTATTGGAGGTACCCACAATAACAAAATCGTACACACGTGCAAGCATGATGTTTATGTTCGAGAAGCTCTGTATATTTGGCGTCGTTCTATCCTGATAGCTGTACGGTGTGACCGAGGATTAGGGCAACAGGGGGTAACGGTGCCAAGACCCAGGACATGGTCTGGTTGCCTGTATCCCAGCTATATCTCCTGCTGGTGATATATACCCTGTTTACCACGGTATGCATTCCTGCAACTATAAATTTTGAAGTTCCTGCGGAGATACATATATCAAATAGCGTGGCTTCAATAAGATTTTGTTGTT
Source organism: Callosobruchus maculatus (assembly GCA_951848785.1). Taxonomy (NCBI): domain Eukaryota; kingdom Metazoa; phylum Arthropoda; class Insecta; order Coleoptera; family Chrysomelidae; genus Callosobruchus; species Callosobruchus maculatus. Next base: position 14,103,194 of record CATOUR010000041.1, on the reverse strand, counting down.
TTGGTCGAAGCTACGAAAGCACTTTTTAAGCTGGAAAAGTTTTAATTGGTTGGAAACGAGCAAAGGTATCACGTTTTATTACAGATGGTGTTTACAAGTTGTATGTTCCGGAACTGGAAGTATGAAAAGTTTGTTCGAGTAGTCGTCAATCACTATAAAAGTCGCGTGGAATGCCACACGGTCTAGCAGCTTTATGAATGGGTGACTTTGGGTCTACAGCATTTAGGTATCTGTTTGATGGTTGATTTGAACTTCAGCAAGGTCGACGGGTAAGTTATTTTGAGATCTACCTGACTATTACATATATAATCTTTTGAGAACGTTTTGACATTTGATGCAACTTGAATTACAGACAGGCAACACATTCTCGGTACTAAGAAGACTGAAGTTTCCAACTTTGAAAGTTAGGGTTATCAAAGAACATATTAAGCCAAATAATGTTGGCTTTTCTAGATCCTTCCTCCCATTCGAAACCGAATTTGATCTCCTCATCGTTTTTTGATACTTATTGTATAGTCTTTTAATCTAAATCACGAAACAAATAGACCTCAAAATTCATTATAGCCTAATTAGTGTTTATCAAGTTACAATTTATAATACTCTGGTGTGATATGTTTCAAACAAGGGTAGGCTTGAAAAACTAAAGAGAAGCCATAAAAGAAATCGGTTGAACAGACCTTCGTGAATCATGATAATGTATATGTATTTTTTAATTTCTTTGTAATGCATTGGTTGAACACAATGTGATAACTGTTATCTTGTATGTTTTTCTTTGTTGCTCGAATTCTGTTTCATATTGTATAATTCGCAAACACTTAAATTGTTATTCTTTTACTTACCACACCGATACAGAACGAAAATCCACGTCACTCATTTCCGTCGGTCTGTCTGTCTGTCTGTCTTGGTCTGTGAATCTGTCTGTCGGTCTGCCTGCCTGTCTGTTGCTTGGTTGGTTGGTCTGTCTGTCAGCCTGTACTTCTGTCAGTCTGTCTGTCGGTCGGTCGGTTCGTTTGCCTGTTGGCGTTTTTGTACCGTCGTAATCTCAGCAACCGCTGCATGGATTGTGATGAAAATCGGTGTACGGACGCTGGAGTAATCAGCAAACACTAAAAAACGCAATTATTCCTCAAACTTCATTTTAAGTGTCCCTGATAATTTTTTACTTTTCTTGGGTGGAGGATGAAATTGGAATGGTTGCAGGATGGGGCGCTGTAAACCTGAAAAATATATCGTATTCATAATAGGCTGTCCATTGACCCGTGACAGAACGACCTAGCGGGACAATACCCTTTTTTAGGTTCATCAGAACATTGCCTTGTCTACTAAAGAAACGAAGGGACTTAGGATATATGATTTGGGGGTTCATGATCGTTTTTCACATTTTTTAGAAAGGGTAAAATTGGGGCAGGTTAGAGGTGGAGCGTTATGAACCTGAAAAAATTGCTGAATTCATAGTGGGCTATTGATTGTCCTGTAAATGAATGACATAATATACTTTTATCATTATACGAATGCTGCTCTGCCTTAGACAAAAAACAATTTTTGAAATTATATTGCTGTAGATAATTCTTTAAAGTGTATCACTAAACTGATAGCAATGAACATTTTAAACTTAGCCGTAGGCCGTGGTAGAGATCAATAAAATCTACGGTTTTTGAAAATTGTGTTAGTGGCGTCCCGGTATCGGTGAAACTAAAAAGGAATCAGTACAATTTAAAAACCCTTCAAACTCTGTTTTATCAAGTATTTTTACACATCATGTCTCATCTAGGCTATGCATAGTATAGGTACCAGGCACGTATTTATGGGGGGTTCAGGGGGTCCGGACCCCCCCCGAAACGTTATATAATGCCGCCCAAAAAATGGAATCCACAAATTTGCACAGCCTCTCCCTCCGGGCGAGAGCAAATTTAAGGTGGTAACTCTTATATGGACGCCCCGAAAGGTCAAGCAAGTCACACCCATAATCTGGATCCCCCCAAAACCAAATACATCAAGGCATATGGTGTGTATGTATGTATACTGTGCTTATTTTACCTTTACCAACTTTTATAACTTATCTGAGTGATTAAGTGGAAGAGTCGCTTGACTTCGCCACAATGATCCCTCATGTCATGTTGGAATAATAAAGACGTACTATTATTATTTGATGTGAAGGAAAGAGGCTTCATTTTAGCCTCTAAAAGTCATCCTTTTACATGGAATATCCACGTAAGGAGAACAATTTCAACAGTTCAGTCATGCATCTAAAGACGATTTAAGGTAGATAGATAACCGAAACGTTGTGACATATATATGAGATTGTAGAATTACTGCTATCTCAAATCAAGTGAGATTCTCCAACTTATTCTTTCATCTCGCTCAGTAAAATGAAGTTAGTGAGCACAACCCATACATAACGGATATAGTGACAAGTGGTTCCAAACTTGCATCCTCATGCTATTTAACTCGGTAATCAAGAATTCATTAAAATGCTCTCGGTGGTAGCTAGTGGGATAGTTGGACAAAGTGCCACCACTTAGCTTCAGAGTTAGTAAACCTTTAATTAACTATCAGGTCGAAGTTGGTCGCCCAATTTACACGGAGCGCGTTCTCGCATTATCTGGAGCTTGACGCGTCCAACAAACTTCTGCGTGAGTTTCCCACCTAAATCAGATGATTAGATGTGCAATTGCATTCCTAAGAGCGACGTCAACAGGAATTTAATGCAATTTCTGAAACTTATCATGTGGTTGTCTCTCCTAACCATCGCGGTTTAGTAGCGTGTAAATAAGTAATTTCGCTTAGTATGAACTAACATTCTGTCAAACATTTTGTACTTTGATGAAGGCTACAGAGGTGGCCGGAACGTTAGTAAACGTATATCTTTCAACAGTTATGGTCTTAATATTGTATACTTGAGAAAAAAAAGAAAAAAACTAAAAAAAAGGAAAGAAAAAATTAAGAGAGAAACAATAAAGGGAAAAAACGCAGAATAAATTTACAACTAGTTGAAGAATAAACATAACAAAAATGTTAGAACAAAACATAGGAAAAAGGATTAATAAAAACACACTAAAATATATAGATCAAAACTGTTTAAACTACACAGGTATACACATTTAGATACAGGGTGTCCCACGACGATTAAGACAAGCAATATATCGGGACTCGGCTGTAGTAAAGAATTATAATTTTGGGGATGTAAGTTAGAGCAAACGATGTGTCTTTCCTTATTGTTTTACCCAATGAGGTATTTGTTTTTGGTCACGTGACGTCCGATTCAAAATTATTAATGGGACACCCTTTACATTAAGATCTTTCTATGTTCTACAGGTACTTAAAGGATTGTACCACTACCATTGATTATAATATGTACCCGTAAGCTAGTGTTTTCTTCATTTTTTGTCTTAATGGTAATGGTACGATCCTTTAAGTACCTGTAGCTCTTGATTAATCACTATAGACCCCAAGTCTGCTAGTTTGTTGGAATTGTTTTATTGGCAGAAACACAGAAAGTCGCTAATATATCTCATTAAAAATTTTGAATCGGACGTCGCGTGATCAAAAACAAATACCTACCTCATTGGGTAATGCAATAATCAGAAAAGATGCAACATTTGCTCTAGTTTACACCTCCAAAGTTATAATTCTCTGGTACTGCCCAGTTCCGATATATTGCTTGTCTGATCGTCATGGGACACCCTGTATAAGGTAACTGAAACACTAACATTAAAAATGAATGATTTCCATTTCCTATAATACAGTTATTCATAATTACGAAGGCTGGCCAGTTGGTCTTGGACCACTGTCATTTTAGCTTAACAAAAGAAAAACAAAATAAGTATAGCCTCATTTAGTATCTCATCTGCTTTAAGACTATAGGCTTAAAAAACTTATAATAGAATTAAAAATGAAATGTCGGCGCACCTGACCTTAAGCGATGCCAACTTTGTTAAAGACGACAACAATATAACGTATCAGCCGCGTATTTGATGTTTAAGGAACCCCCAGCCTTATTACGTAAAAATTCGCGTCAGCGTCGCTTAGCAGATGCCGAGCAACAGCGACACGACAGCAACAGGACCGTCAAAATTGTAGGCTATATGTTGTTGTCCGACACGATGACGTCATTGCATCATACGAAATTTACGTTTGACAGCAGATATTGCACAATTAAGGCCCGTCGTTTGTCTTTTGCAAGATACATGATAAGGCTACCGGTCCTGTTCTTAAGTTCGTTGCTATCTAGACAATTTTTTTGATGCTTCGATTGAACACTGCCAGGCATTAAAACATATTTTGTAAACCAATTGTCAAACAAAAACACAGACAAAATGATATGTCACTGTGCCAATTTCCCAATGGCGTATCGGAAACACTTACTGGTCGCTAGGCATGAATATGCACAAATTATTGTGCAACTAGTGGCGAAGTCAGTGACGTCACGTTCCTATAATGGTTCTGACCTACATACAGTAGAAGTTTTTGCGCTAAACACAACTGTGTATCAGAAAAACGAAAAAGCTGAATTTATTTGTATCATTCACAGAATAATTTTATTCTAATGAGTATCGTGAAATTATCTGCTATTAAAACTGTTCTTTTCATACACGTTGCCACATCTTGTCCAAAATCTTTGAAGTGTAAGTTGATTAAAATCCCAAAAGTAATTTTGTTATCAAGACAACCAAAGGAGTTCCTTTAAACAGTTGTTTTCATAGATGCCACGTTCTCTAGAGCAAACATCGGTGCAATATGATTTTGGAGGACAAACACTAATTACTGATTTATTGGTATTGTAAAAGCGTTCCAGAAACTGATTGATATTCTGTATATTGACACTTGTACCGTAAGTGCACAAACTGCTGTACTAAAAAATTGTTTTCCAATTGAAGCTAACTTTTGCTCACCTGATTTCTAAGAATACATACATACCACAATCAGAAAGGAATACGTCCAGATTTCGGTTGCCCCCACCCTCTTCGACACCACACTTTCACTATCAAAAATCCATGTATACAATTATTGTTACCCGCTACAATATCACAGAATATCACACCCCAAACTTCATCAACATTTTTTTAGCAGTTGCTGAGATTACGCGAGTTGAAGAATGCCTACAGACAAGTGGATAGCCGTCTAAAAAACTTATTAGGGACCTTTTGCAAGTCTGTTGTCTGAGGTTATTTCACGTTATCGGCTATTTGTGACATGCGCAGCCCTTCCGAAATAACCGAAACGGTTGATAACCGATAAAGTTGTACGTTATGGCAGATTACGGATTACGGGCGGTTTTGCCAGGTCTAAAACAATGAGAATGCAATGAGAACAGAACAGAACCGTGATGATTTTGATAGCAACAATAGTTATTATTTGGTTTATCATTCTAGAAAAGGATCAGGTTTTCTTCCATCAGTTTTATTTGACAGTATTTTCCAATACATACAAAATTAGGTGTCTCCGGCAACAGCGTGTTACCATTATGGAACTGAACTATGAGAGTGAAATGTCATGCTTCGGTCGTCCTGCGAAAACCTATATTGTTAGCTGTTTATTTGTTTATGATCACGTCCAATATGCCGCCCACGCCTCTAAACAATGTCCAAAGCTTGTTCCACTCTGAGCGTTTGTAATACAAAGACTATAAAAATAATAATAAAAAACACAGAAAGTCTAAAGCACGAACCTTACTTCTTCTACGCCACGCTAAACAAAGGTGTATGCAAAAAGTCAAAACTGTATACTCATAGCGTAACGTTAGAATCGGTTGATGACGTAAATAACCGTTAACGTTTCACTACTGACACTTTGAAAGAGCCATGCAAAAGGTCCCTATTTCAAACTGAGTTTTTGCGACTAAAGCGCTTCTCTTACCTGTGCTGTGAGAAGTAAGACATCTTTGTATGTCCATACCTACTTCGAACTGTTTCTGAATTCTTTTGCTATGCCTTTTTACTTCCCACACCGATAGGTGAGGGGAGTATTGTGATCGCGAAAATTTTCGATTTTGAGATAATACGTTTTTTGGGCGTTTTATGAGGTGTACATAACGAAAATCCACGTCACTCATTTCCGTCGGTCTGTCTGTCTGTCGGTCTGTCTGTCTGTCGGTCTGTCTGTCGGTCTGTCTGTCTGTCTGTCTGTCTGTCTGTCTGTCGCGTTTTTCTACCCTCGTAATCTCAGTAACCGCTACATGGATTGTGATGAAATTTGGACAGCGTTATGCTGTGGGGTCGTAGTAGGTAATGTTCCTATAATTTTGAAAATTGTTATACAGGGGGCAAAGTAATTAGCAAAAAACGAAAAATTTCAAATACGCTTCAAACTTCGTTTTTAGACGTTTTAGGGGTTCCTGATCATTTTCTACTTTTTTTTAGGTGGGGGTGAATTTGGGGTGGTTGGGGGGTTGTAATACTGAAAAATTTGTTGTATTTATAATGGGCTCTCTAATGACCTGTGAATGAAAGACCTAGCGCCATAATACAATTTTTTAGGTCCATCCGAACATTGCCTTGCTTATAATAGAAACCAACGGACTTAGAATAATTTGTGATGTATACATCCGAGTGTTGTTTTAGTTTTAGATCGTTCTTTATTGCGTAACGCCAAAATTATCGAATGGATTTTAATGAAATTTTGACACAGTATTACTGCCACGGCGAGGATCGAAAGCGCGCATGTTTTGGAAAAATCGTGTCAGTGGCGGCGCGGCAATAATAAAAAAACTAAAAATGTAAAAATAGCTCAAACTTTGTTTTTCGGCGTTTTAGGGGTTTCTGATCCTTTTTTACTTTTTTTTGGGTGGGGGTGAAATTGGGGTGGTTAGGGGGTGGGGGGTTGTAAAACTCAAAAATTTATTCCATTTGTAATAGTGTCCATTGACCTGTGAAAGAAAGACCTAGCGGCATAATAGACGTTTGTTAGGTCCATCCGAACATTGCCTTGGCTATTACAGAAATCAAGGGATTTGGTATTGGTAGGGGTAGGTATTGATTCAGGTCGTTCTGAATTTAGTAACATGGAAATTATGGAATTAATTTTAATGAAATTTAGACACAGTATTATTACCGCGGCAAGGATGAAAAATGCGTATGGTTTTCAAAAATCGTGTCAGTGGCGGCGCAGCTATAATAAAAATCTAAAAATATAAAAATAGTTCAAACCTCGTTTTTAAGCAATTTGGGGGTTCCTGATTGTTTCGTTTCATCCAGTTGAAGCTGAATTGTGTCGTTTTAGTTCCTACGGAGAGATTTAGGAAACTATTTACTAGTTTTTGTGTTGGATGTTTTTTGACGACAGGCGGGCGATGATTTGGTTGCACGTGTTATGTGTGGGAAGTACTGAGTCAATCAACTTGACTCCATTTTTTAATGTGTGATATTCATTTTGCATGAAAAAATAATCGGAAAACACAAAATATGCACGTAGGCTTTAAATAATTAAGATTTCTTTCCCTGTTGTAACGAAAGAGTTGCGTAACCCTCCACAAATTTCAATTCGTCGCTCGGCTATTCATGTTATGTCTCATTTTATTTTATATAGTGTCGTTATTTAAGGTAAGAGGATATCATATTTGCGATCCAGTCTAAGAAGAATTAAGCAACAATAATCGTAGGTACGGGAGATATGAAAACATTTTATAGTGGTTGAACATAGCAAGGGGATGAACTGTCTGATTAGCCAAATTATTTCTTTTAATAGTCGCCCCTATTTGAAACAAAAGAACGCCAAGAGCGAACACTATCAAGATGTCAACCAATATAATATGCAATTATTAAGGTCATGCCAACTGAATGTATTGCAAACCTGTAGCAATTCTAACTAAAGGCATATGTATGTACTCTATCAAACGTGACTGCTATATCATACATCGACTAAGAAAGTTTGCTGCAGACTGGCGATATTGGAAGTTTGTTGCTGACGTAGTATATATTGGCACTTGCAATAAGGATGGAAGATAACTAATCATAGTTACACACGAATGATTCTATAATCTACATGCATCAATGCGAGTTAATATTTGTAAACGTCGGGACGTGTATAGATGAGTAACAAGTGTCCGCTGAACTGTAATGTGTTGGATGGATTTATACCCAACATGAAGTCCATCATCGTTGTTATATACTATAGAACGCATTCATGCCACTGCTACTATCTAAAGCATTGCAGTTCAGTTATATTGTATGTAGTTTAGCGATGTGCATTCAGTGTCTTTGTGTTGCATATACAGAGTGAGTTTTTAGTACCGGCTCGGTCGATAACTCCTCTACTGTAGAAGATAGCGAAAAAAATTGTATATAAAAATTGTAGCCACGGATATGCTCCTTGCTCAGAAAATGTTTTGATTTATACAGGGTGATCCATAACTACGTGGTGATGCAAACATGCATTCTTTTAAATGAGACACCCTATATATTATTCCATATTCAAATTCTACTAATGATTTCCGTTCTTCCAATATAGGGTATTGTTACATTATACAGGGCATTTTAAAAGTTATGACCATTTCTGTATCCAAATCACGGTCAAATGAACGTACTGTATATCAAAAAGTAATGAATCAAGAATTATTTTTTTTACATGAGAAGATTAGAAATATCCTCTAGTTTTAAATACGCTATAAAAAAATCCCGCGACGCATATTCGTATACAGGGTGATGTAGAATGCAAAATCTAGATTTTCTCTCTTTTTTTAAATGTAACTCCCAATATTTTATTATACCAAAGAATTGCTTTTAATATGCTCTTTCATCTTTGTATAGCACTTATTATGGCTGCATTCATTAGTTTCTGAGATATTTCGATTTTTCAACAAATTTTAAATATACCTTCTATTTGTTTAATAAAATTTAGGTATCTATTTTGAGAAAATACTACCAAATTTTGTTTTTGCTTAACAAACAACTAAAATATAAGGCGATCATAATACTTGATCAAGTCAAAACACTGAACTAACGAGATAATATAGGTCAAAGTGTGCTGAGGAAACAATTTTATAGACGTCATGCATAATTATCAAGCAGATGTATCAGGTAGGCTATGAAATATGAAACGACACAGTCCAAATAAAACGATTCTTCAATCTTTCGAACGCATTAGTTTTAGAGTGCTTCCGTTCTGGATATTGCTATTCATAGTTGATATATTCTAGAGGCAAGTAGACAATTTCTCAAAGATTCTCCTAAATACCCTCAATGAAAAAATTAATTTTCAAAGCTGGTTTTTCACACAGTACAGAATTATTGAGTAGGCTATGAAAACTGTCAATTTTTTAAAGCCTACCTGATAAAACTACTTGATAATTATGCAAGACGCCTACAAAATTGTTTCCTCAGCATACTTGACCTTATTATCTCGATGATTTAGGGTTTTGACTTCATCAAATGCTATCAAGACGTTATAATTTAGTTGTTCGTTAAATAAAAAACAAATCAGATAGTACTTTCTCAAAATAAATAAATTTCAGTACACAAATAGAGGCTATATTTTAAATTTACCGAAAAATCGAAATATCTCGGAAACTGATGGACGTAGGTACAACAAGTGCTATACAAATATGAAAGAGCATATTAAAAGCAATTCTTTGGGATAATAAAATATTGGAGGTTATATTTGAAAAAAAAGAGAAAATTTGGATTTTGCATTCTACATCACCCTGTATACGAATATGCATCTCGGGCTTCCTTTATAGCCGATTTTAAAACTAGAGGATATTTTTAATCTTTTTTTGTAAAAAAAATAATTTTTGATTCATCACTTTTTGATATACAGTACGTTCATTTGTCCGCGATTTGGATATAAAAATGGTCATAACTTTTGAAACACCCTGTATAATGTAACAATGCCCTATATTGGAATAACGGAAATCATTAGTAGAATCTGAATATGAAATAATATATAGGATATCTCATTTAAAAAAATGCATGTTTGCATCACCACGTAGTTATGGACCACCCTGTATAAATCTAAATATTTTCTGAGCAAGGAACATATCCGTGGCTACAACTTTTATATACAACTTTTTTCGCTATCTTCTATAGTAGTCGAGTTATCGACCGAGCCGGTACTAAAAACTCACCCTGTATGTGGACACATCACTATTTAGTTGGACCTCTTCAGAGCTATGCCTTGGTACTGAACGTTATATATACATATATATTCATCATGACATCATAAGTACAGATTTTCGGGCAGACTTTCGTATTACTGTGTAGGTTTGTTTCAGTGTATCACAGCTGCACATATCGAGATTTATTAAACCAATTTCAGAAGTGAAAATGCGTTATTTGAAATCCCTGTATTAAGCTGGATCGTATATTTGCTTTGTTCGATTATTTATAGCTCACTAAAATAGGATTGTTCCGTGAAATTTTAGTATATTTTATGAGAGGTGATAGCACAGTCTCTAATAATACTGTGTCGTTTTGAGATAAATAATATATCTATTCATTTATAGAAACCATCTACGCACATCCCACTTCTGTACAGTATATATTTGAACTTGGTACGAGGTATCATCAAAAAGATGGAGAAACCTCAAACAAAAGCAAATAAATAGTATTGTATAGGAGTACCCTGCCATTGATAATGCTTATTTCAACCAGCCCACTGACAACTGGTAACTGAAATTGGAAGAACCTGCAAAAATTAGCTAATTATTTAAAAATAGAATACAGGAATGGCAATTATTAATAGACTGGCCGCTATTATTAGTACCGATTTCAGTCTGCACTTACTACAATATCTAGCATAGTATATCTAATTTATTTTGAAACTTATTCAAATTTTCTCATAGGAACCTAAACGTATAATGAGGTTATGCAGTACGTAAGCAGTCTTAATTATGAAAAGCTTTAAAATAAAACTGAACTTTCCATACGAGTATTAAACTATCAAATTATCAGAGCTACTTTTTGCTTATGTGGTTTCCAGATTGCTACTGAAATGTGTTCATTTGGCCTCATGTATTTTGATACGGATAGCCTGATCCATTTATATGTAATGACACGATGCTACAGAATGTTGTATATAGTTTTTAGTGTAATCTTCTAAGTTTGTGAATATTGTTAGGCTATTTGCTCTTACAAGAATATACAGTACGGCATAGCTGTCATGTACCAGAAAATATGAAGCATCGAATCAAGGCTACCCTTCACCCTATCGCTCTATTGACACTTTCATACCATCAGCCTAGAAAATATGTATGACGTCTAGCGCGAAGTTCTATATCCTTTCGATATTATAAGTAATTCATCAGATCAATTCTGACCCGTGTGTTGACAGAACCCATGTCATAAATGGTGACGCTGTCGCCAACTTCTAGAAAGGAGAAGGGTACATCCGCTTTTCCGCGGGTCGCCAATTTTGACATGACAAATTGGAATTGATGGTCAAGCAACAGCCAGACAAGATACATGATGGAGACCTAAATAAATATATTAGAACCACTAAAAAAAGTACTTGAACATGCTGTCCGTTACCAGTAAAGTTTCTATATGAAGGTGTTAAACACAACCTCGTGTATATATTGAAACTTTTGCAGTGAGTTTTATTTACGAATAAGGAAAATCATCATGCTCGTCAAATCACATTTATCAAAGAGATGCTTCTAAACTAAAGGCAGAGCAACAATTATGGCTGATAAATGAAGCTAACTCCATTTACAAAGTTAATCCGGGATAGATTCAAGTTTATATAGAGATATTGCTATATTTTGGTGTGGTGTTTTTTAAGAAAGTTTCCATTCGGGATCCTACAAGTCTACAAAATTATTATAGTTTTCTGCCACAGGCGAACAAATTAATGAATAAACCACCTTCTTTTTGAGATATTTCTTATACAGCCATGAAGTTCGCGATATTGTCACCTACAAATACTGTAACTAATTTAAGAACCAGGTTTAGGTTTAGCTACGGACCAAATTTGAGGAATATGGGAATGATGGCTTAAAGCAATACTCTCAAAGGTGGGGTAGCATGTCTATTTTTTCTGCATCTAGCTTTGGAACTCATCGCGGGACTTATGATCAAACAAGCGGGTTCCTGCCTTATTTAGTAAACAAATAGGGAATAGTTTTAATGTATATGTAGTTTCTTCTGTCTAAAAGTCATCGTCTCACTGACGAACAACGCCTATCACACTAGACAGGAGCTACAAGAAGTTTAACTTAGATTTAAACCCTTTTCAGCACACGAAAGTCTGTAAGATCATTTCAATAATTCCCAACTGCCTCCCATTCCAAAATAACTTCTACGTATTTGCTCTCCACATTTATTCCTTAGTTTATTCACTTAAGAATAAATTCCTTATAAATAATTGCTTTAGATTGCCTCTGTTAGGAATGGATATTTGCCATATCAGTCCGACACAGATCTCAGAACTGCGTCAAGTTCTGTTCCTCTAATAAGACCTCATAGTTTCGACGTTAGACATTTCATATGGGATTCTGCTCCTGGATCAGTATTAATCAATATGTGAAACCTCTGTCACGCAAGGCCTTTGCAGTGGCACAGAAGGTGCGATGGCAGTTTCCTCATATTCGTTGAAGAACCTGCTTATTACGTTCTTAGCCATTTCCATGAGCAACATACCTCATTTAACCTGTTGACCGACCCAGTATGGCTCTCACACCCTTCCTATTGTATGTAGGTCTCCTATGCAACTAGGCTTCCGTTCTGCTAAAAGTTGTATCATTCGCCATTAGCACTTCATAATTACAAGAATTTTCTGCAAGTCCTAGAAACTGGATTACATTGAAGTGATGTCAATTATAACTCATGATGAAAATTAGCCTTTCTAGTGTTCAATTTTCTAATGGATGTTTGCATTCTGTAGAATTTGGATAGAGCAACACACTTACGACGTTGCTGACTATGGAAGGTGGATGATCTGATCTAAGCCCTGTAGAGTAGCAACAGGAGTAGCAGCAACAGTTGTAGTAGTAGTAAAGTAAAGTAGTAGTAGTATTGATCTCCGTAACAGCTTTCTGCTGTTTATGGGAATAAGACATTCGACCATGATATTCTTTATCGATTTGTTTACCAAACTAATGGTAGTCCTCGAGGCAATCGAAGCAGTCATGTCGCAAAATTAAAGTTGCTTTTAAAACAATCTCATTGATTTCAAATGCAATAAAGCAAGTCGGCGGAAGTTGGAATGCCGACCCGTACCTATTACCTTCAACTCCCGAAAAATCGACGAAACTTTCAATCCTGTCTGACCGATCCAGTTTCTGCAACTTTAAAATCCTCATTCCGCATTCGGCCTGGCCGCAATCAAATGGTGTTATGACCTCGGAATGGTAGCATTCAGCTAGATTTCCATTGGACTACAATCGGAAATGGTATGGGGTTATTTCTTGAAAATGGCGACGTTGACAGAACCTGAGTGCCGCCACAGGATCTGTTATAAGTTCCGTTTCCTCTAAGGAGGCTTGGCATTGTATTCTGCCGAGGAGTCATTTATACCTCCTGGAGCCAGGCTAGAGGCACCGAACATGGATGCAACAAGAAGGGCTGTTCAAGTTACGCTCTCAAAGCTGCCCTTTTCGCTTGGTTTATTTTTTCAACTGAGCTTTTCTTACTAGGACTTCTCAATTCTTTAGATGTTATGTACTATTAATCGAGATAAAAGCGTATGTAAACACCATCGATTGGACGATCTATTTAGCGTCGTTTCCATCTCCGTACCCTGTCTGTCTCATCCACATCGCGAGATCGCCACGGGCCACAAGACCCCTCATAATTCGTGATTTTACCTGTGCATGTGTTATACTGTTGCATTTTCATGCAAGAACTGTTGCGCAGCTGGATTTGTGGGTATCTCATACAGCTATTCTTAAATAAGCAGTATGAAACAAGCATGTGATATGTACTATTCACGTAAGTAGTTGTAAATTAAAGATAAACAATGGCGGTTCAAAACTAAAGATGCATTTTTCATATATTTTATGGTAATCGGTATATTTCAAAATGAATTCGGAAAACTACTTCATGGCACAAAAAATAAGCTAAAATTTTTAAGTACTTGCACAAATGCTCCTAAATGCATCTTCCAAGAAGAAAAAAATCATGAATTATGATTTGGGTTATGATTATGAAGTGCTTCAGTCAATAGTATAGTATTCTTATAAGTTATATACTCATTGTATCGTTTTTTGTTGATAATGAAGCTTCATTCAATATTTCAGTATTCCAAGACTCTATAAGTTTTGAATTGAAGATATTTGCTCAACACAAATATATCAACCAATAGATATATTTACTTGTTAAGTATACAATATGATCACATTTTTTTCTAACAATATTATAGCTTTGCCCATATAGGAAGATATGGTTTACTTAAATGGAAGCACATACTCTTCAACAGAGAATCTTTATTGTATGAGATCTTGCCAAATGCCGGGTCCCTTGTTTTACACAGGGTAGAAGTATAAGCTTATGTATCGCGCTACTCTATTGGAACTCTAGAAAAAATAACAGTTATATAAAGTGTTTTGTATGAACTTTGTACGTTAAATATGATGTGTTGGGCAGATTTGTATTAATGCTCGTGCAGTAGATAACGTGAACATCGCTCAAGTCACATAACAGAATGCTTCTGTAAATAAACGATAGGGCACGACGGCATCCAATCTAAGGCGATGACTTGTAAATTAGAAATTCGCCTCTGTAGCTACATGAAAGGACCGACGCCAAGTTTTCCTTACATACAAAAATTGTCACTTCCCTTAACCTAGCTGCATTACTTCAAATAAGCAATCAGACCTTGCCTTTCGTCTTTCTTCTTCAGTCCAGGAAAAATCACTTATAGGATAGGACCTAGCTTTTCCATTAAAGACTGCTATTGCAGGATTTTGTCATTGGTTAAAGGTATCAAATCAAGAATGGTATAAGTAATATGTCGAAAATATGAAACTCTACTGTCTTCCTAGTTTTAAGGTATGAGCAACAAAGCTAACGGTGCAGGAGGAAATAGGTGTCCCCCGCAAAACTGTTGTCTATCTAGAATAGCGGGAGAGTCAATCCAGTTTGCGGAGGAGGTGAAGTTTCTTGACCTTATACTGGACAAAAGGCTATCCCTCTTGACTCTAAGGAGGATATGCGGCAAACCTTGGGGCGTTAGTCCTAAATTGATATACTGGATATATCGGACGGTGATAAAACCAATGGTAGTATATGGTGCCGTCGTCTGGTGAAACGGACAGCCAGAACCCAGTTGATGGCGTTGCAACGCATCGCCCGCTTGCCTATTACTGGAGCCAACCAACATTGGTCATTGAGATCCTGCTAAACTAACCCCTCTACACATTGAGGTAGAGAGATATGCCAGAATGGTCGCCTACAAACAAGTTATCAATTGGTAGATAGGACAAAAAGAAACTAGGGTTATGCAAAACAGGTATTATCAGTGAAATTATAAACTACCTTATACTTGGAATGGTCTCGGACTCTATGGATCCCCAAGCGCATGCTGGAAGAGACGACTGGAATAGGAGTGAAAGTTTAATATCACCGTGTTCCAGAACTGGGAAGAGGAGCGAGAGTTAAAATTTCAGTAAACCTTGGGAGGTATACGACATTCTTCCAAGCAGAAACGATAGCCATGGCGTTTGGAAGTCAGTGAGCTAATCAAACCTTTTCAGCTAGCCAGGCTGTCCTGAAGGCACTGAGCTTTATAATAGTTGACACAAGACTCGTATGAAACTGCATGCAACTCCTCAATGAACTAAGAACAAAGAACAAAGTCACTTTGGTTTGGGTTCTAAATCATAGCGGAGTGAAAGGCAATGTATTGGCCGACACACTCGCAAGCGGAGGAACCAAATCTCTGATCGCAGGACCAGAACCATTTGCGGGCATTGTGGAAAGCACTGCCAGAAAAACCAACTCAAATTGAGCAGAGAGAAACACACTCCTGCACTGGCAAGAACACAAGGGCTAATACATTCGAAGACGTTCATACCACACCCCCTAGTCAGCCCCACTCCCCCCTAGAGGAACCTAGAATGAATTAGGAATGATCTGTGCACTGTGGTAGATCTGTGACAGTACACTGTCGTCTAAGAAATCACTTGCGAGAGAGAGGTCTGGAGCAAACAACGGACCGTCGTTTTTACTATGTGGAGGACGAAACAGCGGAGCACATATTCTGGTCCTGTCCAGTACTGGAAAGAGCTAGGTTTCCAACTTTCGGATTCACCCATCTCAAACCTACTAACTTCAAGGAGGTTTCACTCAACACGACAATCGCCATCGTCAAGAGGTGTTGTTACCTGTGTATAACCCTAACTCACTATCAATCTATCCTAACAAAGATAATACGTGTTAATATGTGTTTCTGTACTGGTATACAATATACTTGTACTTGTATATGAAGTAGTCAGTGTGCTTTTGGTTTTTTGTTCTCTACGCCCAAAACTGTGTAATAAATACATTAATTAGGGGAGTGGGTTAACTCAGTAGTTGTCGAGGGCTCGAGACCGGAAGACCGGGGCTCGATTCTCGATAGAGGCGGAAATTTATTTCAGTTTTTTTCAATCAAAAATAAATACTCATAAAAAAAGCTCGGCGAGGATCCCCACCTGAGCCTTCACTGTTGGCTTATAATTACCAGTGCTGTTCCTAGAGTGGCGCCGGGAGACAGTAACAAAGCCTACAAACAACACGAGGCTAATGACCAAAGCAGTCGATGCCCATGACACGAAGAAAAAAAAAATACATGAATTAATAAAAGGCTGTATTGAAAAAAATGAAGTGATTGTGATCTACTGATTGATTTTTCAATTACTTGATATTATAACTATTTGACTTGAAGTCAAGTATCAAAACTACAATTTTCAATAACAAGTTTTTCCCATCTATATCTAGTTCTTTACAAGATTTGCAGCAATTAGATCCCCTTCCTGTTTTATTTTTAACGATAAAACCAACCCTGCAGTCGCATGCATCGACAAGAATCTCGTCTATATAACTCATACACTGAACACTGTTATACATATCCGCCCAAACTCCCAAAGTAAGCCCCTTCATTTCGACAGACGAGACATTTACCTTTTACGTTCGCCTCTTGGCGAGCGGAAATATCTGTTTTGTGGCTCCGAATTAAAGCGAATGACTGTCGTTTAAGTTAAGTAAGCACTCAGATTATGACTCGGCAGTTGCTATCAGCCGTCCTCAGAGGCAAATTGTCGGATTTCCCAATTCCTGCACAGGATCTCATTAATTGCGGCAAAATTACGGAGTATTAGTTTCGTAATTTGTTATGGAATGGCAATGCATATACAAAATGCAGAAGCATAATGTACGGATGATGACAGATGAGAGACAGATGTTTTAATAACGTTCAATTTCCATTATTTCGACATACATCTATGGAGGAAGCTAATCCATTTATTTGGCGAGGCTCACAACATTGCACTTGAAGTTTAAACAACACTAAATCAGATGAAGTATGCTGTTCTCTTTAATAAACTTTCGTTTTATGCATATTTTCAATGTATTCGTATGGTTAGCTCTCTGCACGCAAAATTTCTGTTATGGTAGATTACTTCCCTTCTTCCCTCAGAACATAAATGTGGGACTTCTAATGGCTCCGACATAGTTTCTGCTTCACATCAATGATCTATTTGCATGCAGTACATACCAGGATCCATTCACTACCGCACCCAGCGTCACACAAGAAGTATCCAAACCACCATTCAGTTCTAATCAACAGTAAACTCTGTCAAGAAGTCATAGATTCTAGCTTGTAGGGTGAGGACTGTAGAAAACATTATATTGCACGCTACATCGGAAAAGGCTGGTATTCCTATGCACAGCCAGAAAATTCTTCTCATTGTCCAACTTATCTGTACACTGTACAGCATCTAGAAAGGACTTTGCCTTGAGCGTTTATTAAATATTTGGGGAGATGATGCCCCTACTACCCTGTTCATTCTTGAGCCAGTCCAGTGGCGGCTGGTGAGCTAGTGCCAGAGTGCCCTGGCACTACCTTAATTTTCGACAAAAACATATTTATCTATCTCTTAAACTTTTCTTATTCTATGTCAGTTTCCAACAATTTTTTTGTTCTATATGAAATGGCAATAGCACCTCAGCGCATAAATGCTTGCACCAGGCAACACGTGGCATCATGCCAACTCAACCGATGACAGCTGGCGACGCGATGCGACGGCGAGATATGACAACAGCCTACCGAGCAGTTTCTTATAAGTCACAAACAGAGTGAGAAAAATCTTATCACAAACGCTTATGAGTGACAGAGATAACGCTATGCTGGACGTTTGGATAGATTTTAAATACGAAAATCCGAAGTAGGTCGTGCCAGGCACATTGCCCATATTTCCATTCATGGTTCGCTATTTTTGTTTTGTTTCAGCAGTTTCGATTTGTTTATGTTTGATGCTGATGTCGGCTTTTCTCGTTAAAGGTTTGAAATTTAGATCTTATTAGTTTGAGTGAGCCGTGCGCCGTTTTCGGATCGGTATTCTTTTGTGTTTAGTTAAAATATATCATTGGAGCGAAAATGAATAAAATTGGCGCATTAATAAACTCATATAGTAATCTTTCGCTGGAATAAAAACTGCAGGTTAAGGAACTAGGACGTTCAACACCGGATTTAACTTATGAAAAACTTATTGGTAGTGGACAGAAATCGCGTTGTCGCAAATTTAATAAAACTATTTATGATAAAAACAATTGGATAAGTGACTGTGAAGAAGTTAACAAACCGTTTTGTTTTGTGTGTGTTCTATTTGGAGGCGACGACACTTGGGCGAAAAAAGGCACGGATGATCTTATTCATATTGTATATGGGAGAAAATGAAGACCCATGAAAAATCTAAAGTGAATATTAATAATGTTTTCAGTTTATCGATACTTGGTAAGCCGAACGTAAAGACTCAGTTAAATTCTGCTTATCGGCTAGTTACACGTATTGTTTTCAACTTTACATCGGTTTGAAACTTTGGCTGTCATTCTGGCACTACCTCTCTAAGTTGGCACGAGCCGCCACTGAGCCAGTCCAAGGAAGAGCAATTCGACTAATCGGTAACCCCGCCTAAACATGCACCCTCCACCTCGTTGTCATTGGCGTGCTATTGAAGAATTTTCGCATTTATTTTACCGCCATTCAAATGGAGCCTGCGCCTTTCTTAACTGTGTCTCCCTCCAAGCCTGTGTACCCACAAGACTGCTGCATCTCATCCCAAAAAGGTAGTCCTCTAAACATTAGGAACCTCATCAGTATGACAACAGCGCTTTTTCTAGGACGTCTAGGGCTTGGAAGCGCCTGACAGGTGCTGTTCTTTTTTGAGCCTACGAATGTTATTCTGTTCAAAGCGCGCATCAGTAAACGTCCCCTAACTTACAGCTTATTATTTTCCTATACTATGAAGCTATATTCAGAAATCCCCTTGCAACCAAATGATCGCCCACCCGCCCGCAAAAAAGTATGTTATGCCGGTAGGTCTTTATTCCACCAGTCAATAGATCCTCTCCTGTCCTCCATCCCCCAATCATTCCAATTTCACTCACACCCAAAAAAAGTGGAAAAATATCAGGAATCCATAAACGCCTAAAAACAAAGTTTCGGCTGCTTTTATGTTTTTGGTTTTTTTATTATTTCTGCGCCGCCACTGACACGATTTCTTAAAAACCATACGCGTGTTTCATCCTCGCCACAGTAATAATACTGTTTCACAGTTTCATTAAAATCAATTAAATAGTTTCCACGTTACACAATTCAGAACGATCTAAAGCAATACTCGTATGTAATGTGTATACAGCAGAAAATTCTAAGTCCTTGGTTTCTGTAATAAGCAAGGCAATGGTTTGATGGACCTAATAAAGTGTATCATGCCGCTAAGTCTTTCTTCCACAGGTCAGTGTACAGTGTACAGTGTACAGTGTACAGCGTATTATTAACAAGTTTTTCAGTTTTTCAACCCCACACCCCCAACCACCCCAATTTCATCCACACTCATAAAAAGGAGAAAATGATCAGGAACCCCTAAAACGCCGAAAAGCGAAGTTTGGGGAATATTTGAAATTTTTTGTTTTTTACTCCGCCGCCCATGCACCGAGTTTCAAAAATTTGGCAGCATTACCTACTACGATCCCACAGCATATCGCTACCCAAATTCCATCACAATTCAAGAGACCGACAGACAGACCGATGGAAATGAGTGACGTCGATTTTCCTTAAGAAGATACCAAGAAATGCCCAACAAATTTATTATTTCAAAAATCTATCGGTGTGGGACGTGAAATAGAAATGTTTTCAAATTGATTACATTCAGCAGTGATCGGAAGGAAGCAACAAATTTTGCATAACTTTGCAATATCTGGAAGTATAATCAACGCCATTTTAATCAACAACCTGTTGTCAGGAACATAATTGGATTTTAACTATTCATAAGATAACGCTTGCGTATTGTATATTGAGTAATTTGAATGACAATGAACCGACGGAATAAACCAAATTATTGGCAGAATGTCGAAACATTCTGCTTCAAATCAAGAGCAGTGAAGCAAATTAGCGAGTTTCTACTGATTTGATTCTCATCCTCTTCATGCATGGCTGAGTTTCTAGGTCATAATTCATTCATCTCGGTTCACTGGTTCACAATTGGTAAAAGTCTAAATACTTTCTTAACGTTCTAGATGATCATACGACAGTATGAGAGTTACCACACTAGTTAATTACCAGTACTGTTGGATTTTTTGAACACTAGGTATACACGTGATATTGTATAAAGAAAGGAAAAGGGTGCGTGTTCTTGAATTGTCAAGTTGACAATCGAGAGAGAGAGAGAGAGAAATGTCAGATAGCATTTTCACAGTTAGCTGTGACGTTTAGACGTTATTTTATTATCAAATAACTCGGGTACCACACTTTCTGGCATTTGCAAGCAATCGTCAACCATTGTATGTACGTGTTATAAAAGAAGCCCATCGACAATAAAGGGAAGCTTACTGTCAGTGATCTACTTCTTTAAATGCTCCTTCGAGCAACCTCCCTGGACAAGGGCTTTGGATATCTCCCCTATACTAGGGCCACAGCATAATAAAAAACCAGCACAATAACTCAAGTTGGCGGAAATTACACGCGCATCCCCACTTTTGGATGGTTTTTTTGTAGGGATGGTAACGGTACTTCGATACTTGTACTTCTGCACTAATATCGAGTATTTTTATCTTAGATACTTTTTGAACGATTCCAAGATAGTATCGCTATTTTTGTACCGAAAATTATTATATAATTATTGAGGGGTGTATGCAATTGCACAAAATTCTATGTGCCAACCACACACGCCTATGAAGCTGAAAAATATTGAGTTGGTACCGGTATCGATATTTTCATTTTCCCATCTCTACCCAAACTTCACAGCCGTAAAATCATCCATAAACCCTCCCAAGGTCAAATTTTGTGGGAACCATTTTTATATAGAAAATCCTCAGAGATATTTTGCTTGTTATTTATTATGCTGTGCTAGGGCTCTGGAATGGAAGACAAGCAGCAAGGTATAACCCCCGAAACCCCCACACGTACTGAGGACATATTTGATAGAAAACGAGATCAGTATATCATCAAAGAAGAAATTTTGTACTAGTTATAATCAGTATAACTTATTGAATCTTGCTTCTACATTGTTACAGTTATTGCCGGTATGTTACTGACTATTTGAACCGCCTCAATCTCTTAAAATCGGTCAAAGTGTGTCCTCCACAGATTCGACAAAGCGGATACTCGCTAAACTTATAATACCAATGCTAAATCTTTTGTATACTTCAATAAAGTTTTAAAGATCGACCTCATTTATATCACCGCAAAACATACTGTTCTGAAACCAAGTCGAAAGAGGACAATTGCCAAAAGTTTGCGATTTTCCCGCAGAATTTAACAACTAAGCTACAGTAGACCAACAAACGAAATATATGACCTGAACAGACAACTGTCATAGAATATAGTACGTGGGACAATATTTGTATATTTTATTAATGGATCGGTAATTCATTAGCGATCAGTCAGAATATTTACAGATGTGATAGAACAAGTAACACCAATACATACATTTACGTAATATGTTCAATTCAAAACATAGACCATCAAGATTTTACTTCCTGTTGTCACATTATCTCGGCAAAATTGTCGTACAAAAAGTATCTATTTATTTTGTAGTCCCATTAATTTATACAGTGATTACCAAATTCATTTTGGGCAGGTAATACAGCTTATAAACAACCAGTGTGAATTGTTTTCGAGTAAAGGGAGTGAGAACACTGAAAAGCAAAATGAAAAATCTCACGGTATTAATTCACTCTTTCATATAGGGCTGCGTAATTTGCCTACGTCAGACCACTACTCGCAACATTGCATTTTTTGCCAAAAAGTATTTCATAGACCTGTAGTGTACAATCATGTATATTATGCCTATCTGATAACTTTTGTGTTAATATTATAAATTGTGTATGCCCAACAGCTCCTGCACTTATAGTCCTGAATAAAGTGAGTAAAGTGACACTTGATATTATGCATTACATCAAATCTGAAATGAAATTCTAGTGGCTAATATCTTTTGGAGTGCTAAATCTTAAGGCAATGGAAGCTGTTGGTTAAGATTAGAGTAAGTATTTTTCTTTCAATTCCCTGCTACTGTGATATTGTATTATCTCCGTACCTTGATCAGGCAAGTCGTTCAAAATCATTGCATTCGCTTCATTTACTATTTAAGGAAGTTTGACCATGTGTCGTCCAGATACTGAGAGTATCTAAGATCGATGAAATTAGATACCACTTTCTTGTTTTTATTAAGAGGCTTATTTCAGCTGGCAGACCTAATAATTTGTTAGGAAAATTAACATTCTCTTTCAAAGTGCATAGCAGCGAATTGCGTAAAGCGGGCAACATTAGAGCACCTCTGTAATCATCTATCCTATTTAAATGTAGTTTTAGCTACAGTTTTAGCTACAATACAGCAAAGCTATACAGCTCTCTTAGCTCTAATGATTAAATTATGTCATCATCTTGCTTCCGAAAAAAAATAGATCAGATTATGTTTTAATTGTAGTACTCGCCACTTTTCTGTTTTCGATTATGTCTTTATTCGCTTCAGTTTTACTCTACTTTTGTATTTCTGATGGTACGAACCTCACATTTTTTAGTTAGTCATGATTTGTGTGGATTTTTATATTATGTAAACATCGGCTATGCTGTAAATTTTTTGGTTAAGTTTAAGAGCAGTTGATTAGCTAAACTTCGCCATAATAAGCTCCATACCCTGCTACACCATGTAGTTGATTAATAAAGTCGTATATAGTGATGTCATACATAGGTACATTTTTGTATTACCTTTACGAGTAATATTGTAATACGTACCCGGTACCCAGTTACCCAGTACCCGTTACCCGTAGCCAAGTGCAAATCAGTAGTCAGCATTGTAGGGTATACCGATACCGAAGACGATGGTAAAAAACACCGACAGTGGGGCCGGTACAAGTACAGGATACTCAGCGTACCACACAGCGCGGTGCTTTGAGATTCGGTAATAGTCGATACCGATCGAGGCGGCTTGGATCAGAAGCTCTACTAGGTATTTGTACCTAATGCTGAGCCAAGATAAAGTAACGGGTACTTATTTTAGCGTTTACCCGGTACCGAGTATTTAGTGGTGTAACGGGTACTTCATACCGGATAGTTACAATATTGACATTACTAGTCATATACTATTATGTATCTATCACTTTCACTATTTTTTCAATTGTAAAATGTCTCTAACTTCAATTCCGGCGATCCAGATAGCAAAACTATTGCTTTGTCACTGGTTCTCAAGTGTACAAAGTTTAAATTAAATCTGTTCGTTTAAAGTGGGCCAAAGTAGAGTCCAAAAGAGTCAGTTACAAACATACAAATATATATACAAAGAAACAGACAGGCAAATCTTGAGGAAGCGTGTAAAAAATCCTTTGAAAGCCACTGTCTCACTCAAACGGTGGCATGTTTACCGCACTGGGAACCAGACAGAGGTGTGGCCCACTCAAGCTGCGCTTTGTTGGGGTAGGCGCTTTGCACTTCTAAAGCGCCCCATATATCTAACGCAAATCTCTCGAGTAATTGCCCCGAAGTTTCCACGACGACACCGGAGCGGCTTATCAAGCACCTTGGCCTTCGTAATTTAGTGTTTTGTTTTAGTATAGACCACACGGGGTTTTCAGAATGTTTGTGTTTGCCGGTATTTCTCAGGGCTCAGGACTTTCTTAACCAAAATTATAAGGTAGCTTGATTCGGGATTTATCATAACTAAAACCACAACTGTTGAAATATACGCTTTTTAATAGCGTTTCGGCCACTTCTGCAGCTTATACTTAGCAAGTATAGTGTATCCAATGTCATTTGGAACAGCAAAAAAAAGCGCTTGGGCGGTATCTCCTTTATGAAATGCGATGAATACATAGACAGCGCGCATCCTTTACTAATTTTATACTAATACTATGAGGAGCAGACTTTCAAAAAGCATTTTGTTCGAATGTTCCATATTTGAGATAGAGGTGGCGCTGAATTCCTATGATCAAATACTTATTATTTATGAACAATAAATAAGACAGACAAAATGCATTTAGTCTCCGTGCTATTCGGTTAGAATCATACCTAGAGAAATAATAATAATAGTCAATGGACTAAACGCGTTTTGATGGGACTTTTATTCTCGTATATTGCACGACACATTTCGGAAGCTGAAATGATCGCTGCAATATGTGAAAAAACTGTGGCAAACTAGTGATGTATGGAACTAGGATGGACCTGAATGCGCTGAGAATGACAAAAATGATTTTATTAAAAAAAAAATAAGCATCTACACATACTATTATACTACTATTATATTTTGTTGTTTCATTCTAATACGGTGAATATGTTTTCCAATTTTTTGTTTTTGTTACTTAACAACGAAACTCAAATTACATTTTGTCAATTTTGTCAAGTAGCTCAAGTAGTTACAAACTAACTACAACTGCATACTATAGAGACAACCAAACTGCATTATGTTCACCAGTTTTTTTATTATTCCAAGTTGTTTTTCAACTTCCTTGTACCAAATTTTGCGATTGAGTTCCACAGACCTCATACCTTTATATTATTTTTTTTATTTTATTTTATTTAGTCGTACAAACTGGTACAAACTAATGCCACCCTTGAAAGTAGAACTTGTATAAGGGTATTGGCTGATAAAACATTAAATTTTGACACTCCTCATTGCCTGACAGTTCCACCAGCGGTTCTCCTACACACTCGCCCAATCCATATAGTTCCGTATACCTTCATGGTCGGTGTTACCTTCATCTGGTGGGCCATCACAGCATCCAAATATCATTCTTGTGGAGTCCGTCACGTATCCCGTTAACTGCAACATAACGTTTTTCACATTCTCCCCTCACTGACAATTTTGGTTGTTGACATCGATGACACATGACAAATCTTTTTCTTCTCTATGATTTGGTTTCGCTGTACTGGTTTTTTGCAATATAATAATTTGAAAATTTGAGAAAAAAATTATCCGTACAGTGCATTTTAGATGAAAAGATGGAAGCGTGTTAGTCAAGTTTTGTGGAAAACGCGTACGGTTTTCTAGAAATCGTGTCAGTGTCATGTCTCAGCAATAATCAAAAAACAAAAAACATAAAATCAATCAAAATAAGTTACTACTTAGGCATTTGAGGGGTTCCTGGTCATTATCTAATTTTTTTGGTTGTGGTGAAATTGGGGTGGTTCGGGGTGGGAAGTTATAAAACTGAAAAATCTGCCAGCCATTGACCAGTGAAAGAAATATCTAACAGCATAACCCATTTTTTTGCGGACGAAAATTTGTTTGCAAGGTGATCTCACACTATAGCTTCATGCTATGGAAAAATAATAAACTGGTTTCAGTGTACTGTGTTTAAAGTACTATGACAATGAACTCGAGTTTATTTTACTTCCCATACCGATAGGTGAGGTAAAGCTGAAAAATTTGTTGTACTCATAATAGGCTGTCTATTGAGAGAGAAAGACCTAGCGG
The DNA here is from genome assembly GCA_951848785.1 of Callosobruchus maculatus. Classification (NCBI taxonomy): domain Eukaryota; kingdom Metazoa; phylum Arthropoda; class Insecta; order Coleoptera; family Chrysomelidae; genus Callosobruchus; species Callosobruchus maculatus. The sequence continues at coordinate 14,077,159 of CATOUR010000041.1, read as the reverse complement.
TATAATACATTTTTTACGTCCATCCGAACATTGCCTTGTCTATTACAGGAACCGAGCGACTTAGAGAATTTTCAGATGTATTGCTTTAGATCGTTCTGTATTTTATAATGTGGAAACTACTGAATTGATGTTCATGAAATTTCGGCATAGTATTACTACTTTAGCGAGGATGGAAAACGCGTCTGATTTTTAGAAATCGTCTCAGTGGCGGCGCAGCAATATTAAAAAAACATAAATATGAAAACAGCTCAAACTTCGTTTTTAGGCGTTCTAGGGGTTCCTGATCATTTTCTACTTTTTTTTGGGCGGTTCGGGGGTAGGGGGTTGAAAAATTCAAAAATGTGTTGTGTTCATGATAGATTGTTCATTGACCTGTGAAAGAAGTACCTAGCAGAACAAAACACTTTTTTGCGGTCGGGCGAGCAATGATTTGGTTGCAAGGGCATCTAGACTATAGCTTCATGCTATGGGAAAATAATAAAAATAATAAAACTGGTAACATCGGAATGTGTGGGAAGTACTGAGTCAATCAACTTGACTACATTTTTTTGCAGTATAATGACGATTTACAGGTTACACTTAAGGCGAGTGGGCCAATGGTAGAAAATCGTGAGTGAGTGAAGATTAGGTATGACAAAGCCCCACGTGATTGGTTTCTATTTTTTTTTAATTCCGCCCACTCGCTGATTTCAGCGTTACGGCGTAATTTGGGAATTTCCCGAACGTATCGCGCTTACCGCCCGTTTGGATAATTTTCTCGCCCGAACGAGAGATATACATCCGTGTTTGCGGTGGCCTGGGTAAATAATTCATGACCTCCTTGATATCCTGAACACAGACTAGCGAGGCGGGTCGGAAGCGACGCCATATTACATATTTATAGAGATTAGGTCTCACTCGGGCACGATGATTCATTTCCTTCGCTAACCCTTGGCAGCTTTCGAGTCTCTCTGTTCACCTGAATTTTATACCGGCCACCGCTAATTGCTTAGCCAACAGGAGTGGGGCTTTAGATGCAATGCAGCAACTGTTCGCTTATTTCCGAGAACATTCGGCAAGACACGCAGAACAACCAGAGCGAAGCACAGCACAAGGTGGCCCAAAATATAAAAGTAAAATTAATTAAATCGTATTACAAATGAAAAATACTTATCTAAAGTCTAAAAAATTTTTTTTGTTACACACTAAAAATCATAACTAAATGGCCACCTCCAGCACTAATGCAATAATGAGCTCTAATTAAAGCATTTTTCATAACTTTCTCCAACATTTTAGGCGGTATTCTGTCAATTTCTACTCGTATGTTGCCTTTTAATGCTTCTAGTGTTCGAAGATTACTTACAGATACCCTATATTTGAGATAACCCCATAACCGAATGTCTGGAATAGTTAAATCGGAGGACCTTGGCGGACATGCAATATCGGCATTTTTCGAGATTAGGCGTCCAGGAAAAAATATGTTCAAAATAGCTATTGTGTGTACTGTGACATCATCTTTTTGATACCAAATATCTGACTGATTCAGCTCTTGCACTTCCGGAATTAAAGAATACAACAGCATGCTTCTGTAGCGATCTTCATTTACTGTAGTAGTTCTTCCCCGATCGTCCTCCAAAAAAAAAAGAAATAATAAAAAAAATTCTGTCACGCGGTCACTTTTGGCTCGTGTAACTACTGCTGGTCAATAACTTGCGGATGCTCACTACGCCAGAAGCGATGGTTTAGCTTATCCACAGCTTCATTCAAACAAAAATGAGCTTCGTCGCTCATTATGATTTTGTTCCAAAAATCCTCTATTCCGATTTTAAGGTTTACGGTAGCATCACAGTATTGAAGTCGTTTTTCAAAGTCCAAAGTCAGAATTTTATGGGTTACCTGTATCTTTTAGGGAAACAAGTGCGAATATTTTACCAAAATTCGTTACAAGGAACGTCGGGTATTGTTTAATTATGAATATCGCTTTTTGTTGATGTGCTAGGCCTTTTTTCCATCACATGACTACGTATGCGGTCTATGTTATCCCATGAATAAGCTGGACAAGGTTTGAATATATGCGATTTATTAAATGTAGATCCAGTTTGTTGAAAATTTGTCGCTAATCGCCGAAATATCCTTGCAGTTAGAACACCGCGTCTTCTACATTTTCTCAGGTATTTTCGTTGAGTTAGGATAATCGACGAATTTTTACGATTTCGGGCCGGTCTTGAAGCGTATATTGATTCAGAGTTAACTTGCCAAGTACCTACTTTGCAACTGACAGAAAAACTCGAACAGAGGTCAAATACAAACGAAACCATGACAGCATTTCTTAGGGTACTTTATTTTGCGCCACCTTTTAGTAGTAGCATATTTTTTACATAATTAAATAATAATTCAAGAACCATCAGTAACACGCAAAATGTCAACAAGCACCAGCAAATGCAGTAGCAGTAACTGCATATGTGTGTAGCGTTTGTTGTTGGAACTGCCATCTGATTTAATGACAGCTTCCTTCGAATAAAGAATTTATATTTATGAGTACTAATTAATTGATAATACTATATTTGGAAAACGGTTACTCGTAAACTTTTTTTATGTAAAAATGCTTAAAAAATAATTTTCAACATTTACACTAATATACCATGACATAAAAGAGTTATACCATTTTAAAGAGCCTTAATGTATAGCGAAATCTGAACTAAGAATGAATTTATTTTTTATTTTATTTTTTATTTATTTATGTGACATGTCATAGCTCATACAAAAAAATACTATTTATAACATCTTAATAGATTTATTAAAATGAATGGCTGATTGGTCAAAAAGATCCAGTTCTTTGAACTTATTAGCAGCACGTACGACTCTTGTGATAGTTTCATTCATACCATAGTTAGTTCGCGAAAATGGAACAACAAATAAGTCGGTATTTCTGGTTCTTTTCACACTTACATTGAACTTAACTAATTCTAGAATTTCAGGACAATTAACATTATTATTAATTAAATTGTACAAAAATTTCAAGTCCATTTCTAAACGGCGATGCTTGAGTGAAGCTATATTGAGGGAAGACATAATATATCTATTTATATTGGGGTCATCTGGAAGTCCCATCTTATATGCACAACGCTTCAGAAACCTATTCTGTACTCTCTCAATTGAACGAATACTATTATCGTAGGATGGTGACCAAATGATTGAATTATATTCTAGAAGTGAACGGACCAACGAGCAATAGAGTATCTTGAATGTTGCAACAGAAAAATCAGTAGAACATCTATTAATGAAGCCTAACATTTTCAAACTCTTCGAAACAATATTTGTGATATGAGTCTTAAAGGTCAATTTAGAATCCAAGATTAAGCCTAAATCCTTCACATCATTTGTTTCAGCTACAACACTATTATCGATCTGATAATCAAAACTTATTGGGTTAGCAGTTCTATGGAAGGTGATTTTATAACATTTACCAATATTTAAAATTAAAAGATTTACATGGCACCAATTTATAAAATTACTTAAGTCTAGTTGAAGTTGTTGAGCATCTTTCAAATCATTAATGGATTTAAATAATTTTAAATCATCCGCAAATAACAAAAATTTGCTATATTTTATGACATGTGTAATATCATTAATAAACATGTTAAATAATATTGGCCCAATATGGCTTCCCTGGGGCACACCGGAGGTACACATAATTTCGAAAGAAATACAATTGCCATACCTCACACATTGAGTACGATTGGAAAGGTTACCAATCCATTTCAAAATTGAACCTCCAATTCATACAGCCTCAAGCTTAGCAATCAATAAAGTGTGATTCACTTTATCGAATGCCTTAGAGAAGTCTGTATAGATAGAATCAACCTGCATTCTATTTTCAAAAGCATCTGTTATATAATTCTGGTAAGTCATTAAGTTGGTGCAGGTAGACTTGCCTTTTGAAAAGCCATGTTGTTCATTTATAATAATATGCTTAGTATCCCAAGTGATCAGCTTAGTAACTAGACAGTCAAATAGCTTAGCAAACTCTGACTGATTTGACACTGCTCTATAGTTTGTGATGTTATTGCGGCAACCAGCTTTATGTATTGGTTTCAAGTAGCTACGTTTCCAAAAGTCTGGAAAACATCCCGATGTCAATGAAGTATTATATAACATATGTAATGGAGTACAAAGTGTAAATATACATTTTTTAATAAAGAATAAGGGAATGCCGTCTGGACCATGAACAATTTTATCAGGAGACTCCATTACTAAATCAATAATATCCTTAATGTGAATATGATGAATTTAATTCATTGTCTCAAAAACACCCAAGTTCCCAATTTGATGCAGTTACTTCATCCTGAAGATGAATTATTAAGCAAAAACATCCTGTATAATATACCATAATACTACCTATAGACAAAAAGCGTGTACTACTTTTCATAACTCACGTTCCAGCCATGGGTTATGAACAACGCCCACTAGATACCAGTATTGATCTCTTCGACATACATATTGTATTTACTTTTAGATTGAATTGTATTTACTTGTACATGCAAATACCTCCACTACGAAGGCTTTATGCAGTAGTGGCTGAGTGCAGCATAGCCTATTGGTTCTTAAATTTAGTTGCAATAGGTCTTCATTATATTAAATATAGTTATAGTAAACGTTGCAATGAGACATCAAACGCTAATTCGAACTGTACTCAGTATTCATTTTTTTGACAAGAGTGAGGTTGAGTTGTCAACAGTTAGCAATCATTATGTATTTAAATCGTACTATTAAGTGCTTCGGTCGCAAATAATAGTATAGTATCAAACTAGCGGTATTGGTAATAACTCACTTGTTGATTTACAGCACACTTCAACTGCGTAAGTTATTATCGTCATTACCGACTGTCAAACAATCGTAGAAAAAATTTAATTACGTCAAAGCCATACGCAGCTCAACAGGACAAACAAGTTGCGCAATGCATACGATAGCTCTCCATATCATTAAACAAGTTGAATAAAAAGGCAGTTTGTAGCATAGTTTCAGGAGTTGCTGTCAAGTTATTTTGTAATATGATAATTAAGGTGCTCAATGCATTTCGCAACATTTTTAAATATACTGACAAATAATTTTGCAAATATGTGTCACAGTTTATTGTGTACCGCAACATTTTGGCCAAATATTCATACATGGGTTCACTTCTTATACATTTCGCAAGAAAACTCTCCTCATGTTCTATATTTCTGCTTTAAAACAGCGGATATATTCTCAAATTTCATTTCACGCCACTAGCCGTATATGTGTTTTTGTGCACCTGCATCACAACAGATAAATCTCCCGGAAAACGCCGGAGAGTTTGCCGGTTTCCTTCATGGTCGAGGGTTCCTATTTCATGTCCCGTTCCACTTAGACGAGTCAAACTTAATGCTGGTGTACGACCCTTTCACACAACACCTAACACGGAAATCGACTTTGAAGGTCGGGAAAAGGTACGCTTGTAAAACACGTAAAGATAGCGACAGAATAAGAACCAGGACAAATATACATTGGCATTGATTTTATTTATAGAGCACTACACGTTGCTTACGAAGTTTAGGGCATTGGGGTTCTGAATAAAAAAATTGTGATGAATAGAAAGATCATATGTGAGTTTTGTAACAAAATTATTTTTGTTTTCTTTTTTTTTGCATTAATTTAAAAGTTATATCAAAATAAATATTGTAAAAAATGGATGTTTGAATTCAGTACCAAGGACACGCCGACAGCTGCCGTACGAGTGTGACGTCAAAATGTTCTTTTCACCAACGACGTCCTACTCCGATACCTACTAGATACCATTATTTTTTCTAGATTCACAGCTAATCGTGAAAACAGTTTTACGTGTGTAACAAGTATTATATTTGTCGCACCATAAACGACGAATGAAATTTACGATCGATATAAATATGTTTTGAATCAAATTTTATTAAAACATTTTACTAGCACTAGTATAGAAAGTAAGTACCGTTGCGGAGTAGAATTCAAGAAATCAGTGGAAATGAAATTTGTCCGTCAAGACCAATCGCCAATTGCTCTGATTGCAATATCAAAATTGAACTTAATCCAAAAAAGTAAAATTAGTAATTTTTGTTGTACTTCTAAAATGTCTAATAAAATTTGATTCAAAGACATATTTATTTCTGTCGCACAAAAATATGTGTGTATTACGTGTACAGCATATCACATTTTCTAGTACAAAAAGGGGTTGTCAAGGCCTGAGCCTGAGGCTTGAACCAACACCGCTCGAACACGGACATTGACGGTTCGGAAGTCAAACGTGTTTCTACGTTGCGCCACTACGCCGCTGCCGAAAAAGTTGCTTCAATGAAACATATTTGACTAGGCAATTTATTATTGGAATATGTTATCTAATTCCAAACATTCAAAAGTATATTAATTTCGATCGTAAACTTCATTCGTCGTCTATGGTGCAACAGATAGCACTAGTTATACAAGTAACTATTTTTGCGATTAGCTGAGAATCTAGACAAAATAATGGTAATAGGTATCGGAGTGGGACATTGTTGGTGAAAAGATAAAACTTTGCCGCCACACGTGTTCGGGAGCTGTTGGCGTGTTTTCGTTACTTCATTAAAAAAATTATTTTGATATAAATTTTGAATTGTAAACGAAAAAGAGAAAAAAAAAATAGTTATAAAACTTAAACATCAATTTCCATTTTCACATAAAAGAAATATATACTTCTAAATAATGACAACTTAGTGCGCTACAATCCTCACCCAAAATACTTGGGGATAACAATGGACCGAACATTATCATTTAGAAAACATCTAGAAAACACAGCAGCAAAGCTTAGCACCAGAAACAATATTATTCATAAATTGTGCGGTACCACTTGGGGGGCAAACGCAACCACCCTCAGAATATCTGCCCTCAGTCTTGTTTATTCTACTGCTGAATACTGCGCCCCAGTATGGTTAAACAGCCCTCATGCAAAAATGATTGACACCAAATTGAATGAGACAATGAGAATAATTAGTGGCTGTCTAAAAACTACCCCCCTACCGTGGCTGCCCGTTCTGTGCCATATCACTCCTCCTCATATTCGTAGACAGGATAAACTGGTGAAGGAATACAACAAAATACTATCCAATCCCCAACTTCCACTGCATAACGACCTAGATGATGCAGATCTTCGGAGGTTGAAATCTAGAAATCCCCCACTACCATTTGCAGAACGGCTCTTGCGGGATGGCTTCCAAGTTGATGAGCACTGGAGGAGGGATTGGGAAGTCCAGAAGCCGGTACAGGCTCCACCAACTATGGACCCCACTTTAACCCTGCCAGGAATGGAATTGCCTCGCCATACATGGAAAACGCTTAATCGAGTCAGAACGTCGCATGGCATCTGTCGTGACTCGTTCTTTAAATGGGGGATATCTGAATCACCGTCCTGTGACTGCGGAGAGCCCCGGCAGACTGTTCAGCATATTGTCACCGAATGCCCGATTACCGCATATGCTGGACAACAGTCGGATTTCTTCGAAGCCTCGAAGTCTGTAGTTGACTGGATAAATGGTCTTAATTTTAAAATCTAAAAACTATTTATTTTTGTTTGTTTTAAATTTAATATTTGTATTTTGCTATATTGTTTAAGACTTATTACCCATTAATCCATGTAGCCATACGCTAAATAAATAAATAATACTTCTAAAAAAAATTCAGATGTCCGTGGAACTTTCCTTCCTTTCATCCTACTCATAGCAAATCGATATTAAACTGCCTTGTGTTTCACCATTATCCTTATCCAGTAATTCTATATATTTGTCCTACGATACTTTGTCATTCCCTGTACAGTATTTTCAGGAAAACAGTCGCGTTTTCTATTACGACTGCACTCACGGTACACTAGCTCCAATAATCGACAGTCTGTACGTGATCCTCACATCGATCTCAAGATTTATGATCCTTTAAAATCCGACAAGGCGCCCGAAAACTACTTTTCGATGTCGTTGCTATTGAAACTTATATCATCACTCAACATGCTTGATGGTCGATTTTCTTCAGGACTCCACCGTATTCTGAAAGGCCAACCAATCGTGATGGCACTGGTATTATATACCCAACTATTCGGCGTGCTCTGATATATAGCCTTTTATATATCATGTTGCTTACGCTATCGAATCAACAGGTGCAATAATAAATGCAACTAAAGCGAATTGATTTGAGAACAAAGCTCACAACTGATAAAGCTATACAAAGAAAGGTCAGTGCTTGAGCTTTGACAAATAAACAACTCAGCTTCCCATGAAAGTATAGAACTATTTGAAAATAGTCTGTTTTGTCATCCCGCACTTTCCAGATATCTTGATATAGTTAGAAGAATGCTAAAAAGCCTCAAATTGGGACCTCAACACCCTTTATTGGTTTTTCAGATTTCTTGTTGATAATAATGCTTTGAGATTCCTCTTTGTTGGTATCAATTGATTCCCTCATTTTTTATATCACCTCACTAAAGACACTGCATCTTCAGAACTAAAATATCAACATGTTGCAGTTTCCGAAAATAAAATAACATGTTTCAAAAGTAATGTTCTTTGATATCCACCGACTTAGGACGGAAACACGACAAATTGTTATAAAACACGAAGGTTAAAATACGTCAGTTTTGAATTGAAAGCATTTACTTAATATAACCCAGGCTCTTGGTTTAAGATTATTCCAGGTTTGCGCATATATATGTACGAAGATATGATATACTTGAATGAAAGTATATATCTTTCGTCCAAGAATTTATTTTTATGTGTATGATGTGCAAAATGCCATGAGTACGACAAATAAATACACTCCATTTATGATTTTATGCCCGGTTGATTATGTTATTCGACACGCAGCATTATGGCTAAAGTATTTGATGAAAGAGAAAATAATAATTTCGGATGGACAAGGACCCAAGGCAGACAGTCTAAAAATATCCCCCCCCCCCAAACACGAAACGCATCAAAGTTATATTTTTTCAAATGGACCACCCTATATATTATTGCATATTCAGATTTCTTGGTGAATTCTACTGTGACTTTATGTATCACACATATGACTTATAGCGAACCGTTCAGGTGCAATCACCATTTTCGGTGTAAGCCCATATCAGAAAAAAATTGAGATTGTAAAAATTAGAAGGCCGTAGCTTTGCCGGATTACTAAGCATGAAATGCGCCAGCTTAGGTTAGACGGTCAGATTTTAATATTACGTTTGTGCTTGGAGGAATCGGTCTATTAATTAAGAAAACTTCAATCACAGACAACTTGATTTTTTTCAAATGGGAATGCCTAACTTTTTTATACGATTGAATATGACATTTGATAGCCCTTCTAATGATATAAGGTTAGGAACATCAATCTCTGGTAGTTTTCATTTATTTTCAAATTTTCAATCAAATCGATGTTTTTCAATGTTCCTACCTATAAGCAACCTAGTAGACCATGAAATATAAACAAAAGCTTGTTCAGATGAAAGAAAACAAGTAACTTAGAAGAAATATACAGACGAATTACGGTAAGAGAGACTACATATCTAAACTCAAAGAGAATCTGGAGTACGACAGAAATAGATAGATAGTATATTTTAGTTAGTAAGTTCTTCTATCTGAAATGCTTTTTGTTTGTATTTGAACGTCTACTAGGTTGCTTATAGGTAAAAAAATCGAAAAATACCGATTTGATTGAAAATTCGAAATTCAATGAAAACTACCACAGAACGATATTCACAACCTTATATCACAAGGCGACCAAATTTCACATTAATTAATCGTATAAAAAATTGGGCATTCTCATTTAAAAAATCCAGTTATCTGTGATTGAAGTTTCCTTAGTTAATCGGTCGATTTCTCCAAGCACAGACCTAATTCACACTTGATCGTCTAGCCTAAGCTGACGCATTTCATTCTTCGTAATACAGAAAAGTCAGACCTTCTAAGTTTTATAATCTCTGCGATATTCAATTTTTTTCTGATATCTACTTATACCGAAAATGGTTATTTACACCTAATCGGTTCGCTTTAAGTCCCATGTGTCAATATGTAAAGTTACATTGTAATTCACCAAGGAATCTGGGTATGTAATAATATATAAGGTATTGTAGTTAAAAAATAAAACTCTGATACGTTTCGTGTTTAACATGAAAATATTTTTAAAATGTAGCCTCAATAGATCCCCATCCATCCAAAATCATTATTTTCTTTTCCATCAAATACTTCAGTCATAATGCTCCATGGCGAATAACGTTTATAACGCAGTATAACCTTATTGCTCTCCACACAAACACACTAACCTAATTCATATGCTTATTTGCGTCATATACTATGCAGGTTGCCAAAATGCACACACGATCAAACTGATAGAAAGAATCGAATAAAGCAAATATCTAGCAGTCATGCGAAAAGGCGATATACTGTGCCCCATAAACCGATCGGGGCGCTTCATATGTATGTTAGCTTATCGGATGCGAGGCTTTTCAGGGAAAGCGTACAGGTCAGAGGCAAGCAGACGTTCAGGTCGTAAAACGGACGAGGCAGGCATTATTGCCGACATCGATTCACTGCAGGGAAGAAGTTTATGTGTGGAGTCGTAGGAAGCTACGGAAAATGGAATATTCCTGTTGCCGTCTTCGGAAATCACTTATCGTGGAAACATTCACCGAAGGGATCTGAGTATATTGACCGCAGATGTCATTGAAATGAATTCAAGTCGCTATACGAATAGTTCAAAGCATGACTCAAACGGGAGACAATGCATCCAAAGGGAAACCGTAATGCAAAATGTTATTCTCAAAGTACTACTTTGTAGTGTGATGCTGACGTTTGGTAGTGCGAATGGTAGGAGCAGAATTGAGTTATCAAATAGAATGTTTTACGTTAGCTAAAGTTTGAGCCAAGACTGCTTGGTCAAAAGTCTTTACAAAATATGAATATGACGAATCACAGTGGCACTGTGTACAGAATTTTAGAAGTATGGAAACTGGACGATTATTAGAAGTATAGGAAATAGTTATACGTAGGAGTTTTAGAATTCTTAGGTGCCTGAGAAGCATCCTGCATAATAATAAACATCTACAGTCTCCTTTGAATTTGAAATGAAACGAGTCAAAATTCAACCTTTTGCAAGTCGAGTCTTGAAAATAAATAAATTGTATATTTTGCTTGATAATCTATAGCTTCCATACTTTATTAATATTTATTTGTCATTTTCGAAACTCGAAAACAGTTGAACTGAAATATACAATAATGTCAGGTGCCCTATTTTGGAACTTTAATGCTTGACTAACCATGCATAATAGGAATAGGAGTAGCAACTGACAGAGCCTTAGAACTTTTATTATACCCTTTTTTTGATAATTTATATATTTTATCCAATCATCGATTGTTTCGAAAATCAAGAAAACATTTAAATGTCCGATAATATCCAGTTTCAAACTAAAAAAATACAACTTTAGTTTTCCACACCTTAATGACAAACTCATACAATTAACCTTTTTATAGCTTAAAAAAACTTAAAAATCCTGAAACTCTTTGTTTAAAACGCTTTTTGATACCCTGTGTATTTTACGTAATTGACAATTTTTAAACCTGTCAAAACACTGTATTAGTAAATCCATATAGAACATCCTTTTAAGATATTGATTGGATGATCTTTTTTTAATTTTACTAACGTCACCGAAAATATATGCAGATGTATAGAACTCTGAAAGGTTATGGATTTATGGTCTATGACTTGAACTGGTACCACTAATAGGATATATTGTCAATAACAGGCTATTTAAATATAAAATTGCACGTAGAGTATATTTATAAATTAAATTACTTCAAAACATAAAAGTGTGTTATCAGTGATACATTACACTTATAAGTTCAGGATGGTATGCACCATGAAAAAAAAATCAATGTATTCAGACACTGATACCTTTGTATATCTACTGCACTGGACGCCATACATATTATTTACGTCTAAGTAGCTATCATGATTACCTTGATTACACAGCGGTTATACCTCTTCTTTTTGTAACTGAGAAACGAGCGCAGAAACCAGCGATAACTTACCAAATAGATTTTCAATTGCTGAAAATAACAGTTCGCTGTTCAGCACTGACTACTGATGTTAGTGATTTCCAGAGTATCACAGTATATAAGTTCAACTGGAAACTATTGAAGTATGGAGGTATTATTACTCAGCTCAGGCATAAGTATCTCAAGAGATTCTTCGGAGACTCAAGTCCGGATTCTAATGATTTCCTGGAAGTATCTAATTGCCACAGATTATACATTGTGTTCCTAAATATCATGTATAAACGAAAGGAGAAAATAAGTTGATGTTTTTGAGGACTGAAATTTCAAATAAACATAAATACGCAAACGTTTCGTTACCGATCTACAGGGCGTTGAAGTTTCAATATTTGTTTCTGTTTTTCTCAATAACTTCCTCAACTTTTGAGGTACTAATCTCAAATTTGGAATATAAAATACACAATAGGAATTACATAATTGCACATGTCAAACGGTTTTCAGGGGTCTTGCTCCTTCTGTTACCCTTAACTTTCTTGAGGTGCTCCGCAGATAGATTCAAAAAAAATAAACTACTTTATCCATCTTATTTAGAAACTTTTTGCCCTATTGTAACTTTCTTATATCATCGATCCTTATCGAGAAACAACACAACAGGATTCTCTGTTATTAGGTAGATGAAAATAATTTATTTGAAATATGGTCTAGGAGGCTATGGCCTTATTTGGATAACTTTTTTGTTTTACTTAATCTGACATGTAATATTTTAAATCGCGAGTTGTTTTGTCACCTTTGAAGTTGTAAAGTGCACCGAAAAGAAGACAGGTTAAGAAAAGGAGGCATGATCCATGAAAGATATCACTCTGTAGATTTGGTCAACCGTTTGACATATACAGTTAAGTAACTCGTATTGCGTTTCTTATTTTCCAAATTTGAGCTGCTCAAAGATTGAGAGAGTTATCAAGAAAAACTAAAAGAAACATTGAAACTTCAACACCCTGTAGATCGGCAACGAAGCGTTTGCAGACCTATGTTAATTTGAAATTTTGGTTATAAAAAAAACAAAAAATCTCCATTTTTACATGATGTTTAGGAACACCCTGTATAAACCACATACCTATTGCTAAACTTGATCTATCTGTTTCTTCAAAATACATTCATACTTTAGTCATCACTCCTCGGTAACTCAGTCGTTCTCACTTTTTACCTCTGATAATGGGGATATATGAGAAAAAGCTTGCCACTAACCTCAAAATGCAAAAATCGGTAACATGGCATATATGTCAGTTGACAAGACAGTGCGTGTCAGTTTCATGCTTTTCTGCAATGGAATAATTAGGTACATATTGCATCTAGCTGTAAAAATTGTGGCTGAATTAGTGAGAAAAATATAAGAAGACCGATTTAGGTGGAAAGTTGGATTAGTAGAAGGGAAGATTTTGGAGCAAGGAGTTGCATGTTTAAAGAAATGCTACAACAAGGTGTAGGTGGTTACAGGAATAATTTAAGAGTGCTTTTAGAAAATTTTGACGACAACATTAAAAAATTATGTTCATACGCAAAATGCAGACCCCCGGCAGAGCCAAACTGGAAATAACTTTAAGCTTTTAGCTACTTGTAAATCATTGCCATCCCTAGAAGCATTTCATAGAGTACGAGGGTTAGTCATTTCACAATTTGTTACAGTTATTTGTAATGAAATAGCTACTGCACTAAAGGACTTATTAGGACGAATTCCTTCTTTTTAGTCATAAATACATACATATCTTTGCGTACAGCAAGATTTTCATTTATTATCCTTATTTAGAACCATTCTGATGAACAGTTAGCAAGCTAGGGGTTACGTCTGTCGGCCGTTTCATCAATTAATAACTGGCAAAAACTGTTTTACCTTCAGAATATGTAGATAAGTTCCAATACGGAGTGAAAGGCTGAGAATATGAAGACAATCGAGTCTTCTGAGTAGACAATAACGTTGGAATTTTTATTGCAAATCCAATGCGTTGTTTGACGGTAGCGCTCGCAGCTGGGCAGTAATACTCTGACCGAAATAGTAAAACTCATCTTTAGATCTCGGATTATTATTAATTACACTTGTTACTATGTTTCTTATGCGGACTTCAGTTCCGCTACAACTCGACAGCAAATTTGCGGTCGACTGGACTGCAAAATGCAGCTCGTGTAAGGCCGCGCTAAGTGACAGCATCAGCAATTACGTGGAGCGATGACCGACTTTGAGAAAGGGATTTTGGAGTGTAAACGGCAGAATCCAACGTATCCATTTCCACTCATCCAAAAGGTGTACTTTCCGGTAATTCGTTGAGCCGTAGGCTTTACCCACAAAAGCGCGAAATTTATAGGAGTATTACTCTGAAAGCTTTCCGGCGTGCATTAGATTCAAAAAAACTACACCGGTGAGACCTTCACTCAAAGGGATTATTTCATTATACCGCGCAAAATGCTAGACACGGGTTCTGGGATGAAATGTGAACACATACGACTACTGGAATATGCTTTTGAGGTTTCTATTTGCGATTGGAGCTTCGTCGAACGGCGCGTATTCCTGCTATCCATTAGGACAACCACAATTTCAAAATAACAGGAAAGGGATTAGTGAACATTTTTCATTCAAGGATAATGCTTTTTTGGTGTCGGTCGAAAATTCACTATCAAACTAGTATTGAACACGAGGGTTGCTCTATATCTCCGTCAATCCACCAGTACGCAGACAGCTGTTTCACGCTTATTAGCGATCATCAGTGCGCCATAGGTCGATTGACGGAAATAGAGAGCATCAGTTCTTTCATGTCTACCAGACATGTGAAGCATGTGATAGCAGACGACAGAAAGGTTCTGCCGGTGCGCTATCTGCTACCCGAAGGTAACGGCAAACCAAAGAAAGTCGCTGCTAAACAGCCGCAGACTTCTTGATGGGACGCCACGGAACGTCCGCTTGGCCACCAGAGAGCGCGGGTTCTATATGCTGCTGCATATGGAAGCCAATATACGAAGAACTGATGCTCTCTATTTCCGTCAATCGACCTATGGCGCACTGATGATCGCTAATAAGCGTGAAACACCTGTCTGCGTCCTGGTGGATTGACGGAGATATAGAGCAACCATCGTATATCGGCTTTCATATGCAGCAGCACATAGAACCCGCGCTCTCTGGTGGCCAAGCGGACGCGCCGTGGCGTCCCACCAAGAAGTCTGCAACTGTTTAGCAGCGACTTTCTTTGGTTTGCCGTTACCTTCGGGTACCAGATGGCGCACCGGCAGAACCTTTCTGTCGCCTGCTAGGATTGAACGGTTGACCAAATTCTCACAACAAATATAACAATGATCACATAAACTCCGCCATCCTCACAATACCAAAAAGAGGCATTTCAAACCCTTCTAATCTTACCCTCCTCAGGTGCAGTCCCAGAACTCCTAGTTAACATAAATAATAATAATAAACGTTCCCACGCGCTGGCGCTGGACCGTACCGCTGCGCTGTCGATTATACACTGCCCGGCCGATGCCCAAAGCATATTATCACATCCCCACTACCCTTACCCAGCTGACTACTAGGCGTCAGTCTCCATACCCTGTTTACATCTTTTCGGATTTCTTGAATCTTCTATAAAATAATCTAGCTAGCACTTTTTCAAGATTTTAATTCGCAGCAGAAAACAGCCGAAAAAATAGGTTTTAAGTTTAATTACTAAGCAAAAATCTGTAATAACTATGTAAGCTTTACTCATACCTGAGGTATCAAATAGTTGCTTAGATTTGTGGGATTAGTGAAATTAGATAATGATGAAAACATCACCAGTTACAATAAAATCCCTGAACTTGTAACCTTGAACTCTCAAACATCTGTTCATTGATCAAATGTTAATTATTATAGTTGATATTAAACAGAGCGTTGTGGAAAAAACGCTGTATGTGTTATTGTGTGTTATTTTGACGAGTTTCATTTCCACGGTAGGAAAAATACATGTTTTGGGTTAATTTGTAAAGCCGGCTTCAATTTTTGCAAATACTGTTATGTGGAGAATTTACATGCCTTTTTAGTATTCGTTTGGGAGAGCAGCCCTTTCACATTTTTTACAGTATTTTGTTATTTATTCAACATATTTTCACACCGTGTTCATTATGTATGGAACCGGCTTAATATCTCCAAAACTACTTGTCAGATCGACTTGAAATTTTGACTGTGAATTTACCAGCAATCATCATCTCTTGAGGCCAGCTTGACGACCTCCTAATAAGTATTAGATAGATTATCTACATATTTTGCCTTTGTCACATGACATAAGTAAGAAAGTGACAAAAACATAAGGTTAGTCTTTCTTATACTTATGAGGAGGTGGCGAAATTGACCCTTAGTCATGACACTTCGATTGATTATGTGGAACACTTTATTTAGCTACCTCCTAACCAGGGTAGCTAAAGACGGGTTCTCACGATTCAGTTTCGCTGAATCAGTTTTCTACATGAAATATACATATATCATTTGAATGCATTACTAAACACTACTAATCATACTCATATAACTTGTACGTGTGCAGCATCCCCTCTCTTTGGCAAACCATTGCATTGAAGGTGAGGTCCGATGGTCTAAAAATACATTTTTTTATTTCAGACATTAAATCCCATCTGATCAGCGTATAAAGAGACACTAGCTAGAACGGATTAGCAACCCAAACCTACAAATATACAAACATCCTGCCTGCATCAATATGAATAGTTAAGGAATATTACCTCTTTACTCTTCAAATTATATGCCATCAAAGGATTGTAATTATCATGGAATAGTGATTCTAGTGAATAAATTATGCTTTACTTTTATATGAATTGTTTTTGTACCTTGTGTAGCTGATTTTATTTAAGCAATTGTCGTATTGAAATAAATTACAAAAGGGTTTGTTTTGCTTTATTACAGTAATGCATATCTAATATATTCCCATTCTTACATAATCAGTTGAATGTCCTATACAACGTGGTAGCTTGTCAGAAACATTTACCTAACTCATTAATTACCTGTTTTGAAAATTGCACCGATTAGAAAAGTTAAAACACTAATTTAAAAAAAATGGAGTACGTGTCTTGAACAATATTAGTTTTATTTATTATTACGCCACTTATCAATTCCATTTTTTTAAATTAATGCTTTAGTTTTTTTTAATCAGGTCCATTTTCAAAACAGGTAATGAATGCGTAAGGTAAATTGTTACCACGTTGTCTGGAGGCTGAATAAGCTTATATGGTATTTCAAAAAGCCCGCTCTTTTCGTAACCTACCCCACCTATCGTCGGTCACCTACAACTTTTTAGGTTGACCTAGGTCGTGAATATCTACAGTTTCCTGTAACCGATTCGTGAATGCATTGTAGTGACACACGCAACCCGAATAAATGCCGCGGATGTCAGTCAAAAATGCCATGCCAAATTTTCATACACAGAGTGTCCAGTCTTTCAGTGGATCTATTGTCAGTGTTTAGCACTTCAAGGTTATGAAAACGTCGTTTTCATGAATGCTGAATCCGTAAAAATGATTCATTAAAACTGAACAGTGAGAACGAACGTCGCTTTCATTATTCAGTGAAACTGAACAGTCGGAACCCGCCTTAAGAAGTTCTTTAGCAGTTGAGCGGCCAGAAGTGTAATCCCACGTGCCCTAAAAGTTTTGTGGGCGCCCCTTCTCAGCAGTTTTATCATAGCTTTGGAGAACAAAATACAAGGAGGCTTGGGACACATGATTTTGATCTCGGCAACCTTCTTCAGCACCCGGTCTACAAAAAGTATGCCTTTGGACTGAGTGCTCTTCCACATAATTCGCGAAAATCTATGGATGATAAGGAAACTGGTTACCCTAAAAAACATAATATTGATCTTAGTGTTTTAGTGCACAAATAAGTGCTTAACATAACTCGTAGCGTAGTGCTTTATTAACCACAAATTGGTGCTTAACATAACTCGTAGTGTAATTTGTTTGATAATGAGTTGGCTGTATTATTTTCCCTTATCCAGATTGAGAGGATAATTGAATTTAAAATAATCAAGAAATTCAGTCCCGAGAATACGCTCATGACTAAAATGCGTTGTGTGTTCCATGTATATCAATTAAATTCGATTTTGAGCCTCGCTAACTTAAGCGGCCATTTTACGCCTGCCGCAAGCATCGTAAATAATACTTCACTGCCCAGTTGAACAAAAAATAATTTGCTCGCTGGGAGTTTTTGGCCACCTG
Organism: Callosobruchus maculatus; assembly: GCA_951848785.1. Taxonomy (NCBI): domain Eukaryota; kingdom Metazoa; phylum Arthropoda; class Insecta; order Coleoptera; family Chrysomelidae; genus Callosobruchus; species Callosobruchus maculatus. Next base: position 14,058,908 of record CATOUR010000041.1, on the reverse strand, counting down.
GGATCGACAGCGGTAAAGTAAAGCATTATAAAATCCTAAACGTCGAGGCGTGAAATCAGATAGGCCCGGTATACCAATAAATGGCCGAAACCTCGTTTCGGAGTTTATAACAGAAAGTTTAGAGCAGCTTCCGAAACTCCCTTTCTCTCGCCAGTAACTGCCGTCATTGTGTAAATGGATGGCGGTGGATACTGCAAATTAGTCCTCAGGGCATGGCCCATTAATCTTTGGGGCCTTAAGAGGTGAACTGAATGGGGCTCCGATCAAAAATGTACGATAATGTGTTGGGTGTAAATTACTGTGCCCTCCCTCTTTCTTGCACCTTATATGGTTATCCAATCTCCTCATCTGACATGTTTCGGATGAAACGACGTTCTCCGGCATACTATAAGTATAAAGAAAGGGATTTTTGTATCACAGAAAGACGGGTGACAGAGGGTTCTTGGATATGTTATTTAAGCCGTGTTCATTTGATAAGAGACATTTCCTTTGTTAAAATTGTATACTTTACGCGTAAAATTTTTATTATTTGACCTGGATTTGTTGATATGAACTGCAAACATTTGTTAAAAGTATCCTATAGTATTTGGAAAGAATATCATCCCGATTCAAGGCTGTCTGTAATACTTAACTGGTTTAATATCTCTAAAAGTACTTGTCAGGTCAACATAGGAGCAATACTCTAACGATGGTCGGATCTGTGCCTTGCAGTAGTTACTGTGGTGTGTACAGCTTCCTACAGCGGAACAAAACTCCAAGATTCTGGGATGTCGTTTTAGCAATACTGACAAAGTGGTCGTGTCAAGATACGTTATTGTTGATGTTGATCCCCAAAAGCTTGACGGAAGATGACTTGACTATTGGGTGACCTTCCATTTTCGTAGTAGGTAAGCCAAAATGAGACTTCTTTGTCAGTGTTGTTACCTGAGTTTTCAGCCGGCTGGCGCCGACGTACTGTCTCCTGGGATGATAGTGGCTTGCCTGGTTCCATGCTAGATATCAATGCACTGTCGTCTGCGAAGCAGTAGATTGGATTGGATTTTATTTTTAGTAGCTCGTTGATGTACAGCAGAAACAGTGTAGGGGATAGGACAGATTCCTGAGCAACATCGGCGTTTATTGAAAATACGTTTGATGAACAGCCTTCGACTACAACAACCAGAGATCGGTCGTTCAAGAAGCTGGCGCAGGCCAGGTGGTAGTCTGGTAGTCCATAAGCAGCAAGCTTGACCAGAAGTCCCTCATGCCACACTCTATCGAAGGCTTTCCGTATATCAAGTGCAACAATATGGGATTCGCCATGATTTTCAATTACTCTGTTCCACAAGTGAGTGACGTAGGCCAAGATGTCACCCGAAGACCTATGCTTATGGAAGCCATACTGGCGATGATTTATTATGTTATTGTTGTCCAGGTATTTCAGGAGCTATGTGTTAATGACAGTCTCCATAACCTAAGACATGATGTTGAGAAGAGTCATAGGTCATATTATTGGGATTGATTTTTTACCTTCCTTGGCAATGGGTTGTACAACCAATCTTCCATGCAGCGGGAAACATGCCTCGCTCATACGATAGTTTGAAGAACTTGCAAAGATTAGGTGCAAGCTCAGCGGCACAACGTTTAAGGACAATGGCTGGAAGGACCAGTAGCATTCTTCGTGTTTAATTTTTGTAAGATATTTTTTACATCTCGATGTTGAAATTTGACCTCTGCCATTCTCCAGTTTACGCCTATGGTGGTGGTTGGAGTACTTCCTTAGAAGTCTACAGTAGAATTGGCTCCGAAGCACTCTCTAAAGCTTCTGGACACTATCCAGGAGAGAATACGATACACATGATACACGATACGCCTAACCTCAAAAAGGCCCTCCACAGCTTGGAACATCGAAGGAGGGTGGTCGACCTGTTTTACAGATACTATTACGGAAGACGTTAGGGTGAGATCTCCCAGATAGTAAAACCAAAGGCTGTCCGAAAGAGATACACTAGAGAGGCTCAGCGAGCTTATCCTTACCAGGTCGAGGTCCCTACTCCCCGAGCCAGACTCCACCGGTATTCCTTCTTTTGGGGAACGTCGACGCTGTGGATTGAGTTGCCGGGGAATTTGTTTGCTGACGGATACAACCTGCAGCATTTCAAATCTAACGTGCACCAATACTTATCCTCTCGCAGCGCTTTTATAGCGCCATAGGCTTTCAGCCCTTGCGGGCTTATTCACCGATAGCTAAAGTATTTTCACTTACTGCCATGAGACGTTTAGCCTTTGGCAAAGCTTTCAGATTCCGACAACCTTTTGAGAATTTATGCATAGAAAAGGTTAAGCCAACAAGACGGACAGGATTAGCATCACATTCTCTTGCTCATAAAAGAGAGTAAGCACGTATAAAGGATCTCGGCGTGAGAGCATCATGATAAGAGCTGATGCTCCACGACGCCTTTGCTTTGGGTGTCGCCGGCATCCTCCGATGTCGAGCAAGCACCTGTTGTAATCTATGAGACGGTAGTCCACCGACTACAATGCGCCAGCACGATTTATGGCACACTAAACACAGAGAGTAATTTCAGGATGGCACGATCCATTGTCGTAGCCAGGATATTTAACCATTACAATGTACCAGCTGAAAACTGTGAAGGTGTATGTACATTATTTGTTCATTTACATTGTAGCTTGTTAGAGCTAGTATTGCAAGTTAGCCGTAGTTTTTTTCTCCATGGTCCGTCGGCAAGCCGCAGCCCGAAGCGAGTGGGTCATGTGAAACGCCCCTTCCAAGGAACCGTCGAGAAGACATAACTTCAGATGTAGGCAGCCTTTCTTCCTTCATCATCATCATAGTCATAATGTCTTATCAGACATATTGTGAGCTCGTAAAATGCATTAAGTCGGAGCCAGAATACTGCCGGCATGAGCATTATCAATAGTTTCCAAAACTGAAGCTCGCCATCTTTCGCGATTTACTGTCAGTTCAGTAGCGCTCTTGATACTCATATTTAGTCGTTTCGTCGTATCTATCCAGCGTGTAGGGGAACGGCCACGGCGCCGCCCACTCGGGGCATGGCCCTGAACTAAAAGTTTCTCCATATTATCGCTTCTGTGAATATGTCCGAAGAATGGCAGGATAGTCTCTTTGGATTGCCGAGCTCATCCAGTATGGAAACGTTAACCGATGGGCGGTATAAGGGACTCTCAGCATTCTCCTCCACGTCCACATTTCAAAAGCATCTATGCGAGCTCGATCTGCCTTTTTAACAGTCCAAGTTTCCGAGGCATACATAAAAATATGGAGAACACAAGAGACTGAATCAGCGACATTTTGGTAGCTTTAGTGATGTTGTGGTCACGCCATATTTTAGTAAGCTTTGTCATGGCCACACGTGCCCGTTGAATGCGTCGTCGAATCTCATTTTCTTCCTTAGTCTTCCTTTGTTGTCCTTATCCTACATCTTCCCACCCCTGATTTCTCAGGGATTAGGAGTCCGGATTCCTGTTCACTGTCTTCGCTCCTCACTCTCCTTTGTGGACAAGATTTCCAAGCATCTACACTGGATAACATCACGGGTATAATTGTTTCCGGTGTCAAGTCCTCAACAGTAGGCCCAGCACTCTCTCTATATTCTCGCCATCTGCTGCATGTAAAAAGTACGTGCTCGACTGTGTCCTCCTCACTACAATGTAGGCACCTGGAGTTTTCTATTTTCCCTATTCTCTTCATGTGAGCCCTAATGGACCGTGGCCTGACCGCGCCTACGTCAGGAAGTAAGTAGCATGTCCTCCTGTGTTTGCACTCGTACCATTTCTTTATGGTCAGTCAGCCGTAGTAGAGTCCTACATCTCATAGCGATCCATCAATAAAATTGAAATTCTTATTTTAGTTACGCCGGCTCCACATATTGGTTCCCATATTGAGGTCAACGTTGGTACCAACTTTATTAAGTTCGTGGTGCGTTTATAAGGAGTGTCTACATACCTATTGACACCACGCTCGTTCCGTTACGCACCGGGCCAACGTTAATATGTCTGGGCGCGAAAAAGAAATTGACTTGGGGGCATTTGCCGCGGTGAGTGCCAACAAACTTAATTCTCCATGAAATAAAATGGTGGGTTACAACACTTCATTGTGTGAGGGTTGCTCTATACCTACGTCAATCCACCAGTACGCAGACAGCTGTTTCACGTTTATTAGCGATCTTCAGTGCGCCATAGGTCGATTGACGGAAATAAAGAGCATCAATTCTTTCATGTCACCCAGACATGTGAAGCATGTTGTAGCAAGTGACAGAAGGTTCTGCCGGTGCGCCGATATACGCTTTCATACGCAGTAGCGTATAAAAAACCCGCGCTATCTAGTAGCCAAGCGAACGCACCGTGGCGTCCTGCCAAGGAAATCTATGCTGCTGTTCAGCAGTTTTCTGGTTTGCCTTTACCTTCGGGTACTAGATGGCGCACCAGCAGAACCTTCCGTCACTTGCTACAACATGCTTCACATGTCTGGGTGACATGAAAGAATTAATGCTCTCTATTTCCGTCAATCGACCTATGACGCATTGATGATCGCTAATAAGCGTGAAACAGCTGTCTGCGTACTGGTGGATTGACGGAGGTATAGAGCAACCCTCGTATATCGGCTTTCATACGCAGTAGCGTATAAAAAACCCGCGCTCTCTAGTGGCCAAGCGAACGCACCGTGGCGTCCCGCCAAGGAAATCTGTGCTGCTGTTCAACGGTTTTCTTGGTTTGCCTTTATCTAGGGTACTAGATGGCGCACCGGCAGAACCTTCTGTCACTTGCTACTTCTCCATTGTGTGCTGAATAAGTAAGTATTTTATAGTATTGTGACTAACTACATCCAGGCACGTATCCACGATTTACCTTTTTTTGGGCGTAGGGGGTCCAGATTAGGGTTGCCAGTGTCAGTGGTACCGTTTCTTTTGACTTGACAGAAATAACGAAAATCTCTAGCACATTGCAGTAGCTTGCAGGTTGTAAAAAGTATCCATTTCTGTCGTCTCTTTGACCTTAGATATGTTATCCCCGGCGCGGTTGTTTCCGATTGGAGTTCATTTGTTGGAAATTTTTATAATCTTGTCTCTTTAATAGTCGTCTGTATTTTGATCATAAATTACTTGTTTTCATCTCAACAGCGCTTTGTTAATATTTCATGGCCTGTTGGGTTGTTTATAGATGAAAAAGTTAAAAAACGCCGATTTGGTTGACAATATGAAATCAAATGAAATTATTGATATTCAGAACCTGACATCTTTAGAAGGGCTATCAATTCGATCGTAGAAAAAAATTAGGCGTCCCCTTTTCGAAAAATCAACTTTTCTGTAGCTGAAGTTTTCTTGATTAGTCACCCGATTTCTCAAAGTACAAAAATAATACAAATTTTACCGTCTAATTTAAGTTGACTTATTATATTCTTAGTCACATGGCAAAGTCACAGCCTTCTAAGTTCTATAATCGCTGCGGTACTCAATTTTTCACTAACATCTACGTAATAGTATACTAAAAATTTACACTTAAACGGTTCGTTCCACCTTCGCTGTGTGGTAGATAAAGTCACACTAGAATTGACCAATTAATCTAAATATGCAATAACACAGGCTGTTAAAAAAGACATAGCATTGATATGTCACGCTAATACTAGACACCTTGTATAAAATTCATTATTTTAAAAATATAGTCCAACTCGAGATACATATACCCACATAATTATTTTTCTGAATATAGTTGAAGTAGTTTTGTCTCATTTATCCTAACCAAGATGACCGATACATTATTTGATATGAATAAGCTTGACTGGAGAAAACATGTCAATAACATATATGCATAAAGCTATCAGGTTATGCGTATGCCGTCAGAGTTTTGTCTGTGAGTGTGAATATGAAAACAGCATTACCTGCGTATTATTCTTATACACAATCAAGAATATCCTACGGTATCATTTTTTGGAGAAATTCAGTTGATGCTAAACGCATATTAATTCTCCAAAAACGAATCCTTCGAGGCGTTTCTAGAATGAAACCAACAGATAGTTGCAGGCAAATTTTCAAGGATCATGAAATTCGGTCTGCATATTATATGTCAGCCGTGTCATCAGCGAACAGCTGTTCGGCTAGTGATAACTAGAAATACCCAAGATTGAGTCTTGACGTACCAATTTTAAGCTTTGAAGGAATACAGAGCTGTACTGAGTGCAATATGACAATTAATTGACAATTGGTGACGTTTTTCGTCTATGCTGTGAGGTCTATGCTTATTTTAAATTTTCTCGGAAAATCCGGCGTTTCTTACAGTATATCAGTATGGCTGGTCTGAATGATGATGATTACGCTTTAGATGAGGTAAGAATGAAGATAAAAGCATTTTTAGCTTAACCATACACAAGCACTCCATGTACTTACTTTATACTCTTCTCCAATCGTACGTTGTACGTTTTAACAAATAAATATCCCACTAGTGATGCAAGCTATTCATTGAATCGTCCTTATTGCTAAATATAGGAGTATTTGATAGTCTCTAACAATATACAAATCAATAATATGATCTATTTTTTTTAACCAAAATTTTTGCTGCACATTTCTGGATATTGAAGCAATTTTTTGTTTACAAAAATAGTCATTACTTTTTGGCAATGAGATATTCAGTAACAATATTACTAATAAGGTCCTGATCGTAGGATTGCCAATCATGACCACTATTAAAAAATAAAATTTGAGATACACTTCTTCGTCAGCTGATACCTATCAAATAGACGTCAAGCCAGTTTAAAGTATCAGGTAACAGAGTATATATACAGAGAAACGTTGAATATTCAGTTATAAAAATGTGGAACAAACTTCCGGAAAATGTCAGAATGCTCCTTAAATTAGACATAAGTAATCAGTCTGCCAATGTATGGTTAATCCATACTAATTATGAACATACGTTTTAGTGATTCTGAGGCAAATTTTGTTTGACGACTGTAGCCTAGCTGGATGAAGTTGTGACTTTGGTGGCACATATTATTATTTGGCAAAAATGTTTCTAATGTCATCGATATTTGTATACAGGGACTTTATTTAGAAACTTCCCACCACGGATTTATCGAAAACCAGTGATTAAAACAAAAATCACCGAGACACGTCAACACATTTGTCAAGAGGGTCAACTTCTTAACCAAAAACTACTTCCGCCCTTGTATTGTACTCTCTGCCGCCCAGGGTCATCCTCGTGAACATTTCAAATGAAAAAGGGTTTCGAGTAATAGATTGTTTCAAAGGTATGTCGATGATCTTTATTATGACGTTTGACTTTTTTAAATCTGTTGATTCGTTTTCGAGAAAAAGTAAAAAGGCTTCATGTATCTTAATTTTTACCGCGAGTTGAATACTATACTTTATCTACGACGGAATATCATATATTGAATATGAATAGTACGATTTAGATGCATAACAATTACACAATACTGACAACTTAACCTCACTTCTCTGTCACTTAAATAAATACTATCAGGGTTCGAATTAGCGTTTGACGTTTTATAGCGACATTTGCAGTTGTTACAGCGTCTATTTAATCCTTTGCATATCCAAGAGTGCAAGAGTTCAATACTATACTCCGTCCACTGAAGAAAAAGAGCGCAAAAAATTCATGGTGTTCACGTGCTCTCGATATTTGCAAGACCTGTTTACATGGTAACCACCGGCGCGACGGTAACAGTCTTTCCAGGAACGACACATGGACGGTGTTATACAATAGAGACGTGAGCCACAGATCTGTTGTTTTGAGAAAATTAGTTTTGTATTAAGATGCCTTCTGGACTGACTACTAGTTAAAAAACACTCTTATGATAATTTTTTATATTCAAATAAAATTAGCAAAAAATTACCAAACCAGACATAAGATTTATTAGCAGGAGTGGACCACCTTATCTACCCAAACGAGCTGAAGTATGCTGAGTTTAACAAAGTTGTTTTTCCTCAATCTCTGAATCTGAATCACGACTACTTCTTCCAAGATGTTTTCAAAATCTTGACTTTAGACTTTCAAATGAGAGATGCTTTCTTTTGCGTACTCATCCTAGCTTCATATTCTAATCAAATATTGAAAATACCCCTAACTGGTCTGCCGACGAATATACCTTTAAAGAGTACGTTCAACCTAATCTTGTACAGTTTTGATATCATATTTTATCTATAGTACCTAATCTACACTAACGACCTATAGTTTTTCAATAATGGTGTCTATCTCACATATTTTGGATTATAATACTGCTATATCTATCCCGCGGAGAAACAGAGCACCAAGAAATGTGATGTTCATGTTCATGTGTTTTCGATGTTTGGCAAACCTGTTTAGACCGCAATACGACCGCGGCCAAATTATGAGGAGTCATCGACAAACAGCTGTGTATTTGATTCTTCAGGAAAGGTGGCCTGTTCTCCAAATTTGTCCGTGCCAGGCGTGCGCTTAGGTATTGGCATTTTCAAGTGGTGTAAGCTTGCCTCTGACCAAGCCACGAGAACTCACTCATTGCTCATCTGTTTTCCCGCTTCTCCGCTGGATGGATATTAATGAATTTCTTCATTAGATTATTGGTTTGACAATATGGAATAGGAACTTGCCCGTAGTTGTCGCCAAAATGTGAACAGTGGTTTAGGACACTCATGCTCAATGTAGAATGGAACGTTCAGAATTTGGTATCAAATAAACGATTATTACCAAAATTATGTTAAATTCCTTGTGGCACAATGCCGTCCACATCGTGTTCGGTTCAAGAGGCCTGCTGAGAGGTCTGCTGTGGTGTAAGCTTGCCTACGGCCGGGCGACAAGAATTCACTCATCTTGTGTGTGATCACTCTTTTTCTTCGCTGGACAGAGAATAGTATCCAGTAGGCGGTGTTCATAACCCACGGCTGAACCGTTTGTTATAGGTATATAACCCACGCTGTTTATTCATAGGTAGTATAACCTGTTCAGAAGTAGTCTGGTAATGAACGTAATGGGAGTAGATACATACTCATACTTCCTCATTGATCTCAACGATCTATGAATACTAATTCGATTAATTCTTAAGGTTCGAAGGTTCCATTCGAAACAAAATGACAGTATCAGCAGTGCCGTCAAAATCAATGCCGGCCATGCAACTATCTGCAAAACAGAAGACATTATCATATTACTTCCACCGCTGTCAGAACGAATAAAATAAAACCAAATTTTAGCAGAATAAATGCGCTGCACCTTCAAAACCGCTGATACAATTCGTTTCTAAAAAACAAATTGTATCGAATATTTATCGTATCGTCCATTTCCTTCCGCAGAACAAAAAGAAATTCCAATTCTATTTTTAGTTCTGTGAAAGCGCCTTGTTTCAGTGCTGTCGAGCATTCGAGAGGATCCTCGGTTTTCCGAGAACTATTGAGTGGCAGGGTACTTGAAATCTATCCCAGCAAGCTCTTACTTTTTTCACGTTCTGTCGTGCTTGACCGAATATCTGATCTGGATTGTGTGATTCTGTTGCTTGACATTTATCTACAACATTTATGTCTCAAAAGTGCACAGTAGATAACTTGTTCAGCTGTCACTCGAATAGTTTTTCAAGTTTTTAAATGAAATAAAGTACACTTAATTTAATCTCCGAAACTGGTAAAACACATGTAGTGGAAGGTATATTTCTCATTTATTCATCACTGTAGAAACTATTTGACAAACCTTAGACAAGGAAAGAGAGAGGACAGTACGGGCGATTGACATCTCTGTTACCAAAAAGTAACAAAGCGCTAGTCCCAGTGGCGTAGCTAATGGGATTAACATTATGATTAAGCTATTTGGAGAAATAATCTATTTTCAAATAAAATCTATTAAAATATTGTTATACACGGGTTCTGTATGGCCAATTTCACCATCCACAGTTCAAATTTAAGTAATTAACATTAACTTAACCGTGAACTTCCATTCGACCGTTATCTTGTCTTGCAAAATGTAAGCTATAACAGATACGTTACTGGAAATCTGATTGTATTTGAACCAAAACATGCCTTAAGAAATATAATTTTTACACTTTACATGCTCAAAAATATTATGACTCGAATGTTAGTGGTACATTTGAAATTATATTTTAGATACATATACATCTCTGAACTAGATATCGAGATATTTGCATAAACTTCGAATGCACTAAAAAATATGAACACAAAATTTACCTGTGAAAAGTGATTCCTAGCTCCTTCATACTGCTGTGGCTTTTCCAACCTTAAGCTGCACACCCTACCATTATGCACAACACAATATTTTACAATTATTGGCTTTACAAACGCTAAATATCACAAAAAATGCTACTATACCAAACTATTTGTTTTCCACCACAATTTGGCAGCTATTCGCTTTTTGTCACAGGTAATTCATATAGCAACATACAGGTGCGCGGTATCCTCTCTTTTTCCTGATCTAAGTGACAAATATTAACTTGCAACAAGTGACATCATGTGGCAGCTGTGCCAGGTAGCAGCTTTTATTTTTCATTTTGAAATATGGACTTGTTGATGATCAGGGGTCAGGAGTTTTATTACTATTTTTTCCTATTTTCAACGTATCGGTTTATTTTACCTTAAATCATCCTCAGGTTGATGAGCCGTACCACCACACCACCCTTCTTGGTAAGAGAGAACTTCTCAGTACCACCCATCTTGGTTGAGGTCAATTAACTTCTGAGATTGTTCTCAGCAAGATCATCATGCCTTGATGAAGAGTCAACTTGACAAGATCATCAAATAAAATGATAAATGCACAAATATTAGCACATTGTATTGCAACTCATATAAACAGAATTTTTTTATTATGTCATTCGCTCTGATCAACTGGCCAGTTGCATTGTGGATGAGACATCTATTTTTTTCTTAATAACCACTAACAAAATCATATTGTATTACACCAACTATCGTCGAGAGTTACAGTTTTTAGTTTTTGTGTGCAAAAATTATATAATTTGTATGCACAGTTGTTTTCACTAGCTAGTATAGCAAACATACTAGCAGGTAACGGAATATAGCTTGACAACCTTTGACACAGGTCTGTTACCCCATTATCGATCAATTGACATTCTAATATAAAGTGCTCATCGGCACCAATCTCTCCTGCAGTCAGGTTTATCGTCTAAACCTATTCTATTTTTTTATCGAGAGCTTAAGCAATGTATGTATCCAAGTTTTCAAGTCTAAAACATTTGTTATTTTATTTTTTCTATTGTTTATAGGCTGTGGTATAGTGCGTTGGCATATTGAATCTATTCGTAGTATAATATTGATCTAACTAGCGACCTGTAGAATATTAGACAGATATTATATCTTTGTCAAATTGTTATTTCGTATTTTCATTTCTGGACATCTAAATCTTTGGGCACGCTTACTCACATGCTCTGGTTTCATGCAATCCCTCTGAGGTGCCTGCCGGTTGCTAAGGGCAATACATTAATTGTTGGATTAGTAACCTAATCCTTAGTAACCCAAGGATTAGCAAGCTGAGTTGACGATCAATTAAATTTGTTACAAAATGAGTAAGCTGGTGTTGTGTAAACAAGGCCAGTGGCGTTATTAAGAATAGTTTAATAAATGCACTAATAGGGTACTTGCAGAGGTCGTGAAATCGTCTCGGGAGTATACATAGCGTAAAGAAAACCATATCAAGAAGCAGTAGGAAACAAAAAACATGATTTTATTGACGGCTAAGAAAATATATTTGCAAAATAAAATAAGGATATATTCAAATCTTTCCACGTGACTTAAAACAAGGGCTGACGTCACAGGTATCTTATCGATATCGACAATCGATACTGCTATAGCGCAGGTCACTGAGATTCAACTGCAAACTAGAGATGATCTGAATTCTTTCACAATGCGACTCAATTTATTGATACTTAAACATATTTGAAACAAGCAATTAACCCACTAGCATTTTCGTTGCAATACATTTTTATATCTGATAGGTATCACAGTTCATCCTGTTTGTGACCGAGATTCGCAACTAATGGAAGCCATCATTTTACTTCGGCGCATCCCATTATCAATGAATCCAAAGATAGAATCTAATTCAAGCCCGTCCCTACAAAGTGAATTAGTAATCGAGCCTAACTTCTATTCTTTTGACGTTTGTACTTTTGTGTGTGACTGTGTTTTGTGGTTATAATGATCAATGTCAAAATGTTAGGCTAGCACTGGCTATCGATGTCGAATATCAATACTTTACATCCCATCACTATCGCACTGACGTCAGAGGTTGTTTGCGCGGCATTCTCCGGCATTTGAAATAATTTTTGGAATATCTCTCACAGCCGATTCCAAAAAACCAAACAAGTGATTTTGTCATGTTTATTAGGCTCTAAGGGACGCGTAAACGACATAATATTTTTTTCTGCAAGTGCCCTATTATGGAACTGTAAGGCAATTCTGAACTATACAGTTGTGAACCAACAAGTTCGATACACATAAAGAGAAGCGACAACTCTACGAGCTATGCACCCAATGTGCAATTCGACGAATTGTTAATGTGAAGCGAGCGAGTGAGGCGTTGCAGCAAAGTTGCAGATTTATTATATTGACGTTACGTGACTAGACGTGAATGCATCTCTGACCCTTGTTAGAAATTCAACGATGCGCAAAAAATAAAAACAACCGAATGCAGTTGCGAGCTGCGTTCAGCTTCGCGAGAAGTTTGTTGTACGAGAATGGAATTGAATAGAAGTTTATCAATTCGATAGAATAGCTTAGTTGGCGTGCAATGAAAAAAAAATCAGTGATACAGTTTCTCAAACTTACACTGTGGCTTTAACGGTTCATAATTGAAGACACAAGTGGTTAAAAGTGTCATGTCACAAAATAATTATTCTCAGAAAAACCGATTTAAAGAAATTTGGATTAGAAATTTTTTATGCACCACAATTGGGGCATATAGTTCAAATATTTTTAAAGCATTGTTATGTACTTTCTTCGTCTGGTTTTAACTTTGGAGACACCTTTATATTTCATGGGAAAATGGACTTTGAATATACATGACACTTTTATACATGAAAAATTGGCATAGCCTGCACTAAAAGCATAATATGGAGAAAAGAGCTACGTACACAAACATAGGTGTTTTTTATTGCAAAAGTAACACACAACTTGAAACTAATCTAATCACTAATTGGTTTTTTTTTCCTTGGATGCCCTTCGTTGTCTTCAAAAATTTTTTCATAAGAACCATTTTATACTATTTCTTACCTTGACTCCTTTTATCCACTACGAAAAGTAAATAGTATTGTACATAACACCTTTATCACCTAAATATCGATGTTATTCATGGAAATAATATAACAAAGGGACTTAAGAATGAAATGGAAGCATATTTTAAGCTTATTGAATGAAAAATACACATTTTCGAAAAAATGTTATATGACACCTTTATCCACTTGTGTCTTCAATTAAAACCACGCTTGTTGAATGTTTACAAAACTTGGATCAACAATACAAACAACTTACGAATCGCATACGCTGCTTTACAAGTACACTCTTATAGTCCAGTGAAAATAGCCGAAATGTATAACTTGTCAAAAGCTTATTTTTCTGGTATAGTACCATAGCATACCAAACAATCAGCAGATTATCTCAGGTTAGCGGCAACCATAAGTGCATCCCGCCATTTTGAATTAGAATCTGTCAAAAGGGGTATATTCGTCGGGGGATAACATTGACGCCAGGTCGACGCTCGTATTTGCTGAGATAAAATGCATAGGTGTACTCTGCGAGATTTTGTATGATCTTTAAAATGGATAAAGAAGATGCTGAAAGTATTGTATATTTGTATGCTGCTAAACATTGTTGAAATAAGTACAGGGTGTCCCATTTTGGCACTTTTACGGGGTACCTCGGTACCTTTTTGAAGATAGAGAGTTGCGGTTTTCGCGAAAGTATGCTACTTCTTTGTGAAACTGAAGATGCCGTCAACAAAATAATCATAGCCCTCTTGGTTTGAGAGGGTAAAATCGAAAACTATCGATTTTGAGACCACCCTCGTATCTCGGTTGTCTTTCATTATTATTGAAAAGTTTAAAAAAGGGTCTTGGAGGGGGGAGTGGCTATGGATAGCTTTTCTGATTTCTGCTGCGTTGACCAGCATAATGCCAAAAGTTAAATATCTAAGGTCTCACAAAAGGGCTTACACTCTTTGCTAAATAGAAATAAACTCTTAGATAGGAGAACCAACTGCAGATTTGGTGATACATCACCAAAAGTACCAAATGCTTATACACATGCTCCTAGATTCTACGTTCAAAAACGGAGTTTTAGGATGTATTTTAACTCATTGGATCTAGTTTATAAAATGCTTTAGTCGACAATTTAGCATTTGTATAGGTGAGATATTCTTCATTTTGTTCCAGGGTTGCTGCATGCTTAATTTAGGGTTCTTTATTTAAGAATAATAAGCTGCCACGATTTTCTTGATCTAAACAAATACTATTTTATTAACTTGGCCCTATATGGTTGTGAATGTAGGTTAGCATTACAAGGGCATGCAGATATAATTGAATGAAAACATTCATTATTCTTCTGAGAATTATTTTAATCAGTCGTCCAAATACAGAATCCGACAAGTCCATGAAAACAAATTTAGAGAAACCGACAAAAACTGAATATAGCCTTGTTATGAGTGAAAATAATACTAAAACAAGGGTATCATAATCTGCGATGGTATAGGAAGTTAAGTCTTAACGCCCCAAAATCTAGGACAGATAGTTTTTTTAAATCTAGGTTTTAAATTTGGACACGTCGCCGTCGTCGTGTTTTGCATGTTAGCAACTGTGACACGTCTTGTTTTGTCTGCTATTTTTGTGGAATTGCATCAAAATAAGTCAAACACATATTTCTTTGGGTTTTTCCACTGAATGTACAGAAAACTAGACAAACATTGAGCTCATCGACTGAAACTATAAACATATATTAAAGAGGATACATTTTGATGCTTACAAGGTTTAAACCTCAAAATCCAAATTTTCTGACAAACAAAATTCTTCGCAACTAGCAACAGCGTTTTTATGACTAGTTTAGACGGGTCTTAATCTTCTTTCGAGCTGTATTACCTTGTGGTAGAACAATATTTTGAGCACTTATGGTTCTTAAATTGATAATTGTCGAATTGGATCAAAATAAGTCAAACACTTAGCACTTATTTCTTTGGGTTTTTCCACTGAATGTACAGAAAACTAGACAAACATTGAGCTCATCGACTGAAACTATAAACATAATACTAGATACTAAAGAGGATACATTTGATAGCTTACAAGGTTTAAACCTCAAAATCCATATTTTCTGACAAACAAAATTCTTCGGAACTAGCAACAGCATTTTTATGACTAGCTTAGACGGGTCTTAATCTTCTTTCGAGCTGTATTACCTTGTGGTAGAACAATATTTTGAGCACCTATGGTTCTTAAATTGATAAATAACCAGTGCAGCATAAATAAATCATAAGTAAAAAAGGTCAATCCGCCGCACGGTATTCTCAACGAAAGGATAAAACATGCAACGTCAGAATAACCTTTTGTGATCAACATGTGACTTGCTCCAGCTGTTCGTATTGGCTTCTGTAGACACGTCGGTGTTTGAAATTAAATACCGCTTGGACTAGCCGGTGTCTGCAACTAAGCCTAATTTTCTTCTTATGTCTAATGTCTAATTTTGTAAGCGAATAATATAGAAAATGGCAGCGCTTTAGATAATGAATAAAATGGTATATAAAACACTCTATTTTGAAAAATGTGTGACATGTCGAGTTTTGCATTTAGACGAATGTTATGTGTGACTCAAATGTTCACTAGTCAACTACGTAATATGTACTTTAGGAACCTATATCCTATACTGGCTTTTACTTGATCCAGATAATCCAAAACCGCGTTGAGCGCCGCATTTCCAGGAAACCAGCTTTTAATTTTAAATTCCCGTGAAAATAAAAATCCATCATGCTTTTAACTTTAAGGCAGTGCCATTCTTAGCAGACGAATCGATCATGGAAGAGCGAAGAAAGTCTCTTGCACTGGATAATAATAAAAAGCAATTTCATTTTTATAAAGCAGAGTTTCTCAGAGGGCTCATAAAATATCTCAAAAACGGCTGCTTTGCAAAGATTTATAGACGTACATAACTCGACCTAATTCGCAAGAGTTGAACACTGTTAATTTACGGAGTGTAATTGAGAGTTCGTGGTCCAACGAGTTAGGTTTCTATGAAATTATGAAACAACTGCTACTTTTATATTCAACTTTAGTCAAATATTTGAAGAAGTTTCTGTCGGTTCGTTTTTTATAGGATTGCAGCATTGGTCATTGCAATTTTTATTACTATAGACTTAATGCAAATCGTGAAACTTCTCCACATTCTTTGAAATATAAATTTTTCACTAACGTTCAGGAATCAGCTTTTGGTTTTTCAAATCACAATAAAACTCGAAAAAATTGCCCACTCCTCGATTCTGAGAATATTGACCGGATATTTCTTTGAACTATAACCAAGCAGGATAGGTCACGATCAACTGGCGAATTAGAAATACACGATTCAACTTTATATAGGGATACTTCGTGATATTCATCTTATTGCTATTCACCTCCTTGTGTTAGATAATTGTGTTGGATAAGCTTCAAGAAAAATAATTTGATGTTCCTAAAAACCAAGATATAGGATAGAAACTTTTTCCAGGCTTTCTGATAGTTCGTTCTTGAATCCTGAATGAGATGGAAAGCTGCTTCCGGAACTATTCTCAGATAAATACTTTTATTTAAAAAAGGTATCACTGAGTTTTGAGACAGCTCCTAATCCTCCTTATGCATAATATATAAACCAGCTATATCGTTCATATACTTATCTGCCACCATACATTGTTTTTTTATAATAAATAATCAGAACAAAGTATTACCAATCAATTGAGTATCATGGCATTGTAGCCCATATAAGTTGTAGATCTTATTATTCCAGTTATGTTCAAATCCCGAAATATGTGAGTCCTGCTATAAGTAATGCTTCACAAATTACGTAAACGTTATACAGACTAAAATCAGGTCGTCTCGCGATAAAGTGCACAAACGAAACTAGTGAAGCTAAACCACAATTTATAGAAAAAAAATATTTAAAAAAATCTCAAAAAATTGGTTAGCCTTATAATATTGACTGTGTATTTTTTGTCCTTTTTATTTAAAATCATTGAAACAAAAATATTAGTGATGCCTAATAATAGACGATGCTTGTTTTTTAGAAATGCTAGAACTTTTTTTGAACTAAGTTTCGATTTTCAAGGAAATACCCTCATCTTTTCTGATAAAAAAACTACAGCGTACTTTTAGAATAAGCTTTTCTGCATGACGTTAAGTCGAAGCATCTGCGTGAGCGAAGCATCGCTCATTTATCATTACTTGTCATCATTCAAGTACATTTTTTTGCATCTTCACTGTTTGCACAGGAACTTTAGTTTAACGTCTTGTAGAAAAGCGACGCCTAGACTGACGCTTTAATGTAACATTTTGTGACGACATATAGAAAATCTGGTCCTAGAGATACAACGTTGCAGTTTTTTATTAGACAGCATATTGGATGATTAGATGTTTTCTTGAAAATCCAAAGTAAGGCCTGACATTTTTAAAAATATTTATTTCGTAGCTCGCTTTTCTTGGCAGGCTTTTTTATTCGCTAAGCAGCATCTATTATTATTAGGCACAATTAATGTTTTTATCTCAACCAAATGCACGCAAAGTTTTAAAAGTTATGATAAAAAACTAAAATAAGATGACATTAAAATTTGTAAGTCAGGGGGCCCAGGATGGTTTCAATAAAACTTGATTTCGTTTCAGTTTTCTTAAAATTTATTCTTCACGTCCATCGTCCATCTTCTCTGACTGCCAAAGTGACAAGTGACGTGTCTGTCTAGTGACAACTGACAGGTGACTGAAAACAATGTTGCCAACCCGCAGTGTTGCCAACTCGAACACAGAACAACGAGACAACTGACATCTGTCACTTCACATTCAAAATAAAAAATAGATTCTTACAAATTAAACTGTGGATATAACGCAAACACATTTTTATAGATTTTTTAACCAATTTTTTGGTCGATAAGTTGTTGACTATTTTTGCACACTTTCATTGGTTCACTTTATTTTGGGACACCCTGTACAAGGCGATATAGCTATAGCGTATATATTGAGATTCATAAATAGTAAACGTAGCCGTTCCATGGCTTGAGAGCAGTAATTATTCATAACTATTTGAAGTAAATAACAACAGCCATGAACAAAAATGTCATTCAGGGCTATGTTACTGTATCGTCTTGTTTTATGTTAACATGCAAAAATGACAAGTATTACTTACACTCATCGTGATCTTTGGCGGTGACAGTGAGTACGGTGTGTTGTATATCCTCATTTTCGTCGACTTCCGCTTCGTATAGTGCCTTATCGAAATAAGGAGGATTGTCATTCTTATCAGCGATTCCAATGCGGATGAATTTGGTCACTGAAAGAGAACAAAAAATTATTAGCTATCAATTCCTAAAAACTAAGTAACTTGGTGTAAATGAGTTTGACACATATTAAGTTACATGTATGGATTATATGCTTAACAATAAAATGTCTTTGCTTTTTATCGCGTTAAGCCTGAGGTGTTGGGGCTAATACATGATTGGTCTGAAAATATCATAATAGGCATAATGGGGTCTAATAAAGTTAATCCTGTTAGATATCTGTCACACCTTATTTTGATATAAGTCATGCACTGTGAAACAGGACAATTCCTGATTTTTTTTCTCATGCTCATATCACGCTGTACTTTAAGAAAAGTGCAATACAGTTACAGCGACCAGATGGAGCGAATATTTATGAATTGTATCATCCAATTCTCATACTATACCAGGGGCTCAGCATCTCACGTTTTCAATGAATATATAATAATGTCAAATATATTCGCAAGCATTTCGTTCATTTCAAGAAATGGGATATGATAAAAACTTCTTTTGCAGTTATTGTTTTGTTACTTCATTATCTTGGTATCTAATGCCACTGATAGTTTGATTCAGCTAATCGACTGATTTTGGTGCTAATGTGTCATCTCTGACGACTCGATAGAATCAGATCCATCCAGCTCTTATTTTGTAAGTATCACCTTCGTATATAACGACACTGATAGCCATTTGCAACAGTTCGCTTAAAATCTGTCACTTAAGAAACTGACGCCAAAAATTAAGGTTCACCTCAGACTAATTTTCTTTCCCCCGACACCGCTTAACGAAAGCTTAGCTAAGTATCACATTGAGCTGGCAAAGGCGCAGATTTGTGTCAAATTCAGTACTTTTTTGTAAGAATTAAAGTCCCTAAGTGTTAGCACTGTGTACTGTCTGCAAATTGTCAGATTGTCACTGTTTTGCGTAATGCTATAACCTAAAGTCTGGGCATACTTATTTGATGAATTGTTAAATTTTAAATATGGAAAGAGATAGGCAACGCAAAAGGTAAAAATTTCGGTGTGGACGAAGAACATCTGTTACTAACTTTGGTAGGAGGCTTTAAAGGAATTACAGAAAGTATTAAAACTGATACCATACTATGGCGAGAAAAGACGAAGTTTGGGAGAAGATAGCAGACATATCTAATTCTAGGATTCCTGAGAGTTGCCCAGGAATCAAATAACGGATATTCAAGACAGATTTTTTTGTATAGCTTAGGGTTATTAGCCGCGTAACACAGATCTATAGAGACTTAAAAAGCCCCGCGAACATAATCAACTGTAATAGTTTGTTACACATTTCCTGATTACTGAAGCATTCACGGAGAGTTTGAGGTATTTTGTAAAGTGTACGGGCATGAGAGAGGCGTGGACATACAAAAATGACGTGCTTCAATATTTGACGCACTATAAATGAGGTGGTTTCTTTTTAGAGCTGTAAAAATTGTCCATTGTTTGGTGTACTCTTCTCGGAATTCCATATTATAATGATATTTAGTTCTTAGACCTCCATAACGTTATAAAAATCAGCTTATCAACCTATTTCTTTAATTCTTGCAAACACAAACGTCACAATCTGACATGTGAATAAAATAATTGTAGGTGAAGTGTTCCTCACGGCAAATAAATCTTCGGCTTAGCTTTTTGACACCTAAGCTTCAGTTTAAGATATGAATAATTTCGGTGCAATTTAAATGTTTGGGATAAGATCCATCTAAGGTTAAGTATCACTTAGGTACAAACGCCGATGGTAGTTTGGTTTGATTTATGTATGTGACTCATTCTTACACTTATGCAACAACATAGATGAACTGATTAAAATATATTGACCTCTTATTGGTATAATATCCTCGTATACAGTGACACTGACAGTTTGATCTATTTATGTGACTCTTTGGTATACCTATACTTTAGCTCTGCAGAACCGATTGAAGTTTATTTACCTCTTATTCCTTTGTTATCCCTCAGTGACATATTTTAGTTATTCTATTTGAAGGTGGAATAACACTGAATGGCTGTGCTAGTAAGTACAAAGTGACACTGTCTGTGATTGTTCCTGCAATCGTAAATAACAGTGTAATTACACAACAACGTATGAGAAAACAAATCTAATTAGACACCCTTCTATCGATTTTCGCAACCAAAAAACTTCAGGGCTCTGAAACATTTCATATCAAAGAACCTAGCAACGTAAAAGAAAACAATAACCGGCTCCAGTGACTGGACTGCTATTGCAGTAGCGAGGCTAACGAAGTTGGAATGAAAATAAACCAAACGAATTGGCTAATTTCGCCCACCCAAATGCCGAGCAACCAACTTTTGAAACAGGAGCCGTTCGAATGGCATGGCTCAGCATCATTCTGGCACGTCAAAGCTAATTGTTAATTAACTGGCAGGTTTTTTCGTGGAACTCCTCTTTTTGTCACATAGGACAAATTTAATTTTTTCAACGATAGACTGTCAGAGGGACAGAACAGAAATATCATCAAAAAAATAGCTTTGCAGACTTCAATTTAGATTATCGGAGACTAAAATACCTCGTTGTTGACATATTTGCTTGTAGCACTATACAAATTCAGCGAATTAAAGTAATTTTAGATCTCTTTTATATACTGGAATATAGAGACACCGTGTGCCTTGTGTAGGTATGTAAGTACTGGAGTACGAAGGTACATACCACAGCATAGTAAACAATCAGCACAATATCTCGGGTTGGCGACAATTGCACGCGCACCCCCTCGAATAGAAACAGCAACAACTTCAGACAAATTAATTTTGATGTAAATCACAAGCCTCTGAAGGGCACAAGCCTTTGTTCGAAGTGACTAGTATATACGTGTGAGACTATATACATATATTACTGTTATCCATAAGGAGTTTACTACACTGGTAGAGTCCAAAACAGCAAATGCATCTAAACTGAAGGTCATCTAGCTCTTTGCTATTTCTCAAAATAGGGGCGTAAAGGCCGTTTGCGCCGGCTTGCTTACCCTTATGTGGACCCTATCCCAAAAATCTGATTTGCCCGGCTGGCAATGTTAACTTTAGCTGAAGTTTGTGTGACTCTAAGAGGAAGATTTCTTTGGCTTAAATAGCACTTGACCTATAATTATTTTATTCACATGTCAGTTGGCGACGTTTTTGAGATTAGTGGACCTAGAAAAGACGTAGATGAGCTATTTTTGGGACGTTATGGAAGCTTCGAACGAACTAAATATCGTAATATATAGAATTCCGAGAAGAGTATACCAATCAGTGGTTTACTTTTACAGTTTTGACAACTGCACATTTTTTCCAACGGTTTAGGATGACGAATGAAACTATCTTAATTATACTGGATAAAATAGAAACGAATCGATCTTGAATATACCGGGTATCCCAGAATTTCCTTGACACGTGGTATTTTCGTAACGAAAAACGGTTCAAGCAAGAACTGAGTGGTACTTTTGAGGGTACTATAAGGTCTATCATACCATGCATTCAAAACATTTTTTTTTCGTCAACCCCTAAAACTCACCCCAACCTTTCTCTTCAAATAGCACCTCATAGGTTTTCCTACATAAATGATATCCCCATTTTATTTAAAATCATGTGTTACCTTTAATTTTATATGCAAACTTATTTTTTCCGTAAAATCATAAGCATAAGACAAATGAAATGATAATTTGTTTGACGCCTGATATTTTTATAACAAAAACGGATACAAAAGAAACTATAAAATTGTAATATGTACACAAAGGTGAGGTACTATGACGTTTTAATTAACGTAAGGAATTCATTTTTCTGATAAAAATTGTGGATTAATAGCTTGAAAATAAATAGGGGTGAGTGTTCCTGTTGGAGTGATTGATAGGTAATTCAGTACATTTAATAACCAAAATATTTTTTTTATTATTTTTTGTTACGAAAATATTTGGCGTCAAACAAATCCTAATTTTATTTACTTTATGCTGATGACTTTACGGAAAAAATTGGTTTTTGTACGAAATCAAAGGCGTTACAGGATAAAATAAGGACTTCATTTATGCAGGAAAAGCTATAGGGTGCCATTTGGGAAAAAAAGTTGGGGGTGAGTTTCAGCGGTTGACGTACAAAAAAAAAATGTTTTGAATACATGGTATGATAGACCCTATAGTACCTTCAAAAGTACCACTCAGTTCTTGCTTGAACCGTTTTGCGTTACGAAAATATCACATGTCAAGGAAATTCTGGGACACCCGGCATAAGTACATTTGCTAGCTATTTAGTGTTGAAACCAATCTGTATTACTCCATCCCCTTAATTGCACCTGGTGCAGTTGACTTATTTATTTAGATAATTTTTGTTCTGCAGTGGCTGTTGTTATTTATGTTATCGACTATGACCTAAACATCAGTTGAATTGACAGTGAAAAAAATCCCATCGATGTAACTGACGATGTATAGAGCTGACTCTATATTAATATTTATTGTCGTCAGAACCTTACTTTAATTTTCGATGAACCGATCTATGGCAGGCTACTGAAGCATTCCGCTATGATCGTTTATTATTGTAGTGCCACCAATGAGTACTGGGGTAACATAGTATGCATAATTGTGCCAACCTTGGCTTAAGCTACGGGCAGCTTGCCTTTCATGCAACTATTGGAGGTAAACAGTGCGCTCAAGTTGCCTGCCATGCGTTACGGTGAACAAACGGACCCAAGTAAACCACTGTCCCGCCCACTGAGCACGGGTATTGTAGGCAAATTACAGAACAGGCCATGACTGTAAATACCAGATATGACACAGAGGGCGCCCGTAACGTGTGCACCTTAATGGATGTACAGTCTAATTGGGGGTGCAAAGGGGGTATGTAGGCTAGGACTAATCGACAATTATCTACACTATCGTTCCCACCATTCCATATCACTGGAACAGATTAAACTGTAATGAGCTTTTGCTGGACTGAGATGCACAACGATGGCCGCACAATCACAGTATGTTAGGTGCTGTAACCTTGGATGTTCTGATTCTGTTACTGGGTGATTTCAAATCTAATATAATAATAGAATATTGATGTGGTAATGACGGTGATAAGTCACGCAGCTGAAGATTGATAAATTCAAAAAATGTTTAAAATATCAATTATTAATTTTTATCTATCAACATGACACGTAAGTCGGAAGTGTACTGAAATACAATAGGTATGAAAAATAGCAATAGTAAAAAGGTATATTGGCTAAATACGAGGAGCTGAATTTTGCTTAAGATAAAATATGTCTCATGGATTCTGGCAAAGCTTCAACTAAATAATGCCGTTTGATGTACTAGTATTGAAAAAGGTAACTTCTCCCTTATATGGACATTGTGTGATAACGACTGTAAGCTCAATTTATTCTAAGGTGCTGCTAATATTATATAAACTAAATTCAAAAAACTATACTTAAACAAATTTTCTATCTGCAGTCATCCAAGATCAGTGAAGGTAGTAAAATGTGGTCATACTTCCTTACATTATTTATAAATCTACTGTAGGCATTTTGCATTATTTGCAACCTTATTTTATTCATGTAAGTTAAAAGTGTCATACAAGATAACACAAAACTTTGACAGCGTTGTTTTCTAATAACAGAAAATAACAGTCTAAGGCTGGCGTGGTATTACTTTAATACAGACTGCACATGATTATCAAATATTAAATCGTTATCAAAATATAAACCCAAATCTTTTATGTAATTTGCAATTTTAATGTTAATACAACTTTTGAGCGTATTTCTTAGTCGTTTATCACCCATTATCAGTACAGAACTTTTTGCTGTACTTAACCGATGGTTATGAGGAAAACAAAATATTATCAGTGTTTGATAGGTCGTCATTTACATTCCTCTCTGCTAGACGATAGTTTGCAGAATGGCATTCATACCTTACTTAAGTATCATCTGTAAAAAGAGTGCTTCGGTAAATCTAGATCAGATATATACAAAACTAAAACGAGGGCCATTTGTTTGCGTTCTTTGCGAAGATGCAGCGATTTCTGTAGTAATTTTGATGAAATTATTAGTATTGATGGTGTAATTATTATCTTTATAAATACAAAGAAGAATAGAAAATAGAAATGTAAACTAGACTGAACTTTCATTTTTTAAGCAATAGTCTATTCAACATAGTGTGGGTTAAACCAATATTAGAAATTGGGACATTCTATTAGTTTTAAGAATGTGGTTTAAGACTCCGGTACGGTCATAGACATCGCCAGAATGTAGGCTGTTACTTAGGTCATTTTTGAGCTATGTAGAATGGCTTCTAAGGAAAGCAGCGGTATGAAAAACTTCATTGTAAACAAAACAAGGGTCAGACCATTATTGCAGAATATGGTATACATATACATTGCACTGTTACTTTTATGGACTAAATGCATAACATTACTGAAATAATTCAAAACAAATAGCACGTCAGATTTCGGAGCGTAGTTTTCTTATGGATGACAAATGGCAGTCACGGACCCTGCCTCGCCACTACACCCTTGACACAGTGAAGAATGTATTGTTTTGACCGTAGTTGAAGCTGAAGTATGAGCCGGGAAAGCTTCGTGCTTACAGGATGACTGTGAAGAATTGTCGGAAGGATTCGACAGAAGAACATCCATTACGGCCCGTGCCAGATGCCTGTGACGTTTGCCGGACTGTAATAAACAACGCTCACATCACCGACTTGCTTTTGTTAGGTCCGAAAGGGACTATGCGTTTATTGAAAAAGGGAGGCAAATTTACTGAGTCTATATTTTTCAGCAACTTTTAATTACATACACAACAGATCCTGACGTTATCAAGCTCATTTCTCACGTTCAAGAGATGAGTTTAGAATAACATATACGATACGCACACTCCCAAAACCAAATAGTTGCGTCAGTTATCTTTAGTCTGTAACCCTTCACACATTTTCAGAAATAACAAAAAGTTTGTAGTTCGATACTCTTGCCAACAACTCAATTTAACCCACGTACACCGCGGATCCTCTCTGTGATAAATTATGAAAGATTATTAGACAAGTGAAATGCTGAACTCCCTAAACAATAAAATACACCTACCGAAAAAATGTCTGCACCCAATTTTTTTGTACATTCGAGGCAATCAAAAATAAGAAATAAAATACTGATTACTGGCAGATGTACAAACAAACTGTGTATAAAACTAATGGACGCCGGAGCCACGCAGTGGGCCTGGAATTCATCATAGGCCCTCAGACCACACTCTCTTGTAAAGTGTCGAGCGCTTTGGGTTTTGGCCCCACATTCACATTAGGGAGAGGGTCTCGCCATTGAAAGCCTCCGCACAACTACCATTTTACTTCCCACGAACATTTTTGATTTTGATAATACGCTTTTTGGGCGTATTATTATATCTACATAACGAAAACCCATGGCACTTATTTCCGTCGGTGTGTCGTTCTGCCGTTCTGTCATTTTGTCGGCCTGTCGATCTGTCTGTCCGTTGATAAGTCCGTCTGTCTGTCTGTCTGACGGTCTGTCTGTATGTCGGTCTGTTTTCTGTCTGTCTATTGGAGTTCTTCTAGCCCCGTAATCTCAGAAACCGCTGCATTGATTGTGATGAAATTTGGGTAACGGGATGCTGTGAGATCGTAGTAGGTAATGTTACCACAATTCGGGTGGCGAAGTAATTAGCAAAAAACAAAAAAAAATTCAAATACTTCTCCAACTTCGTTTTGAGGCGTTTTAAGGGTTCCTGATCATTTTCTACTTTTTGTTGGGTGGAAGTGAAATTGAGGTAGTAGGGGGTAGAGAGATGTAAACCTGATAAATTTATTGTATTCATAATACGGCTGTCCATCCGACCATTGCCTTTCATGTGACCCAAACCGAGGGAACTTTCCGATATACATATACATATGAGTATTGTTTCAGACCGTTCTGTATTGTGTACCTACCGTGTAAACTATTGAACTGATAAATATTCACAATGTATTATTACCCTAACAGGTATGGAGAACGCATATGGCACTGCTTAGTAAACAACCAGCATAATATCTCTGAGGATTTCCTATATAAAATGGTTCCCACAAAATTTGACCTTGGGAGGATTTATGGATGATTTTACGGCTATGAAGTTTGGGTAGAGATGCGAAAATGAAAATATCGATACCGGTACCAACCCAATATTTTTTAGCCTCATAGGCGCGTTTGGTTCGTACAGAGAATTTTGTGCAATTGATTACACCCCTCAATAATTATATAATTATTTTAGATACCGATACACCTACAAAAGTATCGATACCAGCCTGGAATCGCTCAAAAATTATCTAAGATAAAAATAGTCGATATTCGTGTAGAAGTACAAGTATCGAAGTACCGTTACCATCCCTACAAAAAATCATCCAAAAGTGGGTATGCGCATGTAATTTCCGCCAACTTGAGTTATTGTGCTGGTTCTTTACTATGCTGTGCATATGGTTCCTAGAAATCGTGTCAGTGGAGGCGCAACAATAATAAAAAAACTAAAAATATAAAAACAGCTCAACTTCGCTTTTTAGGCATTCCTGATCGTTTTCTACTTTTTTTGGGTGGGGGCAAAATTAGGGTAGTTGGGGAATGGGATGAATAATAAACTGGTATCACCGTAACATGTGGGAGTCATTCAACTTGACTTCATTTTTATATTTGGCATTGGATGATGCTGTTTTTGTACTCGCACTATTCAATCTTCTTTCCAGGTGGTCTCTAGGTCAAAGCTAATCGGTCGCAGACGTTCTGTGCTCCTGAGGGATGCGATCTGAAGTAGAAAGAGCATTGTGTCCATATAGTGCTGAGTAGCTTTCAGCTATTTCGTCATATCCACTTTATGGAAAAACGCAATCAGAGAGGACATGCGGCAGCAGAGCAATCTGCATAATTTATCATTACCAGTGTGCTCATAGAAATCACAAACTGTTCTCATCAGCAGAGCAGTGCGTGTACGCTTTGACCTAAATCCAGTCCCATATCTTTTGTACATACCCCTTCAGCATTCCTGCAAACAAACGGGCAATTCCGACAAAAACGGCAGCGCTCAGCGACCTAAAAGTCTCTCAGGGACCGTAGGGACTTTAAATTGAGGAAATCCATGTGGAAGTATGCTCGACCGTTGCGGATATCGTACGGCCTCAACTATATATTTTTGCATGTTCGCTTTGTTTGGAGAAGCTTGATATTTGATAGAGATGGGAAAGTCATAAAAGGTAGAATTTAAACCCGAAAATAACAAAACTGACAAGAAGCGACAGACAACACCGGCGTATTTGATCTTTCATTGATGTCGCATGCACCATTTTCGATGACCTTGAATGCTCTCGTTTGTCGTTGACACAACATGTTTGGTGCTGACAATAAGGATATATAGGGAACAGAACAGAAAATTTCCGCGTCAAACGGGGATAAGGGAAAGAGGATGTGACGTCAGTCGAATATGACAAGGTCACGTGATAGCGGGAACCGAATTCCTACCTGCCAAACGTAGGTGAGGTACTGGCGGCTGACATTTTGTTATGACAATAGGATGCGGTTCACTTGCGGAAAGTAGAACTACTGTTGTGGAGAGGGAACCCGTCTCTCACCGGTACATTCCCGGTTTGACATGACAAAAATACAGGGTACTTCCTAAATTGGGACTTTTCTTCATAGGGTATATAGTACTCACCAAAGAAGTGACTTTGTTCAGTAACATATAATCGAAATGTTTAGGGATACAAGATACTGACCGATAATGTAATCCTCATTTCTACTTCTGTTCCTGTGCGATCAGATCAAAATAGAGGCAAGAAAACAAAAAATCCCAGTTTACACAGAACCAAAGTACGAAAAAAATCCAGTTTACTATGGAGAACAGATGTAGGTAGCAGCGCGCATTTGACGTCTCTTGAGTTGTTTATGTGCTACATTGGACCGCACCTAAAACTTCGCAGCGAACAAATAGTAAGTATTTTCTTACCATTTTTTTAATTATTTTGCTGCTGATTCACCGTGCATTATACTGTATTCACAGCCAAGCTAGACCAAATGAAAACAAGCCCGCGTGCGTGATCGGCTCGTGTCGGTGGGGTCCCTAATAGTCCAGTACATTATATATAAATTGTGTGTTATAATCTGGCAAGTCAAAATCTCCAAGTCTGACTGGAAAGTAGATCCAAACACGCAATGTCAGGTGTTCATTGCCTAATGATCATTTCAAACTGGCAACTAGCTACTTTTGAGTTGCAATGGGATCATAGGGCAACTCTTTTAAATAGTCATATAAAATTTCATAATTGCACTGGACTATAGCTGGCGCGTGCGCAGACATTAGCGGATAGTAACCACGCGAATTTTGCGTGCGAATGTTTATTTGGAGTCTATCTTGGGATTGAATATACTGTAGCTTTGTCATCTCAAATGCAGTCGTTTCTGGAAAAGAAGGTGCCGACTTTGAAAACACCCTGTATAGACATCCATGACTAACAAATACTCTCGGCTGATATCGAACTATGAGCAACTGACTGTAAAACAGCATATTTGGTGCATGCGCATACAGGATTGATATCATGCTGTCTCTTCTCGTCAGTCTTGTTATTCTCGGATTTAAACTATACGACGATGTTGGATCCTCAATCAGATTTGATAATATTTCGTCTTGATTGTAGTCTGTATGTCACAATATTCATTCATAATGCAGGCGGTATCGTGATCCTAAGACGCTGATGTATTACTGGCTTCCATATTAGGTTTATCAGCAATGAGAATGCAACATTCTGTATCCTTTAAGATTTCAGAATCACTGTTAGTTGGTTAAAAGGTTAGTCACCCAAAACCAAAAACTGGAACAGCTATCAAACATTGTAGGTAAACATTTTTTGTCGCCCACAGTGGCGGCCGAGACGCGAAAAGCAAAGCCTTCTCAAGGATATGTGATTTTTATTAGAAGTCCTGTGGAACACGATAGAGTAGAAATCATTTTTATCTTAAATTGTGTCACTCCAACACACGTATTCCTTGATATTCGGATAGCCATTTCCAATTTAAAGCATTCTTTATGTCCCTGAGATCCTACCCAATAAAAGCACATCCCTATTACCTCCTTCCGAGATCTAACCAAAAACTAATTACGTCCAAGGTCGAGCCCTTCCTACTAAAGTCATAAATTATCCGCTTTTTGTCACCTTATTGTATCCCAGGTGGCGATGCCTTTAATATAGGATTCAACGTGACAGGAGCAAGGGTGTTACCAGCAAAAAATCTCACACCCCGTCGACGACATAACCTTGTTCCAGAAAGTTTTGTATATAACGATGTTTGGTTTTAACAACTGTGTTAACTTCAGTCGAACGAGCCCTCATAAATAACGGGAAGATGAGTCAAGATCTAGAGGCAAGTAGATTGACTCCGTACATTCCGTGGATATTTAAGTTACTTACGAAAACATATTTGCTACCATAAAAAAATCCTCTGGCGCGAAACTCGCTGAGAGAAAAATGGGGAATAGGTTACAATTAAATCATAACCTTGACCTATTTATGACTGCGTGTCAAAGAATCCGAAATTTAATGTACATAGTGATGAGCACACTCCACCAGCCATATTGTTCTCAATAGTGCAACAATGCTGCATAAGAACTATTTTAATATGTATTTACAGTTAAAACAAACGAAACCATTGTTTGAACTAGTCCATTTGTTGTCACAAAGCGGTCGTGGAAGCAAAGACTCCTACTGCAGCCCACCTAGCGTAATTTATCAGAACTAGTATTGTACTAACCGTATTTGTTTTGTACTGATGAGTTTATATTCATACTTGCTCTTGTGTTTAGTATTTAAGTCTTTGTAATTGTTTTAGAATCCGTTCTCATGAATATGGAAAACGTTTGTTCGATTTGTCATTAAAAATTCAGTCAAACGTCCAATCTTTACAAGCATATGAGACATTCATAATTTAGAACCTCGAAGACGAAAAAAGGGCTTTTAATATATCTTTTGTATTTGAAATGAATTGTAAAGTACTTCGATCCTCGAGATCATCTAATTTTAACTCGCAGAACGGGAAATAACCATACGTATGTTAAGAGAACAAGTGTAATTGACAACTGAAATGATATTCAAAAACTAACTAAATGAATATTTACCTTCATCAAAATAATTGTGTTCTTTCTTCAACTTTTGAGAACATGTAGAGTAATTTGTATTCAAACGAGGTATTTTACAAATTAGTAACTGACTTCAACAGTCTTTGGATATCTGCTTAGATATTTGAAACTTATTCTCAAATACATCCGCCAATCAAATAAAACATCAGCTTAATTGAACCAGTTAATCAAGAACATGTGGTATTAGTTGCTCTAGAGAAGGGGTTTTGTTGTGTCGTTTTGATCAGAGGATGAACTTGATCCATCAGCTAAAACAGTGGTGCCGTTTTAATATTTTCAAACCTGGCAGTAATGTTTTACATACGTCCATTTAAATCGTGCATGATTTTTGCCCAATTATGGAATATGACATATTTAATATCGTTTGGAAACCAATAATTAATATTTCATCTTAGATTTTTCTATGCTGATCTTTCTTAATCTATATGTTCAACTTTGATTGAAAACATCTTGTTCATATCCTTGACTGGAATCTGGAATCAAATTTTTTTCAAGAATAATCTGATATTGATTTTATTCCTCAATCGTACAGCGGTGCTGAATAATTTTATTTTGTGTCCACTCTTGGCAAACCTGTACTGCACGTGTGAATAAGTTCAATCAGACGATGAATTGACTATCTGTGACCGCGCCGCTACTGTAAGTATCGATTGTGAAACCAATCAAAGAACGTTCGTATGGCACAAGTCTGACAATCTGAAAAATGCTCCTCATCTGACGCTGTCGCTTCGTAAAGCTGGAGCTGCAAGGCTTCAAAGTAATCCGGGGCATTTGTAAAAGGGCTTCGATCCAGGATTAAAACTGAAAGATTTTGCGTTTTGTGTCGCGCGCGGGATCCGACGCTATACTGGACCGTAAACAAAGAGACTTATTGGAGCTGAAACTAATCTCAAACACTCCGGGGCTATTATGCTTCACCATCGTATTCGATCTGTAGCACAGTAAAAAAATGCTCCAGCGGAATGAAAAATGTGAGGGGTGAATACATTATCACAAATATGTACACCTACATTCCTTTTTTCAGGTAAATCATGTACATCCTCCTCCACTTCGCAGAAAGCCTCGGTATATCCTGCTACATCCCTATACATCACAGTAAATCCCTGCATATCCAGGTAATTCCTCGGTAAATCCTCCTTAATTCCAGGAGATTCTGGGGCAAATCCTTAATAATATTGATGGACAAATCATTACTGCACTGTACTTGTTATCTATAACTATTGATTTCAATTCTACTTCCCATACAGGCTGAAAAATGTGTTGTGTTCATAATAGGCTGTCCACTGACCTGTGAAAGAAAGACCTTCTGAACATTACCTTGCCTATTACAGAAACCAAGGACTTATAATTTTGTGATGTATATATACGAGTATTGCTTTAGATCGTTCTTTATTGCGTAATGCGAAAATTATTGAATTGATTTTAATGAAACTTTGACACAATATTACTACCATGGCGAGGATGGAAAAGGCATATGGCTTTTAGAAATCGTTTCTGTGACGGCGCAGCAATAATCAAAAAACTAAAAATATAAAAACAGCTCAAATTTCGTTTTTAGGCGTTTTGGGGATTCCTGATCATTTTCTACTTTTTTTTTGGGTTAGGGTGATATTTGAGTGATTGGGTAGTGAGGGGTTCTAAAATAGAAAAAAATTGTGAATGGTCATGTGGGCATCTTGCTGAGGTTTATGGAAATTTCCTTCTGACTGAAAAAACCAGGAGTACATTTCTGGCTCTGTCGAGAATCGAACTTGGGACTTCAACATTGCAGGCCCGATAAGCTCTACGTACTGAGCCAACCCACTATCTGTCTTCTTCTTAAGGTGCCTTATCCTTCAGGACATTGGCTATTACATTTGCCCATTTAATCTTATTTGTGGCGGCTCTAAATAATTCTATGGAGGTCATATTTGACCACTGTCGCAGGTTTTTGAGCCAGGAGTTGCGTCTTCTTCCTGGTCCTCTCTTACTATTGATTTTGCCTTCGATGATAAGACGAAGCAGTTCGTATTTTTCGTTTCTCATAATGTGGCCAAAATATTGTGTTTTTCTTTCTTTTATGAGGTTCATAAGTTCTGTTGTCTTGTTCATTCTTCGCAGGACTTCCTTATTTGTCGTATGACTCACGTAAGATATTCTAAGCATTTTACGGTAACACCAGAGTTCGAATGATTGTATTCTTTTTTGTGTTGCTTCTGTCATTGTCCAAGCCTCAACACCGTACAGTACAGTGGAAAAAACATAGCACTTCAGTATCCGAGCTCGTAATGGGATATTAAGTTGGCGGCTGCATAATACCTTTTGCATCCTATAAAATACGTTACGTGCTTTTTCTATGCGTGTTCTTATTTCTAGTGAATGGTCCCAAGCTTCATCAAGATTACTTCCAAGATAATTTATTCTTCTTACTCTTTCCAGCTCCGTTCCGGTAACGTTAATTTTTACTTTCTTGTTCTGATGCTTGCTGATAACCATAGTTTTTGTTTTCTTTGTGTACTATCTGTACTATAGTAAAAACTATCATTGTGATAAAACATTCTATGTATACTTCTGGGTGATAAGATTTATTTGTACGATTCGTGATATTTAGTTCACGAATTTTATATAGCCTTTCTCTTAGATTCGTTGTAACAGCGTAATCTCCGTAACTGCTTGGTTTATTTTGAAAAGAATTTGGGATATCAGGCGTAGTTGATTATGTTATTGATAACCGAGCTAGTGACAACGTGATTCAGAATATTTTCTAATCATACTTGGGAAATAGGGTACTACGGGTACGGTTGGCTTTATAAGATTTTTAAAATAATTTTTGATTATGAAAGATACATATTTTTGAGAATTACCCAAATACGCGCCTATTTGTTTTCCAGAATTCAACAAAACAGAACAACAACAATGTCTATGAATTTATCTTACGACGATAATACCGTATTACTACTATGCAGGGTGTTCTAAAATTTGGGACTTTCCTCTTTAGCAGCAACGGCCCTTGAAACGGCAAAGCTAATGCACGGTAATCAGCAGCAAAAGAGTAAAAAAAATTCAAGCAAGTACTCACTATTTGGTAGCTACGGAAGTTGTAAGTACAGTCCTGTCGCAGGCGCCTTACAGTTAAAGGTACGATTTGCGATGTCGTCTTCAATTTGGACCACACGATGTTGTCGAGGTCTTCCAGCGTGACCACCACGATGTGGATTCAGACATCCTGTGTCTCTAGCTCTTTGCACAAGCCAGACAAATCGACGAAGTGCAGAGTGAGTACGGTTAGGGCAACGATCGGCGTACACTCGCGAAGCCGCAGCGGTATTTTTGCCACACTCACTGTACATTAAAATCATGTCCACCACTTCATTACTGTTATAAGCATGCACCATCGTTTGTTGTTTTTAAAGTCCGATCGGCAGATGTAGCAACAGCAACGCGACGGTATGATGAACTGCCTGTTTTTCTCACCGGCATCGGCAGTTCGGGCACCACTAGCGCTGCCTTGTTTGTTGTGATATTGTGACATGGTGAGCCATTGCCCAGGGACGGACTTAGAATTGAGGATTTCTTTAATGGTCAGTATCGCGTTTTCTCTAAATGTTTCGTTTATATGTTACTGGGAAAAAACACTCATTTTGGCGAGCAGTATCCGCTGTCCCAACTTATGAAACACCCTGTATAGAGCAGAAAGGTGTATGGTCCTTTGGAAGCCATTCAGATAGTATAAGGGGAGTTTCAAGACTTATCCCAAAACTTCTGATCATATTTTACTTTTTGAAAGGAAAAGAAAAGGTACTAAGAAACTACCTAGTTTTGAAAAGAGTCTTTACATTTACAAATAATCATCACAACTATATCGTAATATTAATGTGAGCTGCATGGCGAAACTATATATGGGACTATCTGTACTAGTACTAGCACATAGAGAAGCGAAACCAATTATCCCGTCTAACAAAAAAGCGTCAAATATCTGCAACAAGAGTAAAAAGCATCTACCGTGCATCATGGTGGACCTGGCACGGTGGCCCTTAAAAATGCACGAGGTAAAAAAGGGGTCCCAGGCTGGCATCAGAGAGCCGGAGCTGTGCCGATCGTTTGTCACCACCTACGAAACTTATTTTCTGTTTTAATTGTAGCTGAGAGCACTGGCAATAAATAGGTGTTTAATTAAAATCCAAAAACAGCACCAGCAATATTTTGTGCACGCATTTACATACGTTTGTATATGCTTCAGGGGCGGCTGAAGGTAAAGGTAGATTGAAATAGTAGTTTCAAATTTGTAGAGATGTTTCCGCAAAGCTACCAGAAGGACTGCCATTGTCTATAATAGTTGTTTTAATGAATAGAGAATAGGAGAAATAGGAGTTTCGTTTTTACTTCCCACGCCCATAGGTGACGGGAATATTGTGAATGCGAGAATGTTCAATTTTGAGATGCTTTTTGGACGTTTTATAATGCCTACATACCGAAAATCCACGTCTCTGATTTTCGTCGTTCTGTCGTTTTTCTGTCGGTCTGTCTGTCTGTCTGTTCCGTTTTTACAGCTCCGGAATCTCAGCAATCGCTGCATGGATTGTGGCGAAATTTTGGTACCTATGTGGTATGGGGTCCTACTAGGTAATGCAGCTATACGTATTTTTGAAAATTGGTGCATTGGCGGCGGAGTAGTTAGCAATAAACAAAAAAATTAAAATATTTCCCTCTTCTTTTTTAGGCGTTTTAGGAGTTTCTGGTCGTTATCTCCTTTTTCTTTAGGTGGGGTGAAATTAGGGTGGTTAGAGGTTGGGGGATTGTAAAGGAAAAAAAAGTTGTTGTATTTATAAAGGGCTGCCCATTGACCTGTGAAAGAAAGACCTAGCGGTATAATACACTTTTTTGGGACCATTGCCTTGCCTACTACAGAAACCAGGGACTTTTTATGACATATGTTACATACGAGTAGTGCTTTACATCCTTCTGTATTGTGTAACCTGAAATTGAGTTCAATGAAATTTTGACACAGTATTATTACCGTGGCGGGGATGGAAAATGCGTATGGTTTTTAGAAATCGCGTCAGTGTCGGCGCAGCAATGATAAAAAAACTGAAAGTAGCTCAAATTTCATTTTTACGCGATTTAGGGGTTACTGATCTTTTATCCAGTTAAGTCTTGCAGAATAAAAATGGTGTCGACCTAGTTACTATGGAGAGAGATGCAAGAAACTATTTACAAGAGTTTTTGCTTTGCATATTTTTTTGAGGGCGGGCGGGCGATGATTTGGTTACAAAGAGATCTCAGACTACATCCAATGGGAAAAAATAAAATGGTATCACCGTTATGTGTGTGAAGTACTGAGTCAATCAACTTGATGTCATTTTTTCGTTTAGGTTGTGGTTTCTGATACAGCCCCCCTACCTACTATATGATATTTTTTCTTCCAGGAATCAGTTACAAGAAGCCCAAACACTTATTGCAATATTAGTAATATTTTTCACGCAAAGTGTAACCCACATTGAGACGAATCGCTCAATCGGCTTGGTTTAAAGGAGGTTTGTTTGAAAGCTATGGTTCATCTTGAAAATACCGCAAGTGGTTGTATATGAGTAACATAGAAGCTGCATATTGTTTGCAAGGTACTATGGCAGAAGTAGAAAATAGTTCGTATTTACGCTGTACCAAAAGTGTACGTAATATTGATAAAGGTACATCAAACCAACGAACGCAGACATTAACTCTACCATAACGACGAGGGTCACTATTACAATAAAAGGTCATCAGGTTATCATGTTCTTGTCTGCTGAGTAATAGTACGATTAACATGATCATAGGTCATTCATTATGAGTGAAAATAGCTGTTTGTACCTTTAATGTGTATTAATTAACCTATAGCTTGTTTGCATCAACTCTATCTCGTTTTCTAAGAATGATGACTGGGTTCGGAAAATCAGTGTTTGTTAGAACAAGGCATATCGACTATTATTTTCTAAGTTTGCTGTACATGGATCAATGAACGAAAATCGCTGCTATTTATTGAAACGTTACAGAATATTGATGACGAAGATAATAATTTATTTTACTGCTTCGATGTATTCTCTTATTAGTCTGGGGCCAGAGATCACTATAATCATTACCGTCTCCTCGAACTAAAGTTCAAGCTAGATAGCTGATCGACCCTCTGTACAAAAAATATCTTTCGTTCTATGTTACACTCTGATTCCTCTAAAAAGGCTTGGTCAAATTAATATGCTGCATTTTAATCTTTTATATTACTTATTAGTCAAACAGCTGGAGCTAGAGATCAATAACATGCTTAATCGAAATATTCATGGTAATCACCATTGTCATTTATCCGAATCATTCTAAAGGCAGCCACCTTGGTTAAGAAAAGACCGGATTCAATCGTTATATCTAAATAACAGATAAATTTGACAAACTTGGTAGGAGGATGAATTTTTCTATTTCAGTCATAGCTGGTGGTCTGTATTCAGTTCTAAGGAAACTATGAAGCAAGCGCAGAAATTTCAGCATATCAAAGTAAAATTGCTACATCTATCGACCACACCACTGGTATATCCAGTGTCCTATCGCTTGGGCCGAAACTCCAATTAAGCCAAACTGTACAATGTACCATTAAAAAGTTCCAGAGAGGTGTAGTGGGAGAAAGACGGAGCGGGGAAGGCAGCCAGGCATTCGGAGGCTGTTTATAAAATGGCGCAGCTGTGACTGTTGTTTATTAGAGCTGCCGTACCGTTCGAAACACTTTATTTGACTAAGGCTGTTTTCACACGGGGCTACTATTATACACCAAATGCCTCTCTGCCATAGCAAATCCCTATTTTTTGGTATCATCCCAGATTCCTCTTAAACAAAAGACGAAGTAAAATGCGAAAGCCTTAAATTTTCAGGAAGTTGTTTGATATCAACGATGCGTCACAATGATTTAATTAAATTCTAAAATACTTCTTCCTTCTTTTTACCTGGTGACGTTTGATACCATCATATTAATGGAAACATCAGGAAGCCCACAACCGTACAGACAATGAAATTATTTACTGCATCTTTGAGAAATGTCACCACACCATACATCAACAAGGTTGTAGTTTCGGTATTATTTGAGTAATCTTGGTGAAGGGTTGTACACCAGAACGTGATATATATTGTCACCTGACTAAAAAAAAAATGTAGTCAAGTTGATTGACTCAGCACTTCCCACACATTCCGATGGTACTAGTTTTATTATTTTCCCATAACATGAAGCTATAGTCTAGATGCCCTTGCAACCAAATCATCGCTCGCCCGACCGCAAAAAAGTGTTTTATTCTACTAGGTACTTCTTTTACAGGTCAATGGACAATCTATCATGAATACAACAAATTTTTGAGTTTTACAACCCCCCACCCCCAAATCACTCCTACTTCACTCCCTAAAACGCCTAAAAACGAAGTTTGAGCTGTTTTCATATTTTTGCTTTTTTTTTATTGCTATGCCGCCACTAAGAAGATTTCTAAAAATCAGACGCATTTTCCATCCTCGCCAAAGTAGTTAGTAATACTGTGCCAAAATTTCATCAACACCAACTCAGTAGTTTCCACATTATAAAATATAGAACGATCTAAAGCAATGTACCCGTATATATACATCGGAAAAGTCCCTTGGTACCTGTAATAGACAAGGCAATGTTTGGATGGACCTAAAAAAGTGTATTATATCGCTAGATCTTTCTCTCTCAGGTCAGTGGACAGCCTATTACGATTAAAACAATTTTTTCAGCTTTACAGCCCCCCCCTCCCAACCACCCTAATTTCACCCCCACCCAAAAAAAAAGAAGAAAATGATCAGGAACGCCTAAAAACGAAGTTTGAAGAATATTTGAAATTTTTCGTTTTTTCGTTTTTTGCTAATCACCGATTTTCAAAATTGTAGCAATTTTATCCACTACGACCCCACACCATATTGCTACCCAAATTTCATCAAAATCCATGCAGCGGTTACTGAGATTAGGAGGCTAGAAGAACGCCAACAGACAGACAGACCGACAGACAGACCGACAGACAGACCGACGAAAATTTTCGTTATGTAGGCATCATAAAACGCCCAAAAAGTATATTATCTCAAAATCGAAAATTTTTGCGATCACAATACTCCCCTCACCTATCGGTGTGGGAAGTAAAAAGGTTAGTTCTGCTAAAATTATCAATTATTAAAAGTTAAAGTATTTACCTACATGTACTGGCAAAAGTGATAAAAAGTATTTGAGATTTTCAATGTGACATTTGGAATCTGTTAGGAGTTAGCCACTTGAGCGAAGATAAATGCAAAAAGGTTTCCAAATTATCTTCACATGGCTGATTGGCATTTACCTTGCACTAATCAAATGAAGTAAATGATAAAACGTATAGACTAATTTCCAGTTTATCTGAATACTATAAAAATAAATCATCACTTCTTTATTATTAGGCATTACTAGTGCGTGTGTCACGCCGTTGACCTGCCCAGTCTGGATCATTCCGAATTGTAACAGAACAGATTACAGAAAAAATTACAACAAAGTGATAGTCTGCAATTATCCAATTCCTAACATAAGTATTATTAGACAAATTTGATAGACAGATGTATTTTTCTACTGATCGGTACATGACCAGCCATCCAGATAATAGTGTGTCCAACTACACAAAGCAAGACATTCAAAGACAATATGCTTTGGAGCTTTTTCTGTCTTCAAGATCTATAGTTGTGTACTGAATGACTAGTGGCCTGTAAAAGTTGTTACCACTTTTTGAAGCTCCTGTTTAAAGCGATAGCTGTTGTTGTATATTATATAAACCTCTTGAATTCAATTCCGGATCCCATTGCTATCCACAGAAGGCTATATATCATACTTAAGGCCAGTGTAGAACTCATGAGAACTGTCTAGCGGCCACCCATGTAAAAATGGCATTTTTGGCCTGTGTCAATGTGTTTAAGGTATTATGGTAGTCGTACAGAACTTCAAGGTATAGCTACGGGTTGCTAATGTCATCATCACGATCAACTGGCTCTCTGTCTGTAGATGGCATAACCATATAATAAAACGCCGCTGTATCTCTTGAACAGCCATATGATCATTTTGCCAAGCGGCTATATGAGTAGCAGCATACTAATGTCATGCATGGAACCAGGTAAGCCACTATCAGCCCGGGAGACGGTACGTCGGTGACAGCAACATGCATCACAGAGCAACGTAGACATCAAAATAGTTGTCGAGTTGGCATTAGTAAATAAAGTGCAGTTTAACCTACAGAAAACTCAGACGGCAACATTGACGAAGAACCCTCACATTGGCTCACCAACTGTGGAAATGAAGGGTCACCCAATAGTCGAGTCACATTCCGTGGGGTTTTGGGGATCAACATCAACAATAACATGTCCTGAGGCGACCACGTCAGTATTGCTAAGACTGCATCTCAAACGTTTGGAGTTTTGTTCCGCTGCAGAAAATTCTACACCAGATCAACTACTACTGCTCTACAAGGCATAGATCCGACCATCGTTGGAGTATTGCTCCCATGTGTGGTGATGCGCTCCGAAGCACTCTCTAAAGCTGCTGGCGCTATCGAGAATAGAGCAATTAGACTAATCGATACGCCTAACGCACAAAGGATCTCCACAGCCTAAAACATCGGAGAAGGGTGAGGTCATCCTTATCAGGTCGAGCTCCTTACTTCCCAACCAGCCTCCTCCAGCATTTTTTCTTTTGGAGAGCTGCGACGCTGTGGGATGAGCTGCCGGGGAATTTGTTTCCCGACGGCTACAACATGCAGCGTTTCAAATCTAACATAAAGGTGGCTACTTATTCTCAAAAAGAGACTATTTTCGTCTCCCCCTCCGTAGCTATGGCTGTGAACATATGATATAAACTAGAAGATTTAAAGGTAATCTTTGGTGCCAGAATCATACAGTTGATTGTAGTGGTCAAAGTCATTCTATGCACTTCTTCACCAAATTTTATAAAAGTCGATAGTTGCTCAACAAAACGATAACATACACCTAACTATGTTATAGCGCTACGCTTCTAAGCAATATGCAGCAGGCGTTAAAGTACGTGAAGGCTGTACATGATTAATAACGGCAAACTACCAAACTGTTCAAAGAGAGATGGAAAGTAGGAAGTTGCGGCCGCGGAAGTATTTCCCTCTGTAATTTCGCAACTGGCGGATGATCCATTATGCAATAATTGGAGCAGCGATAAAACTTGCTCTTCACAACTCCACCAAAAGGACATCGTTATTTATTTCACTGGAATATGTATGAGCGAGCGTATGCAAAAGAGTGCGTTTCCTATTCTCTGTTTCCCCTTTGTCAGCTACAGATTATCTTGATCCAGCTCTAGCGCACACAAGAGCTTCGATTCGAGGGGGATTTCATAGAGGCATGGCTGTAATAATACGGATTAGTGTCGGGACAGATACTGACGACCAAAATTATAGACACGGTGAAGTGTGGGCTTTTATAGCTTTGACGCTATGAGAGATGTCGTGTACCGATACATTATTTATTTTATACAAGTACCAGTACAAATAAAGGCCACCCTTGAAAGTAACAACTTGTATAAAGGTATTGGCCGATAATAATGAAACATTAAATTTTGTACACTTGGTGACGGATCTAGCAGCGCAGCGGTCTTCAGTTCTCCAGATTTACATCTCTTGTACGTCGATGTTACCTTCATCTGTCTGGCGATCATGGTACCCAGACATTTGGTTTATGGAGTCTTCCATGCATTCGGTCACTCGTAATATCATAAATCCTGTTATTTGTCTGTCTGTCTGCTTGTCTGTATACCAGCCTGTGTTGACGGTAGAATAATCGAAAGACGATTTATGTCTCATGTTTGCGATATTTTAGTAGCAGAAGTCACCTTTGAAGTAATTTTGCACATACAGGGTGAGTTTTTAGTACCGGCTCGGTCGATAACTCCACTACTCTAGAAAAAAGTTGTATATAAGAGTTGTAGCCACGGATATGCTCCTTCCTCAGAAAATATTTAGATTTATACAGGGTGATCCATAACTACGTGGTGATGCAAATATAGATTTTTTTAAATGAGATACTTTACATATTATTCCATATTCAAATTCTGCTAATGATTTCCGTTCTTCCAATATAGGGTTTTGTTATATTATACAGGGTATTTCAAAAGTTATGACCATTTTTATATCCAAATCGGGGTCAAATGAACGTACTGCATATCAAAAAGTAATAAATCAAAAGTTATTTTTTTACATGAAAAGATTAAAAATATCCTCTAGTTTTAAAATCCGCTATAAAAAAAGCCCGTGACGCATATTCGTATACAGAGTGATGTAGAATGCAAAATCCAAATTTTCTCTTTTTTGTTAAATGTAACCCCCAATATTTTATTATCTTTTTTAATTAGCTCTTTCATCTTTGTGTAGCACTTGTTGTACCTACATCCATCAATTTCCGAGATATTTCGATTTTTCAGTAAATTTAAAATATAGCTGCTTGTGTACTGAAATTTATTTATTTTGAGAAAGTACAATCTAATTTGTTTTCTGTTTAACAAAGAACTAAATTATAAAGTCATGATACTATTTGATGAAGTCAAAACCCTAAATCATCGAGATAATAGAGTCAAGTATGCTGAGGAAACAATTTTGTAGGCGTCATGCATAATTATCAAGCAGATTTATCAGGTGTGCTTTGAAAAATTGAAAGTTTTCATAACCTGCTCAATAGTTCCGTACTGCGTGAAAAACCAGCTTCAAAGATTAATTTTTTCTTTGAGAGTATTTAGGAGAATCTTTGAGAAATTGTCTACCTGCCTCTAGAATATATCAACTATGATCAGCAATATCCAGAACGGAGACAGTCTAAAACTAATGCGTTTGAAAGATTGAGGAATCATTTTATTTGGAGCAGAAACAAAATTTGATAGTATTTTCTCAAAATAAATAAATTTTAGTAAACAAGTAAAAGGTATATTTAAAATTTGTAGAAAAATCGAAATATCTCAGAAAGTAATGAATGCAGCCATAACAAGTGCTATACAAGGATGAAAGAGCATATTAAAAGCAATTCTTTGGTATAATAAAATATTGGGGGTTATATTTAAAAAAGAGAGAAACATTAGATTTTGCATTCTACATCACCCTGTATACAAATATGCGTCACGGGTTTTTTATAGCGGCTCTTAAAACTAGAGGATATTTTAATCTTCTCATGTAAAAAAATAATTTTTGATTCATTACTTTTTGATATACAGTACGTTCATTTGACCGTGATTTGGATACAAAAATGGTCATAACTTGTATAATGTAACAATACCCTATATTGAAATAACGGAAATCATTAGCAAAATTTGAATATGGAATAATATATAGGGTGTCTCATTTAAAAAAATGCATGTTTGCATCACCACGTAGTTATGGATCACCCTGTATAAATCTAAATATTTTCTGAGCAAGTAGCATATTCGTGGCTACAACTTTTGTATACAACTTTTTTCGCTATCCTCTACAGTAGTGGAGTTATCGACCGAGCCGGTACTAAAAACTCACCCTGTAGATTCTAATTCTAATAGCAGATTTCAACTGTAAGATACCGGAGCTTCTGAAGTTTTCACATTAGGGTCAAACAAAGGTAGAACAGGACAGATCTGGATACCCGCAAAAGGCAATCATTTGTTTTCTCCACAAAGCTTTACCTTTTGCGAGTCTATCATATTTGATGACAACTGCACACGCTGCTGTTAC
Source organism: Callosobruchus maculatus (assembly GCA_951848785.1). NCBI lineage: Eukaryota > Metazoa > Arthropoda > Insecta > Coleoptera > Chrysomelidae > Callosobruchus > Callosobruchus maculatus. The sequence goes on along the minus strand of CATOUR010000041.1, from coordinate 14,015,574 downwards.
TACTATGCTGCACTATTGTATTACTAATCTACTACAATTAGTTGCTGAGGAATTTAGATGCTATAACATTACTTCGAAAAGACTCTGAAAAAAGTCAGGTGGCTACTAGAGGGTAATTTATACTTGAAGAGCAGTAGGAAAAAATAAACTATGTAAATAAGATCTAAAAGTTTTGAGCTCCTATACATGATCTTCAATATTGTGATGGGCCAATTCTCAGCTTAGCTTAAAAATCTTGCAAAAATTACTTTACAAATGACCCTAGAAGCGTTGCAGTTTAATCTGAAGGTCTAGAAGCCTAGACATTTCTTATCATTTCATGAAACTTTTTGAGGAGGTTTGGATTAAGGGGAGGTAGATGGTGGTGAAGATAGGGTGAAACGCCACAAAGTTTGTGATTATGGAAGACCTCCCATTATCATTACCTTACATTCCGATTCTGACCAAACATGCACTTTCTTATTTTAAAAGAAAACGGGGATCTTTAGCAGTAGGCCTGTTTCCTTCAAAACATTCAGCAAAGCCTTATTTCCAATAACAAACCTAAGTATACAAATTGAAGGAAAAATCATGGAACATGGCTATAGAGGAGAGTTACGGGTATAAGCTGGATAGAAAAAAAGCAAAATGAAAAAAGGAATCTAGTGATATGCGCTAAAGTAAAACATTGAGTAACAGGTGGAGCATCACCTCATTTTTAACAGCTTCTCGAAAGAGATGGTCTATGACTAGGGATGAGTAAAATCAGACTTTAAAGACGTTACAAAACTAAGAGGGATCAATTCATTCAAGATGGAACAGATATCAGCACAAACGGCAGGTTATTGACTTTAGAACATAAAAATAATAATTTAAAAACTACTAACCTTTAAAAGTTATTTCCAATCTCAGAGAAGGAATTATCAAATAATGACAAACACAGAGGCCTGGCTTCTGCGCGTTTTATCTTCAATATTAACTAAAACAGTTTTTTTGCTTTTTATCTGTATATAACAAAATATTAGTACACACGCTTTGATTCAATGAGACATTACATTCCAATGGGACGTGTATGTCTTGTAATGAGTTATATGGTATTGTCCATTCGACTTCAAGATGTCATTGAATTCTAACGAATAATTCAATCCCAGCCTTTCGTTGAACTGAACCTGTTTTCTACAACTGATTCGAAACTACTTTTTTTCCTTGGACCAACACAACTTATTGTCAGGATAGCATATCGATTCGTTTGGATGCTCAAGTTGTTGAATAATCTATGAATCGCATTGTGGAGCATAGAAACATCTAAATATCTTTTCGTTTGTAATTTCGCTAGTATCGTCCGTATATAGACTACTTTAATATATAATTGTCACAATGATGGCAAATATATTGTGAAAAAACTAAATTTGTTAATACTATTACTTATTCTCTTATTCGTAGTACTTAATACTTTGATTCCAAATAATATGTATTTTATTCAGTGACAAAGAGGTACTTCTTTACTTTACTTTAAAAAATAGATTATCGGTTATTTAATATAGATTATCAGTTTTGCCCCAAAAAATCTTACCAAACGAGATGACGATATTCGGCAATACGGTGAATTTTGAAAAGAAAAGAATGCTTTGATTGTATTATATGTCAATACTAGTATTAACTAGTATTAACTAGTATCATAAGCACGAATATAAAATTATGTTAAACTTATCAGCGTACCTGTAATGAATTCGACATTATGACATGGATTTGAAACAACTGTAAATATATTTAAAGTAATGAAAAAACATCCGAATACTAGCAATTACGTGAAACCGCAACAGTACTTTCTCTGTGTACCGGTTATTCTCTGTCTCTGTCCACTCGCCACTACCACCATTAGAACATCTCTTAATCATCACAACTTTTTGAAATTGAAGTTTATGAACGCAAGTGATTTCCTCCTCAGAATTTCACCTCCAGCAAATTTTATTAGTAAAGTCTATTTACACTTTATTACCACAGTGTTTCCAGATGTATGGAAACGTATATTTTACTATTTAGAAGCACTTCAGCAATGCGAGGAAATCTCAGCCCTACGAAGCACACTTGGCTTGAAATGTTCATGTGGAATTTCAGTTATTTCGTACCGGACGGTAACTCCAAAGAAAAATATACGGACATCGCGAGTCGGCGATGCTTGAAACTTCCAAATATGCGCGGAAGTTCAATAAATGGGACAAAACGGCTAAACAGCAACCAGAGTTCGCTACGCTGGGTACCCTGGAATAATAATTTAGTTGGTTTGTATGACACTTAGGCAATGTATTCGATTGAGTATTAGAGATGGTTTACCGAACATAGGAAATGGATGTATAGATAAACCTCGTCATGTTAATACTCCAGAGACATAAGGTGAAAAATAAGGTCACCTGAGGTATGAGGAAGAGAAAGCTGAATTTCTGCAGAGACCTTCGTTTTGATGTTCTAATGAAGCACAAACAAACTCCATATTCCTACCCTTGTTTGTGGTCGGTGCCATGGACAGACGTGCCTGAACCCCTCAACAGAGCTGTAAAACATGGAAGACTTTAGTGACCTTGAGCCTGAAGAGTTTTTTCCAAAAGTCATATTCAACAAACATAGAGAAAGCGTCTGACGAACATAATATTGATCGAGGTGCTAGTGGAAATCGAAGAAAAGGAAGGCACAAAACATGAGGCGCGTAGTGTCAGGTGTTAAAAATGATAAATTAGTGTAAACAAAACTTTTCCTAAGATCGAAATAATGGGTAAGGACTACTAGGGATACCATTTACAAAAAACGCGGCTTGCATTCTGCTTCAAAGGTGGTTTGAAGCACCATAAAAAATGAAGTCAAGTTGATTGACTCAGTACTTCCCACACATTAGGGTGATACCAGTTTTCCCATCGCATGAAGCTTTAGTCTGAGATCTCTTGCAACCAATAATTGCCAGCGCCCCCCCCCCCAAAAAAATTGTCTTATGCCGCTAGGTTTTCCTTGACAGATCAATGGACAGCCTCTTATCAATACTACAAACTTCTCAGTTTTATAACGCCCCACCCCCAACCACCCCAATTTCACCCCCACCCAAAAAGAGGTAGGAAATGATCAGGAACCCCTAGGACATATAAAAACAAAGTTTGAGTTGTTTTTATACTTTTAGTTTTTTGATTATTGCTACGCTGCCACTGACACGATTTTTAACAAACATACGCGTTTTCCATCCTCACCACGGTAATAATACTGTGTCAAAATTTCATTAAAATCAATTTACAAAATACAAAACGATCTAAAGCAATAAATACTCGTATGTATACAGAAAATTCTAAGTTCCTTAGTTTCCGTAATAGGCTAGGCAATGTTCGAATGGACCAAAAAAGGTGATTTACGTCGCTAGGTCGGTCTGCCTTCACAGGTTGTGGGCAGCCTACGGAAATGAGTGACGTGGATTTTCGTTATGTAGACATCATAAAACGCCGAAAAAGCGTATTATCTCAAAATCGAAGATTTTCACGATCACAACACTCCTCTCACCTACCGGTGTGGCAAGTAAAAGAATGTATTTTGTGTTATTGAATATTTATTTTTATATTTTTTATAAATAAAAACATTTTTAACAATTTATTGTTATAATGAAAATTTTACTTTTAAGACAAATAGACTAGGAAAAAATAAATAAATAGTTATGGTTCAGCAGTTTAATACCTATTATCATTATTATTATATCTCAAAAACGGTTGGTCGTACGAACAAAATTTTTATGAACAATATTGTAGAGAATACGCAAGTTTTGTTATAGATACTAAAGATGTAGAAATATGATATTGTTTCTGTTACAAAACAAAAGTCTAGCAAAAATTCAGCTTGCTCGGCCTCGCTTCGCAGAGGAAGTCTTATTTATTTGGAGTAAACCTGCTTTAAGAACTACAAACCCAATCTCACTCCATTCTCTCCAAAATTATTCAAAAATAAGGAAAAAAATGGGCTTTATGATTGAGTATATAAATTTACCCTACCATCTGAATTATTTCATTGAAAATTAGTTTTTAATTACTTTACAAGTTTATCGCTATAGTTGATGCAATGTGTAAATTCTATTATGATGAGATCTATACTGTCACAGTTATAGAGAGTCAGGGAATACCAATCAGGTTGACGGAAATGCCTGTCTTGTTTTCCATAGAAAACAACATGAAAAATTCAATGCTTAACGGGATTGATCCCAAAACCTCTCATTTGTTGTGTCACTACACTACAGTAGGCCCTTGCACTAAATTGGGCACCTGCTCGTAACTCTTTTCTGAAGAAATATTGATATTCCGTGTCCTTTTCCAGACCATAAAGTACTAAATGATATCTCAAGAAGCGTCAAAGCTCAACTAAAAAGACCCTGAACCATATTTTTGACTAACGGCAAACTAAATTAGTAGGTTAACTAAGGAGTTCATACAATTTTCATCGCCAAACTTGGGAATTTATAGTAGGGCGAGCTGCTAGAGAGGGACGTTTATGTCTGTTTGTCGATTAAGAGACCATAATAATCTCAGATGATACCTTCATGTTATAGGTGTTGTTAATAATACAAAGTGCGCACGATGTACGAAGGAAGAGTCCTCGGCACACATTCTATCACTGTTAGGCCGTGGTACCACAGGAAGATTTTTCTGGAGTCTGGAGCTTTGAGACGTAAAGGGGGTACTAGTTTTTGCTAGAAATGCATATTTTGGGTACCAGCACAGTAAAAGGGCCCATCGTGTGATAGATCCCGCCTCGAGGATTTCCAAAGGCACAAATATTGGGACTTGACGCCTGGATGTAAGTATTCGTCAAAGCCCCAGGTCAGAAAATAGCTCAAGGACTTTTTTCGTTGAACATTAATCAAATTCGACTAACAACTATTCTTCTTATAGGACATTATGGCCTGAAAGAACTCCTGAATAATTTGAGGCTCTATGCCCTCCGACTTCCATATTCGTTATTAGTACGGAGCGTTAGATCACAAGAGACAATAAGTCTGAGACGCCTAGGCTAGAACCTGTAGATTTAAGTCAAGGACTAGTAGAAAAACTGTACAAACTAATGCAGGCATCTAGAATGCTGGAATGGGTACTCTATAAAATAGGAGTTATGATACAGTAAGCCTCATAGGTAGGAATGGTGAGGTGTCTGTTATGTGTTTCTACTGTATGGTTCCGAGGCTTAGACGCTTAAGAATTTGGAAATTAATACATTAGATGCTTGCGAAAGATGGTGATATCGATGAATGCTGAGGATCTTTTGGACTGATGGTGTCTCAAATGTGGAACTAGGACAGATAATATGAAAACCCTCAAAAGAAAAAACTAGATTCCCTAGGTCATGTCATAAGGGGACCCAAATGTGTACTGCTACAAAACATTATGGAAGGCAAAATTTAGGGCAAGGGAAGCCAAGGGAGACGAAGAACAAATTCAGGATTGCTATGACAATATCCAACCTCTGCCAGGAGACGGACTTGAAAAAGAAAAAGAAGCCTTAAGGCTATAGTATTAACGAGGACAGTTTGGTCGGACGACTCCTATGAAAATCCCATCATGTGGTATATGCGTCGGAGACCATGTCACCGGGTTAGCTCTTTCTTCCTATTCTTCTATTCAGTTCTATTTTTATAAGAGCAGTATCATCACAAAACTCAAGTCTAAGTGAAAGGATCAACAAAGGCTATCAGATACCCTGTATTTATATCTTTCCAAACTCATACCTTAGTTTGTAATAAATTGGGAAAGCTCTGACTACCGCAAATCCCTAGTGCACTGCAAAGTTTGCACAATGTCTATGCCAGTGGGAAATAAACCACCATATATTGGAAGTGCGCGGATTTAACGACGATATCTCACACTGGAGTGTATATCATTGGTTGTTTGTGTCAAACTTTTCAAATATCGGCCAATTATTCTGAAAGTTTGCACACCATTATCCATACGTTTATACAGACATATATCTCATTCGAGTTATTATTTTCTGTTTAGGAAACACTTTGATGCATTTATCAGATACTTATATACTGACATCCATTTGGAAACCTTATGCCGAAGTATTTGAGGGTTGTTTTCAACCAGGTGTTGAGTGAGGCGTGAGACTGGATATTTTTTTATTTTTGGACATCCAAAACAAATATTTTGAAAGGTCCTCAAAACAGGTACTTATTTAGGCGATGACTACGTAGACATCAACCTTCGTCGCCAAGTCATTTCTTCACGTTGAGAAATAAGAAAAGATTAACATGAGGCAATAATTTAAACTTCAGTTCCCAAAAAGATCGTAGCCATAACACTTGCCGCCAGTTTTATCGTATTTGACTGCTTTGGAACCACTTTGACTCTAAAATTTTACTACATTGACGGTTGTTTTGTTAATGCAGTATAGTAAAGTGTAACTACAGTAGTTATGTGACTTATCTGGGTCGCAAAAAAACAGCACCAAATGTTCCTCTTAGTTAATCACAAGAGTGATTTATGTTCTACTGTGAGCATCCATCCTACCAAGGCTTCTTTAGCATTAAATTTTTCGTAAGAGCTAAAGTGACAGCGCCCTACGATATGCATTGTGTTAATATTTCAGTGGAATCCTGCGGGGACACTGACACCGTTTGGCGATTCTAATCCTGGTTCCGTAATCACCGTTTGGTAATTTTTGGCATCTATTTAAGGAGCGTCCACAGATTATATGGATTGGAAACCCGACAACAATGGACTCGCAAGATTGTTTTAACAGTGACAATGTCACAATTGTCAGATTGAATTTGCAACTTCAGATATTGCGAAGCGTTTGTCTCATTTGGATTTTTTAATTTCGTTTTTAAAATCTATCATTGTTTAAAATATGGAAAAACACAAAAATAATTCTCAATATTTCACCAGCACAAAAGCAGTACCTCATGAGGATACTATTTAAATATGCTGATATCATTGATTCCAAAAAACAAAGTTTCTATCTATGAGTTGGAAACAAATTGCTGATTAATTTAATAGTTTTCGAACCGCGTAACACAGCTTTCGGAAATCTGATAATTTTTTTTAAATGTTTATTGTTTAATTAGAAAGTACCTATTTGATAATGGATACGATGATGGGATGGATTGCTCTACAGTAGTTTCAGCCTCCTTCATGGTCTCTATCCCTAACTCGTCAAAATTGGCCATTATTTCCCATAAAAACACACACAAATAAATGTGCAACACGGGTACAGCTTTTATAATTTTTTACAAAATACTAAACTTTATCTGATATTGCAAATATGAAATATAATGATATAATTCCAGGGTGGGTTTGTGGTATCATAATGTTATTGAGCCTTGTTCTAGCAATGGCTGTTGTAACCTGCTTCAGAATTCCAGAAACTGTGTTCTGATAGCAGCCAATAAAATCTCCAATTGTAGTCAGATGCCTCGCACAAGAGCACAGACGCATGAATGTCGTCAGGAACTGGTCCACTGGTGTTAAACTCTAATTTCTAAAATAAATAAAAAGATAGCAGGCGACAGAAAGGTTCTGCCGGTGCGCCATCTGGTACCCGAAGGTAACGGAAAACTAAAGAAAATCGCTGCTGAACAGCAGCAGACTTCTTGGTGGAACGCCACGGCGCTTCCGCTTGGCCACCAGAGAGCGCGCTTCTATATGCTGCTGCATATGAAAGCCGATATACGAGGATTGCTCTATATCTCCGTCAATCCACCAGTATGCAGACAGCTGTTTCACGATTATTAGTGATCATCAGTGCACCATAGGTCGATTGACGGAAATAGAGAGCATCAGATTTTTCATGTCTACCAGACATATGAAGCATGGAGAGCAGGCGACAGAAAGGTTCTGATATAGGAATAGAGCAACCATTGTAAATAAAAAGATGCTTAAGGTATAGTACTGCACCATAAAGCACTTGTGCAGCTGAGGAGCATTCCCCACAACATGATGAGTGTCTACTTACAAATGATTTTGGAACTCAATTTCTTCCTCTTTGTTTTCCAGGAAGCTAAGAACCTTTTAAGAAATGTAGATGTTGTAAGTCAGAATCTTCGAAAAATTATTTTCATTTAAAAATGAGGTTTAACGTGGCTTAAACCGTGGCTACATGCCGTATAAACAGAGAAAACGGTTCAATTTATATTAGATGCAGTGGTGCCAACGACCACTTACAAATTCGAAATCCCGTTTGCGAAATTCGAGGTTTATGTTTGTGACTGCTAACCTTACTTCTAACATCTAACGGGTTAGACGTCAAATAATCTGTCAAAATTTGAGTTCTCATAAAGTTGCAGGAAAAATGTGGAAATTTACGGGAAAAATTATCACCAGTTTTAGGAGTGTACAAACATCGTGCCTACGAGTGTAAGTGGTGCAGTGTAGCAGACGCAGAATATGAAGATAAGTAATCAGGGGATATATCCAACACCAAATTCATCGTGTATGCCAATTGGTTGAAGGCCATACAAAAGGTGATACCTTCCACGGACGATAGCCAGTTTATTTGCTTTGCATAAATATTTGCATCTAGCAAATAAAACATAACGCAACATAACAAGAGCAGCTTTAATAAAATAAGATTCAAAACGGATACAGTTATTTACACTTTCTCTTGGATAACGCCTTTAGGAAAAAGTGAGGTTATGTTGAAGCATCTTCATTTTGACATTTTTTATCCAGTAAGTGATAGGTTGGGAGCACTATTACTATTTTCAATCAGCTGATTTAAATGTACGTGTAAACCCTTAAGGCCCAGTTTCACAATCGTTAGTTATCTAGCGGTTAAAAGAAAATTAGTGGTTAGAGAAAAAGTCCATTTCACAATCGGTGATTTACGTCAAAAGCTCTGGTGAATCAGTACTTAGGTTAACTCAAGGATAAAGTATGGGTTATCTTGACGTTTTTTTCTTGTCAACTGCTGACAGATATGCTAGCTTTGAAAGTTATAAAAACATGGGTTTTAACATTGACGTCTAAGACGTTGATGGACTTTTGGTGATATAAATCAGAAATATTAATACAAAGATTAGGTTTCTTTGTCAAAGGGTTAGGTTGTATTCACGGAACACAGTTATGGCAGTGCTCTGAGACCCATCGGTGGTGCAAACTTAAAGATAAATAAGCTTAACCACTGGTTTTCTTTGTGAAACAGTAACTACTGGTTACCTTCCATCTGTCGGTTAAGTGACTACCAGAGGTTACCAATGATTGTGAAACTGGGCCTTAGTAGTGCGGCTTTAGTTGAACCGTTTCAAAATAAAAACTGTTCAAGGAGATGTCTAAACGTAGTGAGTGAATAAATGGCAAAAAACTGTAGAAAATTGTTGTTTTAGGTTAGGCGATATTCAACGTGATTTGCTGGTCGATTATTTAATCTGAAGCCTAAACCAAACTGTTCTTGCGGTGCGGGGCATAGTAAACAATAATTTAATCCAGGTTTACGTAACTAATCGCGGAGCTAACTCACGGTGCATACGGGCGTAATAAACAGACCTCGTAAGGTAGTTTAAAATTTGTTCTGAAATTATACAGACATATCTCGCTATTTGAACGGCTGAGGTGAATCTACGTTGAACTGATACCCATAGTCTGCAAACTTCTTCTCTTTGCCTTTCTCTCGATCTCTTGCTGTCGTCATCGTAACCACGTAAACCGATTCAAAGGAATACCGGAAATCTCCCAGTTTGTATTCGTGGAAAAGGCGGTTTAAATAAATACGCCGAATGCCCCAGAGGAAACTTGAGTGGCAGGTGTGCTTTGAAAACGGTAAGGATGCAAGCGTCAGCTGAGTAGACGAAACATATAATTTGATAAGCCCCGTCATGGGAGTGCTGAGAATGGTATCACCTTACCGTATATCAGTTTAACCTGTCATGGGTGGAGTTACAGACCATGAAGATCAGGTTGGATGACGAAGGTGAGACAAATGCTATTTCACGCTCGGAGTTATCCAATTTTATACTTAGGAGATCTATAAAACAGAAAAATAAGCGGTACATTGAGTCGATGAATTACTGTCGTCAGGTTCCAAGAATTTGAAATCTTTTAAATACTGTTTAATAAATATTAAACTTTGAACGCAAAACGTTAATTGAATTAACATGAAGCAACGAATTCGAATAGGTTAGAAGAAGTAAGCAAGGTTTTTGTTTGTGCCCATAATCCTCGCGGCAGCTGGCACACTGACCGCTGAATCGCTGATTAACCCATATACCCATTGTACAGATAGCAGGTAAACAATCCTAAAAATAACAGCACCCCGGGGCATAATCACACGCCTGCGCCTGTTAGAGCATGGGCGTTACTTTTTCTAACCTATTCGAATTCGTTGACATGAAGCATATAAAGGGTCGGGTCGGTCTTAGAAGGCTGTCATGTCCATGCGGTTTTGGCAGCGTTTGTCAAATATGGTTGTTTATTATTAGTCACCGATGCCAAATCATGAAAACTTACACAATTGAGCAGCGTGTACAAATTATAAAAATCAATTATCATAATGAGTACTCACTAGTTCAAACGCATCGCGCATTGCGCCCATTTTACGGAAGACGCGGTGGTTCTTCAAAGTCGACTCTGGAACGCTTGGTTGCGAAATTTGAGACAACCGCTTCAGTCAACAATCATCCAGTGCCGGTACTCTGTAACTTAGAGAGATAGAAACGTGTTTCTGTCACCATGACGACCATAACGATCGCGCAGTTTCGGGTGCCTACCACAAACTGCCTACTAAGCTGACATATTTACGAAGCCACCCAATCATAGTGCATAGAAACACGTTTCTATGTTACAGAGTACCGGCGCCGCACCCGTACGTTATAGGAGTTTTAGATCAGCCGAGGGCATCGCCGCATTTTTGGATGAATGGCTATGTTAACAAACAGTATTGCCATATATGGGACAACGCTGACTCTCATGAGATTCACCAGGTAACAATGCATCTTCAAAACGTTACTGTTTGGTGTGGATTCTGGGCCGGCGGCTTTACTGGTCCAAACTTTTTCCAAAACGACGTTGGTGAAGCCATCACCGTCACAAGCGAGCGTTATAAAGCAATGATAAAAGGATTTCTATTGGCCCAAGTTAAACGACATGTAGGTGAACGACATGTGATTCCAGCAGGATGGCGCTACCTGCCATACAGCGGACGCCACGTTAAAACTTCTGCATGAACGGTTTGAGGGTCGGGTTAGTGTGAGTTGGCCACCAACATCGTGCGATTTGGCCCCATTAGACTTTTTCTTGCGTGGTTTTCTGAAGTCACAGGTCTACGCAGTCAGCTGGAAACTACCAATGGCCTTAAAGTCAATATCATCCAGGCCATGGCTCAAATTGAGCCAGATTTATGTGGACCACCCTGATCCGTGCCCTCTTGAGAAGCCGCGGTGGACATAAGAACGATATTTTATACGTAATGGCATAAATGGACCTTTTTGAATAAAAATGAAATTCTTTGATAATTCACACACAGCTTGTTTTATTTCATTTCAGCATCTATCAGTCCTTGATGTGATGAAACCCTTTATAATAGAAGGTGTTCATTATTGCAATAAGAACGAAGGCATTGGTTTCACGATTTCAGTTTCCTAATATATAATACAACACAATACATCAATCAATCCATCAGCATTCCGTAGGATGAAATTATGTGAAAGTGCTATACAGCTTGAAGTAAGTTGTAGCAAGTGAGAGAAGGCTCTGCCAGTGCACCAACTGGTACCCGAAGGTAGGAGCAACCCTCGTATATCAGCTTGAAGTAAATTTGACAATAAACAAGATAATAATAAGTTTGTTATTGCTGTGTTCCTAGATTTAAAAAGGAGCTTTTATGCCTACTGCCAGAAACATATTGTTAGCCAAATGACAGTTTATGGGATTACTGGAAATTTTTATGATTGGTTTTCTAATTATTTGAAGAATAAAAGACAAAAAGTGAGATTATGTCACCATACATCTAACACTATTCATAATGAAATCGAGCTTTCTCATGGTACAATACTATGGCCACTTATATTACACATTATTATATATATATTATATTACACTGTTTATATTACACCCAAATGATATACATCTCTTTATTGTATGTGAGGTCATCAACCTATTTGCAGATGACACTGTATTGGCATGTTGTGATAGTAATTTGGAAACAGCTATTAGTAAAACGAAGGCTTCTTTAAATGAAGTTAATACATATATGAAAATTAATGGACTTAGACTGAATGTAGCTAAAACCAAAACAATGACCATCACATCGAATAACAAATATAGTCTTATAGATATGAGCAATGTAGGAGAAAAGGAGAAATGAAAAAATTCAAATAGTTAATTCAGTGAAATACCAGTAAATGCATTGATTAATGTCAAATAACCTGTGAAAATTTGAGGTCTGAGAAAGTTGCACGAAAGTTGAAAAATGTTGAAATTTAGAGGAAAAATTCATTATGATGAGTTTCTGGAGTGTACAAACATCGTGTCTATCAGCGTGAGTGGAGCCAGCATAGCTGATGCAGGATATGGAGAAAAGGGATCAAGCCATATATCGGATACCACATCTATCGTTCGTGTCACTTGATAGATGGCCGTATACAATGTGATACCTTTCACGGACGATGGCCTGTTGTATTTTCTTTACGTTAACATATTACGCATATTACAGTATACCGATTTGAAGACGAATGTGACTTCATATATGTAAACGTTTCAAACACTTGATGTGTCTATACCTGAATATTAAGCCAGATTGCGCATGATATTGAAAGAATTCGTTGGGCTACTTGAAGATATGAATGCAAAATATAAAAAGTGGAATTGATTTTTTTTCCACGTGAAACGACGATATCCTCGTCTAACTACACCAGTTCTATATACGAACTAGTATCAAAGAGCTTCAGGAAGTCATTTATGTCCTTTAGGGACAAGGATTATGAGAACTTTATGAATCTGCATCCGCTTGCGATTAAATATTATGCAAGTATTGAGCATAAATATAGTTAATTGACTACTACTAAGACTTGTCAGATAAATTTGTGTAATATGTCTGTATGTATAATTGTATTTCTGTGCGAGTATGTAACATTTGATAGTTAGATATACATAATTATATAGAGGCGTATGATGCACTGTCATTTTTTTTTATTAAGTATGATGTTTATTTGTCTGTTATTTTAATTAGTATAAGCCCAAGCACAAGTATTTTACTTTTTTGGGTATTCTCTCTGTTTATTGTTTTTTATTGTTAATGTTACTATATACTTTATTCTTTTGTACTGGAAAGCAATAAACATTATTATTATTATTATTATAATGCGTTATGCCTCTCTTTTTCAGATATACGTATTAGAAACTGTTCAACTTTATAACATACTCCAATCTATCTTATACATTATAGTCCTTATATGGTGCACGCACCTTTAATAACAACAGTCACCCAACCTAATCTCATGATATCCTTGCGAGAGCAAGATACCTCAAAGAAGGTTAGGGAAAATAAAATGAAATGATGTATAACGCAGCATAGTAAACAACCAGCATAAGATCTCTGAGGATTTCCCATATAAAAATGGTTCCCACAGGATTTGACCTTGGGATGATTTTACGGATGTGAAGTTTGGGTAGAGATGCGAAAATGAAAATACCTATACCGGTACCAACTCGATATTTTTTAGCCGAATAGGCGCGTTTGGTTCGTACAGAGCATTTTGTGTAACTGATTACACCCCTCAATAATCGTATAATTATTTTCGATTGCGATACAAAAGTATCGATACCAGCTTGGAATGCCTCAAAAAGTATCGATGACAAAAATACTTGATATTAGTGCAGAAGTATCGAAGTACCGTTAGCATCCCTACAAAAAATCATCCAAAAGGGGGGATGCGCGTGTAATTCCCGCCAACCTTAGTTATTGTGCTGGTTGTTTACTATGCTGTGTTATTGACAATGATTGACAATCTGATGGAATTTAAAGTATTTTTTTCTGTGGTCTTCTGATTGAGAGGTAGGTAGGAAATTGGTGGCCTTTCAGTCATTTAAAGGTCGACTTAATCTCGTAATTGGGAGTCCGAACATCTTAAAGAGCAAAATTTATATACTATTATAACACACACTCTTAAAGTATGTCAATAAAGTTACCAGAATCGAATTTGCTTGGCTTTGATATTGATTAGCCCCCCCCCCGCCTCTCCTGTCATCCACACGTCTGTTAGCTTTGTGGTTTTGTGTCAGTATTATATTCGTGTGTATATATGGAAACTGAATATACTTGAATGTTAGAAATATCGTAGTACTGAAATAACAGTTACTCTTAATAAAAATAAATCATAGAGTCTGTGTCGATGTACAATACCAATGTATGTATTACAACGCACATAAGGATTGAAAAAATACAAATAAGTTATAAATGTGGTCCTGACATTGGAAATGCCTTCTTCACGTCGCGCCGTTTCATGGCAGACAAAAATGTTTGTGAATGTCTCATGAAAATGATGAAGAATTTTAAAAGGAGAATACCTCTGAAGATCAGAGGATCTTCGAAGTTATTTGTTAGCCAACTTATAACTTTCAAATATGCACTCACATATCTGTCCTCGGATATATCAAGGAGAGAAATTTCCTACATTCTAATAGAACATGGTGAGTTACGATATACCAATAGCGATGGCATGCGCGTCTACCCCTGATACCATCCTGGCTACATACTGAACTGAACATACAGTTAGATACGCTTTACCAACTAGCTATTAAATTAACTCCCTTGCTCATCATCTAAAGGCACTATTTGCAGATAACTATTTCAGTTACCAGAAACACATCCACCAAACAAGGCAGTTACTCATGACCATCGCGCGCTGACGAGATTGATCACTATGTATTTTTCTGCAAGCAGCGTACCGAACTTTGCTAGTTATGTATGAGTTGAGCGGTGGGTGATACGGTTTTCTCTGTAATGAGTATGCGTATTGGTTGAATTGCAGTCCATGCAAATGATGTTCTACAAAATGGATATTGCTGATGCGTTATATCCAACCGACCTATCACGAGTGTGGCAGTGATTGCAAACATATCACATAAGCTCAATTGAGCATGGAGGTTTATTTTAGAAACTGACTTAAATCAATCATGAAGTGATAGTGACCACGAATATATCTTGCTGGACTGTTGATGCTGCTATTCATCCTTTGAATGATTGCGTCAAGGAATAGCGCAATTCGAACGCTAACCAATTTAGGAAAGCTATAGTATTTGTAAAGGCTTACAACCTTTTATCTACTTCTGTAGTATCCACCGATCGAAAATAAAATTGACACTGCTATTTACTAATCAAATAGATGTCGTCATTCATATACTGTTGCCTGCTCTGCTCGGGTTAGATAATAAGGTTACACCGAGAAGCGAGCCAGGTGTTAGTTGTCTTAGATATAATTAGATCTTTCAAGTATGAACTCTGGAGTTGAGTTCAAGAAACAAGAGATAATACATGATAAATAGTGGTCAAGTAGCATTTATACCATCTAAAACCCGGCACGATTGATAAAATAAACTATTTTAAAATCGAGGTTATAATTCGACTTCTGTCAAATGCTGTTACCATCTTTCCGGTCCCCGATGGTCTCTGCCCACTTGCAATTTTGGCTGTTAGGCAAATAAATTTTTCTGAATCTAGGATCACGTATAACGTTTCAGAAACTTGTCATCGTCACGCAGTGTTTGGAATACAACATTTCATTCCCGTTTTATAGTCATTCAATCACCACCTAGTTACAGACTGGAAAGACGCATGTCATAAACATTCTGTCATTAATAACATTTGTTCGTTCTGTAGGAGGTGGCACCGCTTGAAATGAGAGAATAAGATGTGCTACACAAAATACAAATCTAATTCTAACAGCTTTCTCTAACAGTCAACTAACCTGTATTTCTTATAAGGAAAAGGAAATTATGAAATACAGCACCAGTTGTCGATCAACGAAATAGTAGATGCTAAAAACGTTCATAAAACAGCGACAAGTGTTCCGCAGAAATGCAATGTTCGAAGAATTGGTATACTGCTTCAAATTGAAATAAAACTAGATCTAGCCATCATCAGACTCCTGTAAATCTAAAATTCAGGCACTCTCAGTTGCGAACCCAGGTTCCTAAAATTTGGGTTGAATGCCCTGTCTCTTTGTCTCTACCACAACCCTAAGATTGCTAAAAAAGTCTTCATCCTTCGTGATCGCGAAAAAATAGCACCATGTAGATAGTAGCTGAAACAAATTATTCGCACATGACGAAAAAAACAAGAGATTCTAGTAAGTTCAACTTATAAAAAACAAAATACTGCGTGATTGATGCGGTTTGCTATTAAATAAAAAAAACATCTTTCATAGACAATTTTGCAAAGGCCATTAAATGCAAAGAAGCTAAGACTCGTAGTTTAAAATCTATGGAGTCTCTAAGGAACAAAAAAAAGTTATAAAAAGTTCATAACAATAAATCAAATTTTGCATGGGCCACTAAATGTACAGAAGACAAGCGTCAATTGAGTACTGTATGAAATCCATAGACCTCAGTAATAATTTTGAAGCGCTAGTTTTTTTGAATTTGTCTTTTCTAAGGGTCTTTTGACCTTTGTAGAGTTTTATAGAAAACTGCAAGATGATATTTTGTAGGTTTTTATATAGCTTACAGCTTAATCCTCTGAAGAGCTAGATAAGCCTGATCAGATTAACTTGCAATGTATTATGGATATGTGGGTGATTAGTTTTGTCTGTCTTAAATCTGCCGACATAAGATGATGAAAACTGACAATACAATCTGAACGACGTTGGATGTCCGACAGAGACAGTATTGGACAGTGTGGATGGATTTTTTGACTTCAGCGTGAATTCTAAGATCCCTTCAATTTAACCTCTTCTTAGTGACAAGTATGGTGTCCAAATGTATGGTTCAAATAATTAATAAAATGGGGATACATGGTTCAGAAGCTAAATTCCGCTCAAGCAGTATCATGAGAAACTCAAATTAGATATATCTACGATAATTACTATTTAGAAGTTTAGATAAATACTTGATATTCAATCAACCAACCTAAGTATATAAAAGTATTTCATCAATCTTCACTTGTAATAATAAGCAACTTCCTTGAATACATCCGCTTGCCTCCTATTTGGCGTTCCCTTTCTCACCTCATAGGTGACATACAGTTTTCTGAATACACACGGGAAAAGAAGTTCTAGCGAAACCGCATTCATCTGTCAAGTTATTCTATAAGAGCCAACTTCCAGCAGTAGCTGCTCTGTAAGCACGAGGAGTAGCGTCAAATGCAGAACTTTTTACTTATCTGCAAAGTTTCCAACTATAACACTGCTTAGAGTTCCTTCGCTAACTTAAATTACATAAATACATTCTACTTGGGTCGCCATTTGGTCACGGCATTATAAAATACTTAGTTTACCTACACACTGTGGTAGAAGTGGAACCAAAAATATTAGTCTTGGAGTGTTTTCGTACTTTCCAACAACATACAAGTAGTAGTTATGTCACCTATGTCTGTCCATGTCTATAGTTGTGCAAAAAGCTATGGTACTGCAAGTCAAGACACAAAAATGCTTTAATAGAAAACGTTTAACCAGACTTGTGAATAGAAGAAATGTCCTGCTACAATGTCCTTCCTAGGCACATTACGACAAAAATAGCTTCACTTGACCACTTAGCGGATAGACATAGGGCTGAAGAAGGCTGAAAGACTCCGATTGAAAGGCTAGGGAGCAAAATTCTAGCTTCAGAAGTTTGTTCTGTGCACTGGATCCTATCCGTATTTATCTTGCAAGCGAAGTTAGATATCTCAAACTAAGGTGAGATTCTAAAATCAATAAATATCAGTTCTATTGGGCGTTCAAAAAAAAACAGCTGAGCACAGTTGATCAAACTATAATCTGAAATGAACAGTTTTGGTTAACGTCAGAAGTGAGAAAACTAATGCTAGCCTTTAGGTTATACAATTGCGGTGAGACAGAAAAATCTCACTTCATTTGAATTGAGTTTGGATAAAAAGAACACGTACTGAACTGAGTAAAGTTGAGATACGAGATTTTTTGTAAAACGAATGCGGGTGTAGTTCAAAGAAACACACAAAACAGGAAGAATTGGCTTTGGTGCATAATAAAAAAAAATAACTATATTGCCAAAGATTCAAGATGTAAGTCCTCTCGTCTTCGACTCATTGGGATATTTCAAGTCATTAGTACATGAAGCTCTGTATTGAATCAAGAATACCTACGGCTAATAGCTATGGTATGCTTTATGGAAATTGTAGATGCATTTGGTATATTCAAAGAAGTTCATCAGTCACATCTACCCGTCTATTTTATGCATCAATCAGATGGAAGCAAATTTGGAAATCTTTTGTCGGAATACTTTACCACTAAATAAAAAACGTGTTGCATACTTCTTTTTAATATTGACTGCACTAATTATTTTTCTGGAAAATTGCAGCTGTCATGGCATTTGCATGTTGTTGGGAATGTTATGTTGACACCAGTTTTAATCACAATGCGGTGAGGTTGCTCAGAAAAAAAGATCCTATAGAACATTAGTGCACGTTATTTACCTATATTCACTCAACAAACGAAGGAGTGAGTCTGTGTCAAAGTATAGCATCTAGCCAGGTAATCCCGTTTACAAAAAAAAGCAGTGAATGAATATATCATTTTTTATGTATTTATGCACATATTTTTTGTATATAAATTGTCAGGCTGACACATGTAGATAGAGGTTCCCGTAATTTTTTAAATCTCCAACTGCATAAATGAATAATATCATACAATTCAGATAAGCATTACAATAAACAAGCTAAATCTGCTGTCTATAGTTCTTTTGGGCACCCCCAAGGCAGGTTCTGCGCTAATGTACAATTTAGATCATGTTTTTTTTATCAGATTCATCTGAATTTTCATTCCCATCTAAGCCTAAGTGTCCTATCACCCACTCTAGAGTTATCATATTGTGTTACAACAGCCTAACCAGATCTTGTTGGGACCGACTAGTGCTTACGTTACTTTGCGGCTTTCTAGTGCATTGAGTGTAGTCTTTATCATTTTGCTTTTGTAAGGTCACCCTTTGGATATCACTGCACATTTCACATTGTCCTTGACCTGTTTTTGTACCAGACGCTTCCCGTTCTTCAGAATATTTTTCATCTTTAATTGTAGTGTCGAAGTTGCATTGAAGATAAATTGCGGAGCTATGTGGTTCTTTCTTGCATCTATTATCGTATGCTCCACATATTCTGCAATTTGATTGTACCCAAGACCCTTATAAATTCCTCTTGATCGTGTCTGCAGTCTGGAGTAACCCATTCTCGACTCTCCCATTGGTGATCTCCAGGGCTGCTGTTGGTGCGCTCTCTTTTGCACGCATTATAGACAAGCAAGCAAGTCCTTATACCCTGTCAAGTTTTGCAATGACAGTTCGCTTTTTCATCTTTGGTCACCATAAAGATGCATACGTAATCATGGGTTGCTTGAGATTGTAAAAAGTTTCCTTACACGTACGCTCTACGCTCGTATTACATATAGCTAGGAACTGCAACCCATGTTAAAAAGTTATAGTGAAACTTTGCCACTGGGTTACTCGTAATTAGTTGGGAAACTTGAAAAAGGCCAAGCTGTCGGCCTGCAGCTAATTTTTAAACAAACTAGCAGGTTGTGTAAAGTACACAGGCTTTCATGGCGCGTGCATTCGGTGTAGAAACATCGACCAGAGGCTTTTTAAAAAGCTGATCCGTCACTGCAGTTAACTAACAATTAGCTTTGACGAGAGAAAATAATCCTCCTGTGAAAGCTGGCATGCCGGCGCTATTACCGCTTTGAAAGCTGAGCTGTTTTTGAGCAGCTACGCCACTTCTTGCGTTCTTAGTTATAGCATCTGAAAATCTATAATGAGACAAGGAAGGATAGGGCAAATGGGTCTTGTAAAAGGGCTTCTTTATCTGGCATATATGGATTTCCCAATTCTGTAATACTGACATAATGATGATAGTTGATTGTCCCTTAATGTCATTGGTTAGGTTGATTGTGAGTGGGGTGATTATATCTTATACCGTATTGAGCTTATTCTGACTCCACACCTTTTGACAAAGGTGATGCAGAATGGTCGTGTTGGGTAAAGCTTCCTTGAAGTCAGTAGGTTCCAGATGGGTGGATCCGAAAGTCTGAAACCTAGCTCTCTCCAGTACCGGACAAAGGCACAAGGTGTGCTCCGCTGTTTCGTCCTCCACATAGCAGAATCGATAGTGCGTTGGTTTGAAGCTTCGTGCTTTCAGGGTAGCCTTGTGCAGCTCCCTGACTCCCAACTCTATTATTTCTGCTTGGAAAATTATGGTATACCTCCTAACGTTTGCTGAAAATTTCAAGTCTCAGATTTGTACCTGCGTTCGGTTCTGATTTAGAGCCGTCCGTGAATAGCATAAGATTGGAGGGTTATAATGTCACTATATATTAAGCTTTTTAGCATTATGCCATAACTTCCAAAATATGCTACCACAAACTAACCTATATCCATGATTAAACATAAAATTAGTTCATAACGCATCAAGAGACAAATTCAACGCCACCCTCAATTTTTTTTATATTTTCAGGTTCACCAACTTTATTTTTGAGGTAAATATAGTTCAAGAAAAAAGACGTATATAAAATAACTACAAATGACAAATGCTAAAGTTATAACGTAAATTGTCCATATTGAACTTTCTTCTTCCAAGAATCACTCGACTAGTACCTATTCTTTACTACGAGTCTGAGGCCTTTCGAAAGTAAAACATGAAACACCAAACAGTACTATCCAAAGTAATCCATACCACAAGACACAAATATCATTTCTACAAATTATCTAAATCTCACATCCAGATTTTACTGTTTTCTGTTGATTGACTGACTGAGGCGTACCAACTTAGTAAATGGATTCACGTAAATCTTACAGTCAGCTACCAAACTGATAGTGTTATCTGAGCTAGCACTGATCCCTGAGGAACTGTTCAAGATTTTGGAACCATTCAATCCATCGTTTTTCACTAGCCTTCTAAAAAAACCACACATGATTTTTGAAGAGAGAGAGAGAGAGACATTCCTTACATTATTAGGATACATATAAGAATTTGAAAAAAATCTATTTTCACCGACTTCAACTGCTGGTACGGGTGGGCGATAATTATCGATGTTGTTAACTTGAACCATCGATGAAAACATCGATGTTTTACAAAAATTCCCAGCGACGTTTTGCTAAAAATTTTGATTACAAATAGAAAATATACAGAAAAGTAAACTTGGCGGGTCTGCAATTTTGTGGTCTTCAGTTTTACTGCATGCTTCAAAATACCAATCGAACGCGCTTTGGGTTCCTTTGTAGAGGTGTGCAATGTGCGTTCGACTTCGAACTACTATTCTGTTCGAAAACAAAACGTCGCGAAGGTGACCACAACGTGACCGATTGATGTCAATACGAATTTATGGGATAGGATGGTATAACCACAAGATCCTAGATTTGGCCGATTGATAAAGCTACGGATAACGTCCTTGCTTTTTATGTGAATTGTTTTTTTTTGTCGTGTCGTTTTGGTCTGATTACGAGCACTTGAGTTAACTGTTTCTTAAATCTTTTAAATTCATAAATTTGTTAGTTTAGCCAGTTTCTGGTAGCTATTTCCTGTTTATCACTATGCTGTTTTTTGAAATTTAAAATACCTATTAGTAAAATACTTATCATTATTTATTTCTGACATTAAAACTGAAGAATACCAATAACCGAATATCGATGTTTTTGCGATGTTCAAACATCCATGTTTTGGATACGATATATCGTAGTTATCGATGGCAGACCGTCGATATCAATATCGATGTCCAACATCGATGTTTTCTTTCGATGTCCCATGCGTAACTGCTGGTGTAGTTGAGAAGTGAAATGGGATTTCACTTAAAATGCAACTTAAGGCTTTTTTCGGTAGTGAGGGGGTTTGGTTGTCTTAATAGTTCCTCTCAGCCTTAAGGCTTATTGTGATCGACGGGTCAAAGGGATCAAACAGAGTTTCATCCTAAGTTCTTTGCGAATTTTAGATGCATTGGACTATGATCTCCTGTCTTCACTCCTGGCCTACATTCAGATAGTAGTTCCTGCTTTCACTTAGGACAGGATAGCCGAAGATGATATGCTTAGGTGTCTCCTCTGCCTCACCAGCCTTGCTGCATAATTGGTTTGCTACATCAATCCCCAGCTTTTGCAGGTGTGCACTGAACGACCAATGGCCAGTTATAAATCCAACTACCTCTCGTAGTTCCCTCCTCTCAATCCTAGAGCGTCTGCGGCATTACAACACAAGAGTCTCCTCAGCATCCTCTTACATAGAACATTTCCACCACTTTGTCCCAGCGCTTCTGGTGCTTATTTGACACCCATCTGGTGACAGCTGTCCGAGTTCTGGCCCGATGCCAGAGAGTTTTGCACCTTCCTTGGCACCTCTGTAGGCCCTAGCATTACCGCCTACTCCTATGTGACTAGGCGCTGGTCTTCGCCAGGTTCTTTAGGGTATGACGACACTACACACTATTTTTGAAGTATAGTGGTAACTTACCATCAGATCCGCCCGGCTGTCTGTGTTTACGTAGATAGTTGTTTTGATGTATCCCTTATCTATGCATAGTCTGGCGGCGCATTTCAAAATTGCGCCTATTTCTGTTTGTAAAACGGTAGCCAGTTTACCTAGGCTCTCTGCCTTCCCAATAAACATTTAAGCAGCCTATTAGCTTCATGGGGGTTTTAAATAGGTTTTAAGGTGGAATTTGATTAGAGTTGTGTTTATGACTGCATTGACGATGGCCAAATGCACTCAGGATCAAATTATCCTATCAACAGGTTATAAGGAGTATCCATAAAACCTATTTCGTACGGCAATAGTCAATTTAAACTGTAAAGTTTTAATGAAGCTTTATGGTGGTCTCATATAAATTCTGTTAAAGCTATTTTGTCCTTATGACTGACTTAAGACTTACCGACTTTAAAAGCGCCTTCAAGAAAGCCTAATGGTTTTAACAGTTGAAGGAAAATACTCAATAGAGCCGCCTTAAAACTATATATTTTCCAAGTCAAATAGGCACAACAAAAATGTTCCTTCAAACTTATTGGCTTTACGGATGCTTATGATAGGATAGAAATGTTTTTGTTAAATAGGCTTGGACAAAATTAAAACTTAACAAAGAATCCAAATTTAATAAGTGGGGCAAAATAAACAAAAATGGGCATTTCAAAAGCAAATTAAAAAAAAAAAAATTGGTGATAAGAAATACCAACGTCATTTCAAACAATTTCAAAGGCTCAACTCCAAGCACAGCAGCATATAATTATTAATGTACGAAACCACAAAATGATTAGTTTTTAGTTTGTCAATTGCAACGTCACACAGAATTGCCAACATCAACAGGTAAACCTACTTACGATATATTACGGAATAAGAAATATATCTTGAGGTTAGCTATTTTAAAACCATTAGGCCAGTATCAAGACCATATTATCCATATGAAGGACTTATTAATTGAAACCCATCTCATTTACGGTATATTGGCATGGGGTGCTGCATGCACAACATACATAAATGATTTAGATATTCTCCAAAAAGCAATTCTAAAATCTATGTTTAAAAAACCAAAACTGTATCCTAGTGACGATTTGTTCAGGGAAGCTCTAATATGTATACGATGTCAGGCAACTTTATTTCTTACATACTATCTCTCGTTATCACAAAAATTCAAATGAGCAAGACAGCATCAAATACGATCATAACACAAGATATAAATTACATGCAAAAGGCATACCTAAAACAAGAAAATCGATTATGCAGAAATCATACATTTATTTAGCGCCAAAATTATATCAGAGAGTACCTAATGATATAAAGGAACTACAGTCCACTAAACGATTTAAAAAATATCTTAAAGAATGGTTGAATACACTAGATAGGAAAGAAATACATGAATTAATAAATAATAAATCATATTACAACTAAATCCATAAGTAATCTTATAATTTTATAAACAAATTTCATTCAAATTACTCATAGCCATGTTATCTAATCTCTACCATATTTATCTTATACATACGTAAGTATGTGATTGTAATATTTATGTACGTATACATTGTAACACTGAATTCGTCCATGCACAGGCCTAGTCCTTCTATGGATGTTAACATATTTATTTACTCATTTTTTTCAATTATTTGTTTTTTGTTCTTTGAGTAAAATAAAAAAAAATATTATTATTATTAAGGGGGTTTTAAGAATATTTTGGAAATGGGCGTCTATTGCGCCATATTTTTTGAGTTACTGATTACCGCAATTATTTTATATACGTAATTGTATTTGATAACAGTAGAATTCCTAGCATGCATATCGACTGGACATATATTGCTCGTAAACCCTTGCATTTTGAAACTAAGATATATGCGACTTTATATTTTAACCTAAAAGAATTGGATATTTTTTATTTAAGATTTTCATCAGAATTGTAATATATTTGGAGGGCTCTCATTTTTTAGGTAAAGTTTCATCATTAAACTGTGATTTGTTTTATTTTTTTATTGTAATAATTGAGAAAATCCTGAATTTATGATCATAAAATAGTAATAGATGGTATACATACCTACAATACTTCATGTTGTAAATGTCTAGATAAAAAAGCTTTCCGTTTTCATGGTAGAGCACTGATAAAATGTGCATAAAACCAACTTATCTTTATACTTTATTTTGTCTACCAAAATATCTACAGGAAGGCAATCTTAAGATAGAATAGTTATTTTATGGCCTCAAGTTATGATGTCTTAAAGCCTAAAGGATTCAACAAAGCTTTTAGAACAGAAAAATGAGTATTTATCGGAGACTTAATACAGACTGGCTCAAGTACTTGTGGTTTTAAGGCTAGCTTCATCGAAAGCCGTGACAGCTCTCTTAAGTGTGGGCCCTCCCGGCTGTGTGGAGGTTATATTATTGCCTTAATGAGGTTATTAAAGCAAGTTTGCTTTAAAAGGGTATCAAATGCTGAGCTGTATCAGCCTCCTGTAGATTTCGATAAGACTAAAAATGTTTCTTGGGTCCTCTTGTACCTCAGACCAGAGTCTATTCCGATCTATCACTTAGGTTGACCTTGCACGTGATATCGGTGTCCACGACTCTTGACATTCTGTCGGGTGGCATCTCAAGTATGACGCACCACAGGTTGTCAAGTATCGTGGTGGACTTGAGGCTTAGTTCAAGCATTTTTAACCATCCAAATCCAAATTTTCGCTGACAATATGAATCTGTGGCTCTTATGAGTATTTTTTTATGTTTCCCTGGGCACTGACATGATACCGAGTACTTCACTGAACCATTACATAACCTACACAGCTTTTTAATCGCTCATCTATAAAGCTTAGTCAAGCATGCCAGATGATGCACGGTGCATGCTTCTGTTGTACTAATTTCAACTCTGTTATAATTTGTAGTAACTCGCAGATTTGTTATCCGCATTTCTACCGAGCCCCGTGCTACACTTGCCAATCAGCTAAGGAGTAATTTACATGTATGCATATTGACATTAGCCAACACAAATACCGAATCGAACTGAGGCCAATAAGTTAGGAGCCGTAAATGCTGACAAAGCAGCTCATCCTTCCGGGTGTAATCGGCAAAGTTTGACGTAATTGTCATGCAACAGAAACTTTGGTGCTTCTGGTTTGGAGTACGTCGCTTCGGATAACAGCAATCCGATGACAATACCTGCTAATCCATAGCGTAAGCAGTCCATCGATCTTATAAACAAATACCATTAAAGCTAGTTCCCAAGATTACTTAGTAGTTTGTACCTATTTTCAAATATTGTCGGGTTACTACAAAAACCAGATAACTCCAAAAATTAAGTTTTGGGCAACTTGCATTGGCATGTTTCATAACCCTTAATTGGTGTTGTGAATTTTTTGCACATAAACAGTGTTTTGGGGTCTTACGGACCCCAAAAGATTTTTGTTATTTAAAAAACAGCGACGTGTATTCAGAGAACCATTTTTTATTTTTCAATTATTTATACTAACAGTAAACGCACAAAATTTCATTCAGGCTTGCTTTAACTTAGGTAGATATAAATCTATGGAAAGTAGGTCTAGTATGCAAATTTTTAGCTTGAAACAGAAGGCGACATATAATGAGTATACATATACATACAGACTAACTAAAATTCATCTCAACGACTTTTTGCCATTACCAATGCAGCATACTACGTAAAGGGATTGAAATCAGATACCAAAACACAACATTTTCGTTAAAACTACAAATGAAGTTTTCGTAATTTTTTACGCAGAGTTTTTGCACACGTACGCTCTTGCAGACCTGGGTGAACTTTGACGATGTTATGTTTTTTTAGTTTTGATATTTATGTTTTCATTTGGTTGAATAGCAAACCATTTATATCGATTTTATCCATAATAATATTGAGTTTCTGATGTATATGTAGTGCTTTCATCATCGTCGCTTTGTTGGCCCTCTTGTTCAAGCTCTGACTCGGTGGTCACTATACGGACAAAGTCGGGGTTTTTATGCTTCTCATAGTCGCTCAAATTGCTTGCAACTTCATCACACCAATTTATTAGTCCTTTCACAATCTGCATCAACGCACGCTTTCTGAAGTTCCCGCCATTCCAGAAATAATACTTGATAAATCATGTTGGAAGGCTGGGAACACAATTGCATTAAAACTGTATTCGACAACTAAATAACTGTAAGGTGATATGAACTACACGATTAGATCCCTAAATAAAGGTTATATTTAACAAAATTCAAAATTCAAAAAAGTTTTTTTTTATAAAATTCTTTAGGAATGGGTGGGGTTTCCTCTTACCATAGGTTCAACAGAATGTCCTTTTCCAATGTACTGATGGATCATACCCTGGAGTACGCTCCCAATATCTTTATTTCAGTTACACTACAATTACGATCTTTGTGTTTAGGATGTATATCTATAATAGACATCCCGGATAAAATCAAAAACATCCACTTTGACATGAACTAAATATTCTGTTATATTCAAAACACATCATTGCCGAAATAAATTAAGCGCCACAGAGCATCGTTAATGGGTGACAAAATTCTGCATTCTCTGCAAGGCTCTACAGCAAAAATAAGATAACTGACAGTAATCTGATTTTAAGCACAGCAAAACAAAGAAGTATCAATAAGCGGAATATTGAAAACAAGATATGTGACACATACCGCACTTTGGCAGAAGAAATATCATTATAACGGCATATTTGAGGAGTTATAAGCACCAAGTATTAATGCTGGTACTACACGTATCTTGTTTTGGCAGAACGTAATATGAACAAAAATAATTATGAAAAGGAACTTAACTGAAAACGGAGAAACTACCTTTACTTTTGAATGTCTGTTTGCGCGTCTGACCATCTGTATGTGTGTTGCCTTCATTATACCTGCAAAATCTCACAAACTGCCCCACAGGTTTTTATTAAATTTGAAGAGGAATATGCTATCGGATCATAAGCAGTTATTAGCAAAAAATTAAAATTCCCAGAACTGCTCCAAATTTGATTTTTAGCTATTTCAGGTGATCCTGACCTTTGTCCGTTTTTCCGGAATGGGGTAAAATTGGGATAGTGTGGAGAGTGGTTATGTTGGAATTCAAAATAAATTGAAATTTAATGCTCCTACCCGAAATTACCTTTGAAGATATATGTGTGGACCTGAAGTTGCTTCAGAAGTGTTATAAATATAATTGAGGATCATCATAGGTTTCAATAAACCTATACCGTATATGTATATCATTTTATCATTTCCAAGTTCTGAAAAGGGGTAAATGACGGATCATCCAAGTTGGGGAACAACCAAAAGTCTCAGCAATTACCTACAGGGCGAGTCAAGCTCAACGCCTCAGACTCTTGTGACCAATGTCTCTTTTTAGGAAAATAACTATGTGAGTGTATATATGTCGAGTTGGACTACATTTTAAAAATAACTTTTATACAAAGTGTTTTTTTAGATAGAGCACCCTATATATTATTGCGTATTTAGATTAGTGAGTTAATTATAATGTGATTTTATGTATCATACCTACATGGTACTTAAAACGAAACGTTTAGGTGCTTATCACCATTTTTGGTATAAGTACGTAAGTATTAGAAAAAATCGAATATTGCAGCGATCAAACTTAGAAGGCTGTGACTTTGATACGTGATTAACCATGAGATTTTCTTTTGCTTGGGTGGGACGGTAAAATTTGTATTATTTTGTAATAGGATAAATCGGTTGAATCATTAAGGAAACTTCAAGATAAGTTTAATTTAAAAAATTGGAAATTCCTAATTTTAGTATACGATCCAATATTGAATTTGATAATTACTACCAGAGACATATTCACAAATTCATATCGTTGGAATGGATATCAAATTCTACATTTCAACCTATAAAAAATAGGCATTCCCATTTGAAAAAATCAACTTATCTGGAACTGAAGTTCTCTTAATTAAACAACGGATTACTCCAAGTACAAAAATAATACAAAATTTCTCTTCTACCCTCAGCTGACGTATTTCGGACTTAGTCATGTGTGGCAAAGTTGAAGCCTTCTAAGTTTTATAGTCGCTACGATACTCAATTTTTTCCGGTACCTACTAATACGAAAAATAATGATTTGTACCTAGACGATTCGTCTGATGTGTGATACATAAAACTACACTGGAATTGACTAAGGAATTTAAATATGTAATAATATACAGGGTATTTCATTTAAAACAACATAACTTTGATTCGACACGCTTTTATTAAAAATCCTGTATAAAACTCTTTGTTTTCAAAATGTAGTCCAACTCGACATACATACAGTAACATAGTCATTTTTCTGAAAAGAGACATAATTTGATCACAATACTCCGAGGCGTTGAGCTTGACTCACCCTGTATGAGAATCGAACCAACCCTGTCGTGTAGTACCAGCATACAGGCGTTCTATAGCGTTACTCAGCCGTATGCAAAATGTTTGCTGGGATAACATAGCCTCAAATTCTACTCCGATTCAATCCTTCATGAAGCAATTCATATTAATTTTTAGAATTATAAAGACAAAACATAAGTAAACAAAGTTAGGTACGAATAAAGGTGGTTTTGTTCATCGATCAGTGAAACGTGGCGAGCGTTTGGTTTATTCGGGAATAGTTTACACGTGGTATCACTACGTACCACGAAACTCCATCTGTGGATGCATAATCGTTATGGACCTAGTTCAAAACGTGCTCCAGATCCGGCTGGCATATAAAGGAGGGAACGAGATCAAAGTGGCAGTAACACGTTTACGCTGGCACTTCTGGCTCGCGTTAATGAGAAATTATCCGGACTATACGAACCCATCCGACAATGTTGTGTAAATGGAAACGCTGCAAGGCTGCAGGAGGGGGAAGCACCACTAGTTTCTAATTTGATGAAATCTTTGAAGCTCCCCAGCGTACAGATAAGCTGATTTAGTTCTTGAGCAGACAGAGGCATTTCTGACATACCAGAGCTGCATGTGCTTTGAATTGAATGTATAAATTTAAAACTGCTCAGGGCTTTATTAGATCGAGGAGATAGAGAACTAGCAACTGATGTAAATACCTTTGCCCCACGACTGCCTCACCATTTTGCATATAAAAACCGTAAGCGCACTCAGCTGTTCTTTACCTAACAGTTGATATCTCCTACGTTAATACATGTACATGTACAACAGCGCATTACACCTTTCCCAGCAGTAGTCTCCAAAGGATTAAATTGCATTTCGCATACATCTAAAACGTGAATTTTAGTTTAAAGTAATGGATGAGGTCACCCATATTGAACTAAATCTTGAAAAATTGTCGATACATGTGTGGCATCAAAAAAATCAAATAAACACTTCTCTCTCAACTTTGAGGAATATTCTAAATAGCATAAATTATTTTTATATTCGTAAAAAAGAAAAGAAAAACAAAAATAAAATGATGTTGCACATTGCTCATTTTAGGCAAGCAGGTGCTCAAATAGGACTCATGGTCTCTTAAATTGAAACTACCCTAGATGTTGTTAAAGTAGATACCTATAATACTTACAGAAAAACAAATTAAACCGAAATGAACTTATTTTTCTTCAAGAAAAGTTGGCAAATACAGAAAGAAAATTTTTCTAAAAATTGATAACAAAATATGTGAGAAAATAAGCAGTAATTCTATGTTTCTGTACTGCAAGAGATGAACACTTTTGGCCCAACAACCACACACTTGCAGTGCAGGTACTTAACCACTTCTACTTGGACTTCTGTCTTGCGTTCAGTTCGAGGCGGGTTCTCACTATTCAGTTTCGCTCTTAAACTGAACCGGGGTTCAATATGTTCGATATGAGTACCTAGCTCCAAGATCAAGATTAACCCCATATTTAAATGAGTTTTTGACAGCGTTATTGTTGGGTAGCGCTATAAAATGCTGCTATCTGCTATCTCGTATACATATTGTCACGACGGCCTCTTTTTCTTCACCCAGGGAATCAAACTCGACGTAACTTTCACCGTTTTACTTCACAACTCGATACAATATCTCTTAACCTTATCTCAACTAGAGCTCAACTCAACTGACCTCTGCCACGCTACTCGTGGCACCTTATATACTTCATCGAACCATCTAGAAGATTCGAGACACCCAGATGACATTCGAGAATGCCGATCTGACAGTCCAGAAAATTCCAGATGATTCGATGACGTTTACACATCAAAAAAAATCTAACCTAACGTTTTGAAAGAAACATAGTCAACAATACAAATAATACAGGATGTTACAATATTATAAAATTGAAAGGACAAACCTACATTGTTTTAGTTAGATTTGACGCGTTCGCCAAGTTCATGAAATATTGGTTTGCAGGTGGTCGGAATCAACACTTCACAGATGTGTGTTACGCTGCCCCAATCCAAACAAGGTGTGATGTCGAATACCAGATGGCAACATTGCCTAGTTTCATGGGAAGTAAAAAAACGGCAAAGGTTCAATTAGGGAGACAGTTCAGTGTGAAATATCACACTTATCCAACAGTTGGAACTATATAAGATATTTAACTGTGGTAGATTGTGAAACCGACCCTTAGTGGTCTACATATCTAATATCTCTTGCTGAATTACACGATAAGCTCAAAATGTCACCATCAAAACCTAAATATACTAAGACCTCAGATACATTGAAAAATGGAGGCGAGAAACTACATAGTTCAGCTCGCTATACCTAGAGCTTTATGCAGCGCGTGGCGGTTTTTGCGCAAGCATACAACTACAGAATCGAACATTTATCAGTATTATGGTTGGCGTTCTTAATACGAGGGCAATTTTGAAGAATCTGCACAGAAAATTTCAATATTAAGACAGTGGTTTACTGAGTTCCGCGTGTGTTCATTCCGACGTACAAACATGAGCTTACATCAAATCTCGAATATTAGTGGGCGCATTGGGAACACCACATAAGTCATCGGGATCTTCTCTCGAACCATACATGTATCAAAAAGTTTGCCATCAATATTCAGGCAGGTGCGAAGCGATATTCATGACGATATATTTTAAAATTGTTTGAAACAAAAATATGTATATTCAATATTTGCTTTACATACAAAGATAATCCCTGTATGCTTTACTTTCAGTTATATGGTATGCCATTAGTTGGAAGTGTGAGGTAATGGGAAGATATTTACAAAAATCTGAAAAGGGTGATAACGCAGAGCAGTGAGAAAACAATGTTGCTGCTTTCCAAATCGGGTTGGAAAAGCTGTTTTATATTAATTCTTGAAAGTGCAGCTGCAGAAAGCTTCAGGGTAGCAAAGTAGTGAACGCAAAAAACTACATGGAGAATATAATTACCAATCAAATTACCACGAGAGTTGTTATCTGATTTTATATAGTTATAGGCGGACTTAATGCCCTTTCCAGGGATAAGAACTAATCCCTATAGAGCAAAAAAAGTGACAAGATGATTTTTGCTATGGACCAAAAAAATGGGGTGAGTGGAGGTGGGGAGGTTAGGTTATCCCTAAGTGATTTTTATTAAGAAACATCATTCTATAGGTTTGGTGGTGTATTACATAAAGATATTTAAACGTACTCGCATTATTGAACCTTGATCCTTTGGAGCAGCACTAACAAACACTACACAGCCTAACCAGTCGCCAAGCCGACCTATTCAAATCAAATGTACGTTGCCAAAATTTATTTGCATATCACTTACTGTTATTGATTGTATGTGTAAATAAATGAGTGGAAGAAGGATGGAGGCTTTCAGGTGACCAGAGCCACCAGTACATAGGCCTACAAGCATGCCCTTATGCATCTCTCCTCCTCCTTACCCTAGTTCCCAAGTCCAACCCTCATCGCAAAGGTGAGTCCTTCCCTTCTTCCCTCCTTCGGTCCTGCCTATCTTATATCCTCGGGTTCAAGGACTTTTTAGCCTAGTATAGTCTACCTGTGATATCAAAGGGCTTGAAAGCGATATAGCATGTGTGCAAAGGACTCTTCCTCATCGCCACATCGGGCACACGTTTCGATGCACGACGTTTGAGTGTTATGGGCAGATAGCAGGGCTACAAGTAACCTCAGCCGGCTTCTGTTCAGTTAGAGACAGAACCACCTCACCTTGACCAGAAGTTCTCTAGCTTGACGGAGATATCCAGGATTCCTCTATATATCATAAGATGTTGATTGTGCAACCACATTTCTGTTTTCCTTCTAATGGTACCTGCTGCCAGCCCCATAGCACTCTCAGGACCCAGAAAATTATTGCTCTACCCTCACCTTGCGAGCGCGTCCGCCGTTTCATTACCGCAAACTCTGCCTGGAATACGGTGGTGTATCCACCAAGAGAGGGAGAGCTTTGTTTTTGGCCCACAGATCCCAGTGCCGGAGCCGTAAGTGAGCCGACTGTGTGTCAGGCCTACCTTTTCTCCTTAAAAGGGCGCCTGCCGTTTAACCCCCACTCTTTCCTTGTGGGATAATTAACACTAAATTTGCAGTCGAAGCAATATATACGAAAAATAATATCATTCCTCATAATTAAAGAGATTACCTTAGGAAGATTTAAACACGTTTACTGAATTTTGTAATAATAATGGACCATTATTAAATTTAAATAAGTGCTGTTCAATCACATTGACAAGAAAGAATCAACCATTTGCCTGTCAATATCATATAAACAATGAAAAGCTGCTACCCGTTAGTGAATTTCGGAATTTAGGCATTATTTTTGACAAAAAGTTGATGTTTGATAAACACGTAGATCACGTGATTAACTCCAGTCTGAGGATACTTGGATACATATTTAGGACTTCCAATCATCTCAGCCAATCCTTAGTGCGTACTGTGCCTTTATTTTGAACAAATTAAATTTCGGTAGTGTGATTTGGTCACCCATATACGACACATATAGCAATAGAATCAAAAATGTTCAGAAAAAATGTCTCATGTATTTAAATCGCAGAAATACTTCTGGCGATGCGTTGAAACTTTTTGCGTTAAAAGACAGGCGCACAATGAATGATTTGTCGATTCTACACAAGATTATTAACGGAACCATTCAAAGTCCAAATCTGTTGTCACAAGTAGCCCTGAATGTCCCTCAGCGGAATTTAAGGAGCTCAGGAACGTTTCATGTGCCATTTAGTCGAACAAATTGTTCTCAAAATTCACCTCTTTGTCGTATGTTAAGAAACGCTAATTATTTCATTGAATACGTAGACTTCTTCGGCACATCAATAAGAACACTAAAACTTGAGATAAAAAACATTTGTTATGCCAATGAAACCTGTTGCTCTATCTGGTCCATACTTTCATATACATATAATTTTTTGTAACCTATACTTTTTTGTCTGGATTGGAGAACTCTGTATATTTATATGTATCTTGTGATCATACCTGTATATGACACACTTACGTTTATATTTATGGCTCACATACGGCTTCTGATCAATATTAGTTTGTTAACAGTCACCATTTTTTTTCTGAAGTGGCTGATTTATTTATGTATACTTTACATTTCATATCATACTTAGCGAAAATTGGATATCTAGTTTGTAAGTTTGCGGTGTTACACCTATAATTATTGTAATGTAATGTGAATACTCCTGTGTCTGTTGTATCCCTAAATAGTGAGATAAATAAAGAAATAAATAAAAATAAACAAATATGTAGGATAGAGCCATCCCTTAGCAGCCCCGAGAGGATGACAGAGTGCCCCTGCCAGGTTTTAAAAAGGGCTAACTGTCCTGACTCCATAATCGTAACACAGTCGCCCTTGCCTCCCCTTGAACTACCAAGTCAAGTGGAGGTAGGAAGATTCGGCAGTGCTTCTAGTGAACTCAACGAAGTCCTGTGTACTGCACTTGTTATGCTAACACAAGCCAAGCGTTGAATTTTATTTAGCTCTGCTTTGATTGTTTCCATTCTTACACATGGCCATCACATTAGCGATCGATACAATTAGGACCGTCTTAACGATCGTAGTATAGATCCAGGACACCCTTGAGAGTGAGCCCGGAATTCAAGCCTATAACAAATTACGTGCCTTATTGACTTTAGGTTCTACATGTAGTCTATAATTACGCCTAGATACTTTTACTGATTGGGAAAGTCCAAGAAGTGACATTCCAAAGAAGATCAATTGAAACGTTGCACCAATAATTTATATAGGCAATGGAAGTCCGAAAAAGCCCTTTTGAAACGTTTACCTTGTCTGCAAACTTCAAATAGCTACTGATAGGTATAGCTACGTGAACTCTTTGCATATGGCTATAGACTTACTAATCTGTTCTTCATTGTGGAAATGTTTCATGTCTGACGGTACATATTGTACATTATAATATATTCAATAATTTATTGCATCGAATGTACGTGTTACATATACATTTAGATTATGACTTTCGACATACACAATCTATGCGCTAGTTTGAAATTATACATTTTACATTTGACAGGTGTAATTCTAAATTCCCTTTACCAATGCTTTCATTCTAAGCTTAGTGGGCTTCCGTGAGCAGATTTGATTTTCGTAAAACTGGAATCTATTGATATATGTTGAGAGAGGAAGAGGATATAGTTTAAAGAATATAAAACCTGCTGGTTCAATCCAGTGTATATTACTTGAGTAACAGCGTCAGCTCTTTTATTATATAATTTACATTACATTTAAACTTTAAATGAGTTCTTTTTACTTCCCACACCGATAGGTGAGGGGAGTATGGTGATCGCGAAAATTTTCGATTTTGAGATAATACGTTTTTTGGACGTTTTATGATGTGTACATAACGAAAATCCACGTCACTCATTTCCGTCGGTCTGTCTGTCGGTCTGTCGGTCTGTCTGTCTGTCTGTCTGTCTGTCGCGTTTTTCTACCCTCGTAATCTCAGTAACCGCTGCATGGATTGTGATGAAATTTGGGCAGCGGTATGATGTGGGGTCGTAGTAGGTAATGTTCGTATAATTTTGAAAATCGGTGCATAGGCGGCGGAGTAATTAGCAAAAAACAAAAAAAATTAAATATTGCTGAAACTTCGTTTTTAGGCGTTTTAGGGGTCCCTGATCATTTTCTACTTTTTCTTTGGTGGGGGTGAAATTGGGGTGGTTGGGGGTTGGGGGGTTGTAAAATTGAAAAATTTGTTGTATTCATAATAGACTACCCACTGACCTATGAAGGAAGACCTAGCGACATAAATAACTTTTTTAGGTCTATCCGAACATTGCCTTATGCCTATTACAGAAACTAAAGGACTTAGAAATTTTTCCGATGTATACAGGCTGTCCATTTAGTGTGTAATTCTTCGATATCTCGCAAGGTATAGCTGATAGAAGAAAATCTCAAATACAAAAGTTATTTGGTTACTTGAGATGCATATCCTAAAAATATTTTGAAATATACAGGGTGTTGCGGGAAAGTAAGTAGAGATCAACTTGATTTTTTTATATGGAACTATAACTTTCTCTCAAGTTCTTCTAGTGTCCATCATTGATCTCTATCCAACCCTAAAATATTTTTGGAATCGGTTGCGACGTTGCCAAGTAATAATTTATTTTCTATTAATTTCCGCATTTGCAAGGTCGCAAGTAATACGTTCAAATTGATATATTCCTTTAACTTTTCTCAATAATATTACACAGCGAGTTACTTGAATATTAAGCGGATATTATTCTGGATGCTACCCGCAATTTGTATCTACAGGGTGTTTTTGGCAGAATTTTAAATTCCGGCAACCTAAAGGTCGTTTTACTTTGTTTTACTTCCCACACCGATAGGTGAGGGGAGTATTGTGATCGCGAAAATTTTCGATTTTGAGATAATACGTTTTTTGGGCGTTTTATGATGTGTACATAACGAAAATCCACGTCACTCATTTCCGTCGGTCTGTCTGTCTGTCTGTCGGTCTGTCTGTCTGTCTGTCTGTCTGTCTGTCTGTCTGTCGCGTTTTTCTACCCTCGTAATCTCAGTAACCGCTGCATGGATTGTGATGAAATTTGGGCAGCGGTATGCTGTGGGGTCGTAGTAGGTAATGTTCCTATAATTTTGAAAATCGGTGCATAGGCGGCGGAGTAATTGGCAAAAAATAAAAAAAATTAAATATTGCTGAAACTTCGTTTATAGGCGTTTTAGGGGTCCCTCATCATTTTCTACTTTTTTTGGGTGGGGGTGAAATTGGGGTGGTTGGGGAGTGGGGGGTTGTAAAATTGAAAAATGTGTTGCTTTCATAATAGACTATCCACTGACCTGTGAAGGAAGACCTGGCGACATAGATAACTTTTTTAGGTCCATCCCAACATTGCCTTTGCCTATTACAGAAAGCAAAGGACTTAGAATTTTTTTTGATGTAAACATACGAGAGTATTGCGTCAGATCGTTGTAACGAGGAAACTGTTGAATTGATTTTAATGAAATTTTGAAACGGCATTGCTACCATGGCGAAGATGGAAAAAGCGTATGGTTTTGATAAATCGTGCCAGTGGCGGCGCAGAAATAATAAAAAAACTAAAAATATAAAAACAGCTCAAACTTCGTTTTTAAGCGTTTTAGAGCTTCCTGATCATTTTCTGCGTTTTTTTTTGGGTGGGGGTGAAATTGGGGTGGTTGGGGGGTTGGGGGTTGAAAAATTAAAAAAATTCTTGTACTCATAATAGGCTGTCCACTAACCTGTGAAGGAAGATCTAGCGACACAAATCACCTTTTTAGGTCCATCCGAACATTGCGCCTATTACGGAAACCAAGGGACTTAGAATTTTCTGTATACTATACGAGAATTTATTGGTTTAAATCGTTTTGTATTTTGTAACGTGGACACTATTAAATTGATTCTAATGAAATTTTGTCACAGTATATTGTTACCGTGGTGAGAATGGAAAACGCGCATGTTTGTTAAAAATGTGTCAGTGGCAGCGTAGCAATAATCAAAGAACGAAAAGTATGAAAACAACTCAAATTCGGTTTTTAGATGTTTTAGGGGTTCCTGGTCATTTCCTACCAGTTTTTTGGGTGGGGGTGAAAGTGAGGTGGTTGGGGGGGTGGGGGTTGTAAAACTGAGAAGTTTGTAGTATCGGTAATAGGCTGTCCATTGACCTGTGAAGGAAAGACCTAGCGGCATAAGACAATTTTAGGGGGGGGGGTGGCAATTATTTGGTTGCAAGGGATCTTAGACTAAAGCTTCATACTATGGGAAAATAATAAACTGGTATCAGCGTAATGTGTGGGAAGTACTGAGTCAATCAACTTGACTTCATTTTTTTGATTTGTTACATCTCACAGATTATATTTGCTTGTGGATTTTGCATTTTCCTTCAACGGGTTGTTGTCGGTTGGGGATAACATTTATTGTAAGTATGACTATGAGTAGATTGCAAATATTGGTCCACCTTTCAGATCCTAGTATTTCGAATAGAGAAATAAACTGCACAACTTAATTAAAGGAACGCATTTTTGGATGCTTTTACTTCCCACACCGATAGGTGAGCGGAGTATTGTGATCGCGAAAATTTTCGATTTTGAGATAATACGTTTTTTGGGCGTTTTATGATGTCTACATAACGAAAATCCACGTCACTCATTTCCGTCGGTCTGTCTGTAGGTCTGTCTGTCTGTCTGTCTGTCTGTCGCGTTTTTCTACCCTCGTAATCTCAGTAACCGCTACATGGATTGTGATGAAATTTGGGCAGCGTTATGCTGTGGAGTCGTAGTAGGTAATGTTCCTATAATTTTGAAAATCGTTATACGGGGGGCGGAGTAATTAGCAAAAAACGAAAAATTTCAAATACGCCTCAAACTTCGTTTTTAGGCCTTTTTGGGGGTTCCTGATCATTTTCTACATTTTTTGGGGTGGGGGTGAATTTGGGGTGGTAGGGGGGGTGGGGGGTTGTAATACTGAAAAATTTGTTGTATTCATAATGGGCTCTCTAATGACCTGTGAATGAAAAACCTAGCGCCATAATACAATTTTTTAGGTCCATCCGAACATTTCCTTGCTTATATAGAAACCAAGGGACTTAGAATAATTTGTGATGTATACATCCGAGTGTTGTTTTAGTTTTAGATCGTTCTTTATTGCGTAACGCCAAAATTATCGAATGGATTTTAATGAAATTTTGACACAGTATTACTGCCACGGCGAGGATGGAAAGCGCGCATGTTTTGGAAAAATCGTATCAGTGGCGGCGCGGCAATAATAAAAAAACTAAAAATGTAAAAATAGCTCAAACTTTGTTTTTCGGCGTTTTAGGGGTTTCTGATCATTTTTTACTTTTTTTGGGTGGGGGTGAAATTGGGGTGGTTAGGGGGTGGGGGGTTGTAAAACTCAAAAATTTATTCCATTTACAATAGTGCCCATTGACCTGTGAAAGAAAGACCTAGCGGCATAATAGACGTTTGTTAGGTCCATCCGAACATTGCCTTGGCTATTACAGAAATCAAGGGATTTGGTATTGGTAGGGGTAGGTATTGATTCAGGTCGTTCTAAATTTAGCAACAGAAATTATGGAATTAATTTTAATGAAATTTAGACACAGTATTATTACCGCGGCAAGGATGAAAGATGCGTATGGTTTCAAAAATCGTGTCAGTGGCGGCGCAGCAATAATAAAAATCTAAAAATATAAAAACAGCTCAAACTTCGTTTTTAACCAATTTGGGGGTTCCTGATTGTTTCGTTTCGTCCAGTTGAAGCTGAATTGTGTCGTTTTAGTTCCTACGGAGAGATTTAGGAAACTATTTACTAGTTTTTGTGTTGGATGTTTTTTGACGACAGGCGGGCGATGATTTGGTTGGAACTGTTATGTGTGGGAAGTACTGAGTCAATCAACTTGACTCCATTTTTTTCTCCACCTGTAAGTTCTCGATGAAATTACGGTTCAAACGTGCATATAGCTCTGAATTTTCTCTAATTGTGATTTGCGAAGCAATCGCGTAAAATGTGCCGCTGCTAAGACAAGTAGAGTTACTAGGTGTCCAAAATAAAAGTTGCAAGATTTTTGCTGCGAGTTTGACCATCAAATTCACTGCGTTATGAGCCACTTTCATC
The DNA here is from genome assembly GCA_951848785.1 of Callosobruchus maculatus. Lineage (NCBI taxonomy): Eukaryota > Metazoa > Arthropoda > Insecta > Coleoptera > Chrysomelidae > Callosobruchus > Callosobruchus maculatus. The sequence goes on along the minus strand of CATOUR010000041.1, from coordinate 13,976,002 downwards.
ATTCTTTTGTAATGCTCAGATGGTATGAATTTCCCTACAACTGTTATGACTAACCACAGTGCTTGTCGTTCCGATACTTTGTAGACGAAAGTTTGTGCTATTATGCACTATGGATTTCGACTCTGCCTGAGGTCCAGCAAAAAAGTTATAGGATTGTAAACTTCGTACTGGAAGTTTTAGAGTATTGCTAAAATGGGCCCCCTCAATGTTTAACACTCACAAGGCTTGTAAATTGGCGATCCTGAGTCAAAATAAAGGTGAAAGCACTAGAGCGACATATGTTGCGTGGTAGTATGACTTCACGGAGGTGTTGTAAACCTTTCCACAGAGAAGACGCGAAATGTAACAATTGAGTGAAGAGGAAAGTTAAACGCTGATTCAGAGCTATTGGGCTAGACATCTAACATTTATCATATGTCAGTTTCAGCTATTTAGACAACGGGGATTCCAATGGTGCGCAACCATAGGAAAGTCGTGGTTACGCGTGAAGTTCACCCACTTCGGTGATGGTGGTGAATATTTTTCACATCGAAATGTAAAGTCTCATCTCTTGCAATCCCTTTATACTGGACAATGTCCCGTTCCACATACGCACGAAGTGATATTTCTCGGTTAAAGTTCGAAAATGTAGGGTTGCGGAGGTAGAGGTGGGTCGGAGCCCTGAGGGCCACAAACGGCGTTACGACGATACGAGCAGTTGTAGGCAAATTAATACCATATGACCATTACAAAAGAATAATGAAAGTGGCTCATAACTCAGTGAATTTGATGGTCAAACTCGCAGTAAGAATCTTGCAACTTTTATTTTGGACACCTAGTAACTCTACTTGTCTTAACAGCGGCACATTTTACGCGATCGTGACGCAAATCACACCACTGTTTAGAGAAAACTCAGGGCTATATTAGGGTTTAAACCGTAATTTCATCGAGAATATACAGGTGGAGAAAAAAGCATCCAAATAAGCGTTCCTTTAATTAAGTTGAGCAGTTTATGTAGCTTTCAAGACGATGGATTTATACTTTCCTGCTATACACATAATAGGTGTTGCGACTTTAATCTAATATCTTGGAGAATGTCATGGTATTGGTAAAGCGATACGACAAAAAACTGAATGCAATGCTTTTGGTGGCCCACCCTGTAATGTTTCACGCAACTTATCCTATCCACATAATTAAACAAGTTAATTCATAATGCAATCAAACTTCAACCCGAACAAAATTTTCGTTAATACCGCTAAGCACATTATAAAAGTACCTATATGTTCGTATACCGCATTCAATATTCTGGGAAACAAAATAATTGCACATTGACGAATTTCACTGTAGTTCCGGGGAGCAAATTGCTTTTCGCTCTCAATTCCAACAAATAGAATACCACCCCTCTAATTGCGAAAGTTTAAAATTATTGGCAACTGCATCTCTATTGGCCGCAGCTGAGGCATGCCATTTCTCTCTAGCCGCAACTTTTAGTCGGATCCTGTCGAACTATCGCAAGATATACAGTTCGTTACCATTCATTCTAAGCGGACATGCAATGCAGGGCAAATGGCAACATCGCTTTCTCAGGAAACTTTCTCGTTCTTCTAGCATAATGGTGGATGGATTTAAAAAACTAAGTCAATTTGATTCTCAGACCTTCCGCACATTACGGTGATACCAGCTTATTATTTTAACATAGCATAAAGCGCGAGCGTGAGAGTTCTACCCCCTAAGTACGCCAACTTCACCCCCCCCCCCCAAAGAAAGTTCGAGCTGTTTTTATATTTTTAGTTTTTTGATTATTCCTGCGCTGCCACCAACAGGATTTCTAAAAACCATACGCGTTCTCTATTCAGGCCACGGTAGTAATACTGTGTCAAAATTTCATTAGAATCAATGAAATAGTTTTAACTTTACACAATACAGAACAAATACATTAGAAAATTTCCCTGCTATCTGTAATAAGCAAGGCAATGTTAGGACGGACCAGAAAATGTGTATTATACCGATAGGTCCTTCTTTCAGAGGTCAGGTCAGTGGACAGCCTATTACGAATACAGTAATTTTTCAGTTTCACAACCCCCCACTCTCCAACTACCCCACATTGACCCACACAAAAAAATAGAAAATGATCAGGAACCCAGACCGACAGACAGACCGATAGACAGACCGATAAACAGAACGACAGACAGACCGACCGACAGACAGAGCGACAGACAGACCGACAGACAGTCCGACAGATACACCGATAGACAGACCGACAGACAGACAGACCGACGGGATGAGTGACGCAGATTTACGTTATATAGATATCATAGCACGCCCAAAAAGCATACTATCTCAATAAAATCTAAAATTTTCGCAATTGCAATACTTCCCTGACCTACCGATGCGGGAAGCGGAACACAGTTTTTGTACGAAGATGTTTCCGAAAATAACAACAACATATTTATTTGAAAATGTCCTAGAACTATCCTTCGATATACCTAAAGGGTATTTATAATATTACTGTTCATAGGTTTCGCACCCTGTTAGGGAATTTATGTTTGTACCGATGTTGTCAAGTTTCCCAGACTGTTTCCGGATCACTCTGCGCAGTGGAAGGGACAGTCATCATTACGGACTCAGGGACGCATGTTGTACGTCGTACCTGATGAGCATATCCACCATATTGTATTGTAACTTGAACTTCTCGAACCGCTAGTAATACAGTTCTAACAGAAATCATCGGTGTCTTACTGAGTACATCACAATACCGTATTGTGATGGAAAACTTTATAGGGAGAACTGGGTCCTCCCAGATGGTATAAACGTCATGATTTCCTTAGCATGGGGAACATAATATGTTGTATAGACTGAATCTGCAATCTGTAACCTAGAAACTACTAGTTCGATAGTAAAGTCGTATACACAAATTTCATATACATCAACAGTTATTTACTACTCTGGTGCATCGACTCATTTATTTGTTGGTTAATACTGTTCCCGAACATATTTACAATTTGGGGTATTGATATATAGTACCAATTCTTGAACTAAGGAATCTCATCGTATATCAAGGCATTCAATTTGATTATTTACCACAGATAATGTGTGAGGGTAAAATTTCGATGGTGGATTTTTATATCCTTTTTCTCTTATAATCCTTGTTTTGTTTATTACAATACTTAAACTTTATTTTTTAACTTTAATTTAATATTCGTCCAGAGAATGGCGAATTGACTAGAGCATCTAGAACAACACTCTACTCGTATGTGTATGTAAGATTTCGGCCTATACCGGTTGGGAGATATATCTTGAGACAAAGGTATATCGATGATATTGAAAAAAGTTTCAGACAAAAGTTGTATGACACCGAGGGGGCCGTTACATGGTCCATATTATAACCACCGGTTTAGACAGGGAGTACCGTTTTTTGACATGAAGTGATTTTTTTTAAGTAGAAACGCCGATTTTTTAGCGTAGATATCGATGAAAAAATGCAAAATAAACATGTCTTGTTCTTATTAATATTTCACGCTTTAGCTCATATTTTGGCCATAAAATGGGCACCAAGTTGGTGGGGCATTCACCTTGAGACAACATCTACTACAATAATCCATTATATTGAAGAAAAAGTTTCAGACAAAAGTTGCACGGTCCATATTACTACCCAGTCGGTGTACTACAAGCTTTGTCTGGATATTTTTTCGATATAATCGGTTCCAAACATGGTAGATGTTGTCTAAAGGTAAATGCCCCATCAACATTGGTGGCTACTTTATGGCCAAAATATGGGCTGAATCGAAACATTTATAAAAACAAAAAGTATTTATTTTGCCACTTTTAATCGATATCTATGATAAAAAATGTGGGTTCCAATTTTTAGAATCACTTCCAGACAAAAAAATGGTATTTTTGGTCTGAATGGAAAGCCGTAATGACTCGGTGTCCTACAACTTTGTTAGAAACTTTTTCGATAAATAACCGATTCCAACAGAGATATATTTGTCTCAAGATGAATACTTCACCCTGTAGGTTTGGGTTGTATTTTTAGATGTATCTAAGTCTACCACTCCAGTGAAAATTAAATTCCTTCACTGCGCAATTTGCTACGATATCGAATATCTCAATGAAAGTATTTCTTCTTCATTTCAACAAAAGCTGTCCTTTCCCAGAATTGAAATAACACGAATACAAATTGGAAATCTGTATCTTGCCGTATTGTATTTAATGAATGCTCCAGTTACTGTTGCTAAAAATTAAAGTTTAAATTGGAAATCGACGTTTTAATTTACTTTACTGAATTCGAAATAGCCGCGCGGAGTTCCGGAAAGTTGCAAACACCGCTCTTTATTAACTGCTTCTTTTTAAACTACCCAGATGGTGGATCCGTTAGAAGTTTAATTGATGAATCGAGCTTAGCTTGTAGAATGTACCTGTGGGACCATTTTTCAAGGTGTAATAATTTCACTTCTACACCCTTTTCAGCTGTAAATCAGGAAGCGTTATATGCAAATATGAATAACTAATTAAATATCAGAATACGTCAACAGTCAGAATGCGACATATGTAATTTTATTACCTATAAGGAACCTACTAGGCCATAAAATATAAACAAAGACGAGTTCAAATGGGAGAAAACAACTAACTTATCAAAAGCTAAACATAGAGGAAAGGGACAAGACTAAAAAAAGTTCTTTCAAGAAATCAACTATACCCAGAAACAAGGACGGTAAAACATTTGAGGTCAAAGACAAGCTGCAGTATGACATAAATGGATATTTTTCACATCCTATTGGCTACTGCAATGTACTAAAGATTAAAAATTTCCAAAATAATTACAACTCTGAAATGAAAGGGAAACTACTAGCGATTGTTGCTGGCAATCTAATATCTTCAGCATGCAATTCGATATATGTAATGGTATAAAGTCATTTCCGTCAGAGTCACAGGTAACGATGCATCTGACTAGAACCCTACAAATTTTAACTCACACTTGAGTGTGAGTTGATTTGTTGTAAGTAATTTTTACAATCTTGTCTCTTTATTATATTTCGTCTGTATCTTTCTGCTAAGTTAGTTGTTTTAAATACAACTCTGAAATGAAAGGCGATTATTGCTGACAATCTAATATCTTTAGCATGCACTTTGATATGTAATGGTATAAAGTCATTTCCGTCAGAGTCACAGGTAACGATACATCTGACTGGAACCCTACAAATTTTAACTCACACTTGAGTGTGAGTTGATTTGTTGTAAGTAATTTTTACAATCTTGTCTCTTTATTATATTTCGTCTGTATCTTTCTGCTAAGCTAGTTGCTTTCTTGTACCTGAACAATTTCTTGTTTATATTAGACGGCCTACTGGAAAGCTTATAGGTAGGAAGACCGATCGATTTGATTGAAAATTTGAAATTAAATGAAAACTACCAGAGATTGATATTCAAAACCTAATTAGAAAGGCTACCAAATTTTGCACTAACCTGATTGTATAAAAAATTAGGCATTACTATTTGAAAAAATGTGGACGTTTGACGAGGCAGACCCCGTTCTAGGAACTTCCCAGACTCAAGTGGTTGTTGTTCATCCCCTGTCCTTGTTTTACCATAACCTTTTGATAATATCAACTAGTAGTACTGTATAATTTTAAATGTGTTATATGACAATTTTTTTGTGCAACCCACACTCCGTTTAACCCTTAACAATGCAATCGCATAGTAATATTATTTTGAGGTAGACATCTTCAAGTTATTTACTACTTACTGCCTAATATCAAACAATTCAGTACACAAATACAGCAGCTATACATTCGAGTATTTCATTTTATTTATATTTTTAGCCACCACTTCAGAAAAAAATTAACATGTGATATATCGTTTTATACATAAAGGCACATTCTTTCAACTGGTGCTATCAAATTTACATATATATTGTATTACATTTTTCTGTGCACACCCCACCCTTTCCCACCTCCCATTGTCCGATCGGCACAAAAACCCTTTCAACTTGTAAGGACCTTTATTAATTGAAGGTATGGCTAAATTTGGAAGCAATCGCTTGAGGCGTTTTTGAATAATCTTTGGAGAACGAAATCGCGGACGCACAGAGACACACACGCAAATGGACATCAAAAAACCAGTCTTCCAATTTTCTTCAAACTTGGTCACTATAAAAACGTTATCATTAGAAACAAAAATCTAGTTTTTGGTCCCGCGACACTAATAAAAAAGAGGTGGGTGTGGGGTAACTCAAAAAATAATGTCATAACGTCCAATTCTAATGCTACCACAACAAAGTGAATGTTTTCTTATGTAGAAAAGGTTATCGCACATGCCACTAAATCTTCCTAATGGCGAAATAAAAGTTCATAAAAACTAACCAATCATTAAAATGGCAGTAACACTAACAAAAATGATCCAAATACCTAAGCTGACACATTTCATGATTAGTCATACAGGCAAGTCACAGCCTTTGAGTTTAGTAATCTCTGCGATATTCAATTTTTTCTGTCATCTATCTATACCAAAAATGATATTTGCGTCTAAACCGTTTGTTCCCACATGAGATAGATAAAGTCACACCAGAATTGACAAAGGAATGTGAATATGAAATAATGTATACGGCGTTCTAGTTACAAAAACAAAATTTTGATACGTTTCGTGTTTTGGGGTCATAGAAATATTTTTAAAATGTAGCCCTAATGGGTCCCTATCCTTCCGAAATTATTTTTTATTTTTTCATCAGATACTTTATACACTCGATGGAGGTCTGTTAGACACACTGTCGTCAGTTATTGCCAGTACGTTTACAAATATACAGAATTACGCAGTTTTTCTTGGAAGCGGGATATGACTACATGCGGCCAAGTGGCTATGGTGATAAAGTAAGTAATTACGCAGTTATAACATGGTCAATGCTGATACAATCGCAGCAAATTCGAATACTTATCATGGGTATTTAGCTGAACCAAAGGCTATTGGAGAAATTTACAATTTAGAGGTGCATCCCATACCTTCTAGTAATGTTGTCAAAACGGAAACAGTTCCAGAAAAGGAGAACACCCAATATGTATGTGATATACCTTTGATATAAGTGAAAAAAGGTTGTATACAATGTTTAATGAATGGGATAGTGTCAAGAGGTCTGTATGTGGATAAATATTTCTAATAAATTACTTCGTACTTTTTAAAGCACCGTTTAATACTAATTTCAGTTACAAAGTCCTTGGGCGCCCAAAACTGAATAACAAGATGCCGACATTTTGGTGACAATTACTGTTATCTGTACAATTTTTCCTATAAACAAGTATAATTTAAAAGTTCAAAGAATGAGATCATTATTTTTTTTAGAAATCAATAGAGTACACCTTGCTCGTAGATGCTCAAATACAAGGATCTTAAATATCTGTCATTTTTTAGCTGGTTTATAGTTAAGTTTTGCATTTATATGTGCCAACCACTGCATACTTTATCCTACTTCGCGTTGAATAACGTGGAGAGTTCGGTGTACAAATAACGGTTCTATTCACATTTTATTTTCAGAAATCTAATGTACTGCCATCGCATTCCTAGTTCCGCCACTGTAACAGCACAACACCTCATTATTTGCAGCATGAAACTGAAACGAAAATATTAGCTCGAGGAGCCACCTTATCGGCCCAACCCGGATTAAGCGAATAATTGAGTTTAATAATGCATATACACTCAGCTGAGCACAACCAGGCTTCTCGAAGTTTTCCTCGCCCAAGCCGAAAGTTCATCCGAAACTTGCCGAGTGCCTTTCTTGAGCGATAATTAATAAGAAACTCCTGATATGCTTCTGTTTCAAGCACCCATTATGCATTCATCTACCTTGTAGTGAAAAACCTTTTCCTGGGATTATACTTTTATATTAATTGAACTAATGGCATGTAAAATTGATAGAGAATCGAGAAAAGTTTTAAAAATGGAAAAAGACTGGAATAACCCACCAGAAAAACTAGGAAAAACTTGATTCAAGTCGCTGCAAAATAGGGAGAGAGCCAGAGAGATATAGGCAAAAATATGTGAAATCCACAAAAATAGGTAAAAACTGATAAAAGCTGGTAACAACTGATAGACATCGGGAAAAGGAAAATTGAATAACATAGTAATTATTAGACCAAATTGGTAATAACAGGTATAAAATCAGAGAAACGGGTATAAATCGAGAAAAAGTGACAATCGAAGGAAATCAGGAGGATTCTAAAAAAATCTAGATGGATCCGGAAATCATCGAACAATCAGGTAGAATACGAATAAGCAACACAGGCGAAGAGGACTGGGTAAATCGTTACAAAGAGCTTTGGTATAATGAAAATGCAGACGAAATAACAACACAAGGGTAAGACGTAAGACGTTTGGATGATATAGATCTAACAGAACTGACAGAAGCCTTTAAGGTTACAAAAAATAGAAAACAATTGATATGAATTGTATCAATACAGAACTTTGGACATACGGTAGAGTTATGCTACACCTAAGGTTACTACACTTATTTAAGAAATGCTGGGCGAATTGCACTATCCCTGGCGACTACAAAAAAGTGAAAGTAACCTCGCTGTACAAGAAAACTGACTCAAAATTACCAAGGATTTAGGTTAGTTTATACCACCTGTAAAATACATATATGCCAGGATACTGAATGATAGACTGAAAAACTATAACAGAACAACCAATAAAAGAACAATCACAATACAAGACATTATAGATAAATACACAGAATACAATAGAGAAACGTATATAAGCTTCATATACTTTGTGAAGGTTTTTGACATTGTAAACAGATATAAATTAAGGAACATAATGAAAGAACAGAGGTATACAAAACACTTAATAAGCGCAACATAAAATTTATACACTGACAACAAAACTACTATAGAGAACTATAGAAGAGTGGAAAACGAAGTGCCCTGAAAGAATACATCTTGACCAAGATACCACCCTAAATTCTACTTTATATGCTGTTAAGCTAGTACTTTTAGCCAAAATGGAAAAATATACACCCTACAAACAAGCTGTAAAAAATACGATATGGCAATATCAGCATGCAAAAATAAAACCATGGCTTTCTCAGATAAATATCCAGTTGGGACAAAGATTGGCGTAAACGATGAAGTACTGAAACAGGTAAAACACTTCAATACTTAGGCTGCAACATATCTTATGACAGAAGCAAAGATATAGAAGAAAAACTGAATAACTTCTAAATGAAATTTTACAAGATGATAGCTATTCTAACCTTTTTATATGGTTGTTAAAACGTGGACAACAAAGAAGAAAGAAGAAAATAGGAGACAAACACAAGAAATTGAATTTCTAAGCAGAGTAAGCACAAAATTAGACAAAATTAGACAGACTAAGAAACAGAGACAATATAAACAAAAAATACAATACAATACTAAATGGAAAGAACATGTGAACAAATGAACGAAAATAGGACTTCAGAGCCAGATTTTAACAATGCTCTGGAAGAAGAGATATCTGAAGGCCGAAGAAAAGATGGGTATCGTAGTGCCTAAAACCTGAAGTGAAAAAGTGGAAATTCGGAAATAGTGGAAAAAGCTGGAAGAAATTTATAACATCTTCACATACCATAGGAAAAACAGAATATTCGGAGAACATTGTAATGACAGGAAAAACTGTGGAAAAATCGGATAAGACAAGAAATATGAAAAAAAAAAACGGGCAAAACAGTAATCCTCTAAAAAATCGATAAAAACTTCTTTGGTACAATTATTAGATAAAAGAAAATTGAAAACATTCAGAAATGTCTGGAAATATCGACAAAGAATTGAAAGAATCGGAAAAGATAGGAGTAAACATGTACATAACAGTGTACTTCTGAGCTCGAGACTGGTAGTATCTTATTTTGCTTCAAATCTTCTGGGCCAACTGTCTTTGTCTTCATAATAGCTATTCTCTTTATGAATGAGATAAATAGATGTGTTTCGAACCTTGTCAGAGAAAGTGCAAATGTTATTTGTCTGGCATGCCACTGTCACTACACAGGAAAGATGGCAAATTCAAACTGATTCTTTCGGTATCCCGTTATTTCCCAAGGCAAATCCCCCTTTTCTGGCTCCAAGCAACGTCAGCGTGCGGTATTAAATTCACGCGGATCTGCAGGATTTCTATTGTATGGACGCGCGAATCCAAAATTGAATACACCTCGTAAATTGAAACAAACTGGAGCACACTGGGAGGATTTCAAACGCAAACTTTTGCTATCTCGATTGGCGCAATACTGCTGCATATCGTGTAATCAATTTACATGACATGTCTTTTTCTTATGTATGAAAAAGCTTTAGATAATGCGAAATAGCTCAATAGTCGTAACAATGTTAATTTATTTTAGAAGGTGACACGAGCGATCTTCCTAAACTAACCTCATCTCCATGTTCAGCTTATGCAGATGGCACCAAAATTTACAATTCAGTTATGAACTCCACTGTACTTCAAGAGGATCTGAATATAGTTAGCCTTTGGTCAGAGCATTGGCTCCTCCCTCTCAATCTCGTCAAGTGCTGCGTTCTCCATCTGGGTAAGATCCAAGATTACCATATAAAATCGGCAACCAGACCATCGAAACAGTTTACAGTCACACCGATCTAGGAGTAATAGTCACAGATAGGAGACGTCAGTACCTGTTCTTTGTTATATAAAACTTACGACCCATTTTGGAATTTGCCGGTCCTAGTTGGGATCCAGTTCTCATGCGCGACAAGAACTTCTTAGAAGTTGTACAACGACGTGCGACGCGGATTCCCTTTGGTATCCAAAGGCCAAGTTATGATGAACATCGTGTGTTATTTGACCTATCAACGTTTGCTGCCCCAGAAGACTGCGGAGCGACCTCATTATAACATATAAAGTCATAAATAATAAATAACCTGTTCACTGTAGACCTCTCACCTTATCTATACCGCCTGTCGCGAAGCAACCTCAGAGGCCACAACTTCAAGTTGCAGAAAGAATATTTCCGCACTTCAGTTACTTGTACTCTACTCAATATTGTAATATAATAATAATGGCTCAGGACGTCAACGAGTCGATTGACACTACTTTCAATCCCCATTTGGGTTTCTGCTGAAAAAGAAGTCAAGCCGGAATTTCTATACAGAGTGTCCCAGCTAAAATTTACCACCCACCCTCTCAGAAATGATAAAAAAAATTAAAAACACCCTGACACGTCGATTTGTATTTCGAGGGGGCGCTCATGATTGTACCATCAGCCCTCTCACCTCCAGCAACCCTTACTTCAGAATCTTAAATGAGACTACCATGCTACTTGTGATACATCATTTTGAAGGGAATTGATTGATAAATACAACAGTGTCATCGGACTAAGGATTGATTCAATATTACGGAAGTTAGTGGTGATTATAAAAATGAAGTATTATTTTCATTACCTGAAATATTATCGTAAGGAAGGTTCCAAGTGGGAGCCCTTTTGTTTCATACAGACCTCAGGCGATATTCAAAATGTCTTCGCGTCAACAAAAATATCTTGATCATCTCGAATATGACTGTAAACCCCACAATCTCTCACCTACTTGGAAACGACGACAGTTTACATGTAGGCCAGTGCTGAGAAATTAATGAAGTTGCTTTGATTATCACCTGAACGTCTGTATGAAACGAAAGGGCTCCCATTTGGAACCTTTCTTACGATAATATTTCAGGTAATGAAAATAATACTTCATTTTGATAATCACCCTAACTTCCGTAATATTGAATCAATCTTCAATCCGATGACACTGCTGTATTTATCAAGGAAATCCCTTCAAAATGAGATGTATTACAAGTAGCATGGTGGTCTCCAGTAGCGTAACAGATTCGGGGCCCCCGGCAAGATACTTCCCGGCCCCTCCCCCCCTCAAGAAATCTTTAAAGGCTTCTTTTTTTATATATTATGCATATACAGGGTGGGCCAATAGTGCGTGGACGGAGGATTGTGGGCTTACTGAAAAATATTCCAAAAATCTGTCACTTGATCATGGTAGGGACCCTTGAGGGCTATAACGTAAAAATATTTTCACTTAAATTCTGACGTCTATACAGGGTGATTCATATCAAACTTACATTTTTTTGAATGGAACCCCTATATATTATTGCATATTTGGATTCCTTGGTCAATTCTAGTGTGACTTTATGTATCACACATGGAACTTTAAACGAACCGTTTAGGCGCAAATCACCATTTTTGATATAAGTAGGTATCAGAAAAAAATTGAATATCGCAGCGATTATAAAACTTAGAAGGCCCTGACTTTGCGGTACGACTAAGCATGAAATGCGTCACCTAAGGTCAGACGGCTAAATTTGAATTCTTTTTGTACTTGAAGAAATCAGAGGATAAATTAAGGAAACTTCAATCACAGATAACTTGTCTTTTTCAAATAGGAATGCCTATTTTGGTTTAAGGAATCAAATGTAAAATTTGATTACCTTTCTAACGATATAGCGTTCTTGATATCAATCTTTTTTGGTTTTCATTTTATTTCAAATTTTCAGTCAAATCGGCGTTTTTCAATTTTCCTGCATGCTAGCAACCCAGCAGGCCATGAAAAATAAACAAAAGCTCGTTAATACGGAAGAAAGCAACTAACTTGGTAGAAAGATGCAAACTAACCTGAGCAACGAGGCAAGATTATCAAAATTCCTTACAACATATTAGCTCTAACCAGAAACAATAGTGGTAATAAGAACACTCATTTTTCACAGCCTACTAGCTACTATCCAATTTCCAAAGTCAGTAAAAAAATATTTAATCAAAGGAAAACTACTAGTGATTGTTGCTGGCAGTAGAATATCTATGTCTTCTGAATAAATGTTCACATTTAATGCTATGAAAACATAGCCATCTCCATAAGTCAAAAGTAATGATACCTTTGGCTGGAACCCTTCAAATTCTTCTTCTACTTATTAGAAAAATCGTGGAAAATGAAACTTGATTTGCAGTCTGTTTGAATTGTAAAACATAATTTAGTTTGTAGAAAACTACATTAAATAATCGCAATTATAACATAGCGTAATTAAAAAATTCTAGCAATTATTTCAATAGATGTTCAGAATACTCCAGTTGGAGATATCTTTACTTTTGACTTAACTAAACGGAAATGACTAATTTTTTTATCCCATTAAATGTGAAATTTCATTCTAAACACGTTAGACTGTAAGCAAAAATCGCTGGTAGTTTTCCTTTTGTTTCAAAATTTTTAATCGTTTTGGAAAGTTGTCAAGCTCTAGTAGATCTCAATAGCTAGTAGGCTGTGAAAAACAAACACTTCTGTCATACTCCAGCTACTCATTGACATTAGATATCTTGCCGCTGCTGTATCCGGTTAGAGCTGATATGTTGTAAGAAATTTTCATAATCTTACCTCGTTGTTCTAGTTAGTTTGCATCTTTCTACTAAGTTAGTTGGTTTCTTCCATATTAACGAGCTTTTGTTTATTTTTCATGGCCTGCTAGGTTGCTTTCAAGCAGGAAAGTTGAAAAACACCGATTTGACTAAAAATTTGAAATAAAATGAAAACCAAGAAAGATTGATATCAAGAACGCTATATCGTTAGAAAGGCAATCAAATTCTACATTTGATTCTTTAAACCAAAATAGGCATTCCCATTTGAAAAAATCAAGTTATCTGTGATTGAAGTTTCCTTAATTAATCTATCGATTTCTCAAAGTACAAAAAGAATTCAAATTTAGCCGTCTGACCTTAGGTGACGCATTTCATGCTTAGTCGTACCGCAAAGTCACGGCCTTCTAAGTTTTATAATCGCTGCGATATTCAATTTTTTTCTGATACCTACTTATATCAAAAATGGTGATTTGCGCCTAAACGGTTCGTTTAAAGTTCCATGTGTGATACATAAAGTCACACTAGAATTGACCAAGCAATCCAAATATGCAATAATATATAGGGAGTTCCGTTCAAAAAAATGTAAGTTTGATATGAATCACCCTGTATGGACGTCAGAATTTAAGTGAAAATATTTTTACGTTATAGCCCTCAAGGGTACCTACCATGGTCAAGTGACAGATTTTTGAAATATTTTTCAGTAAGCCCACAATCCTCCGTCCACGCACTATTGGCCCACCCTGTATACAGGGTGAGTACCAAGTTGATTCTTTTTTTAAACTGTGTATAGAAGTCGTTAAAATAAACAACTATTTCAAATAACTTTTATCCGAAAACTGAAAAATAAGCGAAATACAGCACCAACAAAATTTAGTCTGGATCCTGGTCTGGACTTGTGTATTCTAACGAACCTAGTATCTTTATGTCTAGTTTTTTACTCGAACTTTTGTCATCAGGCATTGTATGTATCAATTAGTGCACTAGTCACTTTCAGTTTATCGTAGTTAATTCTAAATGGTAAATCGTAAAAGTTGCGTTATAATAATAAGCCGCCTTTACCATAAGAATTACCTATTTAGTATTAACAAAGTTAAACAGAAAGTGACTACTGCACTATCTGACAGGTGGAATGCCTAATCGATAAGACAAAAAACCGAGCAAAAAACCAAACATAAACACACTAGGTAGGCACGTCTTGACACACAAGCCTAGATTTACATTTTTTATTTCGGATCTTGTTTATTTTTCAGTTTTCTGAAAAAATTGAAAATCTAGTTTATTTCAACGACTTCTATACACAGTTAAAAAAGTATCAACTTAGGTCTCACCCTGTATATATTAAAGAGAAAAGTTTAAGGTTGTGGCCAACATTTTGAGGGGGTCACTGCATAAAGGAGAGTGCCAAGCTTTCAACAATATTTATTTCCATCTTTAGCGCTTTAACGTTGAGGCTTGCTCGCAAAAATAGCAATGTGCGTTGAATCACAACCTTTCAAATGCAATTCTAAAAAAAAAAATGTCAAAAAATATTTGGCTGATTGAACTCGGGGTTTTCCACCACGCAGGTCACACAAACAACCAAAATATAGGTGCAAAATATAAGCTAAAAACGACCTTTGGATGATTAGATCACCCGAAAAATTACAAAATTCGTGGTTTGATTTTTCGACTTAAACTTTTTTTAGAAGGTCGTTGTTTAGTTTTTGACCTATGCTGTCTTGCCGTATTTCTCCATTTACTGTGCATACTGCGCCGATTTTTAGGGTTTAGATTAAAATGCAATACTGTCCCACTTTTTCAATGTAATAAGTAATACCATGTATCATGGGGTTCATAGGTATTACTTGTACAAACATACATACAGGGGAAGCAACCTTTCAATTTAGTACTTTTTTGTTGCACAAGCTATGGAGCGTGAGGAACCTGGGCCTCCAAGACTACGGGGCCCCCAAAACCACGCCCCCCCCGCCGCAGCTGCGGCCCTGCGGGCCCTTAGTTGCGCCAGTAGTGGTCATTTAAAATTTTGAAGTGGGAGTTGCTGAGGGTGAGGGGGTTGAGCACAGTGATGACGTGTTCGGTAGAACAGTTCCGCCTCGAAATAAAAATCGACGTGTCACGGCGATTTTTATTTTTTTGTTTCATTTTACAGATAAGGTGGGCGGCAAATTTCAGCTGGCACACACTGTATAATCCGAATATGCATGGAATGTGTGGTATAAGCTCAAACACCCCGACGATTTTTTTGAATTATTAGTAAACACCCTAAGTAATCGCGACTCATACAATTTAAAATTGCGCATTTGCAAGTTACATCAACGCATGCACAGTCCAGTCCAGTGTTATTCTCCATTAATATTCATCCGGTCCTGGACAGTCAAGCGGCTAGCGCTGAGTCATTATGCCGACGAAGCCCTATTTCCAAACGTAAATATTTAATCAAATTTTGACGGAGGCAGCAGCCACCGGGAGTTCTGCATTCTACGAAATATGGCGAACGCCGGCGTCGTTTTGATGTGAAGTCGCTCATAAAATTAATGCTTTATGAGCTACATGCCCGGTGCATTTCTATTGCCGCCAACAAATGCTCAACAATGGAGGCTATTCTGTCACTGCTCCGATATATTACTCTAGAGCTCAGACGGCATCCGAAATGATCATTACGCAAGTTTTTTTACTTCCTGCACCGATAGGTATCTATCTGCATAATGGCAATCCAAATCGGTCTGTCTGTTGGTCAGTCTCTCTGCCTGTCTGTTGGAGTTCCTCTAACCTCGTAATCTCAGTAACCGCTGCATGGATTGCGATGAAATTTGGGTAGCGATATGCTGTGGGATTGTAGTAGGTAACGCTGCTATAGTTTTGAAAATGGGCGCATGGGCAGCCGAGTAATTGGCAAAAAACAAAAAAAAATATATATTCCTCAAACTTTGTTTTCAGGCGTTTTATGGGTTTCTGATAATTTTCTACTCTCTTTTGGGAGAGTGAAATTGGGGCGGTTGGGAGGTGACGGACTGTCAAGCTGAAAAATTTGTTGTATTCATTGACCTCTGGGAGAAAAACCTAGCGGCATAATAAACTTTCTTATGTTTATTTAAACATTGCCCCGCCTATTACAGAAATCAAGGGACATAGAATTTTTTGATGTATATTTACAAGTATTGCTTTACATAGATCGTTATGTACTGTGCAACCCGAACATTGCTTAATTCATTTTCCGTCGTTTTGTCATTGTGTCTGTCTGTCTGTACGGTCTGTCGGTCTGTCTGTTGGCGTTTTTTCAGTCGTGCAATCTCTGTGCTTGGATTGTGATGAAATTTTAGTAGCTATATGCTTTGTGGTCGTAGTATGTAGTGCTGCTGGAATTTTAAAAATCGGTGCATTGGAGACGGAGAAATTGGCAAAAAACAAAAAATTATCAGAACCCCTCTAAACTTTGTTTTTAGGCGTTCCAACAGTTCGTGATCATTTTCCATTTGTTTTAGGAAGAGGATGAAATTGAGATGGTAGAGTATTTGAAAACTCAAACATTCGTTGTATTCATCAAGTTCCTACTCTACACTGCTCTGAAAAAAAAATTGAATCTGGCCTCTACACTGCTCTAAAAAAATTGACATGACTTTTAGACCTATCAGTTTGTTGCGTTTGAATTTTATATCTGTGGAATAATCTGATACCATACATATTACAATTCTACCGTGTAACTTGGGAAACTATTAATTCAATTGTGATGAAATTTTAACACCGCATCATTACCGTGAAGAAAATGGTAACAGTGTATCGGCTCAAATTTTCAGATATTTCATAGGTCTTCAGGCACCTCCCTCAGGGGAAGTCATTGTCTATCTAGTGGCTAGTGTAGGGATAGAGGAACCCCAATTTTTTTGTCAGCACCGATAATGTGTGGGAAGTGTATAGCCAAGACGCCATTTTTATCTTTTCTGTCCATATTATTATTATTATTTTATTATTATTATTAGCTACAGGTAATGGCCACCC
The DNA here is from genome assembly GCA_951848785.1 of Callosobruchus maculatus. Taxonomy (NCBI): domain Eukaryota; kingdom Metazoa; phylum Arthropoda; class Insecta; order Coleoptera; family Chrysomelidae; genus Callosobruchus; species Callosobruchus maculatus. Next base: position 13,958,661 of record CATOUR010000041.1, on the reverse strand, counting down.
TTGAAGGTTATAGCTTGTATAAGGATATTGGCTCAGGATTAATACCTAACATTAAATTTTGACACTTGATTTTCATGACACACAATTCAGCGGTTTTTCTTATACCCGCGGCTCCTCTAATATTATTTGCCTTCGGTTACTGTTCCGGTAATGTCTTCTGGTCTGCGCATGTCTCATTCATTTCAAATTTAGTCACTGCCAATAAGTTTTTTCCCCATTTCTTCTCACTAACAATTTCGACGACGTTTTTTCTGTCCGTATATTTTGAGAAAGGCCACAGAGGTCGCCAAAAACTTAAATAAAGTGTATTTCAAGCATATGTGGCTATTACTAGAAGGCCATTCGAAAATTGAAGATCGAGGTCACCATAGGATATGTTTTTGAACTCACACTATACAAACCGCTTTTCTACTGTAACCATAGTAGCGGTTTTGCGTTCACTGCTTTTATATATTATGCTAGATTTTAGTTTTCGGCATATGATAAAATCATTAAGAAGGTGTTTTTATCGCTTCTGCCCATATCTCTTGACATGTCGATACCTATGTAAGAAACGTTTGTTTTATCACGACGACCTTAAGGTGAAGTCTCAAAGTATGCAATAGAAGCATGAAGGCAAACCAAGACCACAGCTCCAAGTGACTTCCGTTTGTTTTCTCAATATACCTACATAAGTATAGTAAACGTAAGTATCTGCCGTACTATATTAATTGAATACGATGTCAAACTCACTTTTGTAGAGAAAACCGCAAAGAATGAAGGTGGATTCCACAAAGCACAGATAATATCAGTGGCAAAGGATATAAGTATAATACTATAGGACTAGCTCTTCAGCTACAGAATTTACATATTTGTACCATAACAATATATCATAGATAACAGTATGGTGATACGAGGTCAGTATTCTAAGTGTAACCGATTTAAAATTTTCACTCGGGCACCCACGTCAGCAATTTTGCTCTACTCTAAATCCATTAGCCCGTTTAACATAATTTATGGGGTCAGAGCAGTTTTCGATGTGAGAGATTACTTTAATCAGTATTCAACAGGCGATGCCACATACATCTTTTTTGTCGGCCCTCCTTATTCGAATGGAAGTTTAATGGCCCTTGGGAATTCCTCCAGAAACACACGCATTTCATTTTGATGAGGGCGTTGTCGGTAATTTCGCCAAAAATTTCAAGAGTAAGTTCTTAAAATACGGGGATATATCCAGTATATGAAAAGACTGATGCTGTAACTTCTTCTTTCAAAAGTGTTTTTCAATAAGGGTAGGTCAATGTTGAAATGGAATAAAACAAGTTGAGTGAAGATAAAATCGATTAGATATAAAGAATGGAGAAAGTATTATCAACCACTATTGAACATATCCATCAACACAATTTCAGAAAAGAAATTATAATACTAAGAGAACAGGAAACGTCGAACCAGTAATATTGAAGCATTCTCAGGTGATTTTGGAGTATTCTGCAGCATTGTTTGCTAAACGTTTACAAGAATACGTACCTTCACAACAAAAAGGAGCTTCTCCATTTACAAGAAAGCGGACAAGAAATATTCTAAAAACTACAGAGGGTAGTGCGTTACCTCTTCTATGGACGGCTGCACGAGAAAGTTTTGCAGAACACAATTGAGCAAGAAATAGAACCTTGAGGACCAATGTAGATTTAGAGCTCAATATAATATAATAATGAACTACTTTTCCTATTTATAGACCTAAAGAAGGCGTATATCACAGATAGAAATCTGAAATCGGAATATAAGAATATCTATTGTTTGAATGTTATTCTGTTGACGTAAACAACATTTATTTTGCTGAAACTTTTGTTGTTTCGACGGCCATTTCATTATTTGATAACAGTAAATCGTGTTATTTCAATGAGCCCTATGATTTGTTTCACTTGATTTTTTTTTACTATAACAAGAACCGTTAGGTACAAACAATTCGCTGTTTGATTGAATAGAATTGATATGATAAGATAAGTGCGCGTGCGTCTAAAATTACGCAACACTGGCTACAGTGGGGCACGTCACAGAACCGCTGCCGACGCCGCGCACCATTACACGCTCGCGGGCCAATTGCCAAAACAAGTGAGGCGTTTTTCATTTCGCTGTTGTCTAAGTTATTCTGAAATATTTGCAGAGCTCAGTGGTTATAGAACTTATAGAAGTTTTGTGAAAGCTGAAAGTTCCTGAACCAAGTCTGATGGTGTCTGCAGTTCTGCACTGAACATCTTATATTTCGTCATGGACGATGTCAGGTCATTATTAGTTCAGTTGGGACTAGACCATTTGATATCTCGTTTTGAAGGTGGGTAGAAGTGATTTTTTTCCTGCACCTGTTGAATATGTCCCGAACTGAGCACAGTGAATATATGGTATGCTGTTCATTATCCAAACCACAGTACCTAATGATTTTATACATACTCTAAATCCATTCTTGTTAAGATTGCAGGCATTTATAAGCAAGCAGATTGCGCGGATATTGTTTTGTTGTAACCAAATTATGTTTTGGTGGTACATACCTCGCTCATATTTTGTTGAAGTTAATAGATTTGAGATTAAATCCAAACAAAAGTTTGTTTAATTTGACCCCTGTGTTTATTTGTCAAAAAAGCTTCTCTTCATGTTTTATTCACTATAGATTTTTGCATTTGTATTTTTCATCATTTAGATAAGGCTATATTCACCAAATATTTTTTTATTATATACATATAATCACCGACATAATATAATCCACAGTGTTGAAGGCAACTGTCTTTGATTTTTAAGGTATGACAAAATACATAGTGTACTTTGGTTGACTTAAATTCCCATTCATGAACAATCAGGGGAAGGGCAGTCTACTTCACATATGTTTGTATACCTATACATATGCTTGCATTCTCAAGTCGTTTATCGATTATAATCATCAATTCAAACATTCTTTTTAGAACATAAATTTAACAACTTCTTGGCAGTAGTGAAATCTTTGGAAACAAGTGACATCAAGGATCTGATCCCAGCACTAGGAGACAGGAAAAAATTTATTTCACATGTGAATAATCCAAAGGATACACAAAATGATGTGAGCATGTTGCAGTTTTTTCTTTTTAACATTGTGGAGAAACAAAATTTAGTTAATCACCATTAGTTAGGTAATGTAATAAATAGATAGACACTAAAAAAATTAGTACTCATATTCTTGTCATTCAACATTTCTTAATGATGATAAGAAGGGCGTTACTGACAAAAATATAAATAAGCACATTTTTGAACATTAGGATTTGATTTTTTCTTTTAAATCCATTACTATGTAACTACAAAATTGTCATTATCTACATTAAATTTTTCTACATTATACCAAGCATTTTCATCTGAGCAGATTCAAATACAATGTATTTACGTATTTGTAGATGATGGGTATCCATATAGATTTTTTTTTATTTTCCTTGATTTCTATATAGATTATATATTACTAAGTCTGCAACAGAGACTGTTCATTTTTAGTTTATTTGTGTTTCCATATCACTTGCACACATAATTGCATATATTTTTATGCTATTTTTTTTAGAAAACCGGAATTTTAATTAAAGTATTTATTTTTTATTGGAATTATAGAGATATTTATATTTATGTTATCGTTGAAAATAAATATTTTCATTGATTTATGATTTTTACTCATAAACCCGATGTCTCCATTATGCTAAACTTGAAATTCCACTACTGTCTCTTGTGTATGTGCTCTGTTATCAGATGAATATACATATAGTTAACTAGTCCAACACTTTTACTTCATAAATCTTGACAACTATATGCATTTTTTAATTGAAATGTGGACTATAGTTGACTACCTCTTATAGATAACTGAATAAAATATTTATTTAACTATAAACAACTAACATTTCCATGAAAGCTATAGTAGCCTGGATATAACAATACGTTTACTCCGTATAAACAATTATTTGTTTGCTTTACTAAACTATAGTGATACCTTCAAAAATATGTTACATTGATATAAATAATCTATATTTTTCAAGGAAACAAATATGTGCTTTGGAAAGTCAAACAAAGTAGTTATTTCATTGAAAAACTGATTTACTTGGCCCTATACCAAAGCACAAATTTATTTGGGTGAATTATTTTTTTTTTGTTTCAAACAATCTTTTCTATCTGTGAATAGCGCGCCGGTCAACAGGCTATGGGAAGCCATAAAAATAAACGGAACCTCAAATATCTATATTGATGTGGTATAAATATTCTATCACAGACACTGTCAGTAAAATAGAAAACGGTAACGAGATATTCAATGACTTTGCTGTTAATAAGAGGCTACCTCAGAGCTGCAGCCCATGCCCTACTTCATTTAAAGTACACCTGAATGGCGCTCTTAACCAGTGAACAAAGAGGTGTTCGATGGGAGTCCAAATCGGGAATAAAAACATCTACGCCCTACTTTTTTGATGACGACCAGATAGTATTGGCCGAAGACGAATAATACGAAAACTTATCGAGGAATATGAAAAATGGGGATTGGAATTAAACACAGACAAGACCTAATATTTGGTAGTCGGAAAATAGAGACAAGACATGGAAACACCAATAGAAAAAATAAAAGGAACATTGGAATACAGAGATGAGAATCATATAATAAAAAAAAAATAGAAAAAAGGGAAAGCATTGACGAAACAACTAAGCCCTCTGTTGCGAAGCAAATAGTCGCACAAAAAAATCAGAATGTTTAGGTCTCTAGTAGAAAGCTACTTGACGATTGGACCCGAGGTATGGACCTTAAATGAAGTATGAAGCGTAGAATCAATACAGTAGAGAACAGCTTTCGGAGGAGATGTAGAGTTACCATAAACGACAGGGTAACAAGTGAATAACTAAGTAGATGAATGGAGGTGGAAAAGACGACAACAGAGACGTTTGTTAGAAATTAGTTATTGAAATCCATCGAAAAAAATGATTTGGAGCAAGGGTATGCGATAAAAGTGTATGTTCGGTTAGGTAGAACACTATACGAAAGACCTAAAATGATTGAAACTGTATATACAGATGATAGTTGATCACGACGTAAAGTGTAGATGTGGGGTAAAATATTTAAAGACGGTTAAGAATCAGAGACGAACCTTCACCCGGTCGACCACAAACTGGGCCAAGTGCCACAAAAATTGCAGAAATTAACGACTTGGTATAAATAGATCGACGGATTGGCATACATCGAATTTCTCATGCTAATTTGTCTTTTGGTTCGACAATTTTATTTTAATTTGGATAAAAAAACATGTTTATAATACAATTATGTTTCTGTAACTATGTAGTATTCAGGCAATTATTATATATTCGACCATTTTGTAGTAGGTGAAGATATTGACCTTATATTTTGGGGTTGTGAAGAATTCTTGGGGAGCTTCAACAGTATATGCCACAAGACCCCTCGCCCTTTCCATTTAATTCTTTTTTCGAAAGTTTCATTTGTCAGTTTTACTGCAAAATATAGTACTCATCCATGAATTTCATTATCCCAAGTTTCATTTTTTTTGAGTTGAGCTGTTCAAAAAATAAAAGGGGGCACATTAAAAAAAAGCTCTGTATAATCGAATACAGAAGTATGTTCATCCTAAGTGTGTTCATCTCTCCTACCCGCAGAAGTGACAACTACATTCTACAGCAGTAGTGTAGACGAAGGTCGTCAGTGAAAAGTAATATCACCAGGGAGGTGACGTTTCACAGGAACAAGGGTATTTTCATTTGGAAGTCCCTATTCTCACGGCTTTCATCAGAATATACATACTCTCTGGAGACCATCTGCTAGAATAATTATTCCAGAAACAACGTTCCACGACATGACATTATGCCTCGAGGTTATTATCACTTTGTATGAATAAGTGTTGTATCTGCCCCAGTCGACAGCTCATATGGTGCGTTTTAACATGGCAGTTTTAGAAGGAACAACTCATTCTAAAAATAAAGGATAACTACTGAAAGTTATGAATACTATTTTGGGAACGACTTGTATGAAGCAACATAAAAGAACAGTATATTATTGAAACAAATTTACTCGAAGGAATTTCAGAAAGTTGGGCAACATCAACACAGCCTGTTACAACTAACAGGCTAGAAGACAGTATCGTGAGTCTTTAAAAAAGATAAAGGTGATGTGCTGCCAAGTGTTATGGCATCCCGCATCATGATGAATCTACTAAGTCCAGCGTCCATCTGACCTTACGAGAATAGAGCGATTCGTGGAGAACAATATCACCAAATCGTCATTCAAGGAGGAAAGAGCCAAAGATTCCTCAAGTTTAGATAATAGACTCTCACTAATTATCACAGAAAGGGATGACTGAAGTTAAATTTTCGCCCCATATTCTGCTGGTGTCCTTCATTGACGCATCATACTCAAAGCAGCTTGGATCCTGGAGAGCAGGCTTTTGCCTGGAGAGAAAAGGATTGCAGCGAAGCTTTGTGCTGGGGAGCTGCACGACTGTCTTCCAGGTGGAGGTCTCCGCTATATTGATGGTGGCACGCTCGTCTAAAGTCGAACAGTGTTCAGAGCAAAGCATGTATATACAAATACACCCTGACAGCCAGGCAGCTCTAAAAGCGATGGCAGCTGTTGCCCTTCAGAAACTATCAAGTCATAGGAAGGTGATCCTGCTGATGGTCCCTGGACACATTGGTATACCGGCTAACCAGGGAGTGGAGTGTCCAGTTAGGATAGGGGTCGGCAGCACCTGCATCGGCCCAGAAACAATGCTTGGAATTAGCAGGCTCATGTTGCCCTGGACAACTGGGTCTACAAGGAACTGGTGAAAGCCTGGTTAGAGAAAGAGATGACTGCAGGCAAAATAAAAGATTCGTAGTGGGCCATGATAAAAGCCGCTATGGCTTCTGAATAAAGGCAGAGGGAGGCTCAACCCTTTGATGGGGGTTCTCACTGGTTATCGTCGGCTGAATAGACATTTGTCACTCATGGAAGAGGACCCCATTTGCTCCAGATGCTGGAAGGAGGACGAGACAGCGTTCCACTTCCTGGGCAGATGTGCTGTGTATCACAGCCTCAGGGTTCAGATATTCGGCACGACGGAGTTCAGGGAGGAGTCACTTTATTCAGAGAGATGGTCAGATTAACTGACTGTCGTTAAGAGGTCTGGTGGGTTCGACAAGGAGCTTTCTAGGACGTAGGCTTTAGAGTTTTCAGTGTTGGTTCAGTGAAGTTGGCAAAAAGAGAGAGATGGCCCACTTGCCTGGCTTCGTCCTTCCTATCGCTATTACTAGTCCGGCTCTCTCTCTATATTAAAACAAAATCTGTAGCATAGCCTCCCATGAACACCAGTCGCTTAGAAATAGTATTACTCATTAGATAAAAGTGCTAAATTCTACTTTACATCTCAGGGAACACTGGTTGTTTTTCATGGATTTCGGTTAATGACTGAAACTATAACTTTCCTTCACTACGTTTCGGTTCATTTTAATCTACACCATCTTCAGATGTGTTAATTTCAGATGTTGGTTACATTTCTGTAAAATTGTTTTGTTTGTGAAACAGCCTCTACGGGTTGAGAGAGCTGAATGACCAGTACGGCGTTTCTTGGAATAATCTAACAAACCATATTTATAATTTATATAAACCATATTTATAATTTATATAAATATGGTTTGTTAGAAGATTCCACTTTAAGAACATCTGTGTATTTTACAATATCCTAAAAACGCCGTACTGGTCATTCAGCTCTCTCAACCCATAGAGGCTGTTTCACAAACAGAACAGTTTTACAGAAATGTAACCAACATCTGAAATTAACACACCTGAAGATGGTTTAGATTAAAGTAAACCGAGACGTAGTGAAGGAAAGTTATAGTTTCAATCTTTGACCGTAACCCATGAAAAACAACCATAATCTATAGTCGCAGTCACTAGAAAAATAAGCATAAATATCTCAAGGAACTGTTTATGGATGCACTATGGTCCTTGAAGGACCCCTGCTAGGAATTAGGAGACGCCAGGTCAATCTCGCTTTAAGTGAATCAGCCTACAACCAACTGGGAAGTGTCTGATTAGAAATAGATAACTGCAGGAAAACAAAAAGGTTTATAGTAAACTCGGATAGGATCGTATGATATGACTTCTGAGCACAGTCAGGTAATCGACCTTTGTTGGAGGTTCTTACAGTCCATTGCCAGCGGACAGGTATCTGTCACCCATGAATGTGTTAAAAGAGAAGAAGGCAAAACTTCGTTTCACGTCCTGGTCAGATGTGCTGTATACAACAACCTCACTGTTGAAATATTGGTACATTAACCTTACTGCGGATGTTGATACATTCAGTTTGAAGGAGTACTTTAGGATAATATGCACCCATCCTGTCACATAGCTAGCTAGGATACTTTTTACATGTAAACCACAAGGGCTACTCACGTGTCGTCGACTTAGTTCTATGGACTCACCTGAAAAAGAAGAGGAACATTTGTTAATCAATTAATATTTATAAATTAAAGCAGGGATAAAATGATGGCCTATGATTGGAGAACTGTTTTTCCGAATATGTACATCGGGACAAAAAAATCAGCATAAAATGTTAAAATCTGCACCAGTTCATTTTACAACTGTCCTCATTTCAAGCAGTAAAAGCTGTAAAAAGTGCTGTTTTATAGAGTGAATTTAATCGCTGTGAGTCATAAAGTTGCTTTAACGACGAGCAGTTTTTAAGCTTCCTGTAATGAAGAAGCGATGCTGAAAAGCCACAATTTCACTTGGAAGGTTAATTACAAGTAGGCATTGCTGCAAAGAACTAGAGTTTGCTTTAGCACTGCGGAATTTTGTTTGTCCGATACAATAGCATATCTCCTAATTTGCTAAAATAGTAAACTTTTCCCAACTAAGAAAGGTAGTATGAGGAATCAGTGAAATCAGTCACTATTTAGTGATCTATAGTTATAATAAAAACTTACGTATCGACCACCTTTATAACCATCATCAAATGCAAAATATTTGTTAGAAAGAAATTTGAACTACCACCTCTATTGATTGATCGCTGACACAAAGTAAGTTCTACTTTTTTTGACAGCTTGGGATCTTATTGGATACATTGTTGTTAATGATGGAGTATAAGAAGGATAAGAAGCAGTAATGCATGATAGAGAGAATAGAGAGCAGACAGAAATAATTCTGCCGGTGCGCCATCTGGTACCCGAAGGTAAAGGCAACCAAAGGAAGTCGCTGCCAGAACAGCAGCATACTTCTTGGTGGAACGCCACGGCGCGTCCTCTTTGAGCCACCAGAGAAGCGCGGATTCTATATGCCGCTGCATATTAAAGCCGATGTACGAGGGCTGCTCTATATCTCCGTCAATCCACCAGTACGCAGACAGCTGTTTCACGCTTATTAGCGATCATCAGTGCGCCATAGGTCGATTGACGGAAATGGAGAGCATCAATTTTTCCATGTTTACTAAACATGTAAAACATGTGAGAGCAGACAGAAAGAATTCTGCCGGTGCGCCATCTGGTACCCGAAGGTAAAGGCAACCAAAGGAAGTCGCTGCTAGAACAGCAGCATACTTCTTGGTGGCACGCCACGGCGCGTCCTCTTTGAGCCACCAAAGAAGCGCGGATTCTATATGCCGCTGCATATTAAAGCCGATGTAGAGATCTAAACATTGAAGTTAAGATCAGATTGACCAGATTTTACGTTTTCTCAATACTTCTCTCTATTGGGAATCCATACTATAGGATGGAGTCGTGGGCAATGAACAAAGATGATCCAAGAAGACTTGATGGAGCTTTTGGAATGTGGGTATATAGACGCATACTTAGTTTCTTGGACGGAAAGAGTCTTAAATGTTGAAATGTTAAGGCATAAGAATGAATGAACAGAGACAGTTGAAACTGTAAAAATGAGGAAACTTGCTTACCTGGCTCACGTTATGCATAGAGAAAGAAACCACATTCTACAACTAATAATACAATGTAAAAATACAAGGAAAAAGAAGTTCGGCCAGAAGACGCACTTCATGACTGAAAGACTTACGAGAGTGATATCACTGTTCATCAATAGAATTATTCCGAGCAGCCGCATCTAAAGCAAGAATCGTCATGATGTTAGCGAATCTTCTAAGAGGAGACGGTACATAAAGAAGAAGAATACAAGACTTAGGATCCCGATGTTTTTCTTATGAGCAAATAATGCACACAATGGTACAATCCTAAGACGAGAGGGACATGAATCCTCAGAGTAACAACTGAACATACAGGTAATAAACAAACCACTTCAGGATGGCGTGCTCAGAGCCATCATCTTTTGACACTTCAGCCTCCAAACATTGCCAACTAGCCTAAAAATTCTTCCAATGCAACCCATGTTACAAACACTGCATTGTCTCACCTCGAAAAACTGTTCAACTACACCTGAATATAGCACAGCAAGTCCGTGAAGCTTCACTACAGTTACAAACAAATAGCTAATTCGATTTTACTGACCAAGCATAAAAGACGCACAAACAAAACAAACGTTTGACAGCCGGGATTCTACCGTAAACAAATCGCAAAAAAATTATATCGGCATTGCCAGCTCCTCAAAATTTATGACTTCAGAATTTCCGTTTATGTTGAAAAAATATGCAGTAACGCAGTAGAGGTCAACATATCTATTGATTTTTCTGTAATCATTCCTGAACCATCAAAATACCGTTTCTTTAACGTAAAATAGAATATTTCTGTAAGAAAAGATGTTGGCCTATTAGAATTAGTTGTTTACTACCTCTATGTTCAGTCGTTACTCTGAACATGAATCTTATTCAACATCTACGAAACCAAACATGATTATAATTATTTGGGGAAGATTGACTTTCTTCTGGAGCATAACCAACCATACCAGTTTACTGTGCGATATATAGACCAAACGTCTAATGAAATTACTTCAATAAATACAAAACTAAACTGACACTCTAGCTAACTCGTTAGCCTCCGTTTATATATACTGTCCTATAAACTCACGCAACTGAGTCGAAAGGGGAGCTCGAAAGCACACACCCGTGTTCCATTTTAAAACTAAAAGATATTGTTACATGGAAAATTTATCACGTATATATGTTCTTTCCGCTTGGGATATTTGTGCCTGGGGAGCGAGGCTGTATTTTTCTGTGCACAGGAACTCCTACACTAATCTTCAATATTTTGAATTTCCATATATACTATACGTGGCGCTATCATATCTATATGCTAATGGGGCATTAAACAACGCTCTTCTTTGAAGGTCATACATTTCGGTGTTTGCTCTAGTAGTTTTTATTTGTTCAGTGGAAGGAGTGTATAATGTAGAATCAATATTTTGTTCAGTATTCTACTACCGTGATGATCGTTTTGGAAGTGCCAGCAATTTATATCTTTGAATATTTAACAATATTTTTTATCCAGCAACTGAACCGGAGAAGAGTACTTGGAAATCTCTGAAAATTATTTATCCAGCGGCAAAGAATAAGGCTTGCAAATTTCCAGCCACCCTAGTTAGTGTCCGAGGTACCTGGGTGCACAGCACAACAACAAAGCGTCTGGTTGGCCGTAAGCTGTGCAGTTAGATTAATACGGTGAAATATGGATGATCTGTGGCTGTAGGGGTGACAGCACCTAACGCATTCCCTTTAATGATTATCTCGTGCATCTATTTATACCTTGTTATCACAACTGACAGCAACAAAGGAATGAAAGCTGAGCAAAAAAAAATGTTGTCACGTGCCCTTCTAACAAATCTAATACAGGTTTGCATATCGTATTAAGATCAGTGTAAGCATAAGCATTGAATGAGTGTATCTAATTCTTCATGCAGTGTCTTAACCTTTTAGATATCTGCATGCAGTTGGTGCCATCAATTGTAATAAGGTTTAGAGGCCAATATAAGTTCTGTTAATTTCTCAAACTTCAAGGTTTTAGGCCTTTGGCGTATGAACACAAAATAAAAATTAAAGAAAAAATTGAAGTTCGTAATTCAATCTGAAAGAATCTTATTTGTAATTTAACATATTTCATAAACCTAGAAGCAGTAGCATTTTTAAGTATGCTCTCGTCTCAAAATTCAGGAAACTTTTTCAAATAACACTGTTCTTGTTACAAATTACTATAAAACTTCGAATGACAACAGCGAAAGCAAAAAGACGCTTTTTGACTTTATGGGTAAGACTTACTCACAAAATACCATGGGTTATAGACAATACAACTAATTTCATTAAAAAATCTCCGGTTTGAATGACAATGCTAAATAAAGACGTGTAGATTTTATACACCGAAAATAATATCGAGGGTAATTTTATACAAGAATAGTGAATATAGTACCTTGTGTTCCTTTTGTTTTAAATACTTATAGGTTGTCTCACGTTTTCTGTTGTTATTATTGTGAGTGAATTTAATAGTTAGGCTTGACAGGAACGCAGCTATGTTCAGTGATTGTTTTTTGCTTATATTTTGTTTCTTAGGTGTATGTAATGCAGAACCCCCGTGAAAATCTTACGCGCGCCACTGCTCACAATTACATGAGCAGGTATTGACGTCTACTTGTGGTAGAATTATTATATCTACAACAGTAATTGCACAGTGATATGGTGTTGTAATTACATGGCATGATCAAAGTTGGATCTGGTATATGGCCGGAGAATGTACTCTGTGACTAATATACTCTATATATAGTTTTGTTGAACTGTATGCCAATTTTTCAATACTGAGATTGAGTTACGTCAGTACGACGCAAAAAGCCAGAATAAAAAATGCTTCAGGTACATGAGCAATCAGAAATAGCAGTAAAACTCTAGTAATTATTGTTACTATTATTGTTATTATTTATATCGATTAACGTTGTTAAATTTACCGATAAAAACGCAAATTTGACAATGGAATACAGGATTCGTGAAGTTTTTCGTGTCATGTTTTTGTTTATATATTTTTAGTATAACCCTTGTCGAATGGATTCTATTTAAAAACTTTTTATCCCACATACTTTTCAGGCAATCTAAAAAAAAACATCATTTAGAGGAAGTATATTAACATTAGAAAGCAGAAATATTAATCAAATTGGGATTCCAAAATCATTTATTTGATGCACAAACTATGTGTTCACATAAACATGCCATGAAACATGGTTTATATTAGCTGTGGCGTAGAATGAGCTGTTTGATTAGCCTTTATGTTTCACTATTGGATTTAGATATCTTAGGTGGTATCAAGTTAAGCGGTATTGCAGTAGATGTAGATAAGCTACTCATCACCACGTGAGTGAGCACTAATACAAATAAATATCAAGGTGAGCCACATAGTGCCACCAAGTGGCGAAAGGTTTGTCCGCAAGTAGCAGAAGTGAGAATGCTGTTGGCACGGGGAGTAGGATTGGTATAAGTACCATTCCCTGTGGTAGTCGATATTTAAGTTGTTTCTCCGTGGGGGAGGTATTGAGAAAAGTCATAGTGGGGTGCTCGGTATGCCTTCCTTACGATTCAAGAGATCCTTTCCCGTCGAGGGAGCTGGAGGATCTTGTGACCTTCTGTAGAGAATATCACAATTTGTGGTGCAGCTCCAGCACCAACCGACGCGCGACGAGGTGAAGAGCTCATAGAATTCATAAATTCTACAAACTTAGAGATTCTGATTATCAACCACACTCCAGCTTTTTGTAGTCACGTGAGAGAAGACATCGATCTAACACTGGATACGCTCGGTATTTGCAATGAGGTGGGGACTAGAGGAATCCCTTGAAACCCTTCGTGTCTGGTTATAGAAACATCTACATTTAAGATATATGGAGAGAAAACAGATAAGTCCTAAACACACTAATTGGGCCTCACCAGAACTTGGCCAACAGGCCGGGATCTATAATCCATAATATCCAATTTTCATCATTTGTGATCTTTATGACAAACAGCTTTTAAACAGTTTTGTTAGGTACGACGTATTTCTGAAATTTATGAAAGCATGCTTTATTTTAACTACCGTTCTGCATGACACTCACCTTTCAAGTAGCCGCCTATATTACCAAACTTCTGAGAATGCCATATGGTTTGTTTATATTGCGAGCACATGTTCAGGGTATTATGGGTCTTAATGGCCATCCCTTTTGCATGCGTGAAAAATATAAAAAAACCAATACCCTCAGTTTACGGCTAACTATCGGAACTCGTGGTGCTTCAGTGATTGTGTCTTATGATTGTAATTGGTGAGTTATACACTGGGTATCTTTCTCTGTTCATTCGTACTTAATTTTATGTGTATGTTTCTAACCATCACGATTTTGGTATTGAATTTTATAATCGGCATAATCCAATGGATTCATATCCTGGACTGACTCCCATGCGGCAGGAAGCTATCATTCTTCTCGACATGGGAGGTTGCACACAATCTACATCTATCATTTTAAGGCACGTGTCGCCATGTTAAAGTCTTCCCTCATCTGTTGAGGTACGTATCTAGATAGATCTATTGAATAGCAGAGACTGCGGTATCCGTACGTGTTACCGTAAACCGAATGTTGGCGAGTGTAGTCAGTTGTGAAGCCTTTCCCGTTCGTAAGGCACCTTCGGCTGGACCTCCTTCTCTGTTATCTGTTGTGCCGAATACAGCAGAAGTGAACAGAAAATAGCTCAAAACCACCGAAGTCAAGCAGATAACAACAGCAAACGATAGAAAACAACCAAGTACAACCGAATAGATTCAAAAATAGCTCAAAACAACAGAAAGCAAGCAGGTAACAGCGCTAAACAATAGAAAACGACACAGCTGTATACTGAATACAACATAAGTAATTGCACCTGATATCTTTCAATATACTGATCATCCTCAAGCTATGCTCGAAACCGCTGACGTAGTTCGAAAACATCCTGAGCTTGTCAGCATTGATTGGGAGATAATATTATCGGTAGGGTAGCAACAGAACATAACAGCAGAATAGTGCATGTAATGTAGCGGTTCAATGTGGAAGGTACTCGTGAGTGTTCAAAATAGAGGCCCGACTCTGACAGATTCCGTCACTTCTTGTCCAGCAGATCTTTCCTGTCATTTTTCACCAAGTGGCGTCTTCAATATCTTGACTATTCGAGAGCATCAGAGTTTCTTTACGTATTACCTCCGTGAATAAATTTTATGTTACGTTGGATTTTATATTGTATTATTATTTATTTTATTCTATTTTATCTTCGCCTCTATCATTCCACGTTACCTTCTTCAATCAAATGCTGCGGCATAATCTAGGAATACACACAGCACTGGCAGTGACTTCAATTACGAGCCCTTCTAAATATGTCCTTCAAATAGGGCATTGAGGGTATGATGCAAATTGCCTGATTAATAAGCCGAAAAACAATGACCTAGGTGTACTGTTACATAACCTCTCGGCTTCGAAGCCATACAAAAACTTGACGCGGTTGAAAATCGCTTAGCGCTGACGATGCTGCTAGCTCAGCTCGCAAAGAACAAAGATTATTGTTCCATTAACTGCAGCAACAATGCGCGCACACACACACACCCTCCTTTGCTGCTGGTGCATGCTATTTACACATGCTGCCACTAGAAGCGGCGCGGCGAGCGGGCAAACGCGAAGGAAAAAAGCGCCCCGGCAAAGGGTTTTTCGCTCCGAAATAATGGTTTTCCTTTCACGTCTGCAAAAAATCGTTAACACAACCCGGTACTGTAGTTCAGTCGAGATGGTTGTTGTCCTTTGTTGTGGAAGTGTTGGTATACATAATTGGCAATGTCGCATCAGGGGTGTGAAATCTCCAATGAAACTAAGAGAGAAGGTACATTACTGGCAAAGCTATCAGTTGAAAAGGTACACGTAAGGCTTAGTTCAGATGACGCGCGTCCGACGCGCGTTCGCTTGACGCTCGTTTTGAAAATACACATAATTAATGTTCACATGGATGCGCGCACGACAAATGGACTAGTATCATGGGTTTGAAAACAATTACTAAATCATTATAACCTCTTAATGTATACAAAAATGGGTGTACTGTTGCATTTCGTTACTCTTTATAACGTTTTGTTCACTAGTAATTCCATTTTAAAGTTTAAAAAAAAAGGAATTTAAATTTAGCCAATCGATGAGATGCGCGCCATACAACAGCAGTGCATTGTTGCCTCGTCAATTTCCAAATCGCGGTATTGACGCCATTTTTTCGGGGTCGAAACTGAACGCCCGTGCGCTCGATGCAATTCAGTTGCCCACGCAAGCGCTAACCGCGCACAAGGCTGCTGCTGCTCCACTATCGAAGGCAGACGCTGTTCATGTGGGTCCCCTTTTTTGCCACTTACGCAGACTCTGAAAATCTTGGGTGAAGGATCTGAACCAGCGAACATAGATATTTTTCCTCATCAACATTAAGAAAGTCTACACTAAAAAATTCAGCCTCAGTTTAATGGTCCGATGATATTTGACGCCACCTCCCGGACCATATCGCAGCCAATCTGCGACCTTCCACGATCTTGGAGCTGCCGCTAAATGTCTTTTACGACTGTGCAAACAAACATAGTTCTTGTTTACTCCTTCTAACCTATGCGAACTATGCGAATTCGTTGGCTTTACTGGCCGTATATATCATACTACCTATCTATTTTTTAGCATGTGTAGAGGATCACATAAAGGTATGCATTGAATATTGAGACTTAAGGTAGAACGGCAACGCGGCACACATCCCCGTCTTCCGATTGGCTGTTTCCCTATAGTCCCGTGGCGTCACGCGCCTAGGAAAATTCAAATATTTTCCTAATTTTCTCGACTTTCCCGTGCCCAAAAAAATATAAGAAGGTTCCTATGCTCTATCATATACAGCTATAAAAAAATCATGATACTAATCTATTGTATGCGCGTAGAACGCCATAGACTCAGAGAATCTCAATACGCGCGTCGCCGTCGGTTCCCATTGCCTGTTCAGTTGGCGCGCGTCTTTTCTAGCGTTGAGTCGACATAACTAGTCTGTTTCTTTGCAAAAATTTGTTTCTCACGTATGCTATTGAAATGGAAGCAGAAGAATTCAAGACAGATGTTTTCATTGATGAAATTTAGAAGAGAGCTACGATTTGGGACATGCATTCCAAATTATATCCAAATAAGACGGCAAAAAAGAGCGCCTGGGAGGAACTGGTCCTAATGTTTTGCAAATCCTATGATACCGAAGGAAAAAGTTCATATTAGGTAGGTTGTTGGTACTGGTTTATTTATAATAAAATTAAATTTTGTCTTGTTTTGATTAAAAAAATGTGTTACACATAAAACAATTTTATAGACTTACCTTGTGTAACAATGAGTTTTTCTTGTGGTGAAATGCAATACCTGGTGAACCAAAACCCACGACCATAATTTTCTTTGTTATATTAAATGGAACACCCTGTAAAGTTCTTACAATATACTTTCACTTTTACAAGCACTCACTACACCAAAATGTAACACTTATGGAGCTTTTTCGATTTGAAGTATGAAACAATATTTTTGCTAAATTCTTGTTTTTGTTAGATTTGGCCATGGATGCTATGCTTGTTATATTTGTTAAACAATTGAAATTAATATTTTAGATGTGACTAAGTATGAATTGGCTATTACAGCTGACAATTAGCAAATTGAAAAGCACATGTCAATTACAAAAAATATCCGAAAATAAAACTACAGAATCTTTAACAAGACTATATTAGTTATTAAAAGAAGGTTTACGTGTGAACGTATCAAAAATAAGAATTTTGGCTAAACATGCAAAAGTTATTGACTCTTGTCTTATAGCTACAAATGTTTAATTGATTTCCAGTTACGGCTTCGCGTTCGTTCTTTGATTCCAGTCCTTGGAGTTCTTCCATCCTTGACTTAGTTCTTTCCTAAGAAAGTTCAAACAGTATAACAAACACGGTAGCCATAACCAAATCTGAGAAATTTTAAGTATCTGGCAAAAATGCAGTATTATTTAGAATCGTTTTACTACTTCAGATTGAAATGGCTCCATAACTGTTACATTTACGTATGGGGAATGCATAATAAAAGTGGAAGTATTTTGTAAGGACTTTCTGACGCTGCTATAAAATACAGGGTTTAAAACAACAAAGAAAATCATGGTTGCTAGTTTTGGTTTACCCTGTATACAGAACCAAAAGTAGCAGAAAATTAATAGAATAATCGACTTAGCTGAAGGAAGATTAATCGTAATATTCCGAGCTTGTCCGAAGATATAATTATAACATGTAGATGCCTTAGAGATGGATGAGCAGAACCTGAAGGTCCAGGTAAACTAAACTGTCAAGTCTTCTTCTAGAAGCCTACGCTGGCCTTTTTTATTGCCTGTTAGTTTCTCATCGCTTTGGCAACTTTTGTGTTGAATATAAGCTCATCTATCTACATGGTATAATTATATCAAGGACAAGCGAAGGAGAATTGATAATTTTAAACAAAACTAGATAACCGCGAAATTATTCTGGTATTGAGAATCAAGCTCCCAGTTATTGATTTTTTAAGATACAGGCTGATAAAGTCATTAAATTTTTTTCATAAAAGTAGCCATATCACTGAAATTGCCCTATATAACCTAATAAAACCCCATATTTCCGGAATAGGGAAAGCGAGCATAATTCAAATTTGGGATAATATATATAGGGTGTTCCGTTTGAAAAAACACAACTTTTTGATGCCGTGACTTTATTAATAGCCCTGAATATTATAAAATAATTTTAAAATGTAGACCTTGGCTTTATCTACAACTTTTTCCGAAAGTTTTTTCGTATCTGCCATGATAACTTTGGAGTACAGATTGATCACCCGGTGTATTATACAATTATTGGTGTGCACTGAATCTACGCGTACTTCCGAAACTCACAACTGTCAACTTCAGGGGTGTGCATTTGAGAAAGATTCTGTACGAAATCGCTCGGTTTGCGGGAATTTAACAAGTTTAATTTTGTATAATATAAATACATTCAGTAGCAAAACTGTGAACTCAAAATCAGAGGTTTCAAACGCATACCTTTCAGATCCGTGCCGCAAAGTTTAATTGGTTTACTGCGTCTAAAGTTAAGTGATACGCAAAACGATTTGGTGAAATCTGAGCCTGCAATTACAAAAAGGAGTTATTATTGAGCGAAATTAAACTTTTGCGCAAATAAACTCAAGTAGACTATACACTACTAATTCCCGTTCCCTGCTAGATTCCTGTAACTCACAAAGTTCTACGTTTAACAGAGAAACCGGCTTTTACTTGTTTCTCGACTGGTATTCTCCAAGCAAAGGCTATTAATTACGTATAGTCCTATTGTTCTATATAGATCGATTCATTATTAGGTAAGACTATTTCCGAAATACAGTAGTCGCCGAAGTAAAATAGCTTCTGCAGATGCCATCCACTCGTGGAGGCGAAACCTCAAGCCTCAACCCTCAACAACGCCGTCGTAAAAACCCAAGAACCACAAATTTCTTGGTTGCCTGCGTATATTCACAGTAATAATCTAAGTGCATTGTGATGGTTTTTCTAGATATTACTATCCTAAAGGGTGTAATTTAGAAAATGCCTGACCTTTGTTTAGGTAACTCAATCTTTTATGAAACTCAAACATATATTTTTTCGAGATTCAGTTGTTCCTTTTCTATAATCGTTATCACAAGTTAAAAGAAACTCAATTTTCGCGAAAGAAGGGCCGCAAGCGATTGTCGAAGCTAAGCAGCATCGGACGGGGTTAGTACTTGGATGGATGACCATTCGGGAACACCTTCGGTCGTTGTTTGTTTTTTTAGCGCTAATGCGCCCCAAATCGACCAGATGGTACAAAAATACGGTCCCATCCGCTGCTGTTGGAGTTTCCCAACTATAGTGGGGATTATCTATGGCAGTGAGGCCGCCACTGGCAAAAAGGTGTATCCATGATCAACGCATTCAAAAAAGTTACCGGGATTATAATGGTTCTATCTAATGGTCGCGAAGAAACATTGCGTTCGTTTAGCAGGGATCACGTTCCTCTACAAAATCGCGTCGTCATGACATCGTTTATTTCTTTTTGCCGAACATTACCGGTAACCCATTATTTCCTGATCGGTTCCCGGATTTATGCTAATACCCTGTACACGCAATACGTCTTTGGTAATGAAATGCAAATGCCCCAACGACCAAATGGAGGCTAAATCCCGACATAGCAGATTTGGCATGAGCGCACATGGCAGAAGTAAAGGGAGATGCAGTTTGATATCGACAACATACCTCGAAATATTCGTTTTGGACGAATTTATGTTCTACTTGGATGATTTTGTCATTCATTATTCACATCTTTAGAGGATTTGGAGACCACTACCGCTGGGGGCTCAAGAATATGGTAAAATTTAATGCTCCTAAGTCCCAGTACCCTATCAAATAACAAGTGCCCAAGTCAGCGCTCGGTTCTAATGAACAATCAAGCTCTGTCAAGAAGCCACTCATTCAAGCTCTTAGGAGCCATTATCTCAAAAAATCTAATCTCATCATTTTCTCATCATTTAGCCTTCTCAAGCTCAGATAGGGTTTGGCGTGGAGGCGGTTGTTGTTCATAACTCAAGAACTGAGAGCTACGTCACATTGATTCCCATGGTACACAAGGCTTGGAATGGACAGCCAAGAAATGTCTTTATTGAGCCTAAGAGTGCCTGTAATTCAAGTCCCACCTTAACAAACTTTCCCCAACATAAACTTTTCACAGCAGCCGCGGTACTCTGGTATTTTGCCTCTGCCTAGGCGGTTTGCTCAGTTATATAAAAAAAAATTTTCCTAATGATAAGAGCCACGATTGGTCATAAAAGCCATATGTAAAACTATATGTTCAAAACAGGTTTTCCTTATATTTCAGCCACCTCTGTGGCCTTTACCAAAGCATGAAACATTAGACAAAAAGTGACTTTGAACAGCATTGTTTGATAGCTGTTTCAGGAGACAGTATTTGTTAACCAACTTCCTAACTAACGGTGATCCGAGACTCTTATGGTGCGTCCGTATTTGAACATTTTAGCTTGAACGGATAGAACTAACAGAGCGAGTGTCTATGCTATGTCTATCTGACATCAATATTTTCTTTCTGTAAGCATTAAAAACCAAGGATATGCTAAACGTACATATATTTCTACTTATCTCTTGTCTAGAAAGAGAAAAAAAATGCTTTGCTATAATCAACAAAAGTTCAATAATGTAATGTTAGTCGTAACTATACAAATTGTGTAGCATAATAAAATATTGATGCTAAGCTCATTTGAAGTTGAACAAAATGCTATTTTTTCTCTGTCCCATTCGCCATGTATGGATACATTTCACGAAATCTTGAAGATTTTTTCAGACTTTGAGAACAAGTATAACGTCGTGCAACATAATTGTCTTTCTGGTCTTGGTAGAAGTAGAGGGAGACTGGGATTATTTCGAGTCCAAGGTGAACGTGAATGGTAACGGTGACGGAAAATTAGACCTTACCTATACATGACTTGATTATTTTGCAATTTGTTGTCTATCTAGTAACTTTACCCTTTCTTATAAAAATGATGCTACCTTCAAATTGTCAACTGTCGCTTACTAAAAAACATCTTCACCTAACGTGGCTTTGTTCAGAGTCTGTATCGTGTTCACTTTATTCTACTGTTTTCCATTTTCTTCCACACTGTCTTCCTCATTTGCATCTGAAGGATTATCTGCTCCAATTGACATTTCTTCAAACTACTTCAACCAAACAGTTGGATCCTATTTTGCTGTTCTTCTTTTCTTAGAGATGGTCACTGACATAGACGAATAACTTAGATTTTCACAAAAGGGAACAGACATATATATTTTTTAAATAATTTTATAACACGATAATATACAGGGAGAGTCAAGTTCGGACTCTTGTGACCAAACGTAGGCTCTTTTCAGGAAATTAACTTCATAACTGTATGTAGGTAATTAATCAACCGATTTCTGCAAGTGGAAGAGGAATACAAATTCTACCGCGTCCAATTTAAGTTGCTGCGTTTTGTCACAATAGTTCAAGGCGTTGAGCTTGACTCGCCCTGCATACGTGTAATGATGCACAGAAAAAGATAACTTATGACAAATTGCTACCAAAATTAAAGCTAAAAACCCGCAGTGCCTTAAGACGGGTTCTCATGATTCAGTTTTGCTGAATCAGTTTGAATGATTCAGTGATACTGAACAGATAATGCACGTGAGAACACCTTTTCATTAAAACTGATCAGTGGATTTGTACTTTCAGTCTAAGCGAAAGCCAGTCCTACTTTTCATTCATTCTGACTGAATCAGTATCCAAAAATGAATACGAACGTCAAACTGACGTGCAAGAATCTTTTCCGTCATCATGAGAGTTTTAGCACTCCAGGGTTATGAAAACGTCGTTTCCCTTAATGCTGAGTCAGTTAAAATGATTCATTAAAACTGAACAGTGAGAACCAGCGTCGCTGTCATTAACACTGAATCAGTCAAACTAATTCAGCGAAACTGAACAGTCAGAACCCGCCTTTAGCTCGCTTCACTCTACACACTGAACCGAAAGCCATGAGTATAACTGACAGCTATTCAGGGGCACGTATACGAAACAAACAAATCGCTTGAACTGTGGCTGAGAGAATACTGGCGTAATCCGAGCGCCTAACGGAGAGTTAAGGCGGATAGCAGCGCGCTCTATCAGGCTATTTAAAATAAGAAAGGCTATCAAAACTTCCCGATATCTAAAGTGTTCTATTGGTTTTTGATCTACCCCGTAGTTGCATGGCGGTCACGGTCCAGAGCTTCTTGAAATTTTAAAATTGTAGCGATTTCCGGGAATTCCAACTTCCAGGTAGACAGTTTGAGTAAAAATTGGATGCGACCCTTACAAAACACAAACACGAATTCATTTTGTCTAGTCAGCGACCGTTCCCATTTTTAGCAACTCGTAAGAATTCTCTATCAGAATAAATATTTAAGTAGTGTCGGAATCGGTAAACAAGCCTGTTTGACTTCGTCTAGAACTTTTGATTACAAAGGAGTCTCAAGGAATAGATGGAAGTAGGTTCCGCTTGCCAAGTGAAATAAAGGAATTAAAAGTTCGCCTTTTGAACGGATTCAGCTCTTTTAGGTAACTTCGAGACTTCAAGGAAGTTTCTGCATGACGTGTATGAATTAACGCGAGTCTTATCCGCTATTGGCCGGAGGAACATTCCGCTACAACGTTGCTCAAACGATTCAACTTCACAGTCTTGTTTGAATTCAGACTTTAAGTTTTAAGATGCATTGTTTACTAGCACCCCGCAATAAATCAGCTCTCTAGATTTACGGTCTTTAGAAATATCTTGGGTAAAAACATCTACAAATTACATGAATTATGCTTTACTCACCTATAGCTATGATAATAATTCACCCAAAATTATGAATAAACATTTTAACAGGTAGAGAGATTTATGGAACAATGACATCGAGTGAACGTTTTAGTAAAAGTCATAACTTTTAGACTATTAATGCTAAACTTATACTCTAGATTCACTGTCATACATTTCGCTAAATAGTAGCTTTGCTGAATTTTGATTCTAATTATAGTATTTCATCGATCCAAAATTACAGGTATACGAACCACAGTATATAATACGTTCTCGTATGATTTGGGGGACCCAGAATTTTTTTGTAGTTTTCTGAATTTTAACTGTTTTGATTATGGAAAATCATAAGGTCTACATAAATTGCATGAAAGCGAAAATTCCTCTAATACAATCGGTGTAGGGTTTACTGAAGAATGGCAATACATACAGATGGACAGATAGATAGAGCGATATAAATGACTGCCATAGATTTTCGTAATGTAGATATAAGTAGATGCCAGAAAATGTATTATCTCAAAACCAACAATACTATTGTGATCCCCTCGGACACCCAGATTAAAGCGAACTTCCGACCAGTCATCAAACTAACCTATTATAATAGATCCTACATCCTCACTAC
This sequence comes from Callosobruchus maculatus, assembly GCA_951848785.1. Classification (NCBI taxonomy): domain Eukaryota; kingdom Metazoa; phylum Arthropoda; class Insecta; order Coleoptera; family Chrysomelidae; genus Callosobruchus; species Callosobruchus maculatus. The sequence continues at coordinate 13,934,761 of CATOUR010000041.1, read as the reverse complement.
GTTCACAGCCAGGCGCAGTAAGGTGGTGGAGCGCATTCACGCACTGAAGTCTTTTACTGTAAGCGAGTTTCGTATGTTGCCGGATTATAAATATGCTTGTAACCTTTTAGCATGAAAATCGCCAGAAATTGCTAATTTTTGGCATACATGAATAAAAATCGCAAGAAATGGTGACCTCGTGGGGTGAATGTCAAAACCGAAACGCCTATATCATATATTCTGAGGGTGAGGGTGAGCTCTGACCTAAAAACTGCAAAAATATGTCAAACTGAACTTATCCTATGATTATCTTGTGGTCAAAGTTACATTTTTAATAGCAAATAAGGGTTATTTTGATCCTCTTGGACTCCTAGGTCGCTTAAAAGGCCTTGGACTTCGAAGAGATTACGTGAAAACTGGCATGAGACTATTTCAACACTCTTAGCTTACTAGCTTCACGCAACTCGGTACAACTCCAGGTTTTCAAATAATTTTTATATTGAGACATTGGAGCATTTTGGACAACCAGAAATAACAAATTTTGAGGCTATCGTTATTTTGAGTTTGCGTAGTAATAAGAAATAGTTAAATGATTCCCAATGACCATAACGAAGGTCACCCAATTCTTGTTGCCTGCTCTGTGTCTAACCTTGAAGAGTCATTGTGGTCAATAGGGTACTTGCACTGGTCGTAATTTTGGATTAAGAGTATGTTTACAGGAAAGAAAAACGTATTTAAAGCCTGTCTATAACAAAACTCCTACTCTTGATGCTGTTCAGATGAATAAATTTGTAATTATAATTTACGGTCTTTTCAAATTTTTCCACGTGACTGAAAATGGCTGCTGACGTCACAAGATAGTACAATAATCGACATTATTAAACCCATCTCTAACTATAAATTACAACCCCAAAAAGCACAAAACAACATGTTGTTCTGTGACACAGAAGGTTTTATTTACGTCAATCTGGTGTCGATTTTCCGTTTTGATTTGGGATTTTGTGATTTGGATCCTTAAGGCTTTTACGGAAACAGTGATCTGGATACGGATAGATCAGTTATATGTCAAACAGCTGTCAAGTGGGATTTATGATTCCATGGATTTAACGGACATCCAACAAGAAAAAGTTGGTTTAAGAATAAAAAACGGATGACTTAGGGCCGGTTTCTCAATGTCCAGTTAAAGTGTCAGATAGGTATCTGCCAGATAGCGTTGCTATGGATACAACTGTCAGATAAGATTTACGTGACTTCGTAAGTTTAGCCTTCAATTGTTTAAACAATGTTCTAACAGTTGCTGTTATCTTGCAGATAAATATTTAACTGGACATTGAGAAACCGATCCTAAGTAAAGCATCTACTGATCTGAATCATCCGATCGTAATCACTTACTGTACAAGAGTGAACTGATCATATTTCTGACTGATGCCAGATCACTTTCCGAACGTCAGGATCAGTGATCCAACTGATCGCGTTAACCCGATCATAGTTTCCGTGAAGGCCTCTAGTTTGGACTTGTTGACGCTAACCTCAATTAAAATATGACGAATGACGTGCGTCAAGTCTTCAAGTGTCGTAACCAAAATTATCGACCAAAAAGTATATATGATATCTCCCACCCCATCACTATAATGTCTTGTGACGTCAGAGGTTGTTTTCGCGCCGTTTTCACCAGCTCAAATTTATAGTTAAAATAAGTCTCACAAGCAACTTAAAAAATCAAAAGCTTCTACTTTATGATATTTAATACGTTATAGTGAATGCATTAAAGTAATATTTTTTTTGGGTGCAAGGACCTTATTGTAAAACAACTGGCAATATTGCCCCTTCATGCGGCTAGCCCTTATTTTTGAGGGGGAAACCAAATAAATGGAAGTTAGAAATAGCCAAACCTCACCAACTCACTGTGAGGTTTGCACCACCAAAAGTCGCCAATCGCCCAGCTACCAGTTTTGGTCGACAAATTGGTTTTGAAATTCCCACTTTGGCGGAAAATAAGCACACCTTGTAACCCTGCGCGTGGCGATTGGAAGGTGGGTGGTAGGGAATATTGTGTTCTCTACTAAACCGGTTAAAGGCTAAGACATCTTATTGGCTATCTGCGTTCAACGTGTTTATATGGGCATACTACAGTATATTCAATCCCAAGATAGACTCCAAATAAACAGTCGCATGCAACATACGCGTGGTTACTATCCGCTAACGTCTGCGAACGTGCCAGCTATAGTCCAGTGCAATTATGGAATTTTATATGACTATTTAAAAGAGTTGCCCTGTGAGCCCATTGTAACTCAAAAGTAGCCAGTTGCCAGTTTGAAATGATCAGTAGGCAATGAACACTTGACATTGCATAATTGGATCTACTTTTCAGTCAGCCTTGGAGATTTTGACACACAATTTACACATAATGTACTGGACTATTAGGGACCCCACCGACATGAGCCGATCACGCAAACGGGCTTGTTTTCATTTGGTCTAGCTTGGCTGTGAATACAGTATAGTTTCCGGCTTACCAATCGTATTAATTTGATAATAATAATAAACGCTTTTTATTTGAAAAAATAAATCAACACTTTGACTGTCATCGTAATTGCGTAAAAATGTTTATAGAGCCGCATTTGACTGTGTAACGGATTTCATAAACTTTAGCTTTAAAACAAGTTTACTGAAACATACGCCGATATGCATAGTCAATCTCCCTCGTGCCGTTGTATCGTTAGCGATTCTCAGATCCGACGTTTCAGGCCGGTAAAGTATTTCCGAGGGTTCGCTCAACGTGTGGTAAAAAAATTGTAAATATTTATGGCTTAAAATACCAAAACTATTTTGTTTTTGGAAAATACGTTAAGGGTCTAGGATATAGCGCGCGAAATTGAGAACCCAAGAAAACACGTATTTCCGTGTTAGCGAGGAGGGGTGGCCCCCTGTTCCCTTTCTCCAGTCTGCGCGTCTAAGATGAGGGGAGATAAGTCCAAAAATCCAAAGATAAGGCGTGTCGGAGTGTGAAGTGATAAGACGTGTCTACGGCTGCTGTGTGTTTTTCTTCGAAGTTCATGGTTTCTTGGTTGCAATCTGTTCGCTAGCACAGTTTAAACTGTACATAAGGTAGTACACATTCATTTTGCATACACTTTTGTATCCTGGATGTTATTTTATAGCCAATATTAGCATTTGTTTACATTACGGGCGACAGTGCTACGTGTGTGTCGCCATTTCTGCTACCCCCTCTCTTTGCACAGTGGGTGTATAGTATAGTTTCGCCTGCTGCTGTGACTGACGGTAACAGATAGCGATAAAACCAACCAGTTCTCTTCTCACTGGAGCGGGATACGTACTGCTAGAGAAGCAATTTTGTATAGATCGCTAGATATAACCTCTGTTCATCCACCTTTTTCCCTACCGTGGCCCACCCATATCTGTCCGTTAAGTCTTCCCTATCGGCCCAGGGGAGTGAAGCGTGTCATTCCTTTTCCTTATTTTTGATCGTCTAAAACTCATCTAGTACTACTTTCTAAAATGTCATCAAATTGCGTCAAATGTAATAAAACTATAACCACCATACAACTATCCATTGGATGTGTAGTTTGCCGCAAAAATTTCCATGCCGCATGCATGAATATGTCACCGAACGAGGTTAACTTCTTGGCTGAAAAACAAGAGAAATGGACTTGTCCATTGTGTAGTAAACAAGGGCGCGTCACACGCAGCAACTCAACCTCTCGCTCTGATTCTGCTTACTTTACATCAAGCGATCCAACGATGGGTGCGTCTAACTTAAATCTAATCTTAGAGCAACTTTCAAGTATTGCCCAGGACATAAAGGACATAAAAGTTACTCAATCCCGCCTATCGGATGATGTTACAGATTGTAAAACGTTGTTGCAGCAGCACTCACAGAAAATTTCCGAACACGAAATCTTGATACGTTCATGCCAAAGCAATATAGCCAAAATAGAATCCAATCAAACGGCCACCAATACCAATTTAGAGGTATTAGAGAAAAGATTATCTGATCTCGAAAGTAGTGTCAGCGCTTGCCCAAATTTTGATGGCATCAACCCAACCTCTGAGTCTAAGGTCATACAAAGAGCAGTCATAGAAGCTGAGGCCTTAGAAAGGCTTTCTAGATCTCATAATGTCATCATTCTTGGTATCCCTGAAACAAATAACGCTGAAGAATACGTTAATGAGATTTTAAATCAGGTAGACCCGGTTGCAAATGCTCATCGTTTAAATGTTATACGCCTGGGTTCTGTATCTGTACAAAACCGACCACGTCCTGTTAAGGTGTGCTTTGCGACACCCGTGGTAGCTAAATCTGTACTCCGAAAGAAAAGCATCTTGGAGAGACACCATATCTACAGTTCAACAAAAATAACTGATGATAAAACTCCGGCTCAACTTAAAGAACTGTCGACTCTTCGTGAAGAGCTGAAGCGCAGACAAACTGGCGGAGAAAAAGACCTCACTATTAAGTATATAAAAGGCTCACCTAGAATTGTGAACAACACCTACACTTCAACTAAACCTCAAAAAAACTAACAAATGTCTTACCTGAAGAGCCCCATACTACTACAGGAATCCAGTCCACATCATCTTCTACTCGAATTTGTGATACAAGTTTATGTAAAAATCTTATCTCAATCAGTTCTATCTCGAGAGAAAGTAATATAAGTTTATTTCATTTAAATGTACAATGTTTGTCTAATAAAATTGATGTACTTTCATGCTATCTCCAGGATCAATGTTATGATATTTTATGCCTCAGTGAGCACTGGGTTAGTAGTGAAACAATAAAATCTATAAATTTACCTATGTACAAACTTAGTAGCTTCTTCTGTCGAGAAACAATCATCCATGGAGGTGTATGTATTTTTTCAAAAAATCATTTGAATTTGAGAGAGGTTTGTTGTAAGAGATTTTGTTCTGATAGGTATGCTGAATTCTGTTGTGTAGAGCTGATAGGCTGTAACACTGTTGTCGTGGCTGCTTATAGATCGCCTTATTCAACCAACTGTAATACTTTTTTCATGCTTTTCAACAATCTTGTGAGTCACCTTTCAAATACCTACCAGCAACTTATTATCGTTGGCGACTTCAATATAAATACTGCAGTTAAATCGCAGACAGCTGATGAATGGGTTGATTTGGTGCAGTCTTTTGGCTTAAAACTAACCATCACTGATTTTACAAGGGTTACAGCTACTTCTTCTACATGCATTGATAACATAATTACCAATATACCAGAAAACTCATTCCAAGTGAGCATGCGCGACCCTCATATATCCGACCATTACGGCCAATGTATAATTCTCAGTTTAAATACACCAATACAGAATTCACCTAATATAAAATTCAGAAAAATTAATTACAGATCTATAGAATCTTTTACCACTGATACATCAACTGCGATTTGTAATTTATTTACTGGTGAGAACAATGATCCAAATTATATCACAAAACATTTTTTAGATAAGTTTACTTCCACGGTAGAAAAGCATTTTCCTCTCAAGGAGAAAAAGGTCACAAGGAACATACCACCAGTAAAATATTTTGATGCATCTCTTCGTGACATGCGCAATACACTTGGTGCTTTGAAGACGGTATACGATGTCACCCATGATCAAAATGACTACTCGGCTTACAAAGCTTATTCTAAGATGTATCACAAGACTTTACAGGAAAAAAAGAAATTTGCGTGCAACGAATTTATAATAGAATCAGGTAACAAACAGAAAGCCTGTTGGAAACTTATAAACTATGATAGAAATAAACGTGCATTAGACAATATTATTCCTGATACTTTGACACCTGATATGTTTAATGACTATTTTTCTTCTATAGCTGAAAGTATTTTAAAATCCCTACCCGATGTGCAAGATGTAGACGCGGTGATGTTTTTACATGGTTTAAAACAACCAGCTAATTCGTTTTTTTTAGATCCCATACTACCCAATGAGGTAGTTGATGCAATCAAATGCTTAAAGAATTCATACTGCTTTGACATTTATGAACTTAACAGCTATGTCGTGAAGCCTGCACTCGAGTCACTATTGGAACCTTTAACAACTTTATTTAACCTATGCTTTGAGAAAGGTATCTATCCGGATGCATTTAAAATCAACAAAGTCGTTCCAATTCACAAAAAAGGGGATTTGAATAATGTTGACAATTATAGGCCAATAGCAATTATTCCTATTTTTGCTAAGATTTTTGAAATAATTATAAAAAAGAGACTATTATCTTTCTTCGATAACATGGAACTTTTAGACAAGAAACAATTTGGATTTAGATCGAAGTGTTCCACGACACAAGCTGTTTTAGAAATTATTAGTTCTATTGTTGAGGGATTTGAGGAAGGCAAGCAGTCAATCATGACAGCCTGTGACCTGTCTAAGGCTTTTGACTGTGTGTCTCATGCCATTCTTTTACAAAAACTTGAATTTTATGGGATAAGGGGTCACTCTTTAGCTTTCTTCCGATCATATCTGGAAAACCGACGTCAGGCTGTTTTTGCTCACGGTGGCCTATCTGAAATTAAATCTAACGAACACGGAGTGCCTCAAGGCTCTGTGTTAGGGCCCTTTCTCTTTGTGATATACCTAAATGATATATTTCACCACCTTGCACCTATCAAATGTATATGTTTCGCTGACGATACCACCCTCATTCAATCTCATTCTGGTTTAACAGTTCTGAAAAGCTTAGCTACAATTGCTGAAAATAAAGCCGAACAATGGTTCACTACTAATAGACTCAAATTAAATAGAGAGAAGTCGCAAAAACTTGTTTTGTCGACTAACAGAAATACCGTGGTTAAAGCCTCAGTTACACTGCTCGGTATAACAATCGATGAATCACTCAGATGGGAAACTCACATTGAAATTCTATGCAAAAAGCTAAGCACCAGTCTATTTGTAATTCGACAACTTAAACGGATGACCTCACTTGAAGGCTTACTTAATGCTTACTATGGTATCTTTCATAGTCATTTGGTTTATGGTATTGCTGTATGGGGAGCCTCAAGTCACGCAATAAGAGCATTTAAACTGCAAAAGAAGGCACTCAGAATTATAACTACTGCTCCTTTTAATAGTCACTGTCAGCCAATCTTTAAAAGACTTCACATTTTGCCAGTTCCATGTTTATATATCCTATACTCACTAATTTCTATTCATGAAAATTTAAATAAGATTTCCGTTCAGTCTGATTTGCATGATTATAACACCAGAGGATCTGATTCACTGAGACCGCCACGATACAGGCTTACAACATCTAAAAGAAATTCTATGGACTTAAGATTCTACAACAAATTGCCTCGTGAATATAGAGATTGTAATGCATACTCCTTCAAGAAAAAGATAAAAAATCTCTTACTTGATCACTGCTTTTACACCATAGAAGAATTCTTAAACTGCCAAGTAAACAGTTCTCATTGAGGCATATAGGACGATGTCTTGTTCAATATTCAATGTGATTGTTATTATGTATTTTTATAAACACGTTGGACATTCCATGTAACGGATTAGCTGTAAACCACAATACTCTCAAGCTCAGGCTCACCTATGCATGTTACGTTTGATGCTTTTTTTTTTAATGACTTACCATAAATGCACCTGTATGTATAATATGGTTAAATAAATATACTACTACTACTATACAAAAGATCCAAAGGTAAGGTCCAAAGGTCACTATAAAAATAAATTTCGTATTTCCAAGCTCCTGACGTTACGTTTAAACATACAGTAATTATTCAAAAACCAAACTAAAGAAGAAAGCTTGCACTTTGTCACCTATTTGGCCTTTTTTTGATATCTTGTTTTGTTGTTAAATTACAGATATTTGAAGAATGTATGATTTTGCATTGCGAGTTTTCTTGCTCACTAAAAAACTTTTTTGAGAAAATCGCAAATAGTTGTCATTCATCAAGGTCTTAACTATCACTCTCTGAAATACTTTGTATGTAGTTTGAAAAACAAGTGAGTTCTGTTGGAAATGGCAAGCCGTGTTTTAACATGGCAAATACATATGTATGACTGTGTATACCCAGACCCCTTAAGTGCATTGGAATGTTAAAGGTGTTGTCAGATGTTAATTACTGTCAGTGATCAACTTAATTCATTATTTGTAATTTAAATTTACTTAAACTCTGGGAACACTGTATTTATATAGGAAGCAAATATTCCCTTTGGAAAGTCCTATCGACTACCTAGGTTTATAGTCGATGGAAGTTACAGCTTGTGCTGTGCGACCATCATAAATTGACCAGTGCGGCATGAGGATGGCAAGCAGGAGGTTTCTTCAGGGAGCGGTCGTCATTATCAAGTCGAGTCTAAAAAGGGATAGAAAACATAAGTATAACAGGGACATTAGATGTCGTCGGCTGCGATTGTCCAATCCCGATGCTGAATCGCCTTTAAATTAGGGAATAAAATCTGCTGTTTCCTGTGGTAGTTATGAAGTAGATGAATACGAAAATCAAGTGAATATACATTATTTGCCGTTTCATCAACATATCGAGTAAAACAGGTCGTAAAAGAAGGAAATATGTTAGCATTATCAAGAGTTATGGCAACGTCTTTACTTCTTTCATCGAATTCCTTTCCCTGGACAATTTACGGTGGTCACACAGTATGAGGGTTTAGGTGTCTCTTTTTAATTGATGGTTTTGCCTGTATGCATCTTCCCTGTTAGTTGTGTTAGAAATTTCGCACAGTATGTAGTTCCAACCCTGCCAATTGTGTATATCTTACTGCCATTTGGTCAAACGACTCGTCCGTTTTCTCCACCACGAGTCGGCAAAAACCATCAGCGTGTAGGGCGCAAGATGCGATTTGAAAGGCGACTCCAATGCCGCCATTCAGCGGAGAGGCCGACATAAAATACTGTCAGCATGGTGGTGATTAACGATACGCACGCCGAAATTTATAACGCCGGGAAATTTCAATCACAAAAACGGCCGGTTGGCCACCACCGCCGGCTCCAGAATAGAACTGTAAAACCATACACGGATACACTAACGGGCACAAAGCTTGATGAATGTTAATGCTGCAACATCGGAAATACTTGGATGGAACCGTACCAGCTATTTTGCGACCATTTTAATAGGACGGTGGCGGAACGACAAACACGTCATAGTCTACCCAAGGATCATTATTTTATCTGGCTCAGAACCGTGTGTGTGTGGAAACGAGGATAGAAGATACGGTAGAGTATCAGGATAGAATAAATAATGCTAAGAGCGAGGTTGACCTGGCGCCTCCTAATTCCTAGCAGGGGTCCTTCAAGGACCATAGTGTACCAATAAACAGTTCCTTGAGGTGTTTATGCTTATTTTTCTAGTGACTGCGGCTATAGATTATGGTTGTCTTTCATGGGTTTTGGTCAACGATTGAAACTATAACCTTCCTTCACTACGTTTCCGTTTATTTTAATCTAAACCACCTTCAGGTGTCTATAAATGAATAGGAAATGATCTGTATATAATAAAAATAAGAATGAAAATACAAAAAAAGCACAAAAAACAATGAAATAAAATAACTATAAATTGTATGTGTAAAGTAGAAATATAACTAACTGTAAATGTATATATATAACTTTTAAACATAAACTTAGTGATTTTATTTTAGTTTATTAAAAATGAATATAAAAGAATTATATTTACTGAGACAATGAGAATAATACTAACAAACCTACCTACGTTAATTTCAGATGTTGGTTACATTTCTGTAAAATTGTTTTGTTTGTGAAACAGCCTCTACGGGTTGAGAGAGCTGAATGACTAGTACGGCGTTTTTAGGATATTGTAAAATACACAGATGTTCTTAAAGTGGTGGGAAAAGATTGATGGAACAATAGGGGTGAAAGCTTTTGTATCTATCTATGTATACATAAATATGGTTTGATTGATTTATGTCTGTTCTGAAATTTATTAATTTGGGTGATTCTTAGTATGAATTATTTCCTTTATATTTCTTTTGTGTTGGTTATATTCACGAGTTAATATTTTTGGATTGTCGAAATTAAATTTATGTCCTGTATCTAAGCTATGTTTTGCTAGAGCCGTAGACTCCTTGCCATTCGTACTTATGATTATATATCCTGTCAATTTGATAAACGATATTTGTTATATTATGTGTTTCTGTTTTTGGTTTGAAATTATTAAAGTATCTGTATGTTGAGTTTGGAGGTCTGTCAGCTATTTTGATTTAGTATGGTTTAAGACAATTTTGAATTTCTTTATTTATTGTTGGATTATGTGGTAAGCTAATATCATTTCCTATTCCTTTATAGACACTATTCATTTATAGACACCTGAAGTTCACATTAAAATAAACCGAAACGTAGTGAAGGAAAGTTATAGTTTCAATCGTTGACCGAAACCCATGAAAAACAACCATAATAAAAAATGCTGTAATAAAAATCCAACGTAACACCCTGTATACCACACACGTTCGAATTCTACCCAGCAGTAATTTTATGACCCTAATTTCTCAAAAAGTTAATCTCCTTTAATGGCCAGAAGTATTTACTATACAATGCAGAGTGTCAAATGCCGGATGTTGAGGACTGAACCATCCATTTATAGGGCCGTATTCGTAGTCGATACTTCCTTCCCTTCCCTTAATACTTCAGGATTCCATAAGTAAGGATTTAATTTCGACAGCTACTTGAGGGTCATTTGCGTAAGGCTGCCTTGAGTAATACTCAAGTAACGAAATGTGAACATGACATGTCAGCATGGCATTTTCGTTGCAGTCAAGGTGACTTTGTAGGTTAATTTTGGAGTATGGTGTTGTCAGATTCTCTCACATCCGGAAAAATGTTCAGCACAAAATACGAAATACCGGCACAAAACAAAAAGAGATGACAGAAAATATCACTATGCGTAGGCATAGGCATGACAAATTGATTTATGTTTGAAATATGACAACGTCGCCGTTGGGTATATCTCAAACGTGTCGCGAATAGTCAAGACATTGAAAATATCACTTGCTTAGTGAAAAGACAATAAGAAAGATCTGCTTACTAAAAGGTGGCGGAGCCAGTCGGAAGCGGGTCTGTATTTTGAAAACGAGTATAAGTACCTTTCACATTCAACTACTACTTTACATTCACAATATTACTGTTATGTGAGGTTGCTACTTTAAAATTTAGTTTGATGGATAAAATTCGACTTTACAAGATGATTATTAGACCAGCAATTGCATACGCATGTGCGGTTTGGTGTGTTCTCGCCAAAACGCACATGCGAAACCTGCAGGTTCTGCGGAGTAGGACATTGCGTACTACTACTAACGCCCCATCGCATGTTTCCAATGATACCCTTCACAGGGATCTTGACATCCCTTACTTGATGGATTACATTAAACAACAGGCGCAACGATGTTATAGTCAAGCAGAATCGTACAGCAACCCTCTAGATATCAAACCCAAAATCAATCCCTTTGGCTAAACCCAAAAATTTCCGATATCAAATTGACTCTGTCAAGCTATATCCTCCTACCAACGAACTTCCTCCTTTTTGCTCTTCTCCTTCCTTCTTTTTCTTTTCTTCCCTTGCTTCTCCCTGACTTTGTCGGTCCCTGGGCAACAAGACCTGACCGATCGACCGACACGACAGAAACTATGAGCAAAGGTTCTCCGGACCGCTCTGCCAAACATTGACGAATTGACTGTTATGTTGGTCTGCTATGGTACTGATATTATCACCCAATCAATGCCCAGGATGTATTCGAATTGCATCAATCGCCATAAGCACAGGACGGAGATTACTCAGTATTCTCAAAGATATAAGATGTAAGCTCTCAGTGCCACCATTTCGGTACTTGTCCATTATATGTGCACACTAGAGAAGAAAAAGTTGCCAGACGAGCGGCAGAAGCGTGTCTTGACTTCACAACTGACCACACCTGCCACATCGATGTACGGCGCCTTACCTACGAATGTGACTCGCAAGTCAAGTGCTAAGCGATAGATCTTTCTAGGTACGTACTTCAATAAGTGAGTGAAGACTTTGACCTGGGAACATGTCCTAAAAGTGATACAGGTGGAATTAGTGCGATCTACCTCCCACATCGCTTCCTACCGCATGGAAGTCTTCCAGGATATGAATCCATAGGTGCAATGGGCGGACTATATCCTACCTTCATGAACAAATCTTGTTCCCAGGCCGGACAAGTACGTCAGCTATTGATGAGGAAAGAGAGGGTGAGATGGTTAGATTAATACATTTAGCACCTCTACCTTGCCCCTGAGGAATCATGTGATGGTACATTACTATCTAAGATATTTCACCTTGTCTGATTTAGGTCATAAGTAGTCCTAAACTGTACGCCAGGTCTTGATAAAGGTAGGCTGGAGTCAGACAGGTACGCTAATGCTAGTGATTACTACAGAAGATGAGGTGTTTTGGATAGTACATCATAAGTAACCTCCCTTCCTAGTAATCTCCTGATCATACACAACTGTTTCAACTTTATCCCAGGTCTGATTAGGAGGTCCTCGGCAATGATTCTCGTTAGCTACCTTTTATCTCTATCTTTTAATGCTTTTTCGCTTACTAGACTCAATGTCATAATCCAATGGTTAAAAAAATAGCGAAAGATACTCAGTGAGCCACTCACCAATTCCCATGATAAGACACAATCACTGAAGCACCACGCTTTCCGATAGCAGCCCGTGTACTGGGTTGTATTTGGTTTTTGTGTTTTCACGCAGGCAATAGGGATGGCCATTAAGATATAATATCAGACCACATAGTATTCCCAGAACCTTAGTAATATAAGCGGGTACTTCCAGGCGTAGGGATGTGGCGACCCCATCGCCCAGAGGTGATGGTACACCTTGCATCGACGACGGTGCATCATGTACTATTATCTCTGCAATCAGCCACAGGGGGGAGAAGTGGAGTCACTTAGCTTCGCCCGCGGTGCAATCACCCCCACATCGGAATATTTCCGGGAAACTAGAAATAGGTTCCCGCAAATAGGCGGCGCCAAATGGCCTCATGGTTCATGTTCCGTCGCTGGGCCGATGTTCCCGGTTTCTCATAAGTGACAAATTGGATTAATTAGAAGTAAAAAATGCTCAATGGCTCTTCCAGGATCAAAAGATTCCGGAGGTAAAATACCTGGCCGTTCGGATCTCCGGGTGCCAGGTGGTCCGGGGGGAACATTAAGCGAAGTTTGTTTAAAGAATTGTGCTGCCACTCCTCGTCAGGCTAACAACAGAAGCCGTCCTTCGCAGCAACTTCGCACTGACGACAGGCCCGAAGGCCAGAGAAACTTTTTCAGGGCCGACTTTACCAATATACGAGGACTTGCCTCCAACATAAACTCTGTCCATCAACACCTTCAGGCAGAGAAGCCACACATTCTGGCTCTTACGGAAACTCAAGTCGGCTCTTCATTAATGGATAACTGCTTCAGATATCCCGGATATGACTTATACACCCGATTCAGACGTAGGTTTGGCGTATGCGTGTACGTTAAATCTGGGCTTTCTTGTCATCGTGAAGAAGATCTCGAACTGGAAGGATTTGACATCATATGGCTCAAAATATCCTTCCAAAATCACTCCAAGTTTATATGCTGCATTTATAGGCCACCAAGCAATAACAACTGCAAAGAGCTCTTCGAGAAGCTTTCAGCCACTGTGGACGCGCTGCAATCAGATCACCCTCATTCAGAGATAGTCTTTTTGGGTGACTTCAACGTTCACAACTCCTACTGGCTCAAACACTCAAACAAAACGGACGACGAGGGACGTGAAGCTGAAGCCTTCGCTATTAGCTGCGGCTTGGAGCAGATAGTCAAAGAACCAACAAGGATCCCCAGCCGCCACGGAGATTTTGCTAGTCTGTTGGACCTATATCTAACAACTACTCCAACAATCTACACGGTGAAAGTAACTGCTCCACTGGGATCATCTGACCATAACACCGTCTCAACGCTATGCAGAATGCATTCTCCAGATCTCCACCATGCAAAGCCTCGCCGGGTCTGGCATTACGGATCAGCAAAGTGGGACGACCTAAGAGAATACTACCAGTCCTTTCCCTGGAATGACGTCTGCTTCAAGTCACGAGACCCATCTGCTTGCGCCCAAGAAATAACAGAGGTATTAGTATCTGGCATGGAGGCCTATATTCCTCATGTCGTCAAGCATCCCTCCAAAAACAAGCCATGGTTCAATCAGCGCTGTAGAGATGCAGTTTCCTCTAAAAACCACCTTTACAAGGAATGGAGGAAAAATCCAAATGCCGAGAACCACCGCAGTTTTATCGACGCCAGAAATCACTGCAAACGCGTGATTGACAGCAGCAAGGAGGAACACAACCAAAAAATTAAGAACAAGCTCCTCACATGTCCTAGTTCGTCCAGAACATTCTGGTCTGTAGCTAAGGCTGTTAGTCAGAACTTTTCCTATTCGTCAATACCACCCTTGACCAGAGAGGACAAGTCCATCGCTTCTGCTCCTAAAGAAAAAGCAGACATCTTGGGGAAGCTCTTCGCAGCCAATTCTACTGTAGACTTTCAAGGAAGTACTCCGACCACCACCATAAGCGTGAACTCGAGAATGGCAGAGGTGAAATTTCAACATCGAGATGTAAAAAGCATCCTCCAAAAACTGAACACCAATAAAGCTACTGGTCCTGACCAAATTCCAGCCATTGTCCTTAAACGCTGTGCCGCTGAGCTTGCACCTATTCTTTGCAAGCTCTTCAAACTTTCGTATCAACGAGGCGTGTTTCCCGATTCGTGGAAGATTGGCTGCGTGCAACCTATCCCTAAGAAAGGCAAAAAAACTGATCCCACCAACTATAGACCTGTGGCTCTTCTCAGCATCATGTCTAAGGTTATGGAGACTGTCATTAACACACAGCTCCTGAAATACCTCGACAACAATGACATCATAAATGATCGCCAGTATGGCTTCCGCAAGCACAGGTCTACAGGTGACCTCCTTGCCTACGTCACTCACTTGTGGAACAGAGCGATAGAAAAACATGGCGAATCCCGTGTTGTTGCACTTGACATATCGAAAGCCTTCGACAGAGTGTGGCATGACGGACTTCTTGTCAAGCTTGCTGCTTATGGACTACCACCTGGCCTGCGCCAGTGGCTGAATAGCTTTTTGAACGATCGATCTCTGTTTGTTGTAGTCGAGGGCTGTTCATCAGACGTATTTTCAATAAACGCCGGTGTTCCTCAGGGATCTGTCCTATCCCCTACACTGTTTCTGCTGTACATCAACGAGCTGCTGGAAATAACATCCAATCCAATCTACAGCTTCGCAGATGACAGTACATTAGTGTCGTGCATGGAACCAGGCAAGCCACTATCATCCCAGGAGACGGTACGTCGGCGACAGCAGCATGCCTCACAGATCAACGCTGATATCAAAACAATTGTCGAGTGGGGATTAGCAAATAAAGTACAGTTCAACGTACAAAAAACTCAGGCAACAACACTGACAAAGAAGTCTCACGATGGCTTACCAACCGTGGAAATGGAGGGTCACCCCATAGTCGAATCACCTTCTGTCAAGCTCTTGGGAATCAACATCAACAATAACATGTCCTGGCACGACCACGTCGTCAGTATTGCTAAAACGGCATCCCAGAAGCTTGGAGTTTTGTTCCGCTGTAGGAAGTTGTATACACCAGAGCAACTGCTGCTGCTCTACAAGGCACAGATCCGACCATCGCTGGAGTATTGCTCCCATGTATGGGGATGTGCTCCGAAGCACTCTCTAAAGCTTCTGGACACTATCCAGAAAAGAGCAATTAGATTGATCGATACGCCTAACCTCACAAAGGACCTCCACAGCCTGGAACATCGAAGGAGGGTGGCTGACCTATGTCTGTTTTACAGATTCTATCACGGAAGATGTTCGAGTGAGCTCTCCCAGATAATAACACCAAAGGCCGTCCGAACCAGGAATACTAGAGAAGCTCTGCGAGCTCATCCTTACCAGGTCGAGGTCCTTACTCCCCGAACCAGTCTCCTCCAGCATTCCTTCTTTTGGAGAACTTCGACGCTGTGGAATCAGCTGCCGGGGAATTTGTTTCCCGACGGCTACAACCTGCAGCGTTTCAAATCTAACGTGAACAGACATTTGTCCTCTCGCAGCGCTTCTACAGCGCCATAGGCTTTCAGCCTTTGCGGGAGGCCGACCATAAAAAAAAAAAAAAAAAAAAAAATGATGCAGAATGATCGTTAAAATAACGTATGCTTACATGTGGCCCTGAAGCGACGTCAGATTCAGTGAAAATTCAGGTAGTTACTTGACGTTGTTTCTATATCAAATTTAACGTTGTTAGATGTTAGTCAGTATTTTTAAGGTCACACATTGCTACGTAGCTTTTTACTGATTTGATCACGTTGGCGTCGGCTAAACGTTGGTTAGTCTGACGTATGAGAGTCCCACGTCTAATCTACGTTGGCATCATGTACATCTAAACCATAGTACTTAAATTGACGTTGTGGCTGATCACCTTATTCTACATTCGCTTTTAGTCACCTAATTGATATGCAGATTAGTGAGTCACTACCAACGTCCGTTAATCCAACATAGTACCTATCATAATATAGTAAACATAACCTATAAAACCCGTTATAACATCATTTTCATCGTATAGTTCTGTTTACTTGTCTTGGTATACCATGAGTAAAGACAAAAAAGGCATCTAGGTATCCTTCCACAAGCAAGCAAATATAACGAGAGCTTTGCTGGTGAATGGAAATATGCTTCCAGCTGCCTAGCCACTGAAGCTTATAGAATAGGAGGTTCTTTGAGTCTATTCACAATTCTAGGAACCAACAGATCCCACCTTTATGAAGAATGATTTGCATTTCGTTCGTAATATATTTCACAGATGCAACAGTAATATGCATGTCGTTTAGGTATATCTCCTTTTCTAATTGCAGAGAATGCCAATGCCGTTCAGTATTTCTTGGAATAGCACATAATGTGTCAGTTAAGTTCCTGCGTATACTTTTTCCATTTTATTATACGGAAATAAAAATAAACTTGAATTTCCAATATTCATTGCATACCTACATAAGATCTTCTACACATTCGAAGAAATACATGGAGTCAGTTGTAGATGCCGGTTTAACTTCAGCTTAATTGAACCTAAGCTTAGCTAAGCTTAGACCCAAAGTTGAGATCTGTTGTACAATCGCTGTCATAATTATTATCGAAAAAAATAACTTTTTCTTGTTTGTTAGTTGTTTGTGTCAAATTAGGGCGACGGCCGTTTTTGTCTCTGCTCTTTTATTTCCTTCCTTTGTTAAATTAGAAACAAATCTCTCGAAAAATATAACCTCATGAAGCTACAAGCAATTTGAAGGTTACTGCTTGACACATCATGTCATTTATATTAAAACCACAGTTAAGTTCAATGGACGTTTTGCAACTTCCGTGGTTTAACGGAGGCTTACCTTAAACCGAAGCTTATTCTTGAATTGCACAACTGGCCCTTAAACTGGCATTTGTGCAACCTTTAAAATGGAATTACTAGTAAACAAAATGATGCAGAGAGTAACGAAATGAATCAGTACACCTCTTTTTGTAAACACTAAGGGCCAGTTGTACAATGCAAGCTTAAGCGTTTCCGTTTAAGGTAAGCCGACGTTAAACCACGTCAGTTGCAAAACGTCCGTTGTACAATGCTGACTTAGGACCGGTTGTACAATGCAAGCTTAAGCTTCGGCTTAAAGTAAGTTAAACCACGTCAGTTGCAAAACGCCCGTTGTACAATGCTGGCTTAGCCCCCCACTCCAAGCTTAACACCAGCTTACGTAAGCCGAAGCTCAACGCGAGCTTAGTTGAGGTCTAAACCTAACCTGATACAAATGACATGATGTGTCAAGGAGGAACCTTCAAATTACTTTCCACTCTATTATAACTGTCACAAGTGACTAACCAAAAAAGGTAATTTTTCATAAGATATCAGCACGTATTGCTTCATTGGTGCCAACCGTAGTGAATTTCATTATCAACAAGGTTTAACTAAGCCGACGATTGTACAACGGATGTCGACTTTGAGCCTGAGCTTAGCTAAGCTTAGGTTTAACAAAGCTTGTATTAAACCCGCATTTGTACAACCGGCCCTTAGCCGCCCACTCCAAGCTTAACACGAGCTTACGTAAGCCGAAGCTTAACGCAAGCTTAGGTGAGGTTTAAACCTAACCTGATACAAATGACATGATGTGTCGAGGAGGAACCTTCAAATTGCTTGTCACTTTATTAGTTCAGTTCATATTTTTTTGAAAGATTTGTGTCTAATTTAACAAAGAGGGTAAATGAAAGAACAGAAACAGAAACGGTCGTTGCCGAAATTTGACACAAACTGTCATAAATGCCTAATCAAAAAAGGTAATTTTTCAGATGATTATGTCAGGATGTATTGCTTGATTGATGCCAACTGTATTGAATCTCATTATCAACCAGGTTTAACTAAGCCGACGATTGTACAACGGGTGTCGACTTTAAGCCTGAGATTAGCTAAGCTTAGGTTATAGAGGTTATAATGATTTGATTTAATCATAGTTTTCAAACCATGAGACTAGTCCATTATGACCTTCAATTTCATTGGACCTCTACTTCTGAATAACTTGTGAACCGTTGCTAATGAGCGTGGAAAAACAAAAGAATACAAAAAGGCCAAAACAGTGCAACACCAAATTCATTCTGTTTACTCCCGGTAAATTCGAAAACTGCGGTTGGTAGCATGTAAAACCAAACAAACCTCCTTTGTTAACCCAGCTGCATAACAAATATGGCATCAGCAGTCATTTACATGCGAAATCTGTGGAAGACCGCTTCACACACAAAATATGAACAATGTATATAATCACTATAACAAGTTGAATGTGAACGTCCCATATGAATGAACAAACAGAATTATATTGTATGTGCCGTAATGTTCATGAAAATAATATTCATGGAAATAATATATCAGTAGACGAGGTTTCCTATTATAATAGAGGATTGCAATTTATAGTACATATCATGTGTATGTGCTTGTCAGAATTCTACAATGTTCCTCGAAACGCCCAACGTTACATATAGATACAAGCTTTATTAAATTGATAAATATTAACACGTTAAGCGTGTAAAGAGAAAACGAGCGCTCAAGTTCCAAGAAATTATAATATAAACCTACTACCACGAACTCTATACGGGGTTCAAGATAATTCGACGTATTCCTGCCAGGGTATGATAGGAGAGCCAAAATGCAACAAATTTAGCTTCATATACATATGTATGGACAGGAAGCAATGTCTTTTAGACGTCTAAGTTTTAAGTGAGTTCTAATAATTACCCAAAATTTGATATTTTAGCCTAAATAGTGCAAAAGCTACGTTAATAAACAGTAACATGATCTTTATTTAAGTTCGTTACGCTTACACTAATTCAATGCCATCAATAAGGCAAAAAGGTACGATAAAAAAACCGACATTGAGAACAACTAATCTCTGTCCAGCGAAGAAAAAGAGCGATCACGCGCAAGATGAGTGAATTCTTGTCGCCAGGCCGTAGCTAAGCTTACAGCATAGCAAACCGCCTTTTGAAACGAACAAGATGTGGATGGCGTTGTGCCTTAAGGAATTTCACATAATTTTAGTTAGAATCGTTTATTTGATACCAAAACCTGGACGTGCCGTTCTACATTGAGCATAAAATTTATTTATTTTTATTTAATGTCCTAAACCACTGTTCACATTTTGGCGACATCTGTGGGCAAGTTCCTATTCCATATTGTCAAACCAATAATCTAATGAAGAAATTCATGAATATCCATCCAGCGGAGAAACGGGAAACAGGCCAACAATGAATGAGTTCTCTTGGCTTGGTCAAAGGCAAGCTTACACCATGGAAATGCCAATGCCTAAGCGCACGCCTGGCACCGGCAAATTTGGAGAACAGGCCACCTTTCCTGAAGAATCAAACACACAGCTGTTTGTCGATGCCTACTCATAATAGGTCTGTTTTTACAGCAATCACAAACTAGTCAGCGTCAATTTGATTGGCCAGTACTAGTCAGAAATAGTTTGACAACTGCAATGGCGAATACTGATTGGCTCTGACTGGTTTGTGATTCTCTGTAAAAACAGACCTAATATGACCGTGGTTGTATTGTGGTCTAAACAGGTTTGTCAAACATCGAAAACACATGAACATGAACATCACATTTTTTTGTGCCCTGTTTCTCCGCTGGATAAATATAGCAGTATTATAATATATGAGAATATACACCATTATCGGAAAACTATAAGTCGTTAGTGTAGATTGCTAGATGAAATATGATATCAAAACTGTACAAGATTAGGTTGAACGTATTCCTTGACGTTATATTCGTCGGCAGACCAGGTAGGGATATTTTTAATATTTGATTAGAATATGAAGCTACGACGAGTACGCAAAAGCAAGTTGGTTCCTGCTCACGTAAATATGTAAATACAAATAAACATACTTCTGTTAAGAAACCCATATGGTCAAAGTCCTAAGATAGTCATAATATTAAGCTGGTCTCCAAGCTCATTCACGTTTTGCATAATTATCTCTCATTTGAAAGAATCTTCAAAGTCAAGATTTTGAAAACATCTTGGAAGAAGTGGCCGTGATTCAGATTCAGAGATTGAGGGAAAACAACTTTGTTAAACTCAGCGAACTTCAGCTTATTTGGGTAGATAGGTGGTCCATTCCTTCTAATAATTCTTATTTCTGGTTAGGTAATTTTTTCCTAATTTTATCTGAATATAAAAAATTATAATAAGAGTGTTTTTAATTAGTACAGTCCAGAAGGCAGCTTAATACAAAAATAATTTTCTCAAAACAACAGATCGGTGGCTCAAGTCACTTTTGTATACACCGTCCATTTGTCGTTCCTGGAAAGACTGTTACGTTACCGTCGGTGGTTACCGTGTAAACTAGTCTCGCAAATATCGAGAGCACGTGGACACCATGAATTTTTTTCGCTCTTTTTCTTTAGTGGACGGATTATTATTTTTTTCATATTCGTTTCAACAGAAACATATCTAGTCCAAAACATTGTAAATACATACAAATCACTGGAAATACTTGCCAATAATCTCAACATCCCAAAAAGGTATGAATGTCGAATTGAAAACATACATTGAGGAGCATAGCCAGAATTTCAATTCAGGGTGACTGGGTCTAGGGGTTGGTCATTTTCTGGAGCGGGTGTAAAACATCATAAAGATAGCAAAGACAGTAATAGGTGAACATGTTACCGGTTTACAAAGTCGCTTTTTCATTATTTAGACAAAAATGTCAGACTTTCGGCAATTATTAGGATTCCAAAAACAAATCTCATAAACTAGTCATTTATGTCCTTACATAATATTGAGCTACATGAAAGGAATACGTCGAAGTGCCTTAAACATAATAGTATATTGTCCAATGGGCGGTAATGACAGTAATAGCTTACGAACCATTGCGAACTTAACCGCACTTCTGTAACTAAAATCAGTACTGTATACCGTTCGACTTAGCATTTGGCATCTCATAGCCACCTTGGCAGTTATTATAGCTTGTAATTAATCATATGGTAATACACAGCATATTATTATCGTTGTGTAATGTGTTATCCTTGCCTTTATTATTCTCGTAACTTTTTAGCCAAACTTTCTCAACTAGTGTATGTATGTATGTAGTTCTGATGTGATCACATAGTGTGCGGGACACCCAACTATAGGTACAAGGACCAATAGTTCCTGGAGATCATGTTTGTAAAGATTACGTAACACAAATTTAGATATGAACCACTTATTCTTTGGAAAAAAACAATGAAATACATTTTTGGTTAAAACTCTTGGGAGGGGGAGGAAGGTTAATTACACCTGTTTCCTTTAACCCTTGTATACGCACGTATATGCACGTTCTAAATTTGACGAACATGTGGGGCGTGTATGAGTGTTAGAAGCAGAGGAGCGCACTTTTAACTGAATTTGTAGCCATGTAATTACAAAAATAAAATAATAAACTCTTGTCTTGCTTGCATTTATTCCTAATGACGAATTACTTGAGCCTGGTCATACACGAAGCAGGCCACTGTAAACAGTAATAAATAGAGAAGTTTTTAAAAGCATTTGGACAACTTTATCATTTATTTTTTTATTTATTGAAATGAACCTTCCCAATTTGTTTTAAAATATTTGATAGAAATGTCAACTCATAACTACTGCTTAGGGATACCTACTCTACCGATCAAAAAGATAAGCTCAAGAATCATTCTAAAAAACTACATTTTTATAAATTCCAATCAGGTACCGCAATGCCATCTCATCTATTTACAGGAGCATTCTGTTGTGCAATGTAGGAGACGTTCACATACAATGCTTATGTCCTGTCTTTTGTATGATCGGTCAGCATTTTTGTCAGATGGTTTGTAAATTACTCGAATACAAAAAGCTAGATGACAGTACTGTGCGAGGCTCCACTGTATTAAGACCTCACGCCCGTGCTCCTCCTACTTTGGGGAGGACCACCTAATTTGATTGAGAACCCTTGCTCTGTAGCAGTAATAGGTTCACCCTGAGAAAAAAAAGTAATGCTTTATTGGTAACTAACAGCTTTGTCTCCTCAATACAAAACAGAATAAGATCGTTTGTTTAAGGTTGCCCCTCAACTATTCGTCATCGTTTATGTTGTCCCCTGTTTGTTTCAGGGTAACAATACGATGGCCCCACGGAAGGCATTCATCAGCTCAGTGCTCGCGATCTCAACCGCTTGACAGTCAGTTAATTACTGAACAGAGATACCATTTAGATGGAGTGACAGACCTATTAGTTTGGTCTTTGAAGTGCTATGTCGCAGAGAAGGCCTACGGGAAAAACAAATGAACCGGTTAGCTCTGTCACCTTTGTTTTTGGGTGAAGATTGATTGGTTAGGCGAGTTGAAAGATTGGCCTCTCAGCTTCATATTTTCGCATAACTTGCCAATTCAATGTGCAACCAGCATGTGGTCTATACATGTATCTTTGTAGTGCTGGAAAATAAATGACTTACTGTAGATCACAGACAGTAGAGACTATGGTCATATACAGGGTGGCTCACTTATCATGGCATAATTTGATGACATAAAGTTAAAATAATTATTTTCTCTGGATAGGGAAAACTTCGCTTATATAAAAATCTATATCATATTGATTATTTACTGAACGGCTCCTTAAAAAACATTAAATATGGCACACAGGTTAAGTTGAGGATTGTCCATGATTTAGAGAATATAGCGATACATTACAAAAACCAGTCATGGAGATATAGATATACAATTACTTTTTTTTAAACAACTCTTGCTCCACTGACTTTGTCACATAAAACAGTAACATTATTCAATGCTTGATTGTTTTAGAAACAAAAAAAGGCTTTTGCATTTTTTCGTACAATCAACCGTTTTCGAGATATTTGTGATTTTCTGTGGTTACGTACGATTACTGACAGCAAATAGGAATCTGGAACTAGGCTGATTTATTTTTGACTTTTTCACCAATTTAATGCTTCTGACGTATCACGAGATTAAAGCTAGTCTGTATATTATTTTCCAACTTGCCCTGCCCTTTCAATTTTCTAATCAAGAATATTCTGACGTACAATTTATTTATGGATTTTGTGATGCAAATTCATCAGAAGGAGAATACCATAGACAATTTCCTAACAGACGACAGCTACGTCATTATGTTTTCTTAAATGTGCATAACCAGTTCGTTTATCAGGATTTGAGAGCTATTCCTATAAATCCTAGTCATTAAAATATTAATATCGTAAGAAGAAACAATCGCATAGTGCGTGAATTTGATGGAGAACCAAGGGCAAGTCAAAGAAGGGTAAGTCGAACTACCGAACTAGTATTAAACAGGATGATCGACATATTTTTCGTTTACTGCTTACAACTGGAGACGAAAAATAGAAGGTAGTATTTTGTAGGTGACTACTGGACAACTATCAGGATTTCATAAAAAATGTTGTGGATCGAGTAATCATGTTTTACTCGACGTGTGATTGAAAATTAGCCATTCGTGATTATCTAGGTCTTCCAGCGTGTCCACCATGAGGTGAATACAAACATCTTGTGTCTCTAGCTCTTTGCAGACAAATTGACGGGATGTGGGGTAAATACGGTCAGCATACACTCGTGAAGACATTCTGACCACACTTACCGTACCCTAAAACCATCTCCACCACTTCATTATAGGTGTAACGGGTGCACCATTTTTGTTGTTCTTAAAGTCCGATCTAGCACGTCAACAATTCGAGAGACCTCAAAGGCGCGCTGCTACGTATATCTATGCTCCGTAGTCCGTCTTTTGTCTCTGTAGGGATCTAATCGCACAAGGACAGAATGAGAAATGAGGATTTCATTAACGGTCAATATCTTGATATCCGTAAATATTTCATTTATATGTTATTGGAAAAAACTCTCCTTTAGGCAAATACTATATTATGCACTATAAAGAAAAGCCTCAACTTAGGAAGCAGCCACAAGAACATGATACTTTGAACACACCTTCCGAAGCTGGAGGAACATGGATGGCATCCAAGTATCGGTGATCATTCCAAAAAATTGTATAAAGTCGTTCTTATATTTAAATTAAAACGTGTGGGAAATACCGATGTATACCTGCTCTGTGCTATTTTTTTGTGCTGGGGCAAATAAGTAGTGGTAAATCGAAACCAAAACACTCATTGTATTGGCCTATATAAATAATAAATGAATATCTGGAAACTGTTCCACAAACAAAAACACTTTTTAAGCTAAATTGAATACGTTCAGGGCAATTGAATTGACATAACAAATAAAACATTAACATGTCTGCCAAATTTAAATGTTGCGTCGAATTGTTTTAATTAAATTGTAGAGCATATTTCAAATGCACAAAATTAATTGTTTTAGTTTGCAAATGCTGCTAAACAAAATAACATATTTGACGAATTTGTTTATGCAGATTTTCATTTACTCTACGGTAGGTAGTCTGTATTGGGCACACTGTGCTACTGACAAGTAATTTGGGTAAATATTCTTAACAAACTGAACCATTTGGTATAGTTTCCGCATACGAGAAGCCAAATGGATTATTTCTGGAGTTGAAATATCATTTTGAGGATTTTTTTTGTAGTGTGGGGGTTCAATTAGTTAGTCAGTTAATAGTTTACTCAAAGCCTTAAGGCTTACTGCGCACTTCCAGTCAAAGGGATGAAACACAGTCGCATCCTAAGTTCTTTGCGAACTCTGAGGTGCATTGGACTATGCTCGCTGGTCTTTTCTTCTGGCCTACGCTACGTTCAGACAGGAGTTCCTGTTTTCACTCAAGGTAGGATAGCTGAAGGCAGCAGGCTTAGCTGTTTCCTCTGCCTCACCACACTTTCTGCATGATGGGCATGATGCCACTTCAATCCCCAGCTTTTGCAGGTGTGCACTGAACATCCAATGGTCATTTTAATCTCCACCACCACCACTCTGTTCCAGCGCTTCTGGTGTCCATTTATCACCCAACTGGTAACAGCTGTCCGAACCATGTTGTATGATATACAGGTTCGATAAAAGGGCTGTGGGTTCCTTGGCACACCTGTCGGTCCTCTCATTAGCGCCCACTCCTATGTGACTTAGCACCCAAGACAATTTTACCTTGTTGGTCTTCACCAGTGTATTTAGGGTATAATAGCAGTCCCACACTATTTTGAAGTATAGTGATTAACTCACCAAGGCTATCATAGCAGTAGTAGTAGTAGTAGTTTTTATTTGACCATTTCATACAAATGAATGCATTTGTGGCAAGTCAAAATAGATAAAGCCAAGAAAGAATACAAAAAACAAACTTATATATAACTAAGATTAACTTAATATTTATGTATGTACAGAGCACAAGTAGATAGTAGCTCAAACAGGAAAAAGAAAATACACCTCAGTGAGAACTGCTAATATTGGTGCTTAGATATTCCTGTGTGCCGCTCGGCTGTCTATGCATATTCTGCCGCATTTTAAAACTGTGGCTATTTCTGCCTGGAAATTTGTAGCCAGTTTACTTAGGTGGATACTTACGTTCCGCCCAGGCCTACCACCGTATATGCCTCCTCCTGTACCTGATGAATTTTTGGAGCCATCGGTGTACCAGGCGATACCATACGACATATGTCGAGATTCTCCTATAGCTCATTCGAACTGCCACTTAGGTTGACCTTATATGGGATCTCGTGTCCACGACTCTTGACATTTTATCGGGTGGCATCTCAAGTATGTTGCACCGCAGGTTGTCAAGTATCGTGGTGTGTTTCATGGAAGGGTGGTAAAACTAGTTACCATGGCACTGCATTCTATATGCAACCATTTATGTCTCTCCATATATGTAAATGTCAAGAGGTGGGATATTTAGCAGTACCTCCAATGCTGCTGTTCGTGTACCCTTCATGGCGCCCGCTATACTCATACACGCACAACAACACAACACATACAATAGCACTATATACCATCGTGGGTCTGATCACCCTTGCGTACAGCCAGTTTACCATCGAGTGGTTCAAATCCAAGGTACAACCGATCACTCGTCTCATCATTATTGAGGTACCCTGAGATCGCCCCGTGATGTTCTCTATGTGGCTGTTCGAAGTTAGTTTATCGTCTAACCTGGCGCCCAGGTATTCCACTTATCTGGCAACTTCTATTTCCTTACTGAAGGGAGATGGTGCCTTGGTGATCTTTGTGTTACGTTACTTCGTGAATGATGACTTGGAGGGATTTTGAAGATTGGTCACCAGATATTACACCAAAAAGTACAACGGCGTGGCGTCAAGTAGATTGGCTTGAATAACAGTTGAGCTGGAGTTCATAGGCTAACATGTAGATGTCATTACTTGAATAAACTTCATACGATCAGCTGTCGGACAATTATTGGTTTGTGAGATTATATTATATATTATCAAAGTCGGGACTTTCCTCTTCAGGAGCAATTTATGCGACTGTACTTAATGTTATCTTGTTCATTTGAAATTTTGTGACAACGAGTGATATCATGTAAGAAATAAAGTTGCCAGACATCGTATATCAGAGCTCCTCTGAACAAATCATCACTAGGATCAGTTTTGTTTTTTTAACATAGATTTTAGAATTGAATTTCTATATAATGTTGTGCGTGCAGCACCCCATGCCGATATACCATAAATGATATGGTTTCAACTAATAGACCTGTACTGTATGTAGATACTTTTATGTTAAAATGGTTGTTAGTAATTTAATCTTATATGAAATAAATCTAATTTTCTCCAACAAATTATGAATATGTACTTAACGTAAATGTGGGTCTAAATATATTTCCAGACACTTAATACTGTTTAACCCGTCAATTTTAATTATTTTGTCAAGTTATTATTTATGCATAACGTAATGTAGTAGAGAGAAGGTTAATAACTACGATAGGACTCAAATGGTAAAAGTAATGTTTTAGGAAAGTAGATTGTTGATTTTTTTGAGTAAGCAGTCGAGTAATTTGGATAAAATCTTTTCCAATGATGTTTTTTTTTTAGTTTATGTCATCCTTTTACTTCCCACACCGATAGGTGAGGGGAGTATTGTGATCGCGAAAATTTTCGATTTTGAGATAATACGTTTTTTGGACGTTTTATGATGTCAACATAACGAAAATCGACGTCACTCATTTCCGTCGGTCTGTCTGTCTGTCAGTCTGTCAGTCTGTCGGTCTGTCGGTCTGTCGGTCTGTCGGTCTGTACGCGTTTTTCTAGCCACGTAATCTCAGTAACCGTTGCATGGATTGTGATTAAATTTGGGCACCGATATGCTATGGGTCCGTAGTAGGGAATGTTCCTATAATTTTGGAAATCGTTGTATGGGGGGCGGAGTAATTAGCAAAAAACAAAAAATGTCAAATATGCCTCAAACTTCGTTTTTAGGCATTTTAGGGGTTCCTGGTCATTTTCTACTTTTATTTGGGTGAGGGTTAAATTGGGGTGGTTGGGGGGTGGGGGGATTGTAAATCTCAAAAATGTGTTGTACTAATAATAGGCTATCCATTGACCTGTAAAAGAAAGACCCAGCCGCATAATACCCTTTTTTAGGCCCATCCGAACATTGCCTTGCCTATTCCAGAAACCAAGGGACCTAGAATTTTCTGATAAATACATAGAAATATTGCTTTAGATCGTTCTGTATTGAGGAACGTAAAAGTTATGGAATGAATGTAATGAAACTTTGTCACAGTATTACTACCGCGGCGAGGATGGAAAACGCGTATGTTTTGGAAAAATCGTGTCAGTGGCGGCGCAGCAATAATAAAAAAAAAGTAAAAACGCCTTAAACTTTGTTTTTAAGCGTTTTAGGGGTTCCTAATCATTTTCTACTTTTTTTGGGTAGGGGTGAATTAGGGGTGGTTGGGGGGTGGGGGGTTGGAAAACTGAAAAATTTGTTGTATTCATAATGACCTGTGAATGAAAAACCTAGCGGCACAATACCCTTTTTTAGGCCCATCCGAACATTTCCTTGCCTATTACAAAAACCAAGGGACTTACAGTTTTGAGATGTATACATATGAGAGTATTGCTTAATTTCGTTCTATGTATATTGCGGAAAGCAAAAATTATTAAATTGATTTTAATGAAATTTCGACAAAGAATGGACAACGCGCAAATGTCTGAAAAATCGTGTCAGTGGCGGCGCAACAATGATTAAAAAACTAAAAATATGAAATCAGCTCATACCTCGTTTTTAGACGGTTTAGAGGCTGCTGATCGTTTTGCACCGTTCAGTTGAAGCATGCAGAATGAAAACTGCGGCGTCCTAGTTTCTAAGGAGGGAGACGCAAGAAACTATTTACGAAAGTTTTGCGTTGTACAATACCTTTTTTTTGTGGGGGGGTGGGCGATGATTTGGTTGTAAGGGGATTTCAATGGGAATAAAACAATAAAATGAAATCATTATGTGTGGGAAGTACTGAGTCAATTAACTTGACTCCATTTTTTCTTTATACAGTACGGCCGTATCGTCTGTAATAATGCTGTTGAATGTAATACTGTTTATGGACCCATCCATACCATCTGCTGAACAAGGCTTGCCTTTCACTGATCCCTTCTCACCCTCCTACGTTATCGGCAACTGCTGTACCATAAACATGCCATCATGAAATATAAAATCAGGCTGACTTGACAAAATTTTCAGTAGGCGGACGATCAGCATGTTGGAATTTATTCAGAGCTAACCTTTCCTCCTTATGCCGATCTTGTGCAGATTACGTAGGGTTGTTTGAACATAGTTTGTTAGAAGGTATAAGCCGAGATTCATTAGAATCGAGTATGGACTACATGGGTGGATAAAATATCGGATATCGGAATACACAACCAAAAACAGGATGAGGTGCAAGATATACGTATAGTTGCAGCTTACGCTTTACAATTGTGGGTACAGGAATAAATCTAAGAATCAACGGCCAATATCATTTCGAGATACATAATTAAAACAGACTGTAATATTATTTCCAGTCCAGTAGGAGGAAAAAAGGATAGATTCATATTCAAAACTGAGTCATGATAATTCATTGGATGGGATGCATGCAACTTATATAAATAATTATAGTCTCTCTATATGTATACCTCTACCTCATACAAGGCATTGCCTTCGAGGTAGACATATTTGTAATTCACTGATTAAAATAAATTGAATTGAATTAGCTTAATTGTAGTGCTTTCAGGTAGTATACAGCTTATTAACCCTTTGATGCTAATGAACGGTCTCTGAGGCCCACAGCAAATGAAACACCTCAATACGAAGTTTGAGCAATATTATAAATATTTTTTGCCAATTACTCCGCCGACCATGCACCGATTTTCAAAATTATAGCAGCCTTACCCACCACGACCCCACAACACATCGATACCCAAATATCATCACAGACAGACAGACCAACCGACAGACAGATTGTCAAGCTTTTGGGAATCAACATAAACGATAACATGTCCTGGCATGACCACGTCATCAGTATTGCTAAAATGGCCCCCCAGAAGTTTGGAGTTTTGTTCCTCTGTAAGAAGCTGTATACACCAGAGCAACTACTGCTGCTCTACAAGGGTGGGAATGCGCTCCAAAGCACTCTTTAAAGCTTCTAGACACTATCCAGAAAACAGCATCAGCTAACGTCACAAAGAAACTCCACAGCCTGGAACATCGGAGAAGGGTGGCCGACCTGTCCCAGTTTTACAGAATCTATCACGGAAGATATTCGAGTGAGCCCTCTCAGATAATAACACCGAAGGCCGTCCGAACGAGGAACGCTAGGGACGCCCTACGAGCTCATCCCTGCCAGGTCGAGGTCCCTACACCCCGAACCAGTCTCCTCCAGCATTCCTTCTTTTAGAGAACTTCGACGCTGTAGAATGATGGCTACAACTTGCAGCGTTTTAAATCTAACGTGTATCCTCTCGTAGCGCTACTACAGCGCCATAGGCTTTCAGCCTTTGCGGGAGGCTGACCGTAAGAAAAACAGACCGACAGACCGACAGACCGACGAAAATAAGTGAGGTGGAGTCTCGCTTATATAGATGTAATAAAACGCCCAAAAACCGTATTATCTCAAAATCTAAAATTTTCTTGATCACAATACTTCCCTTACCTATCGATATCGATGTGATATCGATGTGGGAAGTAAAAATTATGGCAATCCCTATTTACTGAGATGTATATGTATACTATATTCCATACATTGTGGGCACCCTCTATGTATTTTCATTTATTTTCCTCACACCTGTTCAGCTCTAACCAAATATCTATTCGCGCCCCGTTGCTCAATCGACTATCATTCAACCCGTCCAATGTTCTGCTCTGCTTCAAAACGATTTGTTAATGCTTTGACAATAAAGCTGGTATCCTTTTATTCAGCACGTTCGTTTATCATTTCAGCGCAACAAGCGAAACGTACATTTACTAAAGGTTATTTTGCTGATGTATAGGAAAACTCACCATAATCCTTGTCAGTATTAATCAATCAATTAAACTCTGGAAATTCTGGCGCATTGTTACTTTTCCGGTTGCTACGCTAACGAGTAATGCTGTCTCTAAATCGGATCTACACCGCCTTTTTCTCCGGCGTAATAAATCACATTCTGCATTGTTTCAGCAGCTCTTTTGTTATATTTTTACGCGCAGGGTAGTATCTAACTGTATGCACAAAATTACCACACAAAGGTGTATTTGCGGAGAAAAGTCGTGGTTTTATTTTAGTGGACATAACTGAAGTGCTGGTTCAGCTTTTAGCCTCCCACCTTTGAGAGAAAGAGTGCTGTCGTGCACATATAAAAAGAAATTCTCAGAAATGAAGAATTCTGATAACCTTGCGTGGAAGAGAATTCGATGCTTTTTGGTTAGATTGCCATGACCGCCATGGCTCAGCTGGTAAGAGCGCCGGACTAGAATTTTGGAGGCGCGGGTTCGAATTCCGCTGGCAGTGGGTTCTTTTTCCGGCATTTTCTGGTAGCACCTTGATTTGAGAGCCCGACATGCGGGCAATATCATGAAACATGGTATAACATTCATCCCTACACAGAGCTATTTGTGCTCGTTTGACTTGGTGACGTCTGGAGTCAAACGCGGTCGGAGATCAATGCTGAAGCAACAGATTTCGATGCACACATACGAGCCGCTCCGTACTACCAGAAGATGGCGGAGGTGGAGCCGTTAGTGGGCGTAGAGGGGTTAGGGTATAGTGCGCGAACTTGAGAATGAAGAAAATACGTATTCTCGTGTTAGTGCTTTCTCAAGTATGTATGTCTGAAATAAAATGAGGGGATTTAAGTCCGAAGGTACCTATACTACTGACGGGGGACCCCGCGAAGGCGATTTCGCATCGAGAGGAGCCGAGAGCGACCGACCGGTGGCCTATTGATAGTGTGACGTTATCTTTGAACTTACGCTAATGATTCAAATAGCTGATTAAAGAAGAAAGCTTGCGTACATACAGTTCGGTGGCCTTGTTTTGATATCCCGTTCGGTTGTTAAATTACAGACATTTGAAGAATGTACATATGCTTTTGCATTGCGACTTTTTTGCACACTAAAAAACCTTTTTTGAAAAAATCGTTCTGAATTGTCATTCACTAATGTCTTAGCTATCAGCTACTGAAATTTTATGTATGTAGTTCGAAAAACAAGTGAGTTGTGCGGATACTTGCGAACCCGTATTTTAAATGGTAAGTTCATAATTATCTATAAATTTGTATACCAGGCTCCTGAAGAGATTCGATGTTTCTTGAGATCGCTTTGCCGGTCGGATTGCCATGACTGCTATAGCTTAGCTGGTTAGAGTGCCGGACTAGAATTTTGGAGGCACACGGGTTCGAATTCCGTTAGCAGTCGGTTCTTTTTCGGTATTTTCTGGTATCACCTTCACATCTGTTCTTGAAGTTTCACTTGATGAGCAAATTATTGTTAACTTGAACCAAGAAAAACATATTTTTGAGTTTTTAAACAAAAAAAAAACATTTATTTTCTTCTTCAAAAAATGTTTTTCCAACACTGCTTAGAAGTGATAGAAGATTAGAAATACGTTGGATACAACGTACTAAGCTTAAACAAGATACATCAAAACATAAAATTATACTTGCCGGAAAAAAACATTACCCTTCAAAATACACTTATCAAACCACCCTCATATTAGTAAGTGGACTGAAAAGTCCAATCTCTTGTGTGCAGCTACATGTATACGACATTTACGATTTTCTCGATGTTCAGTACACCTCTGCAATGTACACGGACAGAAAGGGTTAACGTTTTTCCAACTTGAAACCGAATGATTTACGACCATTGACTGGATGTCTGTATACGCTCAACAGAGGGAGTTTTTATGGTAGGCATTTCGAGCTGCGATTGGGCGATATCCCGAGAGGGGAAAACAATGAACACAGTCGAGAGCATCGGGAAAAGCACTGGGACTCCAGATAAGTGTTCGCGAACTGAAGTGGAGGCTGTATCAAACGCGAAAAAGACAATATGGCGGAAGCCTCCAGCATTAAAGACACAGCGATTGCTTTTGAGGGGTGTTTCCTTGTTGTCCTTATCCATATCGCTATCTCAAACAATACGAATCACTTATTCGTATAAATGTTTGGAGCGCCTACTGTTCAGATACGCATTACGGAGAATAATTGACAAAAATAAATATACTGTCACGACTGCCGCTTCTTTTTCGCTTCAGGGAATCACGATGTAGTTTTTACCTTTTTACTTCACAACTAAACACAGAATCAACCTTGTCTCAATCTATCTTGTTCAATATATATATACCTCGGACCTTCCTCAGTTATCCTCCCACAAATTCGGATATGCAGATGATCTGGCACTAGCGTACAGGAATACCAACTTTGACATTCTAGAGTCCACACTATTATATTTCAATCCTGGGATCATACTTTAGCTGGTGAAAGCAAAGCATGAGCCAAACAATAACATCGTGTTACCACCTTAACAATAAAATGGCAAAAGAGAGCTAAAGAATTACCTTAACGGTACCTTGCTACCCTATGATTCCACACCCGAATACCTAGGTGGTGTCACACTGAATGGGAGACTATCGTTCAAAAAACATATTCATTTCATCGCAGCCAAAGAAAGCAGCAAAAATAAAATCATACAAAAATTATGTGGAACCTCTTGAGGCGCTTCTACGCCTCGTACTTTGGCCCTGAGCCTCTGTTTTTCTGCGGCTGAATTTTGCTTACAAGTGTGGCAAATAGCTTACATACTACACCTTTTCCAAATGTATTTCAGATAGTATCAATAGTATTTCAGATTCGACAATTGTGTTTCAGAAATCGTCAATTGTATTTCAGAAAACGTCAATTGTATTTCAGATTAGTCAAATGTATTTCAGAAAGCATAATGATTGTTTATTATCCAGAAGAATGTATTAAACAAATAATAACGTCTAACATAATTGTTGAAAAGTTGAGTACATACATAGAGCATACATAATTTTAAAGCCCAAAAAGTATTTTGAGGTACTAACACTAACGCCCTACTTGCATATTTTGCAGTAATAAAGAAGCAGCATGAAAAATTGTTGTATGTTGTACTGCCCTGACATACTCTCCTCCAACAATCGTTTCTTTTGCCGAATCTATGATTTCTTCCAGATAAAGCAGTCTTTGTTCCACAATGCCAATTCCTCTAACTTGTGGAACCCGAAGATGAGTTTTAACATATGTCTTAATTTTCGACCATATATTTTCGATGGGGTTGAGCATCGGAGAATACGGTCCCAAACGCAATAAAGTAACTTCTGTATTATTTATGACACCTTCAAATCTTGCATGGCAAGGTGCGTTATCACATACAATCACCAAATCACCTACTTCATTTCCCATATCCTGCCATCATTGCAGTAAATTTGTTATCCAAATATTAGCAGAATCCGATGAAAAAAAGCCTCTGCGACGTTCCATTGTCACAACCCCTGCTGGAGATATTGCACCTATTAGGTGTACATTGGGACCCCTTGTAGATGGTAAGTGTTGAACAGCTCGCACACCAAATCGGGACCGACCTCGTGTTCGACGGCAAAACAAATTGAAATTTGTTTCATCAATCCATACAATTTGTTTGCCCAGTTCAATATATCTATTTAAGGCTGTAACATACTCCGCCCGCTTTCTCTTATTTTCTTCAGAATTCATCGAAATTGGTTGTTTATGAACTTGCTTTATTGTGAATAACCTACCTTCTAAATAATTTCCAATGGTGGATGTTGATACATTTTTACGAAAACTCGCACGAACTTTCATTTTCACTTGCTTCAGTGTTAGACCACAATCATCTTCAATCCATTCAACAATGGCATTTATTTCGTCCTCAACAAGTGCTTTAGGTTTTATACCCCCATTCTTCAACATTACGTCCCGCCCGGAATGGACCCAATGGAACGCAGTTTTATATTTAATTCCCAGAGTTGTAGCGAAAAGCACCCAGTCTTCCCCTCTATTAGCACACCCTACAATTCGTTCCCTGTCTTGAGTTGAATATTTCTTATATTTTTGTCGTTCTACCATTTCTCTCTCATTCACATCACTTCTGCACATGGGACACTTAATCTCAACCAAGCTATTTAAATATGCGACACATTTTGTATAGGTGTCTGCATGGTAATAACCGAAGAATTACCTTTATTAGCATGGACACTCTACAGATTCCACAATTATCAGTTAAATTCATGATTTATTACAACAAAATCGTGACATTTGTACTGTTCAACTACTTGCGCTTGTTGATGTTAGGGTAGCGTAAGAATTGTTTACTATAGTATACTGATAAAAGTTATTTTCTGAAGTACAAATAATATTTTCTGAACTACATTTGACGCTTTCTAAAATACACTTTACTAATTTGACCTACACTTGACGCTTCCTGAAATACATTTTACTAATCTGAACTACATTTGATGCTTTCTGAAACACATCTTACTAATGTGAACTACATTTAACGGTTTCTGAAATTACTCTGTTACTTTCTGAACTACAATTGGAAAAGGTGTAGACTGATGGACGCCCAGCTCACACTCTTGACTGACAGACGCCCAGTTCTATAAAACTATTACGGAATGCATCAAATCAACTCCAACCTACTGGCTTCCAACACTCAGTTAAATAGCTGTACTACCCATCCGTCGAAAAAATGCCCTTCTGAACTTTATAACAAAATCAAGACAAATCCCTCACTGTCAATCTACAAATATATACCCGATCTCTTCTTACTCAGATTACGGTCCAGGAAACCACCAATTACAACAGCTTTCCATCTAGAGTCTGATGGTTTTAACTCTGCAGCTAAATGGGCAGAGATTTGAGAGACCCAAACACCAGAATAAGTAAACAGTAATCTAACTGCTGGTCAAGAACTCCCTGCGTTTGAGTTCCACCAAAAGGAATGGTCAACCCTAAACATAACTCGCACGTCGCATGGAGTGTGCGCTGATTCGCTGTTTAAATGAAACAAGCGCGAATCGCCACGATGCGACTGTGGAGAGGAACGCCAAACTGTCAGGCATATAGTGCAAGAATGTAACCTTAGAGCATATCCAGGCTGTTGCCTGTTTTGGCTTGGAGGAAGTCGTTGTTAACAAGGACTTCCTCCAGGCCAAACCATTAGCTGCAGAATGGATTTTCAGGCTCGATATTAACCTATAGCCCAGTTACTACTTAGATCGATCGCAATCGCAAAAAACAACAAAAAAAGAACAAAAGGAGTTACTTTTTTATGACTGTGTCCTTCAACTATACGATAAATAAATAGATGAAATACAAGTCTGGACAGGATCGTCACAAAATAACGCTAAAGCGCTTCGTCAGCATAAAATAATTCTGCTCTGCTCGAGCGCTGGGGTACAAATAACTACGTAATTATATGCAGTTCTTCTAAAGGTGATTAAGGATAAAGCACCAAAAAGCTTTGTAGACAACAGAAGTTCGAAACAGAACTTTTAAAACTAATGAAGCAGCAGAAACTACTATCAAACTGAAGACAACTACGCTTTACTAATCCAGCTAGAGAAGGTTACCCAGATTAAGTTGCATTCGGGTGAATTGAAGCAAAAAAAACAACGGTTTAATAACAGTCCACTTTTCATGGCACTAATGGAACAAATTCCCCTATCGAACTGAAGACATCTACGCTCTTCGGGTCCGACTGGATTTTAATTCCACGTCGACATTGCAAGGAAATTGGATATTTCTATGAAAGCGATTTTTCAGCAAACTATCTATTACAAGCTTTATGTGTGCATATGCACGAATACAATTAAATTTTATCGGAAAAACATTTATAGAGAAATGTACAGAACAGAGAGAAACGTGAAAAACCCGGTAGAATATTAAACCAACATCGTGCTGCATTGATGAGAAGCGAACACTTTTTTTTTTTGTTGTTCTCCGAACTGCTATCAGTAAACTGAAATTATTCTCTGAATTTAACTATAAACTGTATTGCTTTTGCTTGTATGCACATGTAATCAATTTACGTGTGCAACTGAAGCTATAAATAAATATCTACCTGCTGAACCTCAAAACAGGAGAATCTGATTTACTACGTTTACACGTTTACCTTAAAACGGTTTACTACAAAATACTTTAGTTAAAACCGAGGTATAAACGCTGGTTATAACGATTTAAGGCTTTAAAACGGTTTAACTCAAAGCGTCTCAAAAATGAGGTGTAACCTGGTTTAAACCGGTTTTATATGTCGTATGAACAGAGAAAATGGTTTAACTTGTTTTAGAAGCAGTGGTGCCAACGACCACTTACACTACATATTCAAAAAAAATTTTGTTTTGGGCATCCAAGGTTGGTGTTACTGATAGGTAACCTTCGTTCTAATGCCTAACCGTTTATTATGACACCTTTAATAAAATACTATGAATATAAGGTTTAGCGCTCAGAGAAACAAATTTTACACCAAAAAACAGATGCGGTTATTTACACTTTCACACGAATAACACCCACTGACAACACCTTTGCTAGAAAGTAAGGTTATTTTGTTAAGCTTTTTCATTTTGACATTTTTGGCTCAATAGGTTCACAAAATTGACGAACCCTTAAGTAATGCGGTTTCAGTTGAACTGTTTTAGAATAAAAACGGTTTGAGGAACCGTGTAAACGTAGTAGTTGTCTTTCTGCAACAGACTGGGATTAGAAGGACGTCTCGGAAGTAGAAATGGGGCAATGCTAATGTTGTTGCTCATTAAGTTTGCTTTAATTCCTATGTTCCTCTTAGAAATATTAGGTGTAACTTATACATGGATACTAATTTGTTTAATATCGAGTTTTATTTAATTCGATCAGTAATCATCAGGATATTAGGATTCTGACACCATTATTGAAAGAAGTGAGGATATATAGAAATGCATTATGATTCATCCAAAAAAGCACGCTGATCTAATAACTGATACAACGAGTAAAGGATGCTTGTGCAAATAAGGACAAGAAAAGACAAGACAGACAAGTCCAAAAATACTAGTTAAACAAGAAAGAATACCCTGGGACACCTGAATTATGGCTCAAACCACCCAAAATCATTGAAGAAGGTTAATCAGACCTTGGCCGATCGAGTCAAGAACATTTTGTAATACACAAGGGCTGGAAGAGGAACTACGTCATATTAAATAAGATCTGCCAAAGAACGCATATCCCAGAAGCTTGTAAAAACAACAGTACAAGTGAATGGTACCAGCAGATATGTAGATCCTGAGGAACATAGGCATTTATTTAATATACCATATTTCAAATTATTATCAGATGCAGTCAGAAGAAAAGAGCAAGAATATAAAGTTCAAACACGATTCTCAAGAAGCACTCCCCTCAGAAGTCTACAAATGGAAACAAAGTTTA
This sequence comes from Callosobruchus maculatus, assembly GCA_951848785.1. Lineage (NCBI taxonomy): Eukaryota > Metazoa > Arthropoda > Insecta > Coleoptera > Chrysomelidae > Callosobruchus > Callosobruchus maculatus. The sequence continues at coordinate 13,896,379 of CATOUR010000041.1, read as the reverse complement.
CTGTTTACTGACAAAGAACCTTACTGGTATCGCCAGAAATTCAAAGGAGCAGCTCATATCGACAGCAACAAGGACGTGTACAGCAAGACTATTGTGGTCATTACACCAATATGGCAGCTCCTAATAAGAAATATAGAAAAACTAAACTTGGACACAAACGTGGAACGCAGTGACCATAGAACGACCCCGTTAGCAGGAAACTGCGCCATTGGACCAGACAGACACCAGTGGAATGTCTCGAGGAATGAGACTTCATCAAGAACTGACGCATTTAGTAGAACGCGGCACCGAATAACCAGAACAAGCCACAAGAAGGCAACACGTCAGCTAGACCAGATTATCTAGCAACGAAAGGAACATGTTCGACAGTTCACCTGAAGATGATTGAAGCACATCAATCGAAACGTTGTACTCGAAATTGTATAGATAATGGAAACCCGAAACATACATTTTGAAATATCTATGTATATCATTTTAGTCAACATTTAGTCACAAGTCTCATGTCTTTTTATTCTTGGGAAAGGTAATCACGAGTCAAAATTGTAATGATTTAGATACTTAGATTACTTAGATACCTAGATTTAGTACTTACCACATTTGGTTATCACCAAATGCGATAAGTACTTTTCACACATTAAGGTACTTTAGAATGATCTATACTCTTGATATTCAAACTAAAATAGAATATAGAACTTCGACAAGCTCCACTAAAAAATGGGGTCAAGTTGATTGACCTAGTAATTCCCATACATAACGGTGGTATCATTTTATTATTTTCTCATTGCATGAAATTCTAAGATAACCTTACAAACAAATCATTACCCGCCCGTCCTCAACAAAATATATCCAAAACAGAAACTCTCATAAATAGTTCCTTGCATCTCTGTAGAACTAGGACGATACAGATTTTATTCTGCAAGCTTCAACTGGACGAAACGTAACGATCATAAACCCCCAAATCGCTTAAAAACGAAGTCTGATCTATTTTTATATTTTTAGTTTTTTTATTATTGCTGCGCCGCCACTGACACGATTTCTAAAAACCATACGCATTTTCCATTCAAAAATCAATCATCAGGTTCCACAATACAGAACGATCTAAAGCAATACTCGTATGTATGAGTACACATCAGAAGACTTCCTTAGTTTCTGTAATAGGCAAGGCAGTGTTCCGATGGACCTAAAAAGGTTATTACGCCGCTAGATCCTTCTTTCGCAGGTCAATGGAGAGCCTATTATCAATACAAAAACTTTTTCACTACCCCATAATCATCCCAATTTCATCCCAACCCAAAAAAAAAAGTTGAAAATGGTGGGGAACCCCTAAAATGCCTAAGAACGAAGTTCGACCTATTTTTATATATTTTTTGGTTTTTTATTATAACTGTGCCGCCACTGATACGATTTCTAAAAATCATACGCCAAGGGAGTAATATAGTCTCAACAACTACCTCGTTATACAATACAGAACGATCTAAATCAATATTCATCGTATGTATACATCAACTCCTTTGGTTCTGTAACAGGCAAGGCAATGTTCGGATGGACCTGAAAAAGTGTAGGTCTTTATTTCACAGGTCAATATAGATAGCCTATTATGTATATACCACAAATTTCAGTTTTGGAACCCCTCACTCCCCAACCACCCCAATCTCACCCCCACCCAAAGAAAAGTAGAAAATGAGCAACCCCTAAAACGACTAAAAACGAAGTTTAAGGAATATTAGAATTTTTTTGTTTTTTGCAATTAGTCCGCCGCCCATGCACCGTTTTTAAAAATTATAGCAGTATTACCTAGTATGACCTCAAAGCATAGATCGCTATCCAAATTTTATCATAACCCATGCAGCGGCTACTGAGATTACGAGGCTAGGAAAACGCGACAGACAGACAGACAGAACGGCGGAAATGAGTGACGTGGATTTTCGTATGTAGACATCATGAAAGTCCAAAAAGCGTAATATCTTAAAATCGAAAATTTTTACGATTACAATACTCCTCTCACCTATCGGTGTGGGAAGCAACATTTTAATTTTTCCAGTTGTGACTTCTTTCGAACTGACAATCAATAATACGGATGCCATATTTTGCGCTATTTGAGATCCCATAGTAATCTATCTATCTAGAAACCGAGATCCTACAACCTACAACTTTACCCTATGAAAAGCTCAGCAAACTGCTTATTTCGATGAAATCATTTCTGCTATAATTATGTGCCAGTAAATAACAGGGAATCAAACGTACAAACAGGATGAATTTTAGAAATTACACAGTAGTTCGTTTTGTCTTTTTCACACTGTCCTTGAAGTCAGCTATTCGATCCGCAGGACGCGCTCTTAACGTGTATCTCCACCCTTATTCCTCATTCTGATGGCTCGGTCTTCCACCACTTGAAAAACAACTCCCTCTTAACTGCGACAGATGATAGAACATATCACATCCTCGACCTCCGTCATCTAAAAATCGCTTGTTAAAAGACCGAGTGCTGTGAATGCCTACACTTTTCCAATCCCAGCGGAAATCTTCCCAGATCTCTCTGCCAAGTTTACGGCCTGGGACACTGCAGTCGTTCTGGCCGTAATTAGGGTCCTTAAAAAAAGTCTTCCGGAGAGGAAACAAGCATTTTCGGCGAACAGCCTTTTGTTATCGTTTCTCCCATCCTTCCAATCTCCACAGCCGGGTTGCACAAGTCAGCTGAAGCTGGGCAGTGACACAAATGCAAGATGATGTGGCTGGGTCATCATTTAAGACCTTTGCGAGGACATGGACAATACTATTACTGCTGACGATAATAGGCGGTGGAAGGATTGTCACTGAGGGGAAGTTCAAATTAAGGATGATGCATTTTTGGGAATTTTGTGATATCTCTATTACGAAAAGTCATGTCCCAGTTTCCGTCTGTCTGTTTGTGTATCTAGTATCTATTGACTTCTGTTTGTAAAACTTAGAAATCCGTTGTATCCAGCCTATGCATTGACCTCTGAAAGAAAGACCTAGTAGCATAACATACTTTTTTTTTGGGCGGACAATGATTTGGTTGCAAGGGGATCCCAGACCATAGCTTCATGCTATGCCAAAATGATAAACTGGTAACATCGTAGTATATGTAAAGTACTGAGTCAATTAACTTGGCTTCATTTTTTAGATTATTATCATGTAAAGAGGTGTCATAACTATTGTGAATGGATCAAGCTGTTATACCAGGGTCCGTTAGAAATCACTTAATACATAAACCTGATGCTTTCAAACGGGTCACATAAACAGTGCTCGGTTCCGTAGATTAAACGCTCAGGTACCGGCTTTGGTAGATAGATGGCGAACCAATACTTTCTTAAAGTACTGCTTCCCAATATATATATGTTGCTACTACTAGTACGAGTTTTGCCAGCTAGGCACTAACAGGCAATTTCATTTATTCGTTTGAGATCTAAATCACACGAGCTTTAATAAAAGCGAAACGACGTCGTCTGTGATTGGTTTCGGATGAATGAATGACATTGCTACTCTTTAATTGAGTAATAAATAAACGCAAAACATGCTCGAAAACCGTCTGAGCAAGCAGACATAAGTAAGAAGTGATAATAATATTTGGCAGATCCACTACGCAGGCGCTGATAGGAGACCGTTTTTTGTTGCAGTTTTTATCAGACCGTGCAGGCTACCTACTTGTTAGTGAGAAATACATTTTCGGCACGCACATTGACCTATCAATTAGCGAATTTATTGAAATAAAAGTATTAGATATCAGATGTTGACGGTGAATTTGCAGGGTTCAAAATCAAAGTTTTACAGAGCCTTTGGCCACGCATTGTCTTGAACATGTGTCAATTTATTGTTAGCGTAACTGATGTATTTTTATATTTGTAGCTATGTTCAATTCCATCATAAATATACAGTATAGGTAATATAGTTTTGAGCTTCCTTATAGGAAATCTCTTAACAAGTTATGATCGTTTACAATACCGAATACCTATATTTATATGAGATAACGTTAACAGTCTCAAATTTTAAGTATGGCGATGGTACTACAACAATACTTGGATGATTTCAAAAGCGTGATGACTGAGGTGGATGAGGTTTTTAAAGTGTGTGCTTAAAACATGCTTTTCAGGGAATACAGGAGCAGTCGTGATATATAGTATGTGACATCTGAATATCTGTGATATATCGCAGTATGTGAAATATCGCTCGTAGCTAGTGTTGGTATAATACCATTTATTTTTATTATAGTTACGTATTAACATAGTTTTAAAATATTTTTTGTTGTAATATGTACCAGAAGATAGTTCAATATCAGATCAAGTAACATCGTGCTGGGTTACTTACACCCGTATGCACCGTTTGGTGATTCTAATCCTAGTTCCTTAATCGCGTTTTGCTAATCTTTGGCATCCAGCCATGCACCGTCAAGAGATTAACTAATCCAGATTAGAGATACGGCAAGGCTGTGTTCGCAGAATTGTTTTGACAGTGACATTGTCAAAATTGTCAGTTTTTAGTGCATAGTAAACAAGTATTCTAATCCAGGTTTACGTAACTAATCGCGCAATTGACTTACGGTGCATACGGGTGTTAGAGTGCTATTAGAGCTATAACATGGTATAACCCAAATTCTTCAAATTGATGGAATGTCAATGTGACAACTAGCAGGACGTAAGGTCGCTTGTTTGAGGGAACTGGGAATTTTAATATTATTTTTAACAGATGTTTGCTGCAAAAATTCGAGGAAGCAGTCATATGTGTTATAGTTGCTCTACTGTGATTTGCAACAAGTAGGTATCACCTTACATATACTAGAACAGGAATAATTTGAAAACCCCTTGCAAATAAGTGGCGTGCGTACTGATTGTCGAATTTAGTAAACGATGGAAAAGACAAACATATTAAAAGTCTTTTTGAGGCGGAAAGAGAAAATGCGAAAGTCAAATACATATTTTCTAGTTAGTATGTATCTGTATAAATTATTAATCTCCTAATGGAAACTAAATATCCGTCCCGCCGCCTATCCTTCTCAAAGTAAATGCCGATTGTCGGTCAGGACTTAGTTTTAAGGTGCTTCAATTCACAATAGTTATACCAGACGCACTAGTGATGTCAAATGTAGTTGCAATGCAACACAAAATAGCTGACCTATGATTCACCCCTCTGGCCATTCTATTACGTGAGATATATTTGACCATGGTTAAATAATAATAATATATATCTTTATTTCAAAAACATAAATTTTACATCAAACAATATTACTATATCAGGGGAGCGAAATTCAGAATGCGGTGCCAAAACACTGCCTCTGCTCTTCCATTTAACTCCCATACTTATAGAATTCTTTTACAATAATAAAAAATATATCAAAATTGCCCAATTGTGAGTAGCTGCACATATATATGTAAAAATATATATAACGAAAGTTCACTGCATAGAAAATTGTACACTAGTTAAACATATTAAATGGTAGTATGAATAAATCAGATATAAGGGAAGCATAATAAAACATCGCACTTAACGTCATTAATAAGATTTTCAAGGTCATTAATTTTTCCCTGTAGAGAACGTATATTTAAATGATATAAACTAACTTTCGCCATATCTATGTCGTGGTACTGATTTTACTTCGGAAAAGAAAAAAAAAGAATTAAAATAAATATCTTACTTCGGTCCGCAACAAATTTCGTAAACCCTAGAATTCACAAAAAATGCATTTACTAGATTTAAAAAAAACACTAAATTATTCGTATCATTATATAGAATTGGATTACACGAGCATGTGTATTGAGGAAACATTATAGAAGAAAAAGAGAGATATATACCATACATAGCTATATACATACATACACGCCCGTGAATATTGAAAAAAAAAATTATAATATTCACATTATAGATGCTCAATATGCAGCACTGGCAATACATTAGCCTTTGCAATGAGTTAGCCCATCCAATATTAATCATATAAACATAGCTGTAATTGATTAAAATTTAAACACATCAAGTGACAAGTAATTACATTCTTAGTTCCAAAATACTTACAAGCATATCTAAGACACTAAAAATAGATTCTGATTTCTAATATTAATAATTACCATAGTTATACCTAGTGGTTGAACTAAAACATAAACAATCCGCAGAATTATCTTGTAATGCATTTTTAGCAATAATGCGTAGAAACAGAAAAAAAAAAGAAATCACCGAAACCAAAGAATAAGCAGAAAGCAAAACTGAAAATGAAACACATCACCTTGTTTCTAGTTTCCATTATCCATGGATGAATCATGAAGGCCAGCAGAAGATGCTCCGGGGGTACCTGTCTTCACCACATTGCCATCAATCCACTTCACTTTACCGCCAAGAGTCCATACATTTTGTTTTCCATAGATGGCCATCTTTTCCTTAACTAAGTCCATTCTTGCCTTGGTTAGGTCTTCTCTGATTGTTATCTTGGATCCTTTTAGAGATTTCTTCTTAGAATAAATTTCGTCTTTTGTTTTGACTGAGTAGAACTTGACCACCACTGCCCTGGGAGTATTTGGTTTGCTAGTTCCAACTCTATAGGCTACTTCAATGTCATCCATCGTTACCGAGTGTAATTTCATTTTGTTTGTTAATATGTCGAGCACAACATTTTTACAAACCTCATCCGTAGTCTCACGAATGCCAAAAAATCTCAAGTTTGATCGTTTAGAGTTCTGCTCCAAAGTATCAATTTTAGAATATACATAATCAATTCTCGTCCTATTTACCTCCGTACTATTTTTAATCAATTCCATTTTGATCTGCATTTCGTCAAACTTATTCCTCAAGTCAGTAACACCTTGATTTGTTTCTTCAACCTTACGGAGAATAACATTTAAAATATCGTCCTTGGAAGACGTCGCTCCAATTTGCCTGCTTTCTTGATACTTTCCATCGTTTTTTCCCATATTTTTTGCCTGTCTGGTTAAAATACCAGCCATGAATTGTGTCGATGGAAAGATATATGCGTTTAGTTGACACAAACTTCAGTTTATCGGATTTCCAGCAAATTCACTAGCACAGTAATAAAATCACTGTAACTGGAACACCTTCTTCTGCAACCCGACGAATTTTGCACTAGATGGGTTATCTTTAAACTAGAAAAATTTAATTTTTTTGCGGAGCCGAGGTAAACACGCGTCTACTCACACCAGTGGCGCAACATTCCTCCAAAATGGTCATACAGAAAGGTGGTCTCTAAAAGGCTGTTCGTATTACCTATTTATTTCATAGAGGAGAGTGGTGGATAATAGAATAGTCGATAACGGAGAAAAATGAACTAGCTAATAAATAAAACAGTACATATATCCCGCTGTGGGGCAGAAAAGAATAGACATAAAATGGGGAAAACCAGCCGAGTACACAAAGCTCGAGCAAGTGCAAAAAATACGACCATAATTTCATATTGTGGTGGCGTATATGGCTGAAAAAGAATTTATAAAGCAGCAAAATTGTGGGTTTATGTACGCGTGCCTACATCACCGTTAGTGCGACTATTGAATTAAACTGATGCTGTGAATGTTATAGAATGACTGAAAAATATTTACCTCTTTCTAAAGCACATGCCACAATTGGTTTACCTGAAATCAATTTACCTAGCGATCTACAGATAGAGGGTCTAGAGCTCGGAATAACTAGTGATGTCAGTATTTTAACTACCCGGTATGGAATACCCGTTACACTGCTGAATACCCGGTTCCGAGTAAACGCTAAAATAATTACCCGTTACTCTGGGATTATCTGTATGGTATTGTCTGGTTTCGGGTTTCGATGTATTTTGGCGAAGCATTAGGTACAAATACCTAGCAGAGCTGGTGAGGTTAGGTTAGATTATCGCTACAGGTATTGAGTGCCCGGTTCCCCCGGATTAAACAACACTTATAAAAACTGATTAAACTGATTAAAGTTATAGAAACATTATTCAGATGGTTGAAATAATAATTATATTCTTAGTCATTCTATATTCTCCAATTGTCAAGATTACTTGCCTCGGACTAATTTTTTCTGGGTGAACTGTTTGCCAAATTTCTGAAATTAATCAGGGTGGCAAAAAGGGAAAGACAGAAATTACTGTACTATATTAAAATAAACCAATGTACACAGCGCAGTCACTTTTTATAATCGACTCAATAGGTATTTTAAAAATACAGACACTCAGGTTTCGGTACATTCTGTTAAAAACATGCTACTTGCTAAAGACTGATTAACTAATGCTAGACTTTTAATCTGTAGCTTGCCATTACAGTTTCCTTTTGGTATTCTTTAACAAGTTAGTGAAAATATTTCTTTTTTCTCATTAGGTAAACATCCTAACATAACCTTATGTCACTGTATTCATATTTTATGTAATTTTTCTATTTTTGTGTATCATGCGTGGAGCACTTAATTGTAGGAGTGGCCAAGGCTAAACTGCGGCGCTTGTGTTCCTCTTGGCTTTTTTTCAAACTAAGCACGATATTATTTTTTTAAACAAAAGGTGCAGCCCAGTCTCAGACACATCGAGCTGCTGTTCCATTACCCAGTGACTACTCCTCACACCGTGAGGTGAGCAATCACTGGGTCCACGAATTCTGCGCTCTAAGTAAACGACGGGAGCCAAGGATGACTGCTTTCTGCATTATGGCGGCTATGATGTGCGCCACTGTACGGCACACCGGTATTGCGCGAATTGCAGGGAGTAGTGTATACCTCATTCCATCTAGAGATCCAATAACCACCAGCGAGAGCAGGTTCCGTTATGGACAGCTGACATCTTCGCGTGAAGTTGAGTGTGAGGCAGAGCTCCTCGGCTGCTCGTTTTACTGCGCTAAAAAAAGGCTCCTTTACCCGCATTCTCGTGCTCTCGCACAAAGCGGACCAGGGGATCGGTGCTCCTCGTCACATAGTAGGCAGTGGCCAATACTAGCCTGTTGGGCAGACGTTTCAAGCTCAATAGTCCACACTCATCCAAGTGTCGCGGGAGGTATATTTACGGAACAGAGGACTTAGGATGTAGACTTCTCTCCATATTCATCCTTTTGCGGGTCTCCGTGTTGATTTCATACATATATATATATATAATAACAATGGGACCGCAAGCATACCTGTGTACATTTGCCTGTTCCAAACTCCATTCCGATAGTATGACAGTAATCCTGCACCACCCTCAGTGATTGTTGTAGTTCTAGTTCGCGTTGGCCGGAGGCATAAAGTTCTAGGTCATCCATATAAAACAGATGGATGACCTCTTACCTCCGGTTATTGGACATGCCACAGCTGTATCCTTTGGTATTTCCCAGCCCTATGGACAGAGGCAATACTGAGATGCAAAAGAGCAAGGGACTCAAGGACAAACACTTTGTTTGAACCCGAGTTTCACGAGATGTTATAGTGAACCGGTTCTTCTAGAGTGGCATCAGTTGTTTGATGCATCCCACTCCTCGTAAGGCGCCAAGAATATCTTCCTTGTTTATTGGATGACACAGTATATTTATGTTAGGCGTCCTACAAACGGACTCGAACTGCGCCAAGGCGGAGTGTCTGCTGAGAGAGGCTTGGGCTGTTCGTAAATGTCCCTCCAATTTATTATTATCATTGTTATAGTTTTGTATAAACGCGTGATTATTATGAACCTTATCGAGGATGAGACAGCTATTTCTACTTCTAACCGCACCACAAAGCCTGACAGAAGGATCCCAGTGGACGCTGGTGGTTGGGGGTTGAGGTTTGGGGGTGGAATTCGCAAATAAGACGGCGCGACATCGACAGACCGCCAGCCGCCGCTTTCCGCATCCGATTGCGTCTTGTTTCTGTCTGTCGGTCGGTCTGTGTGTTTGCGTGTAGGGGCACGTTCGATCGGGACATCTTCTAATGGCTTCCGTGACTTGGCAGTCCAACAAGGCCAATCGGACCGACGCGTACACCAGAAGGGTTGGATTGGAGAAGGGGGCGATTGTATGTAAGTCGGAATTTACATTGATTTATTGTCGCACAAAGCTGGACTCCTGTTTAATAAAGATTGCTTGTTACTGGTGGTTTCTGTATACAGAAACGAAGCTGAGTAAATTGGCTTGCCAAGCTGTATAAATCATAATGTGATACAACAAACCAGACAAGTCAAAGGCTTGAAGTAATTGAAGTAGTAGTAATATGGTGACTCGAATCTCCAAAATCAAAAATTTGCATTGTGGGCTTTTAGTCGTTGCTATGTGAAATGCTTGGTAAATTAAAAAATCAAAAATGGAGTTTCCTGTTTTTTTTTGAATATTTTTGAACTGCAATTTTTTTATTTTGTATTATACATGGGCCGTTGGATAGTGGCCACTCCATTCGCTACACTAGAGTCAAATGAGTACCAAATTTTTATGATATTCATTTGGGACTTTAGAAAAGTTGCAAACTATAATGATAATCTTGCAATTATTTATTAATTCTTATTATACAAACTAGGTTTTTAGGTCTCTATTTCAAATATCAGTTAATATAAAATTTGTCATTACTCCGACTCCATCGTAATTACTTAATCAATTTGCCAACAGCATCATTGACGCCTTAGCTGTCAATGGTTCTCAGATAAATCAAAAGATAGCACACAAACTATAATCAACAAAGCAATCTAACCCAAACAACGAACACTGCGCACTTATGCCATTATTACAATTTTGAGAGAGAGGGCTGTGAGTTTGTAAAACAGCGCGTTGTTTCCAGTTTTCAATGCAGTCTCTTAATTTTAACTACCATGACTGCAACAGTTAATAACTAATTCAGCCAGTCGCCAACTCTATGATTTCAATGCAAAAATATAAACTGCATATTCCAAAAAATAATTATGAACATTATTATTGTTTGTATCCAATCTTAAAATATGTTTATTGTACCTTTAAATACAAAAAAATACTAATCTGTCATAAGAGCTCATGTTAAAATTTTTATTTTTAATCGTTAATAAGTTTCTAAAATGATCGATAAGAAGTTTTGAATTTGCGAGGGTATATACTTTTGTGATAAGCTTATAAAAACTGAAAAAAATAATTTCGTCTAGCAACAGCTCTCGTGAACAAACCTCCTTAAGCCTTCTTTACTTCCAAGCACGTACAGTCAGAATGGACCACAACATGAGCATTGAGATGAATAGCGGTGTACTACAGGGGTCAATCTTGGGACCCACCCTGTGGAACATACTATACAATAATGTTTTATAGATGGAAACGCCACAGGGGATTATCATCTATAAAACCACAATGGCGTTCGCGGATGATTTAGCTTTGGTGGTGGTCGATAGGAACGAAAACAGTTGATCCTAAAATCTAACTGTGCAATAGAAGAATTAGTTGCTGTTAAATATCTGGGAGTTTGGCTGGACCAAAGGCTCAGTTTCGGAGAAAATGTCACCAAAACAGCGGCAAAAGCAATGACGAAACTATCGATGTTATCCAGAATCGTGCCAAATGTGGGACAATTCAGAGCAAGTAGGAGAGTGGTTCTGTGCTCAGTGGCGTTCTCAGCAATCCTGTATGGAGCACCAGTGTGGCAAGCAGCCATCTATAGAGGCATATAAACAAGCTAGTGTCTATAAATAAGTATCGCGATCCGAGTTAGCTCTCTCTCTCTCTCTCTCTCTCTCGCTCTTGAAAAGTAGGGATTTTTTTATGTAACAAGAAATCCCATCAACCACGCAGGGTTATTAGCGGCGAAGACGGTACAACTCATACATAGGTATTCATACAAAGTTAAAAAAATACATTAATATGCTTGATCTTTATCAAGCAACAACACATTTTTGGTTTGTAGCGGAAGTACTTCTTTGATCTCGCTGGATAGGTGGTTGGATATTATCTCGTTCAAATAAAACGTGCATTCCATAAGAATGTGGGTCACTGTGACCCTCTCGTTACACGTTGGACAGACTGGACCTCCAGCATTTCAAATATGTGCTGATGTGGCTAGAGTGTGTTCTCTCCGTAGTCGTGACATAACTATTTATTTTCTTCTATTCGCAGGAACTTTGTCGTGGCATTCGGGAAAATTGCATGTAATTGACTGGAGATACTTAGTGACTATGAACCAGATGCATAAGGAAATACTTCTGTTGCTTTTGTAAGTGCCTTTGATTGCATACTTGAGGGACGACTATGAATACGGCCCTACTCATCATGTTCAAAGCATGCTTTGATCTCGTGAAATTTATTTTATCGAAAATTGTCACAAGTATCGGAGGTACTTGCTGATGTCACCCACTATGTCACCGCAGATTGTCACTTTGTTGTGGATATTATGTTTATACAGTAGGATAATCAGCTACCTACATACATACACCTATATAAAATATGTTTCAAACGGCTAATAATTGGGATGCGGCAATTAAACGCAAAAGTGAACTCTTTTAACTTTATTCCAAGCTTTCGGAAACTTATGCTTCCATCTTCAGGGCTACAATAGAATTTGGAATGAGCTACAATCTCAGACAAAGGGGGATGTTAATACTTACAAAGTTAGTGAGATTGCTGCGTGTTGATGTTACATGGGAGAGTTTTCCCGAAAAATAGCACAATTTGTGTAAAACACAAAATCGTTGTCACAAACATTGAATTTTCATACAAAGGACTTTAAACATCGAAAAACACATTAAAATCAGATATCTGTAGTAAAATCGGTTATTAATTTGTTAAAATTACCACGTGGAAATGTCGTTTCAAAAACGAATGTCATCCAGAAACAATGACACTTGTCACATGTCTATCACTCATGACAGATGACATGGAAACGAAATAAAGGACGGAGTGTTAATAATCGATAGAAGATCGATAATCCTAAAATCGAAGGATTATTACCGCCATTTTGGAATACTTATTCATGGAATAATTAAAAGGACAAAGAGCTAGAAGGTTCAAGTTTGACACCTAAAAGCAAGTGTAGGCACATATTTGAATGCTAGACAATAGAGAATATGTATATTTTTGAAAAAACTAATTTTCAAGTCTTTGTAAATTTATTTAGAGATTAGTAATTAAGGAGGGAAAGTATTGATTTTGAATGCTATTAGTTATGATAATGTTTAAATTGGATTATTTTATTGATTTTTGCATAGATAGGAATAATCAATAAGGGTAATATTTGAGTTAGTCAAAAACCCAAACCTATATAATTTTAATATTAGAATTTATGAAATTGTTTTAGAAAAGATCTTCTCTTTTCTAAACAATTTCATAAATTCTAATATTAAAATTATATAGGTTTGGGTTTTTGACTAACTCAAATATTACCCTTATTGATTATTCCTATCTATGCAAAAATCAATAAAATAATCCAATTTAAACATTATCATAACTAATAGCATTCAAAATCAATACTTTCCCTCCTTAATTACTAATCTCTAAATAAATTTACAAAGACTTGAAAATTAGTTTTTTCAAAAATATACATATTCTCTATTGTCTAGCATTCAAATATGTGCCTACACTTGCTTTTGGGTGTCAAACTTGAACCTTCTAGCTCTTTGTCCTTTTAATTATTCCATGAATAAGTATTCCAAAATGGCGGTAATAATCCTTCGATTTTAGGATTATCGATCTTCTATCGATTATTAACACTCCGTCCTTTATTTCGTTTCCATGTCATCTGTCATGAGTGATAGACATGTGACAAGTGTCATTGTTTCTGGATGACATTCGTTTTTGAAACGACATTTCCACGTGGTAATTTTAACAAATTAATAACCGATTTTACTACAGATATCTGATTTTAATGTGTTTTTCGATGTTTAAAGTCCTTTGTATGAAAATTCAATGTTTGTGACAACGATTTTGTGTTTTACACAAATTGTGCTATTTTTCGGGAAAACTCTCCCATGTAACATCAACACGCAGCAATCTCACTAACTTTGTAAGTATTAACATCCCCCTTTGTCTGAGATTGTAGCTCATTCCAAATTCTACTGTAGCCCTGAAGATGGAAGCATAAGTTTCCGAAAGCTTGGAATAAAGTTAAAAGAGTTCACTTTTGCGTTTAATTGCCGCATCCCAATTATTAGCCGTTTATTACCTAACTGGTTTTTGTTTCGGCAATGACTACCCCCCTTCTAAAATATGTTTCTATACTACTTTATAGACTTAATCCATAATGGTTGTCTTTCAAGTCTCCTGACTGATTAATTAGCGACACGAACAACTAGTCTAACAAAAAATGGAGTCAACTTGATTGACTCAGTATTTCCCATACATAACGGTGATACCATTTGATTATTTTTCCATTGCAGCAAGCTATAGTCTGAGATCCACTTGCAACCAAATCATCGCCTGCCCAACACAGAAACCCTCGTAAACAGTTTCCTGCATCTCCTTACGTAGGAACTAGGACGAGACAGTTTTGTTTATATGCTTTTTTCATCCTCGCCACGGTAATAATACTGAGTCGAAATTTCATTAAAATCAATTGCAAGTTACACGATCTACAAAAACCATACGCATTTTTCATTCTCGCCACGGTAATAATACTGTGTAATAATTACTAGATCCAATTCAATAATTACCAGGTTACACATTACAGAATGATCTAGTTCAATATTCGATTATCAGAAAATGCACTTTATTTCTGTAATAGTAATGTTCGGATGGACTTAAAAAAAGTGTATTGTACCGCTACGTCATTTTTTCACAGGTCAGGTGCACAGGCTATTGTGAATACAAGAATTTTTTCAGTTTTACAATGCTCCAGCCCCCAACCACCCCAACCACCCCAAATTCACCCCCACCCAAAAAAAGCAGAAAATGATTAGGAACTCCTAAGACGCCTAAAAACGGAGTTTGATGAATATTTAATTTTTTTGTTTTTTGCTAATTACTCCGCCGCCAATGCACCGATTTTCAAAATTATATTCGCTGTATTTCACCCCCACCGAAAAAAAGTAGAAAACAATCGGAAACCCCTGAAACGCCTAAAAACGAAGTTTGAGGAATGTTTGATTGTTTTTGTTTTTCGCTAACTCCGTCGCTCATGCACCGATTTCCAAAATTATAACAGCATTACCTACTACGACTCCACAGCATCTCGCTACACTAATTTCGTCACAATCCATGCAACGGTTACTGACATTGCGAGGCTAGGAACGTCAACAGTAGTCCTCGATCGATGACTATGTTTGCAAATTATTAACACATTTTTTTATATTTATCTTGTACCATATCGACACAAATATAGTCACCTCGAAGGTAATGAATACATTGTATGAGGTATCGGCATTAAAGTTGAAATGTTACATTAGAACTATTACGCTAATCTTGTCATCCCTGCCATCCTGCTTCCTCTCTCCTTTTGGACCACCGTTGTTCCCCGTGTGGGGGCGGGATAGAATATCTTCCATCGTATATCCTGCGTGTCGTAGAAGGCGACTAAAAGGAACCGAACTACTGTCGGTATAAACAGTAACCTCTTTCTCAACTAACAGCTTTGGGTGGACGAGTTATGGAGAGTCAGGACACCTTCTTGTCTTTGGGGTGAGAAATTGCCCCTAAAGGCGGATGAATCAGTAGATAACATCTGGTCAACGGCATGAGATGCAGAAAGCAAATGGGAGACTACTACATTAAAGATCTTAAAGATATCCCAAGAGAAACTCGTAAAATGGGTAGATGCATTTTACGAGTTCACAACATGTCTGTTAAGACATTGTGACCATGATGGTGTTCACAGCACCGACTGATGATCTTTTTATATGATCATGGGTTAATGTTGACAGTAGGTTTGATTTTCGTTTTTCTTTACCATACATGAGGTCTCCGAAGCATGAAAGTGTAATATTTTTTTGATAATTTGAATGCTTTATACTTGTAATTTTGACGAGGCCCCTTGACAGTACTGCGTAATAGCTGATGTAGCTCAATATTTAGATCTTAATTTACGGTAAAGTCAATAAATCAACTGGCATATGATGCGGTGTAATATCAGGAAACTGCATTAACACGAAAGCCAATATACGCAACGCTGCCAGCCAATGCATCCACCAAACTCGGTTTTGTGTTGCTAACTTAGAAGCATCTCTAGTATGGAATCTCTAGACAAAGACGCCACTAATTCATTACACAAAATCAGTTCAGGGTGTGAGGGAGCCAAAGTAATTACCAAAACGTAATCAATTTATATTATATTACAGGACTAATGGAAATTAATGGACACTTTATAGATAGCTGATCACCGCCGTTATGATGTAGAGACTTCAGCAAAACTTATATCGAACTTAGCCTATGATGTAGAGTAAGATGATGGTGAGCTTGTTTGGTTTGTTTGCTTTTCAAGTTTGCTTAGTTTTAGCAGTCGCGGCATTCTGCTCTTCAGGCTTTGCCTTTGCGGCTGTTAAGCAATAACTGTTTGTGATAATTTGAGAAATTGCCTGTCATAAATAATGATAAAAAAGTTAAGATGACGGAGTGCTTTTTAAGCAGACTAAATTCTAACAAGTAATCAAGGATATGGGTACGTTTTATAAATTACAATTTCATTGCACTATGTTACAAGCTTACAAGATTCTCGGGGTGCCACGTACTAAAGAGGGAGTCGAGTGGCTTGGCTCGGATGCCTTGATGTACGTACGTTCTTAATGTAAGGTACCCCACTGTAGTGACTTTCCGAAGTCATAATCGTTCTAAAGAGGTATGTCTCACCAAAAACCTAAAGAGAGTTTCCAAGTTATTGGATAATTGATTATGTTAAGAAAATGAGTAAAGAAATTATTCGAAAGACAATGTTGGTTTAGGCCTATACAGGGTGTTCTATGACGAGTGGAAGATACTTTGGTAGAGGGCTGTACAGCTCATTTCCAACAAAAGAAGTCATATCAGATAGGGCTCGATTTTCAACTCTTTCAGAGATATCTATTCTTTCGATATTTGATTTCCAGTGACCCCGGCGCATGGTAAATTTATGACAGCCCGATGTTATGTATGTAACAAAATACTAAATACACAGTGTGGAAAGGCATAACATTTGTCATCAAAAGGTACTCTAGCGTCATCTGAGAATCGTATCACAAGAGTCTGAAGTGATGATTAACTGTTTGTGGTAGTTTGTGCCTGACAACAATTGTGAATGTATGCCCGTAAGTTTAGAGTTAAAATTTTAGCAAAATACAGAAAAAATATGTCCAAGTAATGTTTAAAAAACCGCACTGTAAAATTTTGTTTGTAGTTAAAGAAACTACTTTTTAATTGTATGGATACTTGAAGTAGAAAAATAAATTCTCGTTTGCTGCAGCGTTTTCAGTAAAAAAATAGCTGGAGTGTGCCGTGTACGACATGGCTATGATTAATTGCAATGACATATATTATGTTGTTTGCTGTGGTTCTGCTAAATAATTGTCAGTGATACAATTTATTGAAGTGAGAGAACACTATAACCAGTGATCAATGAGAAGCGCTTCATAAAAATAAATATATAAAAATTAAATATCTCTGAAACAGTTGAAAATCGGATCCTACTTTATATGACTTATTTGTTGTCAGTCTTTTTTCGAAGTATCTTCCACTAGTCATAGAACATCCTGTGTAGGATAGAATATCATCATAATTTTGTTTGTGGTAGCAGAGAGCCTTTTATCAGTTCAAAATATTTTTTTTTTCACCATTCCCACAACACCCACCTCACCCTTTTTCGGATGAAATGGAAAATGACCAAGAACCTCCAAAACGCCTAAAAATAGAAACTAGGGCGGTTCTGAGGATTGCCAACTTTT
Source organism: Callosobruchus maculatus (assembly GCA_951848785.1). Classification (NCBI taxonomy): domain Eukaryota; kingdom Metazoa; phylum Arthropoda; class Insecta; order Coleoptera; family Chrysomelidae; genus Callosobruchus; species Callosobruchus maculatus. The sequence goes on along the minus strand of CATOUR010000041.1, from coordinate 13,878,672 downwards.
GCTAGCTACGTTGCGTACACTGTTTTGTCTGTCCGAACATTGCCTTGCCTATTACAGAAACCAAAGGACTTAAAATTTTATGATGTATACATAAAGAGAATTGCCTCGCAGATCGTTCTGAATTATGTAACTATTAAATTGTTTTTAATAAAATTTTGACACAGAGTAAACGTGTATGGCTTTTAGGAATCATGTCAGTAACGGCGCAGTTATAATAAAGAAACTGAAATTATGAAAACAACTCAAACTTCGTTTTTAGGTGATTTGGAGGTTCCTGGTCGTTTCGTCTCGTCCAGTTGAAGCTTGCAGAATAAAAATTGTGTCCGAGTTCCTAAGGAGAGAGATGCAAGAAACTATTAGGGTCGGACGGACGGTACGGATGGAATGGCCGATACAATACGGACTTTTCATTAGGGTATCGCACATAGCTGATCGGAATCGTCGGAAGAATTGGAAATCAGTTACAAAATATGCAAATGATCTGCATGCAGTGTTGCCAGGCCAGATTGAAATTCGCTACTGAGCCGCTTTGAATGTCTCTACGTTTTCGCCCCACAAAAATAACGTATAAATTAGCCTATGTATAACTGTATTCGTGCGGGGTGCAATTGATGTTAGGTATATGTATAATATAATATAACCTTTCATTCAAAAATAGTGGATTACCCGATAAGTACATCGAGTCTCGATACAGCATAGTAAGCAACCAGCAGAATATCTCTGAGGATTTCCTATATAAAAATGGTTCCCACAGAATTTCACTTTCGGATGATTTCACGGGTGTGAAATCTGGGTAGAGATGCGAAAATAAAAATATCGATACAGGTACCAATTCGATATTTGTTAGCCAATTATAGAGCTGTACACGCCAATGGAGACGCGTTTGGTTCGTAATTCGGTTCGTAATTATTTTCGATACCGATACCGCTACAAAAGTAGCGATACCAGCTTGGAATCGCTCAAAAAGTATCTAAGACAAAAATATTCGATACTAGTGCAGAAGTATTGATACATTTCAAGTATCGAAGTATTGTTAGCATCCCTACAAATAATCATCCGAAAGAGGGGATGCGCGTGTAATTGCCGCCAACCTGAGATATTGTGCTGATTGTTTACTATGCTGTGGTCTCCACACCAATACAAGACAGTCTGGGCAAAACCGAAAAGAAGAACAGACAAGCAGTAATCGGTGGCGAAAAAAAGAATTTTTCAAAAAGTCGCTACAAATCGGTTTATTTTGTTAAATCGCTGCTACGTCTCAACGTAATCAAAATGTCGCTATTTTCGCGACAAGTTGCTATGAATGGCAACACTGTCTGCAGGCAGTACAGGTAGCATCGGCCGGCTTTATTTCTAGTTGCTATATTTTCGCCGGACTTTGAAAATCCGATGCCTACCGTCCCGACGTATGTGCGATGGTCCATTAAATTTAATAGAAAGTAACTTTTTCCGATCCGTACCGTCCGTCCGATGCCGATTTATGTGCGCGTACCATTAACGGGAGTTTTTGTGTTGCATGTTTTTTTGCGGGCGGGCGGGAGATGATTTGGTTGAAAGGGGATCTCAGACTATAGCTCCATGCAATATAAAATAATAAAATGGTATCACCATCATGAGTGCAAGTACTGAATCAAATAACTTGACTCCAGTTTTTCTAGTTTTGAGGTGTAGATTCCTGTATGTTACATATAGCATAATTTGCACAAACCGTTACTTATTTTTTGATTTGGAATTAAATAATTTGAGAAATATAAGAAAACAGTTTTAACTAGAAGCCACTTTCATGTTTCGATTTTTTCGACGCCCCCTTTACTGACGAAAGCCACTGTGCCAATTTCCCAAAGGGTACGAAATGTGCAACGGTTCCTGAACATTTTATCCCAATTAAACTACTAGATTACTTCTTAAAGTTAGTTAGATATGATTAAACTTTGTAACTCCATTTGTTACGTCTTTCGAAATGTTAATTTTATTAGCTGGCACGACCCTTGGGGCGCTCTTAGGCAATTAGGAGCCAAACGACGGCAAAAGGGCGGGTGGAGGGGGGTGGGTGGGTACTAGTTACTACAAGTTTCTACATCGACGGAGCGGTTGGATGCACACGGTCATACTTCGTTTCACAGAGCTAAGTGGTTTGACAGAACAGCAATTATTCAGAACGCGGATACTATATAACTATAATAGGATAATAAGCGTGTAACTCTGATCAAAGAAACCGTGGTCCCTGCCAGAGAAAGCTCCAGAAGAGAAATACTGAAATACTGAATTTATTTCTGCTCGTAAACATAAGATTTTACAGTCATCATAAATGTAATAAAACGCTAACATGATTCGATTGAATTATACTGCTCGCAAGTGAAATCCGAACACTGAGAAAAAAATGTAGTCAAGTTGATTGACTCAGTACTTCCCACACACCGCAAAAAAAGTGTTTTATTCTACTAGGTGCTTCTTTCACATGTCAACACATGTCAATGTACAATATATCATGAATACAACAAATTTTTGAGTTTTACAAACCCCCACCCCCGAACCACCCCAATTTCACCTCTAACCAAAAAAACTTTTAAAATGATCAGGAACCCCTAAAACGTCTAAAACGAAGTCTGAGGTATATTTTATATTTTTAGTTTTTTGTTATTGCCGCGCCGCCACTGAAATGATTTCTAAAAACCATACGCGCTTTCCATACTCGTCGCGGTAATAAATCTGTGTTACAATGTCATTAAAGTCAATTCAGAAGTTTCCACGTAACACAATACAAAACGATCCAAAGTAAGCGGCATCTCTCTCAGGTCAGTAGACAGTCCATTATGAGTACAACAAATTTTTCAGATTTACAACCCCAAAAAAAAGTAGAAAATGATCAGGAACCCCTAAAACGTCTAGAAACGAAGTTTGAGCTGTTTTCATATTTTTAGTTTTTTTAATATTGCTGCACCGCCACTGAGACGATTTCTTAAAATCAGACGCGTTTTCCATCCTCGCCAAAGTAGTAATACTGTGCCGAAATTTCATTGACATCAACTCAGTAATTTCAACATTATAAAATACAGAACGATCTAAAGCAATACTCGTATGTATACATCGGAAAATTCTGTCCCTTGGTTCCTGTAGTACACAAGGCAATGTTCGGATGGACCTAAAAAAGTGTACCATACCGCTAGGTCCTACTCTCTTAGGTCAGTAGACAGCCCATTAAGAGTACAACAAATTTTTCAGCTTTACAACCCCCCACCCCCCAACCACCCCAATTTCACTCCCTACCAAAAAAAAGTAGAAAATGGTCAGGAACCCCTAAAACACCTAAAAACATTACCTACTACGACCCTACATCATATCACTACCCAAATTTCATCAAAATCTATGCAGCGGTTACTGAGATTAGGAGGCTAGAAAAACGCCAACAGACAGGCAGACAGACCGACAGACAGAGCGACGGAAATGAGTGACGTGAATTTTCGTTATGTAGGCATCATAAAACGCCCAAAAAGTATATTATCTCAAAATCGAAAATTTTCGCGATCACAATACTCTATCGGTGTGGGAAGTAAAAAGAGTTGTGGTTGATGAAATGCGGTTGGACTAAATGCAGTAATAAACAAACTCATTTGCCATAATTAGTTTGTAAAAAAACACAACAAATCAATAATGGATGGGCCCTTCATGCTGACGAATGCATGCCTACGCGGCATGCTCGTAATCTGGTTGTTCATAAACTCTAGATGTACAACCTCCCAAGCTGCCCTCACAGCCCGTTCCAGTTTAATCAGTGTGGTCGAGGGATTGGGTAAATCGCCTATGTATCGACCTATCCACTCCCATACTTTTTCATTTGGCGATAAATCGGGTGATCGTGAAGGCCAGGGGAGTTCCCTGACCTCAGCTTCCTGTACGAACCACATCGATACCCTTGCAATATGAGGACGAGCATTATCTTGCTGAAAGAAACCCCCTTCGAGTCCTCGGACATATGGAACACATGGAAAGGCGATTGGTTGTAACACCTCATTCACATAACGTTGCGTAGTCATTGTGCCGCGAATCATAAGTAAAGGTGACTTGCTATTTAATGCAATGATACCCCAAACCATCAAACCAATAGGGCAATGTACATAGCACTCAACAGCCCAACTACTCGCGCGAGTAGTATAAACAAGGTAAGTTTAAGAATCGAAATGTCATACATTCAAATGAATTAAAATTACACCAGCACACACATTTTATATACGAAAATTGTCAAAATACTCCTGGCAACTACAAAATGCTTTACTTAATAAATAACATATAACTGACTTACAAAACTCCTGACATGCTAGGACGAATTATGATAGGTCATTGGGCCAAAGTGATTTACACCTATATAAGTCCTTATTTAATCTTAAATGCCCCATATTTGTTATCTCTATATGTAGTATTATGATTATGCAGTTTGCCAGGATATTTATACGTATCTAATCTAACTTAACATCAGCCAGACAACCCAAAACGTACTTGGATGGTAGAGTCATATGTTCAAATCAATGAAAGTTTGCCTTACATCAGCTCTATAATCCAGATCTGCTAAAACGCGAACGGCCCTTCTCTGGAGATTAAATATTCTACTTGCCTGTGGTGCATGCCCCAAGCAAGAATACGATAGTAACAGAGCCTTCGCAAGAGTACATGAAAAGCCATTATAGGTACTTTGTTGTCCACAATTCTTTCCAGATTCTTGAATAAAAATATTTATTTTGACACCTGATCGACATGAGCGTGAAAAACGAAGGTATTGTCCAGATAAACTTCGGAGAACCGTGCAGACTGTCTTAACTAACTCATTCAAATACAGGTCCTGACTCACTGGTCTAAGGCTAAAACTTATATTTTTTCGGTCTTGTTTACATTAAATGATAACCTATTTGCATTAAACCACTTTTCAATATTCACTAGGGATTGGTTCATTTGGAGGAAAGGATGTCACAATTTCTTGTTTTCTGTGATAGTAGCAGTGTCATTTGCAAACAGTACCGGTTTGTCATCTATTGCAGTATCTATGTCACTGATACAGATTAAAAGAGGACGAGGACTCAAAACAGACCTTTGTGGCACTATCTTTGTTACATACAGTGATTCAGACAGCATCCGTGTAACGAGAGTTGGCAGGGCTCGATTTGCGAGATAATTTTGTATCAATGGTGACATAAGATTGCCCCTAAGTGATCATACCCTTCAAAGCCCTCAACAATATACTCCAATAAAGAAAGAATCACACTGGTTGTGGACTTGTACTTCACAAAGCAAAACCGATTGTTAGAAAACAGGTGGCTTGTACATATATTTGGATATTTAATAAATATCCAAGAACATTTGATATATAGCTGGGACCCATGAAATAGGACTCTAGTTGTTGACATCATTATAGCCTCCTCTTTTATAGATGAGAATAACTTGTGGTTTCTTTAACAAATCTAGGTACACACATTCACGGATACAAGAATGTATTAGGTACATCAGTGGTATAATTAAGATGTACTGAGGGTAAAAAATCCAGAGTCGTAGTCAACAAATTTTAAAAGGCAATGATTATTATTTTCAAGTCAATCGGAACTCACATTATTTATAAGAATAATAATAACAACAAAACCTTTATTCGCCCTGGTGGTACATCATCTCAGATGCTGCTTTACATTCCAATCAGGCTAACAAGAAAATTACAGAAGCTTTAAAATTGGTATGGTGAACAACGATCACAAACAGTAAGCAATGTGTTACATTTAAACAAGAAAAAAAGAAAACTGTGTAGCTTTGTGCATATTAATAAAATCATATAATAGCTACATACCAACATCCTGTCGTAGCAGATTGTTAAAAAGAAGGTCTTTTACCATTTTCTTGAAAGCAAAGGATAATAAGCATTAGGCATACCTCAGAATATCCAACCGCCCAGAAAAATGTCAATAAATATAGTTGTCATTGAGTGCTTTAAAACTTTTGCGTAACATCGCAACATAGAACTTTATTCCTCCGTCCGCTCAAACCTCCTTTCCGCGGTGACTAAGCGACGAGCCTGACCAAGACCATGGGACGTGTGCTTAACGTCCACAGGGGAACAGTGCAACATATAACTACCTAGTTTCAGTATTTTAAACGAACATATTTTGGTGTTCGTTTGGGTTCAGTTCGGTTCACTGTACGCGATTGTAGGTATGTCGATTTGGGGCACCGGGCAGCGTGTCTCCAATTGCGAGTCAAACGCAACGTCATGCTTATTTTTATTATAACTTCGCGGTTTATTTGCATTTGCGTATTCTCAATGATGGAGCCAGCGGCGCGGAAGTAAAGCCTTAAAGAAAAAACCTCTAACTTTTGAAGATAATGTTTTAATTAAGCAAAGCATCGCCCACTTGCCCGCAAAAGAACATCCATCACAAACTCTTGCGTCTCCCACCTTAGAAACTAGGACGCCACAGTCTTCATTCTGCATGCTTCAACTGAACGATGCAAAACCATTATAGGAGCCTCTAAACCGTCTAAAAGCGAAGTAGTTATTTTTTTAATTATTGTTGCGCCGCCACTGACACGATTTTTCAGACGCTGGCGCGTTTTCCAATCTCGCCGCGATAGTCAATTCTGTGTCGAAATTTCTTTAAAATCAATTTACTATTTTTTGCTTTACGCAATATACATAGAACGAAACTAAGCCATACTCGTATATGTATACATCTCAAAATTCAAAATTAAAAGTCATTCAAGTCTCTTGGTTTCTGGAATATGTTCGGATGGGCCTAAAAAAGGATATTATGCCGTTGTTTCCTTTACAGGTCAATGGATAGCCTATTATGAATACAACACATTTTTGAGATTTACAACCCCCCACCCCCCAACCATCCTAAATTCACACCCTCCCAAAAAAGTAGAAAATAATCAGGAACCCCTAAAACACCTAAAAACGGAGTTTGAGAAATATTTGATTTTTTTTTTGTTTTTTGCTAATCAGTCCGCCGCCCATGCACCGATTTTCAAAATTGTAAGGACATTACCTACTACGACCCCACAGCATATCGCTGCCCAAATTTCATCACAATCCGTGCAGCAGTTACTGAGATTACGAGGCTAGAAAGACGCGCACAGACAGACAGACAGACGGACAGACAGACCGACGAAAATGAGTGACATGGATTTTCGTAATGTAAACATCATAAAACCTATCGGTGTGGGAAGTAAAAGGATGAAAATAACAGAGATGACAAAGAAACACGACAATTCTGTTTCTGACATAAATGTATGCATAAATTTTAGTGTTTTGGGAAAAGTGGAAATAAGTAAAAAGTTATGGGCAGGTGTTTTTTGTGCCCACCCTAATTCAGAATCCACGAGCCGCCAGTGCTTCTTACCTACGACATGGGGATTAAACATACTGAAAATCGTTCAACTTTTGTTAATTACAATGAAATATGTTCAACTAAACATCAAGTGTGTCACTTGTTTGAAACTGAGCGTACTAAATGTTTAATTAGACGAACGGAGAACACATGTAGCGTGAGTGAGTTCTAACATTGAGGTTTCGCAATGACAAGGATTTAACCTCGGAAACAAACGGTTGGAATAAAACAGATTTACCATCGAGTAAATTCCCTTTTCTAATCTAAATTTAGTTTTAGTGGGAACATAAGCTAGTGCGAAATTGGATAATATATACGTTCTATCCTTCTTCACGGCTTGCCGAGCATTCCCGGTTCCGCTCGAAGTATTTATGGGACGTTTAAATTAGAAAAATTAAATCGGAAAAGCCCGGAAAATCGGGAAACCGGCCGTGAGGGTACCCCTGGATCGAACTAAGGTGTGAGAAAATTAAAAAGACGGGGATGGCTGTCTGACAGGCAGGGATTTAGCTGCGATCGCTTAGAAAAATGCACTACGAAATGGTGAATGTGTCGATTAAAGTCTTCTCAGGATTTATATTTAAGAGCGGTTTGCAGGTGGAAATGTTTTAACGTCCTATTTCTGCAGTCAAAATATTCACTGAAAACTCGGAGAGGCCCTCCCGCGTATGGAACGTTAACATGTAAGTCCATGCCGCTTGATCCCGTTCTGGGTAACAAGACTATATATACAGCCCGCGACGCAAATTCGTATACAGGGTGATGTAGAATGCAAAATCTAGATTTTCTCTCGTTTTTTTAAAGTAACCCCCAATATTTTATTATACCAAATAATGGCTTTTAATATGCTCTTTCATCTTTGTATAGCACTTTATTATGGCATTTCCAGTACAAAAGAATAAAGTATATAGTAAACATTAACAATAAAAAACAATAAATAGAGAGAATGCCCAAAAAAGTAAAATACTTGTGCTTGGGCTATACTAATTAAAATATCAGACAAATAAATATCACACTTAATGAAAAAAATGGCAGTGCATCATACGCTTCAATGTAATTATGTATATCTATCTATTAAAGGGTGCATACCCGCACAGAAATACAATTATACATACAGAGATATTACACAAATTTATCTGACAAGTCTTAGTAGGTGAATAGACAATAATAGGTAAGATATTCCATAATAGGTAACTGGTCGTAATTAGTGAGAAAATGTTATCAGTTTATTAGTTCAGTATATACTCGTTTTTTATATCTATTATCTTGTGTATTTTTTGCCTTGGTTGTTGAAAAATCCAATTCTTGAGGTCTTTTTTAAGTTTTGCCGTGGAGTTTATTTGTTTGAGGATATCCGGGATGGCATTGTAGATTTTGTGGCCCAAATATGAAATGCAACGTTGTCCCACTGTCTTTGATGTTTTTGGTACACTGACTGAAGAAGCCTTGGCTCTGGTGTGATAATTATGTTCTATTGGATTCATACGTTGTTTATGTTTAATTTGATATAACACCTCACCGCTGAAATATAACTGCCTACAGTCAAGTAGCTCTGACTCTTTGCATTCATTAGTTTCTGAGATATTTCGATTTTTCTACAAACTTTAAATATACTTTCTATTTGTTTACTAAAATTTTGAGAGAATACTGTCAAATTTTATTTTTGCTTAACAAACAACTAAAATATAAGGCCACAATAGTACTTGATCAAGTCAAAACACTGAATTAACGAGATAATATACGTCAAGTGTGCTGAGGAAACAATTTTATAGACGTCATGCATAATTATCAAGCAGATCTATCAGGTGTGCTATGAAATATTAAACGACACCGTCCAAATAAAACGATTCCTCACTCTTTCAAACGCATTAGTTTTAGGGTGCCTCTGTTCTGGATATTGCTATTCATACTTGATATATTCTAGAGGCAAGTAGGCAATTTCGCAAAGATTCTCCTAAATATCCTCAATGGAAAAATTAATTTTTAAACCTAATTCCTCACACGTACGGAATTATTGAGCAGTTGAGCATGGAAACTGTCAATTTTTTAAAGCCTACCTGATAAATCTGCTTGATAATTCTGCATCGCGCCTACAAAATTGTTTCCTCAGCAGTTTTGACTTCATCGATTACTATCATGACCTTATAATTTAGTTGTTCGTTAAATAAAGAACAGATTCGATAGTACTTTCTCAAAATAAATAAATTTCAGTACACAAATAGAACCTATATTCTAAATTTACTGAAAAATCGAAATATCTCGGAAACTGATGGACGTAGGTACAATAAGTGCCATACAAATATGAAAGAGCATATTAAAAGCAATTCTTTGGTATAATAAAATATTGGGGGTTACATTTAAAAAAAGAGAGAAAATCTAGATTTTGCGTCTACATCACCCTGTATACGAATATGTCGCGGGCTTTTTTATAGCCGATTTTAAAACTAGAGGATATTTTTTATCCATCCGTGTAAAAAAAATAATTTTTGATTCATTACTTTTTGATATACAGTACGTTCGTTTGACAGCGATTTGGATATAAAAATGGTCATAACTTTTGAAATACCCTGTATAATGTTATAATACCCTATACATTTAAAAAAATATATGTTTGCATCATCACGTAGTTATGGATCACCCTGTATAAATAAAAATATTTTCCGAGCAAGAAGCATATCTGTGGCTACAGCTTTTATGTACAACTTTTTTCGCTATCTGCTACAGTAGTGGAGTTATCGACCGAGCCGGTACTAAAAACTCACCCTGTAGATATAACTCAGAGGTTCACTTCAGTTGCTACAATGTTGCCCTAGACGACTAGACCTACAAGGAACTGTCGACAGGCTGATTAGAGAGAGATGACTGCAGGCAACTTATAAGATTAATGGGGGGCCCTGATCAGAGCCAAACGCTATGGCTTCTGGATAAAGGCAGAGAGTCGCTTAACCTCTTATTGGGGGTCCTTACTGGCCATTCCCGGCTGAATACAAATTTATTTGTCATTCATGAGAGTGGTTGGGGACTCCACGTGCTCCAGATGATGGGAGGAGAACGAAACAGCGTTCCACTTCCTGGATAGATGTGCTGTGTATCGCAACTTTAGGGTCCAGGTCACTTTATTCAGTGAAATGATCGAACATACTGACTTTCGTCTGGTAGGATAAGGAGTTTTCTACGACGGAATATTTTATGTTCCTTGTTTTGGAGCATACAAGGGACCTTTTCCTCCCTGAATGGTTAGAAACGTTGAAGGGTGCTCTTGCAGACAGGCACTGATGGGCTGCGGAAGCTTAGAAAAATGTATTACGGACTAATAAACGTATTGGTTAAATTTCTCCCTAAATATATGCTTTAAGATACAATCAAACCTATAATATAATTGTTTTGAAACTCGCCATATACTGGATATGTTCAGTGGCTGAATAGCTTTTTGAACGACCGATCTCTGTTTGTTGTAGTCGAGGGCTGTTTATCAGACGTATCTTCAATAAACGCCGATGTTCCTCAGAGATCTGTCCTATCCCCTACACTGTTTCTGCTGCACATCAATGAGCTGCTGGAAATAACATCCAATCCAATATACAGCTTCGCAGATAACAGTACGTTAGTGTCGTGCATGGAACCAGGCAAGCCACTATCACCCCAGGAGACGGTACGTCGGCGACAGCATCATGCCTCACAGATCAACGCAGATATCAAAACAATTGCCGAGTGTGGATTAGCAAATAAAGTACAGTTCAACATACAAAAAACTCGGCCAACAACACTTTCAAAGAAGTCTCACGATGGCTTACCACCGTGGAAATGGAGGGTCACCCCATAGTCGAATCACCTTCCGTCAAGCTTTTGGGGATCAACATCAACAACAACACGTCGTCAGTATTGCTAAAACGGCATCCCAGAAGCTTGGAGTTTTGTTCCGCTGTAGGAAGTTGTATACACCAGAGCAACTGCTGCTGCTCTACAAGGCACAGATCCGACCATCGCTGGAGTATTGCTCCCATGTGTGGCGATGCGCTCCGAAGCACTCTCTAAAGCTTATGGACACTATCCAGAAAAAAGCAATTAGATTAATCGATACGAATAACCTCACGAAGGACCTCCAAAGCCTGGAACATCGGAGGAGGGTGGCTGACCTATCCCTGTTTTACAGGTTCTATCACGGAAGATGTTCGAGTCAGCTCTCCCAGATAATAACACCAAAGGCCGTCCGAACTAGGAACACTACAGAAGCTTTGCGAGCTCATCCTTACCAGGTCGAGGTCTTTACTCCACGAACCAGTCTCCTCCAGCATTCCTTCTTTTGGAGAACTTCGACGCTGTGGAATCAGCTGCCGGAGAATTTGTTTCCCGACGGCTACAACCTGCAGCGTTTCAAATCTAACGTGAACCGACACTTATCCTCTCGCAGCGCTTCTACAGCGCCATAGGCTTTCAGCCTTTGCGGGAGGCTGACCATAAAAAAATCGTTCAGGGAGGCGTTGTAGTTTGTGGGAAGTATACATCATCACACGTCGTCATGTATTCCTGTTCTCCGTCGTAGCATGTATCAAAACTCACTCATTCTGGGATATCTTTAGTTACCACTAGCTGCACGGCTATTCCCAATTAACACTGCTGACAGTATAAGGTATTCACTTAATCTAAACTTTCGCTTGTTTATTCCGATACAAAAAACTTTCAATCGTGGTTATGCATTATCTAGGTCAGGGGTTCCCAACTGGTGGTACGCGTACCACTGGTGGTACGCGGGAACGTTTCAGGTGGTACGCGTTTCCCACTCTATCATTATTTTTGGAAGAAAATGAAATATCTCCAATGCCAGATGTGGTTGCAGATATCATTGTTCACTTGGAAGGCCTTGAAAAGAGTCTTAAGAAGTATTTCTCTGAAGATTATTCAAAAGTGGACTGGAGCAGAAATCCTTTTTCAAGAACCCCACCAAATGAATTGAAAACTAAAAAAAAGTTTTATCGAACTTACAGAAGATAGTTCCATGAAAGATTATTTTAAAGAGAAATCTTTAATTAACTTCTGGATCGGATGTAAAACCGAGTACCCTTTGATCTTCCGGCAAGCTCTGCTATTTTTGATGCCATTTGTTACGAGTTACTTGTGTGAGAGTGGATTTTCTGAACTCTTGTACATAAAAAATAAACATAGAAGCAGAATAAGTGTTGAAGATGACTTAAGAGTGAAGATAAGTTCCATTGCTCCTAATGTTGATATTTTAATCATAGGCAAACAACAACAAGTTTCGCACTAAAGACTATAAAATTGTAATTTATATGATGATTAATTTTTTGCTGAGTTTGCACTAATTTTTTATTTGTACGTTTTTAGTCCCAAATAGGGTAATTACCATTTTAATCTTTTTATTTCTCCTTTATTATAAGCATGTTATTATAAATAAACAAATATCCATTAAATGGGAAGTTTTTTCATGAATTTAATTAAAAAGCCTTTGAATACTTTTAGAAGTAAATATTACACGTTTATTAAAATATTTAGGTCTGGTGGTACGCCAAAATTTCACAAAAGGTCAAGTGGTACGCAGGTGCAAAAAGGTTGGGAACCCCTGATCTAGGTGTTAAAATATTAGTAAACGGGCCTGTTTTTCGAATATAGGTGAGCAAATTAATTCTGCTGAAGTATAAATTTAAATTCCTAAATTCTCTTATGGAGATTTTACATGAACGTCAGGTTTGTTAGCATACAATGCTATGACCTACCTCAACTGATGACACGCTCTAAATGGTTGATTTAACTCATTTAATGATGTTACATGGTCATAGGGTTCCATGAAAAGCTTTATGCATAAATTCCCAATGGCGGTACACTAAAATACTCTCCACATAAGTAAAACGAAAGATATTGTGAATAAGCCCCAGACCAGCGTCCGGACGCAGAAATGAATATTTACAATGCTTTTAAGTCGGAACTTTAATCGCAAACAAACACAGCATCTTTTACGAGATTCAAAACTTATGTAATAAAATTCCCGGAGCTACGGAAACAAGCTTTTTTGAGTACCCACAATATGAATCATGCAGCGCGTTCATCTTTTATTTCCGCCAGAAATTCCAACTTACTCAAAGAACTTTTCCAGCAGATTGCCTCATATTTCTGAGCTACGAGGTGGCCCACATCAAGACTCTACACTATTCAAACAGTGCCTGAAATTATTGATGTCTTAATATTGACCAGGTATTGGACAACTGGGTTGGTGGTATAACTATTGGCGGAAGCAAGATATCTAACTTAAGATTTGCTGACGATACGACCCTTATTGCTGCTTCTCAGGAAGAACTAGTAGCTCTTTTAAACATTTTAGAACAACACAGTGCAGCATATGGTCTTGGTATTAACTACAACAAGACCAAGGTTATGATCGTAGATAGAGAGCATGATAATCATCGAGGAATAAAGTCAATAGGCCGTTGTGAGGCAGTTCTTAGTTTTGTGTACCTCGGTTGTTTGATCGACAATTCGGGTAGCTGTGAGAATGAGATTCGGCGGCGCATTCAACAGTCACGGGTGGCGATGACAAAGCTTACTAAAATATGGCGGGACCGTAACATCACTAAAGGTACCAAATGTCGCTGGTTCAATTTCTTGTGTGCTCCATATTTTTGAATGTCTCGGAAACTTGGACTGTTAAGAAGGCAGATCGAGCTCGCATAGATGCCTTTGAAATGTGGACGTGGAGGAGAATGCTGAGAGTTCCTTATACCGCCCATCGAACTAATGTTTCGATACTGGATGGATACCATATTCAATTACTATCAAGCTTGCGATGAAATTGTTAAGCAAGCGATTTCTCGAAAAAAAAAACAGATAGATTGTTCACTATTTTGTTTATCCTAGGAGCTACTACTGAATCTATGTTGGCTTATAGACTAAACGCCAAAATAAGTAGTAATTTGAAGAATCAGTGATGAAGTAATATCAGTTAACAATATTTCAACGACAATAAGAAGTCAACTGAAAAGAATTGGATAGTATCTAGAGGGTTTATAATAAAATTAGATAAGTAAAGTAAGAGTCAAAGAAAATATTTTTTGTTATTGCTCTGGTACAAAATGATGTCTCAAATTAAAAATGTCGAAAGCAATAAATTCTATGTCCCAAAAATATTTACTATTATACAGGGTCCAAGACTTATCAAAGTTATATTTTTTACATAGACCACCCTGTACATTATAGCATATTTGGATTCCTTGGTCGATCCTAGTGTGACTTTATGTATCGCACATGATACTTTAAATAAACCGTTTAGTGCAAATCTCCATTGCTGATATAAGACGGTCAATAAACTATCTATCTATCTATCTATCTATCTAAGTATGTAACTGTCAGAAAAAAATTAATGTTGTAGAGATCATAAAACTTATTAAGGCGGGTTTTTAGTATTCACGGAACGTAAGAACACATCATCAGAAAACTGATCAGTGGGCTTGTACTTTCAGTCAAAGTGAAAACCACTCCTACTTTTCATTCATTCTGGCCGACTCAGTATTAAAAGATGAATACAAACTGAAGTGTGAGATTACTGATGCAATGATCAGACCAGCTGATGTATTTATGAAACATGAGATGTATGAACAAATGTCGTCTTCATCAATGCTGAAATAGTTTAAATGATACATGCAAACTTAATAGTGAGACCCGCCTTTTTAGGTAGTACTTTCAAATGTGAATCCTTTTCGTATTTGATTAAATTGGTAGATTAATTATGAAAACTTCAGTTGCAGGTAACTAGATTTTTTTATGGGAATGCCTAACTGTTTTATAACGTTAAATGTGAAGTTTGGTAGCATTGCTAATGATATATGATTGTCGATACCAATCTCTGTTAGTTTCCATTTTATTTAAGTCGATGTTTTTTTTTAGTTCTCAGATAAGTGGTAGAACTACTTGCGTTACACAAAACAACAGGTATTTATAGGACTTTTCGTCTGAGTATTTTAGATTTAGCGAGCTTTTTTGTATCTTTTCATTGTAAAAGATTCTTAAGAATTGATAAGGCCCAAAAAATCACCCATCTATTAATTTTCACTTTTTATTTTTACTCCGTATTTTGAACAACATAAATCTGTTCTCAAAACTCCTCCAAACTCACACTACGCCTGTTATGCCGCCTTTTTGCCCTTTCCAATAATATTTTTAGTTTGAAGTGTGCAGTTCAGCTTTTCTAAGCAAAAATAACTTTGTCGTAGTTTACAGAAGATACCTTCTTTCCAAATAACTGGAAAAAATTGATCTTAAGAGCATAAGATTGAAACAGCAGTTCTAAGATTGTGGACTTTATCAGTCAGAGTTTCTAAATTAAAAAAGCAGCAGATTAAGTCTCGGACCTCAGACAAAACTTCCTAATACCTGTATTATCTTACTATAAACTGTATCCAACAATCCAAACTGCAAGTGCATGAAATTATACTTTCCTAAGGAATCCTAAAAGGGTAAAAATAGAACGTTATAAATTTTGCTAGCTAGTAGAAGTGTTCTATCTCTACTGCAAGAATAGTCTGAGATGTAAAGAATTTGGATGAGTCAAGAATGTTCGTAATACGGTTTAAAACTTGGTTAATGAGGAGGTTTTCACAGTACTGGAAAATCAAGTCATACAGATCGTTAGTCTGGTTGATAATTTTAACATCGTTATAACTGGAAATCGTGAAGTAATTGTAGACGAAATCGGTGACCTCGACAAGATCACGTAAATCGAGCAGGTACATTAATATTAATCAGAGCTAAGAAGTTCTGAATGTATAATATCTTATAGCGATTTGTGAGAAAACTTCGGCGCACAGGTTTTATGTCTATAACATAACGGTAACAAACTAAAATAGATGGAAGCGGTTTTTATTGGCAGCTGGTTAGTACCGGTACCTCAATATGTTGCTTCCTATTTATTTATACTAAGCTTTCAACACTCAGAAGGTTAATAAAAAAATTAATAATATTGCTAAGAAATGGTTTAAGGGAAAAATATTGGCCAAATGGCAATACGCTATAGTAGGTCCCAAGTAAAGCTACTCGAAGTGAAGGACAACGTCTACCCGTGGCCTTTTCATCTCAATATGGAAAGACGTGAGCAAGTAGTACTAACTCGACTTAGAATGGGTCATACCAACATCATCTCAATGCACCTTCTAAGAGGCGAGTCACCACCCCTGTGTCCAACATGCCAAGAAACCATCACAACTAAGCATATTCTGTTGAACTGTCCTCAATATGAGCATTACCACATGCGCTTAATTTTCCAAATAATCTCCGTTGTTGTCTCAATTCTGTGGAATCCATTGAAAATGTTTTGAAATTCACGCAACTGACTAACATGTTCACCAAAATCTAATGTGATTAAAACTAGAATTAAGCAGTCACTGCAATAATGTGTCAACTCGAAACCAGGTATGCGGCTAATAACCATGTAGTTGATGCCGCTTAACAAAAAAAAATCGTATTTCAGATTTTCAGAATCCTTAGCATTTTCGTAATTATCAAATTTTTCTGTTTTAAAAATGTTCACTACTTTCAAATGGCCAAAAGTGCCAAGTGCCTAAGCTTCCAAACTATCCTAATTTTTTAAGAGCTCTCATTCAATTCACATGAGCCCGATAAACATAGTAATGATGATGTAAATAGGCCTTTCGTACATTATGCGTATCTCACTTTTTTTTTCGTAGGTAGGGAGTTAAGAGTTTAGTTGCCCAAATAGTTTCTGCTCAGCCTTAAGGCTTATTCTGCACCCAAACAGGATCCCATCCTAGGTTCTTTGCAAGCTTTGAGATGCCTTCCTTTCTGGTCTACATTCAGGTAAGAGCTCCTGCGTTCGTTCAAGGTAGGACAGGCGAAGATAACATGCTTATCTGTTTCCTCTGCCTCACCGCACTTTCTGCCTATTTGGTTTGCCAGCTCAAACCCCAGCTTTTGCAGGTGTGCACTGAACGTCCAATGGCTAGTTATGAATCTAACTATCTTTCGTAGTTCCTTCCTGCTCAGTCTGAGAGCGTTTGAGGTAATAGAGCACGAGGGACCTCTCAGCACCCTGTTAGACTGGACATTCCCCACCACTCTGTCTCAGCGATTCTGGTGCTTATTTGACACCCAACTGATGACAGTTGTCCGTACCATGTTGGATGATGCTTATCTCACTTAGGCCATATTTAATCTTGGAATTTACGAATTGATTAATTGAATTCCGACTACTTTATTTTAAAAAGTATCAACATAGACCTAAAAACAGATTTTCCATAAAAAGTTATCACTTATAAGACGCACAGTTCACGTATCAGTATTTTTACTAGTTTCACCTTGTATACAAGTTATCATCAGGAATTTAAATGGCTATCAGAGACGAAAATGGATAATTTACAACTCTTGTTTCTACTTCAATCTTAAACAGAGATCAAAGGAACTTGTACAAGGAAAAAATATATATCTTTTGAATTTTCTCCGCTCTGCTGAACTTTCGCATAGAATATTACGCCCTTTTTCCAGCTGGTTTGTTAGCTACGCAGCGAACATTTTTCTTTATGGGTTACTGCAACAAAGAACGCCCTTTGTATGACTGTGTAATGGCGTATGAATTCAAAGAGAGTTGTTAACTTTATGAATATTATGCAAAGCCAAACAGTGAATAAACGGTGTGTCTTATGAAGCTTAAGAAAGTATTAATTAATTCAAGTATGGTGAAATACGTCGACTGGAGTCAAGTAGATTTCTCGAGGGGCAATGACGCATTTGAAGTTTGCAGCACGAGCCTCAGACTAGTACTGTAAATGAGCAGTTATTACCTGTACCGCGAGTTGAATACTATACTTTATCTAGGACCGTAGCAATAATTAGTAATATTGACGATTTAACCACACTTCTGTCACTAAAATAAATACTATAACGCAGGTCGGACTAGCGTTTGACTTTTCATATGCATCTTTGCAGTTATTACAGGTATTTAATCATACGCACTTCCAAGAGATCAGTATTGGTATGCGTTGTTCATAACTCACAGGGCATGCGCCCGAAAATTTAATGAAATCAGGACATGTACTGTTGTATCGGGGTGACTATATTATATACAGGGTGTTGTAAAGTTGGGACTTTTCTTTTCAGAAACAACTTTGAAATGATAAAGCTAATAAATGGTCAATCAGCAGCAGAATAAAAAAAATGTTAAAAAATACTTCCTATTCATTCGCTGCGAAATTTTAGGTGCAGACCTGTCACATGAGTCTTATAGATATGGTTCGAAGTTCGTGATGCGAGACAGAAAGGTCAAGCATTTCTTCTTCAATTTGGAATGCCCTAGGTCGTCCAGCATGTCCACTATATAATGTGAATACAAATACCCTGTGTCTCTAGATCTTTATACGAGATGGACAAATCGACAGGGGGCAGGGTGAATACGGCCAGGAAAACAATCAGCAGACACTCGCGAAGCATTTTGACCAGATTCACAGACACTAAAATCATATCCACCAGTTCATTATCAGCTATGCCGGTTGCACTATTTTTGTTGTTAAAGTATGATGTAGCACGTCACATCTATGCTCCGCTCCATAGTAAACCGGGTTTTTTCGTGCTTTCCTCTGTTTTCGTCTAACCCCGCAGGGACGGAATTAGCAATGAAGATTTTGGAAACATTTCAGTTATTAGATGTTACTGGGAAAAATCGCTCCTTTTGCCGAGTACTATATGCCGTTTGAAGAAGTTCCAACTCAGAAAACACCCTGTATATGATCATAAATCAGAATCTCAAATACTTTAGCAAAAGCTGAGATTATAGAAGTTGCTCTATAATTGGAAATGTTACTAGTAATACCGCTTTTGAACAAGTTCTCACCTCCTTGAAGACAGAAGGAAGCTTCATAAGTTTCAATCATAGATTGAAAACAGTAAACAAAGGTTTCGAAAAGGCTACAGCATGATCCTTAAAAAGACGGAATCCTATCCATCAGGCTCTGCAGTCATTTTAGTGTTCATCTTTTTTTCCTTTTGCGGTATGATACTAGCCAATTTATATTGTTCAATAGATTGAAACAAATCTTATGGAAATAGTCCTTGTTACTGTTACTGAAGTAGAATTGCTCACCGCAAAGTACCTCTGCAGTCTGCGTATTACGTATTATATGACAGCGTCTTGTAATTGAAACTGCCTGATGGAGCAAGGACCATAGCTTACGCAGTCAGGCAGCTCATATATCTAGGAGTTTTTCAAGACGTTAGGAAAATATTCGGTCCCCACATTAAACATGTGGTCGCGAAGGTGGAAAGGAGAATGGGAGCCCTAACAGGAATCCTGCCAAACGTAGCAGTAACAAAAGGGTAGTTATTGGTGAAGTAATTAGTTCTATATGCACCTCCCATATGGTTAAGTGCGATGAGCACTCAAAGGTTTGACGACATGCTGAGCGGAATACAGAGTAAGGCCCTCCTGAGAGTAGCAAATGGATGTCTTACGGTATCAACGGCGGCTGTACAAGTTGTAACTGGTACTCCTCCTATAAAACTAGTTACGGGGGAGAGAAGCCGATTCTGTTGAACCAGCGAGGCACTTACCCAAAAAGTGTATGTGTGTGTGTGTGAGAGAGAGAGAGAGAGAGAGAGAGAGAGAGAGAGAGAGAGAGAGAGAGGAGGTGACGTTAAGCATGTGGCAAGACACCTGGGGAAACCATACCCAGTCGGCAACGTGGGCAAGAACACTCGTACCGGACATCAGGAGATGGGTCAAATGCGAACACCGGACCCTGAACTGCTTCCTCACGGAGTTCTTGACTGGTCACGATTACTTCGGGACATATACTGAGAGAATGAACATCACGTTGACTAGCTTATGAGGTTATTGTGGGGCTAAAGATACCCCAGAGCATACCATACTGATATGCGAGAGGTGGGCGACATGAAGAACTGAACTGCATTAATCATTTTGAATACAAATTAAACCTGGTCGGTAAAATGGTCAGCAACAGACACAAATAGACCAGAGTAAAATCCTCCGCGAGCAGAGTCATGAGGAGAAATAAAAAGAGACGAAGACAGGTTGAGGTAGGTGGCATCCATCTAAGAAAAACCTGAGAAAATTGGTCACTGAACACCTAGTCCCCGCGACGAATGTAGAGAAAGGACATGGTAGCCATGAAGATGTGTAACCCTTTGAAAGCAGAGCAAAACGGAGGAGATAAAGGAGCTAAGAAGAGAGTAAACGGGTTTTAGCCGGTCGAAACGTGGTGACATGTCAGATGGTAGCGGTTGTGTCCGTTGGACATGATATCAGAGGACTCAAGCTGGTTCAAGGTCGGTCGGGCAGACTCTCTCTCACACTTCCGGGTGTGCTAGTGCTTCTGACCTTGCGATCAAGCCGATTTCATCAACCCTCTATAATAAGAAAAACCTCTGCATTTGGACTCAATTCCCAAGATCAATCTCCTTCACGAAAGGACACGCGCGAAGCTTTGTCACATTGTTTATCCACGTCAGCGATCGGGGAATTTGTTTCCCCAAATAATCTTCTGAATTACTTTTTCAGTTTCGAGAGTTCTTTCTAGCAGGTGCGAGCAGTCTATTTAAATGTAAATCATGAATGTAGGGAAAAGTTGTAACAGCCCGCTGCGATGGTCCTCAAGGCTAATCGCAAATTGATTCTAAAAGGCGCGCGCCTTTCCGGCTGGGCTGGAATACATTGCGCGGAATACAGACGCCAGTTAAAAATGTTTACCCGTTTAGTTAAAATATGCCTGAGAGAGAGAGATCGTCCTCGTTCGGAATAATTTAACGCTGAGCGTAGTTCTTGAGATTTGCTTTGTCGGAACGACGCGTTTAGAGTGTGCCTTTTTAGCACGGTGAAGAAGCTCCCACGATTTGCTTCCAAACAAGAGGACATAGAAGGGTTCATCACCCTCTCCCCAAGTCAACAGAAGTTGCGAAAACTGATTTCGTTTTAACTGCTGCGTAAGTGCTTTCGGAAATCCCAAATTTTACAAGGAATGCGAAAGCTTTGTTGTGAAGCTTTTGTTGGTATGAAAAAGCTTTATTTGCTCAAGACGTTTTTGCCGATTCTTCCTTTTCTTTCAATAATAATCAGAAACATACATTATCTAATCATTGAAAATATACTACGTGGGGTGTTTGATAAAACATGCGATAAAAATCGAAAGGGTGATTCTTTGAACTACTATGTGAGAATATGTATTGTACTTTGATGATTTTTCAAAAACCGCTTCATTTCAAAGATACACAGTGAAAATCGAGTACTATTTACGATATCGCTTAACATTATTAATGGTTATCGCAACTTTTTAACTTCCGCGTCAAAGAAGGGGTAAGTTCTTAGTATCGGTCCGTTCTCGCAAATTTTACCGAAATCAACGTGCGAAGTATCATTTCCAAGGTAAAATCAACTACTGACTGAGTTTCTGAAGAGAAAATGCTATGTTATGTTATTATATTTCCTAGTCACCCCACCACCCTCACCACTAAATCATAGATTTGCAGGGTGGACCAGAGGATAGAGAACAAAAAGGTCTTTATGACAATAAAGCTTGAAATTACTTGGATCATTTTTGTGACAGTTACTGCCATTTTGAAGCTCGAAAATTTGATACATTTTATGAATTTTTATTCCGCAATTTTGAAAATTTTGCGCATGCGCGGCAGCTTTTTCGACATAAGACAACATTGTTGGTGGTAGCATTAGAATTTCACGTTATGGCATTATTTTTTGAGTTACCCCACCCCCACACATTTTTTATCATCGCAGCGAGACCAAAAACTAGATTTTTGGTTGTTATGATAACCTTTTTATAGTGACAAGTTTGAAGAAAATCGGAAAACTTTGGTTTTTTGATGACCGTCTGTATGTGTGTCTGTACGTCCGCAATTTCGTATTCCAGCGATTACTCAAAAACGCCTCCAGCGATTTCTCCCAAATTTGCCTACCTTAAAATAATATTATTGTTCGATTGGACTCTTAAGGGTTAATGTGAGTGAGGGTTGCACAAAAAAATTGTCATATAACATATTCGTACATCTGATCCAACTGTTCAATAGGCGACGTGTTTTTATGCTAGAATCGATAATCAAATGTCAATTTTTTGTCAAAATAGCGGTTAAAAGATTGAATAGGGTGAAAAGTACAAATGACAATATCTGTAAACTCATACTAAATCATTTGCCATTAAGAATGCACAAATAACTAAACGCTGCATATCGCAATGTAATATTTAAGTTTGATTAGACATAAGGACGGGGGATGAATAACAACCACTTGAGTCTGGGAAGTTCCCAGAACGATGTCTAGCTCGTTCAACGTCCACATTTTTAGAAGAAACTCCACTTGGCTTATTGGAAGATGTAGCAACAAGACGTGCAATGTTTTTTATGCCTGATGGTGCACAACCACATTTTAGTTTGGTTGCTCGTGAATATTTAACAGCAACATATGAAGATCACTGGTTTAGTTGAGGTGGACTGCACGCATGACCAGCAGAATCAACGGACTTAAACCCCCTAGATTATTTCTTGCGAAGTTATCTAAAGTCGCTAGTTTACGCCACCTCAGTCGAACATTTGGATCACTTGTGAAATCGATCAATTGCTGGATGTAACTCCATTCAAAATGTACCTGGTGTAATTGAAACACTGATGACAAAATTGCATACCTGTGTCCAAGCTGGTGGACGCTTGAACATTTATCTTATATTGAGCTTATCTTATGATTTTTGATGATAAAATGTTGTATCTCTCGTGGTATCGAAAAAGGTCTTTAATAAGGGTTTCTAAGTGTCTGCTTGCCAGTATCAATTCTAATGATTAGGGATGGTCATAATGTCGTGGAAACTAAAGTTGCGTTGTTCAGACTTTACACACTGCACATTATTACATATTTTTATGATTCCTTAAGTTTTCCGCCAAAACTGTATGAAACAGTCAGCAGACGTATAACTGATAAACATATTAAAGTTTTATAGATTTCGCTACCTAATCCCGATGGTAAAAAACCACTTGAAATAGAAAAGGTTAACATTTCTTAAAAAAATGATATTCTACAAAACCCTGTAACCGTTTTGTAGCTGCCCCAATTTCAGGACTAGTATCAGTATTGTTTCAATCCTCCTTCCCGAAATTTGGCACGCTGGACCTAGCAATACTAATCCACAATGTAACTGGAGTTTCGCCCTCTCCCAACTTTCGATCCAACTCCCTGGCGGTGTATCAACGGAGGCAGTTAAGTCCAGAGACAAAACGACAAACCGAAATCGGTTGCTTTATCTTTAGTATTAGTTGAGTGTGTCCTGGGCCGTTGTCGTTGGAAGGGCGTAGGGGTCCCTTGTCAATTCCCAGTGACCGCACTACCGCTATTATATCACGCCCACCAAGATGAGAGTCCGACCTACCCCGCTCACCCCTTTCTCTCAACCGTCGCCGTCGCACCAATGGGATTGTCCGAGTGTCTACGACAGAACGGGGATCTTCCATGACCGCAGCGGTTAAACACAAGCGTAGGACGGAGGAGCGAAGCTAATTAGTCAATTATTCAAGAATATTATGGTCATGTGCCATTTATACGTTTTTTATACGAGTTTTTACGTCATCCATAGTCTTTCATAAGCGAAGTAGCCAAAGAATGACACCAGAGGCCTGTTTCACGAATGTTACAATTGACATATTTACAGGTTCACCTTATCAGCTACTTGTAATTTCAATTGTACAAGTATACAGGGTGTCCCTAAATTTCCTTGACATGTGATATCCTCGTAACAAAAAAAAAGGTCAAACGAAAACTAAGCTGAATTTTTGAAGGTACTATAGGGTCTGTCATACCATGCTTTTAAAACATTTCTTTTATAGGTCAACGCTTTAAACTCATCCCCAACTCAAAATAATAGAATAAATTATATCCTTATTTTGTTTAAAATCCTGTGGTAGCATAGATTTTATACGCCAGCTTATCTTTTGCGTAAAATCATGAGCATATAAATGAATTAAGAATCTGACGCAAATAACGGATAAAAAAGAAATCCAAGTAGATTTTACAGGGTATTTAATACATACTTTCGGAAACAAATGTCTATTTTGTCCTTTTTTATTACGAAAATATTACGTTTCAAAAAATATTTACTTTATTTATCTTATGCGTATGAAATTGGGACAAACATTGGTTTATATATCAAATTATGTAGGAAAAGCTGTGGGGTGCTATTTGAACAAAACAGTTGAGGGTGAGTTTTAGGGGTTATAAATAATATGTAGGTAATAGAAGTTACATAATTGCATGCGTAAAATCGGCTGCCAGCATCTACAGGGTGTTATTTTTTCAAGGGCCATGCCCCCTTATCTTACCCGGAACATTCTTGCGATGCATGGCAGCTTGATTCAGAAAACAAAATAGGTTTTCAATTTTGTTTAGACACTTTTGTCCTTTCGTAATTTTTTTATATCTCCTATCCTTATCGAGAAGAAAAACACTCTTGTTAGGTAGATGAAAATAATGTATTTGAAATATGGTCTAATAGGCTATGGCTTTATTTGGATAACTGTTCTATTCTACTAATTTGACATGTTAAATTTTAAATTGTAAGTTGTGTCGTCAACTTTAGAGTTGCAAAGTGTGAAAGGACTCTAAATAGTAAGTTAAGGGTATAAGCAAAGAGGGCATGAGTCCTGAAAAAATATCACCCTGTAGATTCTGCCAACCGTTTGACATGTGCATTTATGTAGTTTTTACTTGGTTTCTTAGTTTCCAAATTTGAGCTAAATATCTCACAAAATTAGAGAGATATTAAGAAAAAACCAAAAAAATATTGAAACTTAAATATCCTGTAGATCGCTAACAAAGCGCTTGCGGACCTATGTTTATTTATAATTTCAGTTATAAAAAAACTACAAAATCTCCTCCTTTCGTTTGTACATGATATTTAGGAGCACCCCGTACAGTAAAATTTACTATAAAAGCGGAAGGTCATGTTTATGTATTGTGGCAGAGATGATAAAATTAGTATACTCACTCAAAGGTACCAGATTCAGCTATATTGCTTACCTGTAAAAGAAAGGAGGATAGTGAGTATATTATTGTGCATAGTATACTAGGGTGGTTTAAAAGCAATTAACATTCCAGTATGTAAAAACATAGAATTGTCAAGATGGTCAAGGAAAGAAATTTTACAACTATATCTGTAATATAAACCTGCAATAATCATGGTCGGTGGACTTGAAATACCATGTATAGATGTGAGGAATGACCCGAGTTCAAAATATAATATCGTGAGCTTGACTTAAAATACCCGAAATCAGCCAGCAACATAGATAGCCTCCTTCATGGTCAGCCTCCCGCAAAGGCTGAAAGTCTATAGCGCTATAGAAGCGCTGCGAGAGCATCAGTGTCAGTGCACGTTAGGTTTGAAACGCCGCAGGTTGTAGCCGCCAGGAAACAAATTCCTTGGCAGCTCATCCCATAGCGTCGAAGTTCTCCACAAGAGGGAATGGAATGCTGGAGGAGACTGGTTCGGGGAGTAGGGACCTCGACCTGGTAAGGATGAGCTCACAGAGCCTCTTTGGTGTTTCTCCTTCGGACGACCTTTGGTGTTATTATCTGGGAGAGCTCCCTCGAACATCTTCTGTGATAGAATCTGTAAAACCGGGATAGGTCAGCCACCCTTCTTCAATGATCCAGGCTGTGGAGGTCCTTTGTGAGGTTAGGTGTATCGATCAGTCTAATTGCTCTCTTCTGAATAGTGTCGAGAAGCTTCTGAGAGGTGCTTCGGAACGCATCCTCATGCATGGGAGCAATACTCCAAAGATGGTCGGATAAGTGCCTTGTAGAGCAGCAGTAGTTGCTCTGGTGTATACAGCTTCCTAGAGCGGAATAAAACTCCAAGCTTCTGGGTGCCGTTTTGACAATACTGACGGCGTGTTCGTGCCAGGATATGTTATTGTTGTTGTTGATCCCCTAAAGCTTAACGGAAGGTGACTCGACTATTGAGTAACCCTCTATTTCCACAGCCGGTAAGCCAACGTGAGACTTCTTTGTCAGTGTTGTTGCCTGTACGTGATTCTGTACTTTATTTACTAATCTCCACTAGACAATTATTTTGATATCTACGTTGATCTGTGAGGCATGGTGCTCTCGTCGATGTATCGTCTTCTGGGATAATACTGGCTTGTCTGGTTGCATGCACGATACCATTAATGTACTGTCGCGTCGTCTGCAAAGCTGTAGATTGTATTGGGTATTATTTCCAGCAGCTCGTTAATGTACAGCAGAAACAGTGTAGGGCATAGGACAGACCCCTGAGGAACACTGGCGTTTATTGAAAATACTTCTGATGAACAGCCTCCCACTACAACAAGCCGAGATCGGTCATTCAAAAAGTTATTCAGCTAGTGTCGCAGGCCAGGTGGTAGTCCATAAGCAGCAGGCCTGAACAGAGGTCCCTCATGCTGCACTCTCTGTCCAAGGCTTTCTATATGTGAAGTGCAACGACACGGGATTCGTCATGGTTTTGAATTGCTCTATACCACAAGCCTGGATGCAATATTATTGAGATTTAGAATCAAATATTTAATCCTAGACAACTTCTTAAATAGATTCCTTATATAGGGCTGGTATTGAAAGTAATTATGAATTCGCCAAAAATGTTGGGCTGACTTGGATAACGTTATTATGGGGACCAGTGCTGACTTTGATATACTTTGAAGTTTATTTGGATTCATTGGTTATCTATTACTAACAAATAAATCATATTTTTCCACTCGATTACTTTCTGCTTGTGCTAACAATTCATCATAACCTTTGCTTGTAATAATCGATGTGGCGTCTTCGGCATTTACCACTGGGTACAGGCCGGCTAACCGTTTATATATATTAAAAACAGGATAGGCCCTAACAGACTGCCTTGAGGTACTCCATGTTCAATTGTAGTAGTCTTTAGCCGGATAAGTAGAAATGTATCTAGGATATGCTATTTCTTGATAAATGCATAGATCTGTAACTTTTTAAGTAATATTTTTTGTTAATAACATCCTTGGTGAGGTCAACCAGAAACCTATGATTTTCAAGTGCATTATTAACAATACTAGTCAAGTCATTTATAGCTAAAGGTGCTGAAGTATTACTACGTTACAAGAAAATATAGGTTAATAAATTCAAAGTACTTGTGTATTCCAATTTTCAAGAGCACATCGGAAACACTAGCTATGATGGGGGTGAGCGAAATTGGGCTATAATAGTATATCTTCTTGTAGAGGAATTTCGCCAAACGCTCCACCTTTGCACATTTGGAGGCAGTGGGGCGATCTTTACCTTGGCATTTGCATTTTATATGCACGCTTCTCGCGTCTGCCATAATATAGATCCGTCAGAACAGCTGCCTCAGCTTCAGCTGCCGGTGCAAAGCCGGTGCGGCTTTAATAGATGGCTTCCTTTCTGCATTGTTGCCATCACTCCTCGTTTAGAAGTTTTTAGATTGATAGTAAACCTGATGATTCTAGACGGTTAATGAAAGTACCTGGGTTCCCTAGGGTCGTATTCATAGACGATACTTAAGGAACCTTTAATACTTGAGGGTCCTTTAAGTAAGGTTTTGTGTTTCGAAACCTTACTTGGGGGTCGCTTACGTAAGGCTCCCTTGAGTAATTCTCAAGTAACGAAATGTCAACATATATATCAGCATGACATTTCGTTGCATTTCAGGCAATTTTGTGGGTTAATTTTGGAACACGCTGTTTTCAGTTTCTATCACATTCGGAAGAATGTCGGGCACAAAACAAAAAGGGATAATAGAAAACATCAAAGTGCGTAGGCATATGCATAACAAATTGACTTATATTTGAAATATGACAACATCGCACATGAATCCCGCCATATCGTAGATGTTGTCTAGGAAACAGATACACACGGAAAGCCACACTTTAGGGTCTCCAGAGTATCCCTTTAAGGCCCGGTCAAACAGAGAACGCGGCGGTCCGGCGTTCTCTAACAATTCAATGGAACGCTGTAACGCGGCGGTCTAGAACGCGGCGTTCGGCGTTCTATTGTATTGTTAGGGAACGCCGGACCGCCGCGTTCTCTGTTTGACCAGGCCTTTAGTGTTACTTAAGAGAACCTTAAGTAGTACTCTTAGTTGAGCTTCTTTTCAGTCGCGTCGTGTATGTTCAACTGAATCTCAGTACAATTTGGACTAATCACTTTATATTGGTTTCCAAATTAGTTCTTTTTTTTCGGTAGGGGAAAAATCTTTCATCCAGGCACCCCTCTGTGGCGAACGGAGCTCTCATCCGCTAAAACCACCTACCCCTCACCGATCTCGGTACGAGATTTCCATGTCGTCCATGGTGACCCTAGCCTGGTACCGTTAATAAGACATTCTTCACGAGTAGGGTTGGCCTCTTGCTCCTTCATTCTTTCCTACTCCCCCGCCCATCGTTGATGTAAAGTGATTAGGGTTTCATTGTATTTGCCCGATGTTGAATCTCTTCCTTCTCTTTCAGAGTCATAATCCTTCCAATCATACGTTTCAAATGGATCCAGGTTTTCCTACTTCGCAATATCTTCCTGATAACTGTAACGTTTTCCTTACAGAGTACCAACACAAGCGCATCACATGTCGTTATCTGGCTCCATCTTGGGTAATGTAGTACAGTGTGCTCTTCCGTATCACTGTTCTGACAATATATTATGCAGTTGTCATTGGTTGTTTTCCCAATTCTTTCAGTATACGCTCTAAAAGACCCATAGCCTGTCAAAAACTGTGTGACGGGATAGTTCGTTTCTCGATGCGGCGAGTCTAGCCAGGATCTAATATCCGGTATTAAGTCCTTGGTCACTGGCTCCAGGTCGTCCGTATGATGCCATATATCTTGCCGCTTCCTTATAGGCAATTCCCTAGCTCTTTTCTTCAACTCTTCCCTCTTATTAAGCAGCATATCGATCTGCTCGACACCCAGTCCTTCCTCACAAGCAACTCAGGTTTCTATATTTGGAGGAGCAGCACTTACAACATCCTCCCAAGGATCCCTCAGAACTGAGTGATAAATCCCATTGCGGAAGGTGGTGATGCAGCCCAGCGAGGTTGCTCTTAACCTGGACACGAAAGGCCAACGTTCCTCCAAAATTGTTGGCCAATCATTTAACTTAATATTGTAGAGTGCTTCCTTAGATGTTCACACCCCCTGCACAAAGGTGAATGACTTAATCATTATAATGTAGGGTATTTTCTTAGACGATAGTGTTCAGTAAAAGCACGAGTCCCAGTGCAGAGGCGTTTTCTGGGCATGGAGAGGTAGTATTTAGAATTTGTTTATTTATTAATTATTCCTCACAGGTATAGCTAAGCAGTTTTTTAGCAGTTGAGCAGTTTCTGAGCTCATGCAGTTGAAGGAGGTTTGATTTCATGGGATGAAAGGTACTTGCTTACTCAGCAAGATGGAGATGATTCCAATCATTTGGTTCACAGAAAAATCGAAAAAATGAAGGGTACCGGCTGGATTCGAACCAGCGTCTCCGGCATTCTAGGCCAGCGCGTTTACCAACTGCGCCACGGTACTCCGCACCACAGCCGATACACAGGGCCTACGACTTGTTGTCGACTCCACCGACACCCACCACTCCCCCGTATCCTCCTGTGAACCATGTATTTCAGTCATCCAGAGACATCTAGTCGGCAGTTGGGTGAGTGTGAATCTCTCACCGCTGTTTCGCACGACAGCTCTCTATGTTACTGAAAAACTACGACTGCTCAGTCGGCCAGGATTTCATGGGATGAAACGTACTTGCTTACTCCGCAAGATGGAGATGATTCCAATCATTTTTTCAGTAACATAGAGAGCTGTCGTGCAAAACAGCGGTGAGAGATTCACACTCACCCAACTGCCGACTAGATGTCTCTGGATGACTAAAATACATGGTTCACAGGAGGATACGGAGGAGTGGTGGGTGTCGGTGGAGTCTACAACAGGTCGTAGGCGCTGTGTATCGGTGTATCGGCTGTGGTGCGGAGTACCGTGGCGCAGTTGGTAAACGCGCTGGCCTATAGAATGCCGGAGACGCTGGTTCGAATCCAGCCGGTACCCTTCATTTTTCCGATTTTTCTGTGAACCAAATGATTAGGTTTGATTTCGTCTCAGATTATGCACCAATACTCCTAATCAAAATTTCTCGACTTTTGCATTAAAAGGTAGACTTGATTACCCAAGCCTCATTTAGAAGTTGGGGGCTTGTCTGCTTACGATTTTATGATGTGCAAATTTTATATAATACATATATTCTTCTTAACGGAATGTAATAAGACCTCTCAGTTATCCAGTTTACAGCACGCAGTCAAAGCAATTACGCTGCAGTACGTCATCTTGAAGCAAATCGCCTTTTCCTTTGAGCTGTCACTGCAGAACTGAAACAAGTTACGTTCCTTATTTACCTGAAATTTCATCCTGACAAAGTCATAATTTTGAGATTCTTCAGCAAGGCAAAGACAGAGGAAAACCTCTCACGCTCTCGAGGGACTTTTGACTGCATCTCAGAGATGTCGCGGTAATATTGTAATAAGGTGCGCATCGTGGTGTTTACAGGATGAAACATGAAAAGCTGCTAACTATTGTGTTGTTACTTTGTATCAAGTTTCAACGAACAGCTTCGCAAATTGGCAGATAATTACTCTGCTAGTAAGAAAGTTTCATACGGTAGAGCAAGATAGTTGTATACAGAACCTATCAATTTGTGATGCACTAAGCACCAGACTGTAATGAGGCCATTTTGATAGAGAATATGTACTGGAAGTAACTTGCATCTACACCTCTTCCAGTTCTAATTTCTAAGTGATAATTCAAAACAGTAAAGTTACTTTTTCATCTCGCTTTAGAAACTACAGCTGGAAAAGGTGTAGTGACAGTTGATGATGTTAAACGGGCTATACCTATGTTTTGATAATCATTTCTTTATTTGCCGCGCAATTACATACTTGTGCTCGCAAACCATTAATCCCCGATATGCTAGTTCAAAATGGCTTAAAGGTCCCTTAGAACGCCACAACCTTATGTCGTTTATCAAAAAATGATGCACAAGTACCCCTCATGTAACATTGGCGACTATCGCATTAAAAAGTTAGGGCTGCTTACCCAAGCTTTTTTTTCAGTCTTCAGGATGAGCTTATCTCTTCGCCTCTTTCACGATGTACACATTTTAAATAGTAATAATAACATCTTAGCAGACCGTAATAAGGCCTCTCAGTTAGCCAGGTTGCAGTACGCTGCCAAAGCAGTTACGCTGCTGTACGTCATCTCGAAGCAAATTTTTTCCTTTGAGCTCTCACTACAGAACTAAAACAAGTAGCGTTCTTTGTTAACCTGAAATTTCGTCCTGACATAATTTTGAGATACTTCTGCAATGAAAGGACAGTGAAAAACCTCTCACACCCTCGAGGGACTTTTCACTCCATCTCAGAGACGTCGCTGTAATATTATAACCGAAGAACCGAGCGGTACAACCGCACATTTATTCCCAGGATGTCCAAGACTTGGAATGGACTGCCAGGAGATGTATTTATTGGGCCTGCGGTTGTTGGCCCAGTCCTGCGTAAGGCTACGGTTACTATGCATGCGAATTCTGACGAAAATGTGTTCTGACGAGATCGTACAAACTTCTCGTCAGACGGAGGGTGGATCTACTGCACTCGTTTCCAGGTATTCTGATCGTCAGTGCGTTTGTGCCACCCAGCGGAAGATGGACAAACTTGACGAGCAATATTTTCTTGAAAATCCTATAATAAAGCTATTTCTTTTAAAAAGTGGTAAACCGGTGCACGGCGAGAACTACGGGACCAGCCAGAAAAGTTCTTCGAGTACTTCAGGATGACACCAAAAACATTCGAATACATATGGAAGAGGATAGAAGAAAGGATTGAAAAGTCCTCCAATTTTCGCGACTGTATTTCGCCAAAACACAGACTAGCTGTATGGTAGTAGTAGCAAGCAATCAGTTTATCCACGTCCATGGTGAACCCTCCACAGTCCTCAGTTCCAAACCACGTGAAAGAACCACCCAACGCCTGGCAAAAAGCTGCAGAATCGGACGAATTCGCTCAAAAATTTCAAATGTTTTTGAACGTTCAAATCGTACTGACGACGACGTGCGTATTCCGCTATACACGGGATAGTTCGCTCGGACCTCTCTGGCGCACGTATTCACTGTCAGCAATATTTTGATCTTTAAAATTCGACAACCGAAATTCCGGACTAATTTTTTGCAGACAACCCTATATCGACCTGTTTGCAATAAAATTATCTTTATTTTTATATAAGTTTCATGCATTAACCACACCGGTACAAATTACTATTATTGATTTACCTGTTTATACCTGCCTACCCTAAGGTTGGGACGGGAAAAACGTAGCCAACCTAACGTCTGCATATTCTATGGGCTTCATACTTTCGATTGGTATGTGATTTGTCTATTAACCAAACCAGTGAAATGTATAAAAAAAATTAATTTTTCAATATTTAATTAATCATATCCTGGACTGAAATTTTTCAGCCAGCCCACTCGCCATATGTTTTTTAACTTATTAGATTTAATACAAAATGCTTTTCATCCAACCAGTTCGGTGAAGGTCGTTTTATATTCGGATCTTAGACCATTCCTAGCACATCTCTGGTGGAAACGCAACCTTAACAAACTTCTCCTAACTTGACCTTTTTACAACAGCCGCGGTATATTCTGGTACTTAGGTTCTGCCTATGCCATCTACTCAGTTATATACAAAAAAGGTGCTGCTTACAGGATGAAACATAAAAAGCTACTGACTGTTGTTTGGCTACTTTCTATAAGTTTTAATGATGGTACATAGTTACTCTGTAAGCAAGAAAGTTTTATACGGCAGAGCAAGGCAGTTGTGTTAAGTAAGCAGAGCCCATCGATTTGCGTTGCACTAAATACCTGACTGTAATGAGGCCATTCTGATAGAGAGTACGTACTGGAAGTAATTTGCTTCGAATGACAATTCACGATATAAGGGCCGTTTGTACAATGCAAGCTTAAGCTTCGGCTTAAGGTAAGCCGACGTTAAACCACGTCAGTGGCAAAATGTCAGTTGTACAATGCTGGCTTAACCCCCCACTCCAAGCTTAACACGAGCTTACGTAAGCCCATGCTCAACGCGAGCTTAGCTGAGGTTTAAACCTAACCTGATATAAATATGAAATGATTTGTCAAGGATGAACCTTCAAATTGCTTGTCACTTTATAAGGTCAAATTTTTTGGAAGATTTGTGTCTAATTTAACAAAGAGAGTGAATGAAAGGACAGAGACAAAAACGGTCGTTGCCAAAATTTGACACGTTATAAGTGCCTAACCAAAAAAGGTAATCAGATCATTATGTCAGTACGTATTGCTTCATTGATGCCAACTGTAGTGAATTTCATTATCAACCAGGTTTAACTAAGCCGACGATTGTACAACGGGTGTCGACTCTAAGCCTGAGCTTAGCTAAGCTTAGGCTTAACAAAGCTCGTGCTAAACCCGCATTTGTACAACCGGCCCTAAGAGGGCTACATACATATGTTTTAAGAATCATATTTGTTTATTTTTTATTGTTTATTTATTGCCGCGCAATTATATACTTATGGTCGCAAACGATTAAACCCCGATTTGCTAACTCAAAATGGCTTGAAGGTCCCTTAGAAACCCATAACCTTATGTTCCCTATCAAAACATTATGCAGAGGTACTCCTCATGTGTATTGCCAACATTTGCATTAAAAAATTGTTTACCCAAGCTTTCTTTTTCCAAAGTCTTCAGGATCAGTTTATCTCTTTGCCTCTTTGAGGATGTACACATTTTAAATAATGCATATAATAAAATCTTCTTAGCAGAACGTAATAAGGCCTCTCAGTTATCCAGTTTACAGTACGCTGCCAAAGCAATTATGCTGCAGTACATCATCTCGAAGCAAATCGCCTTTTCCTTTGAGCTGTCACTGCAGAACTAAAACAAGTAGCGTTCTTTGGTAACCTAAAATTTAATCCTGACATAGTCGTAATTTTGAGATACTTCTGCAATGAAAAGACGATGAAAAACCTCTCACGCTCTCGAGGGACCTTTGACTTCATCTCAGGGACGTCGCTGTAATATTCTAATAAGAACCGAGCGATATGGCCGTACGTTTATTCTCAGGGTGTTCAAAGCTTGGAACGGACTGCCAGATGTATTTATTGGGCCCATTCAAGTCCCTTGTTAACAAAGTTCTCTTATATAACCTTTTCACAGAAGCCGCAGTATACTGGGGATTTAGGCTCTGCCTACGCGGTCTGTTCAGTTGCATAAAAAGGTGTACAGCCTGACAAGTGTAACAAGAGCCGTGAGAAATGTGGAATAGTCAATGATAGCAAGAGATGAGAGGATATGAAATAACGTGTGCGTGTGAGGCAGCGGCGAAATTCCAAAGTCTCTTGCTACACTTGTCGGGTTGTACATCGTGTTATTTACAGGATGAAGGATAAAAAGCTCCTGACTATTATGTTGCTACTTTGTATCAAGTTTTAATGAAGACAGCTTCTTAAATCGCTGGATAGTTACTCTGTTAGCAAGAAAGTTTTATACGGCAGAGCAAGGCAGATGTGTTAAGTAAACAAAGGCCATCGGTTTGCTTTGCACTAAATACCTTACTGTAATGAGGCCATTCTGATAAAGAATATGTGGCTGGAAGTAATTTGCTTCGAGTGACAATTCACGACGTTAAGCGGGGTATATACATAATATATTGTTTAAGAATCATTTGTTTATTTGCCATTTCATTTTTTTATTTGTACTATTGTCATACGGTACAAGTACTGTCACCTCGAAGGCTACGCCTTGTAAGAGGTGTTGACACTTTGAAATATACATTAAAATTTGGCTAACCTATATTCACTGCTGCCCCTCTTATATTGCTATGGTTATCCAGCTCTTGCTGCTGCCCTTTATCACCTTCAATGGATTTATCGGCTTGCAGGATGCATTCTTCCAAATGTGGCAATTATACAGGGTGTTTCCAAATTGAATGTCAATATGTCAATGGGGGCGATTTTTGGGTCCATTTTAAGAAGAAAACTTCATATAAACGTATGTCCCAAACGTCTTTTTTCAAAATGAAAATTATTCTCTGCAACCGAGATTTAAGTTTGACTACTCGATGGCGAGCAACAAAATGCTATGTACTGTCCGCATTATTATATGGAGTTGAGGGATGGACATTAAAAGCTCGGACCATGTCACGTTTGGAACCTTTTGAGATGTGGCTATACAGACGCATATTAAGGATACCATGGATGGAGCGGGTCACAAACAATAGGGTACTACAGATAATGAATAAAGAACAGGAACTTTTAACTACAATAAAACGAAGAAAAGCCGTATATTTTGGCCATACTTTTAGAAATAAAAAGTACGAGTTGTTACAGCAACAATGTTATCAACATGCAGAGTTGTACGTAGATTTTATTTTTTTATTTTTTTAGATGAAACCCGTGCGTCGGACTAAAAAAATTTAAGAGATAAAATCCGCTCATAATTGATCATACAGATTTAAAAAGTACACATCAGAGTTCACACACTTCGCATTTCGGAAGTTTTTCAATAAAACATCGAGATTCCTACGATTTAATAAGAAATACTAAAGGTATACCTCAAAGAGTGCGCGACAATGGGAGGAAAAGTGTTGAAGCGTGTATCCAAGGTAAGGGGCATCTTCAATAACTTATCCAGTTTTATGTTCTATTTTTTCTCACAACTTCATTTAATAGCAGACGATTTATGTATAATTTTCTTAAAATGATTAATAGTAGGTATTGTTTTTTTAAATAAGAATCGTTTATTAGTTATTCTGTTTTAGTTGTTGTTGTTAGAGAATGTTATGTTATTTCATTAAAAGTGTAAAAGTAAAATTAATTAAAAAAGAACAGTCTTCCAATAACATTATTTATATCCTGTGATTGTGGCCACTAATTGATAACTAGAGACTAGACTCTTTTGACAACTTTGACAAAAAAACTGTCGATTCTAACCAGTGCCGACCCAATTAACATAGTCCCAAATATTATTTAGACAGTCAGTGACATTACGTACGAACCCCACTGGTGGAAATTTAAGAAAAAGTGATAAATTAAAAAAATGTCTCTTGATTCATGGTACATGTATGACGAATTTTATTAAAATATCTGAAGTGGTATTGTAGATATTAATAATAAATTATTTATTTTTGAAAACTTGACCACCCTGTATCTCAAAAGGTAAGACGTTTAGGACGTACATTCATATGAAGTTTTCTTCTTAAAATGGACCCTAAAATCGGCCCCATAAATGTTGACATTTAGTTAGGAAACATCCTGTATACTTATATCCACAGACGGTTAATCCCCGACCTGCTAATCTAAAATGGCTTAAAAGTGCCTTAAAAACTTATATCGTTATCTACGCTATAAAAAAATTATGCACAAGGACCCCTCATGTAATACTAGCGACTTTTACATCAAGAAGTTAGGTTTGTTTACCCAAGCTTTTTTAAATAGTCCTCAGGATGAGCTTATCTCTTTGCCGCTTTCACAATGTACACATCTTAAGTGATGCATATGTAGTAAATCTTCTTAGCAAAACGTAACAGGGCCTCTCAGTTATCAAGTTTACTGTACGCTGCCAAAGCAATTACATACATCGTCTTGAAGCAAATCGCCTTTTCCTTTGACCTGTCACCGCAGAACTGAAACAAGTTGCGTTCTTCGCTTACCTGAAATTTCATCCCGACAAAGTCGTAATTTTGAAATTCTTCCCCAAGGCAAAGACAGAGGAAAACCGCTCACACCCTCGGGGGACTTGCGACTGCATCTTAGGGATGTCGTGGTAATATTGTAATAAGGTGCACATCGCGGTGTTTACAGGATGAAGCATGAAACACTGCTGACTGATGTTTGGCTACTTTGTGTCAAGTTTTAACGAAGGGGTTCTTAAATCGGTAATGAAGGGTTTTTCTCATGAACAACCAATGTCAAAAAAACAAGAATTTTCAGGAGGCACAAAAACATTCATTATAAGCTCTATGACATTAGTTGTTTTTACACGATAATGGACAAGAATTACTTTCTACTGTTTTACTTCTCTCGCATCCATCGCTGCAAATGCAGTCCAAATATCAGAACAACTAATATTTATAATAGCAGCAAAATCGAAACTGATTAGAGTTTACTGGCATAAACTACCAATGCCTAACGATTTTGGCTGTTCTTGATATAAGCGATAGTGACAATGGCTGTTTTTGTTAAAACACTGTAACTTTGGGCTCACCTTATCCATGGACATTGGTAGTTTATGCCTTAATAATATTTTCGGCTGATACATATGACGTTTCTATTAACAGTGGCGCCAATATGTAAAATTTGTTAAAATATGACATTGGTTGTTTTTGATAAAAACCCTTCAATTACTCCGCTAGAAACCAAGCTTCATACTGCACATCACCAGCCTGACTGTAATGAGGTCATTCCGATGGAGAATATGTGTACTGAAAGTAGTTTCCTTCGAGTGACAATAATTCATGATGTTAAATCGGCTATATCTATGTTTTAAGTCCTATCTGTTTATTTGCGAGTGAGGTTATTTTTGTTAAAGCATTCTCATTTTGGCGTATTTGACCCAATAAGTCATAGATTGGCAGCACTATTTTCAATCAGCTGATTTGAATTGATTCGATAAATTGACGTGTAAACCCTCAAATAATGCAGTTTTGGTTGAACCGTTTCAAAATAAGAACAGTTTAGGGAGACGTGTAAACGTAGTAAATGACTGCCGTTTACTGGTCAACCCTTCGTTAGTCGCGTGGGCTACACAGGTAAACCACGTGCATTTATATATGCATCAACCTTCTACCCCACAGACGGCTCTTGAGTCCGTTTCAGTACCCTTCGACAACGTTCCCGACTAAACGTTCAGTTGATCTGCTGTATTTATAGTGAGCTTATCGCAAGACTATTAGCGCCGAAATACGACTGGACTACAATCGTAGACCGCGCGACTAAACGCGTTACAGTTCAGCGTGGATGCATCGTTTCCTGTTTGTGATTTTTTCCCAAAAATATAGGTTTTAAGAGTTGTTTAGACAGATTTTCGTCATGGTAAGTGTTACTGTAACTACAAGGTGGCTTAGGTGAGGCTTCCCCCCAGAAATCAGAAATATATTATGCGACACCCAAAACCTCTTCTGCGGTTATATTTGAGACACATTTCTTTCGTTTAACCGGCAAATAAAACCACCGTCGCTTGAAATAATACTGTTTATTGACGTTTCGGCTGCTTTCACAGCATTACTCAAGGTACAAAGCACATTTTTGAAATTTGCATCATCTTTTATGACCAAATCGATATCAGTGCAAAAATACACTTTGCGTTTATGAGGCTAATCACCCGTAAGAACAAATAAATAGATGTAACTTTTTAAAAACATAGCATGGGAGCTCATTAAACCTTAAATTGAATATAGGTCTATAATTATTACCGGATCAACTAAGAAGGCGCGCACAGACTCTTCCGGCAACCGAGAAAAAGTATCCTAGACCTCTTCAAAATCGACCGAGAAATCTCGTTGAACGTTGCTCATATTGTCCTCGAACCAGAGACAAATCAGCAAGCAAGTTTTCTGAAAATTTCGGTAAATACGCGTGCATAAATCACATCTGAGATCTGTGTGTTGAATGTGTAGAAAAATAAAAATAGATTTATTTATACCGCTTTTTTCTGTAAAAGTACTGATCAGAGTTGTGCTATTATCATTTTTTATTTGCGTCTATATACTTCTAATGTAAGAAATGTGAAAATTATCGCTTGTACCTATAAGCACAAATAATAAGCTGTAACTAAATAACTACATGTACATAACGGTATAAAAACTACGTTCATGGGCGTTTCTATTATAATCTCCTTAGTTTTATCATTAGGAGTAAATATTTTAGTTGTTTGTATAACAAACACCATAAACTGAATTGACGTGCAGAAACTGTTTTTCACAAACTTACTATGAGTAGGTTATCAAAACTAAAAAATGGGCTACATATGTAGACCACGCGACAAAACTCATCACTCGAGTATACGCGACTAATGGAGGGTTAAGTGTACTTTGTTATCAATTTCACATACTTCTTTCGTGCACTGTGCAGAAGCACGTTTGAACCACACTCTATAAAGGGACGCAGATTTCAGTAAAGTAATCCAATTGTGAACAAAATTATGGAACAAATAGCCGGTCAGGCTATCGAGCAGGAATAAATTGTAAAAATATATTTCCAGCTGTACATATCTGATTTAATTATACCGTACATTAAATAGAAATTACTACATACAGCAGCAAATTCGATCAATGTTTGGACAGGCCATTATTTGCAAAGTTCGTTTGATAAATACGGCAAATGAAAGATTCGTATGGATATAGAATAAATAGAGTATGATTAGCGCAACACATGAAAATAATATTTTTGTTTGCACGTGTTTCCGCGCTCCTTCAATTTGAATTTATCATTTGTATAAATATACATTACACGTATAATGGATAATAAATTTACACCAGAATGCATAAAAAATTTATATTATGGGAACGTATTTGGCATATTAAATTCTACAACGAGGCTAATATGAAATTTTTTTATGGGTGGAAATTTATTTACTATTTATGTACTGACCGTTGTTATCCCATACCTATATAATAAGATCGTATTGAACAAACCTTTCATGCATTCAATAATTTCCATCGAACGCTATAATTTACAAAAGAAGCAGAAATAACAATACAATAAACTTTATTGACATTATAGTGAAGCATGGCAATGATGGTTGCATTGAAATAAAATGGTATACAAAACCAGTAAGGTCAGGTAGGTATCTAAGTTTTGATTCCACTGTTCCGAAGGTATACCAAATCAGCGATCGACCAATTTTGCTATCTGATGCCAAAGATAGACCTGACAGCGTCAAAAATGTAAGGAAAGTCCTGTTCCAAAACAACTTACTACCCTCGGCATTTTACAGATACACCCATCAAGAAGAGAGTCCACCAAATCTACATATAACCGCCAGAAACGCGTGAATTTAAAAAAAAAGTCATACAAAGAAATACTTCTCAATGCCCTATACACCAGAACTCTCCGAAAACATCAATAAAAATCTTCAATAAACATAATAATTATGTAAGTTGCCACTGCAACAACCCGTTCTGTATTTTCAAATCTAATACCACAATTAAAAAATGGAATCAAGTTGATCGACTCAGTACTTCCCACACATAATGGTGATACAATTTTATTATTTTCCCATTTCATGATATCCTCTTTCAATCAAATCATCGCCCACTCGTACGCAAAAAAACATTTAACACAAAAACCCTGGTAAATAGTTTCTTGCATCTCTCTCGGTAGGAACTAGAATGACACAGCTTCTATTATGCACGCTCCAGCAGAACGAAACGAAGCGATCAGAAATTCCCAAATCGCTTAAAAGCGAAGTTTGAGCTGTTTTTATATTTTTGTTTTTTTTTATATTGCTGCGCCGCCACTGACATGTTTTCTAAAAACCATAGACGTTTTCCATCCTAGCCACTGTAACCACAATTTATCGAAATTTTATCAAAATCAATTCCAGGTTACACAGTACAAAACGATCTAAAGCAATACTCATATGCAAACATCAGAAAATTCCCTTGGTTTCTGGCAATGCTCGGATGGACCTAAAAAAGTGCAAAAAGTCGCTAGATATTTTCTTCACAGGTCAGTGAACAGCCTGTTATGAATGCAACACATTTTTCAGTTTACAACTCCGATCTCCCAACTACCCCAACTTCACTCCGATCAAAAAAAGTAGAAAACGACCAGGAATCCCTAAAATGGCTAAAAGCGAAGTTTGAGCTATTTTTATATGTTTAGTTTTTTTAATACTGCTGCGCCGCCACTGACACGATTTCTAAAAACCATACGAGATTTCCACCCTCGCCATAATAATAATACTGTGTCAAAATTTCATTAAAATCAATTCAGCAATTTCCACTTTACACAACACAGAACGATCTAACCAATACTCGTATGCAAACATAAGAAAATTCTAAGTCCCTTGGTTTCTGTAATAGGAAGTGCAGTGAATAGTCAATTCTGAATACAACACATATTCCAGTTTTGCAACCCCCCTCCCCACAACTACCCCAATTTCACCCAAAAAAGTAGAAAATGATCAGCAACCCCTAAAACGCCTAAAAATAAAGTTAGAGGAATATTTGGATTTTTTCGTTTTTTGCTAATTACTCCGCCTCCCATTCACCGATTTTCCAAATTTTAGCAGCATTACCTACTACGACCCAAATTTCATCGCAATCCATGTAACGGTTACTGAGATTACGAGGTTAGAAAAATGCCAACAGACAGACAGACTGGCGGAAGTTATTGACGTGGATTTTCGTTATGTAGACATCATAAAATGCCCAAAAAGCGTATTATCTCAAAATCGAAAATTTTGGCGATCACAATACTCCCACCACCTCTCTGTGGGAAGTAAAAAAGACATGCATAGTGATTTAATTTATAAAATGCCCTGTAAAGACAGCCTCAACTCATACATAGCGCAAACTAAACAACACCTACATAAACGAATATACAGGCTTCAATCTTGGGGTTGCAGCCGTAGCAAAAAAGGTGAGGCCAATGAAGAAAGTGAAACTATTTGTTCATGCTAAGCTTTCGGAAATGTTTATTTCCTTCTTCAGAGCTTGCTACAATATAAATACAGGTTGAAAGTAACAATATAGAATAGTAACAAGAAAAAAACTTACAACGGTAGGTTTTGTCTTCAGGAGTCACACTCTCGAAAAGCATGAAGGTTACATCGAAAAACATACAAGTTAAAACGCACACGACTGGTCACAAGGTTAAAAATTGATCAATAAACGATGAAATGATTATTAAAATGGTGAAAATCATGAGAATTTACATTAAGTCGGAAAATTCGAAGAACAGCGTTACCATCTCTAGGAAAAGTCTTTTTTCAAAATTAGTTTCAGTGTCCAAAACCCTGGCACTATCCCAATTGACTTTATGTCCAGTTTCAATTGCATGTTCCGACAAGGCACAACTGTTAATCTTGCGATTAATGTCACTTTTATGCGATGTGATACGAGCCTTCAAGCTTCTAGAAGTCTGTCCAATGTAGGAACTGTTGCAGTTTAGACATGGTATCGAATAAACGACATTAGAGTTTTCAATTCGATACCATGTCTAAACTGCAACAGTTCCTACATTGGACAGACTTCTAGAAGCTTGAAGGCTCGTATCACATCGCATAAAAGTGACATTAATCGCAAGATTAACAGTTGTGCCTTGTCGGAACATGCAATTGAAACTGGACATAAAGTCAATTGGGATAGTGCCAGGGTTTTGGACACTGAAACTAATTTTGAAAAAAGACTTTTCCTAGAGATGGTCCACATCAATAATTGTGATAACAGTTTAAACAAAAGATCAGACATTAAAAATCTTAGCAGTATTTATTCCTATATTTTGAGATTGGATCAGGTGGGGCTAACCAACACATCTATTTCCTCTATTTAAATAACATGGTGTGAGGAATAGCCCACTAGGCGTTTTTCTGCTGGATCCTTTGATACTGTCCCGGTCTCATTAGCTGGGTTTCTTTGTTTTAACTAAAACAGGATTGATGGATCCTGGGAAATTTTCCTCTTGGGTCTCCTAATAACATGTTTACTACATCTCCCCTTTTAAACCAGTATTTTGGCTAATAAACCAACTTTTCCAAAAAATATCATTAATTCAATAAAATTACCTTATTACATTATAATTATGAGCTTATTCATTAAGGTTCTCTCGTTCTCCCCCATCACCATTAACACAATGCATTTCTTCTCTCATTAATAAACACATATTATATGTCTATAGATGATAATTAAAATGGACCTTCCTAATAATATACAATAAATAATAATTTTAAAAAATGGCCCGTCTCAACTCACTGCCATTGTTTCTTTCCCCAAAAAATCAGTTAAAATCCGATAATTTCCACAAATATGAAAATCTCAATTTTAATTCATATTGCTTTGTGTCTATACCTTTTTTAACGACCCGCCTATGTTTTCCCTCTCAAAGTATTAACCTTGGTCAGGGACGTTCAAATCTAGTTACTTTTGAATATTAGCATTGTTTTACCTGATTGTCATTCGGTCTTTCATTACGAATGATATATCTATCCTTCTTCCTCATTGGACTTGCTGCGCTTCCGTTTTCATTTTCATTCGACAGGTTACATTTTTAGCGGACATGTTGCATGCTCAACGCTGTTCTTCGAATTTTCCGACTTAATGTAAATTCTCATGATTTTCACCATTTTAATAATCATTTCATCGTTTATTGATCAATTTTTAACCTTGTGACCAGTCGTGTGCGTTTTAACTTGTATGTTTTTCGATGTAACCTTCATGCTTTTCGAGAGTGTGACTCCTGAAGACAAAACCTACCGTTGTAAGTTTTTTTCTTGTTACTATTCTATATTGTTACTTTCAACCTGTATTTATATTGTAGCAAGCTCTAAAGAAGGAAATAAACATTTCCGAAAGCTTAGCATGAACAAATAGTTTCACTTTCTTCATTGGCCTCACCTTTTTTGCTACGGCTGCAACCCCAAGATTGAAGCCTGTACATTAACTAGTCAGCCAAGACTACCCTTCCTCTCTAAACGAATATATAAACTTAAGTATGACTTTAAAAAAGATAACCTGAGTTCTACGCTCTTAGCAAGCGTGTTGTAGAAAATAAACACTGGGTCGACTTGGACAATGCTAGAACGTTATGCAGAGAGAAATACTGGTATAAAAGAAATGTATTAGACGATGACACTTATGCACACAGCATAAATTTCAGAACAAATACCACTCGATACCAGCAATGTGTTATGTATATATGCAAATTTAATAAAAAGAGCATAGCCTATACTTTCTTCCACCTTACCAAAACTTACCTTTCTCGAACTGGATTTGAATGTGTTTTCTATTTGTATATTTTTTAAAAAAAAACGCGTCCAATTTTCGTTTCCATGATTTATTTCAAAACTCAAAATGTTTTGAAAACGTTTTGAAAGCCCGTGGAATCGTAGCCACCACTTAAGCTTAATTCAGATGCACACGACATCCGACGATACGACGCCGACGGTACGAAACTGTTCCTATTGGTTGGAATATTCAAAATGGTGTCAAATCAAAATATTTCAGCTAGTAGGAATAGTTTCGTACCGTCGTATCGTCGGATGTCCTGTGCATATGAATTAAGCTTTACTGATGATACGTATCGGATCGTTTATCTACATATTTTGTGTTTGTCACATGACATAGGTAGGAAAGTGACAAAAACTTACTGTTAGGCTAATATTGTATTTCCCATAATACAGTAGCATCCAGTTAAAAACAAATAGGTAGGTAACGAGAAACAATTTTTCTTTTTAAATAGCAATATACCCTTTCATTAGAGTCATTTGGTAGATTACTTT
This sequence comes from Callosobruchus maculatus, assembly GCA_951848785.1. Lineage (NCBI taxonomy): Eukaryota > Metazoa > Arthropoda > Insecta > Coleoptera > Chrysomelidae > Callosobruchus > Callosobruchus maculatus. The sequence goes on along the minus strand of CATOUR010000041.1, from coordinate 13,833,771 downwards.
TTCTTTCAATGACATAACGCCCGTAGTACCAGAATACAAGAAAATGTTCAAAAGAAGTTAAAAACTTTATTATGTTTAATACGAATAACAATAACCTATGTACTTTATGTACTCAAAGTAAAATAAATGAACCTGTATGTTTGATAATAAACTTCGAAGGCAAAACGAGATTAGCAATGAAACGGTTATTATTTTATCACTAACTGCAAGACAGTAGCCTAACCTATCACAAAAACCTTGAAAAGAATGTCCGAACATTCTGGGAAGAATTTTAGTTTTAATTTCATTTCTCATTTCCTTTTTTTGCCTCCAAGCCTACATGTTGTTTTATTAATAAAGTTTTTGATTTATCCGAAACACTTTCTTGTATTTTACTATTACTGCATCTTTCAGGATGCATATTCAGTGTGTTGATTTGGAAACTTCTCACCACGGATTTATCGAAAACCACTGATTAAAAGAAAAAAAAACGCCGATACAGGTCAAAAGATTTGCCAAGGGGGACAACTTTTAACCAAAAACTGCTTTCCCCCCTTGTATCGTCTGACCCCCCAGGATCGTCCCCTTCAAAATTTTAAATGACAAGGGGTATCGAGTACTAAAACAGTGGAAATGATTCCAATCTATGGTGCTCAAAATCAATTTCCTCGGCAAACTGAAGTTCGGTTTAACGCCAGAAAACCGGAGAGGATAACTTTGCATAGGTATATGTTTAGGACTTTGTTACGAAATTTACTCAAACTGGATCTGTTGCAAATAAAAAACGGAGAGTTTCGGATGAAGACGCTCAACTTGAAGTCTCGGTTTATTTCCTATCAGTCCTAATACTTCATTACGCAAAACTGTGTATCCGACTGACGGATCATAAAATTTGGCTCTATTCACACAGTTAATAAGCCCCATAAATGTTATCTATTCAAAATGAAACTAGTGCAAGAGTTAACCGAAGACGATTTCAATCGGCGAGTTGAGTTTTGTGAACAAATGACTACAGCGATTAGTGATAATACCATTCATGTAAAGAATATGTACCTCACACATATTATCTAACTGGATTTGATAATAAGCATAACTGCAGGTATTGGAGCAATGAAACTCCTCATGCATTTGTAGAAAGGGCATACTCACTCTCCCCAAAAAATTAATATATAATTTTAAAAAAATAAGCGAATGGGTGATTGTTTATTAATGGAATTTAAATGGGAGACACTTTATTTGAGTATGTTGGGAAATACCAAATACCATCCGCTTTGTCACTGACAGCAATGAAAATCAAATAAAGAGGACGAAAACCCTATATTTTACGAGGCTGAAATCTATTTCCAGCAAGATGGCGCTCCTGTTCACTATGTTCTTCCGGTTCGGCAATGGTTAGACGACGCGTTTTCAGACAAATGGATAGGACAAAGAGGGCCTATATAATGGCCTGCTAAATTCCCCGATTTGACGCTACTAGACTTTTTTCTATGGGGCATTTAAAATCTACTATTTTGGATGACCTTTGTTAACGTATCATGAAAAGTAGCCATTGGTATCCCGCAACATGTTTCTGCAACAGTCCGTCAGGAATTTAAAAATGGCCTGTATCATTATATGAGCGATAACGCACAACATTTTGAACATTATTATTGCACTAAAAAGAGATATTTTCGTCTTAGTTTGATCTCTATTTGAACAGATTAAGATACATAAAGATTTTTCTAATTTTCTCGAAAACGAATCGACCGATATTAAAAAATCAAACGTCAAAATAATGGACCTCAACATACCTTTGAAACGAGATATCATTCGATACCCTTTGTCGTTTAAACTTTTTAAGGGGTTGATCTTGGGAGGTAGAGGGTATAAGGGGGTGAAGTAGTTTTTGGTTAAAAAGTTGTACCCCTTGACAAATCATTAGACGTGTCTCGGCGTTTTCTCTTTTAATCAGTGGCTTCCGATAAAACCGTGGTGGGAAGTTTTCAAATGAACACCTTGTATTGTATTTCGACAGTTTGGCCATAGTTTCTTTTTGAGCTGGGCCCAGGCCTACTTTGACAATGCACTCTGCACCAGTGCAGAAATTTAAATAGGAGCGGCATATAACACGCCAGGGTCCTTTTTCCAGTTATCCAGTTGGTTCGTGATGAATGGCAGGAACACTAACCTAGGTAGGTGCTGTTGGTCAACACCCAAAAGACCTTGAGCGGATCCACCATGCCCCAGCACTGGGCTCACCAAAGGCTCACTGGCTCTCACTGACACTGCTCACATGCCGTCGCGTGTTCGCGCGGTTTTCGCGGGTTTTCGCGCCGGAAATGTCGAGGTGGGGAGCGTCCGGAGGAGAGATCGAGCGGGATCGCGGCATCTGCGGAACTGACGGCGCGGCGCCGAGACGCCTAACGAAGCGCCGCGACGGCATCCTGGCCATGGACGCTTGCGCAGGCCTTCGCTCGGGAGGATGAGGGGCGTGTAAGGTACCAACGGTTGAGGAAGGTTGGAACGAAGCGTCGTCTTGTGTTTACTTCCGACACCGATAAGTGGGGAGAGATCGCGAAAATTTTCGATTTTGAGATAATACACCTTTTGGGCATTGAACGAAAATCCACGCCACTCATTTCCGTCGCGTCAGTCTGTCTGTCTGTCGGCGTTTTTCTAGCCTCGTAATCTTAGTAAAAATTAATGGATTGTGATCAAAGGGATATATGCCGTGCGGTCGTAGTATATAATGCTGCTATGATTTTGTAAATCGGTAATCGGTGCATGGGCGGCGGAGCAATTAGCCGAAAATAAAGATTTCAAATATTCCGCAAACTTAGTTTTTTTGGGTGGGGGGGAATTGGGATGGTTGGGGGGTTGTAGAGCTGAAAAATTTGTTGTATTCATAATGGGCTCTCCATTGACCTGTGAAAGGAGGTTGTATTTCTGGACGTAAACAGAAACCAACCCAAGTAGCATTTTGGCAACCACAACCACATGCTACACCAAAATTAACGTTAAAGTTAGTGTAGAAATTGGTTATTTATGGAACGTCACACTCTATATCACCGGACAACATCGTATCAACCTTAAACATAACTTTAGTTATACCATGAGTTGTTAAGACGTTTACCCAACCAAATAAACGTAGTTAATAATTTGGTAATTGCAATAAGATTTAGCAACGTTTTAGTGGCAAATAGTGACAACCCTAGTTATATGAAACGTTAGATTTGAAACGACAGCTACAATCTGCAGCGTTTCAAATCGAACGTGAACCGATACTACTTATCCTCTCGCAGCGCTTCTACAGCGCACAAATTTTTCAGTTGAACTAAAAACGTTGCCGCGTTGTCTTTTTTGCAACTAACCTATTTTAACATTATTATAACAACAAGGGCATAAGTATAGTGATTACAAATGAAGCGAGCCTTCAAATATATTGCGTCCTATTACAGGCATAAAAAACGATTGTGTCGTGAACAAACTTTACAGGCGCAAGCTTGTATGGATAGTTCTCAAAACTTCATTTTAAATTCCTTCAACTAACAATCAAATTCGAGCTCAAATTCTGGGAAAGAACCTAAAGGAGAAGACCGCAATAATAAAAGAGGAGTCAATCTTGAATCTGGAGGGAGCAGACATCACTGAAGTGGAAAAATACTGTCTCAGAAAGGACAGTAAGAAAAAATAACAAGAAGGTACGAGAACGAGACCAAAGCCACAAAAACAAAATAGGTACCGTTAATCAAAGCCCTAGGCCTAGGCACATTCAAAATCCAAACACCATTCCAAATGCCGAAAGACAAAACTGACATATGACAGTTGACAGCTGCGACAGAGGGTGCGTTTGGAAAGGGAAGTGCGTTCGTCAGTTAACATAGTCAGTTTTTAGTCGAACCTTGGTCGGATAAACAACTCCTGTTGAATTTTGGGTATACATCTGGTTGTTATCGTTGAAAGATAGTCGATTTTTGGTTACTTGACGCTCAAAGCCATGTTTATGTGGTTTTATGCCAATTACATTTTTACGCCATGTTTGAATGCAATTGTCCTTCGAAACATGGTCGGCCATTAAGACAAAGAGCATATAAACGAACACTGTACTGATGGTTATAAAGTCTTATGTTAGTTTTTTGGAAACAAATAACATTTATTTCTGAATTCTGAGAAATTCGCAACGGATTGGAAGCGTGCGAGTTTTTTAGAATGAAGTAATACTATATTTGTCAGTAAACTGGGATGCATTGTTGAATTAAGTGTACAAGTCGTAAATTTGTAGCAAGTTTATTTATAGGATATAACCTGATCAAACGAACAACACATTCCAATGTCAAGATGGTAGTCACAGTTGTTAGTAAAATCAGCAACGTTTAGGAAACGAGCAACTCCAGCCTCCAGTTAAAAGTTAAACGTCGTGACAACCCTGAAATGATTGACAAAATTGGTGCAAGATAGGGTTGTTACCACATTGTGTTGGCGTCGGCCACACAACTTATGTGTAGTTGCGCAACTTTTTAAAGCACGTCGCGACAACGTTAAATTGCTACTTGGGAAGGGACAGAATTTTTTGATGTATACATTCGAGTATTGCTCTAGATCGTTCTGTATTGTGTAACGTGTAATCTTTTGAAACGATTTCAATGGAATTTTGACACAGTACTATTACCGTGGCGAAGATGGAAGACGCGTATGGTTCTTAATAATGGAGTCAGTAGCGGCGCAGGAATAACCAGTAATAAATAATCTGTGGAAGAAAGACCTAGCGGCATAATACACTTTTTTTGCAGGCATGCGGGCGATGATTTGGTTGCAAGGGGGGGAATATAGCTCCATAATATGGGAAAAGAATAAACTGGTATCACCGTTATGTGTGGGAAGTACTTAGTCAATCAACTTAATTTCATCTTTGTACATTGATTGAATTTATTTTTACCACGCTTTCGTTAGCTTCACCTGTATGTTTGTTTGTGAGTTTTTTACTCTCCTTTGGATTAAGAGAAAGTGCCTTACTACCATTATTAACAAGCTTTTATTAAACAATGTGTCCGATCATCGGCGTCGGAGCCTTTAGGGAGATGAAATACAACATTTTTTATGCCAAGCGAACTTATGGCTAAAAAAATTTAGTATAGATGACAAAATCTTGGGGCTGTGGCCAAAATTTTAAAAAAAGACTGTGGGTCAATGCATAAAGGAGACTCTGATGGTGTTAACTATCAAGCTTTGGGGTACCAATCGAATGCTTATTGCCATCTTCAGGACTTTAACGTTGAGGTTTTGCCAATGAAAAATAGCACTGCATTGAATCAAAGACTTAAAATGTCAGCTCTGATACAATCGTCAAACAATTTTAAAAATGTACTGTGGTATTATAGTGTCTTCACAACAAGCAGGTCAGAAACAAACAACATTAGGTTGTTGTGCTTTTATAATTTTACACATACAAGTGTTTAAGTAAAATGTAATTGGAGAGAATGGAGAGTATTTTAAAGACAGCGGTTGAAGATTTTTAAATAAATATTCATTTGTCATACTATAGCAACAGTCTCGTTATTTTACTAAACTCTTCGTACATAACAAGACTGACAGTGAGTAAACTGAAACCTCCTTTCACTACATATGAAAGTGTCTGAAGGAACACAATTCGTATCTTTACCTTATCAGAGCCATAAAAATGTTACGTTGATTGAACGTTTTGGTTGTCCGGCTCCGACTTAGCTGTTTTCATGTAAACAACATTTGCACAAACATGAACTCTCATAAAGCATTCAGGACGCAAAACAAAGTCTCCCGGTACAGCATTCTAACTTTACATACACGTAATTTGCTACTGAAATTTCAGTTGAGTATCCGTTCCTCCTATTAGCGAACAGAAATGTGAGGGTATTGCTAAAGAGGTGGCAAGCATTTTCCTACAAAAAGGATAACACAGCCTGCTTCACTGTTTGCCAGCTTCTCTCCGTGCTCTAGTAATAGCAGAAATACCTTCAGTGTTACGTTTACACCCCCATCCGGAAGTTGTCAGGTCAATTAGAAAGACAATGGGCAAAAATGTATGTATGTTAGATCTGACGATGACATTTCTAAACATGCTTTTCTTTAGAGGTGACATATAAATAACATGCCTTGGTAATCTGGGATTCAAAGATCTGGACAGGCAGTCAGAGAGACCGGTAGATAGAAAGACAGACAGAAAAAAGTTGGTTCTAGTAGGAGTAAATTAGCTTCAGCAGAAAAATGTATTTCCAGTATAAACTTAGTGCCTTGCATAAAGCTGCGACTTAGAAGAAACATTTTTGTTGGTCTTGGTATTAACAAGAATGGAAAAACAAAGAGAAGTAATGATAACCATAAAGAAAAGAAAATTACAGTACCTGGGACACGTTATCAGAGGGGAGAAATATCATCTACTTCAAGTGATAATAGAAGTGTTTCTTCTTTCTGATTGTCAATAGTCAACCGGACATGGGTACCCATCCTAAAGCACTTGAATACACTACCATATCGCGAAGGGACGGGGCTACCAACGCTACCTGGTTGGGCCACGTCACCATTAACAGGTATAAATACAGGTGCAGATCCACCAGCCGTCAGTATTTTGTCCCCGAAGTGAAATAGCTTCTGAAGATGCCATCCACTCGTGGTGGCGAAACGTCAAGCTTTAACGCTAAACGACGCCGGCCTAAAAACCCAAGAACCACAAATTCAAAATGAGAATTGTTTTTTCAGTATCTGTTTTCTTTTAACCATCGTACCTTTTCACGCATTTATGACGGTATTGAATTAGTTAAAGCATGCTGAACTAAAATAAGTAAACATGTGACTTATTTGTAACGTACTATAGATTTTACATTGTTCAGACAAAAATGAAGGATTACAGGTAATTATTAAAATTTTCTAGAGCTGAAAAACTATTGATTTATGTCCATACATATATTTAAGCTAAATTTCTTTCAGTTTAGTTCTATCATGCCCTGGTAGGAATATGCTGAATTACATTTAACCTTGCATATTTTTTCCAATTTGTATTATTTTATTTGTTGGGTGGCATACTACTGGGATCACTCTCGTATATGTAGGTACGAGTAACCAATGAAACCATTTTCACAGAAATGGATTTTGCACTTTCATCCTTATGCCCTGAATTATGAGCTCAGTGTATGAGTCATCATCAATTATTTGGTCCTTCTAAGCCATTGAAGGCCAACTGTAAAATATCAAAGACATTGAAAGAGAGGTCTGCAAAACGGGTACTAATTAAAATAAAATGAATCACCCAGCCCCATTCGGCGATGTCCAAGCTATGAATTAGAATCATTGAACGTATTGACAGCGTGCTAACGAACCTATCGCTAATTACACCCGAATGAATGAGATTAAAAGTCGCCACAGAGTATGACAGGGCAGTATGATGTTATAGCGCCGCACTTTTATACCGTAAATTCTAGCGCTACATCAAATTTCGAACCACAGCATAGAAAACAACTAGCATAATATCTCCGAGGATTTCCTATATAAAAATGGTTCCCACAAAATTTGACTTTGGGAGGGTTTTTGAATGACTTTACGGCTATCAAGTTTGGGTAGAGATGCGAAAATGAAAATATCGATACCGGTACCAACTCGATATTTTCTAGCCAAATAGGCGCGTTTGGTTCGTACAGAGCATTTTGTGCAACTGATTACACCCCTCAATAATTATATAATTATTTTCGATACCGATACAAAAGTATCGATACCAGCTTGGAATGCCTCAAAAAGTATCGATGACAAAAATACTCGATATTAGTGCAGAAGTGTCGAAGTACCGTTACCATCTCTAAAAAAAACCCTCCAAAAGTGGGGATGCGCGTGTAACTTCCGCCATCTTGAGTTATTGTGCTGGTTGTCTTTTATGCTGTGCTTCGAACTATGATTGCCATTCTCCCTTTTCAAATTACATGCATGCATAGAAGTATTGTGAACCCAAAAAATGAGATTATGCATTTTTGGAACCTGTGGTAGTTCGAGGCTGTATAACAAAAGTAGTAATCCGCCAGAATTTTAAATTTTTTCGCAATTAAAATATTTTCTTTTTGGAGGGCATAGAAAGTAAAGTAGTATTTAGGAAATACTACTCAAAATGGGTAGTTTTGGTTAATGAGATATGAAACTTGTTGAGAAGCATTCCAGGAAAAACATGTATTGCTGTACCAGCGAGTAGTTCTACAACTGTTGAAGCATCTCCACCGTTAAGATTGAGATCATAATATACAGGGTGCCAGCTCCTCATGACAGGTTTTGATAACATTGTATATTCAAGGCAGTAACAGATTTCCTAGTTCCTGAAAAACTCGTCAAAATGGTAACTTTTACCGATAAAATCGTGCAGTATATCCTGTTACCTATTATAAGAGTTGGGATAATACTAGAAAAGTTACTAATAATGTGATATATACTTACTGGGAAGGTGCATGATCATCTATTTCTCTTACCTGTAAAAGAAAAAGGAGTTCAGTGCATACCACATATGTATTAAGAAGCATAACTACTGTTCTTTTTGTTTCAACCAAATCATTTTTCTTTGTAGGAGCTGTGATGAATTGAAATCAATTTTGATGAAGATACTGCCTTTTTTTACTACTCTACTATATGCAACTCACAGTAACTCTAAAACAGGTACCCACTCAGGAAATTTAAGCATACATTTCAAGTCATAGGAACCTACTAACAGCACTTCACACATCAATGAAATGATGAAAGTGATATCAGAATCGTATTAAGACTTTTTGTCAACACCTGTTCGTGCTTCTGTAGGTAGAGTCTAGGACTGGTGGCCGCAAGCTCCCACATGCGATTTCTCAGATAATTTGCGGTATACAAACTTTATCAAATCTCTACGACTACAAGGTTGCACAAAATAAAGTACCCTATTTTTTATATAAAGAGCACGATTAAGTAAAAACACGCATAAATGAAAAATATTTGGTTAAACTCCAAACATTTGTCTTGTTACACACCAAAAATAGTATATAAGAGCTTTTCATAACTTTTTCCAACATTTCACGTGGTATTCTATCAATTTCTTCCCGGATTTTGTCTTTAAATGCTTCTAGTATTTCAAGATTATTTACAAATAACCTATCTTTGACACAACTCCATAACCAAAATTCTGGAACAGTTAAATCGGAAGACCTATGGCGGTTACGCAATATCGGCATTCTCAGAGATAATGCGTCCAGGAAAAATTCTGTTCAAAATGGCTATTGTTCCACAAACACACCATCTTTATGATACCAATTATTTTCCTGATTAAGCTCTTCCATTCCCAGAATTGAAAAATCCTCAAAAAAATGAGGCACTTATATTTTCCTATCCACACCATACACGGTCACTTTGGGCGCGTATAACGGTTGCTGGTGAATAACTTGTGGATTCTCAGAAGCGATAGTTCTGCTTATTCACCGCTCCATTCAAACAAAAATGAGCTTCGTAGCTCATTATGATTTTGTTCCAAAAATCTTCAATTTCGTTTTCAAGGTTTACGATAGAGTTACGATATTGAAGTCTTTTTTCCAAGTCTAAAGGCAGACCTTTATGGGTTACCTGTAAGTTTTAGGGGAACAACAACAAATCTTTCACCAAGATTCATTGCACTTAACGGTAATTTTTAATTGTGATATCGTTTCCTTGTTGATGCGCTAGGCCTTTCCATCATATTACAACGCACGCGGTCTATATTATCCCTTGATCCAGTTTGTTGATAATTTGTCGCTAATCGCCAAAATGTCTTTGTAGTTGAAACACCGCATCTTCTGTACTATTTTACGGTATTCTCGTTGAGCTAGAATAATCAATCAATATCAATCAATATATTTGTTTGTTAGATATACGAATTATACGATTTCGACATGTTCCTCAGGCAAATATCGATTCATAATGAATTAGTAGAAGTATCTACTTCACAAGTGATAGAAGAACTCGAAATGATGTCAACTAACAGTGTCAACTACAAACGAAGCCATGGCAACATTCCATAGGGTACTTGAGTTTGCGCCACCTTTCGGTATTTAGATAAATTCGGTGAAAAAATACCAGACACGGTAACGTTTCCAGACTTGAAACATATGCTTCACAGGTACACTTTCTAATACTGTGATCCTCAAATGCAAGTTCTATCTCTAGGTGAGACTGAGGTACTTGTAGGAGCACTCTCGTGTAGCCGCTTTGAAGATTCGTGATTTTTAGCCACTCGCTATATGGTTCCGACCTGCCCTGAATAGGCTCAGTTAAATTGTTAGCTTGCATGCATAAGCAAACTATTCTATAGAGGGCACAGCATAGTCAAAATTACAGTTTGGCTCTTGCTACATCAAGTACCTATGGAAAATGGGAAGTGCATTTAATAATAACTTCCAAACAAACAAATTCTCATCATGTATTGATTGATTCCTTTTTTGGAAATTTCGCGTTTGAGATCACCTAATACGCAAATTTCAAAGTGATAGGCACGTCCATTTTGAATTATATATAACAATCCAACTGATTATTGTCGGTTTCCGCGGAAGACCACTGAAATAATGATAGAATTGCTATTTCGGTGTAGCTCGCCCGATACGAGCTGCTAATAGTCTAGGAAAAATAGGACTACAAAGCTGCTTATAGCAAATTGTAGCTAATATTTATTCTTTTTCATGGCTCAGTTTGAATAAATACAATTTAATAAAGCTATCTAACGCTTTTAAAGAACATCAAACTAAAAAGTTAGAAAATAACCTTTAAAATAAGCTTGAAACAATAATGAACTAAAAATACTAGTATTATTGTTAAAAAAGCATCGGGCGCTCGATTTACAAACAATGTGGCATAAAGCGCCCACGCTCTTTTGCAATAATAGTAGTACTTTTCGTTGACTATTGTTTAAAGATTATTTTAAAAATTATTTTTAACGTTTTAGTTCGATGTTATTAAAAATCATGCGCATCAAAGCGTGTTTTTTTAGTTTCTTTAAAGTGTATTTATTAACACCCTATGCAATGAAGATGAACAATTCTTTTCGATCAATAATCGCTTCAGAAAAATACCAATTCCCAGACAGTTAGATGTCATGCCTTTTAAGCTCTCGTTGCTAAGCCTCTGTGTAATAGTAACAAACTTTAAAGTGTCTGTGCCATTTTGGTAATCTAAATAGGCTATCTTCCATTGTGTCGACGAGAATGCTTACATTCTTCGGACTTATTCCCAGAAGCGATAATACGGAGAAACTTGTGGTTCAGGGTCACGCCCCGAGTGAGAGGCGCCGTGGCTGTTCCCCTACACGCTGGGTGGATACGACGAAACAGTTGCTAAATATGAGTATCAAGAGCGCCACTGAACCGACAGAAAATCGCGAACGATGGCGAGCTACAGTTCTCAAAACTGTTGATAATATTCGTGTCGGCAATACTCTAGCTCCGACTTAATGCATTTTACGAGTTCACAACATGTCTGTTAAGACATTGTGGCTATGATGATGATGCTATTTCTTAGTCAGAATTGTTTTTGCGGCAAAGTTGGAGCATTCAATGTTCAGTCCGACCTTTTAATCCAAAAGATAGTAACAAGCTTACAAACAAACAAACATACAGGCGAAGTTAATAAAGGCATGTTAAAAAGCATTCTCTACATCGCATCAAGCGGTAGGTGTCTCACCAGTTACACAACTGGAAAGCTAGTGTGCGATAAGTGTATTAATATATGGCACACTAATCATTCTTTTAAATACGATATAATCCTGCATACTACAAATTTTGGCCTGCTGATTTAAAAACCTTGCAGATCCTAGTATAGCTTATCGAACAGAATAAATGAATGAAAGAGGGAGAGAGGCTTTCCGGTGGCTAGAACCATCAGTGCATAGGCCTACCAACGGGCCCTTTTGCACCTCTCCTTACCCTAATTCCCAAGTCCAGCCCTCATCGCAAAGGTGAGGATGGCCTTGGGTCCTGCCCATCTTATATCCTCAGGTTCAAAAACCATTGAACCGAGTATAGTCTGTCTGTGATAACCAAGGGCTTCACAACGACATAGAATGGGTGCCGAAGATTATTCCTCCTCGCCACAGCGTGTACACGTCAGATTACTTGCCACCCCCATCACATACAAATGACGTTTGAAGGTGTTATGGCCGAATAGCAGGCCGACAAGTAGCCTTAGTCGGCTTCTGTCCAGTGAGAGACAGAACCGCCCCACCTTAGCCAGAGATCATGAAATAAGTTCTCTAGCTTGACGGAGATGTCCAGAGATTCCTCCCCATCTGATAAGATGTTGATTTTGCAACCATACCTCTATTTTTCTTCTAATGGTACCTACTGCCAGCCCCAAGAAGTTGTTGCTATCGAACAGAGAGTCGCTACCTAACCTTTTTCTGCAATTTGGGTTTTTATTTTTATTTAACCTGGACTATATGAAGCTATTCATTACATACACCCATTTTAGGTATATACAACACTTGTGGTGAACGCTATAACAAAATTTCTGTTGATGTGCAACGAACCATGTAGCTCAAATTATTTATCTATGATACCCGCTTTACATTTATGTATTACGCACTCCAATAGTGGCATGCTCACAAATGTATATGCCAATTCTCCCACTCCATTTAGAATAATAAACACATTTGTAATAACTACTACTAAGTTGCTTTGCCTTAGTTTGTTGTTAAGCGACCTACAGACGTTAATGCATGTTGCGTTTCCTGAATCGACTCAAGGTTTCATGAAACTTGCATCAGTTGCATAAATTCCTACTTCGAAGTCTGTTGCAATGCCTGAATTTACTTGATACTTTATGCATGCATTAGACTAATACTTTTAAATACCATTAACGAATTATTCTTGAATTTCAATACCGCCTATTTTAAATTTATTATACAGGGTAGTCCAATCAGCGCGCGGTGCTCCCTAGCGGCCATTACGTTTAAATTAGACGAAAGTCTTTGAAATAAAAAACGTTTCTTTCCAAATGCTCTACATTTGGAAAATAATTCCAAAGATGGCAGACTTCCAGATATACCGGAAGTAGGCATCAACTTCCTTATTTTTAATGGAATACCCTATATATTATTACGTTTTTGAATTGACCATCGATTTTTAGGTCCAGTTTGTTAACCATTGTTCATGTCTACGGAGCCGATTTTGGAATTTCAGCAATTTTTACAAAATTTGACGTTTGTAGTACCTTACAAGAAACGTTCATATCTCGGAAACTAAACGCGACAGAAAGATGCAGTTTTCGGTTTTGAAACAAGCAAGGGACGTATTTGTGTTTCAGTCAGATCGTTGTTTCAAAAGAACATTAGATCAATAGACTATCAATTTTAAATATTTTTTCAAATGGGACGATATCATAAGTTTCACATCGGTGGATGCGAAATTAAATTCTTTTTCACTTTTATCTGAGCACATGTTCTATCTTTGATGGTTTCCAAGATACTTACGGTTTTGTAATTATGGCATAGGAATTGAAAAAATCACAGGTGGTGTGGCTCGCAGACAAAACAATTGGCAGGAAACCTTTCATCCAAAGTGTTTCGGTCCTTAACACTAACATGTGCTTTCGCTACGTCTAACTGTAACCACATTGTTTTTAATAACTCCAGAGGTAAATTTTCCAACAGGTTTTCCATATTTTCATTTAGAAAAGTTTGGAAAACATTAGTTTAATATGCGGTTTCCAATAATGCCACCCCAAATGCTTGGACTCCATGCCGGTTGTCAACAAACCTCTCAAAATTTGGATTAACGTCGCTATAAAAATGTAAATTATGCCAGTTTGCGTGGCCGTTAATGATAACCCTGCAGCTACATTTTATAAAAAAGAAAATGAATGAATTTCATAAGAAATGTAGCTTCATTCGTAAACAACACACCGTTGATAGGAAGTGCATCTTCTTGTACTCGAGCACGACTCCAGTTACAAAAATTCATTCAGTTTTCAAAGCCTTGTCTTTCAATTGCTTGATTTAGCTGCACGTGATAAGGATGCTATATGTACTCCGTTAAGATCATGTTCACAGATGTTTGGCCAATGCCAAAATAGCGACTAATTTCTGCTGTAGTACAACTGCTATGCGGATCTTCAACTACAATTGTGAGAATGTCAAACTCATTATCTTCATGTGTTACTACTACATGTTTCCTTCTCTCATATTTTACGCCCACGTAAATCCACATTTTGAGAAGTTTGTTCACGACCAGCATGGAGTCTAAGCATTTGGGGTGTTTTTATTGGAAACCGCATAATAAGCTAATGTTTTCCAAAATATTCTGTTGAAAAATTCACCACTGGAGTTTTTAAGAATAATGTGGTTACAGTTAGATGGAGCGAAGGCACATTTTAGTATTAGAGGTCGAAACACTTTGGATGAAAGGTTTCCTGCCAATTGTAAATATCTTAAAAACCATCAAAGATAGAACCACATGTGCCTAGATAAGAAAGAAAGAGAATTTAATTTTGCATCCACCAATGTGAAACTTATCATACCATCCTATTTGAAAAAAAAAGTTTTGAACGTTTTTAACTTTTAAAATTGGAAAATTGCTAGTCTATTGATTTAATGTTCTTTTGAAACAACGATCTTACTGAAACCCAAATACATTCCTTGCTTGTTTCAAAACTGAAAACCGCATCTTTCTATCGCGTTTGGTTTCCGAGATGTTAAGGTTTTTTGTAAAGTACTACAAACGTAAAATTTTGTAAAAATAACTTCGAAAATAGGCTTCGTAGATATAAACAATGGTTATCAAAATGGACCTAAAAATCGATGCTGAATTGAAAAACGTAATAATATACAGGGTATTCCATTTAAAATAAGGAAGTTGATACCTACTTTAGGGTATATCTGGAAGCGCTTACTGGACCACCTTGTATACATATATGTCAGAAACATGATTTTTGATCTAATATTCATTCGTTCGGTTCGGTATAGTAATACCGATAATTCTTTCAATAACATTTTAGAACCAATAGAAGTGCCTTGGAAATTTCAGTGAAGGTTATTTCGAAAACGGTTACCTCTAGGGACTTATACAAGGTACACCTTTTTACGTGACATATATTTGGAAAACAATTTTTTTAATATTCACATTGATGCATCAAACCGGAAAGAAAGCGTTTATAATTTAAAAGAATTCGATGTGCCGTAGATGACACCCTCTATTCATGATAGCAAAACCATGCTTGCATTTGGATTTCTTGCCCTAAAGAAACACCCAATACGTAATTTTAGATCATTGTGTCATTTTATTGCGGAATAGTTGAAAAAACCTAAAACAAAAGTAAAACTTTGAAACCCGGTATCTTGAAAATTAAGCATTTTAAGGCTTCATGTTCTTATCCCAAGATCTATCACCTGTCAAGCGTTGTCGGTCGAATATCCGGACACCCTGTATATGATTTAAATAAATTCTAAATGGGTATAATGACCAAAACGGTTTTTGTCTATGCCCAAAACACGAATGGGAGGATGTTGGGATATTTGGGCAGATAACGACCTGTACATATTTTGTAACACTAAACAAGGGTCTGAGCTGCTCACGTTGTTTCTAGGTACTAGGAATATTCATACCTTGTTGTATTCTATTCAAATAATATTTCCGTGCTATTGAACTTTCCTCAACCCCTTGTATCTCCATCGATCTGGCTGCATTATATTCGAATCATTCCGTGCGATGGAACTTTCTTGCATTTCATCCATCAGAAATGCATACTCCAAACAAATCCAATGCTTCCCTAACTCCAAAATCGCAAAAAGCAGAAAGGAATATCAGAAACAGTCGGGTAGCAAGACCGCATTCCTCTCGACCGAAGAACTCTTACTCTTTCGAATCAAGAACTTCATTATTTCTCCAAGACAATTCGGGGTTTCGTATTTTCATTTTTAGTATCGGGAATTTCCAGAGAAAGAGCTGAAAGGGCAGAAATTTATTTCGGTCGTTTATCATGAGACGGAAGTGAGCCATATTTAATACCAAGGAATCTTCGGAACGGATTTATCTTTTATTTTGGAGTTTCAGGGAGTTGCTCCCTAGGGTTTTGAAAAATGTCGTGGGTGCGTTTGAAATTTAAAGGTTCATATAAGCCTCGGCCGATGGGGATTAATACCATTGAGAGCATGCATCAACATCAGACTTATACAGGGTAGCTCAAATTATACAGTCATCTTTATGATTTTTTGTCAATCATTTGAGCTTCAGGGTGGCCAACAGCTAATGAATACGTAAGGCAAATTCTTAAGTAACCACGTTATCTGGAAGCTAAGTAAGCTTATACAATATTTCAAAAAGCCTCCTGTTTGCACAATATCTACAGTTTCTACTTGTAAATGCATTGCCGTGATTACGCGCAACGCCGATAGAGGGCGCGTATGGCGGCCAAAAATGTCTCCCCAATTGTCATTCACAGAGTTTCAAGTCTTTCAGTGGATCTATTGTCAGTAATGCCACCGTACATTAACAAAGCCAAGTAGGGTCACTCACCGTGCCGACTTTGACGTGAGTCTCACAAATGCGAGCCACCTCGAATTCAGAGGGGTTCCCTTCGTGCGATCTTGATTACCTACAGGGAGTCCGAGTCGACGTCAACGGTCGACGTTCACTTCACTTATACGGGGGTCAATAGAAATGAATTCTATAGTATAGATAGAATATAATTTATTATTCAATAAACCATTCAACACAATAAGATGCAGCTACTGGGGTGGCAAATAGCTCAAGGAGTATTATAGATCATATTTTGTCAGATAGATGTAGTAATTTGAAATGTACGATTCAAGTAGTAAGCAACAGTAACAGTCTGATCATTCATAATTTGTTGTCAATAAGGCAACAAGCAGAAAGTTCTGCCGGTGCACCATATAGTACCCGAAGGTAACGGCAACCAAAGAGAAACGCTACTAACAGCAGTAAACTCTTTGGTGGAACGACAAGGCTCGTTCGCTTTTGCCACTAGAGGCACGGATTTTGTACGCAAGCAGCGTATTAAAGCCGATATACGAGGAGCAACCCTCGTATATTGTTGTCAATAACCTTAGGTGTAAACATAAAAGTACTTGCGACAAAATATAGGAAAGAAGTAAACAGAATAGATCATAAAAAAATCATCTAAGAATTTGAAGAGAATATTCGAACTACACAAGTTCAATCATTTCAGGAACTAATTGACTTAATCACTTCTTGTAAAAAAGATTCAGGATTCAAAAGGGCGTATAAGATACGTGAAAACAACGACTGGATAAATCAAGAAATTCTCGAAATCATTGAAAACCGAGTCAAAATTTATAAACAAAAAGTTAAAAAACCGGGAAACACAAATTTGGAAAATGAATTTAAAAAACTTAAGAACCAAGTCAGTAACAAAATTAAAGTATTAAAAACAGATATTTTTAAAGTCAATGGGAATAAGTAGGTACAAATATAAAAAAACAATGGGGCCACATACAGAGCATGTCGCCGGCATTTTTTTGTGAAATACGCGCAAAACGCTCAATAACACACAAACACTACTTATTTAGGCACCGCGGTAGGTCCGACCGATTGTATCCTGTGCACCGTGTCGCATGTTAGGTGGTGTTAGGTGCACTGACCCTGCAAACCAAATCTATTAGCGTTCGGCTACTGCTCGAGATCGCCGGGCGCCAGAATTCGCTAGCTTGCGTAGTTCCGAGAGCACAGCTGGAAAGACCACATTGAGGGCGGAGCTTAGAGTGACCCTACTTGTCTTTGTTAATGTACGGTGGTAATGCCAATTTAATTTGACTTATGTTTTCAGAAATGGAAACTATTCATGGAAACTGTGCAAGTTCAGCCCACCTTGTGTGCAGTGCTTGCTTAGATGTATTTGTCTGAAGCTGGTGCACTTCCGACCTTAATGTTTACAATAAAACTGAGAATTTGCTGTATTCCTAGATGTGGTAATACAAGCTCAGAAAGTTACACAAAACTTCGTTACGAGTATTGTATTTAGCTGACAATATTTATTATTTTCAGGCATCACATTCTTCGAGATCCTCGATCAAATCCAGCAGATATGGTTGGAACACATTTTGATAACAAAAAATGATCCCAAATAGATGTAGCTGCTAAGAAGTTTTGCTGCTTCCCATAAATATTTTGATGAAATGTGTAAGGATGTGAGTGGAAAACTATCACGCTATTCATTGCCAATAAAGAATTTACCAGGTAGGTATTCATGAAACCTTTGATTAATAGAGCTAAATCAAAGTTCAGAGTAAGAAAACATGTTTTCGGCCAAGACGGCATACCCGGAGTGCTCGAGATGGAGTAAGTGCCTCCAAGAGTACTTATCTACAAGTATTATACGCTATTTCTTTATTGGTACAATTTGAAATCATAAATAACATTACAAAATGATATCATGTGTCCTTGTATTAATCTTACAGTTTGACAATGTGAAATACAAATGCTCCATGGTTCGATAGGTTACGCTGCGGCTTTGCAGGCCAAAAGTCCAAAGATTGATGCCCAAGCTAGACGACTTCCTTTTCATTATATTGGTCATACGCACGTATTTTGTTTAGCTGTAATATGTTCAAAACAATTACTGCTGTTAACCCAAGATAATTTATAATATAACGTGCATACGTATTAGTAAATTGCTTCCCAAAGTTATCCTTTCCCAGAAATAAACTATTCTAGATCAAAAACAGCTTCAACTGTTTTTTTGTTCTGGGCCCTACTGTACACGCATGTGTTGTACATAGTATGATGAATCGCGACAGACATCTTTTTTGATGACCAATTTGTAGTGTTTGTCGTTTTTTCTAGAGGAAAGCGCCAGTCACTAAACATGAAAGTTTAGGATTAAGCTGTACTTTGATCTAAACGTAAGAGAATCGCATTTGCAAGGTATTAATTTCTCACTAAATCTTTACAGTGGCTTCATCACTATGAACGCACTGTATACACCCCCCCCCCCCCCCCCACTTAATTTCTACCATCTAACCATTTCAAAGTGAATTATAAGATTACTTAAAATATTGACGCACAGTTTTAGCACAGCATAATAAACAACCAGCATAATATCTCCCAGGATTTCCTATATAAAAATGGTTCCCACAAAATTTGACCTTGGGAGGATTTATGGATGATTTTACGGCTGTGAAGTTTGGGTAATGATGCGAAAATGAAAATATCGATACCGATACCAAATAGGCGGGTTTGGTTCATACCGAGCATTTTGTGCAACTGATTACACCCCTCAATAAATATGTAATTATTTTCGATACCGATACAAAAGTATCGATACCAGCTTGGAATGCCTCAAAAAGTATCGATGACAAAAATACTCGATATTAGTGCAGAAGTATCGAAGTACCGTTACCATCCCTACAAAAACTCATCCAAAAGTGGGGATGCGCGTGTAATTTCCGCCAACCTGAGTTATTGTGCTGGTTGTTTATTATGCTGTGGTTTTAGCTACCGTTAGTTGGGTTTGAAACATAAAGATGGCTCTCAAACTGGCCAACTTGTTGCCAGCAATTCTTCAACGGGAGAGCTATCTAATGTAGGCTTTTATCTATGATGTGAATGTCACGAAACGTCATTATCCCAAATATGATTTTTTGCGGTTGCCTCCGGTATGGCTTTTTGAACGGTCCAAATTTGCCACGATACCGATTTTGACAGCTTCAAATCCATCGGACCAGCGCCAGCGGTTGTATCCGCTCACTAAGGGACGGTGCAGACATCTTAAAGTGTGTTAATATTACACAGAGGCGTAGCAGCGGGAGAAAAATAAAAAAACACTTTTAAAGAACGTCGGACTAAAATAATGATTTCTAAAATAAGCTAAAATAATAATGTACGAAAAAAACTAGTATGATTGCGAAAAAAGCGTGGGCACCTTGCACCATATTATGCGTAAATCGAGCGCCCGATATTTTTTCAGAATCATACTAGTATTTTTCGTTCGTTATTGCTTTAAGATTATTTTAAATATTGTTTTTAACTTCTTAGTTGGATATCTTTAAAAACGTGTTTTTTTTTCTTCTGAACTGTATTTATTCATGATGTTGATACGCGAGATTTCCAAGGATCTTACTGTCTGAAATTGTTAAGCTCTGGCAATCAACATTAATCATTTGCCAGTTGATGTAGAGCAAAAGCTTCATCCTCAATGAAAATTGCTCCAGCAGCGATAGAGTATTGATAAAAATTGTTTTCCGTGATCTAGATCGGTCAGCAATTACAAATTCCAAATTTTTCCGGATTGTGAGACGGCATTCAAATATTCGTACCTCGAGCTACACCTTCATAGAAACTGACGACTTTGTGCCAACTGCAATGCCGATTTTCTAAATCTATCGCATAATGCAGGTAATCATCATGCTAGTTATCTATTCCAGCCGTATCTGTAGAATACACTTAAAATCTGCGCACCGACGGTGTTCAGAGCCGCTGCACCGCCTCTCGTATGCAAGTGACGTCACAGCGCCGCGGCGCCAACTCCATAAACTAATAACATGATGCCCGGAATCTTGATTAGACTTCTTAAGATGTCCGCCGCAGTCAGCGCTCTCATATTCCGTTCGGGTGGAACAAAAATTGCAAGTTTCCTGTTCCGCGTTTGAAGTGCTCCTTTGCCAAAGGTCGAAATTTACTGGTCACGAGTTTGTTTCATCTGACAGGGTATTTTCATCCCCGGATTCTTGTTAGAAAGAACAGGATCAACCTCAAATCAACACACTAAAGCAACTAGCGTCGAGAAGTATTACTGTAACTCTTTAGCGTTTCTGTATACAAGTTAAAGAAATTATGTGACATTTATGAGTTGATTGGCTCAGTACTTTCCACATACTACAGTGATATCAGTTTATTATTTTCCCTAGCATGAAGCTATAGTCTGACATTCCGTTGCAACCGAATCATCGCCCCCCCCCCCCCCACCCCAAACGCAAAAAAGTGTATTATGCATCTATCTTTTTTTCAAACGTCAATGCCTACTAAAAATACAAAAAATTTTTTGGTATTACACCCCAATCAACCACCCCCAACCAAAAAAGTTGAAAATGATCAGAAGCCCCTAAAATGCCTAAAAACAAAGTTTGAGGAGTAATTGATTTTTTGATTTTTGCTAATTACCCCGCCGCCCATGCACCGATTTTCAAAATTATAGCAGTTTTACCTACTACGACCCCATAGCATATCGTTGCCCAAATTTCATCACAATCTGCTCAGCGGTTACTGAGATTATGAGGCTGAAGAAGCGCCAACAAACCGACAGACAGACAGACAGACCGACGTGCGACAGAAGAACGAATATATAACTTGAAATGTAAGATTCCTTGTAGAAATTACAGTACAACATGAAGGTGGCAAATGAAAAGTCGACTTCCTGGACATTGCAATCATAAAGGTGGAATGTCTGCTGCTTTGATCCTAATAATACCGAAAAATGACATTCATAAAATATTTTATTGAATTAGTGACATACTAATATCTTAAACTGGCTGGCTGTTCCATTTTTTTTTATTTTACACTATGTCCTCACTTCCAAAAGTTTTTGCCCAATACTGCAATATGGATAAGGCCGCCAATATGATATTGCTCACACTTACAACCTATCTTGTATGTCGAATTCGATACTGTCAAAGATATGTTTTGGGTGACAAAGGATCGACAAAGGCTTCTGCAGTAGCCTAAACGCTAGAAAACAGTTTATTTCAAAGAATGTGGTTTTAGATATGAAACAGTAAAGCGCAATCGTTTAGAGACCTAATCACAGAGTTGATTACAGAAATTGAGTTAACCAAACTTATAACTGTGTTTGCTATTATAAAACACAAGCCTTCACACCAGAGTCGCCACAAGAAAGCTTAAAACTGCTCAGTGCGCGTAGAGCTGCTGTCATATACAAACAATTCATCAGAGACCGAACGAATAACTCCTACTGCAAATACAGAAAAACAAATATGGGCCTGTGTGTAAAAAAAGTAATGTTATAGTACGGGCTAATTTCTGGTTACCCTTTCCCGTTCGCGTAAAAACAGTCTGTCAAATATGCATCGTCAAATTGCAGTTATTGGCGGGAAAAAATCCTATTTTTGTCCATTTCCGACCGCGTATTCCACAGACCGTTAGATATTGCCATTTTTTCATAATTTCGCAATTGAACAATGACATGACTGTTCATGACGTTTTCAAATAAACGAAAAAAAGAATGAGTAATGGCTTTGATTATTTGTACGCATATAATGAAAGATAAATGCAATACCATGTGCCGCCTTTTTTGCCGATGGTTTGGATTCTGTTTTCAGCGGACATGGAATGGACTCTGTACATGGAACAGAAGTGATTGATTTAGCACCTCCATTAAACGTTGAGAGGTGTCTGTGGAATACTCAACGTTAGAGCTTCTATCAATAAAATATTTTTTACATCAAAATATGTACGTGTAGAGACAGCTATAATTCAATAGGTTTTCGATTTATTGAGATTTACTGGCCGATATTTAGAACACAAGGATTGAAATATGAACTCTTTCCTGACCGTTTAGCCACCTCTAAAGCTTTTGCTAATAAACACGAGATTTTCGACAAAATTCAATTTTTTTCAGAATGTTTCAGAATACAAAATGTTTGTAAAATATCTTTGAAGAAAAAAATTATTTATGCCAAATATTTGATCGTATGATATGTGTTTCAAGGGTGACCCAAACAGTTAATATTTCAAAAGATGTAGGTTTTGATTATGGACCAGTAAGACGTGATGAATCAGAGAGAGACAACCACATGATAAGTTTCTGAAATTACGTAAGAGGTAAAACGATGGTGCCAAAATACATCCTGTACAATTCCATACCTATCTGCAAAAATCAAATGATAATGGATACCGTATTTTATCTACATCGAATAAAAGTTGGTAGTACTGTATCTACAACTCGGTCGATAAGAGCCGAAGTCCCTCAGAGTTCGCTTCCTGGGCCGACTCCTTGTCCATGGTATAACTTGTGTCTATCTTTAAGCTAACGACGTTGCTCTTCTAGTTCTGTCATCCTCTGGAGGCCTAGTGGACGATATGATACAGGGTTCAGTGGAAAAAGTTAGGAGTGGGCGGATCAGTGGCTGATTGAAATTAATAATTTTGCAGGCAGGAATCATAATAAACTTTTAGATTTTGAGAACTGTAGATGAAATATAGTAGCAGGAGAACGTCAAACAAGTTTTCACTTAAATGGCTATAACTTTGCTCTAACTTAACAGATGTAAACAAACTACGTCTCCCTTGAAAGAGCTCTGCTTTCTTGATGGTTTGTTGGATAAAAACTATATAAGTTGATTTTTCCTTGGTTGTTATAGGGCGCGACTTGACATCACAATAATTATTAAGTGTTATTACGGAAGTTTTAAACAGTATAGTATATACTATTCGACATAGTTGAATAGGGGACGTAATTTTTAAAAGGCGCCGTAAAATTTAACATTCTAGCTAAGTGTTGTGAGACTTAGAAACAATTGGTGCCCTATAGGGGTATAGCTTTCATCGCGACGTTTTAGTAAAAGTTTAACAAGCAACACTCACGCAAAACTACGAGAAATTATATGTTAACTTGACAACAGGTGGCGCAGCTGGCGTCAATAAGTGATTTATTCAATTTTCATAATAATATAAAATTGATTATCATTTTTATTATTATCAAACGTTAAACTGAGTTGAGTACAATGCGCTATATGAACTCAAGAGGCAAGTAAGCAAAAATCATTGTAAGCAGATCTTAAAAGTAAAGGGAAAGTAACAGTAAAATAAGATGGCATAACACCTATTTCCAAAAATACATAACGTACTGTCACGCCACAACATACCACCCCAAAATAACATCAAAATTTGTACACTGGTTACTGAGATTACGCAGCCAGAAAAATGCCAAAAGATACACCGACCGAAATAGGTTTTTGCGCATGATAAAGCGTCTTATAGATATTTTACTAGTTTATAATGTATTTCATACAATCACAATGAGTGGTTTAACTTTCTGTAATCTCACACTTTCAACATTTTCCGACTGATAAAATTCAGTACTTTCTATTGGAATTAAAAAACGTACCTTATACCTCACTTACCTCATCAGTTAAAGTCTTCAGAATGAAAAACCGTTCATTTGCAACGGACGTAGTTTCATTTGATTTTTTATATGGTTTATCCAAAGTCACTTGAAAAATTGCAAGATTCGAGGTGCTATCGATATTTCTGTATTTACCAGGCTCTATTGGGAATAATACCCGACCTAACAACAAATATCCCTCGTATACATTTTATTGCCGTCAACTTAGACTGGATCCCAGCCCGTCATAGCAATAGCCAATAAGAAGGTTAGTGCCTCATTTTGATTGGTCAGGGTTGTTCGGTGTATTATGAAAAAGAAATATCAAGCGGCACAGGTAAAGAACGGGTGAACCTATCGGCTGCCTAACCAGTAAAGGGCGCACATTTCAACATTGTGCTTTTTATTGTGTTTACTTGTGTTTATTGTGTAAAATACCAAATAATGGCCTTCTGGAGACCTTGAGAAAATGCTAGCGATAGTATGAGAGACATGTGCGTGGAGCCTGCTTGTCAAGGTTTCTCACAGAGATTTAGAGGAGCAGATAGAGAGTTATACTAAATATATACGATTGTTTGAAAACCGAAAACAGTGGTGCTATCGTGGATAGAATTTGCGTGTTGACAAAAATTGGTTGTTCCAGTATCGATAGAGTTATAAATGTGGGTACTGTAATTAATTATTCATTAAAGAGGAACAGAGCAGGAGAGAAAAAGAAAAAATTGATCTGGCTTTGCAGTAAGATCCTAGTATTATTTCGTTACATTGTTATTCCACTTCTAAAAGCGAAGGCGATAATGATGTATGAAATAAAACGGATGTTTTTACATTCTGCTGCCTAAACGAGGGTCTAATATTTTATCACTTTATGATAAACTTTTGTATTTTGAAAAAAACTTGACCAACACGCTTGCATCTTTTCAGCCAAAACGCACTATTCTGGTAATTTTATTGAAAATATTCACATTAATTGCATAATACATTATTATTATAAGATAATAGATAGATATTTCACAAAGGAAACACCGCCCAAGCGTTTTTTTGCTGTTTCAAGTGACTACGGACACACTTATACGCTCTGTGATTACAGCGACCGGAGGATACTTCTACCTTGTAGGCATATTAGTAAGGCATAATATATCGAAATTAGGTAACTCGGCTCCACTCTGAGTTAATGTTAATTAGTCCAGCATTCTCTGCTGCATGTTCAAGGTAACTTAATAATTAATAGGGAAAGATTGTACCTTTGAAGCTGAAAATTGTGTTCGGGAGCTGAATATTCCCTTAGAAATTTAATTACATCAACACCGGCGCGCCTGCTGCATTCGTGAGAAGAATGGTAATCAAGGTACTGTTCTAAGCCTCTTAGCTGCTTCATCAGTTGCGTTGCATTGATTCATAAACCTAATTAAACAGACTTGCTTTGTCATGTTTATTCCGACCGTTTGTCTGAGCAGCGATATTAAAAAATGCTTTCCTGTAGATGTACTGTCCTTAAAGAACGATCCAGGTCACAGAGCAGAGTGGAACGCAGTGTAATGGCCGACGCAATCGCAAGAAAATAAACCGAATATGTATTCATAGGACCAGAACTATTCGTGGGCATTGGGAAAAGCACTGCCAAACAAACCATCTTAGATTGGGCAGATAGAGGGGGCGCTAGAGGTAGTTGAGTATGCAAAATCCGAGTACCGCATTTTGGCAACGGATTTGGGTAAAGAACTAATTAAAGATTAAGAATGTGGATCTTGCCGGTCAAGTTTTTGGTCCAATTTTTTTTTATCTCCTCTACACTTATTCGTAAAGGTAATGTATTGAGTACTCGATTGAGTACATAGGAAAAAATATTTCTTATGAAATTTATCGTAATAATTCATAGTTTATTCTAATGGTAAAGTCAGGATGGATTCTTAAATAATAAAAAAAAATGAAAATGAAAGTAACAATTCTTTTAATTAATAAAAATATATCAGTTATACATAAAAATCCAGCGAATTCAAACATTTAATCATTTTTATTTTGACATTCGTTATTGATACATTTGCATAATGAAATACAATATAAATCTGTTTTTTACAACTACAAGACATTGCGCGACAATATGCGGTACATTTACAGGGTGGCATTAATGACTCTGGTAAAGCCGGCTTCGTCGTTTGTCGTGGACGTAAGCCACCATCCAACTTTTCATACCCAAATGAACAATAATTAATAGGTGGTAATTGTGTTTGGTGAGAATTTTTCCATATAAATGTTTGTACTGTAGCCCTCAATATATGCTAATGCAAAGCATATGATATGCATATCACTTCCATCAAATTGAAATTAAAACCTATATTTTGAGATATTAGTTTATATCTAAGTTCATCAGCAGATACTTTTTTTCAAATAAATATGTGCAAACTATTTTCAATTCCAACCGTTTCGATTGCTCATTATTTAGGTCAAGGTTACCCAAATGCATGAGAGCTGTTTGCACGAAACCTTCAGATGCAGCTTTTAAACATTGCATTTTACTACCAAATCTGCTAGTAGTGTCGCAACCACTCACAGCATGTAATGCCGGCAAAATATCGCATATTTATGCCTTCACCCAGTGATTCAGCATCCACATGACACCCTAGAAAATAGTCCTTTGTCAAACCATAGACCAAGACACCCAATATTTGCTAAGCATTTCCAGAAATAAACTGCCAAGACGAATACGTCTGGATCAGCGCGGATTATTATAACATGAGCAGATTGACTCCTTACTGCGTTAAAAATGTGGCAGAACATTCTTGAATCAGCTTCTAAATGGTTTCGTTGTAATTCAAGTACCTCAGAAATGAAAGATCCTTGCAAATTTACGCAAATTTATCTTGCTGAGAGAAAAATTACTTATATTGTTTAAAACGGATGACTTTTCTTTTACATGTTCTTGGGAGGTCCAATAATGACATGTATCAATTTCATCCGTTTTCATTATGTTTAATCTCATTTTCCAGCCGCTATAGGGGATGACATTGAACGCCTTATGAAAGGATACAGACGGCGCCGGCGTTCAACAATTTTACCCCCTCTAGGGGTTGAAAATTGCGTTTTTTAAGGTAGTAAAAACGGATAAAATTGATACATGTTATGGTTGGACCTCCCAAAAATATGTATAAAAAACATCAATCGTTTTAAACAATCCTAACAATTTTTTAACGATTTTTAACGAAAATGACGTGAAAAACCGAACATTAAGCTCAAATTTCTTATAACCTGCTAAGCAGAAACGAACGAGTATTTTTTATGTTATCTACAGAGAAACAAAGAATTTTCCATCAAGTTCCGATCGGTTGCGTCGTGATTTTTTTTATTTTCATTTTAAAATAATCAGTAGGTACCGGCAAACCGCCCATAGATTTCGGGTGACGATTTTTTGGAACATTACCTGGGTAGGTGTACTAAAATGTTACCGCATTTTCATTTGGTTACTTAACGATTTTTTTAATCACGTTCAATACCCCCCTATCCCCCTATCCCCCTATCCCCAATCCCTCTCATTTTGAGGTTATGGTGCAATGACAAAAAGTTTCCAAACTGCCTCTAGAACTCAAATACCAAGCGTCATCCGGTTTCTCTCTGGACACTAAAACTACGAGTCATTGCTCTGAGTCTACTGTCTGGAAGGAGAGGGTCATGTGCTCGGATGGGGAAGGGACCATATTATCTGGCGGCAAGATGTGTTTTGTTATTACTTAGAGTCCCAGGTATAAGAATCCGGTCATAGTTGCCGGTACTCGGATTTTGCATACTCAACTACCTCTAGCGCCTGCACTAAGAGAGGAAAGCTCTCGTACACTGGCGAGGTACACTAGGGCTACTACACTCGAAGGTGTTCATACCATACCTCTGTTTATCAGGCTCCCACGAGGATCATAGAATGTAACATGAATGATCTTCGCATTCTGGTTGGTCTTTTAACGGGACATTGTCGTCCAAGGAACCACTTGCGGAAGTCAGATCTAGAACAAACAACGGGCTGTCGTTTCTGCTATGTAGAGGACGAAACAGCGTAGGACACATTGTGCTCCTGTCCAGTATTGGAAAGAGCTAGGTTTCAGACTTTCGGATTCACCCAACTGAAACCTACTGACTTGAAGGAAGTTTCATTCAACACGACCATTACCTTCGTCAAGAGGTGTGGAGTATACGACAAACTCTATATAAATGTGAGCCAAAATAGACACAATAGGGCCTCAGTGGAAGGAGGCATAATTGCCCCGCTCACCTTCAACCTAACCTAAGCTAAAGAACGCCTGGTTTACGTTACCCAAACTCACAAACGATCGCGGCTAGTCCAGCCCCACGAAGTGTGCAGTTTCGTTCCTTGTACCAAAGAACGCAGTTTGCAGTCCTTCGAGAAGATTCCCTAAAAGCGTATCGCCTGATCCTCTGAGTGAAAAACCTTGGCCACTAAGCGGGTCGCGTCCTGCCCACCGGTTTATTTACTTGGACATTCTGTTGTGTAACGCAGGCTCTCATAAGTAATATACGAATTTTACACACAATGCTTAATATAGTATGATGTTATTGCACACAAAGAAAGGTAGTGTCAATTTTAAGATGGTAATACCATTTTGACACTATGGTAGTATTTTATATAACCTATAATAAGGTAGATTATACCCTAGTTCAAATGAGACGTTAAGAGCTAGATTGGCCTATCCCCGAAATTCAGAAGCTAAGAAAAGTGCTGGTAAAGATTTGGATAGAACATCAACTATATCAATGCTATAATGATTTATGTAGCGACTACAGTAATTATTGAAAATACATTTAAGTAGTAGTAGTATTTAAACGAAGAAAAAAAATTCAAGCAGGAAAAAAATTAAAAAGCATATCAATGCAAAAGTTAAAGGCACCACATTTATTAAAAATTTGAGATGAATGTAATGTATGACTAGAGGAAAACGAACTCTCAAAATGATTTTCATCTGTATACGCAGTATTACGTCTGCCTTCCTTTATATCCGCTTAAATCGAAATTGAAAAAAGAACGTTTTGTAGAGCAGTTCAAACCGAATGCACCGTTTATTGTTCAGATTGTGACAGCCGAGCGGTCATCATTTTGTTTATTCTTTTTATAAGATTGATTTCTATCGTTTTAAGACCATCCTTCTTTGGAACGCGAAAAAATGGTTGCTTATCAGTATTTTTACATGAGATGTACAAAAACTAATCATGTCTAAATGCATAGAGTGCCCTTATAACGAGTGTGCATAATCGCAAGTAGCTTGCAATCTTGAGCGCTCGATAAATGCGAGGCGTTCGGCTCCACTTGCCGTGCGATAGGTGACGCTCGATATGAATATGCTGCCGGAAGCTTGTTTTCTGGCAGTTTTAAAGTTAATTAAGGTACCCCTCTCAATAACGCTGAGAACTGTAACAACTTCAACATACATAATTTTCAGAAAGATCGACATGAACGTATTTCCAATTATTCAGTGCGGAGTAAACTTACAGATACAGCAATTGGATAATAAACCCATTTTTCGTTGTCAGATTTTATGTCTCAGAGCATTAGTGGAGTCTCAAACAGAACTTACTTAGCGTTTTATGTCCATTTTAATGCGATGCAGCGACCCAAATATCATCAAGCGAAGGAAGTTGTTGCAAATAGATGAGCTTTATATATACGAATTAAATTCGCTACAGTTTCTCTGCAGTATAACGTCTTAGAAGAATAAATAATTTGTTAAAAAGTGTACCAACATATGGTGAGATTAATCTTCAGAATGGTGGGTTCAGTATACCCATCTATAGATCAGCTCATGCTAAACAAGCTCATGTCACCCTCAATGATACAAGCAGAATTATCACCAGATGCTTGAAGCGAACACCTCCGAATAAGATCCACCATCTAGCTGGTATCTCCCCCAGTGCCACCCGTAGGGAGTCAGTTGCATTTGAAAGGATCCAAAGCAGCAAGGCGAAGCTTCCTGATATCGACAGGGGACTATGGGGAATCTAAAACTGGAGTGAACCTTATGGTGAAGACATCAAGTCAACATTGGATGCAGCCGAAGGAAGAACTGGCTCCAGGAAACGACGAAACCTGATAGACCTGCAAGGCACCAAATAGACTGCATCCATACACAGCGAGATGGAAAGATACCCCTAGTAAGTGGGGCTCACTGTAGACTCCAATCTCAGCGATTGTGGAGTATTACTAACCAGAAACATATATATGTTTGCTGTGCCCCTCCAGATGTACCATAGAAGGCACTATGGCAGTAAAGCCGAACGCTTTAGTTCTCGTCTAGGCATTTCCTATTTATATTATATGTATGACTGTCGTTCTGCGGTATTTTATATCATCTCATATAGTTTTATACTCGGTTTTATATTTACAATGTTATGTGTATCTATTTTTTACATTTAAATGCTACAAATATTGTATTATATGTATTTCTGTGTGTACCGTATATGAATTGTAATCTATGATGCTTCTGACACGAATAAATAGAATAAAACCCAACAGCGTTCTTGAACTCTAAATTCCGCTCAAATCTTCGACCACTCAATACCATTTCGACTTCAGGAAAGTCACATGGACCAAGCTCAGGAGTGTATGGAGGTGAACTATAATTCCCGCCCCTAATTCTTCAATTATTTGTTGACAAATCGTAGATCTGTAAACGGAAGCCCTGACGTGATGCAACGTCTCAGTGAGTCTTTATGGTCGTTTTTGCTATAATATCGAAGATTAAACATTCCTCAGTTATTGTATGTCCTCTAGGTTTAATGTGGTGCATTACTTTACTATTGCTTTTAACGGTTTTCGTCTTCTGCGGTCTTAGGCTGCCTTTACGATTCGATTGCATACTTTGAAACTTCAATTCAGAGTCAAATGATCAAAGGTCAACTTTGTTCACATGTAACCACATTATTTAGAAACTGTACATTACGTTACAGTTACCTTTTTCGTTGCTGACAGTTTGTCCGTCGACTCGCATTTTGTTTATCGGTCATCTTCTACTGGTTCACAATCGTCTTCCTCTGTGTCACTCAAACACTCCACATCGTAGTAGACTATCATCCGGGTGTGCACTCGTTAATCATTTTCATTTGATGTCCAAACCAACGTGACATTTTATTACATATCTTGGCCACACTTTAATTTTTTCGATGGGTATGCAAAACTGACATTGCAAGTTTGTTCATTTTTCACAGTTTTCGTCTTATCTCTATAATGCCACTGTATTGATATTTTAAAGCTTTTTCGCTCCTGACAGGCTCTTTTCTAGTGATGTCGTTTTTTTTATTAACACGCTCTTATTAGATTCATCTGTATGTTTGTTTGTTTTTTGGTTGTGATCTTTAAATGAAAAGGTCGTACCGAACATTGAACGCTCCAACTTTGCCGCGAAAACTATTTTGACCGTTTCAAATCCGTCAGACTAGCGGTCGTATCCAATGACTAATAGATGGCGCCAGGCACCTTAAAGTGTGTTAATATTATACAGAGGCGTAGCCACGAGTTCTTAAAAGGTGTGACATCCGACTGTTTGGGAGTTGATATTTTTGTGAAGTTTATTCAGTTTTAATTATCGTTTATGCAGTAATAGTAATAACTATGCTTTGAATATTGACCAAAAATAATAATTATTCATCCTCATTACACAAAGTGTTAATAAATACAGTTTAAAAAATAAAGAAACCATGCTTTAGTGATAAACTAAAAAATTAAAAATAAATGTAATTTAAAAAATTTACACACTTTCAAAAAGCATCGAACCAAAAGGTTAAAAATAACTTGTTAAATAAGCTTAAACCAATAGTCAAAAATTTATACTTTTAAAAAAAGTGTGGGCGCTTTGTGTCATACTTAGTATTTGGCGTTCATTATTACATTAAGCTTATTCTAAAATTTACTCTCAACTTTTGGTCCGATGTTCTTTAAAAACGTCTTTTTCAGCTTTTTTAACTATATTTATGTAGATGTATTAAACAGCGTAAGAACGTACCGTCTCAATTTTTTTCCCACTTTTTTGCGTCTACACAAAAACATTCGGATTGAGCATAAGCTTTACTCTATGGAAACAAAAGATGTCGAAAACGCATAGAACAAAAAATAAAAAGTATAGAAAAGGGATTTTAAGTGGAACTTGATTAAACCAAAATGACTTTCAAACACGTGCGAGGTACCAAAGACTTGGACGCCATCTGTTGCCAATACAAGTTTGTTCTATATTGCTTTGTAGCTTGACAAAGAGGCTTTCCAAAGTTGTAATATTCCTGTTCTTAGAATTAACAAAGTTCGATCTTGGAGATACGTCTTATCAGTTATATTGAGTTAGGTACGCTGTATCTGATCCACCGTAGGTATTGAAGCTATTGTGTCACTTCATCGAGGTGCAAATTCATTTAAACTTCGCTGTTTGAAATAGGACTCCGTACCTCGCAGACATTAAGTAAATGATCTGCTTGGCTAACTTCTAAGTTTTAAAATTTGTTCAACTGCAATTCAGGTTCATGTTTACTTTCGTCCTCTGATTGTCAGTATAAGTACTCGGAGATTTGATCTGGTCTCAGAGTTCATGAACTGCTACTTTTTTTCAGATGAAAATGAATCCTCATTGTGTATGCCTTTTTGGGCGTTCTGTGACCCCTATACTATGAAAAACCATTTTAATCATTTCTGCTTGTCCGTCTTGTGCCTATTCGATAAACCTTGGCTCCTCCATAAGTAGGAAATTGCTAGAGAATTTTTCAGGAAATTTTTACACAGAGTTACTGCTCAATAGGATCAAGAAAGACTTATACTATTGCAAAGTATGTATATCCGGATTAATTAATTATCAGGAACAGGACCCCCTAAACCTTGGAAACTGTTGATCTGATCTCAATGTGGTAGATCAGTACTATGGCAGATAAAAATGCCTTGACCGGTTTCGCAAATCGATATAGAGGCAACAGACAAAAAAGTGAAAAAAAAACAATATATAAAATTTCGTTCACTGAAAATGGTCTATTAAAAAATAAAGTTCATTTATTTATTCTCTGTTGGTTTGGTGGTAGACAGCACTATTTTGCACAAATTTAATTAATATTAATAGCACAATTTGGAAACACCTGAGCAGTAGAAGAACTAACATTAGAAGCCTCTATCCCACCGACGCATATAGAGTGTTACGAAACAGTGTAGTCAGATGTAATATGGCCAAAAATTGTACTTATTACAACAAAACAATAAAGTAATAAAGAGAGTATATTTTGAAAAACTAGAAAATATTTGTGAAACGCATAGAAGTTGTGTTATTCGGACAGTGACAAACAAGACTGATCTGAACAGTCGTCCTCTACTTCTTCTGCAATGTCTTCGTTATAAGAAAAATGGAGTCAAGTTGATTGACTCAGTACTTCCCACACATTACTGTGATATCAGTTTATTATTTTCCCATAACATGAAGCTTTAGTCTGAGATCCCTTGCAACCAAATCATCGGCAGCCTTCCCTCCCCTAAAATTGTCTTATGCCGCTAAGTCTTTCCTTCAGAGGTCAATGGACAGGCTAAAACATCTAAAAACGAAGTTTGGGTTGTTTTCATTCTTTTAGTTTTTTGATTATTGCTATATACGCTGCCACTTACACGATATTTAACAAACGTACGCGTTTTGCATCCTCACCACGGTAATAATACTGTGTCAAAATTTAATTAGAATCAATTTAATAGTGTCCACGTTACAAAACACAAAAAGATCTAAAGCAATAAATACTCGTATGTATGTATACAGAAAATTCTAAGTCCCTTAGTTTCCGTAATACGCTAGGCAATGTTCGGATCGACCTAAAAAGTTGATTTACGTCGCTAGGTCTTCCTTCACAGGTTAGTGGACAGCCTATTATGAATACAAGAAATTTCTCAGCTTTTCAACTTCCCACCCCCTACCCACCCCAATTTCACCCCACCCAAAAAAAACGCAGAAAATGATCAGGAACCTCTAAAACGCTTAAAAACGAAGTTTGAGCTGTTTTTACATTTTTACTTTTTTTTATTATTTCTGCGCCGCCATTGGCACTTCCCACTTTTTTGCGTCTACACAAAAACATTCGGATTGAGCATAAGCTTTACTCTATGGAAACAAAAGATGTCGAAAACGCATAGAACAAAAAATAAAAAGTATAGAAAAGGGATTTTAAGTGGAACTTGATTAAACCAAAATGACTTTCAAACACGTGCGAGGTACCAAAGACTTGGACGCCATCTGTTGCCAATACAAGTTTGTTCTATATTGCTTTGTAGCTTGACAAAGAGGCTTTCCAAAGTTGTAATATTCCTGTTCTTAGAATTAACAAAGTTCGATCTTGGAGATACGTCTTATCAGTTATATTGAGTTAGGTACGCTGTATCTGATCCACCGTAGGTATTGAAGCTATTGTGTCACTTCATCGAGGTGCAAATTCATTTAAACTTCGCTGTTTGAAATAGGACTCCGTACCTCGCAGACATTAAGTAAATGATCTGCTTGGCTAACTTCTAAGTTTTAAAATTTGTTCAACTGCAATTCAGGTTCATGTTTACTTTCGTCCTCTGATTGTCAGTATAAGTACTCGGAGATTTGATCTGGTCTCATAGTTCATGAACTGCTACTTTTTTTCAGATTAAAATGAATCCTCATTGTGTATGCCTTTTTGGGCGTTCTGTGACCCCTATACTATGAAAAACCATTTTAATCATTTCTGCTTGTCCGTCTTGTGCCTATTCGATAAACCTTGGCTCCTCCATAAGTAGGAAATTGCTAGAGAATTTTTCAGGAAATTTTTACACAGAGTTACTGCTCAATAGGATCAAGAAAGACTTATACTATTGCAAAGTATGTATATCCGGATTAATTAATTATCAGGAACAGGACCCCCTAAACCTTGGAAACTGTTGATCTGATCTCAATGTGGTAGATCAGTACTATGGCAGATAAAAATGCCTTGACCGGTTTCGCAAATCGATATAGAGGCAACAGACAAAAAAGTGAAAAAAAAAACAATATATAAAATTTCGTTCACTGAAAATGGTCTATTAAAAAATAAAGTTCATTTATTTATTCTCTGTTGGTTTGGTGGTAGACAGCACTATTTTGCACAAATTTAATTAATATTAATAGCACAATTTGGAAACACCTGAGCAGTAGAAGAACTAACATTAGAAGCCTCTATCCCACCGACGCATATAGAGTGTTACGAAACAGTGTAGTCAGATGTAATATGGCCAAAAATTGTACTTATTACAACAAAACAATAAAGTAATAAAGAGAGTATATTTTGAAAAACTAGAAAATATTTGTGAAACGCATAGAAGTTGTGTTATTCGGACAGTGACAAACAAGACTGATCTGAACAGTCGTCCTCTACTTCTTCTGCAATGTCTTCGTTATAAGAAAAATGGAGTCAAGTTGATTGACTCAGTACTTCCCACACATTACTGTGATATCAGTTTATTATTTTCCCATAACATGAAGCTTTAGTCTGAGATCCCTTGCAACCAAATCATCGGCAGCCTTCCCTCCCCTAAAATTGTCTTATGCCGCTAGTAGTAGTAGTAGTAGTAGTGGTGGGGAGGCGAAGCCAGGCAAGTAGGCCACCTTTGACCCTTTTTGCCGACCCCACATAACACACACACACACATACTCATTTCCCTCTTTTTGGCCATCATTAGCCTGGTGTATTTGTGTTCTGTGTAGGCTTTGTTACTGTTTCCCAGCGCCACTTTAGGAACAGCACTGTTAATTAGAACCCAACAGTGAATGGTCAGGTGAGGAATCTCGCCGAGGTTTATGGAAATTCACCTCTGATTGAAAAATCAGAAAATAAATTTCTGCCTCTGGCGAGATTCGAACCCGGGACCTTGCGGTCACGAGTCCTAGGCTCTACCCACTGAGCCACCCACCGGTTTTTCTTATGCCGCTAAGTCTTTCCTTCAGAGGTCAATGGACAGGCTAAAACATCTAAAAACGAAGTTTGGGTTGTTTTCATTCTTTTAGTTTTTTGATTATTGCTATATACGCTGCCACTTACACGATATTTAACAAACGTACGCGTTTTGCATGCTCACCACGGTAATAATACTGTGTCAAAATTTAATTAGAATCAATTTAATAGTGTCCACGTTACAAAACACAAAAAGATCTAAAGCAATAAATACTCGTATGTATGTATACAGAAAATTCTAAGTCCCTTAGTTTCCGTAATACGCTAGGCAATGTTCGGATCGACCTAAAAAGTTGATTTACGTCGCTAGGTCTTCCTTCACAGGTTAGTGGACAGCCTATTATGAATACAAGAAATTTCTCAGTTTTTCAACTTCCCACCCCCTACCCACCCCAATTTCACCCCACCCAAAAAAAACGCAGAAAATGATCAGGAACCTCTAAAACGCTTAAAAACGAAGTTTGAGCTGTTTTTACATTTTTACTTTTTTTAATTATTTCTGCGCCGCCATTGGCACGATTTATAAAAACCATACGCGTTTTCCATCCTTGTCATGGTAGTAATACTGTGTCAAAATTTCATTAACATCAATTCAACAGTTTCCTTGTAACACAATATAGAAGGATCTAAAGCAATACTCTCGTATGTTTACACCATTGGTTTCTGTAATAGGCAAGGCAATGTTCGGATGGACCTCAAAAAGTTATTTATGTCGCTAGGTCTTCCTTCATGGGTCAGTGGACAGTCTATTATGAAAGCAACAAATTTTTCAATTTTGCAACCCCCCACCCCCCAACCACCCCAATTTCACCCCCACCCAAAAAAAAGTAAAAAATGATCAGGAGCCTCTAAAACGCCTAAAAACGAAGTTTGAGGAATATTTAATTTTTTTTGTTTTTTGCTAATTACTCCGCCGCCCCTGCACCGATTTTCAAAATTATAAGAACATTACCTACTACGACCCCCCAGCATATCGCTGCCCAAATTTCATCACAATCCATGCAGCGGTTACTGAGATTACGAGGACACAAAAACGCGTACAGACAGACCGACAGACAGACAGACCGACAGACAGACAGACCGACAGACAGACCGACAGACAGACCGACAGACAGACCGACAGACAGACAGACCGACGGAAATGAGTGACGTGGATTTTCGTTATGTAGACATCATGAAACGCCCAAAAAGTGTATTATCTCAAAATCGAAAATTTTCGCGATCACAATACTCCCCTCACCTATCGGTGTGAGAAGTAAAATGGCATTGGTACTCGGTTTCTGCAAGCAAAGGGATCGCAACAGTTTCTTTGAGGAACGGTTTAGTGATTTTTCTGGGAACCGACCAAAATTTTTCATTACGCGCCTCAGCGACCTCTTCCGACATCATTCCTAAAGATCATAAAGCCTTCTCAATAACAGTAGTGGTCAGATTTTGCGAAAACTTGATGTCATTGGATGTCACGATTATAATTCTATACACAACCTTGCCGTGTTCAAACAAACAGTTTCGAATGTTTGCGTGTTTATTTTATGGCCGCCTGATATAGCCTCTAAAATTACCGTAAAATGATATCTCATGGTTCGTAAAATATCTTCTACCTGTATTTCCGTCATTGCTATTACCTACACCAACACAAAATTAATCTTTTTTAATTTTCCAGTACATACAGCTATTTAGGAATATCCATAAATTTGGACGAAGTTTGGAATATTGTTTAATGTGGTGAAAAGCAGAGTTTTAAGGTTGTAATCTAAAACAGAAATTAGGCCCAGGACTCATTCAGAAGAGCATCCAAACGATTTAAGTTACACTAAAAGGACAGTGCTCCTAATCTTAGTATATAAAATACTATTAGAATTGATGAAATTTGTTGTACATATCGGCTCCAGAAGTATCTATATTTAATAGTTGGTAAAAGATTCTTAAAAGTCTGTAGAAATTTCGAGGTATTATTACAAAAATAACTCCACTAAACACCGATACATCGCCAGTGTATAACATACATTACGAAGCAAAAAGGAGTCGACTTTTGTCCGACCCTTTTGTACAAATAGGCCTATCAGATGGTCCTGTGGGAATGTTGTACCTAGTCCCAAAGCACTCGCTCTTCATAAATCAAGAAGCGAGCGGTACAACCGCATCTTTTTTCTCAGACTGAGCCTACGAGTATTGGTTTTTTCAAGTCCAGGACCAATATATTTCCCCCAACATACCCTTTTCATAACAGCCGCGGTACTCTGGTATTTAGGCCTTGCCTTCGCGGTCTGCTCAGTCACAGAAAGAAAGGTGAATGCAAAGCATGAACAAATTAATATGTTCTCCATCGACATAATGTAAGCATTCACTTTGTCAGAGATTGTAGATCTTTAAGCAACTTCCTCTATGACTATAATAATGATTTTGTTGTCATTCAGTCAAGAACAGCAAACAAAAATGAAATTTCCAAATGGTGCGCCTTGTTTAAAAAAACACAGCATTTTTTTACGGACGCTGTAATCAACATACAGAATACTTTGTTGGAAAGAAATCCACCTCTCCCTTCCACGAAAAATGTTGTTTGTGAAATTTGAGGTCTCTCCATGAAGAAAGCTTCCCTCGTCTTTATTGAGATACATATTTAGGGAGTATACAATATTAATAAACATAATAAAATAAGAGGAGTAAGTCCTCCCTCCTACCTTTTTAAGGAAATTACCCTTAGAATTTGGAAATTATATCTTGTTGACTCGAAAATTCTCTCAGGAATGCCACGTGGCGTGATGAAATTGCTTGATAATCGCCTTGTTTCCAATAACAGCGATGAAGAAAATGCTGATTAATCCGGAAAAGGTCGGAAGGGGATGTATGCTTTATAGAAAACAGAAAGACCTGTCACGTGTTGTAGTTGGAAAAACCCTAGAACCACTAGATACTCAGCTGTCATTTTCTTGATATCTTTGCCTATTCTTGATATTATTTTTTGACATCTCTGTGTTTTTTAGTATTTCCTTTCCCGATGCTACGCTGAAAAAGCTCTCGATTTGTAAGCTTTAACGCTTGGAATTAAAAAGTGTCTTTTTTTTGTTAAATGCGCGGTTTACAATGGAAAACCAAGGATATACAGAATCTCTTTGACACGCGATATTTTTGTAACAATAAACGGTTCAAGCAAGAACTGAGTTGTAATTCTGAGCGTTTATCATATTACCATTCATTCAAAACATTTTTTTAGTAGGTCGTCCCCGAAAACTCACCCCAAGTTGTTTTTAATCCCACATAACACTATATGGATGTGTACATCCACGGAATGTACATTAGATATTCCAGTTTGAATATGTATTTTGAATATTCATAGGACGTTAAATGTACATATGAAAAATGATATACACTAGTATAATAGACTATTTATATTCACGTAGGTATATACATATGTGAATATACATAGGATGTTGGTCTATGTATCATATATACATCTAGTAGTTTACGCCTGCGCGAAGGACGCTAGTGCCGCCATTGCTGATTTCTAGCCAGTCTAGTCGTCGTAGTTAGCGTGGTTGTGCTGGTTGTGCCTGATTACCTGATCGACTGTAATATTGTGCAATGTTGCTTATCTTCTGGCTACTGATAACATTCGCATCCAGCGTTTGACGGTAAGTCGTAAGCGGAACAAACCACCTACAAAATGTTATAACCTTGATTCCTTTGTGACTTTAGACATGCCATTGAACTGGAAAGAGATGACAATCATAGTAATCGCTTTTGCCAAGTATTATTATTGTAACTAGAAATTGAATTGATAACAATACATAATGAAAGTATAAAGTTTGTTTATCTTTGTGCCTCTACATTGAACTTTCATACACTAAGCATGTGCATTAAAAGTACATGAATGTACATTTAATGGATCTACCATGGATGTGTTGATTGTCGACAAACGTACATGAAATGTAAATTTGTTTAAGTCTATTTTACATCCATTAAACGTTCATGCTCCATTTGTGGATATACATATTCATTGTATGTACAGTGTATATACTTTGGTATGTATATACATACATGGTATATATTATGAATATACATGTTCATACCTGGACTATGCTACATATACTATGCAGGTACATTAGACGTACATATGTACATTCTGTGGATATGCCATGGATGTGAAGGTTCGCGACAAACGTACATGCAATGTATATTTTTTTTGATGTCTATTTGACATCCATTGGACATTTTTGCCCCATTTGTGGATATACATATCCATTGATTCGATATCCAATGTATGTACACTGTATATACTTTTGTTATGTGGGATTTTCTGCATAAATGATATCCCTATTTAATTTAAAGGCTTGTGGTACCTTTGATACTATACGCAATTTAGTTTTACCGTAGAATCATAAGCATACTGTAACTGAATTAAGAATTTGTTTGACACCTAATGTTTTTGAAAAAAATGCATAAAAAGGACAATTAAGTGGATTTTAAAGGTACTGAAAAAAGTTTCTGTTTTATTCTTTTATTATGAAAATGTTACGCCATTAACAAATCCTTATTTTATTTATATTATGCTTATGACTACGAAAAAAATCGGTTTGTGTTTAAAGTCAAACCGGCTACAGGATTTTTAATAAAATAATGACTTAATCTGTGTAGAAATAACTATTGGGCGCTATTTGAAATAAAATTTGAGGGTGAGTTACAAGGGTTGAAGCACCAAAAAAAAAAAAATGTTTTGTATGCATGGTATGACAGACCCGATGGTACGTCAAAAAATCCACTCAGTTTTCCTTTGAACATTTTTCTGTTACGTGAATATTACGTGTCAAGGAAATTCGGGACACCCTGTATTGAGGACTGAATGTTTTTCTTTTTTAAGTGCCAGACAAGTGTGTTCTTTAATTTTTTAAGCTATATTTATTTACAATGCGAGTTGAAAGGTTTTTTAAGAACCATGAGTAACAAGCAGAATGTCAACAACACTAGCAAATTTTGACCGTAACTAAGTGCCTAGCGTTCGTTGTTGCAACTGACATCTGATTTAATCACAACCTTCTTCGATAAAAAAACTACATTTCGAAATTTGATTGTGCACTGAATAATTGATTTAAGCAGACTTCTGGAACACGGTTATTTGCAGCAAAATTTACAACGTCAAACTTTTCACTTAAAAATGCTTGGAGAAGCACGATCTTCTACATTTACACTAATATACCGTGACAGAAGAAGGTTACACCATCTTAAAGGGACCTGACCTGACATCGCTTACGGAAGGAGCGTAGACCCAACCTGTGGGACCAGATTAGTAAATACCAAACACACCTTTTTATGAAATGGGATGACAGAAAAATAAATGGATTAATGGATTGGTTTTGCTATTGAAGCACAAGCCTTGGTGTTTTATGTTTGTGAACATCAGCCACTGCGTTCGAATGGTCATGGGCTCTTGCAAGTTCTTTGATAAATTCACCGAGAGGCATGGGCGTAGCTAGCTCCGTATATGCTGTGTCAATTGTACGGAGACCCCGGACCACGGGGGCCCCCAAACGTGTGGTTTGTGAGAAATATTTACACTTCCTAAGGGCCCCCAAACACACTTTTATACGGGGCCCCGCCAAGGCACCCTACACTTCTGCTGAGTGGTGGAACATTCAAATCCAGTGTTCCTGAGGAGCCTGCCCTATCCCCTACAATGTTTCTACTGTACATCAATGAGCTTCTGGAAATAAAATCCCATCCAATCTACAGCTTCGCAGATGACAGTACATGAATATCTTGCATGGAACGAGGCAAGCCACTATCATTCCAGGAGACGGTTCATCGGCGACATCAACATGCCTCACAGATCAACGTAGATATCACATATAATATCAGATTCTTAAATAAAGTACAGTTTAACGTACAGAAAACCCAGGCACAACACTGAAAAAGAAGTCTTACGTTGGCTTACCAACTGTGGAAATGGAGGGTCACCCAATAGTCGAGTAAAGCTTTTGAGGATCAATATCAACAACAACATGTCCTGGCATGATCACGTGATCAGTATTGCTAAAAAGGCATCCCAGAAGCTTGGAGTAAGCTGCATATACTAGAGTAACTATACTACTGCTCTACAAGGCACAAGGCACACAGCCGACCATCGCTGGAGTGCGGGTATGTGCTCAGAAGCACCCTCTAAAGCTTCTGGACACTATATCCAGAAAAGATCATTTAGACTAATCAATACGCCTAACCTCACAAAGTACCGCCCCAGCCTTGAACATCGAGATGTTCGAGCGAGTTCTGCCAGATAATAATAATAATAACACCAAAGGCGATCCGAACAAGGAGCACCAGAGAAGCTCTGCGAGCTCATCCTTACCAGGTCGAGTTCCTTACTCCCCGAACCAGTCTCCTCCGGCACTCCTTCTTTTGGAGAGCTTCGACGCTGTGGAATGAGCTGCCAGGGAATTTGTTTCCCGACGGCTACAACCTGCAGCGTTTCAAATCTAACGTGCTTCGATACGTATCCTCTCACAGCGCTTCTACAGCGCCATAGGCGTTTAGCCTTTGCAGGAGGCACACCATAAGAAAATCTGCATGAAGTTTATGATTCTGCATGTACCACAATTGATCTAAGCGTTCTGTGCTGTACAACTTCAAGAGCATACATATGCGTCTTGGCGACAAAACACCAAGCCTCACAAGTGTACATAGGCCAGATAATAGATTTGTAGAGAAGCATTTTGTTTGAAACTAACAATCGGGCTTAATGTATAGTATGTAGCACCCCCTACAAGTGGCCTCCGAACTAAGAACGGATTTGAATTTACTGCTTCAAAAACCCCCGAGTTCCTGATTTTGTGCCATTGATACTGTTAATGAATTATTAAGCAACAGCGAAATGATAGTTACAACTATGACACCATATATTTCGGTTATTATCAACTTTTATACTAAGGCATGTTTGATTAAATATCAATATCTGCAGTTTTTCTGTGTAACACATCATTCCATTTTCATTTATCTGTAATACCTACTAACCTACTGCAATGCCACCCTCAAGGTAACACCCTGTATGAGGATATTGGCATAATTATAACATACTTATCACATTAATTATATATATTATTCATTACCAGTATTGGCTGCACTGCCTCCACTCTCATTGGTATGCCCTCTTTATATCACTCCCGTCATTAAATCTTAGCTAGGAGTTTGTCAAAACGAACTTCCTCTCGAAAATTTCCAAACTTTCTACGCATATTTATCAGAGATTTTGACGTAATACATTTTGACATACATGATCGGCCCTAAAATAGTATTTATTCATTAGGAGGTACCCTGTAGAGAGCTCAAGAGGTGGAGTCTACAGGCCTAGTTAACAGGTCGCAAAATATATTCCCGAATTACCGGTAAATTGCTCGACAGTAATTATTTATTAACAGCTGGAGGCAGCAACAATATTCCGATGAATCTACAACACTAATCATCCCAGTACACACACGGCTCCTTTAATGTGTTTCTCCCGACTGCCATAACTCAGGAATGAATGAAACCACTAAGCTCCCGCTGAAGTATGCAAAAGTCAGTCCGTTGAATATATGTTCACGTATATAAAACGACGTTGCAGCCTTCCCAACTATATCTAACAGTCTGCAGCCTCCACTTTGTTGTGGCTACGCCATTTGTTGCTTTTAGGACGATTTAGAAGAGGTCGTTTGCATCCAATGGCGTAGTCAAGCTGCAAGCACAGTAGCTCAGTATTTAGAGCTTTTCTTTTTTTAAACATTCTTTTTTATAGATGTTATATGCTTTGTTGCATAAAAGACTTTCTAAAAATGTATTTATTCAAATGAGAACTTAGCTAATTTGAAATTTGAATAGTACTGAATACGGCTGAAGGCCCTGGCGTAATGCCCACTTACAATGGTTCTGAAAGCTTTTATAGACTGAGATTGCTTTACCAGCATCCGGTAAAATGTTTCCCAGGAAAATAGCTGTGATATGGGCTTCCTGGAAGTTCGATAAGATAATGCGTGGTTAGCAGTAAACAACTGCGTGGGATACTTGGAATGCGAGTAATAAACTCATATAACATGGATAATAATAGACATTTTAGGTACTCATCTGTCTTCGTTAACTATAATGTCTGATGTTCTAGGTCTTTTCTTGCTGTGTACCTATATTAGTATTGCATCATCAGCAAATGTATCTAACTTTCAAATTCAGTACGTAGAGTGAGTGCAACAAACGAATAGGGTACTTGCAGAGGTCGTGAAATTTCCTCGGGAGTATACATAGCGCATAGAAAAACATATCAAGAAGCAGTAGGAAACAAAAAACATGATTTTATTGA
Source organism: Callosobruchus maculatus (assembly GCA_951848785.1). Taxonomy (NCBI): domain Eukaryota; kingdom Metazoa; phylum Arthropoda; class Insecta; order Coleoptera; family Chrysomelidae; genus Callosobruchus; species Callosobruchus maculatus. Next base: position 13,789,460 of record CATOUR010000041.1, on the reverse strand, counting down.
CTGCCAAAAAAAGATATTTGCAAAACAAAATAAGGATACATTCAAAATTTTTCGATACTGCTACAGGTTTGCTAACTGCGCATTCGACTAGAGATGATGCGAAGTCTTTAACAATGCGTTTCAATTTATTCATACTTAAACATATTTGAAACAGGCAATTAACCCACTAGCATTTTCGTTGCAATACATTTCTATATCTGATAGGTATCACAGTTCACCCTGTTTGTGACCGAGATTCGCAACTAATCGAAGTCATCATTTAATTTCGGTGCATCAATATTATGAATGAATCCAAAGATAGAATCTAATTCAAGCCCATCCCCACAAAGTGAATTAGTAATCTAGCCTAACTTTTATTCTTGTGACTTTTGTACTTTTGTGTGTGCCTGTGTTTTGTGGTTATAATGATCAATGTCAAAACGTTAGGTTAGCACTGGGTATCGATACCGAATATCAATACTTTACATCCCATCACTATAGGATATCATTGACGTCAGAGGTTGTTTGCGCGGCATTTTCCAGCATTTGAAATAATTTTCGGAATATCTCTCACAGCCGATTCCAAAAAACCAAACAAGTGATTTCGTCATGTTTACTAGGCTCTAAGGAACGCGTAAATGACATAATATTTTTTTCTGCAAGTACCTTATTGCCGCTATGGAAAAAGAAGAAAAGGAAAAAAAAGCTGAATACTTGGTTTCATAATGATATCAAAAATAATTAAATTAGGTACCTTAGTAACTGATGTCTCTGTATTACAACCACAGACTGCAATTTAGCACAGCTTACTACCAGATAATGCTAAAAACTGAAATATGAGAGCAATGTCAACAAGTATTTGGATCTTCTCGCCACTATGGTACCGCGGATTGAGGCGAAGCGTCAAGAAGCGTCAAGAGAAGCGACTCCTAGTGGGTCCGAAGAGAATTCGCGCGTCCACCGATGCGCCTCTTCGCTTCGCGTCACCATAGTGCGCGGGCTGCCATATAGCCTAACGTAAATTTCTCTGGCGTCAAATCCACAATTTTCTTCGCGCCGCTTCCGTTCGCGACGCTTCGGCTAAGTGCGCCGGCACGTTCAAAATTTATTTACCAACTCTGCCCTGGCTTATTAGTCTAAGATTTCACTGCTCGATCCTGTAGGTATCTGTTTTCTTTTTTGATAAAATTGATTTTAAATGAACCTTGAGAAAGTATAGAACCTATAGGTTGCCTTCTGAATATTAGCTGCAATTACTTATAATTAATCCGCTAATACAGGGTGCCAGTTAGTGTGTAATTCTTCGATATCTCGCAAGATACATCGGATAGGAGAAAATGTCAAATGCAAAAGTTATTTGGCTACTTAACGCGCATATTCTAAAAATATTTTGAAATATACAGGGTGTTGCGGGAGAGTAGGATAGTGATCAACTTGGTTTTTACTTCCCACACCGATAGGTGAGGGGAGTATTGTGATCGCGAAAATTTTCGATTTTGAGATAATACGCTTTTTGGGCATGTTATGATGTCTACATAACGAAAATCCACGTCACTCATTTCCGTCGGTCTGTCTGTCTGTCGGTCTGTCTGTCGGTCTGTCTGTCGGTCTGTCTGTCTGTCGGTCTGTCGGTCTGTCGGTCTGTCGGTCTGTCTGTCTGTCGGTCTGTCTGTACGCGTTTTTCTGTCCTCGTAATCTCAGTAACCGCTGCATGGATTGTGATGAAATTTGGGCAGCGGTATGCTGTGGGGTCGTAGTAGGTAATGTTCGTATAATTTTGAAAATCGGTGCATAGGCGGCGGAGTAATTAGCAAAAAACAAAAAAAAATAAATATTGCTGAAACTTCGTTTTTAGGCGTTTTACGGGTCCCTGATCATTTTCTACTTTTTTTTGGGTGGGGGTGAAATTGGGGTGGTTGGGGGGTGGGAGGCTGTAAAATCGAAAAATTTGTTGCTTTCATAATAGACTGTCCACTGACCTGTGAAGGAAGACCTGGCGACATAAATAACTTTTTTAGGCCCATCCGAACATTGCCTTGCCTATTACAGAAAGCAAAGGACTTAGAATTTTTTCTGATGTAAACATACGAGAGTATTGCTTTAGATCGTTATAACGAGGAAACTGTTGAATTGATTTTAATGAAATTTTGAACCAGTATTACTACCATGGCGAAGATGGAAAACGCGTATGGCTTTGATAAATCGTGCCAGTGGCGGCGCAGAAATAATAAAAAAAATAAAAATATAAAAACAGCTCAAACTTCGTTTTTAAGCGTTTTAGAGGTTCCTGATCATTTTCTGCGTTTTTTGGGTGGGGGTGAAATTGGGGTGGTTGGGGGGTTGGGGGTTGAAAAATAAAAAAATGTCTTGTACTCATAATAGGCTGTCCACTAACCTGTGAAGGAAGACCTAGCGACACAAATCACCTTTTTAGGTCCATCCGAACATTGCCTAGCCTATTACGGAAACTAAGGGACTTAGAATTTTCTGTATACTATACGAGAATTTATTGGTTTAAATCGTTTTGTATTTTGTAACGTGGACACTATTAAATTGATTCTAATGAAATTTTGACACAGTAGATTGTTACCGTGGTGAGAATGGAAAACGCGCATGTTTGTTAAAAATCGTGTCAGTGTCAGCGTAGCAATAATCAAAGAACGAAAAGTATGAAAACAACTCAAATTCGGTTTTTAGATGTTTTAGGGGTTCCTGGTCATTTCCTACCAGTTTTGTGGGTGGGGGTGAAAGTGAGGTGGTTGGGGGGTGGGGGGTTGTAAAACTGAGAAGTTTGTAGTATCGAGAATTGGCTGTCCATTGACCTGTGAAGGAAAGACCTAGCGGCATAAGACAATTTTGGGGGGGGGGCTGGAGATTGTTTGGTTGCAAAGCTTCATGCTATGGAAAAATAATAAAGTGGTATCAGCGCAATGTGTGGGAAGTACTGAGTCAATCAACTTGACTTCATTTTTTATATGGAACTATAACTTTTTCTTAAATTCTTCTAGTTTCCATCATTGATCTCTATTCAACCCTAAATTATTTTAGGGATCGGTTGTGACGTTGCCAAGTTATAATTTATTTTCTACTAATTTGCGGATTTGCAAGGTCGCAAGTAATACGTCCAACTTGATATATTCCTTTAACTTCTCACAATAATATTATACAGCGAATTACTTGAATATTGAGTGGATATTGTTTTGGATGTTACCAGCAATTTGTATTTACAGGGTGTTTTTGGCAGAATTTTAAATTACGGAAATTTGAGGGTCATTTTACTTTGTTTTTTCAAAATGTAACACCCTGTATGTTTTATTTTAAATCGAAATATCTACTAATACTCTATCTCGCCTTGTGATATGTTATTTCGCGTTTGCGGCGTTGCCAAGTTATACATTATTTTTCCAAATTTTCAAACAAATATTCCCGATTTTAATTTATTTTGAACAGTACCGGAATGCTTAAATATTTCCAAAACTGCCACAGCTGGAATGGTGAAATTCAATACTTGGGGGTTTTTGAACATACAGAATTCAAAAATGCTAACATCACTGTGGTCAGATTTACCACTTTTACGTTAGACTTCATAAATAGGGCATTTATGACGTAAAATTGGTAAATCTGACAACACTGATGTTAGCGTTTTTGAATTCTGTATGGTCAAAAACCCCCTCTGCCACCTCTCCAACTGTGGCAGTTTTGGAAATATTTAAGCGTTCCGGTACCGTTTACTGAAAAAGCAGTGTTGCCGTATCTCAGTAATTAATAGAACCAAAATTTTGAAATTGTGAGATCTTACTAACTTCAACGTGCGCAATTCATTGCAATAAAAATAAGTAGAGCATTCTATTTAAAATCAATTAAAATGTGATATTTGTTTAAAAATTTGGAAAAATAATGTATAACTTGGCAACGTCGCAAATGCGAAAAAAGATGTTACAAGGCGAGATAGGGTATTAGTAGATATTTTGATTTAAAATAAAAAATATGGGGTGTTACATTCAAAAAACAAAGTTAAGTGGCCTTCAAGATGCCGTAATTTAAAATTCTGTCGAAAACACCCTGTAGATACGAATTGCTGGTAATATCCACTTAATATTCAAGTAACTCGCTGTATAACATTATTGAGAAAAGTTAAAGGAATATATCAATTTGGAGGTATTGCTTACGACCTTGCAAATCCGGAAGTTAATAGATAATTAATTATTGCTTGACAACGTCACAACCAATCCCAAAAATATTCTAGGGTTAAATAAAAATATAAAAAAATTAAGTTGATCACTATCCTACTTTCCCGCGACACCCTGTATATTTCAAAATATTTTTAGAATATGCGTCTTAAGTAACCAATTGACTTTTTTATTTGACATTTTCTTCTATCAGGTATACCTCGCGAGATATCGAAGAATTACACACTAACTGGACACCCTGTATAACTTGCATATACGTCTTTGTAGTAAATTTTACGTCATTTGAAAGAAAAGGGTGTAGAGATTAAAAAAAAATGGTTGCCAGCTCTCAGTCAGCGGTAGCGTTATGGTCGCCAGGTGTGAGCAGGTATATTAGTTATCTGCACTCACCTGTTTTTTTTTCCAAATCTTCATACAAAATTAAAGTTTCGTCCATTTTACTTACAAAAAACCATGATTGCCAGTTGGAAAAGATGAATGCGTTGTTATGTGCGAAAAATAAGGACAAAGCATCGAGTCCGTGACACTTATGTCATAGTGACATTCTATGGTTGTTTTTCATGGGTTTCGGTCAACGATTGAAACTATAACTTTCCTTCACTACGTTTCAGTTTATTTTAATCTAAACGATCTTCAGGTGTGTTAATTTCAGATGTCGGTTACATTTCTGTAAAATTGTTTTGTTTGCGAAACAGCCTCTCTCGCCAACAAAACAATTTTACAGAAATGTAATCGACGTCTGAAATTAACACAGATGGTTTAGATTAAAATAAACCGGAACGCAGTGAACGAAAGTTATAGTTTCAATCGTTGACCGAAACCCATGAAAAACAACCATAATCTATAGTCGCGGTCACTATAAAAATAAGCATAAAGTGACATCTTATGGACAGTATGCATATTTACTTGAATAGGGTTTATACTTATACTATATTATTATGGCTAATTATAATTTCAAACAGATAACAAACAAAACACCGAACCCCCCAAGCGACGCCACTGCACGAGAAAAGCACAGGCAACCTGTTTGACGACGTTTTTCATAAGTTCGCATAAATCCAGGACAAGCTCTGCGCTGACAAAAGCAAGGGAACAACTAAATTAGCACCCTTCTGTACAGACACTCCATATATCTGCATATCTCCATGCACGGGCTGACGTAGCGCTGATTTACCAGGTGACGAGCTATGACATACCCTGTCCGTGTTCTTCTTCCCTACAATATTCTCCCTTCTCCAATATCCTCCCCTCCATTTGTCTTTATTAACACCGGCTCGGTTTTCCTGTGATCGATCTCATGTTAATTGAACTTGAATTATGGAAGACCAAGCTTTCCCCCACTTCCCTACCTCAAACCAATGGCTTTCCTTTCTCTACCTGGTACATGGAACAGACGTGGGGATATTTGCTAGCCGGAGATTACCCACTGTTTTAGGATCCGGGATATATGGTGCGGGGGGTACTGTTTTCGAATGAATCGAACCGTATTCCTATACGTGTAGCGAGAGTTTGCGAAGCTAGAATATTTACAAAGCTGCTTAATTGTTCTGAATGTGGGTTCTGTCAAAATTCGGTGGCGAAGGCATACCGTTGCAGCTCTAAGGCCCAGTTTCACAATCAGAGGTAATCTCTGACAGTCACTCTACCGACAGTTGATTGAAGTTAACTATAAGTTATCTACTAACTGTCAGTTAACGTGTTTATCAATGTCTATATGCAAACTAATCACTGGAGTAGAAGTTAAAGTAACTGACAGTTGAAAATGGCAGTTAACGTTCGTATATCTGAATTACGGTTGAGGCACAGCACAGAACAGTGACACCAAAAAAATGAAAAAAGAAACCACGTGACCAGATTTTCAGCAAATCACTCACGTCGATTTACGAAGCATCATTACCAACCGTCACTAAACTGACAGTTTAGAAACTACAAGTTAGATATCTAATTGATAAACAGTTCATCCTGACAATAAGTTTGACTCATAGTTATCCCTATATAAATTCTAGTCAATTAACTACCACATTTGAATGAGCACCGAATTGCTGACAGATAAGTCAGTTACTTTTTGTAAGATAAGGTCAATTAAACAAAAAATTGTTTGTTTTAGTTGCCTGAGGATTTAATCATATAAGTCGAAACGTCGCAAATCGAAAAATAAGGAGTTTTTGTTTGAATGACCTTATTCTACAAAAAGTAACTGAAGTTCATCACAGTATGTCAAAATCCTTTACAAACTACCGTTATTGTGCTCCATGTACACAAACTAACCTTTCTTTATATTTATACGATTGATTTATGTGTCACCGTAGACTGTAATTAAAATCCATGTTTTTATATCCTCCAAAGTTAGCTTATCTATAATAAGGCAGTCCTTTTTTTTAAGAAGAGTGATAGGTCGCCAACCGCACGCCGTTGAGAAAGTGGCTCGAGGTGGCGCGTTAAGGCCCATGTTTTTATAACCTCCAATGGAGGCTTATATGTTATCGGTTGACCACAACAGACATCAAGATAACTCATGTCTGATTCTTGGATTAATTTAACTACTGGTTAACCAGAGCTTTTGACGTAAACTGCAGATTATGAAATGGATTTTTTTCGCCAACCACTAGTTTTCTTTTAACCACTAGGTAACTAACAATTGTGAAACTGGACCTATAATTGGATTCAGAGCGGGTGCATCTAGCGGGTAGTTTTCGGATTTTCATACAAAACAAATTTGTAACGATACGTATACGTGTAAACTAGTATACATTTTAGAGGTTTATTTACTTTCAGCTCAAATTCATAATACTTTATAATAATTCATAGGTACACATTAAACCAGATTGCAATTATAGATAATAGGAAGCCTGTTAAATTTTCATTTGTTTGTGCAGCCCTAGTTGCATGTTGTTGCTGAGTATAAATTGTTGGACATCCCATACAATCTATAGAAATCTGCTTTAGGCCGATTTCACACCTGCCCCCTGAAGTGACACTGATACGGCTAAAGCTCCATTTTTATTCCATACCGTAGGGTATATAGGAATGATACGTTTACAGCCTAGCGGAATCGCACAGCAACCCTCCAGCAACGCATGTCAGTGGACTTACTTCACAGTCAAGCAAATTCGCAAGCGCTCTTTTAGATAGAAAGATAAATGAACTATTTTGGTTAAATCTGTGGCTCCACCTGGACAACAGGAACTTCATAAACGATCGCCAGTATGGCTTCCGTAAGCATAGATCTACGGGTGACCTCCTGGCCTACGTCACTCACTTGTTGAACATATCGAAAGCCTTCGATAGAGTGTGGCATGAGGGACTTCTGGGCAAGCTTGCTTTTTATGGACTACCTACCACCTGGCCTGCGTCAGTGGCTGAATAGCTTCATGAACGCAGATCTTTGTTGTAGTCGAAGGCTGTTCATAAGACGTATTATCACTAGACGTCGGTTTTCCTCAGGGATCTGTCCTACCCCTACACTACTTCTTCTATACACAAACGAGCTGCTGGACATAACATACAATCCAATCTACAGCTTTGCAGGCGACAGTACATTAGTATCGTGCATGGAACCAGGTAAGCCACTATCATACTAGGAGACGGTACGTCTGCGACGCGACGGCAACATGCCTTACAGATCAACCTAGATATCAAAACAATTGTCGATTGGGGATTAGTAAATAAAGTACCTTTTAACGTACAAAAAACCCAGGCAACAATACTGACAAAAAAGTATCACGGTGGCTTACCAACTGTGGAAATGGAGGTTCACCCAATAGTCGAGTCACCTTTCGTCAAGCTTTTGGGAATCAACATCAACAATCAATAGCAAGTCCTGGCACAACCAGTATTGCTAAAATGGCATCCCAGAAGCTTGAAGTTATGTTTCGCTGTAGGAAGCTGTATACACCAGAGCAACTACTGCTGCTCTACAAGGCATAGATCTGACCATCGTTGGAGTATTGCTTCCGCGTCTGAGTATGTGCTCCGAGGCACCCTCTAAAGCTTCTAGACACTATCCAGAAGTAATCAATCAGACTAACTGATATGCCTGACCTCACAACGGACCTCCAGAGTCTGAAACATCGAAGATGAAGGGTTGCTGTTTTATAGATTCTATTACGGAAGATATTCTCGAGTGAACTATGCCAAATAATAGCACCAGAGGCCGTCCCAACGAGGAAAACTAGAGAGGCTCTGCGAGCTCATCCTTATCAGGCTGAGGTCTCTAATCCCTGAACCAGTCTCCTCGAGCATTCCTTCTTTTGGAGAACGTCGACGCTGTGGAATGAGCTGCCGGGTAATTATTTCCCGACGCCTACAAGCTACAGTGTTTCAAGTCTAACGTAGACCGATACGTATCCTCTCGCAACGCTTCTACAGCGCCATAGGCTGCAAGCATTTGCAGGAGTCTGAACATGAAGAAAACCCAAAACCACGGAACTCTAACTGCCATTGTCATGCTATACCTTCCAACCGACGTACTTCCTCCGCTTTGCTCTTCTCCTTCCTTCTTTTTCTATCCTCCCTTTACTTCTCCCTGGCTTTGTCTGGTCTTTGGGTAACCAGACCTGACAGAGCGATCAACTGACAAGAGCAAAGGTCCTTTGGACAGCTCTGACAGGTATTCGCGATTTGGTATCCCCACTACCAGTAACCTCTTATGTCTCGGTATAGTTTGACTGGTTGTACAAGCAATATGCATTTTATCAACGAAATTCATTATCCATACTTGTTTTGTATTCTCTGTTTCCATCTTATGCATCTCTAGTCTTCACACGTACTAAGGCTTAAAATGGCATACCACCATATTTATTAGAATCCCAAGAAGAGTGATGGCCTGCACGTGTAAATATACAGGACAATAAATAAAATATTTACAGATGTTTTTCGCAAACTGCTCTCTCTTCCTTTCCGTGAAATATGACTACGCTTTGTATTTCATCCTGTTTTACAGAAGTCTGGAAAGGCATTCAGAAGCCAGCTGAAATAATGCTTTGAACGTTCAGATGTATTGTGAACAGTGTCGGCCTAAGGAAAAAATTGTCTGGTTTTTCAGATAAACTTCTTAAATTTTTTTAAGCTGTGTTTAGATTGGGCACAAGTATCTGGATTTGTATCAAGAGTAATCGTTATATATGTTAGGAGCAAACACCGATTTCGGCCAGTGGACGGAAAATATGGTCAAGACGCGTTTTGGCTGCTACCGTTTTGCCAATGTCCGAATTATCGCTTTCCGGCTGTTCAATGTAGCCCAGAACGCGTTTTGGGCCAACTACGATTGCCAGAACACGTTCTATATTCTACTACGAATAAATAAATCTCAATTATTTGCCGTGTTGTGTTTCAATATTTCCTCTGAGCTCAGAATCCATAACAAAATGAATAAAAGCACTTGTAGATCTTAGGTCCGTGAAAAAAAACTGAAAGAATCATACCTCTCATGTCCAGCTCCCACATAAGCGGAATGAATAGTCTCAAATAACGCGTGGGTTATGCAAAAATAACGCAGTTCGGCTGTTTCGTCTGTCCTTCTACCAATTAGCTCCTCGATATAGCCAATTTTTAAAATACCACATCTTTTCAATCGTCGTCTTTGTTTCGAAGATATTGTGTCACCGTTACTTTTACAAGCTTTTGCCGCCTTTACCGCTGTAAATGTTTGGTCGTATCTTTCTCTTGTACAAATATTACTACGATCATTGCTACCACTTATGACTCTTTGCAGTTCGTCATTAAAACATAACCTTAGGTCTTCCATGGCACTCTCTACCTACAGTCCAACCTGCACAAAGATCAAATACTAAATGAATACATTAGCTCCAGAGGTATTGTTTACAAGCTAAGACACTCACAAAATCCACCACGCGTTATTGCAATCGCAGTAGAACGGGACGCGTTTTGGGAATCGTAGTCGACCCAAAACGCGTTCTAGGCTACATTAAACAGTCGGAAAGCGATAATTCGGACATACGAGGGTTGCTCTATAGCAGAATTCCTTCTGTCTTACTCGATAATTCGGACATTGGCAAAATGGTAGCAGCCAAAACGCGTTTTGGTCATATTTTCCGCCCATTCGCCGAAATCGGTGTTTGCTCTTAACATATACATGTATATATGCGAAGTATCAATATACCTTGTTCCGAGTAAGAGCATATATGGTTGAGGCATTGCAGTGTTCACATTGTATTGAAACATCTGACGAAATGGTGTGTGTCATTTTTTCCGTCCGTGTTGTCTTATTATTTATAAATTAAAACATAATATCAAATACGTAGATGATGGACACGCATATTTTTGACATACAGAAAAGATGAAGGAGCCTACAACATGTAGATTGCATTAATTAAATAAACGTTGGAGGATGAAGCTTGATTCAAAAACTAGGTCCGAATTGGACTTGTTGATTTTGAATACTTGTTGCAAAAAGTAGCCTCACCTATATTGGAAAAAGATACAAACTACCGAAAATCAATTTTCCTCAGTGGGCTGTAACGTTTCTGGCAAGGGGTAAATCATTTACATATTTAATGTACTCTCTCACAGGATTCCATAAATGTATTTGAGTTATATGATTCCCTTATTTTTTTTTAATAATAAAAGATTTTTTTATCCACGATAACATTTTTAAAGCACTTCACACGGCACGGTCGCCGCTACAAGCGCAGACTTTTCAATGTTTATTGAAAAATTTTCATATACAAAATGATGAGTGACAATCAACGCACAGTGTCCGCGTATACAAAATGTCTACATGAATGTATAAGAATTTGAATGAGAATTTGTCAAATAAACAAGTACCTCGTACAAATCTAGATACTTGTGCCTAATCTAAACACAGCTTTAGATCTCATCAATATGCAAAATCTTAATTACTTTAAAGCTTCTAACACGAGCTGTTCAAAAAACAGAAGTAACAAGATTTAGTTTCAAGAAGCGATTACAGGACATCTGAAGACCTTCTTAAGTAGAAGCTCTTCTAACTTGGATTAATTTTGTTACCCTAGTTTCAATTATATCGCAGCTGAATTTTGCCACCCCTAAATTAAGTAGTAGTGTACATTTGTCCGCAGCGTGGGACCAATATGCAGTAATACAAAACAGCAATGAAAAATACATGTTCAGTTCCACTTTTAAAATCAGTTAATTGGGGTTTTGAAAATAACAATTTTGGAAAGATCATATATAAGTTTTATAACGAAAAAATTGTTTTTTTCGTAATAATTCGGACGTTATACCAAAACAGGAATTGATCTTTAATCCGACGACGCGCCCACAGCTCGCGCACAAAACCAAGCGCCAAAAGCCAAAATGTTAGTTTTCACCTCAGAGTAACACTTGAACATAGTGGTAGTAAACAACTAATTCTAATAGGCCGACATCTTTTCTTACGTTGTCATATTGACCACCAGATACGGCAATCATAATATACGCAGATTCTGAAGTCTTACATAAATTTTAAGGAGCTGGCAAGGCCAACATAATTTTCGTGCGTCTTATTTACGGAAGAAGCTCGACTGTCAAACGTTTGTTTTGTTTGTGCGTCTTTTATGCTTGGTCAGTAAAATCGAATTTGCTATTTGTTGGTAACTGTAGTGTACATTAACAGAGACAAGTAGGGTCACTCTAAGCTCCGCCCCCAATGTGGTCTTTCTAGCTGTGCTCTCGGATGCTACGCAAGCTGGCGGATTCTGGCACCCGGCGATCTCGAGCAGTAGCCGAACGCTAACAGCTGTGGTTTACAGGGTCAGTCCCCCTAACACCACCTAACACGCGACACGGTGCATGGAATGCAATCTGTCGGATCTACCGCGGTGCCTAAATAAGTAGTGTTTGTGTGTTATTGAGCGTTTTGCGCGTATTTCACAAAAATTGCCGGCGACATGCTCTGTATATGGCCCCATTGTTTTTTTTATATTGGTGCCTACTTATTCCCATTGATTTTTAAAATAGCTGTTTTTAATACTTTTATTTTATTACTGACTTGGTTCTTAAGTTTTTTAAATTCATTTTCCAAATTCGTGTTTCCCGGTTCTTTAACTTTCTTATACGATTCCGAATCTTTTTTACAAGAAGTGATTAAGTCAATTAGTTCCTGAAATGATTGAATTTCTGTAGTTTGAATATTCTTTTCAAATTCTGAGGTGAATTTTTTATGATCTATTCTGTTTACTTCTTTTCTATATTTTGTCGCAAGTATTTTTATGTTTACACCTAAAGTTATTGACAACAAATTATGAATGATCACTGTTACTGTTACTTACGACTTGAATCGTACATTTCAAATTACTACACCTATCTGACAAAACATGATCTATAATACTCCTTGAGCTATTTGCCACCCCAGTAGCTGCATCTGCAGTTATTGTGTTGAATGGTTTATTGAATGATAAATTATATTCTATCTATACTATAGAATTCATTTCTATTGACCCCCGTATAAGTAAAGTGAACGTCGACCGTCGACGTCGACTCGGATTCCCTGTAGGTAATCGAGACCGCACGAAGGGAACCCCTCTGAATTCGAGGCGGCTCGCATTTGTGAGACTCACATCAAAGTCGGCACGGCGAGTGACCCTACTTGTCTTTGTTAATGTACGGTGCTATAGTGAAGCTTCACGGACTTGCTGTGCTATATTCGAGTGTAGTTTAACATTTTTTCGAGATGGAACTCAAAAAGTGCAGTGTTTGTAGCATGGGTTGCATTGGAAGAATTTTCAGGTTAGTTGGCGTTACACAGCATTGTTTACAATTTGAACTGTCACTGCGAGGTCACAGCTGATCAATGTTTAGAGGCTGAAGTGTCAAAGATGATGGCTTTGAGCACGCCATGCTGAAGTGGTTTTTTACTACCCCTATGTTCAGTTGTTACTCTGAGGTTTTCACCAACGACCTCCTACTTCGATACCTATTACCATTATTTTTTCTAGATTCCCAGCTAATCGTGAAAACTTTTATGTACTTGTGTAACTATTGTATATTTTTTGCACGGTAGATGATGAATGAAGTTTGCAGCTCGAGACGAAGTCTGCGATCGAAAAAATATGTTTTTGAATGCTTGACATTAGATCACAAATTCCAGTGATAAAGTACCCATCTAATATGTTTTGTGAGAACAAATTTCGTGCTCGGCACTCACCCTTCCACCATACAGTGTCCGGGGTCGATTTCAAGGCTTGACAACCTTTTTTTAATAAATAATTTATTGCAAATGTTGCACACATTTTTTTCTAAGATTGTAATAAATATGTTTTGGAATAAAATTTTACTAAAAATTTTTCTCCTGCGGTACTGTAAAAAGTAAGTACAGAAGGCACAGCACGGAGACACTAGAACTCAAAAAAGCAGTGGAAATGAAGTTTGTGCATCAATATCAATCGCCAATTGCTCTGATTGTGATATAAAGATTAAACTCAATCTAAAAAAGTAAAATTTTTAAAATTCTTATTGTACTTGCAAAATGTCTAAAAATATTTGATCTAAAAATTTGATCGTAGAAAAAAATATATGTCGCATGTGCATGTCCTCAAATTTTTTGATAAAAAATTAAAAAAAGGTTGTCAAGTTCTGGGATCAAACGAGGATATTGTAGGGTGGAAGGCTGAGCGCTTAGCCGTTGAGCTACGATGGCGCCGAAAAATTTGTTTCAACAAAACATATTTGATTGGGTACTTTATCACTGAAATTTGAGATATAATTTCAAACATTCAGAAACATATTTATTTTGATCGTAGACTTCGTCTCGAGCTGCAAACTTCATTCATCGTCTATCGTGCAACTAATATGCAGCAGTTACACATTTTTTTTTTCAAATCTCCTAGTGTTAACTCATCCAGATATTCTATCTTATAGAGAATAAAAGCTTATGTAATATCTATGCTGTTCACATGTTTCGCATAGGGTGCCTTGCCTATAGAAAAATATATTTGCACACATTTCCAACCATAAAATGTTGCCTTCTCATACTCCAGTACCTATCTGATAAATAGAAAACTGATATTAAAAAAACAAGTATTTGTTTACTTTGAGAAACGCTACAATGGCAGCCAAAACGTCCGTAAAGACTCTTTTCTGATATTAGTAGGTTTCACACACAAGTCAGTTGAGCATCGTAGGATCCAAAACCTTGGTGCCCGAGTCCCTTTGTCTTATCTTTCGAAGCTATAACTGTTAGTAGAGCGTACCCTCAATCCTAGAATTCATTCTGGGTTAAGGTTAAGGGTAATCCCACTGAGTTGCGCCACTACCTTTCTCAGTAGGTTGAGATGTCTGAACACTCAGTTTTGAGAGACCCTTGGGAGGATATACAATGTTGGAATATTGGCAAGTTACCCCTAGTACGATGGTATTAGAGCCAAACCTCAACATCCAAAGTAAAAGTCTTTCGCCAGCTCTAATTAATTCTATACAGTCCACATATTATTTGCTAAAAAGTTACAGCACTTTGTGCGTCGGGTTTAGGGGGGGGGGGAGGGGGGAATTTGAAAACTAGTAGTTTTTTCAGTTGTTCCTAGATATCTTAAGTCCTTTGTATTATTTTCCAATCTTTTGTGACAACGATTTTGTGTTTTACACAAATTGTGCTATTATTGTGAAGACTCTCCCATCCAACATCATTTCGGATCAATCTCACTAACTTTTGTATTAGTATTTAACATCTCTTTGAGATTGTAACTCATGGTCAAAATTCTATTGTCGCCCTGAAGGTGGAATCATAAGTTTCCGAAAGCTTAGAACAAAGTTAAAAGAGTCCACTTTTGCGTTTATTTGCCGCATTCCCAATTATTAACCGTTTATTACCTTACTGGTTTTGTTTCGGGAATGACTACCCCCCTTCTGCTATCTCGAAAACTGCAATTTATCGCGAAAAGTGTTATGTATAAAAATAATCTACATCAAATTTAGAACAAAAAGGGGCCTATACATAATCATGCTAAGCTGAACGGTTCCAGAGTTATGGGGGGTGTAAAAGTAGAAATTTTAATTTTTGGTCCTAATATGATCACTAAAGATACTACTTTTTTATATAGGATTGTGTGGTTTAAATTGAAATTTTTAAAGTTCGTAAACTGAGTTTATTACTAATACAGAGTAAACATGTAAAATCTTATATGCGACCTAAATTATCCTTTAATATTCAGTCCTCTTCATACATAGCACCCTCTTCTTCTGGATATTCGTCTATGAGGTTAATATCCCTGTTGTTAGATCCTAAGCCTGCACAATTACTGCACATACTTGAGCAGTTTAGGTCACTCTTTCTGCAGTTGCAGTTACAGACACATTCGTCTTTGCAAGCGCACACTGTCAGAGAAAGTAGTTCCTGGGAAGCTGCATGATGTGTTGCTGGAATTGGTCTCAGGTGTTCGTCAATCCTCTGCCACCCCCACTCAAGTAGATTTTTTTCTCACCTAGCCACTGCTGCGCCTGGTGGTGAGTTCTAAATGAATGCTGCCTAGAAGCTGCGGAAGTTGGGGTAAGTGCAGCAACTTGAACAATGAGTGTATAGGCTGCTTTGCAATAGCCTGCAAGTAAAACACTGATAACGAAACAAATCTAGATCTTCAATATCCTTGGCTCCATACATCGTAAGTAGGAAATGCTGTAAGTCCGTATCTTCACCAATTATACAGGCTTCAACGTCTTACTTAGCTTCATCAATCACATTCAAAACTATTAGGTGGTAATAAGTCAGCGTCACCCAATGCTTGATGAGCTATGCAACCACCTCTTTGCAAGTGCACTGTAAGGAGAGAAATAAGGCCCACTTTGTTCTTACCGTTACCTAGAAATTCACTTTGATTGATATTTATATGGATTGAGTCTTCTACTTTCAATGTTAACGGTAGAACGCGATCTGCGTAAGTGTTCCTCGTATTTTGCGTTTCATGCGCATATCCATCAAAAACAATCGCTGCTGACGTTGTCCCATAATAAGTAGTCATGTAATTTGTGTACTGCTCACAAATCTCTTTGAAGGTAGCTAGCTGGGCGTCGCCAGACAACTCGATGAAGGAGATGACCTCCATCAATGATGTAGGACACTTTCTCTGAATCTGGAGTGATTGATGAATGATTTGAATTTCGAGCCAAAACAGTAACCATTGAAGATTTGCTTCCCTTCCTCATCGAGCCAAATTCGTCCAAGAGGGATGGAGGATCAGCAGGATAAGCGGATTCTAATTTCACTTGACGCTTGACACCAACATACCACCGGCCACGAAAATCGTAATGATGTTGTACAAAAAAGTAGTTTCTCTAGTGATATTAGGAAAAAAAATTAAAATGTCTACCTTTACACCCTCGTAACTCTGGAACCGTTCAATTTAGCAAGATTATGTATACGACCGTTTTTGTTTTAAATTTAAGGTAGATAATTTTTGTATGTAACATTTTTTGCGCCAAATCGCATAGTTTTCGCAATATTTAGGAAAAACTGATAAAAACCACTTATTCCCATCCAACTTCACCCCTCTCTCCCCCCTGAACCCGACGCGGAAAATGGTGTAACTTTTTACCAAATAATACATTGACTGTGTACAACAAATTGGAGCTGGCGGGAAACTTTAATGTTGAGGTCAGGCCGTTTTTTGATTTAAATGCATCGTACTACCCCCTTTGAATACAGAATACAGAAGCGCCATAGGATGTGATTCAGAAGTGAAGAACTTTGGATGTTGAGGTCAGGCCGTTTTTTGATTTAATTGCATCATACTACCCCCTTTGAATAGAGAATACAGAAGCGCCATAGGATGTAATTCAGAAGTTGAACTGCTGAGAGTCCATCTCTGTTTACAGAGAAAAGAAATGAATCAGTAAATATGCAGATTCCTTACGATGATAAAATGCTAGAGCGCAACCGTAATACATACCGTTTGCTCGTAGATAACTGTTTTACATCACTCACCTGCAAATAAATATTGCAGTTAGTATGGAATATAAACAGAATTATAGTTTCATTTTACTAAATACCTTGATGGTCATATATAAAAGGTGCTTCAAATTTGACTTTTACAATGTCGTAACGATGTTAATCTGTTTAAAAATTACCGGTGTCATAAAAGCTACTACAACACGCCGAAAAATCAAAAAGCGTCATAGTTGCTACCGTAATCTGGAAGCAAGTCCAATGGTAATGTTTCAACAGTCATGTACTTAGGAGGTTTCATGAATTACTTTCACTATTTTTGTTAACGATAAATTCAAAGTTGGATTTTATATAATTAAAAGTAGGTGGTTTAGCTCAGTGGTTAGGGGTTGTAACCATGGGGTTCCAGGTTTGAATCTCGCCAGAGCCAAATTTATTTCTGGCTTTTCAACCATTCGTTGCAGATGACAAAAAAGGCAAAAAATGTATAATTATACAATTAGTACGTACAAGATAATAGTCCAATGTCTCCGAAGACATAATGTTGTGAAGTAACGGACATATTTTTTGCATTATACTATTAATCAAAAACAAAGGTTACACCACCACCTATAGACAATATTATCCGCCATATTATTCGCGCCGGTTCGTCATCAATTGCGTGACGTCACTGTAATCTTCTTACGTGAAATGGACAGTAATGAGCTTTTCAAGTCGTACGAATAACTATGTTGTGAGTACTTGAATTTATCAACAAAGAAAACTGAAGTGACGAAGACTTACTACTAAAAAACAGAGTAGAGGCTCATGCAACACGCCATATTTCATTTTTTATGGCTTCGGAGAAAAAAGACAACATTTACTGTTAGGTTTGTTGCACATCTCGGGTATATTACGAGTGTTGGAAAATATGTTTATTTTGTTAGTATTAATTAATATGTTTTATCTATTCCCATTAAGCCATACATCCATTGCCAAACTAATTCTGAACAGGTTATACTAGCTAACAAATAGCGTGGATTGTTTTTCAGAACTTACGGTCTAGCCGTGGGTTATGAACATCGCCTGTTGTAATAGTGTAATTGAATCGATATAATAATGCAAGAACAGCACATGTCAATACAATTTTTGGTAGAAGAAAAAAATCACCTACATACTTATATTTTTACTTCCCACACCGATAGGTGAGGGGAGTATTGTGATCGCGAAAATTTTCGATTTTGAGATAATACGTTTTTTGGGCGGGTTATGATGTCTACATAACGAAAATCCACGTCACTCATTTCCGTCGGTCTGTCTGTCTGTCTGTCTGTCTGTTGGCGTTTTTCTAACGTCGTAACCTCAGTAACCGCTGCATGGATTGTGATGAAATTTGGGCAGCAATATGTTGTGGTGTCGTAGTAGGTAATGTTCCGATAATTTTGGAAATCGTTGTACGGGGGGTGGGGTAATTAGCAAAAAACGAAAAATTTCAAATATTCCTCAAACTTCGTTTTTAGGCGTTTTAGGGGTTCCTGATCATTTTCTACTTTTTTGTGGTTGGGGGTGAATTTGGGGTGGTTGGAGGGTGAGGGGTTGTAAAACTGAAAAATTTGTTGTATTCATTCATAATGGGCGGTCCAATGACCATGAATGAAAGACCTAGCGGCATAATACAATTTTTTAGGTCCATCCGAACATTGCCTTGCTTATAATAGAAACCAAGAGACTTACAATTTGTGACGTATACATCCGAGTCTTGTTTTAGATCGTTCTTTATTGCGTAACGCGAAAATTATCGAATGGATTTTGATGAAATTTTGAAACAGTATTATTGCCATGGCGAGGATGGAAAACGCGTATGTTTTGGAAAAATCCTGTCAGTGGCGGCGCAGCAATAATAAAAAAACTAAAAATGTAAAAATAGCTCAAACTTTGTTTTTAGGCGTTTTAGATCATTTTTTACTTTTTTTTGGGTGGGGGTGAAATTGGGGTGGTTAGGGGGTGGGGGGTTGTAAAACTCAAAAATTTATTCCATTCCTAATAGTGTTCATTGAACTGTGAAAGAAAGACCTAGCGGCATAATAGACGTTTGTTAGGCCCATCCGAACATTCCCTTGGCTATTACAGAAATCAAAGGGCTTAGAATTGTCTGATGTATACATACAAGTATTGCTTTAGATCGTTCTGAATTTAGTAACATGGAAATTGTGGAATTGGTAGGGGTAGGTATTGCTTTAGATCGTTCTGATTTTAGTAACATGAAAATTATGAAATGAATTTTAATGAAATTTAGACACAGTATTATTACCGCGGCAGGCATGAAAAATGCGTATGGTTTTCAAAAATCGTGTCAGTGGCGGCGCAGCAATAATAAAAAAACTAAAAATACAAAAATAGCTCAAACTTTGTTTTTAAGCAACTTGGGCTTTCCTGATTGTTCTGTTTCGTCCAGTTGAAGCTGAATTGTGTCATTTTAGTTCCTACGGAGGTACTTAGGAAACTATTTACTAGTTTTTGTGTTGGATGTTTTTTGACGACAGGCGGGCGATGATTTGGTTGCAACTGTTATGTGTGAGAAGCATTGAGTCAATCAACTTGACTCCATTTTTTGTTTAACTGTCATTTTATTTTTAGAAGCTAAACAAATCATCCCAAATTGTTATGAGCAGTAGCTGGTAATAGAAGCATGATGTACTCATTTTTATACTAGTATATGTCATTTTTGAAATAAGCTCTTTTTGTTAAAGAAAGGACATGTGCTGCTTTTCCATATGCCTATTAAATTATTATGTCGCACTATTCATAGCTTCAGTCGTCCGATCGTAACTTGAGGTAATGGTAGTAATTCACTTGTTGATTTACATCACTCGCCTATGACTCGTGCTGCAAACTTCAACTTGGTGAGTTGTTACAGTAATTACCGCTCATTCAACAATATACTATCTTTTTATTTGCGTTATTAATTGTCCATAGATTTCACAGCTGCTATATTTAGAAACAAGCAAAGGCTTCGCATAGCGTTCTGAATCGTTTAGATATCCTGAAAGCCTGGGAGGTTTTGGGGTCAATTCCCTTGACTCCACTTTTCAATGATGAATCCTCATACAACTCGACAAGTACTTTTTCCAACTTTAATTCATTTTCCAAATTAATCAGCCTCTTCATCTCATACTTCGTTGAAAATGGCGGCAGTAAATTACACTCGGTCGTTTTATGAGACAAAAGTTAACTTACACAACATCTTTATATCTCGCTTTGTGTCCCACGCAACCTACGCTGCTCAGTTCATTGACATTAGGACGGGAAGAGGGTTTTATTTCAAGCTCCCCAGTAATTTAATGGCTAGTTGTCCCTGTGAAGTCCTTGCTGGAACTCTGGTAATGATCCATTAACTAGAAAACCCCTTCTAGGATTTCCACCCCTCAGCTGAGGCATACCATTTCTTCTTAGTAGGTTTCGTATTGTGTAGTATTTATTTACTGTCCCTATTTACAAATAGTGCAATAGCTAAATAAAGTATTAATGCACTGTTTCTAATGATTGTAATTTGTGTAAAGGAGTTTGTATTTGCGAGAAAATTGACATATAAGACTTCTCTGAATTGACTTATTTGTTGCGTTTTTTATCGATTTTGACGTCAGTGGAAGTATTATGATCTCAGCGCAGTATTTTACTCTATTTGTAAGTAAAGGATTTCTAATCCTATCGATCACATAAAAGCTACAAGGTCCTCATTTTACTTCCCACACCGATAGGTGAGGGGAGTATTCTGATCGCGAAAATTTTCGATATTGAGATAATACGCTTTTTGGGCGTTTTACGAAAATCCACGTCACTCATTTCCGTCGGTCTGTCTGTCTCTTGGTTTGTCTGTCTGTGTGTCGCGTCTTTCTAGTCTCGTAATCTCAATAACCGCTGCATGGATTGTGATGAAATTTGGGCAGCCATATGCTGTGGGGTCGTAGTAGGTAGTCTTCCCATAATTTTGAAAATCGGTGCACGGGCGGCGGAGTAATTAGCAAAAAACAAAAAAATATTTATTGCTCAAACTTCGTTTTTAGGCGTTTTAGGGTTCCTGATCATTTTACTTCCTTTGGGTGGGGGTCAAATTGGGGTGGTTGGGGGTTGGGGGGTTTAAGAATTTTAAAATTTGTTGCTTTCATAATAGACTGTGCACTGACCTGTGAAAGCAAACCTAGCGACATGAATATTTTTTTTTTAGGTCCATCCGAACATTGCCTTGCCTATTACAGAAACCAAAGGATTTTTCTGGTATAAACATACGAATATTGCTTGTAACAAGGAAACTGTTAATTAGATTTTAATGAAATGCTGACACAGTATTACTACCGTGGAGAGGATGGAAGATGCGTATGGTTTTTATAAATCATGGCAGTGGCGGCGCAGAAATCATAAAAAATATTAGAACAGCTCAAACTTCGTTTTTAAGCGTGGGGGTGAAATTGGGATGGTCGCGTGCACAGGCGTATACAAGGGAGGGGGGTAACAGAGGTAATTACCCCCCCCCAAGATTTTTCACCAAAAATGTATTTCATTGTTTTTATCAAATATTGAACGATTCATACATGAACTTGAGTTGAGTTACGTAATATACCTTGCCTTCGTAATAAACATCACAGATCAGTGCATATAATGCATAATGTATTTCTATTTTCGCATATTTGGTATACTAGTTTTCATTTTCCTTGTATCTCTGAACAAGTCTTGGTTTTCTAAATAAATTATATGAGTCAGGTATCACTCAATTGAAAATAAAATTCTGCAAACCTTGCGATAACTTAAAATCCACTGCAAATTTCTTGTACAATTTGCGAAAACCTATTACGTGACTGGAACGAAAAACATTGATAAGCGTATCAACTTCTTGTTTCAGATACATATACATATTGTCATATTATTAATATTTAAGCCAAAATGCCCAGGCTACCTGACTGTTTAGTATTTATGTTCATTTAGTTGCTTGTGCTGTACTAATAAAATGTTTACGCGAATTCGTACTATATTTTTGTTTTGTATTTCATCAAATTAAGATTGATTGTTACATCAACCGATGTTTTTTTCATCTTCCCGAAGTGCCAAAGACACGACTGTTTCAGTTGTTGCTTATTTTCTTCTTCTTTATTATAGTAGTACACGCATATTCCTTTCTGCTGCTTCAACTGCCACGACGAAGGTATTACAGAGAATGCGGCAGGCATACACAAATCGCAAGATGGGCAGATGCGGAAAACCAATCAATCAGCAGAAGAGCAAATAAAAATATTTTTTTTCTCGCAAAGTTGGTCTAGAAAAAAATGTACCTATTGTGAGCCAGGGAAGGAGGGGGGTGTTAATAAGGAGCCACCTTACTTGAAAAACAAAGAAACTATAACTCTACCTTTCTCTGGCAAAGCGGCATGGGTGAGACAATTATAACTACACACCACTACCAGCCCCCCTCCCCCCGCCCCCCGTAGATGCGCCACTGATTTATAATAATGTATATACAGGGTGTCCCACGATGATTAAGACAAGCCATATATCGGAACTGGGCAGTAGTAGCGAATTATAATTTTGGGGGTGTAAATTAGAGTAAATGTAGTATCTGCTCCTATTACGTCTCACACAATGACACAATAATAAGAGAAGATACTATATTTGCTCTAATTTAGACCCCCAAAATTATAATTCGCTACTACTGCCTAGTTCCGATATATGGCTTGTCTTAATCGTCGTGGGACACCCTGTATGTATATGTTTGCCCCTCACCTCCCCCGAGATTACTCAAAGTTAGAGCCTATGACTGTAACTGGGCAAGAGAAATTTCTGGAAATATCAATAATAAAAGCCGACTCATAGAAATGCTGAGAAATAAATTCATATAATACACAGTAATAATATAAGTCAACGAATAATACACAGAGCAGTGGCAATAGCTGTTTAAATGGATCTCCTATTATAAATGAAACAGAAGCTGGCAAAAGCGAAATAATGTAATGATTTCAATTTTAAGGCATGCGCACACAGTAATTGAATGAAAGTAAATAATTATTATACACTTTTTCATTATTTTTACTATTAAAGTTTGACATATATTGCTCCAGAAATATATTAATAAAATATATTGCCCATAATGGTCTCAAAAGCTCGTCATGCATCCGATTACATGGAAAAATTTAATTCTATTTATATTTATTTATTTTATTTAAAATGAAAAGCGGCAAATTTTAAGTGGTAAAATTTGTAACATACCATATTAAGAACGCAATTCAACAGGATTTGCAATATTATTCCTTGACTGTTTACGCATTCCGAGGTTTTCACATTTCAGGCTCTTAAGATACTGTACTATATAAACAGGGTAAAGCGCGATCAGTTGGTATGGATATAAAAAGGGTTATTACCACAAATAAACAGAACTCCACCGAAATTATTTCACATTATCGATAAACTGAGTATTACCAGCTCTCTAACGTTGTTAGCATCAGTGATTGTTGCTAAGATAGTCTATATGGAAAGCAAATTGCGAAATTCCATGTAACACAGTATCCCAGGTCTGCTTCCTGATAATTGGGATGATTAAGCATTTACTAATTAATCATACGTCCACCAACAAGCCAACTCGTTACAAGGGTTGCTGATAGCTGTAGAACCGGATTGCAAGGCTTAAAGGATACGCAGAAGTAGACATAATACCAGCAGAGCTTACGAAGGATCAGGATGACAAAACGGAAGTCCTGGTCTTTAAAATTTATGAGAAAGCTATATTCATGCCTCAGTACTTACGTGTATGATAATTATTATTATACAACAACCCTAAACATCGACAAAGTTTAAAAATACTTCTGAGCATAAGAAAAACTAGACTTAATACAAGAAAGGTACACGATAGCATATTTGCTACTAGAAGTGGAAGAGCTAACAAAAACAATTCTGACATTAAAACAAACACTAGTTGGATGAATAGACGTAAGTAAAGAATTTGTTACAGCAAAAGCTAGTAGAAGCTAGATGAATCGATTGGACGGACAGAGTTCGGAGTTCATACCACTAATAAAAGTCCCATTAACAATAACAAATGTCAATGGTAAGAGCAAAATGGACAGGTCCCGATTAGCATCAATTTACGCCCTAGACCACAGTCCTAAATTACGCCCCTTCCGGGTGGCCTCGGGGTTGTAAAATTTTTGGCTATAGGACACTAGCGCGCCGCGGTCAGATTGGTCCTAATCCCACCGCTCAAAAGCGCGCAAAATATTTCGGATAAGACGCGTGGACACAAACGTACCAGGTGGTGCTCGTTTACGTTTGTCGTAATCATAATACCGTTGATTAAAATAAATTGTAATTCGTAATGTCATAGATTAACAGCATTTTCCGTCAGCATTATATTCGCATTGAACTGCAACACGTGGGTTTTCTACTAAATGTCGAATGCTGGTAATATTGAATGTATTTAAATAAATAATAGATGTTTTGGATCCAGTGAATAATGGCATAAAAGTATTTCACAAAGCATTCAGCAACCTGTCATGATCTAGAAATAATAAACCGTCCATCTCAACTAACGCCCCACCTCAGAATTAGCGCCTTCATATGCTATAATTAAAATTAAGTATTTTTTGAACCAGGCTTGCTTTATTGCTAAACGGATGGCGATTTCAAAATCACAAATTGTTTGTGAAGGGTTAAAAGATAAATTATTTGCTCCACAATAATCGACTAACAATTTAAAACCTAAAACATGTGTAGAACTTAATTTGTTAGGTAGCAATATAAACACTAATGGTATGTAATGGCCATTTTTGAAAGCATGGGTTATAAATAATTGATAAAAATGTTTGTACAGTAATCAAAAGTGTCATCTACATATACCTTATTACAGGAGCACAGAAATTTTGTTTCGCAAGAAAATACAACTAGGTTAAGGTGGTAATTATTAATTATGAAGAATAAAAGGTAGGTTGTCACTAAGAACATCCAAGCTTAATTTTCTTCCGGCGCGCAAGTGATCGGTGCCAATTGAGGCACCCTTTTCGAAAACAGGTAAAAATTAAACCGTGCGCGCTTGCGATCGACCAAATTTTTGTACTATATTATCTCTATAACTCGTTTCGTTTTATAGTTTCTTTTGAACTATTTATGGTACTAAAACGTTTTTTTTTAGCTTTTCCGAAAGGATAGTTGTCGTTTTAGCACAATACTAGTCAATGACATTTTAAAATATGTATATAAAATCCCAATATGTACTTGCAATTTGTAGGAAGCAGATATTGAGTAAAACAGATATTGAACATTACATAGTTTTAAAATTTCTTCTTTCTTGCTTTGACCCACGTCAATGATTGAATCGTGTTGGTGGACTTCTTTTCATTTTCAATGCTTGGAAGAGCGAGGATGATGTGCTTTGCTTGAATCATATGTGATCTATGGTTATCCTTGATCTTTTTTATATAGGAAAATGGCCTTGAACGATACGATTGAGTTGGACACTAACAAACCAACAATTCGGTAAGTAGTAATAGAAAAAAGAAGGCTATTAATGCATATGAAGTAATTGTAGACTCATAATATATTGAGTGGGTTGACTTGATCTTGTTTTGGATTCATTGCATTTTATAGCTAATTATGTAACGTGTGGATTAGAAGTAAAAAAGATTGTCGTTTCTTTTTCATGACTTGCACCCCCGTAAGATTGCGCCCTAGGCCATGGCCTAAGTTGGCCTTATGGGTCATGCGGGCCTGAAAATGGATAAGCTGAAGCAAAGCGTTCGACAAGGCTACTTACCCTCATATATACGTATTCGCCCAACCTTGTCATCTATGAAATCTATATGAAATGGTTCATTGTATTAGGGGAGTTTGCTTTAACTATCAGACGACTCACAGGAGAAGCTACTCACATAAAAAATTCGCTATCAGAAAACACACCAACTAACGGATGTTGTTATCTTGGAAGCCTTATCACATCAGCCAAATAAATTCAAACACCAGATCCCAGGTGTGAGTCCTGAATTGCTGAGTGCACTTGTATTAGTTATGTAACATAATCTCATTAGTTCGGTCCTATTGCAGAATGCAGCTGCTAAACAGCAGCTCTTAAATGTGAAAGGCAGTGAACATTGAACATGTGTATGTGGATTAGGTGAACGTCGAAGATAAGCTAGGTAGAAAGAAAAGGTAGTGATGGTTTCTTGGAAGAAATTGAGAAGCGTAAGAATCTAAAAGTATTACTCATTTATCGAAAACCGCTGATTAAAATAAAAAACGCCAAGGCACGTCAAACAATGTGTCAAGGGGGACAACTTTAAAACCAAAAATTATTTCTCCCCCTTGTACCCTCTGCCCTCCCTTGAAATTTTTAAATGACAAGGGGTAACGAGTAATAGCTTGTTTCAAAGGTATGCTGAAGTGCATTATTTTGACTTAGATTTTTTTAAATCGGTCGATTAGTTTTCGAGAAAATTAGAAAAACCATTATGTATCTTATTTTATAAATGTTTAGATAGAAAACAAAAACACACTAAAACATCGCATTTTATTGCGATAAGTGTTCAAAATGTTCGTTGTTGGTCAAACAATCGAAATTTCTGACGGCCAGTTGCAAAAACAGTAGAACTGATTCTTCTAATCTATGGTGCCCAAAATCAATGTGATCGGCCAATTGCCGTAACGTTTAACGCCACACATACGGGAAAGATAACTTCGCAATGGTATGTTTTGGACTTTGTTTCGAAATTTACTCAAACTGCGTCGATTGCAAGTAAAAAAAAGGAGGGTTTTGGATGAAGCCTCTCAAGTTGAAGTTTTGGGTCCTAAATCCTAGTACTTCATTACGCAAAGTTGTGGATGCGACTGATATTTCATTAGGCTCTATACACAAAGTTACTAAGCTCCATAGTTTTTTTCTATTCAAAATGAAAATAGTGCAAGTATTAGCCGAACATGATTTCGATCGGCAGGTTGAGTTTTGTGAACAAACGACTACAACAATTAATGATAATACCATTCATGTAAAAAATATCTGCCTTATTTATTGATGCACATTTTATCTAACTTGGTTTGTTAATAAGCATAACTGCAGATTTTGAACCAATGAATCATCATGCTTTTGTAGAAGTACGTATACAGTATCCCCAAAAAATTAATGTATGGGCAGATATTTTAGGAAACAGATTGTGCCATTGTTTATTTGGAGACATTTATTTTGATATGTTCGAAAATACGTAGGTATCATCTCAATCCACTTATCAATGAAATCATGGAAAACCAAATCAAAGTGAATGTAAACTCCATACTTGATGAGGCTGAAATCTATTTCTAGCAACACTAGCAACACAGCGCTCCTCCTTACTGTGCTCTTGCGGTTCAGCAATGGCTAGACGACGCGTTCCCAGATAAATGGATAGAGCGGCCAGCTATATCGCCTGATTTGACGCCATCAGACTTTTTTCATTTAAAATCTATCGAAAGTTTGGATGATTTTCGTCGACGCATCATTGGAAGCTGCCATGATATCTCACATGTTTTTGCAACTGTCCGTTAGGAATTTGAACATCGCCTATATTATTGATTCGCCAATAACGGGCAATACTCTTATGACTTATTGCAATGAATTATCTTGTGTTTTTATTTTCTATTTAGACGAGTTGAGGCACATAACAATTTTTCCAATTCTCTCGAAAATGAATCGACCGATTTTAAAAAGTCAACGTCAAAATAAAAGATTTTGACATACTTTTGGAACAAGCTATTACTGGGGAGCAAAGGGTCATCATCATAGTCATAATCTCACAGACATTTTGTGAACTCGTAAAATGCATTAAGTCGGAGCTAGAATATTGCCGACACGAATATTATCATTAGTTTTGAGAACTGTAGCTTGACATCGTTCGCGATTTACTGTCACTTTAGTGGCGCTCTTAATACTTATATCCAGCAACTGTTTCGTCTTATCCACCCAGCGTGTAGGGGGACGGCCACGGCGCCACCCACTAGGGGCATGACCGTGAACTACAAGTTTCTCTATATTATTGCTTCTGTGTATATGTCCGAAGAATGTAAGCATTCTCGTCGACACAATGGAGGATGGTCTCTTTGGATTACCGAGTTCATCCAGTATGGAAACGTTAGGCCGCTTTCTGATTTGTCGGTGCGGGAGCGGCGCGGGATCTGTTAGCTCGGCACCGAAACGATTCCGCACTGCCTTCAGTTACTCACTTATCTGTATATTCTCGGTAAAAAATCCTGCAGTATCGCTTTGAGCGTCCTACAAAAATTTCGTCTTCAAGCGATTAATATTTTAGTGTGTTATTTATATCGTCTACGTAAACAAAGAAAACGTTATTGCGTCATCCCTACATCGAGAAGAACATTAACTGTCGACTTTTTGTTGAGGCTCAAGAACTTTCCCAAGATGACCAAAAATTTTTATCGATGTATAGAATGTCAAAAAAAAAACGTACGAAGAGCTTTTGAATTTGTTATCACCAGTGTTAACAAAGCAACATACAATATTTAGAGAATGTGTGACTGTTGAATGCGCCGTCGAATCTCATTTTCACAGCTGCCCGAATTGTCGATCAAAGAACCGAGGTACACAAAACTTCGAACTACTTCACAACGGCCTGTTGACTTTATTTCTCGATGATTATCATGCTCTTTATCTACGACCATAGCCTTGGTCTTATTGTAGTTAATAGCAAGACCATACGCTGCACTATGTTGTTCTAAGATGTTTAATAGAGCTACTAGTTCTTCCTGAGAAGCTGCAATAAGGGTTGTATCATCAGCAAGTCTTAAGTTGGAAATTTTGCTTCCGCCAACAGTTACACCACCATTCCAGTTGTCTAATACCTGTCTCATCACAAATTCAGAATAAACGTTAAACAACATCGGAGATAATACACATCCCTGACGAACTCCTTTTCTGGTTGCAGTTTGACTAGCCAGGTTATCATCAATTCTTACACGAGCCGAATTAGACTCGTAGAGTTGCTGTATGAGAAACAGTAGGTGATAAGGAACTCCCATAGAGATAAGGACTTCCCACAGTTTAGGCCACTTTACGTTATCAAACGCCTTAGAATAGTCCATATAGCAAAGGGTATAAGGGGGAAAATAGTTTTTGGTTAAAACGTTGTAACCCTTGAAAAAGCTAAGTGACTCGGCGGCGGCGTCTTTTCTTTTAATTACTGGTTTTCAATAAATCCGAAGTAGGAATTTTTTCTAGTTGGGCATCCGCTAACCGTTTGATCCCTAGGATGTTGGAAGAAAAAATGGATGAAAATACAAACAGAAAGACCAAGGTAATAATTTGCATATACTCATCTCATCTACGAAGTGGTAAACAGAAGTATAATTGACGAGCCTATGAAAGCTTGGAATGTAGATGGCAAAGAGAAGAGAAGTGATCTCTCCATGGTGTCCCAAACCGCACAGCTTGTAGCAAACATTCTTAAGTGGCACCGCTTAACAGCAAATTCATACACAAAGACCCGGATTTCTGACATCCGTTGTATTTCCTGAAATTTCGGCTGGCGGGCACGCTGATGCAAGCAGCAGAATATTCTAGATGTCCTCCTCACATCCCCAAGTCACGTATCCGCACAACAAAAAGGCGCTACGTGTCGCTGGATATTGAATTCCTGGCTGACTGGTTGCCGTTTCAGCTTTCGCGATCACTGCCGCGCCGCTGCCGCCTAGTCCTTTGATTGAACTGCGACGCCGGCGGCGGCGGCGACGTCTTGCCGTTTATTTTTTCGCGGAAACGGAGGAGTTGCAAACCCCGTACCTATTAGATTCTTATGCAAATGCTAGCTCACAGAGAATGGAATAGGAATATGAGGTCTTGACGTACAGTGCGTTTTCGGTAATCCTGTACAGCCTGGCAGCAAAACTGATTGGAGAAATATCTTATGCCGCATTTACACGCCTGCCAAGGCTCGACAAGCATCCACAAGCACAAGCGTGTGAAGAGGCCGTTTGGCTAGGCTTGCATGAATTTGCGGACGCTTGTATCCGATCGGGACTAGTGTCGGTTTTTTGACACAGATCAAATGGCCATAGGACACTAGCGCGCCGCGGTCAGATTGGTCCTAATCCCACCGGTCGGAAGCGCGCAAAATATTTCGATCACCAGGTGGGCCATAGGACACTAGCGCGCCGCGGTCAGATTTGCCCTAATCCCACCGGACAGAAGCCCCCAAAATATTTTGGATAATAGGCAGGTATGTGGACATCAGCGCGCGGAGCGGCGAGGTAAACTTATGTCTTATAATTTTAACCGGTTTGAATTCATTCCTCATTTTTTGCGATTTTGCTAATAGTTACTGAAGAATTTGTAGAACTCCAGTTAGAGGTATCGTTACTTTTGACTTGACAGAAATGAATTACTTTTGTTCTGAACGTAATAAGTTAATCTGATCACTATAATAGATGCAAATAAAGAAGCTGGTATTGGCAGCAGACCGGAATGTCTTTATAATACCCAAAAAATTTGAATTAATCAAAACGTGTTCTAATTTGTCACAAATTTGATCGATTTCTTGACGATGTAAAAAAAAGCTTCACAGCCTGTTTTGTAGCATCATCGTTGTGCTCATTTCTTTTAAGAACAAGCTCTTCGGAACGTATACGCTTCAAGGACTATTAATTTCTTCCCTTTCACACTTAACATAGTCTCCATGATGAAAAGGTAGATCACAAACCATACTAACAAACAGCAACTAAGGATTGCAAACTACTGAAATATTTTCATTACGGATAGTTTTATATACCTACAGAAGCCGGATAGTCATTTAAATAATCTATGAAGTAACTGTAAGCTACCCAAAGTCGTAAAAAGACAGATGGAAGTTCGCAAGAATAAAAGGGATGTGGTCATTAGGAATAACCATGCTTAATCTTCTTTCGGCGCGCAAGTGACCAGTGCCTCTTTGTAAACAGGAAAAAATCAAACTGCGCGCGCTCGTGACCGATCACCGATCAAATGGCGTTTGCGGCAAGAGCTTGCGACGCATTTACACGTTGGTGCCGGTGCGCGTTAAGTAGCCGCTGTGATTGCGTGATGAACGGACGTATAGTTTTCTTTTCAAAACAAGTGGCTGGTCGATCCACCATCTTCGTGGTCTTCGGGCTTTTCTTGCTTTTGTTTTATGCTTGCATTTGAAGTAAAAGTGAGTTAAACCGAACAAAGAGCCAATACAAGTTCAGTATCCGCCATGCTTGGATGTCCGTAGCACACTGACGCATTCGCAAGCGTGTAAACGATTTCCAAATGCCAAGCGACATTTGTGAACGCTTGGGGCTTGTGGATGCTTGTCGAGCCTTGGCAAGCGTGTAAACGTACATTTACACAAATGCTTCAATATATGCTACATTCTGCTTGAACATGGGCGTCGTTTGGGGGCAAGGGGGGCACTTGCTCCCCCTGGAAGTTGCGTAATATATTTTTGGTATTCGTGGAATCTGTTGCCTTTTCTCCCTAACAACGTTCTCTCAAATTTCTAAACTATTTCCAAAGCTTTGACGACATACCCACATATTGATGCTTGCACTGAGACTCTGAATGGTATAGAGATATGACGAATGACGACGAAGATGGCCAGCAGAAAAAATACTGTTTATGTTTCTGTATTAATTTGGTCTCATTTTGTACCTGTATCTTTTAGCTTGCATTAATATTTATACGTACCGCGTGCTCTTGTTTATTGTAGCTATATTATCAACAAAATGAATATCTCATAAATTTCAATTTACCTTCTTGTTGAACTGCCCAGCAGAAAAATGTGGTTTTTATTTTTGTATGCATAATTTGATCTCGTTTTGTACCTGTATCTTTTAGCTTGTTTTAATATTTGTATGTACAAGATGCTCTTGCATTTTGTATTTATATTATTAATGAAATGTACATACATTTCATAAATTTCTGTTTATTTTCTTGTTGCCCAGCAGAAAAAATCTTGTTTTTACTTCCCACACCGATAGGTGAAGGGAGTATTCATTGTGATCGCGAAAAATTTCGATTTTGAGATAATAAGCTTTTTGACGTTTAATGATGTCTACGTAACAAAAATCCACGTCACCCATTTCCGTCTGTCTGCCTGTCGGTCTGTCTATCTCTCCGTTCTTTTAACCTCGTAATCTCAGTAATCGCTGAATGGATTGTGATGAAATTTGGGTAACGATATGGTGTGAGGTCGTAGGAGGTGATGCTGCTATAATTTTGAAGATCGTTGGATAGGCGATGGAGTTATTAACAAAAAAACAAAAAATTTCAAAATTTAGGCGTTCTAGAGGTTCCTGATGATTTTCTACTTCTTTTGGGTAGGAGTGAAATTTGGTGCTTGGGGGGTGGGGGCTGTGAAACTGAAAAATGTGTAGTATTCATAATAGGCTGTCCACTGCCCTGCAAAAGAAGGACTTAGCGGTATAATATACTTCTTTAGGTTGTCCAACGGATAATTCTCTGATGTAAATATAAGAGTATTGCTTTAGATCATTCTGATGTTAGCGAAATTTCGACAGTATTATAAAGTATTATTACTTTGGCGAGGATGGAAAACGCCCCCTCCCCTAAAATTTATAATAACGACGCCCATGTGCTTAATGCACGTATAAGTTGGATATATACAAATAGTAGTAACGGTAGCAACTCGCGCAGTTGAAATTCACGCTCTTAGTTATACCTATAAACAAACTGCGTGAATCGTCATTTCTTGGTCAACCAAGCTAAAAGGACTTAGAGGACTCTGGAGATCAAACAGGCCACGCTATGAAACCATCTCTCTATGCTCAATGCGTAATTTACTACTTTTTTTTGCTGCTGGAGCTGTATGTATGTACTAATGATTTTATATAATACCATAAGAAGTCGAAAGGATATGAAGTTTAAGCAGGTTATACGGAAATGGCGTGGAAAATCGAACTTTAAACTCAAATTTCTCATAAACTGCCCAGCAGAAACGGATGACAGGATTTTTTATGTCATATACAAAAAAAACAAAGTATTTTTTATCAAGCTCTGACCGGTTTCGTCGCAATTTTTTCATTTTCATTTCATCCGGTTTCCTACTAGACCCTAACATTACGGGCCATTACCCTGAGTAACCTATTTAGAGTTCACCGTACAATCCACACCTCTTGACGAAAGCGATGGTCGTGTTGGGTGAAACTTTGAAACCTTGAAATCAGTAGGTTTCAGTTGGGTAGCTCCGAAAGTCTGAAACATAGCCCTCTCCAGTACTGGCCAGAAGCGCAATATGTGCTCCGCTGTATCGTCCTCCACATATGCGAAACGACAGGCCGTTGTTTGTTCTAGACATAACATTCGCAAGTGGTTCCTCAGACGACAATATTCCGTCAACAGACGTATCAGAATGTGCAGGTCATTCCTTTATGCTATCATCCTCAGGAAAGCTGACTAGAGGGGGAGTAGGATCCATGGAGAGGGATTTACCCTATACCTTTATCTTCAGACCTGGAACCCCAATATTCACTTCCCTTCTGATCGCATGCAACTGAAAACGAGGAGATCGAAAACGCATGTCTCCAGACGACCTTCAAACGACCCGTTAGTGGCGCTTCAATACTCTGGATGAGAAGCCGAGTGGACTAAAGATCCCCATGACCTTTTTGATATTTACTCACCGCTTTTATTCACCCGGCTTCATCATTATTGCCCAGAGTGATGAGGAACAACATTTTATTACCTTTAATTATGAGGCCTTTAATGTTTGAGAACGTTTCGTCGAAGTTTCTTATAATGTCGCACAAGTTCCAGGAAGCGTAGAAGCTATGAAAAATCAGTGAATTAAAAATAAAAGTTTTATTTACACTTTTTACCACGCTTTTATTAGCTTTACATGTATGCTTGTTTGTTTATTCGTTTGTGAACTGTACTTTGCATTAAGAAGCCGGACCGAACACTGAACGCCCCAACTTTGCCCCGAAAACGATTTTGACGGCTTCAGGTCCATCGGACCAGCACCAGCGGTCGTACCTGCTGACTAAGAGATGGCGCAGACACCTTAAAGTTTGTTAGTATTACACAGAGGCGTAGCGACGGGAGCTTAAAAGGAGTAACATCGAACTGTTTGGGAGTTGATATTTTTGTGCTCGGTGGAAATTATTCAGAAAAGTTGACAGCTTTAATTAGAGTTTATGCAGTAATGGTATAATGTTTATGCTATGAATATTGATCAAAAAAATATTGTTTATCTTCATTACACAGAGTATTGATGAATACGGTTTAAAGAAACAAACAAACACTTTAATTATAAAGTCAGCTAAAAGACTAAAAATAACTATAGTCGAAAAAGCTAAAAAGCATGCTTTTAAAAAACATGCAGCAGACTAAAATACTAGTATGATTGTGAAAAAAACTTGGGAGTTGTGCCGTATTATTCGTGAATCGGGCGCTCAACGCTTTAGTTACAATAATTTCATTTTTCATTCTTTAATGTTTTAAGCTTATTTTAAATATTATTTTTTATCTTTTTAGTCCAATGTTCTTCTAAAGCGTGTTTTTTTTAGATTTTTTAAGCTATAGTTTTTATCAATTGCGTTCTTAAATTGAGATATATCGTTTGTATACAGTCCGCAAAAAAATACATGAAAGATTTCAACACTAAATTGTGAATATTGGACGCAAGATTTGAATACGGGCCAGTAGACCATCGATTGAGCCTTTGGACCAATACATCGACCCACCGCCCAATTGTCTCGAATGGCCCCATTTTACAGTATCACGTAACCCCACTAACCCACTTACAGATGGCGCCACACGGGCCGAAATGCGACTGTGTATTTTGATCATTACCGCTTTCCCCACTCTCTTGTTTCTCAACTTCTCCGAGAGTCGGCAGGCCACCAGATGATCAATATTTCCAGACTACCCTGTCCGTAGCGCCACCTAGCGAGCAACTCCCGAAACTGTGGAGTTGGTGGTAGCGACCGACAATAGCAGAGCAATACAGGAATCTAGAATTAATCTGGAGTGCTAAGTTTATGTTCTGCAGTTAGGGAGTTGTAACGTAGATGGCGCTACATGCAGCTAATTAGGCAGATTAGAGGTATGTATTTTTTAAGGAAAACTTTTACAGTGGGCGTTGCAGCTAGAATTAGATTGAAGTTTTTATGTCATAAGTAGACCAGTTACGATATATCACGAACTGTGGCGTGGTATAACATAAAGAATTATATTCATATTTAGAGCAAGTGATCTTGGCTAATAGTTTTAACTTCCCCCAAACCGTTGGATGCCACTGCTATGATATTCGCGCAGCTCGCATATTGTTTGGCAAGGGAAAGAATGCGAGGCAAAAAAATGCGGAGAAATATAGGGCCGTTGTCAGATGTTTCGCTTGAAATATAGTTCACGAGATGCTATTTTCATTATTTTCCTACAATGTTACCGAACGATGGTAAAAATACTCAACATCACGTGCTTTCATAACATGTACTGCTGTATAATACATGTTCAAGTAAAACATATAGTTATTAAAGAACAACAGTATAAATATTTTGGAACAAGAAAAGGGTTGAACAGAATTTGAGATAATCTGCTACTTCCGGCAACGCCGTAGGCTGTCGTCCGCTGAATGGCTGAAGTCAGTTGCTTGCTGTGGGCCCCTTCCCCCCTCCCTTTCCGCTTCATCCGCCTCTCGCATTCTCTGCCCGGTCGAACAATACTTATAGCGCGTAAAAGTGGTTGCCTATATATATGGTGCAATAACCATGTGATAATATTGTCACAGCATAGTAAGCAACCAGCACAATAACTCAGGTTGGCGGTAATTTCACGCGCATCCCCCTTTTGGATGATTTTTTTGTAGGGATGCTTACGGTACTTCGATACTTCTGCACTAATGTCGAGTATTTTTGTCATCGATACTTTTTGAGGCATTCCAAGCTGGTATCGATACTTTTGTATCGGTATCGAAAATAATTATTATATAATTATTGAGGGGTGTAATCAGTTGCACAAAATGCTCTGTACGAACCAAGCGTGCCCATTTGGCTGAAAAATATCGAGTTGGTACCGGTATCGGTATTTTCATTTTCGCATCTCTACCAAAACTTCACATCCGTAAAGTCATCCCAAGGTCAAATTCTGTGGAAACCATTTTTATATGGGAAATCCTCAGAGATATTATGCTGGTTGTTTACTATGCTGTGATATTGTCATGGATTCCTCTCTGTTATTGACTTTCTTGATCAAATTTTCGAGTTCCAGTCATTTTTTTTACTTACTCGTTATCATAAGGAAAACGGAAATATCGCCTGGGATGAACTATACCTTAGCAAAAAGGACCGCCGTACTGCAATATGTGAAGCTAAGCAGCATCGACTGCGACCCGTATACTTGCATGGGTGACCGCTTGAGGACACCTTCGGCCGGTGTTATGCCTTCCTTCAGCATTACTGAAGGCAGATATTAGGACGATGTACAAGGCAACTGGGAAAATACAACAGCATTTAAGATCAGCAAAGGACAAAACGGATCCGTGGACAGCATCAGGAATTTATCAGATACCATGTACTTGTGGAAGTGTATTCATCGGAACAACAAAGAGATCGGTACAAACCAGAATTCCGGAATACAAATCAAATTGCCGATTAGGTCAAACAGAAACATCTGCAGTAGCCAAGCATGCACTCCAGGAAAATGGTAACGACAAGATAAAGTTTAATAAGATACTCTTATTACGTGGGGCAGTACAGGGAGTGCATTTAAATTTATAAATATAAAAACAACAATGAAGAAACATACAAGCTCAATATGGATACCCGCCTTAAGAGACGCAAAGATTCTGGGATGCACTAGAGATTCACAGAAATCAACAGTGCACAGCGCAGCCGCCTCAAATCCTAATCGCACCAAAGCGCGCTAACGCCAAGGCGACGGAGCGTATCGATGCGGGCCGAGCAGCCCAGTTAGTCATCTAATGTAGGGGTCATATACCCCAGATCCAAATATTCAATCATTTATATGCAGCAACTGTGATACTTATAATTATTATACAATAATAATACTGCAAGGGAAATACATACAACCCACACGTGAGATATTGTGCCTTGGGAACTATCATAAAATAATGGTTATTTAGCCTGAAACAAATATCTAGCATAAACAATAAATATTATTGATAAAGCTATAACATGAACTATAAATACGGTCTGACACGCACACTCGTATGTTTAATATACGCATATAATGACCATAGGTTAATGAAATTAATTAAGTTGTATAAATACGTCAGTTGCATAATTTACTATAAAGCTTCAAAAATATATCTATTGATTTATGGAGTAACCAATATTTAGTGTATGTGTATATTTTATAAGAGTAACGTGGCTTGATAGACTTCAATGTGTTGGGAACAGAACATGCATGCAACTGGATGCAGATTTTCAGTCAAAAAATGCATCTAATAAGATTAATAATGCAACACTATGTACTATGTGGATAAAATAGAGGTTTTCCTAGACTGTTTTACACTCCACGTGAAACTGTTTATTGAATGATCTATTTTTTCATTTTTGTGCGCAGCTTGTTCATTTCGCTACTAAATTTCAGAGAAATCAAAAAAGCAGATATTTTGGAACTCCGGCTCTGGCGCTTCTAGCAGAGGTAGGATTAGGTGCAGAGTTTGCTATGATTTTTTTAATAGTGATCAAGAGCGCTAGAAATGTTTTTCTCTTAAGAATGGTATCATTTTTGACAGCAAGTTTGTTCAGGGTGCATCTTGATTCATACACTATCTCTTGAAGGAGGTTTTAATGCTACGAATAAAGACAAAGCCCACTGTTGAGGATCCAGCCTGAGACTACGTAGATAGACAATTAGACAGTGATGATTTAACATAGGACTTACCAAATGTATACAAAAGCATCTTTTGAAGTGAGTGAATCGTTAAATCGACAACTAATTATCACTTCTTGGTGTATTATCCACAGCCACTCACATTTATTTTTAAACTGCACCTGGCCAGGCAATCGAGAAGTTTCTTGAGGGATGAGTCTTCCAGGTCCAATGTTTGGAGAGTTATGCTACCATTGTATATACATTCATTTTACGTACATTTTATATAATTTTGATATGTTGGTTACAAGTTAACTGGAGCAGCGTTTCCAGTACAAATGGGTTTTTGAAAAAAAATTGTGACAAATGGAACGACGATGTAGAAGTTTTATAACAAAACGTTTTTTTATTCTGTTTTCTCTACAGTGTAAAAGTTATCTCAAACTCTCTGCCGGTGCACCATCTGGTACCCGAAGGTAACGGCAAACCAAGGAAATCGCTGCTGAACGGCAGTAGATTTCTTGGTGGGACGCCACGGTGCGTCCGCTTGGCCACCAGAGAGCGCGGGTTCTATATGCAGCTGCATATAAAAGCCGATATACGAGGGGTACCAGATGGCGCACCGGCAGAACCTTTCTGTCGCCTGCTACAACATGCTTCACATGTCTGGTAGACATGAAAGAATTGATGCTCTCTATTTCCGTCAATCGACCTACGGCGCACTGATGATCGCTAATTAGCGTGAAACAGCTGCCTGCGTACTGGTGGATTGACGGAGATATAGAGCAACCCTCGTATATCGGCTTTCATATGCAGCTGCATATAGAACCCGCGCTCTCTGATGGCCAAGCGGACGCGCCGTGGAGTCCCACCAAGAAATCTACTGCTGTTCAACAGCGATTTCCTTAGTTTGCCGTTACCTTCGGGTACCAGATGGCGCACCGGCAGAACCTTTCTATCGCCTGCTATCTTTACGTTTGTTGTAGTCAACTGATGACAGCTTTGGGTGTTATACAAGCTTGGATTTTGACACTGACGTCTAAGACGTCGATGGATTTTGATTATACTCTGTAATGATATAAATCAAAAATATGAAAAGAAAGGTTAGGTTTCTTTGTCAAAGGGTTAGCTTTTATTCACGGAACACCATTATGGCAGTGCTCTAAGATCAATCCGTGATGCCAACTTAAAAATAAATAAGTTCAACCATTGCTTCTCTTTCTGAAACAGAGCTCTCCGATAACGACTGGTTAACTTCCATCTGTCGGTCAAGCGACTACCAGAGGTTACCAATGATTATGAAACTAGGCCTTAGGCACAGTTTCACAATGGTTAGTTAACTAGTGGTCAAAAGAAAACTAATGGTTACGGTATACGTCAAAAGCTCTGGTCAATTACTGGTTATGTTAACCCAAGGATGCGGTATGAGTTATCTTGACGTTTATTGTGGTCAATCGATGACAGCTTTGGAGGTTATAAAAACATGGATTTTTATACTGACGTCTAAGACGTCGATGCATTTTATCATAATCTGTAATGACATAAATCAAAA
This sequence comes from Callosobruchus maculatus, assembly GCA_951848785.1. Classification (NCBI taxonomy): domain Eukaryota; kingdom Metazoa; phylum Arthropoda; class Insecta; order Coleoptera; family Chrysomelidae; genus Callosobruchus; species Callosobruchus maculatus. The sequence continues at coordinate 13,750,098 of CATOUR010000041.1, read as the reverse complement.
ATATGAAAAGAAAGGTTAGGTTTCTTTGTCAAAGGGTTAGATTTTACTCACGGAACACCATTATGGCAGTGCTCTGAGATCAATCCGTGGTGCCAACT